>OY720676.1:149287211-151714083 GCA_963170755.1 Amphimallon solstitiale
GTCTTACAATACTAATTGTTTTATGAAACAGTTGATTCAATTTTATATCTATCAACGTCACAACCGCATATTTTTATTTAAAGACTTGTCTATACATGAAAAATTGTTAAATACCATGTATTAAGTCTCCTAATAGATTATTTCGAGAAAACATCCATTAACAAGCTTTTAGAAAAACTCCCTAATTATGTGATCAAAAGTATTTAACTATAATTCGATTCTACTTTAATTTCTCTCCTACAGACATTTAGTACATGTAAAATGGTTATTTTCCTAACAATTTCTAATACGGAGAAAACATGATATGATATGAAATATGTAACGATTTTACATGTATTTATATAACCTCAAATAATAAAAATAAAACTACTTATTTATAAATAATTACAATCTAAATGGAGCGTGCATTCCATGTTGTAACAGAAAAATTACTTACGTTTGACGTTTCCCTAGATTTATGTTCATCAACAGCTCAACGGTATATTTTTCTCGAAGTACTTAATACAGATAGATATGGATATAGTTAATTTATGATTTTCATGCCTGCTATAGTAGTATTGAAAATAATTTTTACTTTCTTATACGTAGTATAAGGAAGTATTTAGATTTACGTTTAAGGGAATCTGTAACTCGGGGAAATTAAATTTGATTACATTTTATCGTAATTGTCTGATATATTAAATATAGATTTAAAAGTATATTATTACAATCACCATCTGTTGGTGGTCTAGTTACAATTATATAATACTGCATTTGTTCGAGAGATTTTGAAATTAGACAGCGAACAACATTAGCAAATAATTAAAAGCGAACATTTTGATTAACACGTAAAAGATATCTTTATAGGAACATAATAATACATATCAATATAGCAAATTTAAATAAGAATCCATAATATTTTTACTTAATATTGTAAACATATTAAATAAACAAAAAAAATTGAGTTGAAGTTCGATTAGTAAACAATGGGTGTAACCAAGATCTCTTTATTACATACAAATAACAATAAAGCTAATGATAGAAACCTAAAATAGATGATGTAGGATATTTTCACATACATACATAGTAAACAATATGTAAAGTATATATTATAAAATGTTGACATCAGAACTCTAGAGTATAATTGATATATTAGTCAGATAAATTGTGAAAGTATATAGAACGAATGATAATCATTCTTCATAATACCTCAACTAAATTTTAAAATGTATCTAATCCTCATCCCAGCAAGTCGAACATAATTTAGCATTTTCTCGATGTATTGTCATCTAAAAATTACAAAAACAAACAAATATAACAACATGAACCGATATAAATATGTAGAAAGAAACCAACCTTATCATAGTTATACCAACAGTGTTATTTATTCATTGTCTTACTGTGCTAATTATTCTGAATTCAATCAATCGGAATGTTGTTTTATGAAACAGTCCAATAAAAACAAAAAATCACTAATTTCTTTAAATAATAAAACTGAATCATAGAGATATATTTAAACCATAAGCAGAATTAATCATTCATATCTTTGTAAATATTAAAATCAGAATTATTATACACTAGTTGACGGAAGTTGACATTTAAATTAATTATACATTGAGATGAGAAGGGTAAGAGGTGGGATGGCAGATTAGTTCTAAATCTTTTTAACATTATAAAAAAAGGAAAAACATAATCCTCAATATACCTTTTAACACTAACTTAAAACTATCAGCTAACAAAAAAATTATATGTTTACACATTTAGCAAATTAATTTCAATCATTATGTATCAGAATATAAAACGCTAATTAGATGATGTAAGATATTTTCAACTGTTTAGTATATATAACAGTAAACACACACACAAATAAAGAAAATCTCAAGCAACAGGATAATTTTCAATTTATTCAAATCAAATCATGAAGATATGTTTGTCGACAATATTATTAACAGACATTTATAATTTCCACATGGAACAACATTCTGATTGGTTGATACATTGGTATGAATGCAAACGTATTTCAGAACAATTACTACAATAAGACAACGAATAATTTGATTCTATATTTCCACAAGTTAATGTACATAATTCAATTTCTCTAAATTTGCCACAGACGGTGCATTTCTTTCGATGGGAATAATAAAATTCGGCATCATTATGTTCACAGCCATATACTTCATAATGCAACATAAAACGCAAGGGTTTAGACATATCTACAATATTATTGAAATTAATCCTATTATACTAGTATTATATGAGTTTATATTATGGAAAGATGGTATATTTAAAAAAATAATTGTATATAATAAAAATACTTACTTACTACACTCAACACAAGAACAACAATGTTTATTCTTAGACTTACATATATCTTCAACTACACACTTCTTACCACTTAATGCAAAATGTATCAAGGAATTTCTAAAATTTTTAACGACCGTTGTTTTTCAACTTCATATTTTCCGTACTTAGAAAGCGCAATCAAGGATTTCTAAAATTTTAATGACCGGGCTAATAGACATCACTTAAAAATTTCTATTCCTTAATATATATAATATATTATATAATAGAAATTTTTTTAGGCGATGTCTATTAGCTCGGTCGTTAAAATTTTATAAATTACTTGATTGTGCTCTCTAAGTATGGAAAATATGTAGTTGAAAAACAACGATCGTTAAAAATTTTAGAAATTCTTGATACATTTTGCATTAAGTGGTAAGAAGTGTGTAGTTGAAGATATATGTAAGTCTAAGAATAAACATTGTTGTTCTTGTGTTGAGTGTAGTAAGTAAGTATTTTTATTATATACAATTATTTTTTTAAATATACCATCTTTCCATAATATAAACTCATATAATACTAGTATAATAGGATTAATTTCAATAATATTGTAGATATGTCTAAACCCTTGCGTTTTATGTTGCATTATGAAGTATATGGCTGTGAACATAATGATGCCGAATTTTATTATTCCCATCGAAAGAAATGCACCGTCTGTGGCAAATTTAGAGAAATTGAATTATGTACATTAACTTGTGGAAATATAGAATCAAATTATTCGTTGTCTTATTGTAGTAATTGTTCTGAAATACGTTTGCATTCATACCAATGTATCAACCAATCAGAATGTTGTTCCATGTGGAAATTATAAATGTCTGTTAATAATATTGTCGACAAACATATCTTCATGATTTGATTTGAATAAATTGAAAATTATCCTGTTGCTTGAGATTTTCTTTATTTGTGTGTGTGTTTACTGTTATATATACTAAACAGTTGAAAATATCTTACATCATCTAATTAGCGTTTTATATTCTGATACATAATGATTGAAATTAATTTGCTAAATGTGTAAACATATAATTTTTTTGTTAGCTGATAGTTTTAAGTTAGTGTTAAAAGGTATATTGAGGATTATGTTTTTCCTTTTTTTATAATGTTAAAAAGATTTAGAACTAATCTGCCATCCCACCTCTTACCCTTCTCATCTCAATGTATAATTAATTTAAATGTCAACTTCCGTCAACTAGTGTATAATAATTCTGATTTTAATATTTACAAAGATATGAATGATTAATTCTGCTTATGGTTTAAATATATCTCTATGATTCAGTTTTATTATTTAAAGAAATTAGTGATTTTTTGTTTTTATTGGACTGTTTCATAAAACAACATTCCGATTGATTGAATTCAGAATAATTAGCACAGTAAGACAATGAATAAATAACACTGTTGGTATAACTATGATAAGGTTGGTTTCTTTCTACATATTTATATCGGTTCATGTTGTTATATTTGTTTGTTTTTGTAATTTTTAGATGACAATACATCGAGAAAATGCTAAATTATGTTCGACTTGCTGGGATGAGGATTAGATACATTTTAAAATTTAGTTGAGGTATTATGAAGAATGATTATCATTCGTTCTATATACTTTCACAATTTATCTGACTAATATATCAATTATACTCTAGAGTTCTGATGTCAACATTTTATAATATATACTTTACATATTGTTTACTATGTATGTATGTGAAAATATCCTACATCATCTATTTTAGGTTTCTATCATTAGCTTTATTGTTATTTGTATGTAATAAAGAGATCTTGGTTACACCCATTGTTTACTAATCGAACTTCAACTCAATTTTTTTTGTTTATTTAATATGTTTACAATATTAAGTAAAAATATTATGGATTCTTATTTAAATTTGCTATATTGATATGTATTATTATGTTCCTATAAAGATATCTTTTACGTGTTAATCAAAATGTTCGCTTTTAATTATTTGCTAATGTTGTTCGCTGTCTAATTTCAAAATCTCTCGAACAAATTCAGTATTATATAATTGTAACTAGACCACCAACAGATGGTGATTGTAATAATATACTTTTAAATCTATATTTAATATATCAGACAATTACGATAAAATGTAATCAAATTTAATTTCCCCGAGTTACAGATTCCCTTAAACGTAAATCTAAATACTTCCTTATACTACGTATAAGAAAGTAAAAATTATTTTCAATACTACTATAGCAGGCATGAAAATCATAAATTAACTATATCCATATCTATCTGTATTAAGTACTTCGAGAAAAATATACCGTTGAGCTGTTGATGAACATAAATCTAGGGAAACGTCAAACGTAAGTAATTTTTCTGTTACAACATGGAATGCACGCTCCATTTAGATTGTAATTATTTATAAATAAGTAGTTTTATTTTTATTATTTGAGGTTATATAAATACATGTAAAATCGTTACATATTTCATATCATATCATGTTTTCTCCGTATTAGAAATTGTTAGGAAAATAACCATTTTACATGTACTAAATGTCTGTAGGAGAGAAATTAAAGTAGAATCGAATTATAGTTAAATACTTTTGATCACATAATTAGGGAGTTTTTCTAAAAGCTTGTTAATGGATGTTTTCTCGAAATAATCTATTAGGAGACTTAATACATGGTATTTAACAATTTTTCATGTATAGACAAGTCTTTAAATAAAAATATGCGGTTGTGACGTTGATAGATATAAAATTGAATCAACTGTTTCATAAAACAATTAGTATTGTAAGACATGTAATAAATAACACTGTTGTACAATCATTAACGCCTACAAATACTTGACGTCAGCTTGTTAATATACTTTCTAACAAGATATTTGAAATAGCTCGCATATCTAATTAACTCTTTCTATTCGGCACAATATTAAGTAATTAGTAATGTAAACTTTATCTATAGGAAAGTTGATGGTCGCTTTGTTCCTCGAATTAATATTATCCAAGACATTGCACAGAAATATAGTTTTACACAATTATAGAATATAATGTAAATAGGTTAAGGGTTTTAAATAAAAAATAAATATTGTGTTTTATTATTTTATAAACCAGTGATATAACAAATATACATTTTCTTTTGCACATTTTAAATTATTGTTCTTATGGAAATTACAATGTCGACTCCATTCATTTTGTCTTAAAGTACTTAGATTTGGACAAGTAAATCTCTCCATATCGATAATTGTATTGGACAGAAAATTTTCCAAAATGTTCTTCTTATTCAATCCTTTTACCATTATGATCGCATCACCAACGATACTCTGAATGTAGTTTTCTATATGATTCATCGATATTGATTGTTGTTTGTCCATGTTATCCCAATGTAATCCATGTATATTATTACATAACCATTCCATATGTTTTTTAATTGTTGGACAAAACCATGACAACTTGTTGGGCATTTGAACGAAAGTATGGTTAACGTGATGCGTAGTTAAATCGTAGATTGCGATTTCTTTAATAAAATATTCGCTATCTTCATACTGATATCCCTGAATATCTATTATAAACATTTTCTCTTTTTAGAATAATTTTACAACACTTGTTAATGGGTTATATTTAACAATCCGATCGTGTAAAATCAGACAAAATGCTGTAGTTTTTTCTGTCACGTTTACTGAAGTCTAACCGAATATCAACTGCTTCGTTCTTCACCAACTCACTTTGATAACTGGAGTCTATAATAACAATCGGTGTTAAATGTTCATAATTTATAGGTGAAAGACGCGGTTCCACATCATTTTTATAGTAATATGAACGTTGAAATTGTGTATACATTTAAAACAGAATCGTTCATTGTTTCTTATTGAAGTCTGCATTAATATTATCATATGGATATACTTCTGAACTTCAATGTAATTTTATGTTCGTTAAATTGTATTGATCAATAAGGAATTTATGTATGAGCGGATTTTTTTAATTATATCAAGGCATTATATACATATACATATAAAAATTATACTAGCTCTGACGTCAACTATAAATTTACTTTATTGATATTTACATGCAATAAAGAGATCTTGACCACGCCCATTGTTTACTAATCCAACTGCAACCTCAATTTTTTTATTTAATGTTCTTACAATATTAAGTAAAAATATTATAGATTATATAATATATAACTTAAAGGATATTAAATTCCTGGTCAAACTACATGACATCAGTATGACGTCAACTTTAAAAATGCGCTTTCTAACTATACAATTACCTCAAGTCGTCTAATTAGTGCTGTGGAATTTTTTAAATTATATCGACGTAATGCTTTCAAAGATATTTCTGACATCAACATAAAAAAATGCTCTTTCTAACAAAATAATTGAAATAGGGTTTTCAATGTCGATCTGTGTATTGGATATGAACATGTGTTTTAAAATGTATGTGAAATAGGAATCTCTACTCTTAACTAATGAAATTTAAGTGTGATCAAGATTACTGATTTTATTTGATTTTATGAAAGTATGTTGCAAGCCTGCTCTCAAAATGTAAGGTGATTTACATTAAAATATTAAATCTAATTAGACTTTTATATTCTGGTATAAAATGATTGAAATTAGTTTTTGTGAAAAACATCAACTAATTAATAGATTATTAAATTGTTAAACATATAGTTTTTTTGTCAACTAATATCTCTAAGTTTGAATTAAAAACTATATTGAGTATTAAGTTGTTTATATTGTTAAAGGTTTAGAACTGGATAGTCGTTCCACCTCTTACCCTTGTCTTCTCAATGTATGTATAATCAATTTAAATATCAGCCACCGTCAGCTAGCGTGTAATAATTTTAAATTTAACATCTACAAAGATATGAACAATTAAGTATTTTATAACTGGTAATAAAAACCCGGGGTATTTGAAAATCTTGTATGTATCCACCCTTACCTTTGGAACATCCTGTATGTGTCCGCCTCTTACCTTTGAAACAGCCTGTATATTAAAATTTGATTACTACGTCACTCAGTACTTGAGTGTATATGTATTTATTTTCGTTTTATGTTTCAGTCATAAATTTCGATTAGGAAATATATATAATATATGATTAATAAATATGTATAAAAACATATGTAGAATACGGTTATAGCGTCATCATCGGTTTGATTATATCATGATTTTTTGTATTATATGTACAAATAATATGTATATATTGTTTGTAGTGACCGGATTTTAATATATAGTTATGTATGTGTATACGTGTTGTTTAAATTATATGTATGCATTAGGATCCATGAAATAACAAATTATCTGGGTACCCATAAAAACCAATGAATGATGAAAGTCCGCTGTATTCTAAATATCCGGATATCAAGGTATTTAAAAATCCATGATGCGTGAACATGTATATAAATATATAATATAGCTAATGAAAAAAGTTAAGTGTGCTCAAGAGTACTGATTTTATTCGATTTCATAAAAGTATGCTACAAGTCTGCTTTCATTGGAAGGTGCTTTACATTAAAATATTAAATCTCTTGTCATGATAGCTTCTTAAATGTCTTATACATGCTTCAAGTATTATACTTACATTATAATGCCATAAAATTCTAAATGGAATGGTATATAAAATATTTGATTAATTGTTATATAATCTGGCTGTGACCATATTGTATCCGCCATCTTACCTTTAAAACAACCTGTATATTCAAAAATTATTACTACATCACTGAGTGTTTTGAGTGTATATGTATTTATTTTTCTCGGTCAGCCATAAATTTTGATTTGGAAATATATATAATATATACCTAATAAATATGTATAGAACATATGTAGAATCGTATATTTATTCAACCTCTAATATATATATATATATATATATATGACTATCTATAAATAAAAAAATCAATAATTTTATCTGTTCTTTTATTTAAAATATTGTATACTATATTGTACATTACATATATGCATATTTATTCTATAAAGTTACATAAATAACAATTTCTTCGAGCTGGGGTCCAACCATCCAGATGATTGTCTTGCCAAGGTTGATTATAATGAGAGCCATAGGGTAAATACTCTCTTAGACTTGCTCGCATCTCCTGAGGAATGTAATGCTAGTGTTGCTTTACAGATTCAGCTTTTCACCTTATTTTGGAGAATAAACAGTGGAATATGTTGAATCATCGTCTTATCCATCCCATCCAATAATCCAAAAAATGTTTATCGATTTGTCTGATTGCCCGATCAACTCTATTTTCAATATTATCCATTTTTATATATTTATTTTGCTGATATTTACAACTACTTTATATATTTCGATATCAGTTTTAATTTTTTCTAATTCGGATATAAACCTCTTAATTCTATTGTTTAATACTACTTTCTTCAATCTTAGCGTACTATACCTGCGTTCAACGTACATTGTCGACTGATGTATTTCCAAACAAATACAGACAAGATTATACAGATCTGTACATGTTAGCTACTTGCGAAACACTTCTGATGAGCGTATATAGCATATCCACCACCATTCACGATGATTTCTTCATTATAATCCAATTCTGGATGATCATATTAAGGATACCAAGTCATTAACATCTCCGGTATATTCTTATTTAAAGTCAGCACATTCGACGTTTCTATATCAAACACACAAATTTCATCACGAAGTTCAAAATCAGGTTCATGTAGATATTCATATTCACAATAAATACAACACTTTTTTAGTTGGGTTATATTGGGGTTACAATATTCTAACACGTGGATTAATTGATCAATATCGAAATATTGATCGTTCTGATATGCAAATGCTGCTATGAATAAACAATCACTTTGATTCAATTCCGAGGATAATAGCCAATTCCCAACTCCAATAGGTATTTCGATGTCATTAACTGCTAAAAAGTTTTCATACTTCTCCACGTTGTATGGTTTCACTGTCATTATAGGTACTTGATTATCACTATCTATATAAAATGTGTTACACCGCTTTACAATTGATACTGCTGATATTATATTCGAAATTCTTCTCTTATATATTTAATATTTACTTTGGTTGGTGACCGTCAGAGGGTGCTATTTTAGTTGGGTTGGTAATGATGAGAGATGCAATTTTTAGTTTGGCAAATGACCATCTTGATGGTCGGCCATTTTGCCTGATGTCACATTAGTTGGGTTAGTGAATGTCAGAGGGTGCCATTTTAGTTGGGTTGGTAATGATGATAGATGCAATTTTTAGTTTGGTTAGTGACCGTTAGAGGGTGTCATTTTAGTTTGGTTGGAAGGGCGCTATATTAGTTGGGTTAGTGAATGTCAGAGGGCGCCACTTTAGTTGGGTTGGTAATGATGAGAGATGCAATTTTTTAGTTTGGCAAATGACCGTTAGAGGGCACCACATTAGTTGGGTTAGTGGCCGTCAGAGGGCGCCATTTTAGTTGGGTTGGTAATGATGAGAGATGCAATTTTTAGTTTGGCAAATGACCATCTTGATGGTCGGCCATTTTGCCTGATGTCACATTAGTTGGGTTAGTGAATGTCAGAGGGCGCCACCTCCGGTGACCTTTGACCCCCGCCTCCGGCGATCTTTGACCTTTGACCTCCACCTCCGCTGACCTTTGACCTCCACCTCCGGCGACCTTTGACCTCCACCTCCGGCGACCTTTGACCCCCGCCTCCGGCGACCCCTGACCTTTGACCTCCACCTCCGGCGACCTTTGACCCGTGACCTTTGACCCTTGACCTTTGACCCTTGACCCTTGACCCTTGACCCTTGACCCTTGACCCTTGACCTTTGACCTTTGACCCTTGACCTTTGACCCTTGACCTTTGACCCTTGACCCTTGACCCTTGACCTTTGACCTTTGACCCTTGACCTTTGACCTCCACCGCCCGGCGGTGGGCCTAGGACCGGCGAATATACACTACTGGCATACCTTCGTTCCCGATACCTCAGTTCATTGGCGTGTATTCGACGGGTCCGCTCTGCGGCGGGTTCAGGTGGGTTTACCTGCGGATCTCGCCATTCTCCGGGTCGATGCATTTCGAAACCGAACAGGGCCTTTGCTGGGGAGTACCCTGTTGCGGCGTTCTGTCGGCATCGCAGGTTAAATAGTACCTGGTCCAGCCTGTCATCCCACTGCTCGGGATTCTCGCCTTCCATCAAGACGCGAAGGCCCTTCTTCAGCTCCTGATTCCTTCTCTCGACAGGATTGGCTCGGGGGTGGTAGATAGGGGTGGTCCAGTGTAAGCACTGCCACTTTCTAAGGGCTGCGTCCCATGCCACCGAAGTGAATTGTGGGCCGTTATCGGACAAAATAGCCATTGGGTAACCAAACCTTTGGAACACCTGGGTCAGGAATTCGATGACGGCGGTACTGGAGGCGCTCTTCACTGCGCATGCTTCCGTCCATCGAGAGTACAAGTCCGTGATGACTATCCCGAACTTGTTTTTCCTTCGGGACTCGGTTAGTGGTCCCACAATGTCGACCGACACCACCTCAAACGGCTGTTTCGGTGAGTGTGGTCGCAACGGGGCTGGTGATTGGGGCGGTCCTCTCTTGAAGGCATTACAGATGCGGCAAGTCTTCACATGTTCTGCAACGTGGGTCTGGAGGTTATTCCAAAAGAAGCGCTCTCGGATCGCTCGATGTGTCTCCTCCGCTCCTGGGTGGCCGGCAGTGGGATGATCGTGGTATTGGTGCATCACCCTCTCGCGGGCGGTAGGTGGTACCCAGATCAACCACTTCTCTCCTAATCGGTAGCGCAGTAGACCATCTCTGAAGGTTATGTTCGGGTGCTCCAGGGCGGCGGGGTCTCTGTTTAAATTGGTCACCATCTCCAAGGCCTGTGGGTCCACTTGTTGTGCATCTCTAATGGTGTGCATCAACGGCTCGTCATCCTCGATGACGAATATTTCGTTCGTGGAGTGGGCTTCGGAATTTCCGGTGGTCTCGTAAGGGAGCATCCTCTCGATGTCACCCAGACCAGCGGGCGTTTCGTCATTTCCAGGGCATCGGGATAGTGCGTCCGGTAACTCGTTCTCCCTACCAGGAATATGTTCTATTCTGTAGGAAAACTCCTGTAGGAGTAAAGACCATCGCATTAGTTTAGACTTGGTCTCCTTGAATTGCTGGAGCCAAGTCAATGCCTTGTTGTCCGTTCGCAAGAGGAACGGCCTATCCTCCAGATAGGGACGGTAACGCTTAATGGCCCAAATAACTGCGAGGCACTCCTGCTCGTTAATGTGGTACCTCTGCTCGGCTTTATTAAAGCGTAGGCTAGCATAGCTTACCACGTGTCTACGGTCATTATCCTCCTGGTAGAGGACAGCGGACGCACCTACCGCGCTGGCGTCGGTCTGCAGGCAGAACGGTCTTCCAAAATCTGGGCGGTAAAGTTTCAGAGGCTTTGATGCCGCCTCCTTCACGGCCTGGAAGGCACCCATTGCTTCCTGAGTCCATTTGTAGGGTCGGCTCGTGGATAGTAGGTCCGTGAGCGGGGCCATTATCCTCGAGCAATCTTGGATGTAGTCTCGCAACCAGTTTATCAGCCCGAGGAATTTGCGTAGGCTTTTTCGGGTTCGGGGCGGCTCGGCGGCCTGGATCGCCTCAATATGCCCGGTTTGTGGATGGTTTCCTTCCTCGGTCACTACGTGCCCTAGGTAATCCAGAGTTGGGCTGGCGAAGTGACATTTACCCAGGTTTAGCTTCAAACCGTGTTGGGCCAATCTTTCAAAGACCAATCGAAGGTGCCTTTGATGTTGCTCCATGTTCTCGGAATATACAATGATGTCGTCGAGGTAGGCTATGGCAAACTCACGGAGGTATCCCACAAGTACTTCTTGTACCATGAGTTTCTGGAAGGTGGTCGGTGCACCTTTAAGACCAAACGGCATGACGTTAAACTCGTAAGCTGCTCCATCCGGAGTAGTGAACGCCGTATACCGCTTAGATTTCTCTTCCATTGCAATTTGCCAATAGCCATTCCGCATATCGAGCGTGGAGAACACCTTCGCTGTTCCCAAGTCTTTGAGTGACTCCTGGATGGGAGGCAGGGCACTGGTCTCATCCTTTGTCCTACTGTTCAGCTTGCGGAAGTCCACGCAGAATCTCGGCTCTCCAGTTTTCTTACTAACGATGACAATCGGCGAACTGTAATTGCTATGGCTAGCGCGGATTACATCAGCTGCAAGCATTTTGTCAATCTGTTCGGCGATTACACGTTTCTTGGCTGGTGAGTATCGATATGTGGGTACTCTTACCGGTGTGTCATCGGAGAGCCGGATTTCATGTTTCGTAGTGGCGGTAGTTGTGACAGCCTCTCCTTCCTCGAAAAGTTCCCCGAAATCATTCAAGGTTTGTTGGAAGGTCTGCTTATCCGCTGCCGTCCACGTGGTGGTATCCGTCTCTGTATGTATGGTTCCGGTAGGGCGTTTCCGTGGACCTCTCGCAGTAAAGTGTAAGGTCTGTCTCCCTTCCTTGCCCACATGCATGCATCTCCTTGCTATATCAATGACTGCCTGGTGTTCCGTGAGCCAAGGGCTCCCCAGGATGATAGCGGCTCGCATGTTCGGCACCACTGTCGCGGTGCATGTGAACTTATACTGTCGGGAGGAGGCCTTCAGTGTGCCCTCGTGATGAGTCTGGAAGGTGGCTTCTTCGTGGATCCAATTAAAGGTAACTGGTCGTGTCTCCCTAGCTCGACCCGTCATATATTCTGGCCTCATGAGGTTCTTGGTGGCAGCTGTGTCTATCAGCGCCACCACCTCTTGGCCGTTGACCTGCAGTCTAATGGATGGCGTAGATCCTTCGCCATCCATTGTGGTGAGGGCCGTCCCCGTTACTGCTGTGGAGCGGCCCTTTTGTCTTCCCCCTGGTTCTGTTGGGGACGTGGGTGGCGTACGGCGAATTCTCTCGGCTGCTTTGGGCAGTCCCGATTCATATGCCTCCCCGGGCAGAACCAACACCTCGGAAGGGTTCGTTCCTCAACTGCACGGGGCTCTTGGTTTCTGGACACTCCCTCGGCTGGGCGACGCGTCGTCGGCTTTGCCTCTGCAACGGCTGTCGCTTGGGACCTTCCTTTCGTCTGTTTGACCCAGATCTTATCCGCCTCGTTAAGCCGGGACCAGCGGGTGCATTGTCTCTCCAGTTCACCCATGGTTTTCGGAGCTAGCTGGAATAATTGTAGGTTCATTTCCTTACTCATCCTATCAGTGATGTGTAGAACCAATTCTTCTTCGGGCCAGCTAGGCCTCAGCCGGAGACATAATTGTTTCATTTTATAAATGAATTTTTCTGGGGCCTCACCAGTTGTTTGTCTGGTGGCATACACAGCCGTTTCCAATACAGTTCTCCGTTGATGATTAAGGAATTCATCACGGAAACGCTGTACGAAGTCCTCTGGCGACAGGAAACTGCCCATGTAGTACTCATACCATGTTGCCGCCTCTCCTGCCAGGTGTGGACGCACTGCTTCGTCCACATCCTCTGGCACTTCCAGCGTGCAGTGCCTTAGGTACTCTTCCATTCTTTGTATGAAGAGCACGGGGTCCTCCGTGATATCTCCACGGTAAGGACGTGATGGAGGTTTGGGTATTGGTGGACCTTCGGGCGACATAACGAGGCGCTTTAGTGCCTCTGTCAATGTCCTTACGGCATCTGTTTCCACCTTTGCCTCTGAGGTTGACCTCCTGCTGGGTGTGTCACCCAATATGACGCCTTCCTCTAGCGTCACTTCGGTTACAACCGGTTTGATTGTTGTAAGTCCGGCTGCTTGGCCTAAGTCCAAATCGACGATGACCTCAGGACTGGTGTCTTGTGCAACGGGTTTTCTCCCCTCCAAGACTTCCAGTCGAGTTCCCAGTAATCTGAACTCATTTAGCAAGCTGGCCATTTGACTTGTCGGGTTGTCAGTTTTGGGTAATGATTTTGTAGGGGAAGGTGATCGGTCAGATCCGCTAGACTTATTTCTACGGGATTCCCTTCTCCTCAGAGATTTCGGGCCTCTCGGAGCCATTGTCTCCCCACGTTCGTCGGTGCTTTCTTCACCGAAAGTTTCCGTTTTTAGGTTACGAAACTTTGCCACTCACGTTGGCGCGCCAAAATGTTACCTTTCAGCTTATAGGAATTACTCAAAATAATGTTATTCGAATTACCTGAGCTCTTATAGCTGTAGTACTCTAATACGGGGAGACGTGGCGTCCTTCCTTCAGGATGGCACTACACTTATTCACTGGGTGTTCCAGGATAGGGCTTATATTAGTGTCGAAGGTTAATGAAAGAGTTGTATAAAACCACATGAATTTATTACCACAACTCGGTCACTAAAACAATAGCCACGCAGGACTATAAAGAAATGGCTTAAGGCAACACTAAATATTAAGAGATATTTACATAGATTGATATTATATACACTGGTTATGGAGACACCTTGACCAAAGGGCTAATGATCCCACACACAGGGGGATAAGACAAAGGGGGGTGGTCGCTAGATACTGGCAGTTTAATAATAGAGAGAGATATTTGAGACACTCAGTTTGGGGTTCTAGGGGATAAGGCTCCCTTCGGGGTACCTAGTCAATTAACGCCTAGAATGGGTAAGGCTGCCTTCGGGTACCAAACCAACTAACTACTTCTGAGTGACGTGACGGGGCTATCTTGAGATTGCCAACCGTGCAAGCTTAGGAATCAGTTCAGTACTTACGGTTGTAACAATGGGTACGACGTGAGGTCACTTTAGCCACACGTCACAAGTCACTGGGTGGTGTATCGGCACAGGACCTACACTTGGAAAACACTCCGTGGTCTGGATCTTTGTTGAAGCACTAAGTGGCACTCACAACTTCAACAACCTCTCGTATTTGGTTGGGTCACTTGTTCAACAACCTCTCTTTGGTTGGGTCACTTTGGTTCAACAACCTCTCTTTGGTTGGGTCACTTTGTTCACAGCCTCACTAACAGGTCACGAATGCTCCTTGGATGTTGGTGGAAGCACGCAACTGCTGTTGATTCGGACTCTCAGTCCTCCTCGTAAGTGTTCGGCTTATCCTTTTTAGGTCCTTCCTCGTCTTCGGGTATCTTCGGGTCACCTCGGAAACGTTCGGGTTTGCTTCGTCTCGTTCGTGGAAGCCTTCCTACGCCTTCGGGTATCTTCGGGTCACCTCGGAAACGTTCGGGTTTGCTTCGTCTCGTTCGTGGAAGCCTTCCTACGTCTTCGGGTATCTTCGGGTCACCTCGGAAACGTTCGGGTTTGCTTCGTTTCGTTCGTGGAGCCTTCCTACGCCTTCGGGTATCTTCGGGTCACCTCGGAAACGTTCGGGTTTGCTTCGGCTGCGTTCGGCTTGCTCGTAGAAGTCGTCCTACGTCTTTCGTTCTCCTCGGGTATGTTCGGCTTTGCCTCGGAAACGCTCGGGATTGCTTCGAGTCGCTTCGGCTTGCTCGTAGAAGTCGTCCTACGTCTTTCGTTCTCCTCGGGTATGTTCGGCTTTGCCTCGGAAACGCTCGGGATTGCTTCGAGTCGCTTCGGCTTGCTCGTAGAAGTCGTCCTACGTCTTTCGTTCTCCTCGGGTATGTTCGGCTTTGCCTCGGAAACGCTCGGGATTGCTTCGAGTCGCTTCGGCTTGCTCGTAGAAATCGTCCTACGTGTTTAGTTCTCCTCGGGTATGTTCGGCTTCGCCTCGGAAACGCTCGGGATTGCTTCGAGTCGCTTCGGCCTGCTCGTAGAAATCGTCCTACGTGTTTAGTTCTCCTCGGGTATGTTCGGCTTCGCCTCGGAAACGCTCGGGATTGCTTCGAGTCGCTTCGGCCTGCTCGTAGAAATCGTCGTATCAGCTCTGGAAGTCGCTTGTTGCAAGTTCGGTTCTCTCCAGAGAAGGGGCTGTTGTCGCTTTAAGTCTGTAGAGGCGACTGATTTAATACTAAAATTCTTGGCCTTTTATAACATTTTCAACGACGTAAACAAATGACGCTGATGCAGGTGTTCTTTCAAAGACGCATTCTATTCGTTAGAATAACGACCTTTTTCATTGGTCAGAAGCTCTTGCTTCTCGTGTAAAATATTTTCCACTTGATAATTTTTCGAACAAAACTAGTGGGTGGAGCCTGTGAGATGTATTCAAGTAATTTCCACTTAGTGCATTGGTGAAAAATTGGTAGGTGGAGCCTGTGATCGGTAAGTTCATCATTGGTCACAATAACGACTGTTTTGGTTGGTTAAAGATTTCAGTATTATTATATTTATTAATACTGTTTGAAATATATGGGAATTATATGGGAAATGTGCATCGTTTGTGGAAATTGTTTATAACAATTTCATTCACGGATCGAAATGATTTTTAAGTCCGCACAATCTTAGTAAATATTAATTACAATAATATAGAATGTTTATTAGCTCAAATTTATCGCAAGCACGTCGTTTAATTCGTATCCAGGATACGGCAAAGGTAACAATGTCCACGTTTTGAAGTCCCGTAATACCAAAAAAGTGGTTTTTAAAAAATTTCTCTGTGTGTTTGCCCACGATAGTAGTTAAGCAGTTGTAGATATCAACTCCAAATTTTGTATTTACGAGTATAATCTCTCTCTTGAGATCTGATTAGATTTTCAGTAAAATCGGCAGACCGGAAGTAGTAGTTTACTTCGGTGAGAAAATCGAATTTTGCCAATATTTCGTCAACTACTAAGTTTAAACAAACTTATAAAGAATTCAAAAGTACTCAGAATTAAATTTGAGAAAAATTGTGTTAAATAAGTTTTTCGAAATTCTTACCGGAAGTAGGTCTTTTACTCTTATCGAAAATCAGTTTTTTTGCGAATATCTCACAAGTCATGCTTTTTAGGCAGGTGCATTACATTTACATTTATAAAACATAATTTTAAATATCTTTGTAAAAAAAAAATTTCAAAATTCGGACCGGAAGTAACACTTTTATTCTTACCGAAAAGCGACTTTTTGCAAATATGTCGTAAATTATGCATTTTGTATGTATTTATCAAGAGTACAAAATTATTTAGAGTTAGATTTGCAATGTTTTTTGTATAAATGAAATTTCAAAATTCGGACCGGAAGTAGCACTTTTACTCTAAGCGAGTAGCGCTTTTTTTATAATATCTTGCAAAGTATGCATTCTATAGAGAATAGAAGTACTTAAAATAGGATTTTGAATATTTTTTTTATGAAAAAAATTCTTAAAATTCTATCATTTGAAACGCTCATACGTATAAGAAAGTCGTGTGGTGGCCACACATCACTTTTTATATAATAGTTTACTTACTAAGGACAAGAAATACGTGTGTTTTCTATTGAAACTAAGCTGTGTTATATTTTTGTTATATTATCTATATAATTATACACGGTGGCCAGAAAAATGCGGACAAACGCCACGCAGGCCAAATCTTTGTTTAATTCTGAGTTGACAATCTTAATTGAAAAAAGTAGTACAGTGCTTTTTTTTTTTTTTTTTTTTTTTGTAAACCATTGGTATTAATCGATTAGTTACATCAATGCATTTGAGATAATTCCATTTCTAAATTTCACCACAATAATTTTACATAGATAAATTTTGCTAAATTTTAGCCGTACAACTTAATGTTTGATGGTCTCGTATGCCGTAAGGAAGGACCGTATAACTTTTTTGGATTAAGGTTATCGCCTCAGAATTGAACAAAGAATCGTTCTATATATGACAGATAGAATTTTGTGATTAATTTTTTAAATAATAATTTACCTACTAACGACAAGAAATATTTCTTGCAATATTTTGGATGAAGAATAATAATTTTATCTGGTACCTGAAATAGCCTGTATTGTATTGAGTCCCAACATTTTTATGGTTATACAACAGTCCATGTTGATTTGAGTGACACATGTCTAGTATCGATTCAACAAATCAAACGCACGGTTCACTCATAAATCAGAGTGCCTATGGGGCTGCAACTTAACATAAATATTTCATCTCTTTCGCACCACTTGCGATTAGCATGACGGTCCAAAACGTACGTCGGTGTACAAAAATCGGAGAAATACAGGACACGCCTCTTTGAAATCCGAGGTTCTACAATCTGGGAGCTCAGCCTTAATCTATTGTGTAACAACGATACATACAAATTGATCATTTCTATATTAGATTAGTGTTTTATCATTCCATTCTATCTATTTTTTGCCGTTTTGAAGAAGTTGTTGAACTCTATTATTTAAATATGTTTTATTTGATTGCTGTAGCTATAAATTCTTTCTCATGCATTACGCAAACGTATGTGGTGCGTTAGAGACCCACACCTTTCGCAGCGACTAGCAGGTACAGAGGTATCGTTTTTGATTTTCGTTTTATAAGCTTAAGTGAATAAATACATCATAACTGACGTGACCAGTTTGGATCATTACAACTATCTATTCTATAAGGTAAGGTTACCACAGGACCAAGGAAAAGCATGCTATGAATGTGATTAATATGGCTGACTTGAGCAAAACAATTTTGGTCACCCTCGCTGTCACAAAAACAAAAAATTATACGAAAATGTACCATAACTTTAAAATTTTTCAAGTGTGTCGAGCGATAACTTTTTTCTAAACTATAAAGAGGCAAGTGCGCAGACTGAAAATATAACCAACACAAAATAAACTAGACAATAGTACTCGTGTAAATGTAGAATACCGCCTTTTAATATTGTTCATTATGTTGCATTTAATGATTATACTGATAATAAAAAGGAGACATGAATATTACAGTATTAAATTCGTGAGAAATGGCCATTTCCACTCGGATGAATTACTCTATAACTTGCTTTCGGCATGTATAGCAAATTTCATCTTAATGGAAATGTTCAACTGTCTCATCCGTTGAATAATATACAATTGTATTATTTAATTAATTTTAAGTAGTTCTAATAATCTACTTTATATGTATTTAATACTGAGTATCCTCTTAAGGGGGCATACAATAAATAGCATATCCAATCTCTATACTCGAGCCATAATGCAAATAATAATAATAGAAAGGCGCTGACATACATACATATATAGATGTTCATTAGCAACAAGATCTCAAGGAACTTTACTCACTCACGTCAAAATATAAATGAAAACATTTGAATAGATATGCCTATTTATCAAGTAGCAGATGTGAAACTCTTCAACATAAATTAGTCTCACATACATACACTGAAAAGTGATTACAAACTATTTATAGTCCTTATTCGCAACAATATAAGTGAAAATGAAAAGTTTACAAACAGGAATCGCTCATAACAGATTCGATTGCTACGACTTTTTTTCTAAATATGATGCAAGAGTACTGTTACGAAAATAAGAATGAACTGTATATACATATATATATTATGTATGTATGTGTATGACTTACAGTTAGATACTTTCCATTTTCTAATGAGCGTCAAATAGCTTAGCGCATATAATGCACTACAATAATTACATTAATATCTGTTCCACATTCGCGAAAGGTTAATTGAAGACCTTGAGGGAACAAGGGGATATGCCACAAGTACTACTTCTGAGATATTTGAGTTTTAAATATTCATTCAAATGCCGAAATCGTGTTTTTACACCAAAATGTAAATCAAAACAGAAAAATATATTAATAATAATAGCTGCACAAATTTTTTACAAGCATATTGCAGTGATCTTGTGCCTGGGATTGAATTGTAAATAAGCATAATCAAGATCACTTCTAAATTTAATTTAATTAATTACTGTTTTATTTATTTTTTAATGATCATTGTATATAAATATTTATTAAGTTAGTATTTTTGCCAAATTAAATTAATTTAAGAAAAATAATATAAGAACGTTAATGTAATTTTATTCAAGAAGCTAATATTAAAATAAGCCTGGTATATCAAATGAATATTTACAAGAAAGTGTTTCCCGCAAGCTTCAGCCCAAGAAAATATTATGACCGAATACGTTCAATGAATTAGGCCCGGCGAAACAATATTCCCCGCGAGATACTATTAACAATCGCAAACGTAAACAAGTCGACATCGAGATGGATGTTTGTTTACATTTTTAAATAAATAATACGTCACTTTACCAATAGCTGCAGCACTATAGAAATGCAATTGAAGAGGTGGAATCGGAATCCTACTGAGGATGACGTACTTTTTTGTTAAGGAAAAGTTTAATAAATTGAACGACACATACATTTTAGACTAGACGGCTGATGAAAACCGCTTTCTAAAGAAAATATCTAGAAGTAGGTGGAAACCTCTTCTGCCTCTTAAACACAGGGTGTTTATACTTTTATTTTCATGAATTCACTTTATATTCTGAACTTAGAATATTTTATGAGATTTTGCTATGAATTAAGTTTTGTTAATATTTTAAATAAATTCATTTTATCTTGAACTTACAATAATTATTTCTTTTAAACTAGGATGTTTTATTCTTACACGTGGTGGTTTCATACCAAGCGTTATGGTGAAACATTCTTAGTAATTGTATTAATTTAATTTAAAAATTTTTGTGAAAAGATTTATTTCAATTTTATTTTCTTTTGTATAAGTATAGACACTTGATAATTTTTTTTTTATTTAAATTAAACATTTCTTTGCTTGTAGAATATTGTGTTATCTAGAGAATTTATCTAAAACTTTTTGAAGATGGAAGAATTTGAGAACCTTTATTAGGAACTAGAGTAGTTAGTTGATGTTTTAATTCGATAGTTATGTACCTAGTGTTTAGTAAGTTATTGTGTGGTGATTTCTGCTGGAATTTTGTACGAAGTTTGTAATTTTTATTATTATTATTAGATATGGTTTCACAATTAAATTTATAGTTTTTTTTTTGTTGTGCTTGTGTATTAAAACTTGACGTGTTAGGTAATTGGTCAAGGATGTGTGCAATGAATTAAGTAAATGATTAATTCATAGCATGGAGCCTTAACTAATCCTGTAAATACGAATTGGTTTTGGTGGATCTGTTTGGCAGCGAGCAAAGGCGTTAAGCAGAACTAATCAGAATAAAGTCAACGTTTTGAAACATTTAAGCACATGGTAATAGTTTTATATATATATATTGCTATGGGGGTATTCCATGCGTATTCCCCTTTATAAACACTTGCATATGATACGGTAAGTACCGTTTAGAAGTTCTTGTAATTATTTTTATAAATTGAATATTATTATTTTAATTGCCTCCGGCTAGCTATGTTGGTTGCCTACCTATAAGGTGAGCATCGGTTTGTATTAATTTTTGCATGAGACACTGATTTTGTTTTATCTATTTGAAAGCTACTGTAACTAAAAATAAATTTAATGTTTTATTATTAATTGGCGGCTCTCTGTATAGAGACTATGGATTAGTTACTAAGCGACTGAATTTGTAACAGTTCAAATTTATTTCCACAGTTGGTGTACCTGGGTCACCCACACGTGGATGCAGAGAAATTCAAAAAAATTTACGCGCTCTTATAATGTCGGTTATGGTTATGTGAACTATCAACATAACAATCACCTTTAGGTACAGTTTTGACGTTCTGAATTTGTTAGTTTAATCAATTTAAATCTCATTAAAATGGGTCGTTATTTGGCTTCGGTTAACCTGAGTAAATGTACACGACTTACTTCTATATTATATCTTCGTCCAAAGGGGTTCCACAGGACGTTCTCGGAGAATCTACTAATATAACAAACGTACGACCAAGCATGCTTTTTAAAACAGCGGTTCGGTCAAGGTTGATGGATAATGTAACTGGGTTAAATGAAAACAGGTATATCTTAATTATGCTCTTTATTATGTTGAATTGAATAGAAACTTATTATTTACAGATCAACCATCTCTGTGCAGGATGTCATTAGGCATAATCCTGTTTGAAACAACATGAACAAATAACTTTACGCTGGTAATTTCAGGCACACACATAACAATATTTACTTTGTATACCAATTTAATGGTTAATAAATGGATTTGACGTTAGGATTCTATATGATATCCTGACTCTTCGTCAAAGGAAAAAACTAATATGACACGTACGTATTACGCATTGTATGTAGTCCAATTAAAATGCATGAACGGTAATTGAATTATAGGTTAAATATTTAAATATCCGGCTATTATGTACTATTTAAAACGGGCTACGTTAGAAATGAACGTTTAGTCTTGGTAAAAAAACTCGGATTACAATTAAGTCTGACTTGATTATCAGTCATTTACAAGTGTATCTTGGTTCCTTCTAATGAACGTGAACTTATATCAATATCACTTTACATACAGTTTTTGTTTGTTTAACTTTGAGGTGCGAGATGAGAAAGTCAGGGCCCCGGTACTGCTGTCGTTCTTGGGTGTAGATCCACAGGTGCTCGTAGATGAAGGTATGCCTTGATCCTCCGTGTTGATTCTCTTGATATGTTGTCCAGGTTGGTCGTCTTGGTGGCTCTGCGTACAGATGAGTAGACTCGTAGTAGATAGGCAGGTACGTATTCTTTTTAATACATCTGGATTGTTGTTTCTTTAATCCCTTGGTAGTAGAGGTTAGGATCCTTGTTGATTATTTGTTTATTTCCAGTACGTTATTTCTATCCTTGGTTTGTCCAATATTTTAAAAAAAAACACAGGATGGATTTAAGTTCGAAGTGACTCGCACTTTGTATGAGCCTACCGCACGTTGTTACACAGATGTGGGATGCTCGCGAGTATTTAGAACAACCTTACTGGTTGTGTATAAATCTTGAAGGAACTGTTTTTTTCACAACCTTACTGGTTGGTTATTGTAGAAGAATTCCCTTTCTCATGTGAGTACTCCCTTTTATATAAATCTAATGTTTGTATGGTGGTTGTCAAGGCAACCAACAAAATTCAATCAAGCCGACAATTATCCGTTCATTTCAAAGTGCAAACCCCATTGTTTTGCGATTTTATTGCATCTATAAAGTCTTTTGAAAATTATTTCTCCTATATACAAATTTAGAATTCTGGTTTTTGACAATTAAACGCGTGTTAAAAACTTTAATAGTACTCTCTTTGATATTCTAGTACAGTCATGCTCATAAAAATTATCAATTTTTAAAATGTTTGATTTCTCTAACAATAATTGATACGTGTATTTCTAATTATACCGCGTTTACAAATGTTTTCTTAACTACTAAGTACATTTTCTTTTTATTTTATTTCCGTTTCTTTTTACCAGACAAGAATTCATTTATAAAAATTAAAATTATTTAATGGTGATTTTTGACAACCTATATTCAAACATGTGGTGAAATCTTAATAATGCTCATGCCCTGTCTGTACAGTACTTGAATAGGTAAACGGCTTTTGGTTCAATATGTCTGTATGCAAAAGTTTGTTTCTTTACCTAATTAAAGTTATATTTGACCTGATAAAGACATTTATTGCGAACGTCCATTCGTTCCATTTCATGATGCTAACAAAATTTACACTGTTTTTAAACTTCCAATTGTTTATAAGAACCTATAGTACATCAAGTATGGATATTGGAGAATCCTATTTCCATTGCAAATTCAACAATTTTAGTTGAGTTTTAACATAATACAAACTTTTGCAACGGCCATACCCGTATCTTCTAAGAGTATGAATTGTGTGTGTGATAGAAATAAGCTTGTCTCAAACTTAGTCGATAAGCACAAAAAAAACTAAAATAACCTAATTCAGCTTAATGTAAGACGTCACAGGAGACTTGTGTGGTGTCTTAATCTGTTTTTAATAATTTATGTAGATATAGCAATATCTCAGAGTCAATCATATTTTGTTGTTTTTATATAACCATTATAATTAAATTTATTGTAAAAATAAAAATCCTTGACACTTCCAAGGCATGGGATAGAACCTTTGTGCATGATGTTCTCTTTTTATTTTCATTTATTTGAATGAAGTAATAATAAATACAATATCGACCATGTACCAGGGTTCGTCCAAAAGTAATCTTTCTTAAAAATGAATGACCAATGCATAGCTTTGAAACTAAATCAAAATACTAGATTATGCATATTTGACTAGTCTTGGCTAAGGTGCAAGACTAGCTCAATATATATATATATATTACATTAGGGCTGGACACGTAGTCGTATACATTGGGGATGTGTGCTATGAGTCGAAGGATGTACTCATAGAATGGAGCCCTAGTTTATCAATTTTGCGTGTATTCGTTTGATTTTTGGCGATATTGTCTGGCAGCGAGCAAAGGCGCTGGGCAATATATACGTCAGGACAGAGTCCATGTGTTAATGTTGTGTATTGTTTGATTCGGCAAATTTTCAACATAATTTATATGTGAATATAATCAAATATAGATCACGACGTCTGTAAATTTGCTATTTGTTGATTGTTTTAGAAATTCATAAATACTTATGAATTCGTAGATAATGAATGTTTAGTGGAATATATATATTTTTATTATATATATACATATATATATAATTTCTTATTATGATTAATGACTTCATTAAATTTGCTTTTATCATAACATGTGAGAATTTTTATAAATACCTAGATTATAAATATATACCGTATGTGTCTATTTTCATTAGCTATAGGGATTCAATGTTTACATGCGATTTATACGTATACAAATAATACGTGGCAACGTGTGTCTCCCGGCAACAATCGACATCACAGCGACTTTCCCCGATCTTGCCACTTCTACATTAAATGTTTAGCTGCGAACACGTTCCGAGATATAGTCTGCAATAAAATCCGTCATCATCAAATGGCCGGCGCGATCTAGTTGTTTATTATTATTTTCAGAATCCTTTTTTATTTACCTTATTTTTAATTTTATTAGAATTACGCCTTTGTTTGTGTCATGCTTAATAATTCTCTGCATTTACTGAAATGAAAAAGAAAAATCCTTGCAAGGCGTAAATATTATTTCTAAGCGCAGTACAAACATCCAAGTCAATAGTCCAACAGCTACTGCTAACTTGAGCTTGTATTTTGTATCATCGGTCGCGCTCGCATTGAAGAGAAAAGTAGGGGGTGCCATGTTGTAACGTATTGCATGAATTAATCGCCTATGGCTAATGAAAATTGACACGTGCTGTATAATGTTGTATATGCTCGTTATTATTTTAAGTATTTGATTTACTATTCATAAATTATATTATAAGGTTTCTTTCGTATTTTTATTTATTTTATCTGACCTGGAGACAACTTGAGAGCATTCATATTAGAGAAGGAACATTGTTATTATTTTCTGCCCCTGAGTAAAAACATCTTTAATAATTTTAAAACTGAGCTAGTGATATGTGAAATTGCTAAACCTACTGTTTTGCAGAAAATTATAAGACTTTAGTCTAGCATAAGGCCTAGAACTAAAGTATATGTTTGATTCTGCTTTTTATTTATTATTAAATTAATTAAAATATTTTTAAGCAATCATTAACTTTCAAGAGTCACAGCAATATGTTCAGAAAATGAATTGAAATAGATTTCTTACATGTTGTGGCATATCCCCTTGCCCCCCCCCCCCAAAGTCTTCAATTGGGGGTTATAAATTAAGGAATTTTAGTAAAATAAATGGGGAGATGCACTACAAACACAAAATGCATGCATATATCTAATATACCATATAAAATTTAAATACGCTGTTTCGATGGTTACTCAATAGCGGGAATTGGAAATACAAAACATAATAAATCATAATGCATATACTTAAATAAAAGAAATTATTATAGCAACATCTTTATTAATGATTGAATAATATCAATTTGTTCAACTTTGGTCGAAGTAGTATTGTTTTCTAAGGATGAAAAATCTTATACTTGAATAGATACTAACAATTACCTTTACCGAAATATACCAATGATTATGATCAACTAGAATTGGGAACGAATTATCAACTTTACCATACAATATTTAAGTAAACCCTGTAGTAAAAAGACTAGAATCAGCTCCTTGAGGTAAATAGTAATCAATCAAGAAAACTAGTCTATTAATAACACATTTGACTAAAATCCAAACAAAAGTAGCTTTTCGAAATATTCTCTTCAAAAGCAAAGTTTTCTCATCACCGACCGTATGGCAGAGGCACTTAGCTGGCTTTATTCTCCAACAACGTTTGAACAGTTGAACTTATTGATGAAACATCTTTGCTTTTAGAAGCCTTCCTTTCACTGCTGATATCTTGACTTGCGACGGTTTAGCTGGCAGAGGAATGCTAGCGACTGCATTAAGTTTGAGGATTCTTTTACGGACTGTCCCTATAAAAATATTTGAAACAAACAACTTTATTTTTAAACCAGGTCCACGTTTAAACATTTTTCACCAGCACATCTAAAATTAGTGCAGAATGAGTCGTGCTCTTAATCATGTAATTTTTTCATATTACGAAAATTCAACAATTCATAAAATATTTAAACTCTAACGTATTTGAAAACCGGTTTAGTACAATTTTAGAGAGAACACCAACTTAATAAAGATACTATAATTATTATTAAAATGCTGTAATTATTATCAATAATGCACTTTTTTCTGTGACGGGAAAAAAAGTTGACATTTTATCCTTCTTGACAGGTAATAAAATGTCACTTTTTCAATGTCACTTTTTCAAGTACTCACTTTTTTCCCGGGGAAAAAAGTGCTCACTCTTTGCCCGCTTAAATTGACAGATATTTGACTATTTTACAGGTTTCCATTAGCAACGCAGGTGTAATGTCACTTGAAATGTCACATCGATTGATTTTCTGATTTTAATATATAGTATTTACGTGTTTCTTTCAATATTAAATCGCCGTTTTTCCCATCACAGAAAAAAATAGTGTATTATACACGGGAAAAAAATTAGATTTTAGCTCTCGGTAATTTATCTCCCTCCGCTTCGCGTCGGGAGATAAACTTTACCTCGAGCTAAAATCTAATACTTTTTTCCCTTGTATAATAAATAACTATTGTTATCATAGTAGAGTTGAAAAGTGCCAATAAGAAATGGAATAGTGTTGAAGAAAATATTGTGAACAGGCATCACCGAATAGGGTGATACATTGTGAAAAATATAAACACACCCAACAGTTGACCTGTCAATTTGTACTTGTAAACTTGTAATGAACCCTCTGTGTGCGTGTTGTGAATTAACTCAAAAATCAATGCATAATTAATATCGGTGTCTTATAAAATATTAGGTGATTGTTGTGGGGATAATTACTCTCCTGTAGGTAGGCAGCCTCGTGCGCTCTTATCTGCAGAATCTAAGAGGCCGCTCATGTATGAAATGCGTAAGTTTTTCGATCTCACCTGACAAATAAACTAATGCGATAATGTCTTACTACGATTGTGCTTAATTAATATCAACACTTGTGGGAGAAGGAAGGACGTACGTATTGATCTGCGGGTGCTTCTGTCGGAGAAAAGCAAGGGTAGATCCAATAGCTTCTTTTTAATTAATATCTTGGAAATTTTATATACAAAAAATAAAAGTCAACATGGTTAAATGTCATTTGATTTATTTAGATGCGTTTAAAATAAATTATAAATTGAAATTAAACTACTTACAGAAATACATAAATAAAGAATTAAGATATATATTCAGAATTTACATTTTTCATATTACAAAATAAACAAAAGAAAATATAGAAGTGCGATATGCTATATAAATTTCTGACTGCTTTGATCGACATATACATACACATATGCTCGGTAAAATGATTTCGCGGAGTGTTAATGTTGATTTCTAAGGACGAAATTTATTTGATATTCGTAGAAATAACGGACTTTGCAAATAGTGATATATATATATGGATTAAAGACAATGTGAGAAATGATCTCGTAGGTGCACAGACCTTTTGTTTAGGGAGTACGGGAATTATCCATACGAGTGCGTCTTCATAGATTTACGGGAAGCGGGAGCAGGATTTTTCGTCTTAATAACCTTGTAGTAACCGGTTAAAAAAAAATCGTTTATTCACGTGGGGACTGAATAAATGACAATTTATCACTCATCCTTTATATAGGTGCTCGTATACACAAGTAAAACCTAAAAATAGTATTTTCAACAAAATACACGCCATGATTACGTGTAACTGCAGACATTGAACACCTACAACACAGCAAGAGATATGTTTACAGTCGCATATACCATCGCAAAGCCATTATCCTTTAAGTGATAATTAATATATTTACACATGAATAATTAATTTTAAATTGACGGGACTTCGGTTTGTAAAAAAATATCGAATCTTTTAAGCTAAGAATCAACGTTATTGCTATTTTTGTACAGTGACGGACGAAACTTTGTTACAAACTCATATTACTGCCGTTGACTAACGTGTAACTTTATCTGAAAGTTATATCGAAGATAATCGTTATTTGAACATCGAAACAGAAAATATCAAAATATCTTCGGTATATCGCTTATACTTAACTTTATACTGAGATTGAAATACTGGCCCTACTCCACTTTTCATTTACGAATTAAAAATGTCGTACATAGGTCATATTTCAATATTATTATCTGCAATCAAATTACTTTATTCACTTACTTCATTTCTTTCATTTATTTTCATACCAGATTTTAAAGAAAAACATACACTAGATACGTGTTGACATACATAATGTGAACCGGCTACCAATCAAAACTAAGATATGTTTGTAGATACATATATGGCGAGATTAGTGTCTGATTTATAATGTAAAATGTGTAACGAGTACCCGTTTTATACCTACCCACATATAACTTTACTTGCTGCGAAAGTTCATTACTATATTATCAAGGACTGTTGCGCTTGTTGCTAGTAGATCCGTGCAGTCACATGTCAATCATATCGCGTTTCTTGTTGACCAAACACATAATAAAAACTAGATTTTAAGACTAACATTGCATTTCTCTGATAATTAAACATTTATAATTTTAACAAACGAACATGTAAGCAGAAAATTAAATAGAATAACAGAGAAAGAGAGTACAAAGGTAGCTATTTGTTTTAGAAAGCAAATTCCATCCTTAATTAAATTTGAGTAAATAATCTAAGCCACTACGTCACTATCCCCATAAAGAGACCATTTTGCCACCAAAAAGTTGCTGCAACTTTGAAATTAAGTTACAGCTGATGTGACGTCACTACCCGCGCGGACTTTTGGCAGGAACCCGTTTTGCCATAACCCGACAAGCCTTTGTTGGGTCGCGTCGTTCCCACCACAGTTTAGGAGATAAATAGACAATACCAGCGGCGTCAACACTAACAGAACGCCTAAAAAGTACAATACGCAATGTAAATTTTCGAGAACTTTTCATTTGAAATATAATAGACTACATAATTTGTGGAAAGAGACACTGAAAGTTTAGTTATTTTCAGTTCACTTGAATACTGCAGTATAGTTTATTTCAAATTATGAGAATATAACTTTGAACGGCTCTAATGCTTCTATTGCACCACTTTCTGTGACGATAATTATTATACCTGGTCTCCTTATTGAACGAGTACGGTTTACCTATTTGCAACGTATGAATCTAGGGGCCGTATTGACTATAAATTAGGGCCCTATAAGATAATAATAAAAACCTGTTAATTTGAAGTATAAAATAAAAAAATATCTATACATTGGGTTTATATACAAAGAAAAAATTACAAATCGTGTGGCAACATGTGTTGTGGATACATATAGCTATATAAAGGTAATTAGTTTGTAATACACAATAAAATGTTTATGTGTCACCGCATTTCATAAATCATCTTCTGTGATTTAGTTGTCTTGCAAATCGGTGTCTGTGTCTGAATCGTATTGCAAATTTATAATCAAAGGTGCTACTATTTTTTACATGCGCATATATTCGTCCTCTTTTGCTATTGCGAATTTTTCCAATTTACAGCAGTTATATGTTCCATAGTATTTTTTATGCGTGTTACAGTATAACATGCTCGCTTGCTTACGTAATGCCAGTGTAATACAAGCGAACGCTATAAGACAAGTCTTTTGCATGCCACCAAAATATTTCGGAAACTACAAGCACTTCGGGTTGCCTATATACTCAGGCACCAATATCGCGAATTTCTATATGTCTTCCCCTAGTGGAATGACATTATTATAACTCCGTCTGGTTGGCATTAATTATTAAATATTGTTAAATATGGCGGTTGAAGTGTTGTGACTTTTTGGGCATGAGACTTACAAGCTCTTCGACTAACACAGTGGAAAACGTGAGTACTTCTTTTTGTTTTAATGTATCTTAACGTTTATTGAAAATACTACATTCCTTATACTCATTATCGGACGGTAAAAATAAGAAGACGTGTAGAAACTTAATTGAGAAAAGTAAGAGTAACTAGTCTTTATTATTACTAAAACAATATCAAAACCTATACACATTTTATTTATTCCTATTTACAATTTATACACATACGCAAATTCGTATAAGGTCAACATAATTAAACACAAAAATAAATTCACATCAGTGACCTCTTTAAATCGTGATTAAAACTAAGATTGAACATATACTCAACTTTAGCCCCTGAACGGTTATTTACAAATCCCAATGCATTTTATCTATTTAATATAAAACAAAAATAAACAAGAAATAAGATATGTATCGGTCAATTTGAGATAAAAGGCATATTCAGATCAATTTAAATTATCCTACAAATTATTTCCATGTTACGACATGCTCACAGGAAGAATTTACTAATCTATCGTATGATTGAAATTTACTCGGTTACAGACTTAAATCTTCGTTCAATATCTTCGCGTAAAATGTTAATACGTCTACTTTAATTGTGAGTTCGGTAAGCGCGGTCGCGTAGACGATAATTTATTTGAATTCACGGCGCGGTATCGATAATCTAATAGTCACAAAAATCTCTGAAATAAATAATTATTATTAAATGCGGATTTTAACATAGTCACGACATCGAAAGTCTGACTTAGACGGGATAAAGTTTACAACGGTAATACATCACTTCTTCCCACGGTTCAAGACCTGAGTAAGAAGAGACACATTCGGACGAAATTAGCGGATTTTTGAAACGACTATTTCACGATTCAAAAGACCTGAAAGTAGTACGTTTCTAAGGATTTGAACCAGACTCTTCCACGCCATTAGGAGGCTGAATAGAGACAGGTGTAGGGTTGCGGACGGGTCGGAGAAATAAATGAACGAGACACGCTCGATGGGGGCCTTTATATATGTGAAAACCCCCCTACGTAGGTAGGTAAAAACTTGTTCAAAACATAAAATTTGCACACGATACTGACGCGAAACGCGCGACTTTGAGCATGCCGTAGACATTCGGTATTTTTCCATTAAAAATAAGTAAATAACATGAATTATTACAACAACTAAACATATATACAGGTCCATCCAAATCACTTTATACAATATTAATATTTGAAGAAAATAACACATACATTTAATTTAATATTGACAAATAAATTAATTATGAACTTAAAAATGTTAATTTGTTACAATTAACGAAAGAACTTCGTTACAACAGTGCTTTCACTAAATTTCGGTGTTTGATTTGTTCGTCTTATGGTATTTTTCAGTTGGGCCCATATCAATTCAATGGGATTGAAAATGCAATGGTATGTTGGTAAACGCAAAATTGTATGTCCTCTTCTTTGGCTCTGTTATCCACACAATAATCCTTTAAATATTCTTTTGTCTTCATCACCTCTATTAATTGGTTTTTTGTATAATGATCCTCAAAATATAAATCATTTGCTTCTAAACATTCTTTAATATCTTTCTTATTATTACATTTTGTAGGAACTTTGTTTTGCTGTCGAGAATGATACGGAGCGTTGTCCATCACTATCATACTATCTTTTGGTAAATTTGGCAGCAAAGTGTCACAAAACCATTCTTCAAATAAAGATGAGGTCATATCTTCATGGTAATCTAAACTTGAGGATTTAACATTTTTAGCAGATAATAGCGGCTGTCCGATCCATCCTTTTTCTGACCCAGCATGAAGAATAATTATTCTCTTCCCTCTCGAAACCGGCGCGTCCTACTGACACAGACTTGAACTATCCGCCCAACCTTTCCAAATTGTGTCATGGGTGTCATACCACGTCTCGTCTAAATAACATATGAATCGTCCTTCCTGTCTATACCTTCTAATTGCCGTTAGGTATTCATATCGAAGTTTCTGTAACCTCGGCTTTCCATAATTGTGGAACGTTTATCTATAGTACCAAACTTAAAACCAGCTTTCTTTAGCGTCCGCCACAAGGTTGCTTTAGAACACTGAATATTTATAGGCTCATCACTGATTCTTTTATGTAACCAGTCAGTGTAGATCCAACATTCCTCTGTAGAAGGAGTATACTTGCTGCCTAATAGTATCAATGTCATACTCTTCAATTTTTCTCGGTGCTCCTTTGTCACTTCTTTGCTTTCCAAAAGACACCTTGGTTAATTGCGACGTTCGTTGAATGTTCTGGGTTTGTATTTCGTTATTTTCTTCCATCAGGGTATGATAGACATTGAGAATTATCTGTTTTGCATCTTCTGATATATGCTTTCTCTGTTGTGCTCCAACAGTATTATCACTATCCACATCATCATCACTAACACTTTCAGCAAAAAGTCGCCACGTGTTCGTGAAGTAAAGAGAGAAAAATCAAATATATCATATCATATCCATATATTCATATCATCATTATTGTTCTAACGCTGATGAAAAGCGGATATAATAATATTTTATTCATCGACGGTGAACATAGATATCGTCAGTACATAATACAACATATGAATATATATGACAAACATTATTTTATATTAAAAAAATGCAAACGTACAAGATGTATTATGTAACAGTCTTAGGAGACTGATTGAAACCTGATCTTAAAAAATTCACTCAACGTGTAACAATCATTTCGCCGGAGATGGTGCTTGAGAACAATACTAAATCCCAGAATTTATATGGCCTGATTTTACATCCCTCTCATAACTGCGTAATAGGCGTACAGCGCTACCTGCATATTTACTGTTTCAAATATTACCTTCAAAGCATAGCAGAAACTCTCCAACCAATTGAGTAAGAATTGAATGCATAACTTCCAGTCCAATTTATCACCAACCATCAATCCAATGCTATCCATTAAAACATCAGCAACAAACTCACCATTATTAATTCCGTTTATGATGTTTTACTTTCTTATACGTAGTATACGGAAGTATTGTGATGACGAAAATTTTCGACCTCGAGATTTTTGCAGATGTCCACGTTTTGAAATCCTGATCCCGAGAAAGTGGTTTTTAAAAAATATCTGTGTGTCTGTCTGTATGTCTGTCTGCCTGTGACCACGATTGCGGTCAAACCGCTGGAGATATCAATTCCAAATTTTGTATTTACGTGTATAATCTGATTAGTTTTTTAGAAAAATCGGTTGACCGGAAGTAGCAGTTTACTTCAGTGAAGAAATCGAATTTTGCCAATATTTCGTCAACTACTAAGTTTAAACAAATTTATAAAAAATTCATATGTACTTAAAATTAAAATGGAGAATAATTTTATTTAAAAGGTATTTCGAAATTCCTACCCGAAGTAGGTCTGTTACTCTTATCGAAAATCAGTTTTTTGCGAATATTTCGCAAATCATGCTTTTTAGACAAGTACGTTACGAGTATAAAAGTATTTAGAACATAATTTTCAATATCTTTTGTATAAAAACATTTCAAGATTCAGACCGGAAGTACCACTTTTACTCTTATCGAATAGCGATTTTTTGCAAATATGTCGTAAGTTATGCATTTTATATATATTTATCAAGAGTACAAAAGTATTTAGAACTGGATTTGCAATATTTTTTGTATATATGAAATTTCAAAATTCGGACCGGAAGTAGCACTTTTAGTCTTAGCGAGTATCACTTTTTTGATAATATCTTGCAAAGTATGCATTCTATAGAGATTTATTAAGAGAATAGAAGTACTTGAAATAAGATTTTGAATAAAATTCTTAAAATTCTATAATTTGAAACGCTCATACGTATAAGAAAGTCGTGTGGTGGCCACACCTCATTTTTTATTACGTTTTAAATAATTGTGTTCGTGAATTTATTCTTCCTATACGTGCTTTACTTGGCTTTTAAAACACCTTTAGCATCTAGGAAGAATGAATAATTCTGTAGACTTCGATGTCATCAGTGGGAAAGACGAAGCATGATATATTACTTTTTCATACGTTACTATAATTCATAATTCTATTTTGATTTATTTCTTTTTGGAATCCAGTGTCAGCATGAAGTTGTTATTAAACTTTAATTCATCTAATCTACATCCCAACGTATACTGGTCCTGTATACCATGTTGCTTTTATTGAAGTTGAACATGAAAGCAAGTAGGCATTGCTGTTTTGCTTTGCAGTATTTATTTCCCCATTAAGGTTATTGCAATAGAATAATATTCCTTCGCTATTTTGTTATTCGTACCTATACTTGTCGCTGTAATTGACATTTATTTTTATTTCTGGAGTAAACTACGTAATTTTTTCGTTATTCCTCTTTTTTAGGGTTTTAATTGAACATACTTCATCGAAAACAGTTTTAAGTATATTTGCAAAATGGAGGTAACTTTGATTGACGTTAGTACTACTTAAAAATTGTGTCCAATCTACCCCACCCAGTCTTCCATATACAGTGTGGAGATTCTCCTCATCAAAGAATCGGAGACATTTAGTATCTGATAAAGTAAAGTCACAAATATGCTGTAAATTATTTTTCAACTGTTGGGAAATATCCAGATAGGAATATTTACTACTAAATTTGATTATTAACATCTATATGCATGTTTATTTTGAGATATAATTTATGTATTTTCGTTCTTTCAAAAGTGATCAGTACTGGGAGATAATTAATAGAACTGATAGGGAAAAGTAATTTGATTATAACGTATTAGATTTTAATTGTAACGCACATACATTTAAACACTATTTTACATCAGAATATATTGAAAAAGTTAGATTAGATTGAAATCTTCTTCAGTTATACACCGTCATTTGTTTTCGAGATACAAGACTAATTTGATGTATTCTAAATAGCACGAGGGGGTCAACTGTAACATTTTTGAAAAGATTGTTCTTTTCTCTATTTAGTGATGTAACACATGCCTGCCTTAATTTGCATAAAAACATAAATATCTTTTAACGAATTCAATTTTGAAGAAGAGAAAAACTAAGTTAGCTTTGAAAATGCTGCCATCAGCTTTCTGTCATTTGTAAATATTGTACAAAAATTAAGCTTATGTAATATTTAGTTTATAGCGTATAGAAATCTTGATGATGGTTGGATATAGCTATAGAAGAAGAAGTTGTGCTTGGGTCGTAACTCTTTTTAATGAAATACATCAGAATCGGCAGTCGATCCCGAGAACAGCGGTTTCAAAAACTTTAGGTATATTTAATGAAACTGAAAGCACCATAAATCGTGTAAAACCCAGACGACCAAAAGCTATTACAAATTAAGAAAATCCTTTGAATATCATATTAGATAGATGTGGTAGAAAATCAAGGAGCTTCTCTAAACCAGTTAAAATCGAGTTTATTCAAAGCAATTTAATAAAATTGAATTAGTAAAAAAATATTTCTGTTCTTATGCAATTTAAGGCAGGCATGTGTGACATCATTGAATAAAGAAAAGAACACTCTTTTCAAAAACGTTACATTTCTCCACCCGTGCTAGTTAAAACAACATTAAGTTAGCCTTGTATCTCTAAAACAAATGAAATTCGTCTGACAGTAAGCCAAATTTCAGCAAGTACCAATACCGTTTTCAAAATATTAGCTGTATCTATATTTTTTCCCACACTGTATAATATGAGACAAGACACATTTCAAAGCCTCGAAATATGGTGGCGCAAATTAGAACATAACTAGATCGTAAGTAATAATTCAAACTTGCATACTCGTAATGGATTGCCTTCAGTTTATGTTTATAAATTTCCAAGTTATTTGCTTTACAAAAACATAAAACATTATGAAAATCTGATAAGATTTATAAAAACATTAAAAATTTTAAATACAAGAAGCAAAACATGTATTTAGTTTTGAAAAAAAAACAAGCAAAATTAAATTTTTACTTTCTGTTTATCAATAATATATAAATCAATTAAAAACATTATGTTGGGGATTATAAAAATTTGAAATTATGATATCCCTAAAAAATTGCAGTAACTTTATGTGCCTGCACACCTTGTTACTTTTGTTCTTATGCTTGAAACTTAATTGTAAGGAAGAGTACATACAACAGCATTTTTGTAGTTTTAAAATTAGAGAGAGACGGTAATGATAATATTGTCAGATGAACTGATTGATTTCAGCTTTCAGGTGAAAACTAGGTTAAAATTTTCTGGAAGCAAATCTTTTTTGACAGAATTTTTGATTACTACATTATAACAATATTATAAAAGAAAATTGTATTTAGTTCTAATTCCTAAAAGTAAAAATTAATTTAAAACATAATATCTATTTCATATACATTCTTTATGCATAAGAAAGGATTATAATGGCGTAAAGTAAAAACATTATAATCTTATTACATATTTAGTTGCAGTTTGTGTTTTTCAAAACTAAATACATGTTTTCTCTTGCTGAGAACAGTTGCATGAGAGATCACGATAGGTCAAGAAGTGATAATATCTTATTAGAAGCAAATGCTCTATTGAAAATAATTCCGCTATTTCTCTTTAGAATTTACAACAAGCTAATGTTCAATACGAATGAAACCTATATTCTTACATTTGCATTTCAACTTTCTCTTTTTGCGGGGATATAACCTTAAAACTTACCTTTAGCTGTCGCTATTGTAAACAATCCCAAGACGAAAAAGAGCACAATGGTAAACGAGTTAACAGCGTGTCGTCCCATTATAGCAGTCATTTTCGATACTTTTCTTCTTCTTTTACTTGTGCACGTCTTTGTCAAGTTAAAAAAAATAATTCATAAATAATTCAAACACAATTCACTAGAAAATATCTGACACTATATTGGATTTGCCCGGTACTATCATTTGATGATCGGTAGTTTTACGTTTTGTTCTTTTCTTCTTTCGCTTGAAGAAACACCGCAGGCTGTCAAAGCACGTCGCGTAAAGTCAACAGCGCGCGATTGTCTACATTCAACTAAAGTGCGGTACTAAGCAGGTTTCTCCACACAACTGGTCTCACCTTGATGCCTTTTCTCACTTTACTACCTGCCCACTTCTTACTCACAAACTTGGTCTTCCTTTGGTTTTCTGTATTACAGATCGTTATGCGATCGCATATAGACGAGTCCTCGGAGGATATTGGTGTCTCCGCCTTTTTTTTATACATCCACACATGACATGATATGCTTTGCTGCTATTACATGTCGAGAATAATGATGTATTCGTGTACATAGACTATTTTTTAATGGCTAAATATTCAATTCATAAATTCCGAGAAGCGAAATTATATCTAAACAACCAGGTATCATGGGAGTCGTTCACGAGGTTGATGGTGCATTTTACTTTCGTTTTCGAATGCCGATTGTAATTGCTCGACGGTATGCTGACCAGTCGTTATCTGTAATATCTATGCTATTGGGAACAATTTTCTCCAATTATCTAGGAAAAGTGAATATCATGTACGCTATATGAAAGGCCTTCAAACAATTGTTGTTAGCTAGACTAGCGCTCAAAGAATTCAAATATTCTCTCGTGCTCTGGAAGTAAAATTGACGTTCGATATTTTAGATGAAATGGGAAATTTAACTTAATAAGAACTGGTAAATTATATTCGATATTAATCTGATACAAAATTAATTAATACTAATAATAATAATTTAATAATGAGACCTAAAATCTGCGAAAATCATGCAGTACGGAAGTTTTGAAAACGTACTACTACTCAAATATATTTGCCAGGATTCGTTACGGTATAATTCATTTATTGCAGAGATGCTGCTAGATTATTATTGATGAGAAAAAAAGGCTGTAAGATGCATAAATAATCTGAAATTGCAGGAGTCCATTAGACTTGCTTTTAAGGCTATATTACACTTTCAATTTCTTGCCAAGAACTTTATCAAATGAAAATTGACGACAAGTCGCATATTACATTTGCCAAGTCGACTTGATCAATTTCTTGACGAAGAAATTGTTGACTTAGAACATTTTCTATTTTTCTTCTTCAACTTGATCAAGTTTTTAATGATTTATAGTAAAATGCAGGTTTTTTGCCAACTGCGTACATTATAAAAACAAATTTCATTTTAGAATATTGTTAAAAATTACAGGTTAATTAATATTTTTTGATACTTCTTGAAAAAATTGTGTGCGTAAATTATTATTATTTAATTTTGCCCCTCTTGTGCAGTTATTTTTACATTCAAAATCGAACCCAAATTTTCTGTAAATTTATTAATTCTTTTATTTCCTATGGTTCAGTTTTTATACCCTAGTATTGTATAATTCGGCTCTTGTTATGTTTTTACTACTACTTTTGCCTGTTGGCACTACTATTTTACCAAAAACTTAGTATTTCTTCACCAGTAAGATAAGTGTAAAACAGCCAAGGTCATAACAACTTGACCAAGAACTTGACGATAGTTTCTTGATCAATAACTTGGTCAAGAAATTGATAAGTGTAATACATACAGTCTTTAGGAATGGAAGAATTCTAGCTTTCTTTGACATATTACGGTGGAGCTTGATTTAAATATGAGTACTAAAATTGTAATTATATACAGGTAAATCAATACAGTAAATCTAACAACCCACGCATATATTTTCGTAGATTAGTCTAATCCAAAATAAAAGAAATCGTTTCTGCTAGAAACGTAGATTTGGCAATGTCGTCACGTCTCCTTAGCTCAAATAGAACACAATTTTCATGAAACTTTCCCTCAAGGGCAAAAATATTATTGCTTCTTCTTCGTATTCCCATGTATTTTTTCTAGAAAGGTCAAGTATATTAAAACACTAGGGATAGCTTAACATAAAGATATTTATTGTCCTTAATACTTACCTCACAAATATATTCAACAACAATACGACGGCGATGTTTCCGGAATCGGCAAGAGATGGCGCACGAAGGTTGAAGTGGATTCATTGGTCGGCAAGGGCAACTCTTTTTATAGCAACTGTCAAAATTTCAGACGTCTACTGTCAATAGTTGTTATTTAAGAGTGTGTTTTGTGTAACAAGTCAAGCGGTTTCGCAAAAATGGATTAAATCGAACTTCGTGCAGTGATTAAACAATTCTGGATGGCTGGGAAAACGGCCACAGAAATTCGAAATATTTTGCTAGAGGTTCATGGCGGATATACTCTGTCATTTTCGATCACCAGCCTCTGGGTGAGCGAGTGCAAACGTGGCCGCACAAGCACAAGTGATGAACCACGCAGTTGAAGGAGAGGCGGCCTCGTTTGCAGGCGAAAAAAGTGCTTTTTCACCACGACAATGCACCGGTTCATTCATCCCGCATCGTCTTGTCCAAATTGAATGAGTTGCGCTACCAATTAGTTCCTCATCCTCCATATTGACCGGGTCTAGCCCTCAGCGACTTTTTCCTATTCCCAAACCTGAAAAAATCGCTCAGCGGCGATGACCTCCTCAAATGAGGAGGTCATCGCCGCTACAGATGGCTATTTTGCAGACCTCGAAACATCCTACTTTTCCGACGGCTTGAAAAGACTGGAGCACCATTTGAAAAAGTGTATTAATCTTCGAGGAGACTACATCAAAAAGTAAAAATAAAAAACCACACCAATACCGTGTTTTTCTTGTCGATTTCGAAAACATTTCAGGTTGCCCTCGTATAATATATAATAATTTTAAAAAAGCAATTTCTATAATCTATATCAAAAATGTACAACAGTCATGTATAATTTCAAACAGCTCAAATATAAATATATACAAGAAATAAGAAAATTTCATAAAGCATTTGTACGTATTGCAATCAATCATTTACCTCCACACAAATAAAAATTTATGTTAGTGATGACTACATCAGGTACAGTTACAATAAAATACTAAGATAAACACTGATTTTGTACTGACATTATTCCCATCTAAATGCAATCGCACGCTTCTCGATAGTACACTTAAAGATTAAAATATAATACGTTTGCTACCTTTGTTAAATTGTTGTAAAATAAAAATTAATTCATTATCAACTAGACTATCTAGACATTAACTGACAATCTACCGCAAACTTGGCATAAAACCAATTGGATTATTGCATACATTATCCCTAGAGAAATAATATATTCTAACATCTTATTATACCAAACAGAAAAAAGTCCAGTACATTATTTATCATTGTTTATTCGAATATTTTTATAAGTACATTTAAATAATATAGGATGCATAGACACCGTATGTTTATGTCTAATTCTACCGGATTTGCACCAAGAATAGAATTCTCCAAATTTTAGAGGGTAGCGCCTTAATTAGACCGAATTTTCACAAAAACAAAACAGGATGCACACAGTACACACATAATTTAATTTGTAATAGAAATAAAAACATCATATTTGTTTTCATATCCTTCGAAAAGTGAGGTTATTTGATAAATGTGCTTTTTACTACTATTAATTTCTAATCATCGTTGCTTATTGTTCGATGTGTTACATCTTGTTTTCTTTTCTTCCAGATATGATTTTCCAAACGTCGAGCTCGAAAATGTGAAAAGCTGAGCCCCCACTTTGTGTTTTGGTTATTTTTCAACGCTGTCCACCTGACAGTGTTTACATAGTGAATATCTTCACACTAAAGGTACATAAATGTGTATTAGTTACAATTTTACAAATGTATACAGCGTGTCCCAGGATACAATCAATCTTACTATTATTACATTTTGTACACTTAATTTGTGAATAAGTATAATTTTAGTTTGGCGAATCTAAAAATAACGATCTAATCAAAGTACGTAGATTATTCTGAAATTTTGTATAGGGCAATAGTTTGTCATTCTGAACAACTTTTCTTAGTAATATTTTAGCATACTGCGAAAGAGAAAGGTACTTTACCTGAAACGGAAGTAGATCTTGCTCAACTGTCAAGGCCTACGTGATTTCACAAACTCGAAACTATACTAAAAATAAGTTTCAAACCAAGCTGGGCTTACTTACAAAAGATCAAATTGAGATTCAAAGATTTTTAGTTCCGCGCACCTCTTGTAACATCAATCCTGGGACACGCTGTATATCAATAACGTGTAATATTTAGTTATAGCAGTTTTTCCTTCTTTCAGGTATACACAAAGGCAAGTGTTCCACAAATACCTCCCTGTGTTGAGTCCTATTAGTAACAAATATGTATTGTCGTGTATTGTAACAATGATGTAAGTATATACTTTGCAAAAATAATAAACATTATTATAAATATATACAGGTATTTTATTTTAACTTTGACTACATACTTAAATAATTTAACCTATGATTTATAGTGATCTCGACCAAATTTTTTTTTAAATATCTACAGGGTCGGGATCATAGCAATATGTATATCAAAAAAATTGTTCAACAAACTAAAAAATATAACATCTGCAGGTGCGGATGAAGTACCGAGCAGCTTAATTAATAAATTTCAAAATTACTAATTAAGACTCTAATATTTTTTCCTAAAAACAAAAAAATTGCTTGTATTCTGTCATTATACAAAAGAAAGATTAATGTGGCTAACTAAATAATAAAATTTTAGATTGATATGGCCAATTAAATATTATAATTTTAACAAGTCAACATCATTGTTTTCGTGCTAATCATTCAACTTTAACATTAATTCCTGCACTATATGAATATATTATTAAAACTTAGGACGCAGCAGAACATTTATTTGGAATTTCTTGTGATTTAAGCCACGCATTTGTCTGTGTTGATCAAGACAATTTGCTTGATAAACTGGAGTGGTACGGAATTCAAGATGTTGTTACGCAGTAGTTTGAGTCCTATCTGTGTGATATATTTCAATTGGTAAGGCTGATAGTTGTGTTCAAAATATAAAATCTTCTACTTTGCCGGTTGAGAGGGGAGTGCCTCAGGGCGGTGTTTTGGGCCCATTCTTTTTCTGATAGTTATTAATGATTTCAATATCAAAATAACTTTGCTGATGATACTAGCGCTGTCGTGTCGCTTCTAACCAATGTCGAACCAATACAAACTTCTTTTTAATGGAAAGCTACATCGAATTATTACATTTTACGTTAGGTATTTTATAATTAAATTAACATCAATTTGTATTTACTGGTTTTCCACTACTGCTACAACCACTAGGTTGCCATATTTGTCAATGAAGTCTCTATGTCAAGAAGACATTTTAGATTAGTTTTATACGTGTCCTTAATATAATGGCTACGAATAATTGTAATATATACAATTAATAAGACAATGGAAAAACAAATAAACTCAATACTTCCTTGGGTTCTTGTCCATTTGATAAGCAGAATTTGGCTAAAATTTTAAAAATAAAAATAAAACTGTGATATGACGTTTCAACATTTTATTCAAATATTGTCTTCACTAGAAAATAAAAATGAAATATAAACAATTTTTTCTTGGAAAGCTACAATATTTGTTTTTTAATGATTCCGAAAAATGTTAAACTTAAGCTGCAAAGTTTCTTTAAGGTTTATATTCAAACGGCTACATTTTTATTTCATTATCTAAAGTTTAATGTAACACCTCCATTCCAATGTAGTTTGTGCGCACAAATATGCAATTTGTCAAAAAAAATGGATCGCTTTTGCTATAAATAATTCCATTTATGCTCTGAAAAGACGTAACAAGCACTTTTGTTCAAATCGCCTACGGCATAACAGGTACACTTCAGTGTGTTGCATCAACTTTCTTATATAGAGGTGATTTATACGATATCGGGGTTACAGCATCTTGAACGTTTTTCGTACATCTATCATAAATTCTGCACATAAATGGTATCAAACTATACTTCTCGTTGTGATTCTCGTCAGTATTATACTATCGGCAGTAACCTATTTTAGGTTTAGCGTTAAAGAATCATTTAATTATAGATAATTTTGTTTATAGTTAACTTTGTACATACAATCTTCGCAAGAACCTGCTATAGATAGTCAGGAAGCCTCTTAAAGATGTCACAAAGAAAAACATTCAGAAAGAACTTCCACTTTGAACATTAGTGTAATGTAATGCTACAATTATAACCTTTTTTTGGTCAATTTGATTATGTAATTAAGAAAACTTTCTTCTCTGTTGATTCGCACCATTTAACATGGATTTAACGTAAACTTATCTTATGAGCTACCTATATTTAGCTAATTCTCTTTATGCGGCATTACATACACTACAATTAATATTTAGGTATATATTTACTATATCAGTTATCATTATTAAATAAATGGAAAATAAGTATATTCTTAAAATTAATTAAATTGAAGTAAGTGTATTTTATATTTTTGAATATTCAGGATGTGCTTAAAACTAAGCCTAGAATGTTATACATTTACATATCGATATCTCAGTATAAAATTACAAAACGAAAACCATATTAATAATCAACTCTACGAATCACAAAAGATTGTAGTAGATAACTTCAATGATGGGTAAGACGACAAACCTGGATTATTCCTTTTGGAACTTTGTATATCAAATATAAACAAGCATACTAATTAGCTAAATAGAACTACACTAACTTTACACCAAATTGGTAACATATTTTTTGTTTAAATTATAAACCTGAAAACGAAAAGAAAATACCAAAATGAAAACATAAACGACATTTCAAATATGTCATCTGTTGATTTACCTACCCTTAATTTCTTTATTAGGAAGTAAACAGAATTTCTGAATTTGTTTGAGAGAAGGAGCAAATTTACATAAAATTTGAATACACTATGAACCAACAAATAATAATAATAATAATAATAATAAGAGAATTTGTTGGCATTTGAATGTGTTTATAATTACAGTATTCTGAAATATTACCTAACTAAGCAACTTAACCTAACTTAAGAAAAAAGCAATGCCGAAATGATGATCTAAAACGTCTAAGCTATAAATTTATAATTGATGAATCTTACACTGCCAAAAGTCCCAGGTGGGGATTGAAAATCACTGCTACACATTAAAAGAAGGAATATGTACTGCGGATGGTCAGCTTGGATGTGTGTACGTATCTAAGGCAAATAGGTAACGTGGTTTCATAAGAAACATGAGAAATAATTATCGCAAAATTTCACTTTAGTGCAACCGCTGACTCGTTAGCCAAGTAAAAACGTGGAATACCCTTGGAAACAGAAACTGCCAAGATTAGGAAAGCAGACTAACAATTAAATCGCAGTCAGATGCTTGTCAGGTAGAGAACATCAAGTAACATCGCCGCGAAATAGACTTTGTCAAAAAATTATAAAGAAGAGAAAGAAGTCACGGAAAATTCCCCTTTAATACAACCGCAGACCAGTGTTTCCGACTGCCATTCTAAGTACAGTGTAGCCAAAGAAAGAGATGGCAGCTCCTCAATGAGAGAAACCACAAACACACAGGAAGACAACTACCAATTAAGAAATATTGTCAGCCTGTATATAGCTAACATTAATGGATACTGTGACTTACATATATACATTTATACGTAAAACGTATATGCATATATGCACGTGTTTGAGATACACATATACATTAAGTGCCATTGCCGACAATCGAACGCACAGACACCGGTGTTTCGACCTTTGAGGTCTCGTCAGTGTGCGTGGAGACTGTCGACAATGGCTTCAAGACTTAAAAAGCTGCTTATGTCATTTTTGCGTGTTAAATGTAGTGAGAGTATCACAGCGACATCTAACACCCAAAGATGACACAGAAAAAGCGATGGCTTCTGGCGGCATGTTCTGCTATAAGAGGCCTCAAAGGTCGAAACACCGGTGTCTGTGAGTTCGATTGTTGGTAATGGCACTTAATGTATGTGTGTATCTCAAACACATGCATATTATGCATATTCGTTTTACGTATAAATGTATATATGTAAGTCACACTATTTATTTACTGCTTGATGTTAGTTTTAACATCCATGTGTTTACACTATTCATTTTCGTTTTAACATTAATGGGGTTAGTTTTTTACTATTTTACCATCAAATTCACCCCGGCGGTGGCGATTGTATCAAAGTGACCTCTCGGCTAAAAATACTTAATTATAGACAATTTATTACAATTTTAAAGCAAATATTTGAGGTTATGGATTAACAACACATGGACTTCTACGATTAAAAACTCAAAAGTAACTACATATCACACTTACTTTTGTCTACTCGAAGTTATCTGACTAAATTTAAGTCTTTGAAAAAGTGGGTGAAGAAAAAATCACTTCAAAAATATAAGTTATTTAAGCTAATAGAGCCTGATGCACAAACACACACACAACAACCTTTTGCACTCTCGTAAGAGTGGCATCAAAAGAATTGCGCTATGAAATAAATATCCAAAGTTGTCTCCAGAAACCAATATAACTCCACTTTACGGCACTTAAACTTATATGATATGTATTAGTTACAATTACCATATTTAGTGTAGAAACCCATTTCAAATGTACTACTGTCAAATTATGTATTTAAATATATAAGACAATTCCTTTTTAATAGAATTTGTTTTTTTTAATTTCGTGGGAAAATGAAGTAATATTAGTAAACACAAAATATACCTAGAAGGGATAATAAATGTGTTACTTGTCATGGATAAATGTGTATTAAGCACAACTAAAGAAAATGGTGAAATAGGTTCATCCAGAATTATTTACCCTACATCAACACTGAAGAAGTAGATTGACATGACAACATATCTTAGATTAAGAATGAAACCCCTAGTTTATAAGAATAACATTACTGAGGCATTATTGGAATATTACTAAAGTATTATTGTATTATTAGATGAGTACTAATAGATTATTAGTTTAGTATTAAGCCTTTATTATGTTATTATTAAGCCAGTATGTAAATCCACATCTAATAAAACACGTGGTCCTTAAATAATAACCTTAGAAATGGAACACCGTAAGGTACGGGAGGGTAGTTTAAATAAGTAAATAGCATTTCATCCCACTGTAATTTGTACGCATATATTGTGATGCCCAATCGAGCGCTCTACGAATTCCGCTATGATGGGTTGAGTTTGAACAAATCTTATCGTTGTCTTGAATTGTATTTTTTTTGTAATTAAATGTCATTAATTAAAGTTATGAGTGTCAAGTGTAAAATATGCATTACTCTTAAAAATCATACAAATGTGACTTTGCAGGCAAAATAGCTTTTTTTTAGTTATTATAATAAAATGCAGAACAAATTTATTCACCGCTAGAAAACAGAGCCTTGTATTAAAGCTTAAAAGTAAAATCTAAATGCGACATACATACATATTATATTAAAACTTTAATTATATATTCCCAAGACAGGATACTTTTAAAGTCCTCTAAACGTTTAAATACCTGTCTATTTAATACCTTCATAAATAATTGTTCCGTCCAACTTTCGAATGAGCACATCGAATTATTCAAAAAGTTAGCCTTTATTGCCGCATTATGTTGGCTACATTAAAAATTATGTAATAACTTCTAAATTAATGTATTTCGACTTTAAAAATGCGAGCGCCGACTTATTTTAACCACCCAATCTCGATGAATTATGCATTCAATTTGCTTCGTAAATTGCCGGGGAGATACACCTTTAATTAAAAATTTCTCAACATTCTATGAAAAAGAATGTTGAAAATAACGACGGAAAAATGAATTAGATATTGCTAAATTAATTTTAAAAGCTAATGTTTAACAGAAAAAGCATTTTACAATTAAATTTCCAGGTAATGATTAGTAATGAAGTCAAAAGCGTTTTTTATCTAACTTATAGAACTACACTTTTTATAATGTTATTCTTATCGTCTCAAAAACAAATCAATCTGTAGCCTAAAACAAAGCCCTCTATAATGAAATATTAAATTTGATAGGTATATTTTAAGTATAGGTTATGAAAAGTGAAGTCATATATCTTTGGCAACCTAACATACTTTTTATGTATTATTTATGACCATAGTGAAACAGTACATTTCAAAATTATTGAATAAGCATAAAATAATAGATTGTCATTACTTTTAGTTACTAGTTAATTAAAGCTCTCGAAAATAGTACTAAAAACTATAGACAATTATAGGTAAATAGATTGTAATTGAAGGCAAGTTAACATTTCTTACTACTTTTCTATATACTTTAAATTGTTATATGTTCTACAACAGTTAATAATTTCTTTATTACTGTAAGATATTATTAAATATAAGAGTTTTATAATAAAATAATAATCCCTCTAGTAATTCAAGCAAGTTATTGTTTCGATCTGTTAGAAATGCATCATGGGCATTTCCTGTACAAAAATATAAATCTCAATTGCTTGTGTGGTGTTTACCGTTCGAGAATTGTGTGTGTTTATTATACTCATAAGAATGCAAGGTCTCTATTATGTATGAGCATATTTATCTTTATACATAGTACCCTATTTGTTTATAAAATACAACTGGGGAAAACGATATACACGTGCGATGTTATTTCTCTTTAGTCAGTTGTACAGTTACGCTTATATTGAATACAGACATATTCGAGTATACTAAGACTTCATTTAATACCTATTCCCTATATGATCAATAATTATATATGTAACTATGTCATATAAACATTGCATAACTTTTATTATCTATGCGATTATGATTTACATTTGCGTAGTTTAAACGAGTTTTATTATTACTAAGTTTTAGCAGAACTCAAAAGTCACTAAGAAATGTCTAGCGCATACAGATTAGAATTTATAACGAATAAGAATTTGCTGATCGAAGTATTTCGTCAACCAATATATGTATTTTATTAATATTATGTATCGGAAACAAATAAAACACATGAAATTATATGAGTTTAAACCAACAAACTTTTTTATTTGATCATAAATAGTTTAACATTGCGGTGCTGTTTTTTTCTGGACGATATTTAAAAACAAATTGTAAAATATTATAAAATACTACATTGTAGTCGGACAAATAACATTTTGTGATCAATATTGTTGTATGCATACAAATGTGGTACTGCATAAATATACATGATCCCTGAACAATACATAATCCGCAGCTTTGAAATTACAATATATTTTCTGTGTCTAAAATACATGTATGTCTGTTGGAATTTTAGCCGTGGTATGATATAAAAACTATCAGTTTTTTTAGTGGATTACTCATAAAACATTAGACACGTTGTACAGTACATTTAGCAATTAATAACAATTGTCGGTGATAATCTAAGGGAATTATATATTATCTTCTTAACGTGTATTGACAATTTACTACTTACCTTGCCTTCCGTATTGTTATGTTCTATTGTGTTATTTATAACTGTATTTCTATACAAAGGTCAATTCGATTCTAACATATGTTGTCTTTGTGAATGTAATGTTTTGCTGTAGCTAATATCACACATATTTGTGGGAATTTAATAGTGAAATCGACTTTTTTGTGATGGTATGCACTATTTCTTTTGTCCGTCGTATTTTGTGCCTGATACATCCGGTCAGTAATAATAACTTACAAATGACAAGAGTTGAGCGAAATTTTCTTATTTAAATATTGAAAACTCATCTAAATAAATCACATATTGCACAATATGCGTGTATAAAACGAAATAAACTATTACTCAATTTTTTAAATGTCTTAATGTTACGAATACTTGTGCAAGAAGAAGGCTTTCTTCGAGGTGCAGTCCGAACATTCTGGGAATTTCACTGTGACCATCTCGAAGGAATCCCTTGTACGATTGATTTATGTTCGTTTTAGAGACAGACCTTGTCTTGAATACACCTAATATATACTTGCCGTCAACTCAAATTAAAAAAAAATTAAATTACCATATTCTGTATGCGCGTACATATATGCATACCTATACACACATGTAAATCCATGATATAAGTTCCTTCTTCTGCAGAAGAATACACCTCGATGTACCGTAACAAATCGTAAAATTAATAAAAGCCCGTATTAAACAGAATGAACATATACGCATGAAATTTACGTATTACAAACATACAATAAAGCCCTAGCTGGTATTGCAGGTGCAAGCAATTAATGATCATGGAAAATATACATACAAACACTGGTATTTTTCAAATGACAGCCTCAACTTCCATAATGAAAATAATACTCTGTCTGGTTTCAAGATACATAAAAATTGGCCAACCACTAGATAACTTCAATAACATCGCTTAATACACCGACGTTCACTATGTAAATTTTATGTAAATACCTATCCGAGATACGAACGGGTAATTTAAGTCTATGAAAAATGTTCAATTGGATTACTATTATTAAGAATTTTTCTTCGGGAATTTTGTTGATCATAAGTCAATTCCTACTTGGATGTATAATGATAAAAGCATAATATGTAATGACTAATATTACAAGTCGTTATAGGCAAGTAATAATTATCAACCAGAATTGGCGTTTCTAGAAAGACTTGTTATTGGAAAATTTTTCAAAATATTGATTATAAAATCATGTATTTGTTTACAGCAGGAACAGGGAGGGTATGAACGAGTAGAATGGCGCTATTTAACATTTCCCTGGTATGAAATAAAAATAGCACTACAATTACATAAAGCACTTTAGTACTGAAGAAATGCGTGTAAATACTGTGTAATTGCTGCGAACGTTTATCAAAGATAATTATATAGGGTCGACTAAAAAAAGATCACTTATAGCTTAGAATAAATAAGATATATGCGAAATAAAGTAATATCATTTTGTAGACGAATAAAATCTTACAAATAGGGGGTGAGTCATCTGCGTGGGGAAGGCCGATTGTGACTTTATGAGAAAAGATATTTCGAAACGGTTTCCTTCCTAAGATAACTACTCATTAAAAGCACTTTTACATATATTTTGTTTTTTTACAGAGTGTTACAGAGTATACAGAATGGTGGATGACAATAGTATATTATTATATTTTTGTATTCCTCGTATAATTCTTAGACAATATTAATAGTGTAGGCCTAAAATTTAAAGTTTTCGACATACAACCATGTTTCTGAAAAAATCAATGTTTCTATAAAGTAACATTTCTCAAAAACCACGTTTTACATAGACACCATCTGGTAGTGTTCTTCATAATAAAAGGTCCTAATACAAACATATTTTACTTTTTTTTGCAATTACTAACAACATGCACAGAAAACTGGATTAAAATTACATCACATATTTTTGTGTAAAAGTCAGTTTTTTCAAATGGAACAGCCTGTATATCTCTTTATTTTTAAATTGCTTGCTAAACTTTGCACCAAAAACTTAGGTGTTATTATAGTTTATTTCAAATTATAAGAATATAACTTTGAACGGCTCTAAAGCTTTTATTGCACCACCTTCTGTGACGATAATTATTATACCTGGTCTCCTTATTGAACGGGTACGGTTTACCTATTTGCAACGTATGAATCTATGGGCCGTATTGAGTATAAATTACGGCCCTATAAGATAATAATAAAACGCTGTTAATTTCAAGTATATAATGAAAAATACCTATACATTGGGTTTATATACAAAGAAAAAATTTACATATACAATAATAACTATCTACATACACTTAAAACTCTTATATATAGTGTGGGTTATTAGGAATTCTTAAAACTAACATATCACGAACAATATCTTGTCTAAATTAACGGGTCTATACTAAAAGTACGTGTAACTAAATATATTGCTAACAGATGTTATGTGTTAAATTAGAGAAACTGTATTATTGACTGAATAGAGTTAATAATGGCGATGAGTTTAGGTCCATTTTACCGTTTAATAAATTGTCTGAATGTTTATATTTATTAATTTCTAATGTCTCTAGTAAATCTAGTTTAATACTTTTATTTTCAACAAGAAGAATATCAAAATCTTTATTAAAACTGTGATTATTATCTATCAAATGATTCGCGTAAGTCGAATCATTTTGTTGGTTTATGTAAGCGGATTAGTGATCAGCGATCCGTATTTTAAACGCTCTTCCAGTTTGAACTATATATCCTTTAGTACATGTACCACAAGTTACCGATTTATTGATGTGATTAGTAGTATATAACCTGAAGAAGCTACAGTGTAGTGAAACAGCTGTCGTTATTAAGTACAGTGTAAATCTTAAACATTTTGTTGTTATATTACACATTGACATTTAATAAGTTGCTTCTCAGTTGGCAAGGATGATTTTATTATAATTTTTTCTATAAATGAGCTTAGATTTATGACTTTTGTATGTGTTGAGGAACTGTCAAAAAAAATGTTTACAAGCTAGAGAGTTTGAATTGATTACAAAAATATATAATATATTATGTATAATATATAATATATTCTTTTCTTTTACTTATATAATCTAAGCAAACGTTTCATGTTTATATCTCCCTGTATTTATGCGGAAATTGATGGATATATTTTATTTACAATATAGTCTATACAACAAAATATATGTCATAAAATATGTAGAATTTGGTACAATAAACAAATTAATAACTTCAATAGGTGCTGAACTTTTAAGTGAATTGATGAGGAATTAGTGGAACAGGTAAATATGAACACTAAAATAGGTAAAAATTATTTCAACAAATATTCAAATGAATATACATTCACTAATAAATATTTTTGAACACGCTTCCAAAGTGATAAATCTAAGTTAATAAGACGTTCAGCTCCTATACTACTAAAATTTGTCGAATATGTTCCCGCATAGCAGTTTTGTGTTTACAGGTATACTGTATATTTGCTTTCTTACGTAACCCTATAAAAAAAAACTAATTTTGTGATGTCCGAGGACTTAGCAGGCTGATGAATAGCGCTATTTTCTGCGGGCCTAACATTCGATCAACAAGAATGCCTCTGGTGATCCTTGCAACGCTGGTTTGTCTAATATCCTGCAAACGACTAACTTTGCGTGTACTGTCAACGTGATGATTTTCTGTTGTTGTCATTAAAATTCGTAATTGTTTTCATCATTTATCACATACAAATTTAGTTTTCCGTGGTTTTGAATAAGTAATATTACCGGTATTAATGAAAGTGTCCATTACTCTTCAAACAGCATTTGTTTTTGGAGATTTTCTTCTTTGGTCTAATAATTTCTTTAACATTCCTCCAGTACCAACATACCATATTCAAATAAGGTATAGAATTGGCAAAATTATATTAAATAATGGCAATAAGAAATAACGCCTTATATGCCATTGGTGTAAAATTTAATAATCAATTCAAAAATGAAGCGATGTACGTAATTTAAATTAGAAATATGCAACAATATCATCAAACAAGTGATGTTCTTTATGTACTTGTATCGAGTAAACGGGACAACTACAGAGAAGTATAACAGACCATGAAGGCAGCCCGAGTGTCTGGATATCTAAGAGATGTTCACTGGAAGCATAAATACCTCACAACAGAAAGCAAAGTAAAAATATATAAAACAATGTTAAAACCAATAATGACATATGCAGCTGAAACTCTAGCCGACACAATCGGGAATAAACAAATGAGTACATAAAGAAGGATAGTGGAGAAACAAGGAGGGATAGAGTTACGAAAGAAGTTATAGAATAGAATAGAATAGAATAGAATTTTATTCACTGTAACATATACATTTCATATACATTACAATAAAAGTCATACTCATATAAGAATAAAAAGAACTATAACAAAATCCATATATCATAAATAAATAGACAAATATACAGTGTAAAACAATCAAAACAAAGACAACATTTTAAAATTAAATAGTTTTAGTAGTTTAAGAACTCTTGCACCGAGTAGAAAGTATTTTCTAATAAAAAATTCCTAATTCTGTGGACATAATCCTTCCTGCTGAGGTTCTGCATAATATCACCATTGATTTCTATTAGTTTATTATATATTTTTGGACCCCAGTAGTCCACATATTTCTGGGTCGTTGCTAGACGATGATATGATATTTTCAGAGAATCCTTATTTCGTGTTGGGTAGACGTGTGTGTCGCTATTTTTCGGAAATTTATTCATATTGTCATATACGTATTTTGATATGGCCAATACACACGGCATGGTAAGTATTTTTTCTCTTAAAAATGAGAGTTTACAGGTTTCACCCATCTCTAAACCGCACAACGCTCTTATTGCTCTCTTCTGTAGAAGGAAGATGCGCGCACTGTCACAAGACATACACCAAACCTGTATGCCGTAACTGGCCACACTATGAAAATTAGCGAAGTATGTCATTCGCGCAGCTTCGTGATTGGCGATGGATTTTATTCTTCTTATGGTATATATTGCGGCTGTCAGCTTTGCCGCAGTGACAGACACATGCATAGACCAGCTGAGTCTGTTATCTACGTTGAGACCCAAGAACTTTATTGACTCCGTGTCCCCATCTTTGCTTGCTGTGAATTGGATTCTCTGCGTTTTTTCTTTGTTCATGTGTAAATCGTTCTCAGTGAACCATTGCTCTGTTTCATCCAGCACCATTTGGGATTTTTGTTCTCTTTCATGTTTGTTAGGTCCCTTAACCAGTATCGATGTATCATCGGCATACAAGACAATGCCATCTGCAGAAATAGACACATCCAAATCGTTCATATACACAATGAACAGCAAAGGTCCAAGAATTGATCCCTGTGGCACGCCTTCTCTGACAGGCACCATACCAGACTTTTGTCCTACAAATTCTACGTATTGATATCTGTTACTTAAATATGAAGCCAGGAGACTTTCACAATTTCCTCTAACACCATAATGATTCAGTTTCCCTAAGAATATGGTGTGGTTAACTGTATCGAAGACACGTGTCAAGTCGCAACATATCAGTTCTGGATGTTCTTGGTTATCCAATGCATCCAATAGGTACTTAAATATATCCATTATTCCAGTGCTTGTAGATCTATTTTTTCTGTAACCGTGTTGAGCATCGGACAGAAGCTTCCTTCCCTCAAGATAACTGACCAATCTCGCCGAGATTACATGCTCGAAAATTTTAGAAATAGCAGGCAAAATCGATATTGGTCGGTAGTTGTTTTCATCATTTATATCACCCTTCTTATGTACAGGAGTGATCCTAGCAATTTTTAGTTCATTCGGAAACTTTCCTTCCAATAAGCAGATGTCAAATACCGCCTTTAGCAGTGCCGTCGATACTCCGTAACAATCTACCGTTGCTTTAGCTCTAATCTTGTTAACTATCAATTGAACCTCGTTTTCTGTCGTCGGTGTTAGATAACAAGATCCACTCCCTTCGATGCTAACTCTTTTTAGATACGTTTCGATCATTGCATAACCTCTTTTATTTTTTGTAGGCGTCGTTCTGTTTGCGAAGGTATCGCTCAGTACGCTAGCACTTAGTGCAGAAGGGTGTATTTCCTTTTTCCTTTGCGTCGATTCTTTGTTAATAATTTTCCATATAGCTTTTTGTTTATTGTTCGAGTTACTTATTTGCATCATATAATTTTCTTTTACGCTATTGTTCAAGGCAATTTTATATTTCTCCTTATACCTATTATATTCTTGATACATTTCATGACTTCTTGTCACATTTGCTATAGTAGATATAGCATCCAGGGTATTTTTCATTCTCTTTATTTCAGCAGGAATTTCCTGTTTATCATTTGCAATTGTTACTTCATGCTCGGGAAAGACTAGGTCACAGTAATTGCAAAAGATGTCAAAAAATATCTTGCAAGCATCCGTTGCAGATTTTTCGTAAAAAGTGGTGTCCCATGGGTAGACAGACATATACTGCTTGAACTCATTTATAGATGTAGGGTTTATTGATCTGAGACGTTTTCTTTTTCCCTTGCTTTCATGCTCATTTAAAGTAATACCAGTCAGAACAATTTTCTGTGCCAGATGATCCGAAATATGAAGATTCAATGTTGCAGTTTCACAGATATTTTCGTCGTTATTTAAAAAGATATTATCGATACATGTCTGTGTTGTGAATGTAATTCTAGACGGCTCCGTCATTGTAGCAGATAAATTGTACGATCCAAATAAATCTAATACAGTATTTCTTTGAATCGTCTTATTATTGAAATCTATATTAAAGTCTCCTCCAATTAAGACTGTCTTTGTGGTTATGTCCATTTCTATTTTCCGCAGCAGGTCGTTCAATCCACTCAAAAACAAGTCGAAATCGCCATTGGGGGATCTATAAATTGATATGACCAGAACATTTAGTGACACCAAGTCTACACATGTCATTTCCATACTTATTTCATTTGAGAGTTCTTTAACAGAGGAATGTAGAATCAAAGACGTCCTAGATTCGATAGGGGTAGGAAGAAAGTTTGGAATGAACACTTCCAGAGGGCACGTTAGACCAGGTTGATAAAAATAGCAAGAAACCAAAGACCAGCAGGAAAAAGAGATCCTGGAAGACCGTTAAAAAGATAACAGGACAGCTGGATCTCCACTTCCACTGAGACGCCATGATGGATGCGTGAAAAAAACAGGTTTCGAACTAAAAAAAAAAAGAAGAAGAAGAAAAAGTTTTTCTAATGAATACGACGAGCATTTGAACTCCTTTAAAAATATCTTCCCTAGTGGTAGTGCCGTGAATGCTATGACCGACAAGAAAACCTTCATAAGCTTCTCATATCCCTCTAATAAAAGATGTAAAGGAACCCCCTTATTAATTAAAATGAATAAAATTGCCCCAATGTTGGGCGACCTAACGTAAAGGAACAGCCTTATATTTAATTTAATAAAATTGTAGAGTTTAAATCTAAAATAAAATTTAAATAACTTGCATTGCCAGCTAAACTCAAATTAGATTCTCTCAGGGCGATTTGGATTAATAAGAAATGATTAAGTAAACGGTGTTCCTAAACATTAATTATATTTAATTAAAAAAATACCATTGTAAAACTTTAATCAATTCGTATATTCAAAACCAATGAATTATATATAACTATTTTTTACATATAACAAAAGAAATAAAATATATTTAAAGACAATTTTAATACATTTTTACAAATAATTAATCGGATACAAATCTTTATGTATATTTTTCCATATAGTCAAACAAAACAACGAATGCTAGCATTTACTACGTAAGCTGGTTTTGTGTACTATTATATAAATACACAACAATGTTAATACAGATCAAATTACATACTGCTTCATAGAACGGAGATCATATGTATTTATCAACTTTATTATGTTAATTTCAATTTAAAATTTATTTCATAATCCTTAACTCTTCAATATCAACAATATTTTTATTTACAATAATCTTTTAAAAATACCTTATAATAAAGTTTCTTTCTTCGCTCTTCAGCGATGTCTATCTTCAGTAAAATCTTCTTTTTCTTGCGATGTTTTCATCGGCATCATTTGTTTAGTGGTCACGACCCTGTAGTGACGAATCTACTTGCTCTGCTTACTGGAGCACAATATATTTTTTATAAACTTTTAACACTGTGCACATTTACTCTTTAAGTGCTACTTTAATCACTATTTTTCAAACAACAATTCTTATGATTGTTATCGAATTTATTATAGGAGTTTGAGGTTCTCCTTTTTATAGTACATTTAATGTATATCACTTGATTTTCTGCTGGTCGGGGTTCGACGACTTCTTTATGAAGCCGGCCAGTCGAATCCCTCCGACTTTGGAGTTAACTTTCCGACTCGAATGAAGTCTAGCGGTTGACTCTCTTCGTTTTTAGCGCGTGTTCCTATTTTATATAAAAGTGTCTGTGGTTCCCCTTTTTCTATATAGTTCGGTTATTTCCACTTAAGTTTCCCATACACACTCTTTTACGTAGGCGAATGTTTATCACAACTGTAGCGTTTATTTCACTGTTGTAAACATTCGGCGCCACGGTTCTTAGAACTAAATACACACTAAGCTTATGACTAAAATTTACTTAATAATACCATAACATATTCATTGATTTTAAATATTATTTCTCTTCAAAATATTAATAACAGAATAAACTTAATTAAATTCTAAAAAATTAAAAAATTATAAAATTAATAAATGAATTGGTATGTACCATTACAAAGGTAACACATGTGCAGTATATGAAACGACTGTTGACTGGTACAGGGTTAAAGAGAAGTGTCGACTTTTGTGAGACAGTGGAGTTAATATGTTCTCTGTAATATCATCCGCTCTTCGAGTCATAGTATTTGCTGAAAAATTGATAAATAAATTAGCTTTTTCTGGAAACATTTTCTCTTCTACAGCAATTTCCTGTTTCACTATTAAATAATCTGCTCCCAAACTCGCACGAGTTGCTGTCTCTTTATCAGCATTTACTCTTTTAAACAACAATTACTGAGATGTCAACTCCCGTTCAAAGATTAATTTTCTTCTAACCGTAGGCTTCGTGTAAATTTGCACTAATTCTGAGAATGTTTTATGCCATTATGACGTTTCATATTATATTATTTCAGGGCTAATATTGTTTCATAGCAAAATTATACACATTCCCATATTACTTGCTCAAACATGAAATATTGATATTCTCATTGCTCTTTAAATGTTCTACACTCACTATCTACCTTTGTGCCTATATTTCTAAAAACTCGCACAAAAGGCACTCAAATGAAAGTAATGCGCTTGGTGCTTCGAACTCAAAATTAAGAACTGTTCAACTCTCGATTTTCTCCCGTATATATACCACGTGTCCTCGCTGCGTAGAAAATATTTGAAAACACTTCGAAAATACTCGATCTTCTAGAAAACCGATTATGCAACAGAATCAAAGATATAAAAATTAAATAGATAGGCCACTCTTAATACTTTTCATAGTACTCTTAACAGCGCGCAGTGGTTGTAATACGAACTATGAATCTTACGTCACAAAACCGCGCGAAAATACAAATCTAAAATTAAGTATACAGTAATATATCTTTGAATATAATATACAGATTCTTTGAACATTACAAAAATTATACAATGATTAACATGAACAATAAATATTCAAATTGCAACATGTTAGTTATTGAATGAGCTATGTAAATACCGATGAATCCATATATAAAATGAAAAATATACACATAGGGAATGAAAAAATGAAAATTCAAAAAATTAGTTATTATTGTATATTACACAATACATAACATACATTAAAGAAAATAAAAATAAATATTTTTTGTACAAAATATTATACAGACATACTTTTGTTAATAGTAATAGTAGCGACATATCCTTATTTTTATAATTTAATAATGCTTATCTGTTACTGTTAGACTGTTAAATATATAATCATTATTGCACTTAAATATGTACATAAATTGTTTTTACTTATTTATTTTATTGAGGACACAATCATAAAAATGTCCAGCAAAATGTTCGCTTATAAATTACATACATACAATATTGAGTTAATATAATGTACCTATTTCACAAACCCGATGGTTTTTATACACTTTAGCAGGATAGGTCCTTTCAAAGGATGAATCACCAGTTCTTTCAACCCACTGATTATACCATAGTCGTCAAATTTTAATTTCGGTTTGCACTTCTATCATATGCAGAAGATGACCTTATAATATGCAGCGATGCCTGCTTGCTAACAGTGGTGGGAGAGCAATAGAGTGGCGGGGGACCCCCACGCCTTACATTTCATGGCAAACGTTTGTCGAGTGTGGCAGCCTTGCTTATGTTTATCTTTAGTTTATTTCGTTGCGCTCTTTTCCTCTTTCTACTTTCGTATCAGAAATTAAAATATGTCGACCCCGGTATATCTGCACAATGTTGTTTTTGTAAATACATACAGGACAATAACTCTTTACATATGCGCACTATTTACACTTACGTATTCATTCAAATAAGGAAACAAAACTGTCTTTCGGTGAAATGCTATCAGTAGGTACACGTGATCACAGAATACTTGCTACGACCATAGTTCCTCACAACTTACAACTAGTCTGAATAACTAATGAAACTCAATGCAAACAACACAACGCAACAATTTGATTATGAATTATCCTACGAACTATCAATGACGCATATAATTTTAGGTTAGGATTTTCACAAATAACGCACTTTAAGTTTCGTTATGACGATTCTTATTCGGTAAACTTTGTACATCATCTACTAGCGCTTAGTGTTTGTAATAGGAACTAAAATAAAATTCAAAATTGGTAAAACCCGTGACCAGGCCCTGAACAGAACAGTGCAGCAGCGTAGGGATTTACCCCCCCCCCCCCACACATACACACAGACAACTAACTCGCCGAATCAAAAATTTGCGCGTAATTTTATTGTAGTTTTGAAGGTTTAAAGTGTGTTTCTGAATATAGCGTAATATATTTTTTTTATATTACAGGATGGATTGAATCAAAGCAAAAGAAAATTCTGTTAGATTTCAATTGCACAATTAATTCTTTAAAATATCCAATCTATTTTATAATAGCATAATTACTTTGTATAAAGCAATAATTTTCAGCACTTAAATTAATTTTAATTTCAATACAATAGGCGAAATTATAAAACTGAATTACGTTTAATTAAAAATGTAAATTAGAATTTTGGACAGTATCAATGTCAGCGACCTGTAAGACATAATAATAAAACACTGGATCTTGATTTGAATGCTGCATCAATTAATAAAATGTATGGCCAGTGAATACGATCGACTATTATTACTGTAAAAAGATGAAATTAACTCAATTATAATGTAGACGTTAATCCTTGAAAGGTATTCCTATTTCCTTTTTTTTTCTAAATTGTTCAAAACAGCCAACGTCGTAACAGTAATTTAAAATTTTCTAGTATTGTATATATACATGCGTAAATATAAATCAAGTTAATGAAATTAATGAACATCATTGTGTGTGTGTGTTGAGCATAACGTTGCTGTACGAGGTCGCAGTAACAACTCACGCAATTAACAAATATATGCTACATTTATTACAAGAAAATTAAGATTAATGTTTTAACATTAAGATGATTTCACGATGCAGAAGAGAAAGAATACCTTATTAAACAGAAACTAAATTGCAATTTTATGTTTGGAATACATAAATAATTTTTACAGAAAATTAAATATCAAACCGTTATTTATTATGCTGTATCAGATAGGTATAACTTTTAATATGACTTATATCCCTTGATACTATCAACACGAAAACTAAATTTATTTTTAACTTGCAAGCAATAATTTAAACATCAATGTAATATAATACGTGATTTTGGTTAAATAAAGTTATCCAATATAAGTTACGTATTGTATTACATCATATTAATCCCAATCTTATGTGCTTTTGTACCACAGATATCCTCACGTAAAAGAGAAGTACAAAATACAGTTATATTATTTCCTATACTTCTTTATTGAATCGTAAATATTTGCATGATGATATTCAAAGTACAATTATTATCTTCAAGGTACACAGATAGGTAACCGTTATTAATTCAGCAAAAACTTGGTGGTTCTTCTTATTATCATTAACATAAACGGTAATTTGTTTAAAATATAAATGATAGACATACGAGGATAGTTCGGAATATTCTCGGCCCGACATAGAGATAGAGCAAGTATGTCCAAATAACGAGAGCGCATTCACCTTGCGTGTGTTAGCTTGAACCTATTTCCTATGGAACACGTATACATTTAAAAACAAATGAGGTGTGGCCACCACACGACTTTCTTATACGTATGAAAGTGTTACTTCCGGTCCGAATTTTGAAATTTCATTTATACAAAAAATATTCCAAATCTAACTCTAAATACTTTTGTACTCTTCATAAATATATATAGAATGCATAATTTACGACATATTTGCAAAAAACCGTTATTCAGTAAGAGTTAAAAGTGATACTGATTAAGATCTAAATACTTATGAATTCTTTATAAATTAGCCTAAACTTAGTAGTTGACGAAATATTGGCAAAATTCGATTTTTTTACCGAAGTAAACTACTACTTCCGGTCTGCCGATTTTACTGAAAATCTAATCAGTTCTCGAGAGGGATATTTACTACTAAATACAAAATTTGGAATTTATATCTACAGCGGTTTGATCGCTATCGTGGTCACAGACAGACAGACAGACAGACAGACACATACACAGACATTTTTTAAAAACCACTTTTTCGGTATCAGGGGACATCAAAACGTGGACATCTGCAAAAATCTCGAGGGCGAAAATTTTCATCATCACAATACTACGTATAAGAAAGTAAAAATATATTTTTCCAGATCTCTCTTATTTAAGTTTCCACCATATAATGCAGCCAATAAAAGGCTATGTGGTTTATGGTACCTACTTAAGTAGTTTTGTGTCCTGTGCAATGGTCTACAACTCCTCTACTGAGTGTTTACTTAGTGTTTCTGGATCTAGGTTCGGTTGATCAGAAAATGCTTTGTCACCTGTGATTCCTTATATTACAGTCTAACTAGTAGGATATGCCCGACTGCTTCTTCAGATGCATGATCAGTCAGGAGACCAGTTGTAGTTCGCAGCCGACTTATGCAAATATGTAGTAGTTTTTCGGCTGTTTTATTGTCTAGTTAACCTATAAAATTTATAGCCATTATTCTGTTTGGAAGTGTTACCCAGTAATGCCAATGATAACCCTAGAGTTGGTTCTGGGCGAATATGTTTTGTTTCTGACCTTCTCCTGGTGTGCTCATCGGCTATTTCATTGTCCTCAATTACATTGTGTTACGACACCCAGACTTAATCGTCCGAACTAGCAGAGGAAACAATTTTTGGTTCGTCTGTGTACCAGGATTGGCGCCATCTTCTGATATCCATTTTCCCATTATTTTCTGTCCAGAATGCTCACCTTGAATAGATTACTGAGGTAAAATTGTTTTATCATGCGGTCTGTGTTGATGTTTAGAATATATCTACCCACAAAGTCGGCAATTGTGATATGCCTTCTCCTGTTGTCGGTGGTAATTATGTACAATCATTATACGCCCATCTCAGCCTACCCGTGTACTACAAAGAAAACAGTGGGAAGTTTGGAGAGTCTCCAGTGCTGCAGTTGAAATAACCGACGTTGACCAATTATTCCAAAGCCTCTGCACCTTGTCTAGCTGAAGAATCGTCTTTCCTAACTGTATTTTTGGTCACCACACTAAGGAAGCTTAATTTAGGATAGGTTTTACCACCATGTTGTATGTATATTGAGTACACCATGCCCGGTTTTAAACCTTATTGTTTTCCATGTTTGCGTCTAATTATCATTAATTATGTTACTATTTCCTTGGTCTATTCCAGGTAAGTCTCGAGCTTAAATACTCTCTCTTTCTCTCTCTCTCGTTCAAGATCTAAATCTTTTTTCAGTTCAGAGTTATTGTTCCGAGATTCAAGAGTTAATGCCTTCGGGTAAATACTATGATGGTAGGTTTATTGGGTTCAATAATTTAAGCCTATATCAAAAAATACGACGTTCCCCGTCGAAAAGCACCCTAAACCACCATCAGATTCCACTGAAGCCTGAAGCCACTCTTGGCGTACCCGGGTTGTCAAATTCTCTCCCAATATAGTTGCCTGCTTCTCCTAACCTTTTTCTGATATTGGAAACGATTCATACACAACAGGTATCCTCGTGCATCTGAAAGATGTGGTTAAAAGTAAAGAAAGGTGTGTCAAATGCTCACTCTACTTCCTCATTACCACCTGTTTCCTGTCCAATGTGGTTTCCACCACATCGATAACTTATCTGATAGGCATACTGGTCAGAAAATTATTGGGCTATTCACCAATACGTTAGCCCTAATGCGTCTGTTCATTAGTTTTTCTAACGTCTGAATTTAGAAATAATAATTCTGATGACTCTTTGGGCCTTTGGGTATCGTGACCTATTCTCCTAAATTTTGGTACGAACATTGCCCTAATAGGTCCCCAAGGCTTTGTTATACATCAAAAGAGGTAGACCACTTCTTAAAATATTGAAGAGTATCCAGTACATTAGGTTGGTTCCCTTTTATAACAGTATAGGATTTATCCCATTAGATTCGGGAGATTTATGTGGATCAAATGCAGTTATATCCTCTCTCAAAGTCAACAATATTATTTTACATATTATTAAACTAAAGCCAGTAGACACCTTCGTTTATATTACATTTTTCCGCACCTATAAATCTACAATATCAGACGTCTCTTGGCAGTATAACTACGAAACCAATTTAGCTAATACATTTTACATTAAAAAATATTTAATTATAATCAGATGTGTTAGGAAGAGACAAGTAATCAAAATGCTAAAAAAAAACTATGATTGTATACAACATTTTTTTTAATATATTGCAAATAAATAAGTCCAAACATTCGCAAATTTGTAGGAACACTTTTATTCAAAATCAATTATTTGAGATTTATGCATTATACACTAGTGGGGTGGGGGTGGGATGGATAGCTGAAAAAACTTTCATTCAGATAGTAAAAAAAGTTAGAAATATTTCTGCTGTTATGAACCTAAACAATGATGTCAAATATACCGTTGGAAAGCGCGTTTTCTCCTAATTAATAATTACTAACAATATAGGTTAATATCAAAATACAAACCCGGGATAGGGAAATGTGAAAGCGTGTCATAAAACTTTGGCGGTGTAACGGTAGGCCCTGTATATAATGAATAAAATATAAATATAATATAACATCCCAAATATTTATATTAAGGTAATGTGTATTATGATATTATGGTAGATAATAAATCAACACAGATCAGGAAACATGTATTATTCATTTATTTGTATTAAATTATTATATTCCTGTTTAAAATGTTTCTATATAAATTCTGTATATGTAAAAGAGAAATAGTGCGTAGGTGTATCGGTGTGAAAGGAATAAAAACACAAGGGCGTCAATATTATTGCAATGATATCGGAGTAAGCCAGGAAGTTATGCGACATAGATAAGAAACCGTTTGTGTGCAACCGACACGTGGAACCTTGAATGTGATGAAGAAATGTAAAGTACATAGGTGGCCCGGGGAAACCCCGAGCAAGAATACGGTGTGACATGCCTTAAGCAAGGAGCAGGCAAGCAGACGCTCCCTAGCCCGTAAACAAGTAGGTTCGCCGGTCCCGTTAAGTAAAATAACACTGGACCGCACCTAAGAAGAAGGGAACGATCTCACAGTCTAACAGTGCGAATACAAATATAGTAATTCTAAGCATTAGTAAAAAGTGAGATAAAAGCCTGGTGAGAAAAGAGATATATTTTTATTAAAATAAGTGTGTGCCGTATCTCGGGACAAAGAAGACGACGATTTCAGTCTACCCTGGGAAAGCTGCCCGTGAAAACACCGTTCCAGCGTCACAGCATCGTATAAAGGTACCCAACGTTGTTTGAATTAAAGGCCTCTATCATGCATGCAAATTTTGTGAATAATGAATTAGAATCTAGTAAAATTCACGAGATATTATTTATATAAGGCAACATTGTTGAATCAATTTATTATATTTGCCCATGTTATAATTGATGCGTAATTTGTATTGTGTTGTACCATTTGAATTGTGTTTCGTTCTATGACCTTTGTTTGTAACCTGATCTGTGTTGATAGTGTTATAATCAATATATTAATAATATTTAAACATTCTTTTGCGTATTATTTGTCTACCTTACTATAAGAAATTTGGATTTTAAAAAAGAAGTAATAGTACGTTCAGATAAATAATCTTAGTGTCTAAATACCCGAACCGTCTTGAAATTGAGAGTCTTATGCAAAACCGAACTATTTACCTGAGCTAATTACGCGGAGCGTTCAATAAGTCATTTTATTTAGTTGAGTCATTTTAATTATATTATTTAAATCTGTATTATTATATATGAACACCCCACTTTGGGGCATCTATATTATTTTATATTCACTTTAAATACCGTACTATTACAGCGGCCATATTGATTACGTCATCAACACGTAGAGGGACAAGAAAATTTGTGTCCCGTGCTTTTTAGACTCATCTACCCATGTACTATCTGAATCCAAAGGGCGCATTGGTTGCCAGATGTGAAATATTTTGGTATAATTTTCAGCTGTCGGACCTCACTACACATTTTGGAAATTATTTATATGAAAACATTCGAAATTAACACTTAAACAACATTTTCACTCTTTGAAAAGGCATCCTTCTGCACATATATCCCATTATACATTCTGGGCAGTTTTAATGAAACTTGTGTAGAATATATCTTCTTAAAATTCATACCGTACGTATTTATAAGGAGGCTGTAATTCCCATACCAACCAATGTTCTGTTATTTTGGTATGTATTGTTTGATTCTATAACAAATCATTATTCCAACGTGCGTAGTAAGAAATAACGATGCCGATGGGCTTGTCGAGAGAATAATAAAAATGCTTCAAATATAACAAAGAAAAACGAAAATATAAAGTAACAAATGTAACATTTTTATAAAATTATTTACACAAAGGTCAACATATAATGGAATTTTCTTCTACAAAGAAAAACTGCCTTTCCTTAATTTTTCCCCTTCGTCAGCAGCCAAATAAAGTTGAAGTTTTACTGACGACAGCGTGCCGGCAAACAGTATTAAATAATTATTTTATTAATTCCATATTAAATCATATATTTCTCGATTGTTAGAGAGAATAGAGACTTCATGATCAATCTCTGAATAATTTAACTCTAATTCTTAAATTACAGTTAATTACAATTCAACCCAGCATACTTATTTCCACTTGTATTAATATCTTTCCGTTTCAGAATTCCATGTGATGATATCTTATCAGATCAGCAAGTTAAATTAGCAATTAAATACGAAAATTTCAATTTGTAATAACTTTCTTTGGTTTAATTAAAATTTATATGGACGGCATTGAAGACAAACACAGCTGGGGATTTATTAAAGAATATGTTGCGAGTAAAGCCCTTGATTTAGTGCGAGAGCAGGCTCGAAGTAGTAATTAACCCTTATAATCTTTTTAATTTAAAATTGATCTGCAAAAATATTGTTTCTTAGAAAGTCTATTAATCGTAAATTTTTTTGCTGTAATATAAAGATATTTTCTGCATATTTTCTATTGAAAAAGACGCAACGTCAAAATATAATTCCTTTCAAAATTCTCTTTATTATCGTAATACTTACGAAATTCTGTTATTACAACCTATTTTAAACAATGTGCAGAAAAGAAATGTATGGCGAAAAACGTTCTTTGCATTATTCATTGAGTGTATCTCGTCATCTCCGTACAGCTTGAATAGATTTACATTTTTTATGTAAACTGAACGTCAAAACACTCAAGGGCTTTGTTAATATAGAAAGCAATAAAGACTTTATTGAAATATATTAAACACCATACATACCTACCTACCTATATTTACTTTGTATCTCGATAAAGGTTGAATTTCTGTTTATTCGCCTAGAGTATTTCAAGGTAATTGCTTCAATATAATGAGAGTTACGTACATTATTTTAATAACACACAACGGTAAAGTTTAATAAATATTAATATTCATTATATTTAAACAACATATCTAACTTAATAATTATTATAATAAAATGTATTTCACACAATTTACCATGTTACTGAAAAATAAAGAAAAAAGTAACATAATTACAAATAACAAAAATAAATTAAACAATAGATTAAATTATATACTTACACTTGAAGGAGGAAAGAAACTATAAATAATTAAATCAAATAGGTTTAAAGAAAATACATTTACTACAACCACAAGGCGAGATTCAATCACCACCATTTTTCCACCATCTGAACCTTGGAAATCAAAATTTAACTAGTACAATAAATACCTAACCCAGGACCCTAAGCTTTAGAACATATTGCTGTGATACCTACTTATATAATTGATACAAATGATATAACACTTTCATATTCGATTTGTTCATAACAGCATAAATTATTAGATTTTATTCGTGAATTCCTACAGTGATTTACTTCTTGATTTCTGGTCTTTCTCTTATTTAGTATATTTTGGGATAAGGTAAGGAAATTAAATACATATCTATGTTTCATACAAACATCAGATATATTTTGTATGATAGTTGCCCAACAATCCACTAAAGGCAAATATTCGCACATAGTACCTTTGTAGCATGTTCAACACCATTAAATACATTTATAATTTCAAATGACTAAACACAATATTTAAAATCAAGGGAACATTCAGTTGATATTAGATAAACTAAAATATTTCTATATCATGACTCACTTCATTTGATCATACAATTGATCAAACTCCATCTTATTGATATCTACCACTTTATTTTTATAACGATAAAAAGAAATTAATTTAACGAATTTGTTTGAAAGGAAATTCTTAACTAAAATCTTAAACTTTAATTCTGAATACAAACTTCTAAATTATGAATTAACAAGCATTGCTTATATGCCCTACTATAACTTTATATTCTTATCTCGGAGTTTTTCTTTATGATTTTCTCGTGTTTACAATTCAAATTGCAGTCGAGATCTCCTTCTTTTTCTATCCTGTCTTCCTTTTTATATGGGCAAACAAAACACAATCGGTGATTTGGTGCCCTCTATTTCAAATTTTAAGTTGGTATCTTCTAAAAATGTTCGTAGTAAAATTTTTCTTTGTCCTTTGAAGTTGTCACTTCCATTCCAATACACATGAATTACATTGACAGTTGTACAACAATAGCGACGCTTCAAAATTATTTGTTATTGAAAGTTACAAATTTGTTGCTTTTTATCTTAGGTAATTGTATTGTTAAAACATTCGTTGTATCTATATATAAATGCATTGCTTTTTTCACTGTTCGTCAAATACTTTCTTTTGCCGTTCGCTAACTGTATTCTGATTCTCTTTTTATTAGTCCGTCTGTCTGGAAACAAGGGTAAAACATTGCAGTTAACCTGGATTTTCTTTACCAAGTCCGTGTTGTGAAGAATTGCCACCTCCGCTTCTTTCTCCCTGTCCTCAAGCCGCATTATTTCTTCAGGTGATGTAGCCATTTGTAGAACGCTATAAACAAATATTAACGTTGTATTTTTCTCTTGCAGGTGCCCAAATCATACATGATTATTTCCAGTGCCTCCAAAACACTAAGGCTACACATATAAGAATCAAATAACGCATTTCAATCCTATATTACTATTTACAACAATGTTTTTATTTACGATTTACATTTCTTACAAGAAACATTTTAGTTATATCCTTTTTTCTTTGTGAAATGTTCGTATTTACTATATTTTAGTTTTACTGCTGACTGTACATTTATGAATTAACATTATTCATGTTCACATTTATTTCTTTATTCAAGATTGTGCCGTCTTCTCGAGCATATCTGTTTTATTTCTGTTTGTTTTGTAGCACTTAATTGTGTCATTTTGACAAATTAAAGCTTTCCAAATTTATTTAGGATGTGTATCACATCTCTCTTGTCTGTCTGTATTTAATAATTAAATTTTACTTAATTATAGTGCATTAATAACTAGATTAATACTTAAGACTATTATTTTCGAAAATGTAAGGGTCACAGCAATATGTATAGATGTACTACGATAATACATAGTGCACCTCAGTGCTTACAAAAGTAAATTTATTAAAGATATACATAGAATAGAATTAAAAATAGCAATCTCAAAACAGAGCACTTGAATTACTCATTTAAATTAACTAAATGATGTTATTAGTATGTTGTAAAAGTAATAATGTGATAAATAAGGATATGATAAGTAAGAATTTTCTAAAAAAGACAAGAAGTCGTAAATTAAGTAAATTCATCTATTGGAATCTACGTTATTAAAATAACGTCAAATTTTACACCTTAGTGTACGTTAAAATGTGACATTTAATATCATCAAAAACTCTATAAAAATATTATAATTCCTACAACCTTAAATTCAAAAAAAAAAATAAAGGCAAACGATGAAAAAGATGAATGCTGACATTTTAAGATGTATGAAGATATAAATTTCAATTTGTTGATGTTAAATAAATTTAAATTAAAAAATGAGAATAGTTAGGGATTTGAGAGCAGAAGGCGTTTCCGAGATATCTATTGTCATTTGTGGAAGTTTCCAGCGATTACACAGAAAAATAATAGCAAGAAACTGGACGAATGTGTGAGATAGTTTTATCTACAAAACTTCTCTTTTTGAAATATGAAAACCTGCAATTTTAAAAATAATGAATGCAATGAAATTTGTGAATTTTAAAAAGGAAGAATTCAGTTTATTCACAAATAAAATGAAGCCATGACGGTACGGCGAGGGTAAAAATGTAACAACCTTGGCGGTTGCAGATCGTTAAATGATTATATAAAATAAAATTTATTTAATTTAAATGGTATAAATTAGTTTACTTTTTTAATTATTTTTAATTAAGGTTACTTCTCCCATAATCAATAAGAAATTATTATTATATTAATGACTCATATTACACTAGTTTTGTAAAAAAATTACTTACATTGACTCAGTTTTTGGGCAGAAACCTTTTTAGACATTGTACAAATTTTGGGCTAAGCCCAGTTGCCCTGATTTTAAAATGTACCACAAATCGCATAACCCGACCGCGCCCATAACCGCCCAGCCCATCAAATCTTCATAACCCAGTTGCGCCTATTCTCTCTACGGGAGACCCATTAGAGCTTTTAGATTTGGAATGATAACCCAGCTAATTACGTGTTTTCTTTCTGAGGGGAATAATGCAAGTTTCGCTATTATACTAAAAATAGCAAACTAATATAATTATAAGACAATACATCATACAATATATTTAAGTATAACACAAATTTTGTACAAAGTTTATTATAATGGTACATGCAATCTTTACAAAATCGACCCTTTGAAATTGCCCTTGTTTAAATGAATTTAAATTGTCAGCTAAGATTTTAATTCTATCTTTATATGTTTTATTTGTAATTTTAATTGGTAAATGTACCGTTTAATTTTTAATTTAATGTAAGTGTTACTTTGAAATAACTTCAGTATTTCAACAAATTTAAAAATATCCGGATGAGGAGCGTAAAAACTTTTATTCAAATCAGAATGAACGGATGCACAGCAATTTGTTGTTCTGTAACTACTGGCTTCAGCACAAGCCCAGATTTTGGAAGGAACTTTAGAATCGTTGTCTATATAATTATCAAAAGAAGACATCCAAAATAACTTCCCAATCTTACGTCATCTGTTAACACATCAAAATAAAATGCAAAATAGTCCCCCACTGCCTCTGGCTCATTAATTGTTAAACCAAGTGTCCAGTGTAAAATATTTCCAGTGAGTGAATAATTAATTATTTATATATTCGGATATCAATACTAAACTTTGAATTTTTCTAATCCAAACTTGAGACAGAAGAATCTAGGGTTTAAGGTATTTCATTCATTAATAGCCAGAGTGGTGTCAAATAAATATTGTATAAGCAAGTGAACTTAATTTGCCTTTTATTTTACGTCTGAGAATTAAATTAACACAAACAACTTAGCATTTCTTACTTTTAATATTTATGGCGCAACCGGGCCATCACATTTCACCGATCCTTTTGGGACCCGGCTTGATGCAGGTAGAGTTGGCGCAACCGGGTTATACCCAAAATTTTGCCAGTCCTCCCCAAAGTCTACTACTTTCGATTGGATCTCAATTTGGCCTACGGGTTTTCTCTATCCACAGAATTCTTCTAATGGGCTCTTTTCGTATCCTATAATCAACAATTTTCAACGTTAAAATAAAAGATTTATATTAACCAAATTATGGATGAAATTAATAACCGTATGTACCTACTTGTGGAAAGTTATAATTTTAATCTTCTCTTCGTCTAATTGCCTTGCACTCTTCTTGCTGTTTTAATGTGTGCAATGAAAAGTGGCACATCCAGCACCATTAAATACTAAGTACTAAATGAAAGACAAACCAGCTAAATCCTTAGTAAAAAAAAGAATCTGAAATTAATTATTCAATTCTTAACCCAATACACCATTCTTAACGTTAACCTATTTAACAAGTGATAGAATAAATTATAGTTTACCATAAGTTTGACGAATCAGCAGTAAAAGAAAACATGTAGGTTTAGCTATTCTCTTGCTAAAAATTATGAAAAAGCATAATAGTCACATGCGATAAAAAAAAGAGATGAATTTGTGTAAAAGAAACTCTAAAAAAAGACAAATTTTTGGAATTGAGGAGGGTTTCTTACAACACCCATTGGAAGCATGAGAGTATAAAAAATTCATGAGAATGAACTAGAACAGAGTTTATATTTTTTAACTGCATCGATACTAATGTCCATTATATTAGCAATTGCTTCATAAGCCTTATACATGGCGATAATATCTCGAAATTCTTTAGTTTTTTGTGTTATAAACACTCCATAGTTTTATAAAAATTTCGATAAAGTCATCGGTATCTCACTTATAGTTTAGTTTCCGCCATTTTGAATTCTACTAACTCGTATTAAAATCGGATTCAACTCTATTCATTTTTACAATCGTATACGAGTTACGAGTTTACATTTACATCTACGATTTTTTCTGCTCGGTTGTACCATATTTAAGTATTTATGTTTGCATATTTTTTTTATATTGAATTTGTTTGAAGCAAATCTATTATGTGGTGTATGTATATGTATAATGGATTTAAATATACTTTCTAATTAAATAATTGAACACTATGTATAAATTAATCTAATAAAAGAATAATTACACCTAAACATACAATGATATCACATATAATAAAAATCCAGTGATTTTTTACGGCTAAATCTAGTGAAAATCTTTATTTTCATCTGACATTGTCAGATGAAAATAATATATAATATATATAATTCTAGTGTTGTCAGACTGACCACACTAGAATAGATTATTAGTGTAGAGTAAAGTCCACATAACATGTACCATAACTTGTTATATAACGTATTAATAAGAAAAGCAGTCTGTTAATTACTGTATTATATGTAAAGTTACAAAGTAAAGGTTAATTAAATACTACAAAAAATCTATTAATACGGAAACTATAGAAAAAAAGTTATTATAATATTTTTGTATCTAGCTGCATATATAAAAATATAATACGAGTAGCATAATATATCTTTCAAGCTTACGTTGTTAAATAGTTTTAATCAACATTTAATAGCAAAGTTTCTTAACAATGGCCTTTTTAATAATATCCAATTAGAGCCGGGATTATTGTAAACTATCCAGCCAAATCTAACATAAAAATAGACCTAACAATTAGAGATTCTGAGAAATTAATTCCAAAGCGTTTTACTTTAATTTTACATTAATCATATAATATTCTATTTAAAAATGATTTTAAATTCATTTTATAGCGCGCAAGATTGAGTTTTTACTTCATCAATGAGCTTTATCTGTAATAGGTATATACGTGTATACATCGGCTTAATACACCGTTCTTCTCTAGCTATAACAAAACGGTTCTTTATAAAAAAAAAATATAAAACGTTAATTACAAAAACTCAGTAGACATCAAATTCGCAATCTGATATTTATTAATGTCTGGATTCTATACATTAATAACTGACAGATTATTATGAATATCAAAGTCGGGCATCGTGTGTGGTCATGAGAAAATTTCTCTTTATATGTATGTAAGCTAGATGCCAATGTGAATTTGGTTCTAATACAGAATTGAAAAAAAAAGAAGCCTGTTATTATGTGATTCTTTAACCTGTTCTTTGTAAAATGTTTTTAGATCCTTTACCATTTCATTTCTAAGATATTCCTTATTACAAATATCTTTTTTTATATTTGTTGTTATTTACACACCAAACGCGGTAAATAAGTATTGATGGTATTAGTTTGCTTTATATCGGTTTTTCTAACTCAAATTAAAATGCTGGTTAGCTTAATCACCGACTAAAATACCGGTAAGACAAATTTGCATTTTTCACACCTGTTAGCTCTAATAGATTTCCAAAGATACCTTTAACTGGAGAAATTTTAACTGGTGTTTTGCATACTTAATAAAATATTGAATTACTATATCTGACGCAAAGTACAGGCAGAAGTATAATTAATAGCTACGAATGCATTTCTGATAAAAACAAATCAGTTTTGGAAGTTTTTTACTTCCACTTGCTACCCCCTCACCTTAAGCGAGGGTAGGTTATGGCGCTTCCCAAATCTATCGCTTTTTATTCTCTTTGTGTCACGATCTCTATAAATGAGGAGCTTTGGAGCAGAACCAGATAAATCCATCTCAACTTATTTTCGGGAAAACAACTTTTAGCTGTGGCGCCAAAGGCATTGACATTTAACACGATCAAATTGTGTCATAGTTTAACTATTAGAGTGAAAAAATCATACAGATAAAATGATACAGAAATAAACATCAACTTTCGAGAAATCCAAGAAATTAAAATGGATTTATTTGGTTTTGGTCGGAACAAGTGGATTTATCCAATTTTGCTCGAAAACAACTTGAATTATTATTATTATCTATTTTGTGTAATTTGGCTAAAATCTAAAATAAATCAACTTTAAAGCAAAAACTAAAATATATTCCAAAGACTATAAGGTTAATAATTATTATAACGTATGAGCTAAATGTGTAATGAAACCTCTTCGTCCAAGCAGTTGCACTCTTGATCTTGATCTTCGTGAGTTTCTTCGAAAACATTAATATCTTCATTTAGCAGATTTCTGTACCATACTAACTTTTCATCTGTTTCCCATGTATTTCCAAATTGTTTGTTCATCAGTTGTTTGATACTTCGTTTCTTCTTTTGTGGAATAGCATTTTTACGGTCGACTTCAGGAAGTTGTAACTCTTTTACATTTTTCCTTCGTTTGAACACTGTGTCGGGTACTTCGCACTCGGCTTCAAATCGGTAATGTTGAAAGCACGATATTGAAACTTTATTTTCATCATTTCTTTGGTTTACTGTTTTTGTTAGTCGAATCCTTTTTAAATCGGATATTCCGATTATTTTATTGAAGTAACTTTGCAAAGTCTTTATGTCATACACTTTCCAATCATCGCCCAATACTCTGACTACACCAGCTTCTGAATAATACTTTATGTATTCTTCTTTGGAAAGAACGGTAGGGTTTTTTCTAAAGATTTTTTCCATCCCGCCAAATACACGGTCCGCAGGCATAAAACTGTGCCCTCTTACAGGGTATGTTATGGTAATTTCTTTCACAGCTCGAGGAGAGTAGTTTAACAGCCAATACATTAAAATGTGAATGATGTGGGAGTTTTTGTTCTGCCCCCCACACCCATCACAAAACAATCTTATGGTTTCTATGCCGTCCAGTTGGAGAGAATTTAGATGATGATAAACGGCGGACCCAATTTCTATAGAGCCTCGTCCTGCCTGGTCTTCTGTCCAAATATAAAAGTTGGGATTTTTTGAATCCATACCCACACAGCAGAAACAATATAGACTTATTTGATGTGAGTAAAACGCATCAGATATGGGAGTCCGGGGCAACGGTTGTACCTGCTGAAGATCGAAACATAAGACCAACCCATTTTCTGGCTGTTCTTTGCAAAGATCATAAAACGCCTTAGCTCTTCATTTGTGAACTCTGCTCTCCAACATCAGCTGATTCTTTTCTTCTTTATTTTGCTCTGAGCGTATTTGGTGACCCAGTCTAGTACATTGAGAACAGACATCAGAAGCAGGCGAGCAAAAGCCAATATTGAATTTAGTCAAAAATGTCTTCCTGAACATAGAATAAGTAACTTTATATCTATCTTCTGCTTGCTCGTTATAGATACATTTCAATTTTTGAATATTTAAATTTGCTGGGAGATAGATTCTCTTTGACTTTGCTCTACCATAGTGGCTCTCGGTGCCTCGTAATTTCTTAATAAACTCACATAGCTTTTCTCTTTTATCTACATTTTTGCTTGAGATATGGTCACCTCCCCTTGCTTCCTTAGGGCATTCTCCAGAGTACACTATTTTGCAAATGGATTGTAGCCTATGGTTGCGAATCCCCACAGCAGCCATAAAAAACGCTCTACATACTTTTACTGCTTTTAAACCTTTTGATGTTTTAATCTTTAAGAAATAAGAAGCTGCTACCTGCCTTTTACGAGGACTTGCCTTAAGAGACCTTTTTCTCTTAGTATCCACTGCGCTAATCATATGGCACAATTTGGTATCTTGGGTGATTTTCTCTGGCACTTCGTAAAGTTTTGATCTGATATTTTTAATGTCTGATTTCTTCACTCTCTGGCACTGGTAGCTACCATCATGTTTGCATAGTCGTACAAAATGCTTTAAATCTGGGTCTGGGTCGTTATACCTATAATAATATAATATTATGAAAATAAAAAGTGGATTTATCTGGTTTTGCTCAAAAACGGTGATTTCAGTACCAATTTATATGAGGATTCATTCGTTTTAGCTTGATCAAAGTAGGCCCATACCATAGAAACGACGCTATTCAATATTTTCCCGAGGCTAACTGAATTTCACTTAAAAGTGGATTTATCTGGTTTTGCTCCAAAGCTCCTTAAATATACTTTAAACGAATAGCCTTCCAACTCTTAGTGGTTTCTAGTACAGCATAGCTCGCCGCCGCGATGCCTGTTGCGAAGAAGGGAATGGATCGGTCTTACTCCTTAAAAGGAAGATAAAAAAGAAGCGCCATCTCTTTTTTTAAATAATTGATGAGCTTCTTGAGAGTGCTCTAATTCGAAAGAAACGAAAGGAAGGCTCAAGGTGTTCAACCACACTCAGTAATAAAAAAAAGTAACAAGATTTATTATCAAATAAATGTGAGCTGAAAAAAAATCAAAATATCAAATCTAATTGAATGAAAAACATTTGCAAATTAAATTTTAAGTAAAACAGTTATACTTTACCTCAACGCCAAAGTTTTAGAGTCACCTCTGTATATTAACGAAATAAATTATTAGCAAATTTCAATTTAAGCACCGAAATAATCACACTTAATAAAAGGCTTCAAAAAAGGTAGCACTGCTCGTCAGATATTGACATCCTAAAAAAGGTACGAAAGCTTTCCTGTACAGGTTTTTTCTTAACACAAATTTGTGTTTCGGCTGAAAAGTTCAACGAATCTTCCACACTAAACTTGAAATAAAAGTAAATTTAAAACAACAAAAGGATACCCGTACACAACAGGCACAGTCCCAAATCCATTATGCAAGAAGTATAAGATTAAGCAGCAAGGGAAATGGTGTCTAAATGGACTGTTAATGTGAGATTCTTCCTTTCTAATCTGTTGAAATCCGACCACAAAGCTTTACCTTACTTAACCACAAGACAACTTAAGATAAATTGCCTAAATTATGAATATAAAATGGACATGAAATAGACATTCAAAAGCAATGTCCTATTTACCTCTCCAAAGTAATCAATTTTATTTGAAATAAAAAAATGTAAGCGATATGAATTTTTCCAAAGACTTTTATTTTTGTATCATATTTTAGCATAGACATATTTCTATAGTATATTGGCATCTACGCAGCAAAATCGTTAGGCAGAAGATTATATTAATTCCCTTTCAGCGTATATTACACCTACCGTATGAGCAATGGTCTTCAACTGTGGGGCGAATCGGCACATCCTGTCGACATATTCATTCTACAAAAAAAAAGCAATTCGTGCAATAGAGCGGGTCGATAGAATGACATCGTGCAGGTCTCTCTTTGTTAGAAATAAGGTCATATCTTTGCCATCAGTATATATCTATAGACAGCTTCTTCGTGCTAAATTGGAGCTGCCCACGTTAAACAGAAAAAGAGATGTGACGCAGTTGCGACTAAGATGTCAATCACAAGTTCTACTTCCGAATCACAGGTTGCATACCACGAGTGCCAAACGTAGACATCTAGAACTCTTTAATAAATTGCCGAGCCTTGGATTGAAAAACCAGTGCCACAATTCAAGACATTGCTTTCATTCAGCAGACGGATCGGGAACCGATCCCGCTCCAACCGTTTACTTCACAACAGTTGAGTGTTCGCTGGACAGGACCGCTCACCTTTATGTAATCGTCTGTCATCTGGTACTTTTCATTGCTGCCATATGTTAAAATTATACAGATTAAACCGAATAAACAATAATAATAAATTGTTTTTCTGCATTAATTTTTGGCGTAGTTTTTAATGGAAGGGCTGGTTTTACCAATACTTATTCAAAAATAAATTTGAAATACTTTAAGAAATATTTAGCTTTCTTTTTGATTTCTGTTTCGAAATTACTCATGATGGAAACTAACGACTAAGAATATAAGCTTAAGTTTAGTATATGATATCAGCCGTTGTGAGAGAAAGAGATCTTTCAAAAAATTGCTTCTTCGTAATCATAAGCTCGGATACCACCTCGGAGATCCGAGCACAGATTTATTTGACTTGAACAGCTTAATTGTAGATCAATCTGAAATAAACGAACGAAAAATAGGAACACGAGTGAGAGATCTGTCAAATGTGCCTGTAACTTAACCTCAATCATCTACATATTTGGTGACTCATCAATTTAAGATGCACTTCAGAATTAATCCGTAAACATTTGAAGACATCTTACGGAAGTTGCACTGTGTTTATATGAACGAGAAGTTAAGTCTGGACACCCACAACTCAATTTAGATAAACAGGGTATGATTACAGTATAATGCTTAGCAAATATGAAGGGTTCTAGGTAATTTATAACCTTGCATGTTCTATGTAACACGTTTTGACTTTAAATTAACTACAGAGCTGCAGCTGCACGATTTGGTATCAGCATATTCACGTGTTGGCAAGCCTTATACCGAACTAGTGAAAAAACACTTCTAGTTAACAGAAGATATGGTGTTGTAACTTGGCTTACTGGAGAAAGATCTCCTAATTTATAAGACAGTTTGAAGCCATAAATGGGTTTCGGGAAATCCATTTATGGCTTCAAACTGAGAACACTTGCCGGGGCAAGTGTTCTCATATTAATTTTACAGTGAATATGTGATAACTGTGTTGTTTGTTTCGTCAGGTGTGACCGTCTGTATAGATGGCAGTCATATGCGCATATTAGCACCCAAAGAACATACAAATACCTATTTTAATAGAAATAAATTTCATTCAGTACTCTGTATTTCGTACTCTTTATACCACTTCAAATTCGACCGCAATCATTCAACACAGACCAAACATAACATAACCTTACTATTTTTGACAACATTTACGATCTCGGTCGAAATACTCCTAGCAAATCGAGCTTTGTCTAATGCATAGGTTCCCAAAGTGGGCGATAACGCCCCCTTGTGGGCGCTGCAGGTCTAAAGGGGGGCGGTAAGAGACCCAGAAAAAAAATGGGGGCGTTGTGTAAAGGCTTAGGGGGCGATTTGTAATTTCATCTAGAATCTAGGAGGACTCTTAGACACCGACTGAGCTCTCGACTCTCGACTAGGGATGGGCGATAAACATCGATGTTCATTGAACATCGATATTTTAGGATCGATGTTCGATGTTTTTGCATCGATGTTTGCAATTTAGATTTATCGATAAACTATCGATGTTAGAAGAAATATAGTGAACATCGAACTTTTAAGCTTGACAAAATGTATTTGCACTAATCACAAAATAAAACAGCGTCCTCTGTTGACAAATACAAAAATTTTTCCAAATTAACAGCTCACATACAGGCTACGAGGATGTAAAATTGTCTACGAATAAAAGAAGTATTTAAATTACACAGTGCTATATCATATAAATTCGAATATTTCATTTTAGGCTCTTTTAAATATTACTCAGTATAAATATTTAAATAATATATAATTAAATACATAAATTTATAGTACTTTTAATGTGCAGAATAAAAGTTAAATTATGTATGCATGCAGAATAAGTGAAGGAGGTAAACGTATTTTCATAGAAAAAGAAGGGAGATAGACATTACCGATGTATACTTCTTCGGGAAATTCCCTAGTGCGTACAATCATACACGACGATACACGTATTAAATGCAAGATGACACATCAGAAATATAAAACCATATCCATATGTATCTCGGTATTTGCCAGCGTAGTCAAAAAAAAATGCAAGACTATAAAATCCCAAATAAAAATCGTTCTCTTAAAAAGCTTTGATACACGTAAATGTATATATTTTTTAAGTATCAGACGATTTAAGTCATGTGGTTGTTTCATGCGTAATTGCATAATATTGTTTTTTTATATAGTTTTTTTTGAGTAGTTTCTAAAGTTAACTACATATTATAAATGTATATATTTCTTTTATTATTTTTTTTGAATAGTGATATCTTTTATATCATTTTGTTAAGGACGTAAATTAATTAAGTTATAATAAGGTTTTTGTTAAACTGCCAAAAAATAAATCTATAAATATAATTATCGATGTTTAAAAACATCGATGTTTGGTAGTCGATATTTTGCAACCATCGATGTTGATCAACGATGTTAACATCGATGTTTGATATCGATGTTTACCCACCGATGTCCCATCCCTACTCTCGACTACAGCTTGTGAACATCAACTAATATTAATTAAGAGATTGCTCAAACCAACTCGGTTCGATATTTCTCTCCGAGTAGTTCATATATCTGTCCTGTTTTATTGAATAAATAAAATGAAAAACATATCAATCGGTCGCTCCGTTTCGAAACGAAAAGAGACACAAACAAACAAATAAAAAGGCAACTGTATCAATCGGCTGGTTCATAGAATACTTGTTCTTACTTGTTGAGTACGATTGAGCGTCGAATGAGATAAACGAGTTTATGCATGTTTGTCTTATTCCTGTCGGTGCGTGCTGCTTATGCAATCCTATATAAACAACGTAATATTTATTTTATTTTCATTTGCGGTTTCGCGCGTAATATATAAGCAGTACTTAAGTTCAACACTTATACTTACGTATTTCTCAAAACAAAACAATGTCGGAAGTAAAAAAGAAGAGACGGCAATACTGTGCGGAATATATTAAATTCGGATTCATTGAAAATCCTACAAACCCATCGTCGCCTTTGTGCCTTCTATGCCTAAAAACATTTTCGAATGAAGCAATGAAGCCTTCAAGACTTCAAGATCATTTGAATAAAATGCATCCAGATAAGAAAGACAAGAATGTAGCATATTTTCAAGACCTAGAGAAGAAGCATTATACTCGGCCAAGTGTAGCAAAACTCTTTTCGGCGGCTGCTAAGCAAGATGACGACGGACTTCGAGCTTCGTACAACATCTCTTTGTTAATTGCTCAAAAAGGCAAACCACACAACATCGGAGAAGTGTTAATTTTGCCAGCAATAAAGGAAGTAATAACTACTGTGCTTCATAAACCGGCCGCAGATATTATCGGAAAAATTCCTTTGAGTAATAATTCTGTGCAAAGACGAATTGATGAAATGGCCGGAAACATAGAAGAATCATTGTGCAATCATCTGAGGACTAGTCAATTCTCAATTCAGCTCGATGAGTCCACTTTACCAACTAATGAAGCATTGTTGCTGTCTTACGTGAGGTTTATTAAAGATGAGAAAATATGTGAAGAACTATTGTTTGCTAGAAATTTAGAGACCGATACAAAAGGCGAAACCATATTCAATACATTGGAAAAGTTTTGTGATGAGAAAGAGATTCCCTTGAAAAATATTATATCAGTTGCTACGGATGGCGCTCCGGCTATGACAGGGTGCCATAAAGGCTTCATAGCGTACGTAAAAAATAAAATTCCAGATGTCCTTGCTGTACATTGCGTTATTCATAGACAACATTTGGTTGCTAGAAATTTAAGTGAACGACTATTTCAATCACTGCAATATGTCATCAAAGCAGTCAATAAAATCCGTAACTGCTCTTTGAATGATAGATTATTTCATCAGCTTTGTGTTACTAATGACGAAGATTTCAACCGTTTGTTGTTTCATACCGAAGTTCGTTGGCTATCAAGAGGCAATTGTCTGACTCGATTTTACAACCTGTTTGACTCTGTGATAGAGTTTTTGGAAACTAAAGATACAGAATTGCGCAACAAGCTCATTACATCAAAAAATGATATAGCTTACATGACAGACGTGTATAAATTGTTCAACAACATGAATCTCCAACTGCAAGGCGATGAACTAAATTTAATTAAAACAAAAAATGTCGTTGCTGCTTTCGCAGCCAAACTGCTTCTACACAAAAAGAATATGGGCAGACGTGAGTTTCATAATTTTCCGAATTTATCAGTATCCTGCAGTAACGACGACTTGTTTGCCTACTGCCAACATTTGGAAAAGCTCCACATTGACTTCACCGAACGATACCAGGATATTTTGAACTTGGAAATACCAGACTGGGTGTTGGATCCGTTTTCAAATGTCAACACAGCAATATCACCACATCTGGAAGAAGAACTTATAGAATTGACAACGAACGAGGAAATAAAAATCAAGTTCAAAAATGGCTACCAAGAATTTTGGCTACAAAAACCGATCCCGCAATTGTACCCTGGATTGTGGTCAATCATTCAACGATTCTTGATAGCATTCCCATCGTCATATTTGTGTGAACGTGGATTTAGTGCTGTAGCAACGCTGCTTACTAAAAAGAGAAATCGTTTGCATGTTACCGAACGTGGTGACTTGCGGCTGTTCTTGAGTAAATTGGAACCTGATATCAACAAACTTATTAAACAGCATCAGATTCATCCTTCACATTACTTTTTATATTAGAATCGATTATGTTTGTTTTATTTTGAATTTTGAATAAAAGATACTTTGTCTGAATACTATAAAGTTGCGTTTCAATAATCATTCTCATTGGCAGGTGTAGCCCGTAAAAGTTAACTTGAGACCTGAGCGCCGTTGTGTACTACCTACTACGCTCAGGTCTCAAGTTAACTCATTCATTCTAAACGAGACTTTTACTATAACCCATAGTAAAAGTCTCGTTTAGAATGAATGTTTAATCTCCGCTAATATAGCTCACAATAATTAATTTAATTTGAAGTTATAGTGGTTTTTGAGTAGGTGAAAAAATGGGGGCGCTAAAAAATAATTTATTCTCAAAGTGGGCAGTAGGCAAAATAAGTTTGGGAACCACTGGTCTAATGCGTCCGAGGTCGAATATCCGAACAATCTATATTTACATCGATTTGCTCAACGAACGCGCCTATAGGAGCCCAATATTGATATCAGAAGTCACCATGTTAGATAAACTAAAAAATATTTTCAAAGTATGCCAATCCTAAGTTTTTAGTATAAACCTCCAATCATTATCGCTAAATCACAGGAGAGGTAACCACAATCAGTTATGATCACACGTTATCAACGTATAGGTATGTTATAATATTTTATTGTATCAGACACAAATTTGCATATTTATCGATTATATAAATTGAGTTCATAAATATGAAATTACTTCTGGGTACGTTCGTGATTACTAAGAATATTATGTATATGTAGATACATAGGAAATTTGAATGTGAGAACTGAGGCGATGCCTTAGTTCAACGGAAATGTGAAATAAAAAGAAAGTCTATTTAATTGAATTAAATATCAAGAGATTTATCTAACCACAAACTGTTAACCGTACCGTATTTATCTTCACATAACTACTAATTTATCTTTTGAAAATTAAGCGAAATCCACAAATTACTATATTTACACCTTCTACCATCGGATGGAAAATGCGTGGTCATAATACCGTGTAACACACATATGAATAAACGCACTTAGATAACTTAATGTATACCTATTACGAACGCAAATTATAATGCGATATTACAAAGTTACTACTAATTAGTAAACAATATACTTTTAAAACTCTTCTAACCGCAAGAGTGCTGTTGACCTATTTCGTTTTTATATGTTTATTCGTACGCACGATTAGACGTCTTAATTTATCCTTGCATTGATAATCAAATTCACAACATCTGATTGTGAATAAATTAAACAATCAGCCCTTAAATAAAATGAATCTGCTCGGCTACCTTACTAGACACTTATAGGCAGCTCTTATGTCAGAAATTAATTGGCCGACCCCTGCTCGGTGATGCCCATATGTTTTCTATATTATTTTTCCACAAAGGGAAAAAACGTCCTTTAGGTACCTTCAATAAATCTTACTGTAAACGTATAGCCTTAATTCAACTTAATTTACAAAATAGTTATTGAGAAAAACTTGAATTAAAAACGTAAGTTTTGCCCTATTTCTGAATACACATAGCCTTCAGTGTTCCTCTCACAATGAGTCAATCATAAGATATACTTAATTTTTTTTGTATTTGTTCCACAAACCAGAAAATTGCTACTCTCGTCAAGAATCTTGCTGACGGACCAGTTCGCCCTTAAGATATATATATATTGCAGCGTATCTTCGCTAGTAGTGTTAAATAATACGTTTAACACAATATTGAGGCTTTATAAACAATGTTTACTATATTAAAAAGTTACCTTAATATTTCTTTTTAACACTAATTTAATACTTGTGACACGTACCTACTTTGTTCAATATGTATTTTTTAACTATGTAAAACTTACTTAACTAAGTACTGTCATTATGTCAAAAAATGATATGTCAAATTCGATATAATAAAACAAGTCTTATGTATACAAATAGTATATTATGCAATGAGCATTTAATGATAGATATTAAGACACGAGCCTTCGGCTCGTATTGTAATGAATACGAGTCTCTTAATAGCCATTAAATGCGAGCTGCGTACACTATTTTTTCTACGACTCCATAATAAAACACTACTTTTTGAACATTCCATTTCATAAATTGAGCGTAAAATTTCCGTACATTTTTGCGAATTTAGCTGTTGTTTGGCTGTTCGTGGCTACTAAGGCTTGTTCCATAATTTCTGGTGGAGTCAAATTTTACATTTCACTGTCATTATGAAAGAACAAATTTTAACTACGTACTAGTAAATTGCAGAGAACTGTTACATTTGATTCATTTTTATATCTGTCAGATATGCAGTCGCCATATTGAATATTGATTGAATATTGGAATGTCGCATTCCTATTGGATATAAACTTGTATCTTAATGAAAAATCTGTATTCCTATTGGACATAAACTTGTATCTTAATCAAAATCTGTATCTTAATGAACATCATTAAAGTACAGGTTCGGCATATCTAATAATACAATTAAAGTATGGGAGTGGAAAAATTTATATTATTGAATCGTTTACATTTGACCAAAACTTGGATAAAATAATCAATAAGTTAAGTAGTCACATAAACTCTACAATTTAATACAAATTGAATTCTCTGACTCAATGAAAGAAAACTATTCTCTAAATTATTTTTAGAAACTGGTCCAATTACTTTCTTGATAATTGAGTATAATTAAAAATAATTACTCGTATATATATATATATAAATAAAATGAAAATCTTAATACTCTAACTGTATAGATTAATTGAACTTTATAAGAGTATTTAATGATATATCACTCTCTAAAATCTTTCTAACTAATTTCAAAATTAAATGTCAATGTAAGAATTTTTTAAAGAATTATAAATGGCTACTTTACATTTTCTTTTCCTTTCTTTAACAAGTTCAATTCTTCTTCCTATAATCTACAATGTCTCTCTGTAGTGACACCTCTTCAAACGTCCGTTTGTAAAATCAGCACACACTTTCCATTTCCTTCGTTAAGTCCGGTCAGGAATAAGTTCTTGCTTTTGAATGTCTGGTCAAGTACTTCTTTTATCTTCATTAGCTTATAAACTCAATTTATAATTTCCAGGTTTTCATCTTTGCACTGCAAACAATGTCCAGACTAATCACTCTATCAAGAATTTTAATATCTGGAACCACGTTTAGGTATTCTTTATTTTCCGGTAAGTTTTCTTAATATGATTTATCCATTTATAAAAATCGACGTCTTTTATCTAGGAAAACTTGGTTAAATTACCAGTTCATCACTATCTCGTATTAGTCCAACAAATTCTGAATTTTACTATTCCATCACAAATACTCGTTAAATGTTTAATTAAATTGTTATGCAATCCATTTCAAAGTTTTAATATATAATTTTCACTATTAACTCTCATTTTAAAAAAAATCTTTTCCCTTAGATCATAATTCCTTTTTTTCTTGGTATCTAAGGCATTTTTCTTATAAAAACGACAAGTGTGATTTTTTTTCTAGCATTCCATGCAGTAAATTAAGTTGCATATCTTTATTATATCTAATACTTGAGACATTGACTTTAATAAATGACTTTTTTTTTGTTGAATTTACCACTCTTTCATTAAGTTGAGAATACAATCATGTTTACTTATTATTTACCTATTCTTTACATATCTGTACTATTAATATAAATAATTCTATTTATATAAATGAATAATATTTTCAAATCAATACTATTAGTTACATTTTAGAAATATTAATTTTGTTTATATTCTTTAAATGTTCTGTATTTTAAAACAGTACAGTTCATTTCAAAAATCTTAGTTCGAAATTGAAATTAGGATTCATATTGTGGCAATAAATAGCTAAGGCAGAGGAGTTTTTACCTAAATATCTATGGCTTTCGTGCTGTGTAAGCCTTCTTTTTAAAATTCGAGAAGTTTATCCAATATAAAAGCCTTGACAGTTAGAACATGAAATGCTGTACGTTGGATACATGTGAATAAATTAGTAATTTTTATGGTGTTACATTTTGCTATCTTTAAAGTATTAATTGTTTGGACATTATTTATGATTTTATTAATGAAGCGATCAAAGAACAGCAATATCTTATATTTAATATCAATAAGTACAGTATATGAATATCCAAAGGAATTTGGATCGGTATAGTAACTTTCTTAAGAAGTGTCTGTGACAGCCATTGTTGAAAAATATGTACCTAAGCCAACTTTTTTAAATTTCCTGTTAGAAATAAATTGCAAAACTTTTTGTTTCTATGTTTATTTGTCTATTATTTATATATACTGCAAATAAATGTATTAAAAACGAGTTATAAGAGTATTTCGTTAGATAAAAAACTTCCTCAACAAGGAAAATAAATTTCATATAAAGGATCTCAACACGCGACAATTTTATTCGACTGCACAAAAGAAACGTTGCGAAAATATTGTTTCTTCCAAGTCCATCAAACACAAGTTCGCCAGAAAAAATTTAATGAAACTCGGAACGTGCGGGCAAAATACCCCATTTGAAGAAAAAAATTAATTTATCTAGGGCGAGGTTATTAAGTGCAAGCAGCGGTGGAATAGAGTAAAAACATTTTCCATTTGATTTTTTTTTGCCTGAAAATAGATTGGTCGGGTGAATCCGCTGGAGAGATTGTGGGGAGTTTAAATGAATTCCGTCGAAAAATCCCGGTCAATTAGAAAACAGTTGTACAACATTTTGTCTTTGCCTCCCTTCTTATCGCGAGGGTAAATATTTTTAATTAGTTGAAGGTTTATTTTTGTTGGAAGGACATTTTTATTTAATTTAATTTTCCTCGTGTTCTTTTAACATCTGTTGTGTTTTATTGAATTTTGTTTCTTATATGCTTTTAAAAATAATTAAATTATTTTCTTATAAGAACCTGTTTCAATAACTTATTTCTTAAAATCTACCGAACACTAATATTACTCTCTTAAATACAATGTAATATACAGTGTGTCCAAATTTCGATGCTCACCATTGGTATATCGGTTATTAGAAGATATAGAGGAACAGTTAAATGGGGAATGTTTTGCAGAATTCAATGCTCGCAACAAATCTCATTTCAAATTCATTCGGACTTTTTACAATTTTGAGATATTTTGAAAAAAACGATATTTGCCGATTTCAATTCTCGTCAATAACTCGATAACGCCTAATGCGATCGCTTTTAAACTCTAACATTATTCAGACACTTTTTTAAGACAAATTTTTTGGTGTTAACAGTAACCCCCGATTTTCACTTGTTTCCAAGTTCTTAGCGCTATCTTTTGTTTTTCTTATGGCGGCCATATTGGATTTTTAATTAGTTAGATAGTCCTTAAAAATAGCTTTTCAATAATGTACTACTTGCCTAATAAATCTTCATTTGTATGAGAGATATGAACATGTAAAATAAATTTCACTCTAATACGAAATTACAAGTTCAGATTTACTTAAATAAACTGTTCAATATGGTGACCATTCAGCTCCACACACTTTTGGTACCTTGTTTTAACAGAGTTACGAACTCTACGTAGTGTGTTTTCGTTTAATGATCTGCAGCACATCCAGCACTCGTTGTTCTAAAATTTCTCGATTCTCTGATGGTTCAAAATTGAATACTTCGTTTTTAGTGGCACCCCACAAATAAAAATAAGGTCGGGCGATCTCGCAAGCCATTGTACTGGTCAATTATTTGAAATAACTCTCTCATTGAAATCTTCTCACAAAAAATGTCGCACGTGACGATCATTATGGGCAGGGCAGCCGTCCTGCTGAAACCAGACGTTTTGCATGTTTTTAGGGTTAATAATTTGTCTTACGGCAGGCATTATCTTATTCGTTAGTAGCTCTAAATATCTATTACCAGTTAAATTGTAATCAAAGATGAAACGACCTATTAAGTGATTATCTAAAATGGAAAAACAAAAACTCAAACAACAAAGAAGTTGTCAATAAAAGTTCGCACCAATCAAACCACACCAGAGATTAAAACCAACTCGAATTTGAAACCTTCTTTGATTTGCCAAATGTGGATTATCAATTGACCAGTGATGATAATTATGCCTGTTGAATACTCCACAATTGGTAAACCGTGTTTCATCTGTCCAAAGTATTCCTAGGAAGATCAGTATCATCGTCACATTTTTGTTGATATCACCTAAATTGTAATCTTCGCTGATAGTCATTATCGCTTATACTCTGTACAATTGTTGGTTTGTATACGTGGTATTTGTTTTTCGCTGTTTTGCGCTGAGAACTTGGAAACAAATGAAAATCGGGGGTTACTGTTAACACCAAAAAATTTGTCTTAAAAAAGTGTCTCAACAATGTTAGAGTTTAAAAGCGATCGCATTAGGCGTTATCGAGTTATTGAGGAAAATTGAAATCGGCAAATATTGGTTTTTTCAAATTATCTGAAAATTGTAAAAAGTCCGAATGAATTTGAAATGAGATTTGTTGCGAGCATTGAATTCTGCAAAACATTCTCCATTTAACCGTTCCTCTATCTCTTCTAATAACCGATATACCAATGGTGAGCATCGAAATCTGGACACACTGTATAACATATAATCACAATGACTTACACTGCTAAAACCATTTAATAAATATTTCTTGGCTTCTGATAGATTTAGATATCCCTTACACTCCTGAGTAAAAAATTGCAAGATATAAATATGATAATTATTTTTCATCGGTGAAATAGCCTCAGTTGCAAAGCCATTTTTTTTTTTAAATTTTGGGTCACGTCTTTTTGGATTTTTTTGACATTCACAATTGTGAACATCGGGAGCGAACAAATAAAGTCACAATTGTGAACGAAGGTATTTATTTCTTATGGAACTTTATAAAACAATTATTATTCTTATTTAAGCATAGATAAACGTTGCATTCAAGGCAGCGAATTCTAGAACGACTTCCACAGCCTTCAAGTCGACATCTAGCCGGGTGTTTGGAATCGTCGCTTGTTGGCCAATGCTCAAATCCATCGTAACGTTTATCTTGACAAGGTATTGGTGCTGAAATATTCCTTTTCTTTTTTCTTTCCCGTTCTTCTTCATTTTCTGCTTCTTCTTCTTCTTCTGTTGGTCTTCGTTTTTTGGTTCCAGAAACTAAATATTCTCCTAGATTTAGTCTAAAATCTAACAGATCCATAACTTTTGTTGTAGTGTTGTGGTCACTTGCATCACTTTTGTACTCCATCCAGCTGTTGACTATCGCAAGATCAAATAAATGAAGAATTAATTTGAATGTCCATTTTCGGGTTTTAAAAAAAGATCTATAGTATTCAAGCATTTGGTCACACATGTCCACTCCACCCATTTTTTCATTGTAGGCTTTAACAACTTTTGGACATGGTACATCAACCCGTGCTTTTTGGTTTTTGTCCCATCTTCTTACTGTAGTATCTGGTTGTGATCCAAAAGCTGTGGACATCATCACAACTGATTTATTGTCTTTCCATTTCGTCGCACAAATCTTGTTGTTGCTCCTTACAAATTCCTCACATTCACCCTTCTTCATCGAACTGTCTGTTTTGAAGACAATACCTTTAATTCGGTTTGTCATAATTGTGCCTGTTCCATGTAGGTTTAGTGACGATAATTTGTCAAACAAGGCTACTGTACTAAAATATCTGTCAAAAAATATGTAACTTTCTTGTGGTAGAGTTTGGACTAGTGTAAGCACAACCGAAGGTCCCAGACCCAAATCTTTATTGGATAATGGTGTGGTTGACCCCTGATAGATTACAAAATCTAGCACAGTTCCACTAGAAGTAGTTAAAACAAAGTTTTTTAAGCCTACTGGTCTTGGTTTATTTCTTACATACTGTCGAACTGGACAACGCCCGAGGAAGGGAATCATTTGCTCGTCTATTGAGTAAGCCCCTTGGGCAGTCCTTTCAATTTCGTGACAACGCTTTTTCACTAAATCGATCATGGGCTGAACTTTCCAAAGTCTATTCTTTTTTTTAATATCATCGTCAACAGATAGATTATCCACAACGTGAAAGTTTACCCTGAGAAAATAAAATCTATCGCGTGGCATTATATTATCGATAAGTTCAAATTTAAATTTAGAATTCCAATACATGTGGATTCTGGGAAATTTTATACAACCCATAATTGCATTCAACCCAAAAAACTTTTTTATTTCTTCAGCAGTAACTTTTAGCGGTTTCCCAGTTTTTTGTACGCAATATTGAACTGTAAATTTTGCACCAATTTCAAAAAAGTCATCATTTAAATACCTCTCAAAATACTGCCCCGGCGTTAAAACTTGATTTCTAGAATTCGTTTGCTGTGGATCATCTTTGCTAGTAAAAGCCTCTTTTCTCCAATTAAGTTTTTGAAATTGCATTATAGGTACGTTGTCTTCACTATCACTATCAGAATCATTATCAGTATTACTATTTCTGTCATTATCTTGTGGACTATTAATTGCAGGATCAATGTCTTCATTGTCAATTGATTCCCAACCATCATCATCTTCATTACCATCACCCAGTTCCAAATCTGAGTCTATTTCATCCAAAATATCGTAAATTTCATCGGGATTATTTTCCAACCAGGTCAAATCGATTGTTCTTCTTTCTGAAAGTTGCAAAAAAGAAAAAAAATAGAATCCTGAATTGTAACTTGTTTCACGTGATGTCTAGGTTCACTCCTATGAGTCACAATTGTGAAACTCAAACAAAAACCTAACCCACATTTGTTTTTGAAGGAATTTTCCGCTGTAGCTTTTGAAAGCCGTTCAATTAGAGTGTTTTCCTTTAGGTGTAAACAATACATTCCAACGAATATGAATAGTTTGAAAAATATAAGCTACTTACTTTTGGCTGCCATGGTGACTAAAACACGTTAGGATTGATCACGACACAAATGAGGATGAAAGCAAAATGGTGGTGGTGGCAACGCACACACTGGTCAGTTACACTAGTTACAATTGTACGATGCCGGAGTAAACCGTCCTGAGAACGATTTTGACCTTTATGTACACAGAAAATACGGAAGTCACAATTGTGACCTCAGGGAGCGTAAGGGATATATCAGAAATAGAAGTAGCTGACGATGTCACTTAAGACAAAACGTCGGCATCAGAAACAGAAACCAAGAAGTACTCAGCGGCAGGTATGAAAGCCTACGACTTATAATTAACGGTATTATCTACCCGAGAACATTGTCATATTTCAATGTGGGTTTTTTAACACTTACAATAAAATTTAATACATAGATATATGGTTAAAAAATCTCTGTCATTTAATAGTCCAACTCTTTAGTTGTATGTTAAGTACATGCAACTAAAGGGTTAATGTGTGTTTTCAATGTTACCTGGTGTATTTTTTAGATCACACCAAAAACGTACTTGTAAAAAAGAGGCAGGCCAACTTCTGGGGAGCAGTAGGTATGTTACATTATCTCAAAAAAATAACTAAAATATAGAAACTATGCCAAGCTATATGCCTGTACGTTACATGCATTGTCTTGATAAGCAAAAAATTCTGTGTACATTGATGAACTTCCAGATCAATTTGGCAAGTTTTCAGAGGTTTCAATAGCGTTCATATTATACACAAACAACTATATGACTAAATAAAAGTAATTAAAAAGAAATAAAATACGAGAATAAATTAAATATTCAAATAATTAAAGTAAGCAACAACAAAATTTTGATCAAGATCAAGAAAGTATTACAAATGAGTGAGAAAATAACTCAATTGTACAACATGGCCCTTCGTGCCGGCTCGAGATGGTACTCTATAGATGTTGATCTCTCCCCCCGCACAGCCACGCTGGCCACCAGGCTCACTGCTGCGCTTTACCCTCGCCCCGCCGCTGTCCTTAGGTTGCGTGCCGTATCATCGCGTGTAGTATAGATGCTATTTGGATTTTTTCTAATTTTCTATTTTTCTGACCAGCATCTTATCTAAGTATAAAATTTCAATGCTCTAGCTTAATGGGAAGTACCCTATGTTTATGATGATCCATACGTCTGTCAGTCAGTAAATGCCCAAAATCGTGATCTTTGGATCTTCGTATCCTGGAAACTACTACACCTAGATAAATTAAATTTGGAATACTGTTTTTCATTGGTTAACTCATATTTAAAAAATAATTATGTAACTCAAATAGCAACGGGGATAAAGGAAGGGTTCGAGTTTGTTGCGAGAACTTGGTTTGGCTTACTCCGTGCGCTTAGATTTATACTATGATTTAATATAGGTGCTCTAATTTGACTTACAGAAATGAAATATGACATGAATTACATATAAAAACATAATTTTAATATGTAGCACTCTGTATAGTTGAAAGTAATTTTAATATGTGTATATAATGGTTCTGTATCTGCAGCAATAACAAAAATTTATAATACTTTTTTGTACTCATATGACATAACATACAGTTTTACGCATTCATATGGGTGCGGGAAATTCTATTTCCCGCACTCGTGCGGGAAGTAAAGTTGGTACTAACTGTAACTTGATAACATTTTAAAACCATAAACCCCTAATCTTACCAATACGCTGCCCAGTTTGTTGTTTTGATATGACAGTAATAAAACACAATGTAATAGAAATTGTTATATTTCAAAGGTATGTAATTAAATGTCAGAACGGCAACAAATATTGTGTAAATTACCATTATTAACTCTTTTCAGAAATTGAAACAGAACAATTATTAAAAATTTTGATAGCACAATTTTCACAACCAGATATTGATACTCCAGGGATTAGCTGATTCGTTTCAATTGATCTCGATTGTGAGGGTAAGGTAACATTAATAGTATTATTAGATAATCCTTGTTGTATTTCAGACGTCGAACAAGTTGCAGGAGGAATCAACATCTCTGACTGGGTCATTTTTTTAGCCAATTGAATTCTGCTATGAACAGAATTTTCGACATATCCTTCTGCAACCATAGATGATTTCCATCCACCATGTCTTTTAATTGAAAGCAAGTCAGCTCCTTGGTTTGCCAACAATGTTGCTGAACTCCTTCGGAAACAGTGACCTGTGAAGCTACTTACGCTATCAAGCTGAAGGTACTCAGCTATTCGCATTGGAATTTGACCAATTGTATTAAGACCAACAGGTGAAGAAACACACTTGCCATTGCGATATGTTAAGAAGAATCGTTGGTTGTTGTCTGGTCTTAAATTTGCATATTGCCGAATTAATGCAATCCATTCTGGCTTAATGATTGCAAATGTACGGCTTTTATCTGTTTTTGTTTGTGGAATTGTTACAATAATTAAATTATTTTTAAATTCTATGTTTCGCAATGACATTTTGCAAAGTTCTACACGTCGACATGCTCCAGAAATACCCATTATTAATACAGCCTATAAATACATATAGTAATGTATGAATTTAAAATATACAAAAATGACTACCTTCACTAGTAGGAACAAGGAATCTGGTGCTTCAACTATAAATTTAGTAATTTGTTCTTCGCTTAATACTGCCGATTTTTTAGGCTGAAGGTGTTTCGTTGCCTGTTTTAAGTATGCTATGAGTTTTGCATATTTAGATATATCCGTATTATCATATATTATTAAGCATGATTTTAGCATAGAATAAGTAGACCATAATGATTTATTTGATTGTAAACTTTGAAAATAAACTAATAAACAATTTTCTGAGTAAGTTTTTATATTTTTAGATCTAGCCCAAGTTATGAATTTACCATAAATGGTGTTGTATCTGTCTTTTGATTTTGTAGGTAATAAAATATCGATTGCAGTATTGGCAGCTTCACGAATTTCAGGAGGTGTACATTGTATTTCTTCATTAGAATGCATGTTTTAGAGGAGATTTTAATTTTGTATTCAATGTTTGGAATTTGACTAATTTTAAATTAAATGTCAATTCAAATAATAAGTACTGCCAACTCAAAATTTTTTAATTAATATGAACAAATTTGTAGTGTGTCATAAATGATAACGTATTTAACAGTAGGTATTATTTAATTATTCGTACAAAAAATATTGTACAAACTTCGTGCGTGAAACATTTCGCGAATTCGTGTCCATAAAGCGCTCGCCTTTCGGCTCGCGCTTTAAAAATGGCCACTCATTCGCGAAATATGCTTTCCCGCACTTGGTTCGTAAATAACTATTACCTTTTCCCATACACAAACCGTGTCATCTGTAATGATTCAACTGCTCCATCTATTTTTGGCTTCTGATCAGAAATATGACACTATCAAGTGAGCTATATTTACTGTGACTCCCAAAAATTTCTATTCTAGGATGGTTCGTTTTTTGTTTTGTCATGTCCAAACATGGAAACTGCTCTGTGGGCCAAGAAAAAACAGCTTCAAAGCATTGCGGACCGTCCTGAAAATCCAAATACCAAAAACTGATTATTTTTCTCGTTGTGGTCGTTCTTTTTGACCACGATGCGTTGCGAATAATGATGAAACGGACACAACGCGTTCAGAATTATTCAGAACGCTCAGTAAGTAACTGATCTTTTTATTTCGATTAGTTGGTATGTCGCAAACTGCCTTCGAGTAAGATCCTATTTATGTTGATAAACGAAATCAAGTTAAATCTTCGTAGATAATAGCAAAGATCGAATTGATTACTTTACAGATAAACGGTGTATGTAGTGAAATTAACGCGTTGCAGAGACAGCGAAATGAAATTGTGATCCAAACAATACAGAAGGCTGAATTGATAGTATATCCCAATAGGAGCATATGAAAAATTAATTGAATTATTTTTAGTTATTAAGGGTGAAATTAATAAAAAAAAATACTGCAAGGTCACTACAACGGCTATACATATCTATTTATCTCTCTACGAGAATGTCAGGAAAAGAAGAAAATCGAGAAGAACGGATTATGTAGTTGCACCAATCCTATCAAACCACATAATTTTCGATGTCAAATATAGTTTATCGATATGAAGATCGAGCCAAACCGAGACTATTTCATATTGAACTTTCAAGATCATCCTACTAAATGTTTAATTCTAAAACCACTTAAAACGAAAACAGTCTCATATGATGCAGCGGATATTTTTTGCACTTTCCTGGCTCCATTAATTTTCCAATAAAATAATCTTTAAGAAAAAGAGTGTGGCCAAACCTTAAACTTGTACACTGTAAGCCCCGCCAATATAATCAGGACGTGAGAGATATGTTGATTGTATAGATGATTTACAATAAAACCAAACAATGGTCAAAAAGGTTACGGTTTATTCAGAGCAAAAAGAATCGTGCCCTGCATAAAAGAATTTAATAGAAACCTTACAAGGCCAAAAAGCAATGAATGAGTCTTGCAGATTCCTTCGTGGAAAGAGAAACAATATTTCGGAAAGCAAAGAAGATTTAGTTGTCCTGGGGGAACGAAAATGCAATCATTGTAGCGTATGTAGCCTCTGCGGCAGACGTGATACAATCATAGAGCAACACAAAAATGCTAAAGCTAGGCTGAAGAAGTCAGGTGAAAAAATGTAAGACAGGGCTTACATTTTGAAAAACTACCTCCTGCTGAAATCAGTCAAAAGTTAATGTTCCGGATGACGGCAGAGAGCTTATAGTTAATCCAGGTTGTATATATTGGGAACATCGACGATTCTAATTTAATAAATTCGAGCTCTTCAATAAATTTGAAAAAGCTTCAAAACTTGTTTCTGAGGCAAATCACGTGCCATTGTATACGGGAAAATACGATGTTGAGCAATTTGAAATGCCACAGTAGTAGTTCCTGCAAGTATAAATTAATAAAATGTTATTACCTAAATACCTGTGATGACATAATAGCTGATGTAATTTTCTATAGTTCCATGCAAAAATAAATATTTTAAATAAAAACAGTTATCAGTTATTTTTCTCCGGTCGGTTTACGAGTGTTCTGGATATTTTGAACGCGTAGTAGCTGTTTCATCATTATTCGCAACGTTTCGTGGTCAAAAAGATTGGCCACAAAGTCAAAAATGCACAGATTTGGGTATTTGGTTGTTTAACACCGTCCGCAACGCTTTATGGTTTTTTCGCCCAAGTCCGACAATATAAATTTAACAAATTGAGTTTTGCCAACTACGAGGTAGGCGCCATAAATTCTCGGCCTGATATACAAAAAAGAAACTTGGAACAATATAAGAATTTTTATTTTTCAATGTAATCTCCCCTAACTTCTATACATTTATTACAACGATTAATTAATAATTCGATACCCTTGTAAAAATAATCTGAAGTTTTTCCGTCAAGATGTTCTATAGATAACAGCTGCTTGCAACTCACTGTCGTCCTTGAAACTACGTTCCCTAAGGTCTTTTTTTAAATTGAAAAACAAACAAAAATCACAAGGAGCCATATCCTGACTATATGGTGGATGTTCCAATTCTTGAAAGCTGCATTCGCGGATGGCAGCTTGTGAAATGGCGGCAGTATGGACGGGAGCATTGTCGTGCAATAATCGCACAACTTATGTCAATTTTCCACGACGTTTTGCACGAATACTGTCTCTTAATTTATGCAATAAAAACGCATAATATGTGCCGTTCATACTTGTATTGCGCTCTTTAAAGTCAACTAGCAAAATGCCCTCATAATCCCAGAATATTGTGGTCATCACCTTTTTCGTTGATTGAACGACTTTCGCCTTTCTGGGACGAGGTTCATCAGGTCGCCGCTATTCCATGGACTACCTTTACAATAGAGGATTGAGTCGTCTCCACACATGTTCATTCGACTCGACGTTCACGTTGGAGAGCAGAAAGAAGTCACGGTACCCATCTAGCACTAATTTTATTCATACCCAAATGGTCATGGAGAATTCGGCCAACACTTGTTTCGGAAATGTTTGTTATCACTGCTAATTCCTTCACTTTCAAACGGCGATCTTCTAGCACTAAATGTTCAATAATTAGCGTTATTACTCCAATTGGTCGACCCGACCGATCAGCATCTTCCATGGATTCTTGCCCAAACGGAAACATTTTGCCCACTTTTTTTTACAGTTGAATACGAAAGAGATGAATCACCGTAAACGCCGTCGAAACGTTGTTTAATATGATAAGGTGTATGCCCTTCCTTTGTTAAAAATTTAATGACCGCGCGGTACTCAATTTTCGTTACTTCAGACATTTTCGTGCACTAGTCATATTGGTTGGGTGGTTACTAAAAACTACTAGGCTTCAAACCGTCATATTTATAGTGTACACCTCGCGTATGTGCATGCATAACGTGAAGGAGTTTGAACACGTTTGAACCTGTATAAGCCTGTCAGGCAGAGAATTTCTGCCGCCTACCTCGTACTTTGTATTATATTGTAACGTTTTAGGGTTCGCAATAAACAACTCGTGCAATTTATTTATTTTAAACAGTCTGTATATTCATACACGTAAAATTAATTACAATATAAAAATATAAAACTAATGTATCACACTTAAAACTACTATAAATGAATTAACACATGTATTTATTTACCAGTACTATTTATATGTCTGTAATATTTATATCTTTATTGCACTATAATAAAGACTGCACCATATTTATATCACTTCTATTTATATAACACTCTAATATTTATTTCTTTTCTTCGGCTATTACTTAAAGAACTATTTATTCATTTCTTATATTTATTTCTACTTTGGTCTGCGCGTCGACTACTTAAGGAACTTCTTATTCCGGAATTACTCCTCCATCGCTGACCCAGCCGCCTTATATACACATACGAAACATCTGGAAGCATTCGCGTACACTCCATCTTCCTCTCGATGTTTGTAGAACATTCCACAGGCATTCTGTCCCGACGCAGTACATATTTATTGCTTTACGATATTTACCAGTCGCGTCGAGATGATTTACAACCTCTTTTTATTGCCGCTCGGAAGTCTGCCTTTCTTTCTGCCGTCGCCCGAATGTCTGCTGGTTTCGTTACAATATGAATGAATTGTTTATGCACATTTTAAGATAATTCTTTAATAATAATTAGCGATTTTGCGGAATAGTAAAACATTTACTATTTCTTGACAATCTGACGCATTACAAAAAACTTGTTTTTATAGTTATTATTAGATGTGTAAAACAAAATAATATTGAAATACATACCTACCTAATAAAAGAAAAGGAAAATCTCAAATATTTCTTTTCAAAAGTTATTTGTGTACAGAATTTATATCTGCGTTCTACAATAATCGGGTTTTTTTTTCGGATTCCTCAAATATCGATAATTTATATTTGACAATTAGCACAAAATAAAACAACTATTTTTTAAAAACACTTTTAATAAATTGAAAAAGTCAAACATTTAATTTTAGTATAGTCACACTATACGCTAAACACACTGTAAAACATCAAATTAAATTATATCTTTTTTACAACATATCACAGTATTCTCTTTAATGCACTATGACATAAATGTCATAGATATTAAAGTAACGTAACATTTAATCTAATATATATATACGCACGCTGACATTAGTAATAACAACACCACACTGCTCTCAACATATCTAGAGCCACTTTGCGTTATAACTTTACATTGTTGTGGATACCGGTTCCTTAGTGCACCTTTACTATTCAACGCTATTAAACAAACGTGATATTTTTTCCGGACAGCCTGTAATTTTGCTGTAAGTGTTTTGTTCAACTCAAAAGATGTCCGGATGTACGGCAAGGTAGTTTTGTAAATATATAAACTAGGATTGTTTATATTTCTGATTACGACATGAGTATCAGCAATATCGTCATTCTTCAAAACTTTCCATTTGATCTCGAGCCTTTTACTTTTTCTGAAATAAATTTTCTTTAGTTAAATCTGTATGTTACTTCCTTTTAGTCATAATTCGGAACTTACACTCTTAATTCTCCTCTGAACTGTAAATCCGACGTGATAGCACACCCTCCTGGTTTTACCTGCATCAGCTTGGCTGTGTTAATGTTAGAGGCACAACATAATCTATCTTCACTAGTACTTAGTATAGGACGATTGCGTAAATGTGGTGGTTCTGAACATTTGACTCTCTTATAGAATTCTTTGACTTTCGATTGTGCAGAAAGATATCTCTTAAATGGTCTAACAAAGCAGTCACAATTAGTGGGATTACCTAAAAAAGAAAACACTAGTAATGCTTTCTAAAATGCATATATTCGTGCGGTGTTTGGAAAGAAATTTATTTGATCCGATTGGTTTTCAGTAACAACGACAAATTAAGAGTGAAATATAAAAAATATGAATTACCAATGCCATATTAGATAATATTGACGATAAAGTTATATGAGTATACTATAAACTCAGTGAGCGATATAGCGTATAGTCCCAAAGTTTTCGGAAAATTTTTTGAAGATTTGTAGTTGTACTAAATGACGTTTTAAGTTGTCGCTGGAAGTCATATGTCTCAATTAACTTGTTTTAATTATGACAGTTTAGTTTTTGTGAACTGATTCAGCAAAATGTCTTATAAACTAGATGTTCGTAAAGGAATTTACAATAGTTAGGCGATCGTGAACATGATATTTCTTTATTAACAATTTATCAAACAATAAAGGAATGTGAAGGGAAAATACAATGCGTTAATTTTCCCTAAAGTGGTCGACCAAGAAGGAAGTGAGGGAACGAAGAATCCTTGAAGCCCTTAAGGACATGGATAAGTTTCACAACGAAAAATAGGTTTCAAGCGTTTCAAAGATCACTGTTTTTCGAACAATTTCCCGAAATAACGTGGTGTTTCAAAAACAAAGGAAAGCACCAAAATACATCGCCGCCCAGTAAAAAAGAATACCCAGGTGTTGTCGTGCGCCAAGGCGCATCCATTTTGTCAATAAACTGATTATAGTGGATAATGAGAAATATTTCACCTTGTCCCATTCAGAGATGAACGGTTTTTATACCGAAGACATAGAGAACACACACAGACAAGTCAAATTCAAAGGTAAATCTAAATCTAAATTTGAGGACAAAATGATAGTGTAGTGTCATATCTCTAGGGCCGGATTTATCTCGCAGTCGTACATTGATCATGTTGGAGGAGAAGTCTTAACTGCACAACTTTACATTCAAAGATGGCTTTCTAAACTGCTTCAATTTTTAACACAAATCATGGCAATGATGATACCATGTTTTGGCCTGATCTAGCTTCATACCATTACGCTATTGTTATTAGAGACTGGTATAACTCAATCAACATAAACGTTGTTTATAAATTAGACAATCCTCCCAATGTACCTTAGACTAGGCCAATAGAAAGATTTTGGTCAATAACCAGAAAAGTGTATGAATATAGTAGGAAGCTGAAAATGAAGACCAATTACGACGTCGAATTTTTCAGTCAGAAGAAAACTGAGGACTATCGAAGATAATCACTATCACTAATTTAAATATTGAATATGTATTGATGTATTTATTGTTAATTGTTGAAAGATATGGCTTATAAAGTAAAACAGTTTTGAGAAAATTATCACAATCTAAAAATTTTCCGAAAACTTTGGGACCATACGTTATTAAACAACTAATTAACATAGTTATTACTGGGAAATTAAAGAAAAACTAGAAGATATACCTCTTGATTTTTCGCTGTCTTTAATATAAATCCTGTATTTATTTTTATTTAATTTTTTTAATTCATAAAAAAGATTAAAAAATAATAAAATAAAACTACTTATAAGCCATTTATATAATACTACTATAATACTATGCCGTTCTTGGTTACACGATCAAAACTGCGCGTGCGCTGCAATATGTTTTTCTATTTTAGATGTGTTTGTTTACTTCGTAGATGTATTGTTATAAAAAGTTGTTTAAAGCTTGTAAGTCATCAAACAAGCATAAATAATTCAAAGATCGACAAACTCCGTCACAATTAATAATTGAGCCTATACAGTATGTCCCCGGATCGACCTTAAAAGAGGGAAAAAAATATTTTTGATTTCTCAGAAAATTTCACTCTTGATGATTTACTCTGCTTGTTTTCAAACCCCCAAAACCCAAATTACTTTTTATTTAACTCGAACGGTTCTCGAGATAATATCATTTTCTTGATGGAAAATATAAAAATTGGACTCGTTTTATTTAGTAAATTTAACAAATAATGGTAAAATAAAATAAAATTCTCAAAAAACTAAACTATTAATTTTTTATTCAAACAATGCTCCTCCTTTTTCTGCACTGATTTCAATGCGAGCTCTAAATTCATTGAAACTTCATCTTTTTCCAAGATTGATAAGGACTGGACTGCATTTTGTATCCTATTTTTTAATTGCTCGTCATTATTGTCTAGTGGCTCACTGTACACAATTTGTTTTAAACGACCCCACAGATAAAAGTCCATTATTGTAAGATGAGAACTTCTCGGTGGCCATAAAATGGGACAATTTCTTTCTATCCAGTTATCATGGAACTCTGTATTGAGCCACTGGCGAACAATGTCAGCATAATGAGCAGGGCACCTATCGTGCTGGTCAAACATTTTCATTCGGTAGTTTAACGACAATTCATCCAGTTCATTAATTCAAAAAATTTGCAACATTTCCAAATATGAATTACGGTTTAAATTTTGATCAAAAAAATATGGGCCAATAATGTCATGGTAGGAAACCGCACATCACACATTAACTTTTTCAAAATATTGTCTGCAACAAGTAATTCTAAAGATTGGATTCGTCTCACTCCAGTACCGGCACTGGTGAGACGAAACGACTCCGTTAATTGAAAAGGTTGATTCTTCGGAGAACATAATTCGTTTACGAAAATTTGAATCTTCCAAAACTCTGTAGCCCATTTCTAAACAAAAATCCATACGTTCGGCTTCATCACCATTTTCTAAAGTTTGCCTAAATTGCGGTTAAATGGTAAAATTTTGTTCTCCTTAAATATTCTTTGTAAATTAGAATTAGTTATCCCTGTTATTATTGCCCTCCTTCTTAAAAACAACCTTAGAGCTTCTCTTGCGGAATGAACGGCGAGAACTGGTAACATTGAATTAGATAAATTCTTTGTTGTAAAGTCAACATTATAGCATAAATATTATTCAAATTAGCGAAGATTAATTTGCAGTTAAACTAACTTATTAGATTTGTCAACTGCTGTCAGTTGTATTTTTCAATGAAATCCGCCTACTAGAGTTACTTCTAAAAATTACGAATAAAAACTTTTAAGTCCAAATTTTGAAGAAAAATGATATTATCTCGAGAACCGTTCGAGTTAAATAAAAAGTTATTTGTGTTTTGGGGGTTTGAAAACAAGCAGAGTAAATAATCAGGAGTGAAATTTTCTGAAAAATAAAAAATAAAAAAAATTTTCCTCTTTTAAAGTCGATCCGGGGACATACTGTATAGTTAAATATAGCAAAATAACTAAACTTCACTTAAACGAATGAAGAAATATCATACCCAAACTATGGACAAACTAACGACCGTATTGATGTAATATATTTGTCACAAGTTGTATCAATTGTGATTATGTTATAGTAAATTAATTAAGTAAAACCCATCGACAGTTCAATTGCATTGCAATTATGTTAGAGTAGAATGAACAACATTTCTGTATAAGTCATGAACAATAATTTATGATGTAATAACAACACCAATATTAATCAACCGAACATGCAAGAATATAAATCACTCTCCAGTAAAATATCACGGTAGATATGTATTAACATCACCTTCAGCAAATGATCAGTGAGAATTCAAGCGTTAACCCACTTTTCATTATATGTAATACATGCATAAGGCATGTAATAATAATGAAATATATTTTTAGATAATTTTATTACTACGTTATATATTTAAATATTTGAATTGGACGTAATAAAAAGAACAATTATGCCTGAAGTTTGAGTGTTATTAAACGCCAAACTACCTCATTATTATAAATTTTGACATGTTCACCACCGATCCCATATGATATGAGGTACTAATATGCTGAAATATGCAATTACAAGAATAAATTGGCGGGTTATTGGAATTCATCATGATGCATCGATGACTGTGTAATTAACCTGGAAAGCTGAACGCATTATTCACAACATAGTTGAAACTTTTGTTTTTCATTTATACTTTTGACAAACGCCGGGTTAGAATGCACTTCCAAAAGAGGGCAAATAATTCTGCATAAATTTACACAATGAAGAAAAAAGCCATATGATTTTATAGAATGGGTTATTTTATGTGGGATGTATTTGAATTTTTTTGGACAAATCAGACAACATGACACACGAAATATTAATCCATCCTACACAATGTTTAAGCAATATTACAAAACTCGATTGTTTAATAGTATTATGTCATTACATTCTCCATCCACGAAGACTTGCATCAAACGAAGAGATTATCCCAAGCCTCTTTCGCAGAGTTTGATAAATTCTATTTTTTTTTTTTTTGAGGGCTTAAAAGAGTTGGAATATCGTTGGGAAATGTATCAAGCTAAAAAGGGACTATGCTGAAAAATAAATCAAGTGTTTATCAATCACAACTCGTATAAACATAGGTGCAGAACGTTAAGCACACGTCCAGCAGTACATTATTGATGTATTCTCTCCTTGCTGCTAAACCCTTACATGCAAGTCGAGTTTGATCAATTGGAATATACATTTGTTACTTGCACATCTTTAATATTCGATTTTTCATCATTCCTACTATTCTCACGCATGTATTATTTTCAATACCTATTTCGAATAATATAATAGCATCACCATTAATTGGCGCTTTTGGAAAATAGTAACTCAACCATATTCATTTGCTTTTGTACACTGAAGGAACACGCATTCAAAATACTAAGTAGCGTAAATTCTCTCGTCTGGATTTCGCACAAACATGAAAAAAGCAAAAATTATAACTTTACAGCAGGTAATATTTGGAGCCAACTACATTCATTGATACTTTAATCTAATACACAGTCGAATTAACACGTTCGGACAAATTACTCTGTCTAGTTTTACTTTTTTTGTTACCGTGCATTATTGTACAGAAACAGTTGTGGTATTATTATATAGTGTATTAATAAACCTACGTAAAAAACGAGTTTTTAAATCAATTTCTACCGTTACACTGGGAGGAATTAAAGTGATTTTTTACCAACTATTTTTTTTGTTTTGCGTCTGTAGATAGTGTGTTCATAACTTAATTGGTAATATGAGTGTTGCAATGGCCTAGTATAATTTATTTTTTCGAAGTTGGTAGCATCAAATAATAATGCCATATTGTCATGGTGCATTCAATAGATAACAAGTGTCATTAATTGATTTACGTATTTTAATTTAAAATTTTTCATATTATTAAATTGTTGAAGTCTTCCTAATTAATTCCTCATTCATTATTTTATAATCACATGACTATGCATATCACGGCACTTATAACCTTGTAAACGTAATGAAGTGGTATTAATTACCACTAATTTTAGATTCATATTCTGTTCAAATTGATTAATATAAATTTCGTCAAGCCCAGACACATGGATGATTGGAAGATTGATAGCTCTTACTTGTGTATGAGTGATAATGTTTTAAATCGTTATATCATATACAGAGAGATCGTAAAAGGTTGACCGTGTCGCTTCATAGTCACGGTGTATTTGCCGCATATATCATATACTGAATTGTATTTCGTCATGCGACATCTATTATTTCACGTATGAACTACTTTCAAGAACTTTTTTCAAGTTTACTTGTTTTAATATCTCATGAAATACATTCAATAATAATTGATAATATCTTTATTAAAAATAATTTAACAGGTTGATATTGCATATAACATTTCATACCTATTTAGAAATATTATAACATATTGCCAAGATCCCTACATTGGTCAGGCATTGTAAGATAAATAAATAATTATGTAATAGAATAAGTAAATAATTTATTAGTAGTAAGTGTAATTATAGAAAAATGTATCATGAGTTGCATAACCGCAACGGCGTAACATTATAATATTAGGTAGATGTCAATTAAAATTGTAACAAAATTTATTTTAAAGGTATAAAAATAAATACAAAAATAAAGTTCATGTATTCTATATTTGTAGAAACGAGGAGCACAAGATGCAATTTCAATATACAAAGACAGAACCAAATTTTATGCATTGTGTGAGAGTCGCATTAAATATTTTGAACAATAAACCACTATTTAAAATGAATAACGTATTAAGAATAAATAACAGAGAGAGAGTTATGATGAAAGATGGTGCAGTCAAACGAGTTAGTCATTTGAATGCCGTAAAGTTATATGAAAAAGGTGAAGATATTTACGAGATGAAAACATCTTTCATCATGAATAGACGTAAATTTGTAAGAGATTGTTATTTGTTCGACATTTTATGGTCACATTTAATAACATGATAAATGCCTGACACTTATATCTAAGTATAATTTTAAAAGGTATATGTAAAAAGGTATATTATTTTTATTCGACACAACATAATGTGGAAAAACTTCAATAGAAAGGTAAATCCAGTTTTATCCAGGCAAAATTCCGGAAATAACACATTAAAATTGGTTTAATCTCATTAAAATCTACAAAGAAAAACAATGTTCAATATTGTTAACAGCTGCATACAAATCAACCTACAAAAAGACGAGGAAAGATGGTTCGAAGATATGGATGAAGTTATCAAGGTCCAGGTTCATAATAACATAATTAATAAAAGGAGCATTCCAGTCGTATGCAATGTTTTTCCTGTTATTTTCAAAGCAAACGTCTGCAAAAGAAAGATACGAATAGTGTTAAAAAGTGGTAAAAGAATATATTTAAATAATGATGATAGAAGCAACGAATTCATCTATAAACATCATGAAGGATGGCGTTAATGAATAGGAATGTACCTACCAAGATAAGAATATCGCAAATGTGCATTGACATTAATAATAACAAACAATTTAAGTGCGTGCATAATTTTGTGTAATTTCGAGATGTCAAACAATATTGGTGCAGGTCAGTTTAGGGAGAACGTCAAGAAAATAAATCTGAGCAGGACAATGCCAACATAAACGTTAGTGTGGAGTGTGTGGCGCTGCGAACGATGTATGGTTTTTTCGGATGACCGAAAATGATAAGAAAGCAAGTACGAGAGAGGTACGGGAGAGAAGTCGTCGATCCATGGGTGAAGCAGTCTAATTTTTAAAGACGCGGTGAATCTTCGATCTTCGTATTTTGATGATTGCAGGTGTATAATACTCTGCATAGAAATCATCCTTAGCAAATGTATTAAGTTATTTTATTTATTTTAAATAAGTATTTTTCATTTCACAATTAATTTTTTTTGTCATTTAGTTTAATTTCATTTTTATTAACTATCAATATGACCGAACAATATAAAGAGGAATTTGATGAAATATATGAGCATCATAAGTAAGTTTTACTTTAATAATAAATTATGCTAAAGATGTTACGTGAAAATGTTCATCTTTAGCAAAGCGTTTAATGAATTTATTTAATATTTTAGATGGGATTAGTATCTTCTTTGTTATAAGTAAACTAAATAAATAAATAATGGGAGTATTGTTAACAATGGAGAGAGGCATCAATGACACAACGTGTGAATGTTTGTTAGCGATGTTATCTATACATTGTTAATAAGTTTTTTTTTAGATACAAAATTTTTATAGGGAATTCAAATATTATACGTAAAGATAGGTGCATTTTTGATAAACAATAGCCAATTTGTGATATGTACAACGTGCAAATATTTGCATATGATAATTGGTGACAGTCTTATCAAGGTGTTTTCCTGTTCTGCGGAATTTTGTATTTTTCAAAGACACTTCGTGTGAATGAATGCCTTTGTGGAAGCAAAATCTAGCATTGTATAAGAAAACTATTATTTCTTTGAAATTACACAATGTTAAAATTTTAATATAACAAAGAGCGATATTTATTCTAAATCTACATGTTATATTCGTAATGTAATGTGTTTACGTATTTATAAAATACACGTTTTTTTTTACTTGTTGTTGGAATGTAAAAGGACAATTTCTTTTGCGGCCACATGTGACAAGAAATTATTTTCATCGACACTGTTATTATACGATGTTAAAAATTGAATATAAATATTTTATGAGATTTAGTTTTTTATTAGTAACCTTATCCTATAAATTTTAAATAAGAAATGTTGTTAGAAAAACAAAAGGAACATCACTGCTAGAACCTACAAGAAATACACGAATGTTAATAGAGATTGAATTAACAAATTTAATAAAGAATTTTTTTTACATGACAACGTTATCTCTACATTCGTTTAAATTATGCAGCTTTGTATTATTGTAGTTTGATTAAGTTATGCTGGTACAAGATTATCAATTTTTTTTAATACAGAGTTATAGCATATAGAATTTGATGGCGATGCTTAACGTATAGCAATAACACATTTATTATAAATAAAGAATAATAAGAATTTGTCATCAGATATATATATACTATCATAGCAATATGTTCAAAATAAGATCCTTCATTTTGTAGACACACATTTATACGTCTTTAGAGAAATGAAAACATGCTGGATCATTTCTTCTGTTAGAGCTATGAAAATAAGCCTCAACAATAAACTTATCTTGTTCTTTCGTAAATGGCATCGTTGAATTCAAGGCAACTTTAAAATTAAGCAAAAATGATAATGATATTCGTAACAACGAAACGTAACGAGTGCATTGAGAAAGACAGTTTCTAATATTCAATTAAACGCAGTAAACCATGGGAAAAAGAAACGACAAAAAGCTTATATGTGTGACAATTATATATAAATGACAGAATATTGGATTGACAGACACTTTAGCGAAGTTATGTACAAACTAAATATTCATACTACAACAATGAACGTATGGCAAACTCGTGCTAAAGTTAATATATGGATGAAACGGCACGGTCAACCATTTACGATCTCTCTGTATATATTAAAAGTATATATTCTGAAATTGTTCCGATCGATGTCGTTTTATATCGGCATTCAATCATCATCTGTAGTTCGTACTTCGGCCGTGTCAGTTGTTAAAACGATTACACTATATGCGAAACTTTTGAATTTATATTTAAAATAATATTAAATGAACACATATATGTCTTGTACTTTTTTTATCTCAAATAAAACGTTGGTACATGTCGTAATTCTCATGAATTACTTCAAATGTCAACAAACGTTTCTGGAAATCACTAAAAGGCAGTAGATTTGGTGTCATATCGACGTATCGTTTCCCATCCCCACTGCTATAATTTTTGTAGTCGTGAATTTTAAATCATTTGTTTCATTTTAACTGATGCAAACTTAAAATAAAGATATATAATGTATATCCAACCGAGCAGCACTCGCATTCCCCATAGAGATATCGGCTAATCTCTCTGCCTATTGTCGTAAGTGAGGTCCTGGAAACCCTACTATTGCATTAATAATCATCTGCAGGGCAACGAGCTAGCAACACGTGATTACACTATAAGTATATAGGCCTGCCACGAATAGATAACTTCGTAGTTCAACAGGAATATTGTGATAGCGATACTCGACCTATAGAAAGCGCTCGACAATATGCCACTATGGACAGTGCGCATGTAAATTTTGCACCGATAACTCTAAAACCCCTCTGATCCTACTTCCATGACAGGAGCTTCAACACCGAAGTAAGTGGCGGGATCTCCTAGGCGAAAAGTATGGAAACTCGTGTATTACAAACCAGGCCTTGCATTCTACAATCTATGCGGTCGCAACTTAAATTCCAAGAAAAATGATTACGAATTACGGAAGTTGGTTTGAATTGAGTTGGGTTGGATTGGGTTGGATTGGATTGAATTGGATTGGATTGGATTGGGTTCCAGTGTGCGTGCGTGCGCGTGCGTGCAACTTCTTGGAATAAATATTTAAAATTCTTAAATCAATTTGAATATATAATTTATACTGCGACATACTTAAAATCCCAAGCAATTTATTTTTAGTCTGAGTACTTGCTGTTAGAATAGATTATCTTGTGTGTAACTGATTTACGCCGCCACCGCGACTTGCATTTTAGCGATTTTTACGATTTACAATTTACACTCCTGCTCGAATTCAAATTAAAAGTTATAGACATAAACTAATTACCTGTAAACCTAATATGAATTGCTATGTTATTGCTATTTCAACATCTTGGCTGTCTTATAGTTACATATAAGTATGTTCATATAATTATTAAATATCAGTATTGAAAATTGTTCGCCGCCAAAAGCGTTAGATAGTTGAAGTGGGGGTACAAGAAAAGACATGTGTGGTATATTTACTAAACTTTGGACAATTAACATACGAATTACTATCTATACTTAGTTCATTTATGTATTGTCACAATTATTTATATTTTTATGTGTTAATAACGGCCATGTTAACAAAATTAAATATTTGGGAATGACATTGACGGTAGAAAAATGACAAAAGACGTTACTAATTTGCCATATTATGATATGCAAAGTTCAAATTTGGTTTAACTTTCAAGAAATTCAGATTTTATTTAATGGTTTCTAAAGTATGTATTTTTACACGCTAAACAAAGTTTAGTTCTTTCGTTTTAATGATTATTAATTCAACTAAAATATTATAATAAAATTATGACTTTTGTGATGTTGTGTAGTTTTCCTGTTTTACTCCTGTGTATTTTTGCTTGTATATCCATTCAATAATCAGATTTATATTTTATCATTAGGTAATTGTATATTTATTAAAATTAATTTTCTATTTTATTTGGTGATTGCGTTTCAATTTTGGTTGAAAATTGTAATTAACAATAAATATTAAAATGAAGTATAGTAAGATGTGTAAACAATATTGTTGAGTACCTTCTAAGTAAACGTCCACGTCTTTGGTTATCATATTAGTTAATTCTCGTCCAATTCCATCAAAATTATTGTATCTAACGTCTAAAATCTTTAGGTCTCTGACATTTTTAAACGCCCGCCATGGTAAATCCTTCAAATTATTATTATGTAAAATTAGTTCCGACAGATTTCTGGGTAACTTAAAAACATCTTGTTCACTGAAATCTTCGATATTATTATTTGACAAATCCAAAATGTTTAAACTGCTCAAGTTTCCTATAATATCTGAAATCAAAACAATTTAGTTATAGCAAACAATATTTAATTAAGCCCTTCGGGAAACTAACATCTCCGAATTCCCGAAATGCCACTATTCGATAAGTTCAGCTTCTGCACTTTCGAAGTGCCGAAAACTATATCATACGTAAGAATTGGTATGTGATTGTAAGACAAATCGACATCCCTCAACTTGTACAGTATGTATCGATTACTAGGGAACATCTTTCTCGTGATAAAACTTATTTTATTGTGGCTTAAATTCAGCTGGAATGAAAGACATCAGTAAATATTCCATTTTAACATTTCTGTTGTGTCATCTTATTTAATTTATTATTGTTATATGTATTATTTCGAAATTGTGAAATTTATAAAAAAATTAGAAAATTATATACAGAGAGATTCAAAAAGATTACCAATGACGCTCGAACAATACATGATAAATCTTGTGCATGTGCAACCTTTTTCAAGTATTGTTTTAAGAAATGCAATTACTTTACGATCGTTATTTGAAACATGTATGTTTTGAATACTGATACAATAAAAATGACTTATCTCACCTCCGAAAAAAATGAATTACTATATATTATACAATAGTACAAGAATAAAGGCGATGTAACTTATGTCCAAGTTATATTCAATTTATGACAAGAATAAATATCTAGATATCTGACTAACTACTGTTAATTTTGAAAATTATTCTGAAATGCGTCACATGCCTAAAACGTCTCATATATTAAAAAGGACAGTCTAAATTTCCCGTTACTTAGACTTTCATTAAACCGCAAAATAAGTAAAATATTAGTTATCTTATTGTTTGTTATAAAAACAACGCTTAAAGATCATAACTGCGACTACTGGTGCATGTAATAAAAATTGGAGTAAACTAATTGAAAATAAATCAAAAGCTACAAATTGAACAATTGTTGGAAATCGTTGGGTTTTTAAAAAAAATGGGTAAACAAAGTATATTCACATTGCATATTATCACTCTAATGAAAATGTTTTGATCACTGGATTGCAAATAATGTGCTCGATATCGCTCAGCCGCCAAAGAGGATCGTCAACCACCAAGCATGTTAGGGTACATTTACCAAGATAGTAGCCAATTTATGCTGGATCTATGTAAAATGACTTAAAGGCAATTTGACCAAAATACCAATACAGAAGCCGATCTATGCTGGATCTATGTAATGTAGTAACAATAAAAATTCACAAAAATACAAACGTCATTTTTGAAATTTTGTTATCACCTATAATATCCCAAGAGCATTGATAACAGTACGAAATAATTTTATCACAGTTTTTGAAAGCACGTTACTTGGTAACAGCCCGACGCCGTAGGCGGAGGGCTGTTAACCTAAAGTAACGTGCTTGAGAAGTTGTGATAAAATTATGAGTATTTATCAATGCTCGCGGGATATTCGGTAAGAAAATTTTTTGCGATTCAATGAAAATTATTTATTAAAAACACAATTATTGAAAGAACAATTCGAAAAATTATATTTCGATGATGATGTATTCGCTTCGGTTACTGAAGATGTGTTTCCACGCATACTATTGATTATTCTATTGTGATGTTCTTGATCGATATTTAAATAAGGTTTTATAGAATTTGCATTGTTGTGGCCTGTAATTTTTAACAACTGTTGTTCGTCAATTCCATTTTTAGCAAGTGTACTAACAGCAGTTGCCCTATTGGAATGATTGGTAATTTTCCTCTCTTTGGTATCCAAACCAACTGCTTCAGCAGAAGATTTTGTCCATCCGTTGATGGTATCTTACCCAGAGGTACATTGTCGTACCACTTATCATTTTCTGTTTTCCAATGGCGATTCGGTTTTAAAAATAGTCTGTTTGTTTTGATATTTTTTCCTCTTTTCGATAATAATTTTAAAAATAATCTAACAGGGCAAACGTTGCTGTCACTATTTTGAACTAACCATTTACTAGAAGCGCAGTTCTTTGAACCTCCTTGGCAGGTCTTACTGAAAACTGGATTGTATTCGACCCTGTTAGTTGGAGAGCCATCATTGTTTTTCTCGATATGAAAATATTCAACCAAGCAAGCAACAGCCTCACCACCTCTCCATGCCAATTCCACCGCGGCGATATGATAAAATTTGCGTAGGAGACCTAGAGGGGTATTTTCATCCCAAAAGTTTATAATTTTGTTCATTTCGGTTGAACTTAATGGGACTGAACTCGTTTTACGTTTAGTGGGATCTATTTGTAAATTTTTTCGTGCTACGTCGCGTGCATTTCGGGCTTGTTTGAATGCAACACTGTTAAAGGGGTCTATCATGATATTATACTCGTTGTAATATTTTTCTTGTAGTAATTTACTTGTCACATTCTACATAGTTTTAACTGTAGCTTCCTTAAAGTCCGTGCCATCTCTCTTTTTCATATTAACTGCCCAATCTTTCAGTATTAAAGCAAGTTCTTCAATTGTACGATTTCCATCCAACTCATATTTCCTGGTGTTGCAAAAGTCTATAAATGTTTTCCATGTGTATTTTTTACTATTAATAGTATTTTTTGGTACATTTTCTTCAATGATTTTGTCAATTGACTCATTATTTTGAATACCAAAACGAGAAAGTGACATTTTGAAAAATTTTATACAATTAAATTAAATAAGCGTCAAAACCATTGCGTAGCAACCTCTTGATGACAGAAGTGAAAACTACCCTAGGGTTGTTATCAGTTAAATGATGAGTTTATTGGTTATTTTGAGACATGTGATCACAAATAGACGAATTTGATAGGATTCCATTTTAAGCAAAAAATTTTCATAATCATAATCCAGTAGTTTTATAAGTTGTCGTGGTTTTCCCCTATTTCGATTTGGTTAACTTTCCTTCGAGTGTTTAGAAACTTCTTTCATGCCTGCCTAATGTTTGCCTTTTTTATAACACTGACTTCTTTTTTTCAATATTATCTGTTCTTCCTGTTTTAACTACTGACTTTTCTAATTCTCTCTTAACTTGTTTTTCCTCCAACTTCTTTCATATTTCCAAATTAGTTTAAAGTTTAGCGATGTAACTCCTCTTTCTCTAATTTCTACATTTCTGGAATAAATTTTGCTCAAAAATACGCTAAAATGTGTAAATTAAAAATGACTTTTGAAAATTTCTAGTGTATTGCAACCGCAAACAGGTGTTTAGTATTCTTTAGTTTTCATAATCTTCTTACTCTGTCGTATTGGTAAAGATTAAGGAGTTGCACTACACCAGAGCTCTCTAATAACTCATTTTAATTTACGCATTTCCATGTTATCTACCATGTGGTAAAGTTGGTTGCTGTCCCCAATACATTGAGGATCTTCCGACAGATGCTACAAATAGCAGCTTCTCTTTCTATTTTGTGTTTGTTAATGACGGCACTAAGTCACGTTAACATTTTAGATTAATTTTATACGTTTTTTATTTATAATATATATAAATTTGTGGCATTTTCTCTAACCTCTATGTGCAGTTTATTTTTTTACAAATTGAACAGTTGTATTACTCTTAAAAATTATTTTTATCATAATCTGAACATCCTTTATGCCAAACATTTTAATACACTCACTGTTATTGTGTCCTTTCATGATGTGCTTGTATTCTCGTTCCAAATCCTTCTTCTTTCCCTTCATTTACACGAATTAAGAAACTATTATAGTTTTTGTACTTGTTATTAATCATGATGCAAGTTTATAGTTTTAGGCAACTGTTGTGTACGGAGAAAAACATTATTTTCAAAAAAAAATTTCTGAATAGTTTTCTAACTACAATAGTCTTTTTACTACATATATGCTATTTGTTGATTTTTCTGTTAAATTCTGGCGCACATGGATATTCTTCCGTTTATCTTTCTGCTCGAGGTTTCGATTTTATATCTATGTCTTGTTCTATACTTTCATTTCTTACTTATATGTTACAAAACCTATTCTCATTGATTTTTTTATGATTTTGAATAGACTTAGCGTAGATTCCTCGTACATTTTTTAATTCCGAATATAGCTGTCATCGACAAAATGACATGACTTCAGGTATGCCACTGTTCTAATAATAACATACTACAAATTTCTTCTTACTCCCATGACAGATTTGTATTGCCTCATCCATTACGTGTTTTTATTTAATTTGTGTATACCTATAGCTTGCTTAAATTACAAGAACATATATATCGACCCTGCAAAAATACATCTTAAATACTTACATATTCCAGCGATAATAAATCGTCTAAAAGTCCATGCGTTTTGTTATCTAGCTTTTCAATTCTATTGAAGGACAAGTCCAGTGTTTGTAAAGATACTAGCCCTAAAAAATACAACGTAAACAACTAGTAAAAAACACTAAAAACAATAAAAAAAAAGTGTATATTGTAATAAAATCGCAAACCTTGGAAGAATCCATTGGGTATACTTGTCAAATTATTGTGAGTCAGATTTAGTTTGATCATTTGTAGAAGTCCATCAAATGTTTTCTCCTTAACATTACTAATTTTATTGTGAGCCAGATTGAGTTCAAATACTCTTGGTAGACGGCCAAAGGCTGATTTCTCAAGCTTTGTTATATTGTTACACTATAATCATACGTATTGAGAAATAAAAATAGTTCTCTGTTACAAAATTGTAAGATAGTTGGGAATCTCATAAACGGTAATAGATTGAATGTCGATGGCTGATTTCATAAATAAAGAAACCTTCAATAAATCGAACAATATTTAAAAAAAAATAAAAATCGCCGACGTTCAAAAACTAACCAGTAGAATCAAATGAAGTCGAATTCAAATATGTTCCGGTTTGAAAATGTTAGTTCGATCATTGACTTATATGAAGACACATGTGACCAGATAAAACTTGTTGCTACTGCTCGACCATAAATCTATGTGGACTTCATGAGGAATATCTACTTATATATATATTATATATATATATTATATTATATATATATTATATTATATGCCATTTGGAATAATATGGACTCTTTTTTCAAAAGATGACCAAAGTATCAATGAAAATCTTGCGAGTGGCACTTCGTAATCATTCAATTTCTCGCAAAGGTGATTTGAGATAGGTCTTTACATCATCTTCGGACATTACCGTTCGAGATTTTTCTTATGAGGTAAAATTTATGTATTGAAAGTACGCAATCGTTACTGAGGCTATACACAATTAAATCGTGAATAAAATTATGCCCTATTTCTTAAAGCATTTAAATGAAGTTCTTGAAATTTATTATTTAAAGAAAACAATATTCTATAAATAATAGTATTTAGCCTTTTTACGGGAAATGTTGTATTCTCTCCAAGTCTGTGGGATCAATCGCAAATTGGTGCCGCGTGCCTCTCAGAAAACTCTGTCTATCCACTTAAACTCACGTTAAGCTCTCTACGGTACCTCAAAACCATTGTGAACATTGAATACCGCCAGCTGACTAAGTAATTTAATCTATTTCTACAGTTTGCTGTCTGTTTCATCAGTCCGTACTCTCTCATCCATATGCATATCTGGTCTAAGCATATGCTGGTGTTTTCCACTGTCTTCTGCCTCTATCACTAGACGCACGGTATCCTTAGTTATATCCAGGCCAACCATTTCGTCATATAGAATATTCTACCACACCGGGCCCAAAACTGAACCCTGAACCCACCTCCACTGTTTCCTCTTCACTTGATTTTTCTATCCTCTAGGTATCTTGATATGTTATTAGGTACACCATTTGTGCTTGTACTTTTCGGAAGTTTCTATCACTATTTGAATTGCTTGGATGGTTTATTTGCGTTTTCTAAAGCCATATTGGTGCTGGTGAAGGTAACGTCGCTGCTCTAATTCCATAAGCGATCTGCTATTTATGAGCACTTCCAGGGGTTTGCTCAAAGTGCTTAGTAAGCGCACACTATCTCGTCAGTCCACCAATATAGTTTATAGCTCTTAGTTTTCCTGCTGCTCCATCTGCTATTTCGATATGCCTGCTGGATTACCATGAGACGTATTTCGTAGTTTACGTAGATTTTACGTAGTCCCATAATTTCTATGCCATTTTTGAAATCCTCCCAGTCCAAAATACCTTTTGTTTTACCCCTTCCTTGTTTTTGCTCCTTTAATTTCGAAGAAAATATATTGGTGTTCAGTCTCTAGTAGATCCTAGTTTGCTATACTTTCCGAATTAAAGGGACAAAGTATTATGGCTTCTTTGTTTAACATACAAACTTTTATAACTACCCACCACTTCTTTTTATATATGCAATTAGTACAAGCTGGCGATGCCCACCATACCCGTGCTCCTTGCTGTACGTTCCTTTTACTATCGTTTACCCATTCATTTCCATTCACGCTCTTTTCGTCTTGCGCTACATATGCTCGTCGGGCATTTATCTGTAATATTTTAAGGACTATTCAATTCACCTGTCATTGTTCAAATATGAACCAATAAAATAGCAAATATTTACTTTCGTATCATAGCAACAGGAAATTTCAGCGATTATATCTTCCTAGAAGGTATTCAAGTGGATATTTTAAACAAGTGAAAGTTTTTATTAATGTAACTCATTTACTAACAATATTGAAGGTACAATTAGAAAAACTAACATTACTGCAGTGCTGCAGCAGACATTCTGGAACAGAGCTATCACTGGGAGTACCCGAGGGAGTACCTTTCTCTTGTAGCTTAATACCGTCACTATTACTGACAGATGTCGAAGTTGTACATGACACATTTGTTGTTGTAAAATTTCTTCGCATTTTGGTGATAATCGACTCGTGGTGCTCATCATCAAGCTGCAAGTACGATTTTATGGAATTCAGATTTTGGTGTCCCGTTATTTTCATCAGTTGTTGCTCTCCGACTCCAGCTTTCGCCAGAGATGATACAGTTGAAGAGCGTACCGAATGATTTGATATCTTCCTTCTTTTAACATCTAATCCAGTTTTTTCAGCTAATAACTTCACCCATTTACTGATCTCACATATACCAACTGGACTGTTCTTATACCACACCGCATTCTCAACTTTATCCCAAAACGGATTCGGTGTCAAAAACATCCTTTCTGTTTTCACATTTTTTCCTCTCTTCGATTTCAGCAGATAATACAATCTAAATAACAGAAGAATATTAATTATACCGTCTTGAAATTAAATATAAATAGGTTACCTAACTGGACACATATCGGTATTGCTTTTATTCTCTATCAACCACTTGCTGCCTGTCAATGATTTAGTTCCACCCTGCGCAGTTTTCGAAAATACTGGATTATACTCAATTCTACCAGTTCTTCTTCCCTTGTTATCGAGTTCCTCCTTGAAGTAATAGGTGAAACAGTTGCTCCCTTCTCCTCCCCGCCAAGCTAGTTCGTAAGATGCTATTAAGAAAAACTTTTTCTGTAAACCGTCTGGGGTACTCTCATCTAATATGCGTATCATATTTAAGTATTCTGGTTCTGTAAGTGCCGCCGCGTTGCTGGTTCTTTTTTCAGGACACGCTTGCAGTTTTCTTCTTGTAGCATCCCTGGCGTCACGTGCTGACTTAAATATTGCATCAGAAAACGGGTTTACGTTTATTTTCCACTTATTGAAGAACATTTCTTGAACCATTTTCGCCGTCACGTTCCACATGTGCTTGATGACGCCTTCTTTATAATCGGACCCATCTTTTTTCTTCATATTACATGCCCACGACTTTAAGATGACATTTAAGTCCACAGGAGAAGTAGATTGATCCAGTTTATAGCCTTTTGCTGTTAAAAATGTACTAAATTGTCTCCATACTGAATCTTTGGATTTCTTCGTGTTCCAAGGGATATTTTCGCAAATTTCAGCATCGATTTCGTCTTCAGATTTCGTGCCAAATCTTTTCTCAGTTCCCATTATTTAGAAACACCAGTTTTTATTCAACGAAACGAACTAAATAGGAACACGATTCCAAAAATTTTAATGACAAACATAAATGTTTTTTTGTTGACATGGAAACGTAATCATGTGTAACTAAATTTTGAGTCATTTTAATATGAAAAATTGATTTGGTTCATTGAATAGTCTCTCGAATACGATTCGTAGTCAAAGTTGAGTCTACTATTTTTGTGGTGCTTTACACTCATGTCTTTCATAATTGCGAATACTACTCGTGCTCCGCACTCGTAGTATTTAAATGCAATCATGAAAGACATTCGTGTAACCACCACAAAAATAATCGACATAACTTTGACTACTCATGGTATTATAAGTGATTATTTCTGTTTTACGATTTACCATTGTTAGAGCTAGATTTTTCTGCTACTTTGCCTTTTGCGTTTTCTCTAGCATTTTCTCGTATTAATCTTCTGTAGAAGTAATAGTATTTGGTTCATAGTTTGTAATATTTATAATTAAATCCTCTTTGAAGAACCCTACATAAAACGATAGGTATCAAATACAGCCCAATTTTATATAAAGCTTATCATTTAACTAAATCATATTGTTGGATTTGAAACTTATGTTGATAAGTACATAGAAAATTGCAAATTCTTTGAAATATTGAATTTCTGTGAATAGGTTTATGCTCTATAGAAATAAAAATTATGCTATTTCAAGTTAAATTCAACTAACAAATGTATTTAATATTAGAAAATTTCTATAAAAAAACTCGACGTACTTAAGAGTCAGATAAACTTCAACATTAAATTTAAATAATACCCTAATAATATCCCAAACGACTGTCGGTAAGTATTACGTATATGCCAAATATTAAGTAGTAATGTTATCCACGTTTTGTCTAATTTAACCAATTACCGTTTACGAAATCCCAATAGATGGCAGTTTATTTAAGACTCTGTATATTAACAACAAGATAAAAATAATTTACCTCAAGATAAAGATATCGCAAAGATGTGAAATCACTCAGCGTTTGCCACGGCAGTTTCGTAATTCCATTATAGTTTAGATTGAGCGTTTGCAACGTTAGAAGACCGAGAAAGCTTCCCTTAACTAAATTATCCCCGATCTGATTATGGCTCAGATCGAGATATAAGAGGGAGTTCATAGGTGGCCACAGTTTCTCCGGAATTTCCTTAAATTCGTTATGGGATAGGTCCAGATGCGAAACCGATATGGGCAATATGAAGAGCTTGTCGAGTTTATTACCCCTAAGGTTTAAGCGTCTCGTGCTGGCTAACCCAGATAAGCCACTTTTCGTCATATTATTCACCCTATTATAACTTAAATCCAATTCCAGGAGGGTCGGAATATTTCCGAATGTTGTGGGTTTTATTGTCTCGAGATGATTGTGACTCATATTTAGGTATCTGAGGGAAAAGAGGACCTGGAAAACTGAATTAAATATCGTTGTGATGTTATTATATGAAAAGTCGATTGTGTGAAGTTCGTAGAGTTTAGGGAAGGTATTCTTGCTAATGTTCGTAATTTGATTGTGAGAGACATTTAGAAGTTTCAAGCCGATCATATGCTGCAGAGGTATCTGAAATAAAACAAATAATTATAAATTTAATGTTGTTTATACAGGAATATCTAGTAATATTCGAGATAAAAGGACATAATTTAATTACTTGGCCATAAATTCCTCTTTTGTATTGAATTGCTTAACAAAAAAGACCAAACACATAAAAAATCATCTTCAACAAATTCCGTTCCGCAACTTCTTTATTACTCGATATAGTTTACACCTATCATAAATATTTTAATAGAAAAATACAAAAATCTAATTTTTTTATAGAAACTATAGTATGGCATGATACCTTTCAACAGCATTTTAATTAAACCTTAGGTAAACCTTTAGATACCAAATCAACGTAAGGGCCCAAGCGTCCCCCCATGATTTTTTAGAAAAAAAGAATAATAATGAACGGCACAATAAAGAAAAGGACCTTAGTAACTTCCCAAAGATAGACTGCGAAAACAAATGTTTTGCTTTTCTTATCCTCTTTTTGAGGAAACTTATAACATGATCTAGCACGTTTTCAACGACCTCGTTTTCGAAAGGGAGCTGCGAAGCTGCGTATTCGTTTTTGCCAAATCGTCAGCAAGCTTCAAGAGAAATAGGTGTCGATAACAAGAGCTCTGTTTCTTCCATTCTGGGTGTTTCTCAATGTAGATGATAAAAGAAGCCATGGAGCATATATCTACAATGTTGATAAAGAGTATGAGGTTATTCTGTTACATGTGTACTCTCTCACAAATTTATCGGCATTGTCGATGACATCTTTGCGGCATTGTAGTTTAATATCATCAAAGGTGTTTTCTTTGATTCTTTAAGTGAATCATTTTACCTTTCTTCAGTATATAAGACACCATTTGCGTGTCATTAGTGAATGCAAACTTAAAGAAGTACTCTGGCAGAGTGCTTACTTTCAGTTCATTGGTGGTATACTCGTTATTCTTCCAAAACGTTCCAAGCAATGTAAGGTCAGTAAAAACTCAGTTAATTCCACGGAAGTGAAAAAGTTGTCAGTTTAACTCCTCGTCCTGGATTATAATGGGGCTCAACCAAATCGATATCTTTGATTTTGTTCCCTAGTATTACCAGGCAGTTTACCAGTGTAGACTTGCAAATTACAAAGAAAAGTCGTTCTAACATCAACAGCCGCCGCCCCAGTTTTGATGCCGTATCTGGCAGGTTTTGATTTTATGTTCTGCCTAATCTTCCTCTAAAAGCAACCAGCTGTTCATGTTATATTTTCAGATGGTTCAAACCCTCTTCTGCAAAACTCAGTAAACATGTTTTGTATGTTTCTAATCGTCGCCAGTTTGCTCGTTTCCTTTTTTTCATGTCTGATCAGTTTCCTAAATTGATTTTTCTGCTTCGCGCTGAGTAAATTAATTAGGAAATTTTATCACAAAAATTTGCCCACGATGAGATTTGAACTCATGACCTTCTTAATGCCGTCAAGATGCGCTAACCAACTGCGCCACGAGGGCTTGAGTTCATATCTACTTAAACGTCTTGATATCATCAAGTGACAGATTGAAATAATACAACTTTATCCGGCAGTTCGGAAATGAATGTGTAAATTTGAATTTTAATTATTTTTAAAATTCTGTTTTTCTCAGCGGAGAAATACCTAAATTGATTTTTCTGCTTCGCGCTGAGTAAATTAATTAGGAAATTTTATCACAAAAATTTGCCCACGATGAGATTTGAACTCAGACCTTCTTAATGCCGTCAAGATGCGCTAACCAATTACTACCTGTTTTTTTACCTGATCAGTTTATTGTCAAATCTTAAGAAAAATGAAAGTTCTATAAACCTATTTCGCGACATTGCAGCAGGCAAATATTGCAGCGTATAGTATAGAATCTGTGGTACACATATCTCTTGTTGATTCTCTCTTGCATCTCAAAGCACTCGCTTTTATAAGAATACCTACCTAGAATATAGTCTAACTCGACATGATGCAGTTTCCAGTTTCTTTGTGATTCTGAATGCTGATTAACCCACAAATTGTAATATCATTCCGTTCCTCGTGTGTATAAAGGCAAACAATATCCTTGATTTGCGTAGTTATTAATAAATTAAAAATTTTCTCGAAAGAGTCGGCAGTGTTACTTAAGATTGAAGATCGAAACGAATATTCGTCGTCCAGGATTACCAGTCCACTTCATGCCTGATTTTGCTGTATATTCATTTTCTTCATGGTCCTCGTTTTTACTGACGAACTTGTTGATTATTATCAACTGGACCGATATCGTCATCTTCCTCAGATAGGCTTCCACATTATCACTTACAAACTCTGACACATTTTCTTGCAAATTTAGCTCCTCTTCGATAGTGCTATCATCATCTAAATTATTTTCGAAGTCTAATTCCTCCTCAGATTCCGGGAAATCACAAAATCTTGAAGTTACTTCTGCAAGTTCTGCCGCAGATAAAATCTGTTTCTATTTAGGCGGGCTCATCTTCGATTATAAACTGCAAATTTTCAAAATTGTTAGAATTTACCCAAAACCCAGGAAGAGAACATTGGGGCTCACTTACCCAACTTGTATACATATTTTACAGAGGTGGAATAAATTGCGATCCAATTGCAATAAACAGAACCTCAAACGTCATTTGAAAAGTTACGAAGAAATCTTAAAATAGCCCAAGGGATATTCTCCTAATTTTGGCTGAATGTTTAATAAAGTATTTATAAAGACAATAAGCGAGCAGCGATCTCATAGCACTAAAGTGTGATGTTTTACATATTGACTATGAGCAAACGCTTTTTAAAAACGCATTTTATTAATGGTTTATTGTGTTCATCATTGCAAACTTTCTTGCTATCAGAGCTATAAAATTAATTAAATTAAGAAGTTGGTGGCATTTTCATTTTAATTGAGATGGTGAGAAGAATGAGTAAAACAGTTGAATGTTTTCACTTCCGTTATTTATTATTTAGTAGATCAGTGTCTTTGAAAATCCCGCTTACTCATGTAGAAAAACGTGATACAATACTACCAAAATAGATTTCCGGATCGTTCAATACCAAATAAACAATACTTTTTGCGTTTATATAGAAGGCATATGATGTGATGGGCATATGATGTGATGCGATAACCGACAAGTCGGTCCCTTCACACAGTACAATTAAAGTAAATTTCCAAGCGAATCTTTGAGTGATAAAAACGCAGAGTCTGTGCAGAGTGAGTGAGGAAAGTGAGAAGCACCCCTATAACAGGTCAGTTAAACAAAAGTTAAATTAAATCAAAAGTTAATCAACAAACATCGGGCAAATAATAGAGAGAAAAGTGTGGTTAAGTATACCTGGAAGGAAGAAAGCATAAAATAGGTAAAGAGAGGAGAGACATCTGGGAGCGGTGGGGCGTGATTTCCGAGAGGTCGACTCGAGTCGCGTCCTACTTAATCGGGCAGTAACCTTCTCTGACCGGTGTGTTGCCGGGCACGCATTAGACTGCTAGCGAGCGCCAGTCTGCGCGCTCTGTCGCAAAAGTGGGCAAATGAGCGGAGGTAAAAAGCGCGGCAGAGATAGGGATTCGGACGTGCTAGACACGAACAACGCAAGAGAATTATTTGGAAGAAGCAGTAAAACTATTAGATCGCCAGAACAGAGAAAAATAGAACAAGAAAGAGCGGGAGGTCAACAACAAAGTGATACTATTGTAGAAAAGAAAAGTAGTAAAGAGGAAGGGGGCGCGATGGAAGAACTGAAAGAAATGATGAGGCAGATAATGGGAGAAATGAGGCAGAATACAGAGGACCTAAAGAAGGAAATCAAGGAATTGAAGCAGGAAATGGAAAAGAGAGAGGAGAAATGGATGCACGAAAAGCAACAACTGGAGCAAAGGATTGAAAAACTAGAAAACAGAATAGAGAGAGAGGAAAAAACAAAAAGGAAAAATAATATTATAATAAAAGGACTAAGAACCAGGGAGAACCTGACAAAGGAGGGAGTAATGGAATTTCTGGCGAAAAATTTACAAATAGAAGCCAAATTGGGAGAAGTACACGTAATAACCAAGAACAGGGAGTGGCAAATGAATAGAGTAGAGATAGATTCCTTTGGAAAGAAGCTAGAAATTATGAAAGCAAAGAATAAGCTAAAAAATACGCAAATCTACATTGATAATGATCTAACGGTGGAGGAGAGATTCATACAAAAGGAAATAAAAAGTATTGCAAAAGAGGAGAGACGCGAGGGCAAAGAAGTGAAAATAGGGTACCAAAAAATGTGGATAAATGGGAAGGAATACATATTGAGCAAAGAGACTAGAGGAGTAATAGAAGTGGAAGAAAATAGACCGCAATCAAAAAACTAGCAAAGCAAATGGAAATAGAACAAATGCAGACAACGACAACTGCTAAGGCACGGACAATGAATACTGGATCACGAAATATACTATTAGACGAAGATGTGGGTAGAAACAAGAAAGGTAAATTTACGAGCTGGACCTTTGGAACATGGAATGTCAGGGGATTGAACGGTAAAGAAGACGAACTCATAGAAGAATTCGAAAACTCGGGGATACAACTATTAGCTATAACAGAAACGAAAAAGAAAGGACGGAAATGCTTAACACAACGAAACGGTCACCTAATGATACTAAGCGGAGTAAAACCAGAGGACAGAGCGCAAGCAGGGGTGGGATGTATAATACAGAAGACAAGTACAAAATTTGTCCAGAAATATGAGTACATTTCGGAAAGAATATTAAAAATCATACTGGAGACCGAAGGAAAAGAAAAAACGAATGTTATTACATTCGTTTTTTCTTCTACTATACGGACCAGACGAAAATGAACGAACCAACATAAAAGACAAATTCTGGGAAGAAGTTTCTCAGATAGTAGAAGAGATAAGAGGAAGAATAATCATACTAGGCGATATAAATGGGAGAGTAGGTAAGAGAACGAATGAGACAGAAGAAATAATAGGAATCCATGGAGAAGAAGTTAGAAACAACAATGGGAAACGGATCATGGACTTCTGTACCCAAAACAACTTTCTAGTAATGAACACTTTCTTCCAGCATAAAGAGTCCCATAAATATACCAGAGTAATGGAAAGTAGGGGAGAAAAGTCCATAATAGATTACGCATTAATAAACAGACCCTATAGGAAAGACATCAAAGATGTGAGAGTCAGTAGAGGCCCAGAAATAAACAGCGATCACTATTTAGTAAAGGTGAAAACAAACATAGGAAACCAAAATCATAATGGTAAACAGAAAAGATCAAGAAATCAAGAAACGATACCTAGCAAAGAAACAATAAGAGGTTACAAGCTAAACAACAAAGAAACAGCTTTGAGGTACCAAAGGGAAGTTGACACTAGACTAAGAGACATACCAACAGGAAATATGAACCTAGAAACAAGGTGGACGATGTTCAAAACAACACTGATAGAAGTGGCCAAGACAGTATGCGGCTATATAAAAGTAAATAAAAATAAGAAACAAACTGCCTGGTGGACGAGATAAAAGAACAAATAAAAGAAAAGAAACGCAGATGGAGAAAGTATCTCAAAGAAGGAACCAATGAAAGATACACCGAATACAAAGAACAGAACAACAAAGTAAAGAAAACAGTCCAGGAAGCCAAGCGAAAAGCCTAGGAAACGTTTGGAAGTAAACTGGAAGAGGACTACCATGCAAATCAAAAGCTGTTCTATCGAATACTGAAAAATATGAAAACCGGAAGTCATCACCAGCAAACATTAATACAGATAAGAAACCGAGAAGGGGAAATGCTTCATGAAAAAGAACAAATTTTAGAAAGATGGAAAGAGCATTTTAAAAATTTACTAAACCCGGATGGAGACATGAACGGAAATTCATGGGAAGAGAAGGAAGTAGATTCCCTACAAGGACACAGTATTAATGAGGATGAGGTAACTTATGCTATCAATAAGCTGAAGAAAGGTAAATCTGCAGGATGTGACCAGATTACTGCAGAAATGTTAAAAAATTTAGGAGTACATGGCACGAACTTTCTAACCAAAATCTGCAACGTATGCTGGAGCGAAGGAAGGGTACCGAAGGACTGGGAAGTAGGTATCGTCGTTCCGATATTCAAGAAGGGAAATAAGCACGACTGTGACAATTATCGAGGCATCACTCTATTAAGTATAGCTTCCAAAGTATATGAAAGAATACTAGAACAAAGATTAAGATACGAAATAGAACCTAACATGGAGCAGTCACGAAGCGGGTTTAGGAAGGGAGGAAGTACACAAGACCACATCTTCACCATAAAACAGCTGCAAGAACGTACACGAGAGTATGGAAAGCAGTACTTCCTGGCTTTTCTGGACTTGGAAAAAGCGTTTGACAGGGTTCCAAGAGAAGTAATAGCGGAAAGTCTAAGACAAAGGTCAATATCAGGAAAACTACAACGAGCAATAGAGAGCATACATAGAAACAACAGGAATGTGGTTAGAACGCATAACATGGAATCACCAGAATTTAGTGTTAATGTGGGGTTACGACAAGGAGGAGTATTAAGCCCAATATTATTTAACATGGTAATGGATGACGTCATCAAAGAAGTAAAAACAAGAACAAAAGCCATATACGTGGGCCACAGAAACTTAGAAGCGGAGTATATGAGCGAATGTGCATTTGCAGATGATCTGGTCGTATTTGCACGAAGTGAAATAGACCTTGAAACCAACTTGAACCTTTGGAATGACGCACTATCAGCTAGAAGCTTAAAAATAAATGCCAACAAAACCAAAGTCATGGTATTGGGGAAAACCTACTCAAAACTGAACATAAAAATTGACAACAAGGATATCGAGCAAGTGGAAGACCTCAAATATCTAGGAGTATACATAAGTAGCAACGGAAAACATGAAACAGAAATATCATACAGAATGGGAAATGTATCAAAGCTATACCACTTACTGAGGAACACATTTATATGGAAAAAAGAAATATCTAGGAAAACAAAGATGTGCGTATACAGAACAGTGTTTCTCCCAGTTTTAACTTATGGGTGTGAAAGCTGGGTGCTGAGCAAGAGACTGAAATCCAGAATTCAGAGCATTGAGATGAAGTATTTGAGAGGGGTCCTTGGAATAACTAAACGAGACAGAATAAGGAATACAATAATAAGAGAACAATTAGGAACAGCACCAGTTATCAAGAAAATCGAAAAGAGCCAGCTGAGGTGGTATGGACACTTGGTCCGGATGAGCAGCGACAGACCGGTCAAGAAAACATGGGAGTCACGGGTGCCAACTAAGAGATCAAGAGGAAGACCAATCAAGACATGGAACCAAAATATGGAGCATATACTGGAAGAGCGTGGCGTAACACAACAACGAGCGAGAGTACTGGCAAGAGACAAGAAAGAATGGAGGAAGTTCGTCTACGAGATGCAGTAACTTGTGCATAACATATACCTTACACCTACGGGTTCAATAAGGTTTTTTGATTATATATATATAGAAGAATGAGAAGTAGTGCATCAACATTTAAATAAATTAGAGAAAACATTTAAATAAATACGAGAAAACAAAATTTATCTAATTAACTCATTTATTTTTATTTCTATGTGGTTTTGTAAAAGATAATGTTTATAAAAAGCAGTATTGAAATGTTACGGAGCTATAGACTAAAATTAGACGCATTTTAAAAAACTGTTATAATAGGACTATCCTCAATGCGATATAAAAACGTTATCAGGAGAGCTCAAACATGTCTTGAGTAAAACGGAATTACTTTTGAACATTTAATACCATAGATAAATTAATGAAATTTATTATTTTCGTTTCTTCTATACAGTTTAACATAAATTGACTTGTGGTTAAATTATATTTCTCACTAACTAAGTCACGTGCTTTTTTGATATTTATTAACATCCTTTTAACAGATTATACTACAAAAACACATTTGAACATCTATGTTGTCAACATCAGTAGCAAAGATTAATAAAAACCGCGTTATCTCTATACGCTACCGTGTACAGACAACTGATTTGAATTCAAATCAGTGCTACTGATGATGACAACATAGTTGCTCGAAATGCGTATTTAGCTTTCTGTGTGTATTAGTGTGGTACACGTGTTTTTTGTAGTGTATTTTGATTAGTGTCAACCCACAGTCTCCAATTACTTGTCTTGCTATTCCTTTTCTTGCCAATTTCTGGGATTCTAACTAACCCCCCCCCCCCCCACCGCCAGATTACGCCACTGATTGAGACTGACTGTCATCAACATTTTTACCATTAAAAATATCTTTCATCAGATATATCATAGATTATGAATTATGAATTGAATATATGGCTAAATATTCTGATTCTGTGATCCGTTGCTGAAGTAGCCCATAAACTTCTAATAAAACTAATTAGTGACAGGGAGCCTTTCTTTGTAATAAAAAGATTAATATGCATAAAAATTCCAAACTGTTTTTGAGTTTTAAATTTTGAATATCAATATCATACAGATACTGTAAATATTATGTTATCGTGCCCGCTCTTCCCATTTACTATTCATAAATAACTTACATATCATCTCCTAATTAATAATAAATTTGAATGAAATTACAAAGGTTCAATAGCTATATACTTGTAAATACGAATATGAGAAATATATCCGGGCACCGGTGGTTCATTTTAAACCTTCATTTCCTTTTCAATCTCGAGCCAAAGCTTAACAAGGTAAATATTTAAGTAGCAATACGTCAATCATTTCAGAAAGTAGGTGGCTAATAAGTATGTAAACCCTTAAAGGAAACAAATTTCAAAACGAAATACTTTGCTTTACCTGACTCATTTCTGTAAATAAGTTGTACGACAGAAGCAGTTCGGAGGCGTAAGTAGCTTCGTCGAAGGCCTTCTTCGGTATAATCTTGATTCTATTGTACGACAAGTCAAGCACGGTGATGTTTGGACAATTTTCGAAAGCGCCGTCTTCGATTTTGCTGATGGCGTTGTGCGAAAGATTGATGTGTGCCAAATAAATATCTTTAAAGGAGAGCTTCACTACCTCTGTGATATTATTGCCTGATAAGTCGATTTTCTGGAAAAGCAAAAGTACATGAAAATTTATTTCCGGTATACAAGTGTTTTCTTTGATAATTTACTTTTCAGCATACAACATACTCTATTAAAAATTAATAGAAGTAAAATAATAATGTTGAACAAAAAACTACTTGTACATACAATAAACAAAGCAATAGATATGAATTTACGAAATAAAATTATTTCATTTTGCTTATTGTTCTTATTTTATAACATAGAGTATATGTAAAAAATGAGGTGTGGCCACCACACGACTTTCTTATACGTATGAGCGTTTCAAATTATAGAATTTTAAGAATTTTTTTTATAAAAATTATTCAAAATCCTATTCTAAGTACTTCTATTCTTTTAATAAATCTCTATAGAATACATACTTTGCAAGATATCAAAAAAAGTGCTCCTCGCTAAGAGTAAAAGTGCTACTTCCGGTCCGAATTTTGAAATTTCATATATACAAAAAATATTGCAAATCCAGTTTTAAATACTTTTGTACTCTTGATAAATTTATATAGAATGCATAACTTACGACATATTTGCAAAAAATCGCTATTCGATAAGAGTAAAAGTACTTCCGGTCTGAATCTTGAAATTTTTTTTATACAAAAGATATTGAAAATTATGTTTTAAATACTTTTATACAAGTAACGTACTTGTCTAAAAAGCATAACTTACGAAATATTCGCATAAAACTGATTTTCGATAAGAGTAAAAGACCTACTTCCTGTAGGAATTTCGAAACACTTTTTAGATAAAATTATTCTCAATTTTAATTTTAAGTATATATGAATTCTTTATAAATTTGTTTAAACTTAGTAGTTGACGAAATATTGGCAAAATTCGATTTTTTCACTGAAGTAAACTGCTACTTCCGGTCTACCGATTTTACTGAAAAACTAATCAGATCTCAAGAGGGAGATTATACACGTAAATACAACATTTGGAATTGATAGCTATAGCGGTTTAAACGCTTTCGTGGTCACAGACAGACAGACAGACAGACAGACAGACACACAGACATTTTTTAAAAACCACTTTTTCCGTATCAGGGGACTTCAAAACGTGGACATCTGCAAAAATCTCGAGGTCGAAAATTTTCATCATCACAATACTTCCTTATGCTACGTATAAGAAAGTAAAAATCATATAACATGTACAAAGTTAACCTAAAATTCTGAATTGTTACTTCATAAACTTTTGATTAAGTTGATTTTATTTTAACATCTTTCTTATAACAGAGTCCATAAAGTATACGCGTTATGAGGTGATACATCATACCATTATTTACTAAACATGTTATCGTAACTGTAAAATCGTGTATGTTATTTCAGAAATAACAGCGGCTGTTATTTTAACGTAAATGATACAGCATAGGGCCGAACAACACTTTATGTTAGCACCAAAAATATGTTTTGAGAATTTGTTGGCTTGTTATCGACTGTTAATGTCAAAAAGTGTTGTATACATACTCATATATTAATTGGAACAACTTTGATATAAGAATTTAAAAATTTGGAATAGAAGCATCACTTTAACATTGATGAAAATACATTTTTTTTGCGAATACCTCTCAAATTGTGCACTTTAAATTATTAAACTAAGGGTTTATTGACTAAAATATTCCTTGAAATGATATTCTTTCTATCTGGTATCGGACTTTTCCAGCACTGGATACAAAGTATATCGTTTTAATGAACATTTTCTTTAATGTTCTTTACATATCACTCTGTATTAATATTATGTAAATTTATATTTATTGGCGTTTTTACTTTCTTATACGTAGTATAAGGAAGTATTGTGATGATGAAAATTTTTGACCTCGAGATTTTTGCAGATGTCCACGTTTTGAAGTCCCCTGATACCGAAAAAGTGGTTTTTAAAAAATGTCTGTGTGTCTGTCTGTGTGTGTGTCTCTCTCTCTGTGTGTGTGACCACGATAGCGGTCAAACCGCTGTACCTATCAATTCCAAATTTTGTATTTACGTGTATAATCTCCCTCTTGAGATCTGATTAGATTTATCAGTAAAATCGGTAGACCGGAAGTAGCAGTTTACTTCAGCGAAAAAATCAAATTTTGCGAATATTTCGTCAACTACTAAGTTTAAACAAATTTTTAAACAAAACAATACATCCTTATACTACGTATAAGAAAGTAAAAACGCCAATAAATATAAATTTACATAATATTAATACAGAGTGATATGTAAAGAACATTAAAGAAAATGTTCATTAAAACGATATACTTTGTATCCAGTGCTGGAAAAGTCCGATACCAGATAGAAAGAATATCATTTCAAGGAATATTTTAGTCAATAAACTCTTAGTTTAATAATTTAAAGTGCACAATTTGAGAGGTATTCGCAAAAAAAATGTATTTTCATCAATGTTAAAGTGATGCTTCTATTCCAAATTTTTAAATTCTTATATCAAAGTTGTTCCAATTAATATATGAGTATGTATACAACACTTTTTGACATTAACAGTCGATAACAAGCCAACAAATTCTCAAAACATATTTTTGGTGCTAACATAAAGTGTTGTTCGGCCCTATGCTGTATCATTTACGTTAAAATAACAGCCGCTGTTATTTCTGAAATAACATACACGATTTTACAGTTACGATAACATGTTTAGTAAATAATGGTATGATGTATCACCTCATAACGCGTATACTTTATGGACTCTGTTATAAGAAAGATGTTAAAATAAAATCAACTTAATCAAAAGTTTATGAAGTAACAATTCAGAATTTTAGGTTAACTTTGTACATGTTATATGATTTTTACTTTCTTATACGTAGCATAAGGAAGTATTGTGATGATGAAAATTTTCGACCTCGAGATTTTTGCAGATGTCCACGTTTTGAAGTCCCCTGATACGGAAAAAGTGGTTTTTAAAAAATGTCTGTGTGTCTGTCTGTCTGTCTGTCTGTCTGTCTGTCTGTCTGTCTGTCTGTCTGTGACCACGAAAGCGTTTAAACCGCTATAGCTATCAATTCCAAATGTTGTATTTACGTGTATAATCTCCCTCTTGAGATCTGATTAGTTTTTCAGTAAAATCGGTAGACCGGAAGTAGCAGTTTACTTCAGTGAAAAAATCGAATTTTGCCAATATTTCGTCAACTACTAAGTTTAAACAAATTTATAAAGAATTCAAATGTACTTAAAATTAAGTTTGAGACAAATGCAAATTGTCTTAAAAAAGGTTTTTCGAAATTCCAACCGGAAGTAGGTCTTTTACTCTTATCGAAAATCAGTTTTTTGCGAATATCTCGCAAGTCATGCTTTTTAGACAAGTACGTTACGAATATAAAAGTATTTAAAACATAATTTTAAATATCTTTTGAATAAAAAAATTTCAAAATTCAGACCGGAAGTACCACTTTTACTCTTATCGAATAGCGATTTTTTGCAAATATGTCGTAATTTATGCATCCTATATACAGTGATGTGCAAATGTATGGAACCAAGTAAATATCTCTGGAGTTTCTAGAGATGTAGAAATTAAATTTGGTGGGTAGATATTACACTATATTTTGTATTTAGTTCGAATGTTTTTATCGCAATTCAACTTCCAGTTTAACCGGAAGTAATGTCAGCTTGAAATTTTTAAATAGAACACCCTGTATATTATTTTAGTTTTGAATAGAACACTTTATTGCGAGTACAAAAATAATGGGTTCGATATGTTTTATTTCATGGCCAACCGTGATATTAACAAAAAAAAAAAAATTTTTGAATGAAAATGTAATAATATCTGGTAGTCCATGTAATAATTGTAGCAGTGACAGTTATTGTCAAAATAAGTAGTATTTTAGTTTTAACGCAAAAATGGCTCATTTAAGCGAAAGAGAAAGAATTGAAATACTAATGATGATTGGATTTGGCGACAGAAGGAGAACGCATCAAGAAGTTTGTGACCTTTTTAACAATATTCATCCGAATAGGCAAATAACACGTTCGATAGTTACAAAGACTTTGCAAAGGTACAATACAAATGGCACCGTCGGAAATTTAAGAAAAAGTGGACGTATAAATACTGCTACAAATGAAGAAGTAGCTCAAAATATTGCTATATCTTTAGAGGAAAATCATAATTTGTCTACTACTGAACTGACCAATATGCACGAAATTAGCCGTCGTTCAGTAGGGAGGATATTAAAACGAGAAAGATATTACCCGTACAAAATTCGCCTTGTTCAAGAACTTTCCGACGACGACTTCAACAGACGGCTAGAATTTTGTGAATCAGTTATGGATATTTGTAACCGTGACGATAATTTTGTACAAAATGTAGTGTTTTCTGATGAAGCAACTTTTTGTTTGAACGGTACAGTTAATCGACACAACTGCCGTTACTGGTCCCAAAATAATCCTTACTGGGTACAAGAAGCTCATACGCAACACTCTCAAAAACTGAACGTTTGGGCCGGTATTTACAATAACAGAATTATTGGGCCTTTCTTTTTAGAAGGAAATTTGAACGGGAACATGTATTTAGAACTTTTGGATGCACAAATAATTCCGGCGCTGGAGGAAAATGGACAACTGCCAAATAATATCTGGTTTCAGCAAGATGGGGCACCACCTCATTACGCTCGCATTGTTCGAGATCGTTTAAACAGGACATTTCCTAATAGGTGGATTGGAAGAAGAGGTGCTATAGAATGGCCTCCTCGATCACCAGACCTTAATCCACTGGACTATTATCTATGGGGTTTTTTGAAGTCCAAAGTTTATTTTAATCGACCAGATAATTTGCAAGAATTAGCTGAGAGAATAACTCAAGAGATTCAAAGAATTCCACCAGAAACAAAGGCCAATGTTACAATGGCATTTAAAAATAGACTGGCCTACTGTCAAGAGGTAAATGGTGCTCAGTTTGAACATTTAATACACTAACGGTATCCTAACGCTTTGTCGTAGTCATGTTTTATTTTACTATGTTTAGCGCCCTTTTCAGTAATTTAAGTACTGTTGTACTCAATTTCACTTTTGGTATTTAATGTTATTGTTACATTTGTGATTTACACTCGCAAAATACTAGATCTTAGCATTGTAACAAAAATCACTCTTTTGTTAATATCACGGTTGGCCATGAAATAAAACATATCGAACCCATTATTTTTGTACTCGTAATAAAGTGTTCTATTCAAAACTAAAATAATATACAGGGTGTTCTATTTAAAAATTTCAAGCTGACATTACTTCCGGTTAAACTGGAAGTTGAATTGCGATAAAAACATTCGAACTAAATACAAAATATAGTGTAATATCTACCCACCAAATTTAATTTCTACATCTCTAGAAACTTCAGAGATATTTACTTGGTTCCATACATTTGCACATCACTGTATATATTTATCAAGAGATAAAAGTATTTAGATTGGATTTACAATTTTTTTTGTATATATGAAATTTCAAAATTCGGACTGTAAGTAGTACTTTTACTCTTAGCGAGTAGCACTTTTTTCGAATATCTTGCAAAGTATGCATTTTATAGCGATTTATTAAGAGAATGAAAGTACTTAGAATAGGATTTTAAATAAGTTTTGTATAAAAAATTTCTTAAAATTGTATAGTTTGAAACGCTCAAACGTATAAGAAAGTCGTGTGGTGGCCACACTTCATTTTTTGTATTTAGTTAGTACAAGGAGAATTTGATCGAAAATCGTTGTAATTCCTATATTTTTTTATATTTTTGTAACTGTTTGTCGGTAAATGTATTATTTTAAAACAGCATTTTACAGGAGCACTACAGAAATTAAATTTGGGTTTCGCTTTTGTTTGATAACCGTAATAAAACTTACTATTTGTTTACCAAAATATATAATTTTAAATGTGTGTGAATTTCTGGCTGTTAACTCTGTAAAATGCACCCTAAAATGTTAATGGCATTTTATAAAAGCTCTAGAAGTATGGTGTTAGTGTTTAGCGTTTTTAATGTTATATACTATTACTACACCAAGAAAAAGGTCATAATATTTTAACTAAATTTGTAATCTTTTTTTCTGTTTTTCTTTATCAGCAGCACCTCGAATATTCAGTTCTTGAAAGGTTTTCAACTGAACAACATTGAAAATCCTTGTAGAAATTGGCATAAAATATTTGGTTGTTAATTATATTAATTTTTTGTGAGTTAATTGGTTATATCTACATATTCAACATTTAGCATAAAGATTTCGATTATAATTTAAAACCAAATGGTAGGTGAAAATAAAATCTTAAATGGGAAATCAAAAGCATCAGAAATTAGTAAAATAAACCAATAATAATAATAATAATATAGAAATAATACACTTGTATATTATATTACAATTAATATATGGCGCCAAATAACAAGTAGTGAATCTATTACGATGATAGTGATAAGAAGTACATATTTAAAAACAACATATTTTTATATATCCACACAAGTAACTTAATATTTATTTTATACAAGATAGAGCAGGAACACTAAAATTGCAGTTTGCTACAGAAATGTGTCTAATAAAAGAATGAGGTACAAGACGACTTTCTTATACGAATACATGCGGTCTGAAGCTAGGCTTTAATTTTATATAATTGCCAAATGTAATTAAATTTATTTCTGATGAGTCGATTTCTTAATAGCTCTGCCCTATGGTAATCAATTATTTGCTTGATAGTTTATAAAAAAAAGGATATTCAAATTTGCAATTGTTTAATTATAAAAATATTACTTTCCTCTTCTCTTCCATGTCCCACTTGATTTTGATATTGCTGTAATAATTTTAATGTATAAAGTATAAACCTATAATTAACAGTATTCACGCACATAAACTGCTATAAACTAGACACAGACAATTAACAAATAATTCAAATTATTTGACCTGAATATTGATAAACTGCATTCAGGTTATTCATATATAGAATGCGTATATTTGCTTAACACACATGTTTTTTCTGAATGTTGTTGGAGAACTGTTATGAAAAAGATAACGTATACGCATAACATGTTTACGTTATATAACGTGTACGTTATAGGATATATCATACGATTTTTGGATTTCAGTATCAGTGCGTGTGCAGTATATGGGGATAACGTACATGTTATTTATAACAGATATGATACAGCATTAACATGCAGGATATCATCGTTAAGAGAGATTTGGTGGAGGAGCGATTTAAACAGCTGAAAGCGCCTCTGGTCGAGAGACAGAAGCGGTTCGGCTGTCGGTTTACTATTAATGACCATTTGCTTTAAATAATAATTAATATCACATAAATGGATCAAACGAAATACAAGTTTTTCTCTAATTTATAACGTATGTAAAACAATTTTAAGCAATTCATTATTAAACTTAATTTGACACTGTGGCTTGATACTAAACAAAATACACTACAAAAAACATATTTACCATACTAATACACAGAAAGCTAGATATGCATATCGACAACAACTATGTTATCATGATCAGTAGCACTGATTAATAATAACTGCGTTGTCTGTACAACGCTGTTTTTATTAATCAGTACTACTAATGATGACAACATAGTTGTCGAAATGCGTATCTAGCTTTTTGTGCATTAGTGTGGTAAAGGTGTTTTTTGTAGTGTATTTAATTCTACATTAGAACTGTAGTATACTTGTATTTAATTATATAATTACAACTATATTCAAATTCTTCCAAAAATCTAGGTATTGTTTTTGGTTACTAATTCTAAATACAATGGATAAACGTAAATTCGAGTCTAAAACTACTTGATCTGAAAATTTTTTTTTTTAAATATAGTTATTTGAAAAATAAAATGCTACATATTAAAAAACTGTTGAAGTTATGAAACCTAATACAATTATAAAGATAATTAAATTTTACATCCGATCAAGCTCTCATAACAATAGGATGTTCTATATAAAATAAGAAACATAACAATCTGAGAACATTAACAAATTTTAATGTTTCTTTTAACACCCACTATGATATTAAGTGATTTAATAGTCCACCCTATTGTTGAATGTTAAATACATTTGAGTATTTTCAATGTTACCTGGTAAAGCAAAATTTATATTGTAGGCAGTAATTTTGGAAAATTCAAAATATCTTAAGAGTTGTAGATTTTAGGTCCTAAGGTACTCTGGACCTAAAATCTACAACTCCTAATAAAATTCTTCTTAAATACTCTGTATATTTAAAAATATTTAATTTAACCTTTTTCCATACATAAACAGCAAAATATTGTTTGTTCCACTACACACATATCGCTTAACGTGTCCTATAAATTATTATTTTGAAGACTTCCCTGCTGAAGTATGATATACTCTTAATATAAAACAAAATGTATTATAGTTCATGCAATATAATGCCGAAGCAATTTCAAGGCAATAGGCAATATAGTCAGTTCAACACGAACAATTAATCAAGCCCCTGTTTTACGTATCTATCTTAAAATTCATTAAAGACGTGCTTACGTAATATTATAAAGTGTCAGTAAGACGCAATCATAAACTATCAACGACCAATACTAACATTAATTATGCATGTATGTATTAATTCTGGAAAAAATTAAATAACTGTTCTAATTCAAAGTAAAGACAGGTGTCTGTGGTCTTTTAAGCAAGTGTAGTGACGATTTATTTAGACAAATTTGAAGATAAAAGGTGTATTTAATTGATCTACTTCGCCGCCCTTTGCAATTTAGCAATTTTTACGTTTTACAATTTCGACACCAGCGATATATTTAATTAAATGTCAAACTTAACTATTAAGAGCTAAGTTTTAAGATATCGAATACTATGTTTAATTTTTATTTTTAACAACCTTGTAAGTTAATTTTATGGGTTTTTTACATAAATATTTGCGGAATAAGAATGTTTCTATTTAATTTCAAACATGAGCCCATTTAAAAGTTTGTTAACAGTATTACTATTAAGAATATTACTTATTTTGTGTCTCTCATTGTGAATTTATTGGTTTTGTCGTTTTTTACAAAATATGTTATTCAAAGTTGTTTATTAGGTAATTATAATCTCTTAATTTCCTATATATCACATATTTAAATTGCTTGTATGAAACTGTTTACGATTGGCTTAATGCGGTTTTAATTATTCACTTTAACAAGTTTAATATCCTTAGTAATTTCCACTGAATATAAACTCTGGTCCAGGAATAGTTATAAGTCGGTACTTTAGTCAAACGACTTCAGTTTATGCAAATCTAAACTAGAGGAAGGATCCAGTTAAGGCACATGTACGTGAACCTACAAATGTTAGAGTGCATGTATGTTTGTGTGTGTTTCGCTTTAAGGATGACCCATCCGGTTCGTGATTAACCATGTTTACAGAGACAACCTAAGTGCATTTAGCGGTTCTGTGTCCTTTATGTGCGGCTTTCAATTCGGGAAATTTAATGAAAACCAAATATTGGATCAAAACAAGTAAGAGAGTAATGACGTAGTTAGGGAGCCACAGGTACACATTTAAGGAAAATATATCCGATGTTGGCAATTCATTTACATACGAGACAAATTAGTATAGCTTTCCAAACAAAATAAATAATCCGTAATAACGATTAATAACATACTTTTTATAATGGTATACTATTAGAGTATATTGTTATAATCCTACCCAGTCAATGTTCACACAATAAATAATATGAATGATTAATGAAATACCATTAGCAAATTATTAAAGTATGAATAGCTAAATAATATTATTACGTAGATGCTCTATTTGAAATTCCCGCGCGAGTCTCTTAAAATAACTACTTTAAATCTACTTGTTTACGTTCAATATAAAGACAAGGTGATACTTACTTGTGCATTGTTACACTTAGTTAGATTGCTTTTCTCTGTTATAAAACTCTTATTAATTATTAATTGATGAACGATTTTGGGAAGAAGAACTTATGCTATCAACACAGATTTTTATAACTCTATTTAAGTACTTACTTAAACAATTAGTGCGTGAGTAGTTGTACCACTAATGTTTTATTTTCCTGTAGATATATATTGTACAATTTTTATTGAATTAGGTACTCAATAAGCTTTCAATATAATTGGGAATTCAAATTAATTTTAGCGAGGATCGGTAAAGCAGATGTCGATGTAGTTGTGACGTCACGGTCAGGACAGATTTGTTTACACGTGTGCTTACAATTGTGTTTATATTGAGAATTGTGGTATTCTTCGCTCTGTTTTATTGTTTTAACATAAGGACTAAGGAAGATGGCATTTTATGCAATGTTTCAGAAACCGCTCTCACAAATTTAATTTTAGTGTTGTTGTTCCTTTATGATGAGATTCACACTACTATAAGTACTGTTAAGTGCTTTTATAATTTAAATCGTTGAAGCATGTTGGCATTGAAACTAGTATTTCCTCTCTAGATGTAAAGCATATTTTAATATTGATTTTAAAAACCAGCCAGTTTCAAAAGATATCGTTTTACATGTTTGAGAAAAAACAATAAAATAAAATAGATAAATTACATATTATTATGACAGATCTAAATTAATGCTGCTTTTATACAAAAATAATCTATGGATTCGCTTGTCAATTAAAAAATTGGTTTCCCAGGTTTTTGGCTGTGAGTTTTAAGAGCTTTATTGACGACCACCCTCAAATAAAATCTTTTTAGAAGAAAGACTATAGAAGTATAGGTATTTGTTGCAAATAGAGTTAAATTAGATTGCTTAACAATAATACTGTGGAATCTTATCTCAACATGTATAACTATGTTCGCTGAAGTTCAATTAGCAAACTATCATTGAGTTTGTACTTTTTCTTTCTATACGCAAATTTATTTCTCATATTATTCTTCTTTTCTAAAGTTCTTTCTGTCCAAATGCATTTTTCATTTCAATTTTTTGACTCTGATGTGGAAACGTCTGATACTTTAAGTCATGTTCATAGTTGTAACTATGACGGCCCCTAAAATCATACCGTACGAGCAATTTCTTACACTATTTTATAAAATAAAGGAATCCAATCAGAAAACTAGACGTTATACGACGATGGCTGAATATTTAACCATGTGCTTCATATCAACAAGCATAACCAACAAATCGTTTATGTTTGGTGAGTGCCATTTCTTATGTCCTTAAATCAAATAAAATGTCTTGCCGACAGTGACATAAAAAAATTCAAAGAAAACGATATTTTGTTTTAGCAGATTTAGAACGTATAAGAGCTCTGAAAGAATTGTTCTCCCTGCAACTGTTCACTTGGCGACACTTGAGTGTTGGCTAGACAAGACCAGGGGTTGGTAAGTCGGTTGGGCATTTAAACTTAGTGAATGTGGCGCCATCAAACGGCTAGCAGTGCTTAACTTTTGTCCAAATATGCCAACAGATGGCTTCTTTGTTAGTTGTTTACCATAAAAGTTATTTATGTCTGCATCAATTGCGTCACTTAATTGTTAACATTTATTTTTGCTCGAATGTGGTTGTGTATTTTGTTAGTTTTCACTTTAATTTAGTTTTTACCATCTCTATTTGTTATAAGGTCAAAGAAAGTAAGAATTATCGTGTAAGATATTTACTGTCATCCTGATATTGAAATCTGTTTTAGTTGCTGACCTGTTGATCTCCTACGTTCATTTTATTTGTGGTTTTTTATTGGAAGTAAGGATAAATATTTCTAAAACATATCACTTTTATAAAGTAAGTACCATCGGCTGCATAGAAAAGTGGTACAGCAAAGTGAAAATTACCCGAATATTTGAAATTTTTAGTTGTGTAAGAAGTCTGTCAAGTAACATGGAAACTGGGCAGCTTGGGCTCCTAGGTTCTAAATAGAACTTTAAAGTAAACACTTATTTATTAATAAACAGTAAACACTTACTTATTAATAATAATAATAATAATAATAATAGTAATAATATATAGTTTATTCCATATTGCTGAGCATAGAACACGTCAATTACAATATAAACATAGTAGATGCACAAAGTTTAAAAAACATTTAGAGTCAAACAAACAAACAATAAATAAATAAAATCATGAAACATAATTAGAGTTAAAAAAATCATTAGTTGAGTAAAAGACCTTACTCGTCAAATATTTCTTTAATGTCGCTTTAAATTTTTGTGACGGTAAGACTTTCAGAGTTTGTGGTAAGCAGGTGTATAATTTAATGCATTGCCAGATGGTTTGTTTCTGTATCCCCGCCAAGCGAGTGTGTGGAGGAAGCAAATGCAAAGAGGCCTTACCCCGAGTACTGTGACCATGTTCAAGTTCGTATTTCTTAAAGAGTTCTTCGTAATGATTTTTAACAAAAGTAACAGACTCCAATATGTACAGCGAAGGGAGAGTAAGTATATTATAGTCCTTGAACACTAATTTACATGAGTCTCTAGATCTTAATTGGAAAACAGCTCTCACACAGCCCTTTTGTAGTTTAAAGATTCTTTCCACATCCAGTGAATTTCCCCAAAAGATAACACCATACCGTAGTCTTGACTGTACGCATGCATAGTATACACTTAAGGAGGTTCCAGCATCAACACTCCGAGCCACAACGCTCAAACTGTAGCAATAGCCACTCAATGTCTTCGCGAGACCATCGATATGAGGTGTCCAAGACAGCCGAGAGTCCACCACCACGCCCAAAAAACGCGCACTATCGACACATGGAAGTGACTCATGCTTGTGCTCAATGACCAGATCTTCCGGATGTACATTAAAAGTTAGAATATTCGTTTTTCCAGAGTTAAGTTTTAGGTTATTCATCTCAAACCACTCATCCATTAACCGGAAGTTTTGTTCCATACTGAGTTTGACCCTCTCACAAGCTTGTGCGCGCACAATACATGAGGTGTCATCCGCATATAGTACCGTCAGGCCCTCCATAATTTCAGGTAGATCGTTCACATATAGTAAAAACAGAAGTGGTCCAAGGATGGAACCCTGCGGGACTCCATACATGATAGAACAATAAGACGAGACAATCTGTCTCCCAGACGCCGCACGGGCAGCCACACACTGCCTCCTACCAGTGAGGTAAGATCTCAATAGGTCCAAAGTCACACCCCTAAAGCCCATGCATTCAAGCTTCTGCAAAAGTATATGATGGTGCACACTATCAAAAGCCTTGGTCAAATCCACCAAAGCACAAACTGTTACTTCCTTGTTATTTAATCCAGCCAGAATTTCTTCCATCAACTGAGTAGCACGAGTTGTAGACCTCGTCTTTAAAAACCCATTCTTATTGCTACAGAAAGTATTATGCTTCATCAAGAACTGAACCATTCTGTTATATAAGAGAGACTCTATGATTTTAGATATATTGCTTGAAAGCGCAATGGGTCTGTAGCAGTTAAAGTCAGTTTTATCTCCTTTTTTGTAAATTGTAAATGTATTGTGGATTTCAGACGCTCAGGAAAACCCCCACATCCAAAGCTGATATTTATAATATGTGTGATCGGAACCGCCAGACATTCCCCACATTGCTTCAGCAGAGAGACCGGAACCCCATCCACACCAGTCGCCCTTGTATCCTTCAATTTGTATATAGCACTAATTACCTCTTCTCGATCAGTCAAGTATAATACAAAGGATTCCGGAACATGCTTCACATGGCTTAATAAACTTTCGTCATCTTTTTTGACGTTTCTTGGGAAATCTATAAAATAGTTATTAATTGATGTTAGTATATCCTTTTCATTTTCATAGTTATCAATGAAATCATCTAAATTAAAAGATTTCTTATTTAATCGTCCCTGGAGTTGATTGATGACCTCCCATGTTGCTTTAGATTTATTGGTGGAATTATTAATATGCGCTGAAAATATCTGCCTTTTGGACAGGTCGATTACACCTTTCAAATTTTTACAGTAGGCTTTATAAACCCCTTTGTCAACACGCCCACTTAATACACCTTCATACAATTGTCTCTTTATAGCGCTCATATTTCTAATTTCATTAGTGAGCCATTTCTTATTAGTCTTATTTGAAACATTTATTATTTTTTTATTTATGAATTTGTCCATGATGTTTTCCAGGATCCCTGCAAACGAATCATAGCACTCATTGATATCAATTTTACTCACAATTGGGGTCCAGTCTATCCCCTGTAGTTCCTGTTTAATTAATTCGAGCATATGGTGTGTCAGTTGTTGTTTCTTCAGTTTTATACTCTCTTCATTTACATCACCCTGTGTCTCGAAGGAGACTCTTACTGCACGATGATCGGACAGCGCAGAAACAATTATATCACTTTTATAGTCCACAAGGTTTGTAAATATGTTATCAATAAGTGTCTGCGACCTCTCGGTTATTCTCGTGGGACCATGTATTGTTTGATTCAAACCGTAAGTTCTCAGCTTGTCCAAAAAAATTTCCGAGACAGCGTCTCGCCTATTCAAATCTATATTAAAATCACCACTCAGCAATATAGAGCATTTAATTTCAGAACAAGCTTCCTGTAGAATATCACCCAATATTTGCATAAATTCCTCCATGCTGCCAGAGGTAGGCCGATAGATGTTAATAATTATAATTTTTAGGTCGGTCATTCTAATAGCAGTGCATTCCACTACTAATTCCTTGCTTCTGCTTTTCAGAGACTCAAGTTCAATATATTCATAGCCAGACCGAACTAATATACAAGAACCACCATACAGACCAGATGTTCTAGCAAAGCAAGAAGCGATGCAATACCCATCCACAATTGGATATTCATTAAACTTTAGCCAGTGTTCAGTTAATGCTATAACATTAGTAGGTGCATCCAGGCTTTCTATAAATATCAACAAGTCATCAATTTTGTTTCGCATACTTTGTATATTTTGATGCAACAGTGAGAAATACACTGTTTTGTCTACCGCACTGTTTTGTATTATTCTTACATTATCTTATTTATGTACCAGTGTTTTATTTACTTTTTCATTGTCGGTCGTCCCACATGGAAGAAAAAACGGTTAATTTTTGTACCGGTTGGCCACAGCTCCGGATTTTTAATTGCTTCTAATTTTTCGAAAGGGACCGTCAGCTTGAACGATGCATATTTATCGGTGTATTTGGACTTGATAGACTCACATTGCACATTTAAAATATTCTGCATCTCAATATGATTTATTACATCTTTCTCTGTAGTAGCCGGCTGCAGGTTGTAAAGTAGTAGTGTTGCAAATGTAACTATCCGTTACTAAAGTACTCGTTACTCGATAAGATCCGAAGTAACAAATACTAGTTTCAAATATGTAATCGTTCCTTTTCCAAATAGTTACTCTCATAATATATAATTTTTAGAAAATGCATGCTTGTCTGAAATATTTTATTAAGAAATATAATTTAGAGTAAATAACTTAGTACAAAATATTTGAATTTAACCAATTATTACTATTACTTGTATTTGCGTAGGTCGATTTCATTATAAAAGTTTTGTTTGAACTTATTGGATTCATGCAATGTAAAATGATTTTTTTTTGCCATGTACTACATGCCACATTTATTTGTGTGATTTAATATGGGAGTCCGGGACTTTTATGATTTTATGATAAAATATCTCCCCTATCCTAAATAAAATGGCTCCTTAAAAAATACTTAAGGCTTTGGTATTTTACTTTTAATTTTGAGTTGGAATGGTTTGTATGATACTTTTAAGGAATCTTTTTTATTTAATATATATATTTAATATATATTAAAATTAGTATATACACAGAGAAGACTGTCTAATACAATCTAGATTATAGAAAAAATATAATACCGGTTTTAATAAGTTTTATGAATACTTAATAATCCAGTTAATTGTCTCTATAATACAAATATAATACAATGTCTTTAACATTTATTAAACAATAAAGTTTTGGCGTGTATAAAAATTTAAGTGCTTTCAAATTTTAAATATACCTATTGAAAATGACAATAATCCAGACAATGAAAAGGAATAGCTACAGAAAAACAAAACCTCAAAAATTGCACTAACCTTCCCAAAAACAGTAACGGTTTGGATGCAGCTCTTTTTTTATTGTTGAAACTTTGGGTATAACAATCGAAATATGATGTGGTGCACCTGCCGTTTTCTAAATTGTTTTATTTTGTGGATGGCCACTCTATATTTGCTTATTTTGTATAAACATACACAACTTTGCTGATGTTAATACGATGGCGATTAAGTTAATCTGCAGATGACAACGGCGTAATGAAAGACAATCGGGTAATTTTTGTATATAGGCTGAACCAATCGGGATAACTATACAGACTGTGCTAAGTAACTTACTTCCTGTTACTTTAATTGAAAAATATTTCAAGCAAAAAGGAAGACGAACAATTAATAGTATTATATGTTATAATAATCCTAATTAACAGATTCATATTAAATTTGTGTAATACTGTGTATTAAACTTTTTTACTGTCACTATGCGTAATACAATAATTAATACTACGATTATATTTTTAATAGCCTGTATTATACAGTCTTTTCTGTGTAATGGATCATTTTGTTTGTACCATATATTAACTATACATATGCCCGCACGGCACATTTGAACGAGTACTCGGTAACGACTAAAGTAACGGATATTGAATTCGAAAGTAACGGATAGTTACAAGTATTGAAAAGTAACTGAATTCAACATCACTATTGTAAAGATGCACAAATCCACACCGAGCGGATGCTTTGAGTGTGGAGTTGGCGGCCGTTCCGACCACGACTCCTCTATCTCTACGACGAATCACCCTTTTAAATCCCTCGTTATCATTCACGTTTTTACGTGTAGCTGTTTCTATTAGTGGCTGCTGAAGGTCAGCATTTTCCTTCCGTAGTTCTACAACATTTTCGGAGTGAGGTGGTGTCGGGTTACAACAGTCTTCTTTAAAGCCGTCGCATAGTTTGCGATTTGTTTTTGTAGATGCACAATTGCCACTGCAGTCGACATAGTCATTATAGCAATCGATTTTCCCAGCACAGCACTTACATCTTATCGCAATCTTGCTAAAACTCCATAATAATAATAATAATAAATGGAACAAAAGGAAATTCAAACGAAATGTAAATAAATTATCATCATGCAGACTTTTGAATTATAGCTTTTTGAATCTTGTTCATTTGTGGCATATTATCCTGACAATATATGACAGGTATAAATGACATTAAATATAATTTTGACATGCTACAGCCAAAATCAATAGATTTAAAACCAACAGTACTAGTTTTCTATGCAGCCGATGGTACACATATAATTATTATTTTTCAATTTGCTGAAAGTTACCCGTTGTAGTCTATTGTTGCAATATAAAATGTAAAGTAGATTATTGCCCTTGTTCTGTAAGAGAACCTCTAAAGCTCCATAGGGGATAAATTGATTTAAAATTCATGTACCTGATTTTTGTGGACCATTTTTGCTAAAATTGAAATTGCCTTTCTCGAGTAACTTTTCTGTGGACAAGACCATACTGTCTTAGGTGATCCTCTGTCATCTGGTATTTTTCATTGGTTCCAAATGTAATAAGCAATAATAATAAATTGTTTTTCTACATTATTTTTCGTGTAAGTCCAATATTATAATAAATTTATTTCATACATCGTACACATAACATTATCGTAGAACATAATAGTTATTATTATTACCATTTAACCGAAGATATATTTTCCTTAAACTCTAGAACGTTCATTAATTTTTTCTTCTGTGGATGACCATTTCCCCAGCGATGATTATTCGCAGATATTTTTAATCATCAATAAATGTATGATAAATATGAAAGCAAACGTATTGTATTAAAAAATGAATTTAATTTTAGTATTAAAATGGAGCAATGTTTGACAAAATGTTCGATGTCGTATGGAAGACCCCCTACCAGTACAATTTAATTCGTTTTACTTTTCTAGTAACTTTCTCAAAATATTGTGTTACATTGGTGTTGGAACACGTTAATGCGCACGTGAATCAGAATACGTTCATTTAGTTACATGATCGCTAAACACTTGCGCAACTATTCAGTGGCGCAGTCAGAATTTTGTATTAGGGGGGGTTTTCAAAAAAAAAAATATTAAGCGTATTAAAGAACCAAATCTGGCGTAACCTGAAAGAGAAAAATACTTTTGATTTTTACGTTTTATTTGACTTTTTATTTAGACTTTAGCCCGTATAATCCAAAAATATGTATTCAAAATATCGCAAAAGATCTTTTAAGGATTTTTAATCTAAAAGAAATTAATTATTTCAATTCAAAGCATTAAAATCGGTAAATTTGTTTAAGAAATAACAAGCTGCGTTGAGAAAATGAAAAATGTTTGTGTATATCCATGAAATAAGTCTATTTGAAACTAAAATGCGACATTGATGCGTTCGTCCCGCGGCATTAGCGTCATATTCAAAAAATATACTTACACTAATATTGTTGCTCTGAGCAAACGAATCCAGTCTGGGTTTCTTTATTAAAAATTAATCCATATTTCAGAAAATTCACCTCACAAGTCACACTAATGCTCACAATGTACTCCGCAAAGCAGTAAATCACAAAAAGAAACGCTACCGACGATACCAGCAAGTGAAACTCAACTATACTAAAGCTCTAAAAGAAAATGTACAAGGCCCGTGTCCAAAATGTACTAATTTATTGGCTCTTGTACAGAATGCAATAAATTTAGAGAGCAGGACATGTAAATACGAAAAAAGGGCAAACAATAAGTCTTTTATTTATAAACAATTTGTTTGGCTAGAAAAGTTTCAGCCGTTTTCCTAATATTATTCCTGGTCCACAGTCCATTGTTGATAAAAAAAAGCAATAAAATGCAATGTCTCTAGTCACCATACTTATATTATTACATACCTAAAATTTAAAAAAAGGGGAAGTCATATATAATTTATAACTCCAGGATCGACACGTTCGAACACTCAAGTAAAAAATATAGACCATTTTTTAACTACCAGGCAAATTTATGGATTTTTTACGATCCATTTATGTCCGAATGTCCACATCTGTTCCTGTTCTAATTGTAATGTTATGAAGGTATGCAAGATTTTCGTTTTCGTGGAATTCATAGGAATGTGTACATTTTTGTCCATCGATCGTTGTTTTGAAAGAAACCCCTTTTTTTACTGCGGTCCCCCATAGTAAAAAAATGACCGAGTATTTAGAAAATTAATGTACTTCATGAGAATGAAAAATATCCTTAAAATGTACAGAAAAGTAAACTTGTAGACTTTGTATAGAATACAGAAGAGTGCAAAATGTACCTGATTTGTACAATCGGTACGTCGGTATAATTGCACTAACTATAGCAATGACCTGTAATAACTGTTTAGTGGTAATGGCATGCTGTGGGCATGGCGTTTCGAAAACAATTAACACTGTTTGCCACTGTTGCCAAGATTTTTTTTAAACCAAAACACACATATATATTTTAAAAATCACCTGTATCTGTATCTGGCGGCCTGGGGGGGGGTTTAACCCCCAACCCCCCCCCCCTCGCTGCGCCACTGCAACTATTGTATCCGCAGAATGCGACCATTGCCAGAACAGTTGTGTTTCGTCCAAACTGTCAAACTACAGCCAACTTAAAACATTATACGCAAACGATAAAAAGCATAGTTTCCCTTATGATTATAAAACGATCGTTATACATTTATAACCATAAGGAGAAATTCCTCGCGCAAGCTCTATAATATAGAAAATATGTTTTGATAAAGGTCTTAAGATTAATTTAGCAGAGAGCCTTAGAATTTTGTGCCACTGGACGAATGCATTATATATGCTTCACGAGGTCCGTATGAAAAGCTTAATGTTAATAAAATATAATTAACTTTGTCGAAAATGCACACTTGGTTATATTCCACAAATTCTATTAGACTTATCTAACATATTGCAGTGATCTTGAGTCTGGGATTGAATTGCAAATAAGCATAATCAAGATCACTTCTAGATTTAATTTAATTATATACTATTTTATTTATTTTATCATTATCAGTGTATATAAATATTTATTAAGTTAGTATTTTGGCAAATTTAAATTAATTTAAGTAAAATAATATAAGAATGTTATTGTATTTTATTCAAGAAGCTAATATTAAAATAAACCTGGTATATCAAGTGAATATTCACAAGAAAGTGTTTTCCGCGAGCTTCAGCGGGGAAAAGATATTATGACCCAGTCCGTGCGACAGATAGGCTCGGCGAAATAATATTCTCCGCTGGATGCGATTAACGATCACGGATGTAAACAAATCAATTTTCCAATAGATGTTTGTTTACGTTTTTGAAAGGCTACAGTGCTGCACCACTTTACCCAGTGGTGCAGCACTGTAAAAATGTAATTGAAGAGGTGGAATCGGTATCGTACCGAGGATAACCGTAAGTTTTTGTTAAGAAAAGATGAATATAAGCGAGAACATGTAAATTTTAAGACAGACGGCTGGTGAAAACCGCTCTCTAAAAGAAACTTCTAGAAGTAGGTGGAAACCTCTTCTTAAATGCAAATACGGGTGTTTATACTACTAAATTTTATTTTAACTTAGAAAATTTTTCATCATTCGGAACTTGTAATATTTTTCCGAAATATTTAGTTGAACTTAGAAAAATTTTCAATAAAAGTGGGACTTGCAATATTTTACGAATAAAATATTTATTTTAACTTAGAACAATTTTTATAAATTGGAACTTGTAATATTTCACTGAGATATTTATTTGTACTTAGAACAATTTCGTTTAGATAGAACTTTAATATTTTTAGCGAGTTAAGTTTTTTTTTTTTTGAACTAAGATGTTTTATTATTAGGTATACGCGGGGTCATTATACCGTGCGTTATGGTAGAACATTTTTAGTAACTGTAATGATTTAGTTTAAGTTTTAATGAGAAAGTATTTGTTATCAAATTGGAATAAAAGTATAGACACTTGGTGTTTGAAACATTTATGAGATAAAAGTATTAAGTTAATTAAAAGTTTTTTTTTTATTTTTATTTTGTAGAATTTTTACTGTGTAAAAAAGCATTTATCAATATAATTGGAATATGGATGAATTTGAAATTTTGTATGAGGAATTAAGGTGATTTAGTGGTATTTATATTTTGTTCTATTGTATATCTTGTGTTACATAAAATTTTTGTGTGGTGGTTTATACTGGAGTTGTAGAACGAGGTTAGTAGTTTTTCTTTATATATGTGAATATATTATTTATTTATTTTATACTTTATTGTGCATGTGTATTGAAATTTTGACGTGTTGGGTCATAAGTCAGGGATGTGTGCAATGAATTAGGTGATTAATTCATGGCATGGATCCTTGATTAATCCTAAAAACACGAATTAATTTCTGGTAGTACTGTTTCGGGAGCGAGCAAAGGCGCTGAGCAGAACTAATCAGGATTGAGTCAATATTTTAAAATACACAGAGGCATTTGAACTTAAAGACATATATGCATTAGGCGATGAGCACGTTGTTGCGTACGTTAGGCGTGTGTTCAACGAGTTGATAGACATACTCGTGGGATGGAACCCTGGGGTACCTACCTATGTGAATCTGTCATTTGGTGATACTGTTCGGAAGCGAGCAAAGGCGCTGAGCAGAATTAATCAAGACAGAGCCATTACCTTAGTGTTTATATATTTGAAACCGATAAGTGATATAATTTTGTTATTTATAATCCAGTATAACTCATAACATATAATTTTTTTTTGATATGTTGATTGTTTTACATTTTGAGATATGATAAATGTTTAGTAGAATATTTTCTGATAGCTTTTTTTTTATATATTATTTTGATTATAATTGTCATATTTATCATATTATGCTATCATAACATGCAATGATTTAATTTAACGTTTAGGATATTGTTAATTATAAATATATTTGTTTTACTTGTAAATCAGTAATTTAATAAATTATATTATAAGATTTCTTTCGTATTTTTATTTATTTTATCTGATCTGGAGACAACTTGAGAGCATTCATATTGGAGAAGGAACATTGTTATTATTTTTTGCCCCTGAGTGAAAACTTCTTTAATAATTTTAAAACTTAAATTAATTAATATATTTTTATGCAATCATTAATATGCAAGAGTCACAGCAATATGTTTCGGCTTTTATGCCATCATCAAAGAGTTGAGTCTTAAAAATCTTTAATAATGGCATAATAGCCGGAACATATACTAGATATATCTAATAAAATTTGTGAAATATAGCCAAGTGTGTTTGTTATTCTCGACAAGTAACAAATTAGTTACTAAAATGTTTCACCAAGAAGTGTCTGCAGCATCAATTAAGGAAAATTTATTGAAATGTCACATACCAGTTCACATATTAAATTACTTTTATAATAAAGTACTTTGAGATGTGCTTCTATTTACAACAAATTTGAATTTATAAAATTTACTTACCTCCACTACTGGCAATTGATAAAACATCTGATAATCCACCTTCTTGATAAAATTCCTAGCCAAATCGATTATTCCGATAGGAGTTATGGAGGCGAAGGTCCCTCTGCTGATGTCCGATATCAAATTGTCGGAAAGGAAGAGCGAATGTAGAAACCTCATACCGCTGAAGGTGTTCGTATCGAGCTTTTTTATCTTATTGTGGGACATATTTAAAACTTTCAGAACGGCATTTCTGGCAAACGCACCCCTGAAACGTATATGGGAAAAAATAAATGCTAAAGGGAACAGAAAACACATCGGGTTGAAAAGGACGAATTTCCAGATCGAAAGCCGGAGGCAGCTGACAATTAGATGGGCGTGATAATGAGAGCTCCGAGAACTTTTAATGCAATGTGTGGTATTTGATAACGTCGGATTATTTTTATAGGTAGGTCGTGGATAGACTCCAAACGATCCCATTATAAAAGGCACCCGGGGTATATATTTTTATATAGTCCATTGTTTGAAAGCAATAACGGAGAATAATATGAATGGTTCTCAGTGTCAACAAAAACTTTGAAAATTGTTTGTTTATCAAATGCGAATGAAATGTGAAAGAATAATAAAATAAAAATAAATAAACCTGAAATAATGTAGTCTAACATAGTTAAATCCAAAACACTTTTAAGTGTAATTTAACAGCAATTTGTTATCTAAAAATTTTAATGACTAACAAGATGTAATTCAAACGAGAAATGTGTAAAATCGGAAATGTGAACAATTAAGCATAAAACCATCGCCATTATCTATGTAGTTTTATTAAACGGTCTTGATCTATCAGACATGCATTTATTTCCACTATACGATATCAACGCAAATTATACAATCAAAAAAGGTGGTAATGCTAAAATTAGGTATAGAGCTGTGATATACGACAACTGTACTGCTAATTTTTTTTCTTTCTTGGGGGCACGTTTATTCTGAAAAATCCATTGTTTCGGCTGTATTTTTGTTTTTGTATTTACAGTTTCATATACTGTCACATAAGACGGAAAATTCTCTTGTTTAATCAGGAATAGAAAGAAATTAAATTTCTAGATAAATACTTTTAATTTATTAATTTTGATAAACTTAATGGAGCCAGTACTAAAACTAGAATGATCAAATATTATAATTCGGATTCCTTTTTCAAACACCACATGTTCTTCATAAATTGTAAATTCATTTGGAAACGTTTTATCGGGGGTTTTATCAATAATTTACATATTTTATTATAATGTCGTGTATACATAACCTATATTCAAATAATAAACATGAAATGTGAACAAGGCCAATGCGCAACAGATCCACGCACTTTCTGCAGTGACTTTGAATTGGCAATAGCATATGTTCTATTTAAAAACTTGCATGAAAAAACATTTTGTGTATGCCACAATACAAGATTATATTCTATTGCAGAATCTTGTACTTATCGAAATTGTAGTGCCAACTGGGCCTAAGTGTATAATAAACTGTTTTGCTACTCTGTCCCCAAATAATTAGAGGTAATGGTATGATTTACTTTATGTTAATTGTAAATTGGCAGACGAGTAGACTGTATTAAGAGCATATATCAGCAAAGGACAACATAAGCATGGTGAAGGGCTAAGGAATCAAGAGGCGTAATATGAAAAGCAATGGATTCACTAGAAGTCCATAAAAACTTTCTAAATGTTAAAAAGCATATATCGGAGTACAAAATCAAGAGTATAAATAAACGGATAGATAAGAGATATTCGAGTTTAATAGAGGAATAAAACAATGGGATAGCCTAAGCCCCTTACTGTTTACAGTGGATAGAATGTATAGATTTCCAAAAAGCATGAAAGGTAAAACAGGGAAGACAGTTATTCGATATAGAAACCTAATACCTTACTAAAGTCACAGCTAAAAATATACAACAAATGATAGATGTTTGGACAGACCAAACTAAGAGTCTAAAAATGTAAGTAACTATAAAGAAAAGCAAGGTGATGATAACAATAATATATAAAAAATGGAAATCAAATACAGGGTGGCCCAAAATTACCGAAGGGGCTTGAATTTCTTATAACCTTTTTATTATATTTTTTGTTTATTTCTTTTCAGTATTTTGTAAAGAAGGCATGAGGAATTTAAAATAGAACAGTACACAATTGAACAACGTGCCCAAATGTACGGGTTGGACCCTCAGAGTCAACAATAAACCGTCTGGTTGCAAATTTTCGACAACGAGGGGCAGTAAGGGACCTTCCTGGTGCCGGTAGACGACGAACGGTGCACACGGATGACAAAATTGAACGGGTTCAGGAGAGTGTTCGGGAAGATGGAGAAACATCAACCAGGAGATGTTCGACACAACTTGGTCCCTCACGAGGGTCGCTGCAGAGAATTTTACATACAATAAGAATGTTTCCATACAAAATTCAGCTTGTCCAAAAACTGAAACCGACTGATTACCAGCAACGACTTGATTATGCAATTTATTTCCGGCAAAAAGCTGAAGAAAATCATATTTTTCTTCATAATTTAATTATGAGCGACGAAGTCCATTTCCAATTAAATGGATTCGTTAATAGGCAAAACTGCAGAATATGTGCTACGAAAAATCCAAGAGTAGTTCAACAGCGACAATTACACCCACTTAAGTGTACTGTTTGGTGCGGTGTTTCGCCGGGAAGGATATTTGGCCCATATTTTTTTGAAAATGAAAACGGTGTCGCCGTTTCCATCACTGGTGTTCGATATCGGACAATGTTGGAAAAATTTTTAAGGCCGGCCGTGGAAAACCATCCGGCCCGCAAGTATGGTTCCAACAGGATGGAGCCACAGCACACACTGCGAGGGACACAATGTCTCTTTTACGCGACATCTTTGGTGAACGAATTATTTCGCGTACAAGCGATTTTAATTGACCCCCGCGTTCACCGGATTTAACCGCTTCAGACTTTTTCCTTTGGGGTTATTTGGAAGGAAAAGTCTATATTAATAAGCCTAGAACCATCCAACAATTAAAAAACAAAAGACGCGATGAAATCAACAACATAACACCTGAAGTTTTGCGAAAGGTTATGGAAAATGTTTTGGATGCGAAGCAGAAAATGGCCACCACTTGCGAGATATAATTTTTCATAATTCACTTAAAAATATTCTCCATTAATATTTTGTGTATGCCACAATAGAAGATTATATTGCATTGCAGAATCTTGTTCTCATCGAAATTGTAGTGCCAACTGGGCCTAAGTGTATAGTAAACTGTTTTGCTACTCTGCTTGTCCCCAAATAATTAGAGGTAATGGTATGATTTACTTTATGTTAATTGTAACAGCTTGTAGAATAAAGACACTAGCTTATGAAGGGGTCGATCCCAAGACTTTTGTGTTAAAAAGCGATTATCATAGCTATTAGACGTCGCGACGCGACGGAAGATACTAATGGTAACTAAAGGCGTTAATGTACGTTAAGTAATAACGTTCTAATTTGCTATTCTTTTAAGTAAGTTCTATGTCCCTCATTAGTTATGATTGTTGCTGAAATTGTTTTACCATTGGACTTTATTCTGGAAATCTTTCGGCGATCACCAAGAAAATGCACAGGCGTAACGGATATTTTATTTTTTAACTTTACTTTGTTATATTTATGTTATAGATATATGCCTGCATATAACAGTAAGTACTAGTTTCAAACTTCAATCCTCTTAAGATGTCATCTACTTTTTAGAGATTTCGCAAGTGTATCATATTAATATAGATTGTTCCAATACTCTTTTTCTCGTAGCAAGAGCATACGAGAGATTTTTATAACTATGATTAAGTTGTCATAAGTTCTGGAGATTCTTAAATTATTTCATCGTTATCTTACCTGTAGAATATAAAAGAAATAATACATAAAATACTATGTAACGGTAGGCCCTGTATATAATGAATAAAATATAAATATAATATAACATCTAAAGTATTTATATTAGGGTAATGTGTATTGTGATATTATGGGAGATAATAAGTCAACACAGATCAGGAAACATGTATTATTCATTTATTTGTATTAAATTATTATATTCCTGTGTAAAATGTTTCTATGTAAATTCTGTATATGTAAGAAAGAAATAGTGCGTAGGTATATTGGTGTAAAAACATAAGTGGCGACAATGATATCGGCGCCAGCTAGGAAGTCATGCGACATAAATAAGAAACGGTTTGTGTAAAATCAACACGTGGGCAACCTTGAACGCTACATATTTTGCGAGTGCATGTTCTCACAGACAGAGTTTGAGTAGAGGTAAAGTACATAAGTGGCTCGGGGAATTCCCTGAACAAATACGGGGTGAGGATGCCTTAAGCAAGAAGAGGCAGAGACAGACGTTCCCTAGCCGACGCATGAATAGGGTCGCAGGCCGTGTTAAGTAGAATAACACTAGACCGCACCCAACAAAAGGGAACGCTTCTCACAGGCTAACAGTGCTTTACAAGTAATTCTACGCACTAGTAAAAAGTAAAAGAAAAGCCTAGTGAGAAAACTGTTATAAGTTTTAATAAAACAAATAGTGGGTCAAGTGACGTAAAAGTGCTATTAATAATCAAGTGGGTGCCGTATCTCCAGACAAAGGAGAGGACGATTTCAGTCTACCTTACGAAAAGCCGCCCGTTGAAGACACCGTTCATGGTCATCGCATCGTATAAAGGTACCTAGCGTTGTTTGAATTAAAGGCCTATATCATGCATGTTTTTATTTTTTATAAAACAATTCAATTAGCATCTAATTAAATCCATGGTATACTGTAGAGGTAAAGCGTCATTGCATTGTCGTTTATTATATGTGCCCATGTTGTAATTAATGCGTAATTTGTATCGTGTTGTACCTTTTGAATTGTATTTTGTTTCTATAACCTTTGTTTGTAACTTGATCTGTGTTGATGGTGTTTTTATCAATATATTAATAATATTTAAATATCCTTTTGCGTGTTATTTGTCTACCTCACTCTAAGAAATTTGGAATATAAAATAGAAGTAATAGTACGTGCAGGACAATAATCTTAGTGTCTAAATACCTGAACCGTCTTGAAATTAAGAGTCTTATGCTAAACCGAACTATTTAACTGAGCTAAATTACGCGGAGCATTCAATAAGTCATTTTATTTATTTGAGTCATTTTAATTATATTATTTAAATTTGTATTATTATCTCTGAACACCCTACTTTGGTGCATTTCATTCATTTTTAGTTAATTTTAAAGGACATTACTATTACATATGTCGACCAACTGAAGGGGCCCTACTATTACATATGGTGCCCAACCTTGGGACATTTTATTAAATTTAATTATATTTTAAATCCGTACTATTACATATGGCGCACCAGCCGGTGGGCACGAAAAGACACTAAATTTTCAATTTATTTCAAATTTGTGTGGAGTAGTTTGGTAGGAACAAAGCTTTATCAAATATTTAAGAAATATTTTGACGAAATTTTTAAATTCTTTTGAACAAAATTTTAATTTTTAAATAAAAGCGCAATTTAGATTTGAATTAAAAGGTAGACAATTTAAGTATATTTTTTTTGTGATATACAGGGTGTTACAAAAGTTGTGTAAACATTTTCAGGGCGCATAGCATATAAGGTATACGGTACAATAATACGTATTATACAGGGTGTTTTGAAAGAAAGGTCATTTTATTGGGGGGTAAATAGGAATACAACCCAAAATATTTTACACGAATAAGCGGTAAGTTTGGAAGCAAATTGGCGACGTATTATACAGGGTGATCCAAAGGAATAGGCACACCTGGTTGGGGGGTCACTGGAATTAAATAAATAAACATTTTATACCATTAGTGGAACTGTTAAAGGCAAGGTAGAATAAAATAAACGTAGCCTTCAAAAGAAATAATCATGGGAGATATGCAGGCAATTGTTGACTATCTGAATAAGAAATTCGAAGAATTAAAGAAAGACAGTGATAAGAAGTTCGAAAAATTAGATAAAAATATGAAAGATTTACAGAAGGAAATGAGTGGAAAAAGAGACAAAATGGTACCAGTATACAAGGAAATTGAAGAAAACAGGCCGGAAGTACCACAACAAGTTGTTGTAATAAAGGAGGCATCATCCGTTGGCATGGTTAGAAGAAATATAAAGGTGCCCAAATTTAAGGGAAATGGTAAAAGAACACATCCCAAGAAATTTCTAGATTCATTGCAGAAATATTTTAAAGTTATGAAAACTCCCGAAAACCGGAAGTTGAATTTTGCGATAAGCCAATTGGGGGGTGGAGTTCTACGATGGGCCAGCATCACCAAGAGCCAATGGAAATCGATGGAGGACTTTCGACGAGACTTTCTGGAAAAATATTGGTCAAATAATATACAGAGGGGAATCTGTAAGGTAACTGGTTTATCTAAGAAAATAAATAACAATCGCCAAAGAAAACAAAAGAAGATAAAAAGGAAGACAAGGAAAGGACCGATCGTATGGAAGGAAAAATGGGTTCTAAAAAGGGATTATAATAAAAATAATACGTTCCGATGGGATAAGCCAAAGAAACGTCATTATCTCTGCAATAATCCACATTACGAAGAAGTAATGTTCTCAAATCATTCAGCAAAAATGATTAATAATATTTTATCAAAATCTGTTGACGTTTATGCAATACCGCCAAAAGACTCAACAGAGATATAGGGTGAATAGAAAATTAGTCTGTAAATATAAAAGACCTATCTATTCACTTATTACTATCAAATTATTATTATTCAGTTAGCAAACCAGAAATATATATAATCTCAACATTAATTTTGTAGCTTCTTATATTTTATTATATACACGTTACTATTATTTGCTTTTCATTTAGACTTATCAGCCTGTCAGAAAAGGCAAAGGGGGGTATCTGTAACGGTAGGCCCTGTATATAATGAATAAAATATAAATATAATATAACATCTAAAGTATTTATATTAGGGTAATGTGTATTGTGATATTATGGGAGATAATAAGTCAACACAGATCAGGAAACATGTATTATTCATTTATTTGTATTAAATTATTATATTCCTGTGTAAAATGTTTCTATGTAAATTCTGTATATGTAAGAAAGAAATAGTGCGTAGGTATATTGGTGTATAAACATAAGTGGCGACAATGATATCGGCGCCAGCTAGGAAGTCATGCGACATAAATAAGAAACGGTTTGTGTAAAATCAACACGTGGGCAACCTTGAACGCTACATATTTTGCGAGTGCATGTTCTCACAGACAGAGTTTGAGTAGAGGTAAAGTACATAAGTGGCTCGGGGAATTCCCTGAACAAATACGGGGTGAGGATGCCTTAAGCAAGAAGAGGCAGAGACAGACGTTCCCTAGCCGACGCATGAATAGGGTCGCAGGCCGTGTTAAGTAGAATAACACTAGACCGCACCCAACAAAAGGGAACGCTTCTCACAGGCTAACAGTGCTTTACAAGTAATTCTACGCACTAGTAAAAAGTAAAAGAAAAGCCTAGTGAGAAAACTGTTATAAGTTTTAATAAAACAAATAGTGGGTCAAGTGACGTAAAAGTGCTATTAATAATCAAGTGGGTGCCGTATCTCCAGACAAAGGAGAGGACGATTTCAGTCTACCTTACGAAAAGCCGCCCGTTGAAGACACCGTTCATGGTCATCGCATCGTATAAAGGTACCTAGCGTTGTTTGAATTAAAGGCCTATATCATGCATGTTTTTATTTTTTATAAAACAATTCAATTAGCATCTAATTAAATCCATGGTATACTGTAGAGGTAAAGCGTCATTGCATTGTCGTTTATTATATGTGCCCATGTTGTAATTAATGCGTAATTTGTATCGTGTTGTACCTTTTGAATTGTATTTTGTTTCTATAACCTTTGTTTGTAACTTGATCTGTGTTGATGGTGTTTTTATCAATATATTAATAATATTTAAATATCCTTTTGCGTGTTATTTGTCTACCTCACTCTAAGAAATTTGGAATATAAAATAGAAGTAATAGTACGTGCAGGACAATAATCTTAGTGTCTAAATACCTGAACCGTCTTGAAATTAAGAGTCTTATGCTAAACCGAACTATTTAACTGAGCTAAATTACGCGGAGCATTCAATAAGTCATTTTATTTATTTGAGTCATTTTAATTATATTATTTAAATTTGTATTATTATCTCTGAACACCCTACTTTGGTGCATTTCATTCATTTTTAGTTAATTTTAAAGGACATTACTATTACATATGTCGACCAACTAAGGGGCATTACTATTACAACTATAACGATAGTGAAATATTTTGAATTTCATTAATAAAAAGACATCTGGCATAAGCAATTAGGTATGTTACTTTAACATAGTGCAATACGGATTATTTTAATCTTTTACATTTTAATATACGTATTATTTTAAGTTATTAAATATAAGACGCCTTGTTTTTAGTAATGGAATAATGCTTCGCGGATGTTGCGAATTTTCGTAAAGAACAGGAAAAGGAACATTACGAGGAAAATCTTCCTTTTAGACATTTTCTGTTACAGAGCCAAAAGATAACCAAACGGTATTAAGAGAGTATTTTTAGAATTTTAAATAATTCAATCTATATCCCTCGAATACCAAGAAGAATCTTTTTCATTCCTTCTCTTTTCATTTCGATCTCTTTGTGCATTTCCTTTTTTTACGATACAAATCCGATCTGAATAATTTATTATCAAAGCACATGACGGAGGGGCTTTTCGGCTTACCTAGATATTTCCGTGATGCTATTGTGGGACAAATTGCATCTGGACAATTTTATTAAATCACCTATGTGGCCCGAATCGACTTTAACGATCTCATTGTGACTGAGATCCAATATTTCCAGCTCCCTGAGATTTCTGAACTGGTTTCTTTTCAGATCTTTCAGCCGGTTACCGTGTAAATCCAACATTTTCAGTTTCCGTAAAGGTTGTACGGCTCCTACTTCGATTGAGGACAGGTTACCGTTCGTCAGATGGAAACGCAGTAATTTTCCACCCAAATGGCTATAGGCGAAGACGTCTGGCGGGAGTTTGGAGATTCTGTGGCCGTCAATAGTTAATTCGGTTAAATTACCTAATACCTACAAAAAAGAAAGCTTATCTTATATAAAGGTTTACAATAGATTGAAATTTGGAACTGAAAGATATTTTAAAACAATATATAGAATATGTGCTGTACCTATAAATCTCCATATATCTAACTGAAATACATACGTTGATAATTGGACCAAAATTCATAAAAGCGTTCTATAATGCTTTAAAGAAAATCGCTCGGACAGGTCAATTTTTGTTTTGAAAATGTAGTCTTTTTTATAATGACGTCTTTGGTTTTTATACAAAGTCGTCACCATCATTTTTTTAAATGAAAACCTTCACTACTTTTTTCAGTTTCTAATAGACTTTCTTACTGTTTAAAAGGTGATGTAGAGAGTGGTATTTTATATAACATTTTTTTTAATAAATGACACATTTACAAAGTAAAAACTATTTCAAAACCAAAATTCTCAAATAAGCTTAACTGGAAAAAGTTTGATAGTTATCTAAATCGTAAAAACCCGATCTAATTTTTGAAGTTAAGAACAAACAATGCCACACACTGAACGGGAAAGAATAGAGATTTTAATAGTGGTTGGATACGGTGTTAAACTTAGAACTCATGCGGAAGCTTGTGAGTTATTCAGTCAAGCACATCCTGGTAGGCTTTCAATTATAAGATCTACACTAAGTAAATTGGTCTCCAAGTTAACAGAAACTGGAAATGTAAAAGATTTGTCTCGAGAAGGTCGACCACGAATAAGTAATGAAACAAAATATAAAGTATTACTTGAAGCAAAGAAACATCATATTTCTACAAGACAACTTGCCCTAGATAACAGCGTGAACAACAGTTTTGTTGTAAAATTATTTAAAAAAGAATAATATCATCCGCATAAAGTGCATCCAATTCACGAGTTAAACGAAGATGATCCAAACCGCCAATTGCAATTTTGTGAAGAATTAATGTTGCGATGTGACAAAATTTCAATTTTTTAGACAACATTATTTTTTTCGATGAAGCCACTTTTTTCCTCAACGAATCAGTACATCGCCATAACTGTGGGTATTAGTCACGGGACAATCCTCACTGCATCCAGGAATCACACAGTCAATATCAAGACAAATTAAATGTATGGGTGGGAATGATAAGACAGCGTTTTTTAGGACCTTACTTTTTTTGAAGGAAACCTGATTGCTGCCCGATATTTAAATTTTTTGCAATTTGATGTGGTACCAGGAGTGGCAGCTCTTTTTCCTAATAATGAAGATAGCGATGTACCTCATCAGAATATTTGGTATCAACAAGATAGCGCACCTCCTCATTTTGGCATAGAAGTCCGTTAATATCTTGATGATACATTTACTGAAAAATTGACAGGGCAGTGGGAACCACTTGAGTTCCCTTGATCTACCGCCCTTAAATTTTTATCTATGGGGTTACTTAAAATCAAAAGTTTTTTTCAATAGACCCAACAAGAAGATTTACAACAGAGAATTCGTGCTGCAATGCAACAAATTAAGCCAGATATTATTGAGCGCAGTATAGAAAGTGCTTACTGTTGTGCTGGTCAATGCCAAATTGTTGGACGGGGGCACTGAATGTTTTGCGTTAAGTTAAGTTCTGTTGATTAATTTGTTAAATATTTTTGTATGTTTGTTTTTTGATTATTATGTGTACTAAATTATGACTATTAAAGTTGTGAAGTAAATGCTTCATTTATTTAAAAAAAAAATATGTAATGTACCAATTTTTGTACATCGCCGTTTGAGCAGTAAGAAGGTCTATTAAAAAAATAATGGGGTTGTCATTTAAAAGAAATATGTAGACGTCATTGTGTAAAAACCAATGGCATCATTCAAAAAAGTTTTTGTCAAAAGACATTTTAAAAACAAAAATTGACCTCTCCGAGCAATTTTCTTAAAAACAATGTGATTTTATGAATTTTGTTCTAAACTTTTTTTATAAAATTACGCGAATTACCGACCAATTGCTTTAATATCCGTAGTAGCAAACATATTCGAGAAATCTATGAGTTTTTTTAATCACTGAACATAGCATATGATAATAACTATGTTCAGTTTTAAAATAAACGTGTCAATGCATGGAACACTATGCAACCAACATTGCGATAATTGCGAATGTCATCACTTGTTATAATAAGGCATTTTAGTTGTCAGTGTCAACAAAGAGTGAAAATTAGTACATTAAATTTATTTTATCGCCAACCGTCAGTAAAGTGATGCGTTACCATAGCGTTTTAGGGAGGTAAAGAAACACTTTATCGTACTGTACAATAAAGTACTTTACCTGCCGCTAATATCTGTCAGTGTAGCCATGACTGATGACTTTAAAAATAAATCGTTTGTCACTGTCATAAACTGTCATAAGTTATTATATCTTTATTTCTTAAATTAACAATTTTCACGGTTGGCGATAAAATTTTGTATGCACCACGTCAGTAAAGTACCTTTACCGAACTCGTCTGTTACTCGCCGCGCTCGCTTCACTCGCTTGGCTCGTAAATCAGACTCGTTCGATAAAGTATCACTTTACGACTTGTTACATAAATAACTATTATCGCCAACCGTCAGTAAAGTGATGCGTTACCATAGCGTTTTACGGAGGTAAAGAAACACTTTATCGTACTGTACAATAAAGTACTTTACCTGCCGCTAATATCTGTCAGCGTAGCCATGACTGATGACTTTAAAAATAAATCGTTTGTCACTGTCATAAACTGTCATAAGTTATTATATCTTTATTTCTTAAATTAACAATTTTCACGGTTGGCGATAAAATTTTGTATGCACCACGTCAGTAAAGTACCTTTACCGAACTCGTCTGTTACTCGCCGCGCTCGCTTCACTCGCTTGGCTCGTAAATCAGACTCTTTTGATAAAGTATCACTTTACTGACTTGTTACATAAATAACTATAACACTTATTATAATGAATTTTAAGTCACATTGAAAAAAAATAATTTATTGTTATTTATATTGCTTTAACTTTTTAACAAATGTTCGAAATGTCCACCTTCACTTGCATACAATGTGCGAGTCGATTAAGAAATTCCTGCAAAGGGTGAGTTAAAAATTGCGGTCTGGTTTGTAATTCGTCGCAGGATGTACTTATGCGTGCTTTTAAATCTTCAATGTTAGTTAAAATTACATTATTATAAATTTTAGATTTAAGATATCCCCAAAGAAAAAAGTCATTTGGCAATAAATCTGGCGAACGGGCCGGCCAAACTATCGGACCACACCTCCCTATCCATCGACCAGGAAAACTTGAATTCAGAAATTTTGTAATTGCTGCAGTTGAATGAATTGGGGCTCCAAATGTTTAAATTTTCAATTCGAGGAACAATACGTGTGCGAAGTAATTCCAAGAATTTATTGGAATTAAAATTGTATAAATAAAATATGGTCCCACAAGTTCAGTGCCGATAATACCTGCCCATACATTAACTCTAGCGTTATACTGTGTATGTGTTAAATTTTGAATATCATTCGTCCGTGACCAGTACCTAATAATGTAAAATGAAGTCACTGATTTAATGAAATAAGGAGCTGTTATAACATACCAATAATTTTGAGAGTTAACAGAACCATTTAATGTAAAGGACGCTACATCAGTGAAATGTATTTTCTTCAACATATTATGATTTTCATTTAATAAATTAAATAGTGTTTCACAAAAATCAACACGTCTTATTTTATCTTCGTCAAATAATTGTTGGTGATTTGAAAACTTGTAAGATTTGTATTTATAGTCTTTGAGAATTTTAAATATAGATGTCTTTGAAATACTAAATTGTTGTGCTAATATACTTAATGGTGTAGTGGGGCTTTCTTCAATGTAACATAACACATTTAATTTTAGTGCTTCTGTTAGGATGTGAGGAGTATTAATTTTCTTTCTGTGAGTATTTATTATACAGCCATCAGAATCAAATTTCCTACCAATCGCCTGAATTGTTCCGATAGATGGTATGGACTTGTCAGGATATTTGACAGAAAACAGATCCCGCACTTTCCTTAAACTGTATCCAGCTTTATACCACATTAAAATTTCTATTTTATAATCTTTTGTATACATTTTTTAAATTAGGTGAATACAAATGTAAAATATTCAAAATGTCATTTCTGTTATGCACATTACCTACTGACATTGATTTTGAAGTTTGTCGAAACAAATAATTGACCGATGTTAGTTACATAACGCAATGTTGGTTGCATAATGTCCATGCATTGACGCGTTTATTTTAAGACTGAACATAGGTGTTATCGTGTGCTATGTTTAGTGATAAAAAAAAACACGGTATGTATAATTTAGTATCTGATACGAAAAATGCATACATGAGTGGAAGTTCAACTAGACGCTTAATAAATGTAACTTTAAGAGAGTATCGTAAAGCATTAAACAACAAAAAGAAAGTGTCAGAAGTGTTCCTGGATTTATCAAATGCATTTCATAATGTTAACCACAGGTACTGGTGGAGAAACTGTATGTAATGGGTTTTCGGGGTCCAATATTTTGCTTACTAAAATCATATCTAGGCAAACGAAGACAAAGGATAGTACTTCTATCTAACTCCGGACTAGAAACTGTATCAGACTGGATATCGAGAAATAGGAGTGTCCCACAGGGCTCCGTTATGGGTCTAATACTGTATATAATGTGCAATAATGATTTATCCTCAATCTTAGAGCATAAAGTAGGTATGCTTGCTGATGATATGTCAGTAATAATTCAAGAAGGTCATAAAGAAAGGCTGATAAAGAAGATGGAAAGAAGCTTACGAGGTCTTGGAGAGTGGTATCAGGCAAAGAGTAACAAATTAAACATGAGAAAAACTAAGATTATAGATTTTCCTTTAAAAAAGGAAGAAGAAATTGACGTAGATTAAAGAGGAACAGTGCAAACATCTGCAAATTATGGTAAATTTCTGAGTATAGTGTTAGATTGAAGGATAAATGGAAGAACCACATCAATGGCTTTTCGCAAACCTGATATTCATTTATCTATGCGCTACAAGCTATATCAGCTTCGGTTACTGCATCAACTGCTTCTTACTATAGGTATTTTACTCTACAATAAAATACGGAATAACATTCTGGAGCAATTCTGTGGAAGCACCTAGAATATTAAACTCCAAAACACCTGAATACGAACTATACACAAACTGCAACGAAGAGAATCATGTGTGGAAATCTTGAAAAAAAGCGATTTCTTACGTTCCTAGCATGTACATTTTTGAGTTTTTGTGAAAACTCAATATCATGAATTGTTTAGGAGTCAGGAAATGGATCATTTTCAGGATACACGTGGAAACAGACGATCGGGTCTTAAAACAACAATATATGATCAGTTGCCAAAATGTGTAAAAGATTAAATTTAATAATATTTTAAAAGGTGATCAAACAGTTTTTGGCAAGGATCGCATTTTATAGTGTACTAGCGATACCCGGCGCGCGTGTCTACGTCCAAAAAAAACAAATTTTTATCGGCGCCTAACTTCATAGGAACACTTTCCAGACTATGCTAGAGTTTTTCTGAAAATTTCATCAAAATCGGTTCAGCGGTTTCGGAGTCTTTAGGGAACATACACACCATTTTGGTGAATTCGTCCAGTGGGATTTTATATGTGAAAGATCTTGTTCTTTTCTGTTGTATTCTATCTCTATCAGGCTTTCCTGAATAAATATTATTATAATTATATCCAACAACCAAATTTAATATATTAAATTCACCAATATATACGTAACGCATCTCTTTATGGATGTTTCCAAAGAAACCATTCAAATAAATGTATAATTGTTACATTATGAGTATTGACGACTATACAAACCATAAAAGATATTTTCCTAAATAGTTCTGTTTAATTACGTAAATTGATTTCTGTAAATATCTTGTGGTTTGGTGCAATAACACTTACTTTAAAAGCAGCATTTGGAAATTTTAGCAAACTGGTATTTAGAATATGTAGTTCGTTTAAGGTATCTTTAACGCCCAAGAATGTGAACTCCTCTATAGTTTCAACGGGTGTACTCTCAATGTATAAAGTCCTCAGTAAGAGTTTGTATAACAAACTTCCGTAAAGTCTTGCTGTAACAAAGAACAAAACTCGTTAGCGCTGTGATAGAGACTACACAGGTACGTAATGTTAAACATGATATTAAACTTCGTGCATATTATTTTAGACATTTGGAATTGTACAATAATAGCAGTTTGCTTATTTCTAATACAGAAGCTGGAAGTTTTAATACAAACATTACATAAATATTTTATTCATAATATTTTAATAATAGATAAAGAAAAACATACATAAGAGCTGTTCTAAAAGAAATAACTTCAAGAATGTTTTTTTGAGAGGTGGTTTCGAGGAAAAATGAAGAGTCGAAATAATGAAGAATTATTTCATAATAATAACTTCCAAATTAGAAATTTTTTATTTATTACAGCCTTCAGATAAGCTATTGGCAGAGTAATTTCTGATTAGGCAGTCAGAAAAGAATCCTTGGAATTTTGTAATTGCCTCTTTTATGTCAAAATTTCTCTTATACGTGTGATGATTGTATCCATACTGCAGGTCTTTATCAAAAATTAGTTAAGGAGTGTCCCAAATAGAATAATGACATTAAAGCTATATATACAGTGGGCAAGTCTTCCGCGATATTAATCTACTTATGTAATGTTAAATTATGAATTTCGCTATAACAAAATTTGCTATATTATTACTTTTGTTCCATTAATTTTTTAGGTAAAAAATCTTATAACCATGATGTACGAACACCAGAATACTAATCTGGATAGGAGATGAAGGGAAAAAATGCATTTTCAAAATATTCCAACAAGCATGGGATAAAGAATCAATACCCAAAGATTGGGAAAAAAATCTTGTCTTCCGAATATATACAAAAGAAAAACTCACTGATTGCTATTGCCTGCTATTTGTCTGTTTTCTGTAGGATTTAAAACATACTCCAGAATTATAGATAAAATATTGAGGAAGCATCTAACAAGGAAATTGGCAGACGAGTAGGCGGTATTAAGAGCATATAGATCAGCAAAGGATAACATAAGCATGGTGAGAAATATAAAAAAAAGGGTCTAAGGAATGAAGAGGATACCTAATATAAAAGGATCTAAAAGCGACATTTTACAAGATAGAAAGAGACGTAATATGGTAAGCAATGAATTCACTAGAAATCCATAACAACTTTCTAAATGTTAAAAAGCATATATCAGAGTACAAAAGCAAGAGTATAAATAAGCGGACAAAGATAAGAGATATTCGAGTTTAATAGAGGAATAAAACAAAGGGATAGCCCTTACTGTTTATAGTGAATAGAATGGATAGATTACTAAAAAGCACGAAAGGTAAAACAGAGAAGACGGGTATTCGATATAGAAACCTAGTACCCTACAAAAGTCGGAAGTTTATTATATGCAGACGATAATGTGCTAATTTCCATGGCATGTAAAAATATACAACAAATGATAGGTGTTTAGGCAGACCAAACCAAGACTCTAAAAATGCAAATAAATATAAAGGAAAGTAAGGTGATGATAACAATAATATGTAAAAAAAACAGAAATCAAATAAAATCCTGCCAACAAGAGTATTTAGGAGCAATTGTAACAAACTGCGGTAACGTAGATACAGAAATTGCCAGAGGAAGTGGTAGTAGAAGTGAAGTATCTGAGAAGAATTGTAGTACAAATTGAGAATTAAGGAGGTAGGAAAAATAACAACAATAGCAGGAGGCAATATTATTGAAGCTAGAAAGAAGATAATTGAACTTGTTCAATAATGTGATAAGGATGGACCCTAACAGACTTACAAGAAAAATACTAGTAACAGGTAAAAAACAAAAGAAACAGAGGGAAAGACCGAGACAGACTTGGTGGAAGAGAATTGAGGATATAGAAGAAAGGAGAGGGGAAACACAAAGAGATATGTAGAGACTAGCAAGTAATCGTGGGGAATGGAAGAAAGTTCAATAACTGATAGCAAAAGTTCGATGCCCTACGGGGTAATAGAATAATAGTGAAGAAAAACAATAGATTTTTGACTTATAGTTAATTCGGACAACGTCAAATTTCATAAAAATGTTTGGAGGCTTTTCATTTCACATTCCTATTTAAATATGTATAATTGCTCTTTTATATAGTTCAATTATAGAAGAATGTATAATAAATTTTACAGAAACAGCAAGTTGCATGCATTTATTACGTAAATAGACTTCAAATTTATACTAACATATATGACATTTGGATATCGTTAGACGCTCTATCGGCAACTTGAACATGGCCAGGTTATTCAAACCGACGCTCATTCTTGCCAAATTAGTATTCTCACAGAGTACCGTAATCCCAACATCGGACACGCTCTCGCACTTGCAAGGATGTAACGGGAGACGCTCGTTAGGGCATCGATATTTCGGCCGAGGTGGAATATATTCCGATAGTGCTGAACCCCAGATTATGGTCAAGAGTAGAAATGTTGTGGTACGCATTGTCAAGTAGGGTCGAACCTGCAACAGGGAATAATACATGTTATATATTCGATCCTACATAGTGCGGCATGAATGTTCGTGAATGTGGTTAGTTAGTAAATATAAAACGTTTTGTAACTGTGATATATTCTCTCTTCTTAAATAGGAAAATTTTGCTTCTTGCTCTTGCGGTGGACAGTAATATTGTGAGCTTCTTTGAAACTAGCGACAAACTTGAAGCATTCTAAAAATTAATTTAGTGATTAGAAACGTGATAAAGCACGTATTTCATTGTTAAAACATGATAAACATTACTATAAGGGCCGGTTCTACAACTCGTAGATAAATCTTGTATAATACTATACGTAGTATAAACTTGAAAGTGTCGTTCTACAAACGCTAGATAAGTCTAGTATAGAATAACTTACGATATAAACACCGGATACGCTATATCTACATTTTGTGGAAGATAAATATTGGAATATCTCTATTCTGTTTCGTGATTGGTTGGTTAAAATTAGTTTTGAAAGGCGGGATAACTTTGTTTTTATGTTTAGTTAGGTTATTTTATTTGTTATATTGCGTTTTACGGTATATCTAATCGAAGTTATGATGGAATTATTTAACGTACGTATTGGAATCGGATGAAGAAGAATTTATGGAAATTCAGGAGAGGATCAGACGACCTAAAAGATTTAAAACAAGGTATGCATAATAGCAATGTATCTTGGTAGTTAAGTATGTTTTTGAAATTTGCAGAATAAATTTCTTTAAAGATATGGACAATATCGAATTTTTTAATCGGTTTCGCCTGAGGAAAAATACTTGTTTGTCTCTGCTACAAGAAATAGAAGACGAAATAAAATCGCCAACAAACAGGAACAGTGCATTGTCTCCAGCTACAAAATTGTTCGTCACGTTAAGGTTTTACGCGACTGGATCTATGCAGTTAGTCGCTGGTGATTTTGGTGGAGTCAGTAAAACTACAGCATGTGAGAATGTATAAAGAATATAACGTTTGCTATTGCCCGTAAGCGAAATAGATTCATTCACTTCCCCGAAACTAGAGAGGAAAGGGAAGATCAAGTGCAATAAATCCATTTGATAAAAACAAAAAAGAACATGCATAATCAAAGTTTAATTTAAATTTGCCATGAACCTGAGATGAGTGAGTATAATGTTGGTAGTTATTGGCTAGCAGCGAGTTTATAAAGAAAGGGAAAACAAAGTTAGCAGACCTTAAATATAGATGAAGTTCTTTTATTTTTCTATTGTAGTTTTCACAGACAAAGTTTTGTTAGTTAAATCTCTTTCTTACCCACATCAACATATTCTCCTGTTGGCGACGCCACGATCTTATTCTATTAAAAGTTTCAATTTAGTAAAGCCAATCTAGACTTGTATTTGGAAATAATTAAAACCTTTATTTCTGGTCAAAAATTCCCACCAGGACTGCCTTTCCTCTAATACTTGTCCTGATAAGTTGTCAAAATTCTGGCTATCAATGCCCCAATCTTATTTTATTAAATGTGGTAAAAATTCCAAGGCAGTAAAGAAAAGTTCATCTTGTATTTAGAAATAATTCAAACCTTTATTGCTGGTCATAAATTCCCACCAGGACTTCGTTTCCTCTAATAATTGATCTGCTAAGATCTCAAAATCCTGTGTATCAGTGCCCCAATCTTATTGTATTAATTGTGGTAAAAAATCCAAGAAAGTAAAGAAAATATCATCTTGTATTTGGAAGTAATTAAAATCTTTGTTTCTGGTAGATAATTTACACCAAGATTGCCATTCCTCTAATAATTGCTGGGAAAATGTCAAAACGTGGAATGCTTCACAATTTTGCGTAGCATTCTTGCGCATTGGCCATGTAAATTATCCCTACCTTGTTCCAATATTTAATTTTTGTAACTTTATTTAAGGCGGCAGTAGAATTATCAACAGGATTATTTCTATATCACGCTACATAACAGGACGATAGGTTTGCATTCCCTGCCATATGGTGATTTTGAACTTCATCTTTGTTAAATCAAGAATCTTCCAATGAATTTGCAGATGATGGTAGTTTGCTTACGTTATCGTTATTCCATTATTATTTTACTATATTTTTCAATACAGCCACTACGTTAAGATTGACAGTTTAATTTCATACGTTTTCTTAGTATATTGGCTACGAATAATTTAATATTCTAGTAATATGCCTAGCTGAAAATTGTTCAAGTTGCATCATAAGTAACCTAATGGACTTGGAATATATTTCTTTTTGGATTAATATTTCGCTCTATACTTTTTCATCATTTTTGAAGATGCTATTTTTCTATGTAAATGTCTTAGAAAATGCAAGACATAGAATAGATAATGACGATTACCCTTTATAGATGTTGTGACCACATTGATGATAGGTGGTTTTTATTTTTCAATCACTCATATAACATCCTTTGTAGGTTCTTCAGCTTGTGCTAATGGCTCAATCCCAAGTAAATTTTCCATGATTGATTTTAGATTTCTTGACAGTTTGTATATCTCATTTGATTATAGTCGTTAGAAACTTCCTTTCCTTGACTATTAAAAAAGGCTTTTCGAGTCTTATGACGTAGTTAATAGAAATTAGCAGCTGTATTAAAGAATTAAGCTTTTACTGGCATTTACGTCCATAAAATTATAGGTCTCAAACATTTATTTCCTGAATATCCATATTTCTCTTCAATCTAGAATTCTGGCATCCAGAAGATTTTATTTCTAATATACCGCCTTCATCAATTCAACCAAATATGCCAAACATGTTAAGTCTTTATGAACAAATAGTCCGCAGACTTCTCTTTATATTTTTTATTCCTTGAAACTTTGCTTCAACTTTGGTTCGCAGTCTATTCCTTGTCAGAGAGACTTAACCTTATTATTTATATCTGTCCAGTACAAGAAAATGCTTTTAACAGAATTTGCGATATCGGTTGTTTCCAAATTACTTCCGGTTACCTAATCGATTTTTGTATTCATTGAATCACATCTGCATGATTGTAGTTTTCCTCTTGATTACTCTTCAATGACAGAGAATGTTTTCTTCTAATGCTTTATAGTTTTTCAAATCTTCGTTTTGCATACTCATCTGTATATTTTGGTAATACTCCTGATACCAGAAATGCAAAAATCATACGCGAATATCTAATTAGCTCTTTATTAAAATTTATTAATAACAAAAAAGTATTATGCAGTAAGTTTAGAATAACTTTCGTATATATTTTTTAAAATTCAGACCGAAATAATACTTTTATTCTTATTAAGAAATTCAGCAACTTACTTTACTCCTGCTCATAAATACTTCAAAATATACAAAACAACGTTTTTTCATGAAGATTTCCAACACAAAATTATGTAGTTCATATATTGTAAACGTATCCATTCTTAGAAAAACGGCTGTTATAGATTATGTCCATATTATATTTAAAGCACCACAAAAAATCAGGAATTCATTTGCTGCGATCATGAAATCTCTGAGTAAAACCAAAGATAGTTCTTTTTTAAGTGTCTTAATGTGGTTCTTAGTTTTGTTATTCTACACTACATTACCAATGCGATTTTTATTTAATCGTTTATCATGTATTGCTCCGGTGTTTAACTTTTGTAATAAAAGCAATATATGCAACTGCAGGTCTATTTCCGTGTAAATAATTTCTCAAAAATATTCAAGACTATACCTCAGCATTACAAGTTATAGATGATTACAAAACCAAAAATTCGTGATGAAGAAAATTATTTACCAAAACCTTAGAATAACTGACCAAAGAAAAGAAGGCACAAAAAGTAACATGCGTGCGAAGATATCACCTGTTGACATATATAAAGATATTAGAAATTAGAAAATAAAATGTCAACTGTATGATGCAAAAGAATGGAGGAAAATAACGGAGGAAACGAAGATAACCAACTACTTATAACAAGACTTCTAAAACTATTAGTGTCTGCTACTATGGTTGCTATTTTGAAAATTAAAAGATTTATTTCATTTCTCGAAATGATATTAATAATGTTGTGTACAAATGTCAGTAAAAGCATCTTTTCACTTTTCTGACTTCTGGTATGATAATATAGAGATGAAAAATCCCCTTTTAAAAATCGGGATTTTCCTTTTCCGGTCATACCTCGAAAACGTGATCGACACGAAATATTACATAAATGGTTTCCAAATAGTTCTTAAATAAAAACGTGTTGAAATTATAAAGAATTATTTAACTGAATTAACAACGCGTTAAGTATACTCTATCTACATGCTTACATATAAAAGTTCTTGATTTTAGTATTTTTTTCCTGAATATATAAGATGAATTCTATATAAAACTTCCATAAGGTAGACATTAATTTATTTTGTTTTGGCTAGGCACTTATTTTTATCTCAAAGTATTATACAATGTTCAAGGTTCCCTACCAATCATAAACCGAATCAAGTGAATTTATTATTAGAATGGTAAATTATTATTTCAACTGGACATATAAGCAGCCTCACTAATTCCCTCGAAAAAGTAAACTACTATTAATGTATACTGAAATTTTTAATTGAAACTAATGGCAGTTTCGCAATTACAGAAAGAACAACTTCATTAAAATAAAATAAATGTGTATCCTTCTATACTAAAATATAAAAATTATTGGCAATTTTAAGATTTTGCATGATGAGTTTTATGGCCCATTGAGAAAACTTTAATATTTCGCAAAATTAGAATTCCATTTAAGTTAAAATCTAAAAAGAGATACTTATGATCTTATTTTGAGATATTTTAAGGATATAGAAGAAGTAATAATAATGTTTTTTATTTTGAAAAGTTTGATCCCGTTTATTAGAGAAATATACCTACATTAGAAATTACTTATAATCAAATATTTACAATTTTCCTTATAAAATTCATCTTTACGTTTCAATGTCATGTTTTTAAATATAGAACACTTTCGGAAAGAATTTTTACATAAGTTAGCGAATTTAGATATATGTAATAAATACTTTCGATATAAAAAATAAAAACAATTCGTTAAGATGTGATACTGTAATTACAACAATGTTCTTTCCAAGATTATTAAGTGCGTACTTAGGACTACTATCTATATACATATATATTATATATATTATATACATATATATATATATATTATTCAACTCATAAGTTACCGGATTTTAGTGTCACGTTCTTGAATTTTACATGGCATAGGTATGTGTTAATGTTCAACTCACCTTATTCTAAGAAATATTATTTGTAGTAATTTTCACTAGAATAAATATCTTTTATTAATTTTATTTCTTGTTAAACATTTTATTAAGGGACTATTTTACACTATATACACTTAAAAGAAACTTTCTTTTAATTTACATTGTTAACTTCTTGGATTGTTCGACTGACTTTTACCAAGGCAAATGTGTGGTATTAAATATAGAATACGTGTTTAAGAACCGTTATACTTTCTCATACAGTATCCTTAAAATAATATCAAAAATACTTTCTTTATATTTAAATTCCGGTTGACCAAATCAAGTTTTGAATATACACATATGGTAATTAATAAAAATAATACATAAAATATATTTTATTTCAATATTTTAATATACAGCAAGAGCGCGCGAGGTATGATCACCCGATGGTATACGTAAACTCGCATCTAAACGTGGTCCGATAATACATATTAGAGTTACGGCACAACATACTAGCATTGCCTGCTCATATTCGAACTCATAGTGATCTAATTATTTTTTCGCAGATTGACAAAAAGAACAAATTAAATTTTCTCTTTAAGTGATGACGATTGCTTAGATAACTAAGTCGATAATAACGCGAAGATTGTAATACTTATAACGTAATTATGATTATCCTTATGAAATTAAATAATAATGTAGTTGTGTAAAAAGTTATAGCAGTACAACTGGGTTTTAGAATGAAATAAAAACAACCCGCCTGAAACATCTGCAGAATAAACTAAGATGTCTAGAGAAAAATAAATAAATAGAAATTTCATGGTAAAAAAAAACTATAAATAAGTATAACAGAAATACCATAAAATAACACAAAAACCTACGTACATTCCTCTTTGCAGCCAGTACGCAACTGATCTAAATATCTATATCTGGCGAACACAGCTGGCGGAGATCAATTTTCCGAATATACGTCCGAAGAATATCGACTGGTATCGGGTGATCATACCCCGCGCGCTCAAGCTTATATAAAAGGTCATAATGATGTATCTTAAAAATAAAAATATCCTACAATATTAAAAACACATAGCCATCTGTACATAAGTTGCTAGACCAAGTATTATAAAATGGTAGAAGATATCGTTGTCGCCTTCACATTCTAATTATTCATTTCTACTATAGATGGCGCACTTGACATTAAATACTGAATTGAAGCAAACATTTATTTCTGAATGTTATATTGAATATATTTTATTTACGTTACTGTTTAATTATTTTTTGAAAAATTAGAAGCTATTAATTTACTCAAAATTGTTAAAATACTTATTTCAAAATCTATATCAATAGAAAAAATAGAGGTTGGCTTATTTGTCGAATGTTATTTTATCGTTACTATACATTACACTCAGTGATGCCAAATTAATTAATATCCCGTCATATTTCCAATTTGCGTTTCAAAAATAATATCTATTATCATAAGGAACTCATTTGGGAACATAATCTAGTTTCAAAAATTAATTTAAACAAAAAAAATTGAAATAGGTCATGAACTCGACCAGTCCAGTTTGTATTAATTATTAGCTCTTTTCAATTATGTTTTTGGCTTTTACCGAAATGAAGTATAAATTTGGATTTTTAACTATGACATCATAGAAACCTCATAAGTGGGAACAAATTGTTCAATGTAATAATCGGTAATTTAACGGTATTGGATACAAAATTAGAAACTCAATTTATTGTTTATACAGGGTATATCACGACGAGCTTTCGTTAGAACAATATAGAAAACTAATAAGAGTGCAGTTTTGAAATTTCGCAAATATTAGTTTCGCGTTACGCTTTATGATTGATTCGTATTTCCGAATTCGAAATATTTTGTTTTTTCGAAGTATTTAGCTGCAGCCTATTACTCACAACAACAATCCCAATAATTGAATATATGCACAGATTTAAAATTCTAGGTAATTATTTTGGAAAGTATACTGCTTCAAATACGTTATTACAAACTTTTCAAAGTAATACGGGGTGATCAGAAAACAATGTTAAACATTTCATACAGAAATATCTTATTATTTCTAAATAGCAACCTACATTTTTTCAACTTCATTAGATTCCTCGCTCAAAATTAGGGGCAGTATGTGCTTACTTCTCTATAACTAAATGTCTTAGTTTCAGAGTTATTTTGGAAAATGAATCAATTTCTTTAAAGTTTTACTTTGTATAATCAATTAGGCTATGAAAATTCATCTACATAAATAAAAACAAATTGCAGTCATATTACCCGTTATTAATAAGGTATTTACTGATGTTATTCAGCGTTTTCTTTATTTTCCGTTTCTGAATACCTACTTGAAAATGTCGCGATCTGGATTTAAGTTTTTTTGAATCTAACAATTACATATTGCTGTGGCAACATAATTATTTGAATATGATAATAGTATTATTGCCATACATTAGGCCTTGCCAAATAAATTATGTTGTGTGCTGTTTCAGCAACATAAATAATTAAAATGATGATAATTTTTATTATCCTGATGTGTATTTTATTTATCTTAACAGCGCGTACTTTATAAGTATTCATGAATTCTTCAGTGTATCTGAATTTCTTCCCTCTCGTCTAATCTCTTGTTTTTTTATTTAAGATTGGGATAAGGTTATAGCTTATTTAAAATGAAAAACCAGAAATCATATAACACATAATTGTCGAATTTATTTAATATTTATTACATAAAAATAAATATAGCATCGCTATACTGTATTCACTATATTTATTTAAAAAGAAACATAATTATAAGAAAATGTTTGTACCTTGTTCTAGGTTGTCACATTTCTTTATGATACGAATATATTTTCTTATACTTTACTAAATAGAACTCTAAAAATATTTTCCTGTTTATCAACAAATAAATCCAATTAACTTTTGTACATTGTTTATTTTTTTTTAATGGTCAATGTTTGGAGAAAATCTTGAATCTGATTACTATCTATAACCATTCGCACGCGTTATAGCTAGCGTTTCAGAGTCCGCTACCCAGAAACATTTTCCTTATTTCAAAAATCTAATCTCAAATCATTAATTCATAATCAAAATTTTATTGTAACTATTAATGATGCCAAATACTGTGCCAGAAAATATACATTTGCACGCTATATCCTCTTAACACTCAACACCATTAATTATTTCATCTCTTTTAAACTTGAAATTAAAGAATGCTTATTACTATCTCGGGAAAATATTTATTATCCCTGTTGCATAACGTTATACTGAATATACGTTCGCACGATATATTTCAATACTCGCACCACCATGGTCCACATTGATAAGTCTTTGCCTCTAACTTACTTTGAATCATTGAAAAACTTTTCAAATTCGGTCATTTGCATCTCCATTATTTTTACAAAATTACACAAAACAATTAAACAAAGAAAATAAAATAAGTGAAACTTGAATGAAAAATAAAATTAACACGCTAATACAAAAGAAATCAATATGAATCTTGGTGTATCTAACCCTACGATTTATATAACCAGCTAAACTGTGTATAATAAATGAATGTTAATGAATGTATGTTAACGAATGAAAGTCACTGAATGCTTGTTAATGAATCAATGTCAATGAATGCTTGTTAATGAATGAATCGTGTCGATTCTTGTCTTCAATTTATATTTCCTGGAAAGACATGTGACCGTTTTCAACGCCATCTTCTGAAACTACCATTTAAGTTGTCACCCTGCATCTTCAGTGCTCCTGGCTTTCAAGTTGCCGTAATGTTTTGAACCAATGATCTAATACTATTATACTACTAGATGCACTGTACGCGATGTCTTGCTGATTAGGAAGTGACCCACACCATAGGAGAAAGAAGGAAAATATATGAGCGTCGAAAGTTTGACAAGGATGAACAAAATTGACCGTTTTATGTGGGCAAAATTCAAATATGTTGCTATAGCTTGTAATGGCTTATAATGCTTAAAAGTATTATTTTGTTAAAAATATGCTATATTAAGAGGAAAGTAAAGGTATTGCAACTTTAATAATCAAAAAGATAAATAATTAAATATATATTATTAATATGGTATTAAATATATTCTGTTTAATAACATTTTAAAGGTATCTATGCTAGTTGCCATTCTTCATTAAGGAAAGAAAATTAAATAAATATGACTTTTAATGACTATTAGATAACTATATGATTTTGTTCTTCTAATAATACCTATTTTAGCATGTTTGATGATCATTCAGTTTTTATTTAAAACAGTAGTATTAGAAAAATATTTTAAAAATCACTACACATATCAGTTGGAAATTTTGAATTGACCACTACAATTTTTCAAAATATTATGTTCTGAAAAAATATATATAGAATCTGGCAGCTTTTCTTAGGTGTTCCTTACAACTTCTGATATATTCAAAATAAAAGACAATTAATGCTTAATTTTTTATTAAAATATATGTACATATAATTAATATGGATTAACAAATACGTAAATGGTAAATATGTGATCGAAGAAAAATGGAGAAAGAAATCTTAAAAATACATAAAGCTAGAATAACTTGTTATATTTCGTGAGGTGTTTTTTCTGTGACTAATTCAAATACTTCAACATTAGTTACATTTGGGGATTCTGAGCTATAAGGTAAATAGAACATTAAAAATATCTAGGTAGAATAATAACTACAAATAGAAATCTTACTTTAACAGTTCTTTGCTTGGTGCATCAGTAATTTTTAATCGTTGAGATCTGCTATTACATTGAATTTTTCTCAAGTGAGCAGGAAAATTGAAAATACTTTGAATTGCATTTTGGGGCAAATATTTTCTTCCATAACTTATAACAAAATCTTCAGGAGCAAAATGCTCTGAACACAATCTTGAATATTTTGATGGCTTAAAATCCTTTCGTTTAGTACAAATTATCCACTGCTTGCATAGTACTTGATTAGATTGAAAACTATATAATTTTTTATATCAAATCTACAAATCATGTATTTTATTAAGAATAGTTAACCTGTGAAATGATACGTTCATTCCCTTTTCTGCCCTATTAGTACAACCATACGCTGCACATGACATTACCATTGTGTCTTAAATATGTGACTCCAAGCACTGCAAAGAGGTATATATATAATATTCAACAATTTAAAATATTTATTTCTAATTTTGTTACTGATAATAGCACTTTTAACCAAATATATTACACTAAATCCATGAGAACAACACTGTTAAATTATAAGCTGAAGTTAACATTTGCCAATATTCTTGATGATTCTCAATTTATATACATTACCTATATCAAATAAAAATGAAATTCTTAAAATGTGTCAAATTACAATCACAATTTTATAAATAAAAATAGTTGATTGAATCATCATGATTCCACAGTTGTCTTTATACTCGTATTTCTTTAAATAAAAATAAAGTCCGTGGTGTATGAAATAAAATCAATAAGTACTAGAAGAAATCTATTAATAAAATACATAATCCAAATTACCAAAAAGACAAATAAATATGTATAAATCAACAAAATTGAGAAAGTTTATATACAAAACCATGCGATATCGCCATGTTTTGCCCACAACTAACGGTTTTGTATATCTGTCTCCTTTGTATGTAGAGGTCAATTCCTCTCTCTCTACAGTCCATCTAGTAGTTCTATATTATTAGATCATTGTTTTGAACACACACACACACGCACTTGTTGTCTTTTTGACAGTTCTTCACCGCAAAAGGTCAACACCCCAAGAATTGTCTGTTTACAACTTAAAAACTTCCTATAAATTGTAAAGCGTTTCTCCAACGTAGGTATACTTGTTTTAATATAACTCTTCTTTATATTTGTCTATAAATTTATTCTTTCCATTAGCTAGTACAATTCTTATTTTTGTCCTTTTTCCAGCTTTCGGCAATATTGGAGAAACATTGCAAACAACAGGTATCCTTTTAATAAGATTGCTTGCACCACCATGGTCCACTTGGTTTGCCCCTTCGTAGCCTCCTTCTATCCAAGACTTCTCCAACGGTGATATGTCTGTAATAAACTACAAACCAAGTTTACATTATACTTTCTTTTTATTTTGTAGGTTATCGAAAACCGTACAAGAACCTCTCTACTGTTTATGAAACATGATATTACATATAAAAATTCCTGAATGTATTCTATTATTACCAGCTGTCGTTTATAAAAAAATACTACTACTGATGTCTCAGAATTTTTTATTTATATCCTTTTTTTATTTACTTATCTAGTCATAAGTTAAGGTAAATATTTATTCTTTTTGTATGATTTATTTAATAAATTTTTATTACCTTATGCACGTTCTCAAGTTTACATAATTATTCAATTATTTTTCTCTCGTGCATATCGAATTCTGTTTATACACAAACCATCTTGTTTCTCTTTTCTATAAAAGAAATATATATACATCTTAAATTCTATCTCGTCTTTTATTTTAGTACTTATTTAAATTGTAAATATAAATTTAATTTTTATGTCTGCATAAAAGTGTATGCAACCCAATATACTCATGTTAAAATTCCTTTAACTACTATAAACTTATTATTATTGTTTCTTTTATATTTTATACACTTAAATTAAGTCTTAATACTATTACTATTATCTTATTAATATGCAAGATACCACGGCAATATGTCGAATGCAATAGAGTAATCGAGAGGACATGTCGTGTTTCTGCAGAGAAATATCCAAATCGGTCAAGAGCTACCAAGAGTATCTTAAGCAATATTTTAAAAAATTGCATTTTGAATATTTTAGGACATTAGTAAACAATGATTTATTTTGTTTTTATTTATCTACATGAATTTCCATAGCCTAATTGATTATACAAAGTAAAACTTTAAAGGAATTGATACATTTTCCAAAATAACTCTGAAACTAAGGCATTTAGTTATAGGGAAGTACACACATACAGACCCTAATTGTACCATCCGATGAAGTTTAAAAAAATGTAGGCGACTCTTTAAAAATAACAAGATATTGATATTTTCTGGATGAAAAGTTTAAAATTGTTTTCTGATCACCCTGTAAATCTGTGCATATATTCCATTATTGGGAATATTGTTATGAATACTACCCTGCAGCTATCATTTTTTTTACAAAAATCGAAATACTTCGAAAGTGGCTAACTTCAAAGGCAAGGTTTATTAGACAAACTAACCTTAAAATTAAATGGGAAATACGAATCAGTCATAAAAAATAGGGCATTTCATTTAAAATAAGAAAGTCGATATCCATTTCTGGTGTAACCGGAAAAAGCGAAAATTCGAAAATAGTTTAACCCTTTATTGGATACTGGTACATATATGTACCACTAGGTGTTATGGTCGACAGTGCCATTGAAAAAGCATCAAATATGACTCCAACGTATTACTGCTACCTTACAAACATTTTATAGTACAGCTGAATACCATAATTTAAATTTCGCGCAACCAATTCTACATTTTAAAATAAGCGGTACAATAGTATATCTACCTACCAGTGACAGTTTTTATTGCCAAAAGGTAAGTTTTGTATTTTTGGCGTTTCAATAATTGGGCTGATTTTATTAATTAATATCTTATAATATTTTCAAACTAACGACGTGTAAATCAAAGAATTATGAAATTCTTATAAACAATTCAATATAGCCGAAATTGAAAAAATGACGATTTTGAGGTTAGAATCAACACATTTCAGCAAAATTGTTTTGCAACGATTTGTCCTGTAATTTCGGAATTTCAAATTGTTCGCGTATACGCAGATTTTATGATCTCTTTATCTAGTAGATTACTTTTCATGTAGCATATCTCGCCAGGATAATATAGGACATCGAAATTGAGTGGTATATATCTGTACCGTAATCCATTTACATGAAAGAAAACGGGCTGTATATTTTGGTGAATATTTTTCCAGATGGACAAGCTTCACAAATATAATTTGAACGATCCTAAACATGTCGAGTATTTGCAGTCTACTATTAGTGACGAAATGGCTGAAAACTCAGACGTTGGCGGTGATGAAGACGCAGAGGATGCTCTTCTTGAAAGCAGACCATCTACGTCTAGTACTTTGGATGCTGGAGTAGAATCGGATTTGGAAGATGGATGCTTAGAAGTAAGTGCGGATGAAACCGCAACCCCAAGAAACCCACCTAGTGAAGACGATGAAAGCAGCTCTTCAGAAGAAGAAGATGATGATGATGATGACACACAGAACTGGAAGCTAAAATCGAAGAAACCAGAGGAGTTTTCCAATAATGTATTTGATCAACTGTTTGGCGTTTCAATAAATGCTGCAGTTGATGTCAATAGGCCTATTGTAATTTTTCTTGGTGTAATCACAAATATTTTTATGCAATGCTCAAAATCACGAAAGTCTATACCTATCACTGAAGGAATTTATAGGTATTCTTATAATAATGGACTTCCACAAACTGTCAAGCATGCGACAATATGGAGTACAGATAGTAATATGAATGTTCCAAGTATCCAAAATATAATGACTTTGAAGCGCCTCCTAAAAATCACTCGGCATTTAAACCTAAACGATAATTTGACAATGCCCAAAAAAGGCGAACAGAGTTATGACAAGCTTTACAAAATAAGGCCTTTCGTCGATTATGTAAATAAAAAATTTAGATGACTGTACAACCCATCTCGTACATTTTTGTACTTTACCATTGATGAATCAATGGTAAAGTACAAAAGGCCGCAGTAGTTTTAAACAGTACATGCCCATAAAACCTATCAAACGTGGCTTCACAGTATGGGTAATAGCGTGTGCTGTAACAGGCTACTGTCTTGGTTTGTCAATATACGAGGGAGCTGAACCTAACGCTGATAAGAATAGTTCTCTGGGCGAAAGAGTTGTAATGAATGTAAATGCAACATTTGAAGGATTAGGGTACAGTCTCTCTTTCGATAACTTTTTTCGTCTATCCGTCTAGCACAGAAATTGTTGAAAAAAATTTTTTTTTCTTGTGCCACCATTAGGCAGACACGAAATTTTTTTCCTAAATTAAAACTAAAACAAGACAAAGATATGATTGTGGGCGAAGCAGATGGACTTGTAAGCGAAAATATTAGTATTTCCAAGTGGAAAGTCCGAGGAAAGAAATCTGTTTGTATTATTAGTACAATACATAATCCACTTGAAAATACTGAGGTTCTGCGGACACAAAAAGACGGCAAAAGAATAAAAGTTTGTTGTCCTGTTGCTGTGAGTGACTACAATAAATTCATGGGGGGAGTAGATGACTTTGATCAACTGCATTCCACATATAATATATCCTGGAAGAGTAGACGACGGTGGCTCAGAATATTCTATTACCTTCTGGATGCTTGTATTATCAATAGCTATATATTGTATCAGCAAACAGTAAAAGGAAACAGCCTCAAAATGAAACCAATGCCTCACCTGAAATTTCGTTCAATATTGGCCTCTGAACTTATTGGCGATTATTCTGGAAGAAAAACCAAAGGACCAGCTCCTCAGAAAGGAAGAGGTAGAAAAAATAACTATCCTCATGGAAGAGCAACATTTGAAAATGTACAGAGATTGACTAATGTTGGAACACATACGCCTCAGAAAGGAACTAGGAGAAGACGCTGCTTTTGCAGTATTGTCAAGCATAAGAAAAGATCAAATATTGTATGTGTTGAATGTAAGGTCGCTCTCTGTCTAAATTGCTTCATACCTTTCCATCAAAGTAAATAATAATTCTCGTGGTGTATTTAGAATTCCCTTTTCGTTTTTTTATATTATATTTATTTTATGTATTACTTCATTTTTCAAAGAACCAATGAATTATATTTTATTGATGATATTATTATAAATGATAACAAAGGCTGTTCAGAATGATTTTCCGTTAATTGTTTATTTTATTTTACATTAAAAATACTTTAACAAATAACTTTTTTATATATTATGAAAGTGGTACAAATATGTACCTGAAAAAATTGTGTATAAATTTTTACCTCATTGGACCATGGTACTTATACGTACCACCTATTAACCCTTGGTCGGGAGCAATGCAAATCCTAACACGATCGGGCGCAATTCATCTGAGAGATTAATGTACTCAATTAATGCAATTTTTGAATGTATGTAAAAAAAACATATTAAACTGAACTTTTCACTAATATTTGTGAGTATATTTATGCTTTTAGATAACATTTTAATTTTTCTTTGCAGTTTTTATTGACAAATTTGAACAAATCATGAAATTGTTCCAAAACACTTTTTTTTCTCAAAAACCTAACTTAAAATTCACATTAACTTCATAAAACAAGTCCAAATGATCATAAAAATCAAAAAATAGAAAGAATGCAAATTTATTCAAAAACCTGGTTATACCTATATGCGGATTTTAACAGTTATTCATGAAACATAACTCAAAAGTAACTTTAACTACACAACACAAGTCCACAAAATTATAAAAATAGAAATATTAAGTTACTCATGTATCAGGTTGAGGCACTGTAAAAGCTGAATCATAACATTTTTCGCAAATCATCTTGGCATGCTCCAAACAAAATACGACATCACATTTCAGGCAATTATATTTTGAATACCGAACTTTTTTCAGTTGGCGACATTTGGAACACCTCTTCCTCTTTCCGTCGTGGCATTCAGATGCTGGCACCTCCTGATGTTGTGATGTATGCTGTAACTTGCTTAGTTCATATTGCAGCTGTATAGGCATTCCTCTTGTTTGAATGCTCCTTCTTTGAAGTTGTTACAAACACAACTCGTTGCATAGAGCTTTCAAAAAACCTCGCCTTCTGCTGGAATTTGAATCGGGACTGTTATTGAAGACGTATATATGTAACTTCTGCATTAATTCCTGCTACATTTAGTAGTGCAAAGAAAATCACCATTGGCCATCTTCGTACATTTCTTACTACATTATAGGTAGCGCACAATTTGTTAACTACATCGACTCCAGATTTCATAGCGTTATAGTCTAAAACCATATGCGGTTTTCCTGTGACTGCATCAACTAGGTCGTCATCGTGCATGCTTGAAATTAGAAGCACATTTTTCCCTTTTTTTGGCACAAATGACACAAGTGAGCACCTCTTTGTAAAACCAAATTGACTACTACTTACAGCCCTAGATTTCGTATTCACAAATTCAGGGGGGCTGGCGTTTATTTTTTCGCAATGTGCATAGATCTTGATACCGTACTTATTGGGTTTTGATGGGATGTACTGTATAAATGAGCATCTTCCTCGAAACCCTTCCAGTTTTTCATCTACAGTAACATTTTGTCCAGGTGAGTAACTCTTTTGACAGTTCGTTACAAATAGGTCAAAAACGAGGGGGAAACCGCTGACTCAAAAGCGTACACCATAATCCCATCATATGTAAATAATCCCACATAATCCAATATAATTCCACACAATTCCAAATAATTCCTAATAATTCCAAATAATTCCAAATAATTCCAAATAATCCCATGTAATTCCAATAATCCCAAATAATCCCTAATTGTTTCTTTATATGTTTCACGAATTCTGAGGATTTTGTGCACGTTTTAAAGGTAAATTAAGGTTGAATATACATAACACCAGCCTTACGAAAAATAATAGTTTTATTTATACACTACTTAAGGAAAACATATAAACACAACAAAAGTAAAATTCATAAACTTAAATATTCGTGAAAAATAAGGAAAATCGAATTAAATAATAATAATTAGTTTTTAACACAGTACCTAATCTCAGATTTAATGTTATAATATTTCTTAGAAATCTCGGCGTATGCGATTTCATCTAAATGAAAAGGTTCCATTTCGGTGGTAAATTTAAGAGGGCCGTAAAATATATATTTGCAAGCAACGTCTTGTTTAATTTTTGTCAGGTAAACATTTTATTTTGCTTCCTTCCACGTGTTAAAAAAAATAATTTCAAAAATTGTATCATTAATAATTTCAATAATTTGGCCTATATACCACCGTTCATCATAAAAAACAGTGTAAAATTTATTACACTCAATTACACTTAATAATGACCACTGAGTGATAGGTCTGTGATGGGATTTATTTTCCCTGCTCCGATTTTCTCCACCATCAGGAGATGTCTCCGCATCTGAAATAACAGTATATGATACACTGAAATCATTCCGATTATCGTGCTCACTTTCTTTCGAGCTCTCTCCAGTAATATATTCCAAACCTTTCTTGCTTTTTAAATTACATCTCGATTTAAACATTGTTTTTCGTCGCGACTTGCCTATGATTACGAAAATGACGGCAATATCATTTCTGCTGGTTTACTGTTATTTACGTTTATAAATCGACGCAGTCGATCGGTACTGCCCTCTGTATTGTCTAGAAGCCAACATAAGGATGACTTCTTTATGACTACAGGTTTTACAATGGCCTTTACTGTAAGAAAGAGCCCAGTTTATAAATTTTCCTCGAAGATTTCCCACCTTCTTTATCGATTCTTGAAGAAAAATCTTTGAAATTGTGGTCATTCTGAAATTCAAGCGTAGTATTTTCATCTCCTGATGTAGTACTCTGTTCCTGGTGGTGTTCCGAGTCACCTAGGTCCGAAACTAATAGAAAAACTTTATTTGACTCTTCTGTGCAGGTAACAATATTTTTCTATTCCGGTGCTATAAAGTTCACTTTACGACACCCGTTTTGGTTGCATAAAGTATTACTTTATCGCACGCTAATTTTATTTTTTTGAAGTTGGTAACAAAGAAAAATGGAACCAAATCGTATTTAAATGTCAAAATATAAGCCTTTAAAGTAACAAAAATGTGCAATAAAATTGTACAAAGAATAAAAAGCACACATGCTAACATTTCACTTACTAATTAGCAATATAAATTGTTAAGCAGAGTTGGATGATAAGTTTTCGGATGCTACTATTGACATTTACTTACCATGTTGAATAGTACAACTGTTATAAAAGTTTGTTTTGATAAATATGTAGAGAGTTTGTGGACGAAAGATTTTGTAAATTGTCTTCTGCTATTTTGCGAATCTCTGGGGGCGTACAGTTATTTATTTCGTCCTTTTTGTTGATAATTTGAAATAATTTATTGCATAAATCAGTCTGAATTTTAAACACAATTACATATAGCACCACCGATATTCAAATATTTAAAACGTTCTACTTAAAAATCAGAGTAACCAACTTCAAAAAAGCAAAATTTCTAAAATATTCGAACAAAACATGTCTCTTATTTTAAGCTTTTTTGAACTTTTAATAACCGAAATAGAAAAAATAGTATAAAATACACGTTTCATAAGACATTTTGCGCACTTGTTCTTTAGAAAACTCGCCTAGAGGCTCGTTTTCTAAACTTGAACGCGTGCGCAAAAATCGTGTCTTATGAAACTTGTATTTTAATATACTATTTCATCAATTGCCATTTCACAAGCATCTGGAACATTCTCGGGAATATTTGTTTCCATCTCGAACTTCTCCATCACAATTGACATTGACAGAAAATTCCAGCTGTTCTCTTCAATAGTCATTGCTAACCCCCGTGTATTTTCGATGGCATCTCGTAACGCATTTTCAATTGACTCTGTTATGCATTCATTTGAAGATGTTTTGCAGTTAAATGCAGAGTCACTGGTCGTCTCCCAACATCTCCCCACCTGGACATCAGCTGACAAAATCCGCTTCCCTAGGAAAAGTAAATATGTCTTTCAAGTCATGTAGAATGCTTTAATTCTGTCCAAGCGATGCATGATGTCAAGTTTAAAATTAGGATGACTTATTAACCATTTTCGCCAAATTCTTAAGAAAAACACAAGTGTTGTAAAGACGGCGCTTAATACTAATTTTTTGGATCTAAATATGATGAAAGAGCTAAATTCATAAGGTTTAGATAGGCAAGTGTAGCTTCACTTTCAGGTATGCCTTCTAACAGACGGATTGCTTCTGGTGAGCACAGTTTTCCTGCAGCAATAAAATTCATTTTATTTTCTGGTTGCAAATAAATTTTAAAAATTGTATCATTGATAATTTCAATAATTTGACCTACATACCACCGTTCATCTTAAAAAACAGCGTAAAATTTATTACACTCAATTACACCTAATAATGACCACTGAGTGATGGGTCTCTGATGGGATTTATTTTCCTTGTCTCGATTTTCTATACCATCATAAGATTTCCATTTCGAGCATGAGGCTTCTGATTCACCTGGTTCCGTTTCTTCAAAAGAATTATCACTAACAATCGAGTTAGCAATAGGACTTTCAATATTGTTAGGATGTTCTTGTTGTTTAATATCTATTGAACGACGGAACAATGAGAGTATTGCTAATTATAGTTATTGCTTTGCAAGCTTTCCCAACATTTTTTGCCTTACCATCTTCTGAATGTTGTAACGAAGTTATCACTTGATGAGCTATATTACCTTTTTCAGCATGTTCTATCGAAGTATTCGATTCAGAATTAGAAATCTGATTAAAAAACCACTTAATATTTTTATTCTCACGTTTTTTTCTTTGGATCACATGTCAAAGATGGACTTAAAGTTGATTTTAGTGTGTCGGTGCTTGTAAATATTTCCAAAAATCCATTTCTAGTGTGCTAATAGCGAAATGAATAGCACGCTAATTGAAAAGAAAAATAACTTTCGACAATATTCACACCGATTTTGTTAAAAAATTCGTATAAAATTAAGAATCAGGGGTGGGATAATATGGAGTACGATTAACATATAAGAAAATTCTTCGGATAATCTGGGTTCTACTGTACATATACTATACTATAGATTAACTGAGGTCTCGGCCGACATCTTCGCTTACCTAAAGTTCCAGTGCACCAATTTGTTGCAAAGGATTTATCTTTCGTTTTAGATTGTTGTAGAACGTTACTTTTGAAATGGCTGGAAATTGTGGTAATTAATTTTCCGTGACCTTGTATAAGTTTGAAATTTTCTGGTTTTTTCGAAAATATTCCAAAATACGATTCGTATTCCTCCTTAGGAATTAATGTTGGTACTGTCTCGGCCATAAATTTCTCCATCTCCAAGATGTCATCATCTGTGATTTGAGCAAGTAATTGTGCGTTAGTAAATCCATTGATCCTTAAAAGATTTTTTATGCAGACAGGCACAGAAATATTTAGCTTATTTTCAACTTCGGTGAAGCACTCAGCCCTTGTTTGTGAAACTTCCATCTAAAGAAAAGAACGGGCGCTTACAAATTACAATTACTCTCTTGGTAAAAGACTTGGTAATAGATTTCAAGTAAGAATCATACCTTGATTTCAGCTGTAAAAATTATCCTCAAGATTATCTGCGCAATAATTCAGTGGCAGCAAAAATAAACAGCATAACATCCTAGAATATCACATCATACCGCATTAGACTGACTTATATAAATAAAATGCAGAGTAGAACGCGCATGCGTTCAAATCTCGGTTCAAACCGGTTCAAATTAGTGTACGATCAGCAATTTCTAGCAAAATATCGTACGATCAAGTAATGAGTCGTAAGGCGTCATTCGTGGAAGTGAAAAACACTTTCTGTTGAATTTCAATTTGATTTTTACTACTGTGATAGAACTATGGACATGACGTTTAATTTGAAGGGATGATTCGATTACATAAAGTATTGTTGACTATACAGGACAATAGATACAAAAACATTCTTTCTGATGACCGTGGAATCCGTCATAATTCTACCAAGTAACCCCGCATAATCCCACATAATTCCAAATAATTCCATGTAATTCGATATAATTCCAAATAATCCCATGTAATCCGATATAATCCTAAATAATTCCACATAATTCCAATAATCCCAAATAATTCCTGGAATTCCTACAGGGTGTACACCATAATCCCTCAGCGGTTTCCCCCTCGGTCAAAAACTTCGCGAACTGCTGCAAGTTTATCGTATTGTTTTCTCTGATCTCGCGTATTTACCTCATCCAGGCGAGTGCACTTGATAAGAAATTTGAATCTTTTCAAGTTCATTACCAGATGAAAAAATTGTACACCAAAACCGTCTTCACCCCATAACTCTTCTAGCGACTGCCTATTACTCCTTAGAACGCCTGCAAGATAAAGCAAGCCCATAAAACTGCGGAATTCAATCAAATCTGTAGGCTTCGCATCCCTTTCTCTTGAATATTTTTCTTGTATTTTCTCAATGTATATATTTGTATACTTTACGATCAACTCAATTACGTCATCAGAAAAAATATTTTTCCAGCATTCCTTTGGAGACCTTGCATTCCGAGCATTTCCAGCGGGGCCAGGTAATCCCGACAAAACATTATGCGCTCTCTTTCTGATTCTAGCTGAAGGCTTCACTTTTGACCATTTAGTTCCATCCTTACCTACATAAAATTCTTGGCCAGCCGTTTCGTGTTCATCAGTCTCACCGTCTTGGTCAGTATCAGAATTATCTTCTCTTTCTTCTCCATTTTCTTCAGTATCAGTGTCGGCCTCGTCATCTCCACTGTCCTCATTAGTCAATATTTCGTCTTCATCCCACAAAATACGTTCTATTTCAGCAAAGTCTGCAGCGTTCCGCAGGTCAAACGTTCGAGCAGGAGGTCCTCTTGATGTTGAAGCCATTAGGGGAATAAATTGCTTCGATAAAGAAAGTTTTCCTTTCTAAAAAATAAAATATATTAATCCTATTTTACAATCGGGCGCAATAATCTGACAGATTATTCTTTCATTTTACAGTAAAACAAGGTTAATATCACTGAATTTGGGGCTAGAACTTGTTATACATGCTATTTTACGTATACAAAAAGAAATATAAACAAGAAAAAGTGGAAATTCGAAAGTCAAAAATACTTACACGATCGGGCGCAATTCATCTGAGAGATTAATACATCTCTCACGGCATTCGGAGACGTACTGGGCAATCATGCTGATCAAAGCCTTTTGGCCAAGGTCATTAACAATTTTAGTTTATCCCCCACCTGCAATGGCGCTAGTCTCATAGATATGTTTTATTTTGGAGTTTGGTGCACATGCTTATAGCACTTTAGTTGGCAGTAGTGCTATTCTATTAATTGACATCTGAGCGTGCATCTGAGTCATCAGACATCAATTGTTGGTTGTGTTTACGCCATTTAATCTTATTATTGAATTTAGTACATTAGTTCCGTGAATTATATATATTTATCTATGTTTATCTTGTATATATATTAGTTATTTTATAGTATTTTTGGTTTAAGGTGTATGTACATAGTTTTTATTTGTGCGTCTAATATTTCTGTATATAAATACTATTTTGTGTAAATAATTTTCAAATTTGATTGCGAGTTATACACTTTTGCATCATGGTAAACCAGTGTTGTGTGACAACTTGTACAAACACAAGTAAAGAGGTACCTATGCATCGTTTTCCGCACTTGGATCTTGAGGTATTTCTATATACTATTAACAAATATATCAAACTTATTTGAACTTTTTTCGTTGTTTTGAGCAGGTCTACAATATATGGATTCAAAGAATAAACAATGAAAAATTAAAAAAGTTAAATCCCGATCAGGTGCATAGGAATTATCGTGTGTGTCATGCACACTTTAGTGATTATTGCAAACTTCCACTTGAACATGCAGTTAATCGAAGAATTTTAAAGAATCGCAGCTTACCAACAATAAATTTACCAGGTATGTAATATATATTCACATTTTATGTTTAAGCTTAGTGCTCTGTCAGTAATTATTTAAAGTATCGAAAGTGTAGCGTAACAGATAGGGTAGCATGAAGACATAGCACATTGCAGAAACGAACTAATAACTTATATCAAGATTGTATTTTAAGAATCATTATATACTTGTTTATATTTGTTTTTTGTAACTAGTGAAATTGTTAAATTATTATAAATGTTATTGTTTTCTGTGTTAGGTTTTCAAGGATCTAATACTTAAGAGGAATCATTACTACCATGGTCATCTCCAATCTACTCTGCCTCTACATCAAAGCTGTTTGAGGAAACAGCACTTCTAAAGGTAGTATAATGTTTATGCAATTATTTTTCATATATACATGTATGTATGTAATATTCTTTGCAATGATAGCAACCGCTGCAATACAGACTCCTCCACATTCACCTCAGTCTGCTATACCTGAAACACCAAAATCACGAATGGGTAAGGTACAACTGAATAGTCTACAACTATTATATGACTTTTAAATTACACGGACATTAAGATTATTTCTTTGTTCTCAGATCTAAGGAAGAAAGTTCGTATTCTACAGACAGTTGGAGTGCGCAGGTGTAATCAACTAACACCAAAAGCAAGGAAATTATACAGACTCACAATAGCTAAACAATTATATAAAGAAAATTGTAGTAACAAAGAACGCTTGGAGAGAGCATCAGCGTTCTCGGAAACTGAAGATTTTATTAAAAGTACTGTGAACCAAACTACATATTCTTTTATAATGTCACAATTAAGGTTGCAAAAGAAAAAACCGAAGAGCAGAAGATATTTTTTAAAAGAAAAAATATTTGCTCTGACACTATACAAAAATGCTCCAAAGAATTATAAACTTCTAAGAAAAATTTTTGCTCTTCCAAGTAAATATACGTTAATGAAATTGTTGAGCCAAGTGCCTTTGGCATGTGGCATTAATGAGGAGACAATGAAGAGTTTTTGAACATGTTCAAAAACTCCATCCATATGATAGATACTGTACTATCATATTTGATGAGATATCATTAACACCAAATTTATCTTACACCCCACATTCTGATAGCTTTGAAGGTTTTGAAGATGTTGGAAATGAGAGGAGGAGAAAGTTTGCAGACCATAGTTTAGTTTTTATGGCCAGAGGAATTCGCAAGGCATGGAAACAACCACTTTGTTTTTATTTTGTTGAAAGTGCAATGAAAAAGTCCGATCTTGTTTCTAAAATAAAGGAAATTATCAGAGCCACTGTAAAGATTGGACTAGTACCAGTAGCAACTGTATGTGACCAGCATCAAACTAATATAGGAGCCTATAGTGAGTTGCTGAAACAAACAAATGAAGAGTGTTTACGAAACAATGTGGAAAATAGATACAATGGCTTTGTTGTCGATGAAATAGAGATTATACCCCTTTTTGATCCACCTCATTTACTTAAAGGGCTACGCAATAATATGTTGCATTATGATGTGAAATTTGTATGGAAGGCTGACAAAGAACAAACAGCGAGATGGGAAGATGTTGTGAATCTCTGAGTGTGACCATCCTGAACAAGATTTCAAAATGTGCGAGAAGTTGACGGATAAACACGTATATGAAGATAAAATGAATAAAATGAAAGTTAAACTGGCAGCACAAGTCTTCAGTCAAAGAGTTAGTGCGCTAATGCGAAATTTACCAAGGCTAGGTATGTTGTTCTTATTGTATTATGTTGGACAGCATTCATATAAACATTTTTCAGGTGTTAATTTGTTATCGCACACTGCCGTGGATACTGCTGATTTTTTATTATTCGTAGACTATCTGTTTGATAGTGTTAATGGGGATAAATTAATTTCAACAAAAAAATTTAGATGTTCAATAACCTCTACAAGTCCACATATGAAGTTTTATGACGAAGCAATCACAGTTTTGAGCACTGTCAAATTTATTAACAAAAATGGAAATATCGTTGCCGTGCCTACCACGCAAAACTGGATTAGGACACTAAAAGGTATTAAGTACTTGTGGAGTAAAGTTAATACTGAGTGGAGTGCACTGGAGCACAAAACAAGTAAAAAGACTGTAGTGCAACATCCTCTAGTTTTTCTCAGCCCGAGGAACCTGAACCAAGACCCAGTGGAGAACTTTTTTGGGTGCATACGAAGTCATGGTGTCAGAAATGTCAACCCGTCATGTACGTCTTTCAGACAATCTTTCACTTCCCTTATAGTAACTAACTTCTTGTCAAAGCACTCTCCAGGGGCCAACTGTGAGCCAGATAATTGTGAAGAAGCTCTTGACACACTGACGGTTTTTTTGCAACCACATCAAAGGTTCAATAATCGTGACAAATCCAGTATCACGTTAAATACTGCTAATACAGTTACATATACAACCCCAGTAAGAGGATATATTTCTGGATTTGTAGCAAAAAAAATTATAACAGCAACCCATAGCTGCAAAACATGTAAACGTGAGTTACTTACGACGAGCAAACAGAGTCCGGAATATGAACTCATTAATATTAGAGCTTATACCTCTAAGTCATTGACGGCTCCAAACACGTCATTTATGCAATTATTTTCTAAATATATATATAACCTACGTTTGTATACTGATAAATATGGACATATGAAGGATATTAGATCGATTTTGTATACCGTATTTGATGTAAACGATTTTAATTATTTTACGTGTAAGGATCACAGTATATTTAGTATGTTTAAAAAGTATTTAGTTAGATTTTATCTATTTAACTTTGCCAGAAATATAAATTTCTCCTTAAGAGGCCTAGACCAACATAAAAGAAAGGATTTATATGAGCCATTAAGGCTTATGGCATGCAGTAAGTATGGCAAAAAATACAAGAAAAAATAAAGATTATTATTATTATTATTGAAGTTTTATTTACCAAAGTAAGCTTTCTTGACTAATAATTTCGACATTTTAATTTATGTGTTATTCATGTCATATTACGACATGTATAACACATAAATTAAAATATAAAATAACTGAAATCTAAATAAATTTTGAAAATAAAGCCGCGCAAATTTAAAAATTGTTTAGTTCTTCCCCCACGCACAATGGCGCTGCAAGAGTCGAAAAAATTTACTATTGCCGTACATACCTTATCTATTTATGTATTTTATCTATGTGGGCAATAATCAAAGCCGACCTTCTGTAAAAGGGGAGGAAACAGGAAGCTACTAAGAGACTCGCGCCACTCCGTTCCAATCTTGCTGATTGGTGCAAAAAAAAACTCGTGACTTCATCTCACAGATTAGTTGCGCCCGATGGAAGGTTAATAAAAAAAACTGTAAACAAAAATAAAATTCTAAGGGCGTAAACCCATATTATTACCCTTCAACCAACATGTCTATGCAAAAAAAAATAATTTTTTGCATTATCGAAGTACTGCCCTATAAAGGGTTAAATCGAAAGAGCGTAACGCAAAACTAATATTTGCGAAATTTCAAAACTCAACTCTTATTAGTTTTCTATATTGTTCTAACGAAATCTCGTCGTGATATACACTGTATACTCAAAATATATTGAATTTGTAAAACAAAGTTCGAAGTAAAATTAAGGGAGAGATATATGCCTTCATCAAAAAAAGTTGTAATTGCTAAAGGAATTTGTAAAATAAAACTTATCCAAAATCATTCGGTGGTTCGAAGTGCAAAACAACAACAATAAGAATATTATATAGTCATTACAATTGACAAGTCCCTCAACTAAGCCATCCTCTTCAAAAGGTTTGGCCAATTACAAACAGCATTGTGGCTATAAGTAAAAAGAGTATTATAGGATTGATCGTACAGATAAAAGAAGAACATGCCATCAGTAGTTACAACGTCCGTATTGTCATTAATAACGATATTAAATATAAGGGGCCCACGACTGAGCTCTTGCGGAGGATACAAAATAACACGTAAAAGAATGGCCGTTAGAAAAGACATACCGTTTTCTTCAGCTTAGGAAGGACAGGAGAGTGATCCGAGCGGTTGAAAGCGTTGGAGAAGTCAGTGGAGCTTATCACAACATTGGGATAAGCTCCACTTTTAAAACCTGGAACCTTGATGATTTTTCAAAAAGCTTCACTAACCTTTACGACGACTATCCTGATCAAGTCAGGTAGTACATCATCTTTTATCAATGAAAATATTTTGAAAATAATAGCATCTGTTCCCTAACATTCCGCATCACGAAGGACCATGGAGCCTGAATGCGACTCTGGCCTCTACTGTCTTGAACATAAGACCATAAATGTTTGAGGTTTAGCGAAATGTTGTTCTGAACAGAACATAAGTAAACTCCTGATGTTGGTTTCTTTATTAAATTCCTTAGTTTGCAGAACTCAGATATAGTAGACAGGAATAGCGCTTATAATATATATTAGTGTTTTAATTTGACATGACGTATGATTTCCATTTAGGGTAGGTCCGGTTGTAATGATTGAGAAAAAGGACATATGCTCCAAAAATAAAGTAAACGAAAATGTAAAATGAGTCTCAATCAATATTAATATCAGTAATATCGTTTCAAAAGACCAATCAGTATTTGACGTTACTTTGTGATATTACGGGTTAGTTAACTGGATGAAAATAAATCAATTTACTCTATCGGAGCAGGAAATTTGGGATCGGCCGTTTAGGTGCAGATATACTTATATGCGAGGACACGTGGGCGTGGAAAGCTCATATTTAGCTTTTTTGTTCGTTTAATTTTACTTTTAAATTGCCAATTAATTTTTTTTAAATATTGTAGAGATAACTTTTACACACAAAAGATCAAGAAACTAACACATTTTATCAGTGGTCAAATTGTTTGATAGAAACATTTTTTATATAAAAAAAAACCTTAGAACCACAATAATTAGACCAAAAGTAGAGGTTGTAGTACACTCTTAGGGAAGTAATGTAATAAATGTTACATGTAGGCATTATATGACATTTTCGTTACGAGTATAAAAGTATTTCGAACTTACTTTTCAATACCTTTTTTTTATGAAAAAGTGTAAAAATATGTCGTAAATTATGCTTTCTATGCAGGTGTCCCAGAAATAAAAAGACGAGGAAATAAAAAAATTATATTCCTGTTGTTTTTTAGATAAAAAAATTACATTACGGACCTGGCACAGAATGTATGTTTATAAATACACGTAAGAATGCTCATTTGTAAATAGAAACAGACACACATTCATAGAAAAATACGCTTTTATTTGAATAAAATGGGGGAAAAACGTTAAATCGTATTCATTCATATAAAACATATTTTTTGCCAGATGGGCGACCCACATTATTGCAGACAATAAAATATTATTTTTATTTTTAAAATAGGAAGGTTGTTGCTCTTTAATGTGTTTGTAGTCGGAAACAGCTGATTACTATTATTTTAGAATATTCAATAAATCATAGTTCTTCTAGATTACAGTAAATATCAAGAATGTAATTATTTTTTTCTAGCAGGTGTAAAATTAAAGTAATTAATGGTTTGATATTTATTATGAAGTATCTATTCCTCCTCCTCCTTTTAACACAAAGTAATATGGTGGTTCTGAAAAAGACCGATTGTGAAAGTGAAGCAGGTGGATATTTAGTCCAGGGTCTGCGTAAGGCCAATTGAATTCTTAATTATTTTTTTTCTACCGTCTGCGCACGAATAAAGACTTGATATTTTGAGGGTACGTTTTTACACAATCTAGCCTCCGATTTCTGCTACTCGGTCTTTTTATTCCTGGGACAACCTGTATATATTTATCCAGAGTATAAAAGTATTTAGAGCTGGATTAGGAACATTTTTTGTATAAATGAAATTTCAAAATTCGGACAGGAAGTAACACTTTTACTCTTAGCGAATAGCACTTTCTTTCGAACATTTCGCAAACTATGCATTCTATTTATTAAGAGAATAGAAGTATAATAGAATTTTGAATACTTTTTATATAATAGAATTTTTAAAATTTGAATTTAAAGTGACACTCTTACTCACAGGTTTATTTTTCTAAGAAGATAAAAGTATTTAAAACAATTTAGAACAATTTTGTATAATTTGAAATGCTCATAAATAGAGAGAGTCGTGTAGTGGTCACACCTCATTATTTATTAAGTTCTAAAATATTGGCGCTCAAGTGTCCCCGCGCCCAAGTTCCTTCCATCCCAAATGTCGTAGACCGAAAATATTTGACATACAATTGTATTCTTGGCTTTCACGGCCAGCGTTAAATAGGGTTCTTAAGATATTGAAAAAATTGAATTGAGGGAATGAAACTCAAAAACTGAAAGCGAAAAGAATCATTTAAAAATTATCATCATCATTGACATTCCATACAAAAAGTTACATTAAAACTGATGTAACTATTAAAAAATGTCCAAGAAATTTTATCGAATATAATACACACATGAATATAATAGACGCATGGCACTCCTTTATATTCCCACATTTTCAGATACTTATTTTTTAACACGGTTTTGTACTTTCTTTAAGTAGGTAAATATTTGGAGTATTTCGCCTGTGCGTGTGCAGATATTTTGATAATAACACGTGACGTAACGCATTGTTATGTAAATAATTACAGAAAAATTAAAAGTTAATAATTATATGTATGGAATATATACTTGCAAATATTAGGTGAATTATGATACAATGAAATCTGTTTAAACAGTAATATTGTAAATATAAAGTATGATTACTAAATAACACATAAGAATTTTTATTTTCTCTTTATTATATGCATAAAAATTATTTTTGCTTTCAATCCGAATTATACTGTTCAACGGACGTAACTAATTTATAACAACTCAAACATTTTCCTCTTCACTCGTTTTTGTTACTGATTACAAAAATTTGCTGATAAAAGTGTCCAGTAGAAATCAAGAAAAATGCCACTGTTCTACTTTTCTTTATAAAGTTTTTTAGTAGAAACAATAACTTGATGGAAATGCTCTTTATATTCATAATTATGATTACCACAACAGGAAAGTCTCCTAATTGTTAAGAAGGCTAACCAAAATTAGCGTCGGTCTTGAGGTTAGTAGATTTGAATTTCTGGAGTGCAGTAGATTTTGTTTTCCCCAGATGACAGTAAATATCTCGTCTCTCTTTGATGCTGGGGACACAACAGTCAAAATCCAATTATGAATCCAAAACCTTTCGGACTCACAATGCATTAAGAAATGTATTATATGTGGATAAATTTGATTTGAAAAATAGAAAAAGGAAAAGTTTGTGTGTTTACAAAAAAAAATGATGTGTGGCCACCACACGACTTTCTTAGACGTATGAGCGTTTCAAATTATAGAATTTTTTTATACAAAAATTATTCAAAATCCTATTTTAAGTACTTTTATTCTCTTAATAAATCTCTGTAGAATGCACACTTTGCAAGATATTCAAAAAAAGTGCTGCTCCCTAAGAGTAAAAGTGTTACTTCCGGTCCGAATTTTGAAATTTCATGTATACAAAAAATATTGCAAATCCAGCTCTAAATACTTTTGTACTCTTGATAAATATATATAGAATGCATAATTTACGACATATTTGCAAAAAATCGCTATTTGGTAAGAGTAAAAGTAGTACTTCCGGACCGAATTTCGAAATTTTTTTTCTACAAAAAGTGTTGAAAATTAAGTTCTAAATACTTTTATACTCATAACGTAACTGTCTAAAAACCATGACTTGCGAAATATTTGTAAAAAACTGATTTTTGATAGGAGTAGAAGACCTACTTCCGGTAAGACTTTCGAAAAACTTTTTAAATAAAATTGTTCTAAATTTTAATTTTAAGTACATATGAATTCTTTATAAATTTGTTTAAACTTAGTAGTTGACGAAATATTTGCAAAATTCGATTTTTTCACTGAAGTAAACTACTGCTTCCGGTCTACCGATTTTACTGAAAAACTAATCAGATTTTAAGAGGAAGATTATACACGCAAATACAAAATTTGGAATTGATATCTACAGCGGTTTGACCGCTATCATGGTCATACACACACAGACAGACAGACACACACACGCGCGCGCGCGCACAGAGAGAGAGAGAGAGAGAGAGAGAGAGAGAGAGAGAGAGAATATCCGTCATGTATCCAAGTGGCGATGTTTTTTGTTAAATTCGGAGTCAGAAATCTTAAACCATATTTCCTGTGTTTTCAAAAAGGAGGCACACACCGAAATGGGAAAATATTGAAAGAGTCTATAAATTGAAGAAGCGTTGCCACGTTACTGTAGCATAGATATGCAATTCTTTCTGTTGCCATTTGATTGTTATTGAATATTTTCTTTTTTAATAGTAAAAACAATAATATGTTTGTCTTAATATCTCCTAAATTAATTGATTCTAAGTTTAATTGATCTTGATTTAGGATTTCGTTTTCAGTGGGATATATACGCAATAAAACACAAAAAGCATTCTGTCCAAGTATTTCTACTTTCTTATAAGCAATATCTATCAATACCAAATATTATATTTAAAATCAAAATCTTCCTTTCAAGATTTCATTAGATTTTCACTAAAATTTTACCCATATTTCAACAACTCCTAAGTTTTGACAAATTTCCTAAGAAATTCAAAATTAGTTTAAGGTGAATTTGAAAACGATTTTATAAAAAAAATATTCTGAAATTCAAACAACTGCTTTTTTGCGAATATTTTACAACTTATTTCTTCTACACAGATTTATTAAGAATATAAATAATGTTTGTTTAAAAAAAATTGAAAATTTAAACACTTAGTTTAATCGAACAGCATTTGTTCTAAGTATTTCGCAAATTATTCATTCCGTAGAGATTATTTAAGAGGACAAAAGTAGTTAAAACTTAATTTGGGACTAGTCTTTTATAAAAAATTTGAACTGCCCATATGAATAAACTTAATATTTGTGAGTATAATCTTCCTCTAAAGATCGATTAGATTTTCAGTAAAATCGGTGCACCAATCCTATCAAACCACATAATTTTCGATGTCAAATACACTTTATCGATATGAAGTTCGAGCCAAACCGAGACTATTTCATATTGAACTCTCAGGATCATCCTACTAAATGTTTAATTCTAAAACCACTTAAAACGAAAACAGCTGAAGAAGTCTCATATAATGCAGCGGATATTTTTTGCACTTTCCTGGCTCCATTTAGTTTTCCAATAAAATAATCTTTAAGAAAAAGAGTCTGTAGCCAAACCTTAAACTTGTACTCTGTAAGCCCCGCCAATATAATCAGGACGTACAATAAAACCAAACAATGGTCAAAAAGGTTAAGGTTTATTCAGAGCAAAGAGAATCGTGCCCTGCATAAAAGAATTTAATAAAAACCTTACAAGGCCAAATTTGGTAAAAAGCAATGAATGGGTCTTGCAGATTCCTTCGTGGAAAGGGAATCAATATTTCGGAAAGCAAAGAAGATTTAGTAGTCTTGGGGGAACGAAAATGCAATCATTGTAGAAGCATGTTTCATTTGCGAAGATTTTGAAACCGTTCAACCACGTAAAGAATGCGATTTAAAGGTAATATGAAGCTTGTAGTTGAAATTGAAGTTCAATTCGTATGTAGCCTATGCGGCAGACGTGATACAATCATAGAGCAACACAAAAATGCTAAAGCTAGGCTAAAGAAGTAAGGTGAAAAAATGTAAGACAGGGCTTACATTTTGAAAAACTACCTCCTGCTGAAATCAGTCAAAAGTTATTGTTCCGGTTGTCGACAGAGGGTTGCTTGCCCTTGGAGGTGTTGTAGGTGTAGTGCTAGGCGTTATAGTTAATCCAGGTTGTATATATTGGGTACTTTATAAACCCATCGGATATTCCGAGCTCTTCAATAAATTTGAAAAAGCTTCAGAACGTGTTTCTGAGGCAAATCAAGGATTTATTACGTGCCATTGCATATGTTATTGTAAAACAAAACAGTGCAAATGTAGGGAAAATAAGATGTTGAGCAATTTTGAAATGCCACAGTAGTAGTTCTTGCAAGTATAAATTAATAAAATGTTACTACCTAAATACCTCTGATGACATAATAGCTGATGTAACTTTCTATAGTTCTATGCAGAAATAAATATTTTAAATAAAAACAGTTATCAGTTATTTTTATGTCCGATCGATTTACGAGTGTTCTGAATATTTTGAACGCGTAGTAGCTGTTTCATCATTATTCGCAACGTTTCGTGGTCAAAAAAACTGGCCACAAAGCCAAACATGAACAGTATTTGGTCGTTCAACACCGTCCGCAACACTTTATGGTTTTTTTTGCCCAAGTCCGACAATATAAATTTAACAAATTCAGTTTTGCCAACTACGAGCTAGGCGCCATAAATTCTCGGCCTGATATACAAAAAAGAAACTTGGAACAATATAAGAATTTTTATTTTTCAATGTAATCTCCCCTAACTTCTATACATTTATTACAAAGATTAATTAATAATACCCTTGTAAAAATAATTTGAAGTTTTTCCGTCAAAATGTTCTATAACAGCTGCTTGCAACTCACTGTCGTCCTTAAAACTACGTTCCCTAAGGTCTCTTTTTAAATTAGAAAACAAAAAAAATCACAAGGAGCCATATCCGGACTATACGGTGGATGTTCCAATTCTTGAAAGCTGCATTCGCGGATAGCAGCTTGTGAAATGGCGGCAGTATGGACGGGAGCATTGTCGTACAATAATTGCACACCTTTTGTCAATTTTCCATGACGTTTTGCACGAATACTGTGCCTTAATTTGTGCAATAAAGACGCATAATATGTGCCGTTCACACCAATGGCGGCTCTTTAATGAGAGCAAGTGAGCAATTGCACCCCCTGGAATTTTGAAACAAAACAAACCAAGCGGCGACTAACTGTGAAAGTATTTATTTATTACGTATTCATTGTTATTGAACAGGAACGTGGCGTGTACGGCACGCGAAACAACCTACATGCACCGATCGTAGTCATAGATATAATGACGACTAAGACTAACAGCGCACGGATGTAAAGACCCCTTCCACCGAGAGAAACATACCCATGTGCAAGCGCTACTGTTGCTGCGTTAAGCCATTAAACATTACATTGAAAGTGGGGAGAACTGTATTTTGTTCTAGTTCCATATCGTATAATACATAGCATGTGAGCAAGATTCCCGTCGGCTCAACGCTGATGTAAGATGAATTTCGTGTCTGCGATGCATAATAACACGTTTTCGCGGTTAACGTATGATGAAAAAATCGCAATAAAAATCTTAAACGGCCGATGCCTCAATTATGTTTAGGAAATAAACAATCTGTTAAAGGTAAAGACGTTATAAGAAAATTCAAAATGAATATTTATCAGAAAAATGACTGGATTTGTGGGTGTGAAATTAAAAATACTTTGTTTTGTTTTCCGTGTCTTTTGTTTGGTGGTGAACCGTCTTGGTCAAAGAACGGAATAAAAGACTTAATTCATCTTAGTGCTAAAATTACGAAACATGAAAATTCCGAAGGGCATTTGAAAAATATATTTAGTCCAAGAATGTTAGGAAAAAATAACATTCAGAATGTTTTAGAATTTTAGATCATCATATAGAAAAGCAGTTCAACAACACAATGAACAGGTAACAAAAAATAGGCATGTGTTAAATTTAATAATAAATTGCATTAGATTTTGTGGCGCGTTTGAACTGGCACTTCGGGGTCATGATGAACGGCAAACGTCGAATACCAAGGGCATTTTTCGGGAATTGATAAATTTTACGGCAGAATTAGATAAATCGCTCAGAGATCACATCGAAGCAGTACCGGTTTTTAATTGAATTTATAAATGATTTCCCAAATTTTAATGAAAAAGTGATAGAACTGTTCTGCAAGTCAAAGACACGCAAAATGGACTTCGTTTATCGTCAGATGTAATCAAACTGTAGTGTTATATTTTTTATTCCCTCAAAACAAACTGTACAATGAACAGTACCTGTCTGGAACAGTATGTCGGTGAAACTTATAAAGATTGGGTAAGCGTTCTTGTATTATACTTTTACTTTCTTATACGTAGTATAAGGAAGTATTGTGATGATGAAAATTTTCGACCTCGAGATTTTTGCAGATGTCCACGTTTTGAGGTCCCCTGATGCCAAAAAAGTGGTTTTTAAAAAATCTCTCTCTCTCTCTCCTCTCTCTCTCTCTCTCTCTCTCTCTCTCTCTCTCTCTCTCTGTGTGTGTGTGTGTGTGTGTGTGTGTGACCACGATAGCGATCAAACCGCTACAGATATCAATTTCAAATTTTGTATTTACGAATATAATCTTCCTCTTGAGAACTGATTAGATTTTGAGCAAAATCGGCAGACCGGAAGTAGTAGTTTACTTCAGTGAAAAAATCGAATTTTGCAAATATTTCGTCAATTACTAAGTTTAAACAAATTTATAAGGAATTCAAATGTACTCAAAATTAAATTTGAGAAAAATTGTATTAATAAAGTTTTTCGAAATTCCGACCAGAAGTAGGTCTTTTACTCTTATCGAAAATCAGTTTTTTGCGAATATCACGCAAGTCATGCTTTCTAGGCAGGTAAATTATCAGTATAAAAGTATTTAGAACGTATTTTTAAATATCTTTTGTATAAAAAAAATTTCAAAATTCGGACCGGAAGTAACACTTTTACTCTTACCGAATAACGATTTTTTGCAAAATATGTCGTAAATTATGCATTCTATATATATTTATGAAGAGTACAAATGTATTTAGAGTTGGATTTGGAATATTTTTTGTATAAATGAAATTTCAAAATTCGGACCGGAAGTAACACTTTCATACGTATAAGAAAGTCGTGTGGTGGCCACACCTTATTTTTTAATTTTGAAATTATGCACTCCCTATGTGAACCACCCCGAGCCGCCACTGGTTCACACTGGTATTGCGCTCTTTAAGGTCAATTAGCAAAATGCCCTCACAATCCCAGAATATTGTGGCCATTACCTTTTTCGTTGATTGAACGACTTTCACCTTTCTGGGACGAGGTTCATCAGGTCGCCGTCATTCCATGGACTACCTTTACGATAGAGGATTGAGTCGTCTCCACACATGTTTAAAAACGACTGCGCACATTCGACTCGTCGTTCACGTTGGAGAGCAGAAAGAAGTCACGATAACTATCTAGCACTAATTTTATTCATACCCAAATGGTCATGGTGAATTCGGCAAACACTTGTTTCGGAAATGTTTGTTATCACTGCTAATTCCTGCACTTTCAAACGGCGATCTTCTAGCACTAAATGTTCAATAATTGGCGTTATCACTTCAATTGGTCCACCCGACCGATCAGCATCTTCCAGGGATTCTTGTCCCAAACGGAAACGTTTTGTCCACTTTTTTACAGTTGACTACGAAGGAGATGAATCACCGAAACGTAGTTTAATGTGATAAAGTGTATACTCTTCTTTTGTTAAAAATTTAATGACCGACATTTTCGTGCGCTAGTCACATTGATTTGCGGGTTACTAAAAACTCCTACTCTTCGAACCGTCATATTTATAGTGTACACCTCGGTATGTGCATGCATGACGTGACGGAGTTTGAACACGTTTGAACCTGTATAAGCCTGTCAGGCGGAGAATTTCTGGCGCCTACCTCGTACTTTGTATTATATGAATGAATTGTTTATGCACATTTTAAGATAATTCTTTAATAATAATTAGCGATTTTGCGGAATAGTCAATAATATTGAAATACATACCTACCTAATAAAAGAAAAGGAAAATCTCAAATATTTCTTTTGAAAAGTTATTTGTGAACAGAATTTATATCTGCGTTCTTCAATAATCAGGGTTTTCTTTTTCGGATTCCTCAAATATCGGTAATTTATATTTGACAATTAGCACAAAAGAAAACAACTATTTTTTAAAAACACTTTTAATGAATTGAAAAAGTCAAACATTTAATTTAAGTATAGTCACACTATACGCTACACACACTGTAAAACATCAAATTAAATTATATCTTTTTTACAACATATCACAGTATTCTCTTTAATGCACTATGACATAAATGTCATAGATATTAAAGTAACGTTACATTTAATCTAATATATATACGCACGCTGACATAAGTAATAACAACACCACACTGCTCTCAACATATCTAGAGCCACTTTGCGTTATATCTTTACATTGTTGTGGATACAGGTTCCTTAGTGCACCTTTACTATTCAACGCTATTAAACAAACGTGATATTTTTTCCGGACAGCCTGTAATTTTGCTGTAAGTGTTGTGTTCAACTCAAAAGATCTCCGGATGTACGGCAAGGTAGTTTTGTGAATATATAAACTAGGATTGTTTATATTTCTGATTACGACGTGAGTATCAGCAATATCGTCATTCTTCAAAACTCTCCATTTGATCTTGAGCCTTTTACTTTTCCTGAAATAAATTTTCTTTAGTTAAATCTGTATGTTACTTACTTTTAGTCATAATTCTGAACTTACACTCTAAATTCTCTGAACTCTAAATCCGACGTGATAGCATACTCTCCTGGTTTTACCTGCATCAGCTTGGTTGTGTTAATGTTAGAGGGACAATATAATCTATCTTCACTAGTACTTAGTATAGGACGATTGCGTAAATGTGGTGGTTCTGAACATTTGACTCTCTTATAGAATTCTTTGACTTTCAATTGTCCAGAAAGATATCTCTTAAATGGTCTAACAAAGCAGTCACAATTAGTGGGATTACCTAAAAAAGAAAACACTAGTAATGCTTTCTAAAATGCATATATTCGTGCGGTGTTTGGAAAGAAAGTTATTGGATCCGATTAGTTTTCAGTATCAATGACAAATTAAGAGTGAAATATAAAATATATGAATTACCAATGTCACATTAGATAATATTGACGATAAAGTTGTTAATTATATTATAAATTCAGTGAGCGATATAGAGTATTGTCCCAAAGTTTTCGGAAAAAATTTTGATGATTTGTAGTTGTACTAAAAGACGTTTAGTTAAGCTGTCGCTGGAAGTCACATGTCTCGATTAACTTGTTTTAATTATGACTGTTTAGTTTTTGTGATCTGATTCAGCAAAAAGTCTTTTATAAACTAGATGTTCGTAAAGGAATTTACAATCTAGTTGGGCGATCGTGAAAAAGATATTTCTTTCCCAACAATTTATTAAACATTAAAGGAATGTGAAGAGGAAATACCGTGCGTTAATTTTCTCTAAAGTGATCGACCAATAGGGAAGTGAGGGAAAAAAAATCATTGAAACCCTTAAGGACATGGACAAGTTTCACAACAAAAATAGGTCGAAGACCCAGCGTTTCAAAGATCACTGTTTTTCGAACAATTTCCCGAAATAACGTAGTGTTTCGAAAACAAAGGAAAGCACCAAAATATATCACCGCCCAGTAAAAAAGAATACCCAGGTTTTGTCGTGCTCCAAGGCCCATCCATTTTGTCAATAAACTGATTATAATGGATGATGAGAAATATTTCACCTTGTCCCATTCAGAGATGAAGGGAAACGACGGTTTTTATACCGAAGACATAGAGAACACAGAGACAAGTCAAATTCAAAGGTAAATCTAAATCTAAATTTGAGGACAAAATGATAGTGATATTTTTGAGGCCAGATTTATCTCGCAGCCGTACATTGGTCGTGTTGGAGGAGAAGCCTGAACTGCACAACTTTACATTCAAAGTTGGCTTTCTAAACTGCTTCAATTTTTAACGCAAATCTTGGTAATGATGATATCATGTTTTGGCCTGATCTAGCTTCATGCCATTACGCTAATGTTATTAGAGACTGGTATAACGTAATCAACATAAGCGTTGTACCTAAATTAGACAATCCTCCCAATGTACCTTAGACTAGGCCAATAGAGAAATTTTGGTCAATATTGACCAGAAAAGTGTATGAATATAGCTGGGAAGCTGAAAATGAAGACCAATTTCGACGTCGAATTTTTCAAAAAATGCGAGAAGTTGATCCTGTTGCTGTCCAGTGGATGATGGGAGAAGTCAAAAGAAAACTGAGGACCATCGAAGATAATCGCTACCACTAATTTAAAGATTAAGTATGTATTGATGTATTTATTGTTAATTGTTGAAAGATATAGCTTATAAAGTAAAAGAGTTTTGAGAAAATTATCACAATCTAAAGATTTTCCGAAAACTTTGGGACCATACGTTATTAAACAACTAACATAGACAAGCCAGAAGATACATCTCTTGATTTTTCGCTGTTTTAAATATAAATCCTGTCTTTATTTTTATTTATTTTTTTTTTAATTCATAAAGAAGACTAAAAATAATAAAATAAAACTTCTTGTAATCCATTTATATAAAATACTACTATAATACTATGCCGTTCTTTGTTGCACGATCAAAACTGCGCGTGCGCTGCAACAAGTTTTTCTAATTTAGATGTGTTTGTTTACCACATAGATGTATTGTTAAAAAAGTTGTTTAAAGCTTGTAAGTCATCAAACAAGCATAAATAATTTAAAGATCGACAAACTCCGTCACAATTAATAATTGATCCTATATAGTAAAATGTGGAAAAATAACTAAACTTCACTTAAACGGATGAAGAAATATCATACCGAAACTATGGACAAACAAGCGACCGTATTGATGAAATATTTTGTCACAAGTTGTATCAATTGTGTTTATTTTATAGTAACCTAATTAACTAAAACCCATAGACAGTTCAACTGCATTGCTATTATGTTAAAGTAGAATAAAAAACATTTCTGTATAAGTCATGAACAATAATTTATGACGTAATAACAACACCAATATTAATCAACCTAACATGTAACAATATAAATCACTCTCCATTAAAATATCACGGTAGATATGTACTAACATCACCTTCAGTAAATGATCAGTGAGTATTCAAGCCTTGACTCACTTTTCAATATATACAATACATGCATAAGGCATGTATAATAATGAATTATATTTTTAGGTAATTTTATTACTACGTTATATATTTAATTATTTGAATTGGACGTAATAAAAAGAACAATTATGCCTGGAGTTTGAGTGTTATTAAACGCCAAACTACCTCATTATTATAAATTTTGATATGTTCACCACCGATCCCATATGATATGAAGTACAAATATGCTGAAATATGCTATTACAAGAATAAATTGGCGGGTTGAAATTCATCATGATTCATCGATGATGTAAGTAACCTGGAAACTGAACGCATTTTCACAACATAGTTGAAACTTTTGCTTTTCATTTATACTTTTGACAAACGCCGGGTTAGAACGCACGTCCAAAAGAGGGCAAATAATTCTGCATAAATTTACACAATGAAGAAAAAAGACATATGATTTTATGTGGGATGTATTTGAACTTTTTTTTTTACAAATCAGACAACATGACACACGAAATATTAATCCATCCTACATAATGTTTACGGAATATTACAAACCTCGATTGTTTAATAGTATTGCGTCATTACATTCTCCATCCACGAATTCGCAAAGAGACAATAGTGTTGGACGCTTATTGAATATTAAGAAATCTGTTGCGGAAAATAACATAGAAAATCAAGTTCCAACGTTTACTTAGACAGTCTCAGAGTTGCCAAATGACGCCGATGTACACAATATAAATCCTGCCGCTTAAAGATTTAACCGGATACGACTTCTCATTGTTTCCAAACATGAACAAAATCTGAACAAAAAAAGACTTGCATCAAACGAAGACATTATCCCAAAACTAAGTCTCTTTCCCAGAGTGATAAATTCTACTTTTTTGGAGGGCTTAAAAGAGTTGGAATTTCGTTGGGAAATGTATCAAGCTAAAAAGGGACTATGCTGAAAAATAAATCAAGTGTTTATTAATCACATCTCGTATAAACATGGGTGCAGAACGTTAAGCACCCGTCCAGCATTACATTATTGATGTATTCTCTCCTTGCTGCTAAACCCTTACATGCAAGTCGAGTTGGTTCAATTGGTATATATATTTTTTACTTGCACATCTTAATATTCGATTTTTCTTCATTCTTACTATTCTCACGCATGTATTATTTTCAATACCTATTTCGAATAATATAATAGCATCACCATTAATTGGCGCTTTTAGAAAATAGTAACACAACCATATTCACTTGCTTTTGCATACTGAATGAACACGCATTCAAAATACTAAGTAGCGTAAATTCTCTCGTCTGGATTTCGCACAAACATGAAAAAAGCAAAAATTAAAACTTTGCAGCAGGTAATATTTGGAGCCAACTACATTCATTGATACTTTAATGTACTACACAGTCGAATTAACACGTTCGGACAAATTACTCTGTCTAGTTTTACTTTTTTTTGTTACCGTGCATTATTGTACAGAAACAGTTGTGGTGTTATTATATAGTGTATTAATAAACCTACGTAAAAAACGAGTTTTTAAATCAATTTCTACCGTTACACTGGGAGGAATTAAAGTGATTTTTTACCAACAATTTTTTTTGTGTTGCGTCTGTAGATAGTGTGTTCATGACTTAATTGGTAATATGAGTGCTGCAATGGCCTAGTATAATTTATTTTTTCGAAGTTGGTAGCACCAAATAATAATGCCATATTGTCATGGTGCATTCAATAGATAACAAGTGTCATTAATTGATTTACGTATTGCAATTTAAAATTTTTCATATTATTAAATTGTTGAAGTCTTCCTAATTAATTTCTCATTCATTATTTTATAATCACATGACCATGCATATCACTCACTTATAACCTTGTAAACGTAATGAAGTGGTATTAATTACCACTAATTTTATATTCATATTCTGTTCAAATTGATTAATATAAATTTCGTCAAGCCCAGATACATGGACGATTGATAGCTCTTACTTGATTCGATGGATGGTGGTGTGTGATTGATAATGTTTTAAATCGTTATATTATATACAGAGAGATCGTAAAAGGTCGACCGTGCCGCTTCATAGTCACGGTGTATTTGCCGCATATATCATATACTGAATTGTATTTCGTCATGCGACATCTATTATTTTACGTATGAACTACTTTCAAGAACTTTATTCAAGTTTACTTGTTTTAATAACTCATGAAATACATTCAATAATAATTGATAATATCTTTATTAAATCTAATTTAATACAAAGATCGATATTGCATATAACATTACATACCTATTTAGAAATATTATAACATGTGTTCAAAATAAGATCCTTCATTTTGTAGACACACATTTATACGTCTTTAGAGAAATGAAAACATTTTGGATCATTTCTTCAGTTAGAGCTACGAAAATAAGCCTCAACAATAAACTTACCTTGTTCTTCCGTAAATGGCATCGTTGAATTCAATGCAACTTTAAAATTAAGCAAAAATGATAATGATATTCGTAACAACAACGAAACGTATCTTTTATTGCATTGAGAAAGACAGTTTCTAATATTCAATTAAACGCAGTAAACCATGGGAAAAAGAAACGGCAAAAAGCTTATATGTGTGACAATTATATATAAATGACAAAATATTGGATTGACAGACACTTTAGCGAAGTTATGTACAAACTAAATATTCATACTACAACAATGAACGTGTAGCAAACTCGTGCTTGATATATCGATGAAGCGGCACGGTCACCCATTTACGATCTCTCTGTATATATTAAAAGTATATATCCTGAAATATTAATTAATTAATTTAATTTCTTTATTCTGAAATTGTTCCGATCGATGTCGTTTCAATCGTCATCTCTAGTTCGTACTTCGGCCGTGTCAGTTGTTAAAACGATTACACTATATGCGCAAACTTTTGAATTTATATTTAGAATAATATTAAATAAACACATAGATATATGTCTTGCACTTTTTTTTATTTCAAATAAAACGTTGGTACATGTCGTAATTCTCATGAATTACATCAAATGTCAAGAGACGTTTCTGGAAATCACTAAAAGGTAGTAGATTTGGTGTAATGTCGATTGCAAATGACGTATCGTTTCCCACACCCACTGTTATAATTTTTGTAGTAGTGAATTTTAAATCATTTGTTTCATTTTAACTTAAACTAATGATATAAAATGTATATCCAACCGAGCAGCACTCGCATTCCCCATAGAGGTATCGGTTAATCTCTGCCTAACATCGTAAGTGAGGTCCTGGAAACTCTGCTACTGCATCAATAATCATCTGCAGGACAACGAGCTAGCTGACGCGAATTCACATAGCTTTCGGAAGCAACACTATAATTATATAGGCATGCCACGAATAGTTAACTTCGTAGTTCAACAGGAATATTGTGATAGTGATACTCGACCTAGAGAAAGCGCTCGACAATATGCCACGGGCCCCTATGGACAATGCGCATGTAAATTTTGCACCGATAGCTCTAAAACCTCTCTGATCCTACTTCCATGACAGGAGCTTCAACACCAAAGTAAGCGGCGGGATCTCCTAGGCAAAAAGTATGGAAAGTCGAGTATTACAAACCAGGCCTTGCATTCTACAATCTATGCGGTCGCAACATAAATTCCAAGAAAAATGATTACGAATTACGGAAATTGGGTTGGATTGAGTTGGGTTGGGTTGGGTTGGATTGGATTGGATTGGCTTCCAGTGTGCGTGCGTACGTGCGTGCAACTTCTTGGAATAAATATTTAAAATTTTTAAGTCAATTTGAATATATAATTTATACTGCGACATACTTAAAATCCCAAGCAATTTATTTTTAGTCTGAGTACTTGCTGTTAGAATAGATTATCTTGTGTGTAACTGATTTACGCCGCCACCGCGACTTGCATTTTAGCGATTTTTATGATTTACAATTTCCACCCCTGCTCGAATTCAAATTAAAAATTATAGACATAAACTAATTACCTGTAACCTAATATGATCCAGGGTACTATGTTATTGCTATTTCAACATCTTGGCTCTCTTATAGTTACATATAAGTATGATCATATAATTATTAAATATCTGTATTGAAAATTGTTCGCCGCCAAAACGTTAGATAGTCGAAGTGGGGATACAAGAAAAGACAGAACGGGCAGTCGCAACAAAGCATCCGACCATGTGTGGTATATTTACTAAACTTTGGACAATTAACATACGAATTACTATCTATACTTAGTTCATTTATGTATTGTCATTATTTGGGAATGACATTGACGGTAGAAGAAATTACAAAAGATGTTACCAATTTGCCATATTTTGATATGCAAAGTCCAAATTTGGTTTAACTTTCAAGAAATTCAGATTTTATTTAATGGTTTCTAAAGTATGTATTTTTACACGCTTAACATAGTTTAGTTCTTTCGTTTTAATGATTATTAATTCAACTAAAATATTATAGTTAAATTATCTCTTTTGTGATGTTGTGTAGTTTTCCTCATGAGTTGTCCTCTTTTACTCCTATGTATTTTTGCTTGTCTATCCATTCATTAATCAGATTTATATTTTATCATTAGGTAATTGTATATTTCTTAAAATTAATTTTCTATTTTATTTGGTAAATGCTGTTTCAATTTTGGTTGAAAATTGTAATTAACAATAAATATTAAAATGAAGCACAGTAAGATGTGTAAACAATATTGTTGAGTACCTTCTAAGTAAACGTCCACGTCTTTGGTTATCATATTAGTTAATTCCCGTCCAATTCCATCAAAATTATTGTATCTAACGTCTAAAATCTTTAGGTCGCTGACATTTTTAAACGCCCGCCATGGTAAATCCTTCAAATTATTATTATGTAAAATTAGTTCCGACAGATTTCTGGGTAACTTAAAAACATCTTGTTCACTGAAATCTTCGATATTATTATTTGACAAATCCAAAATGTTTAAACTGCTCAAGTTTCCTATAATATCTGAAATCATAACAATTTAGTTATAGCAAACAATATTTAATTAAGCCCTTCGGGAAACTCACATCTCCGAATTCCCGAAATGCCACTATTCGATAAGTTCAGCTTCTGCACTTTCGAAGTGCCGGAAACTATATCATACGTAAGAATTGGCATGTGATTGTAAGACAAATCGATATCCCTCAACTTGTACGGTATGTATGGATTACTAGGGAACATCTTTCTCGTGATAAAACTTATTTTATTGTTGCTTAAATTCAGCTGGAATGAAAGACATCAATAAATATTCCATTTTAACATTTCTGGTGTGTCATCTTATTTAATTTATTATTGTTATATGTATTATTTCGAAATTGTGAAACTTATAAAAAAATTAGAAAATTATATACAGAGAGATTCAAAAAGATTACCAATGACGCTCCAACAATACATGATAAATCTTGTGCATGTGCCACCTTTTTCAAATATTGTTTTAAGAAATGCAATTACTTTACGATCGTTATTTAAAACATGTATGTTTTGAATACTGATACAATAAAAATGACTTATCTCACCTCCGAGAAAAATGAATTACTATACAAGGTGTTATAAATTAAGTCGGCATTATTGCTAAGTTTGTTATTAATGAAGCTACAGTATCGGTTAAATTAGCAAAGTAGTAGTATTTTTATCGTGAACAATGATGGTGGAACCAAAAAGCCAGTTGAACTTATAATTTTCGAGCTATTTACAAAAGTAACTTTTTTTTAAATGGAACACCCAGTATATTTTTGCATATATTGAAAGAAGGAATTATTTTAAAAAGGAAAGCTTTCATACATTACTGACAAAAAATGAAACTTGCTGCAGTTATTCACTATTTTATACAGCAATTCATATCAATAAAATCAAGATGGCTATGATAAAAAAAAACAGCAAATATTAAACAAAAATTGTGTATTATGTATATTTATTATAATAGATGTTCGAAGATATCACCGTTTTGTCCAATACACTTCCAAATTCGTTTATGTACATTGCGAGTTACTTTTAAAATCGATCTCGCGTCTATGTTATTAGCAATAGTAATTATTTTATTTTGCAGCTCTACATCGTTTTTATATCTCCTTTTGTAAATTTCATTTTTTAAATATCCCCAAAAATAAAAGTCCATAGGGTTTAGATCCGGGGACCGTGGTGGCCACTGAATTGGTCCATTCGTACCTATCCACTTATTCCGAAACATTTCGCTGAAAAATTTTTGTACTTCGCGATGATTATGCGCTGGTGCTCCTTCTTGTTGAAAATGTACATGTTGTCGAGTGGCCACGTCCAGGTTATCCAAAAATATTTCTAAATGTTCAGTCATGAATTGTAAATATCTTTGCCAGGTTAATGCACCATTATAAAAGAATGGTCCGACAATCGTCGAGCCAATTAATCTACACCAAACATTAAAACTAAACCGTATTTGTGGAGCATGGGGCCGTTCCAACAATAAATGTTCTCGTGACCAATAGTGATGGTTTTTTCTATTCCAAATTCCAGAATCAGAAAAATTCGATTCATCGCTCCACAAAATATGACCAAATGCATTTACATTCTGCGCTGAATAATTAAGGTACCAGTGACAAAACGTTAGTCTCCTCTCTTGATCACCCGGGAATAATGTTTGCTGGTACTTAAATGCGATATATTTAAATTTTCTTAATATTCTGTGCACACAATTAACGTTTACCTCTAATTCCCAAGCAGCGTCTCTTATAGAATTATTGGGAGGCACTTCAAAGTAAGCCAAAACGTCAATTTCCATTTTCTCCTTTCTTTTTCTAGTTTTTTGAAAACATTATTTTCTGAATTGTCGATACAGTGTTTGATAATAGCGTCGATCTGGCTGCGAGCGTAGAGGATAACACTCAGCGTAATATTCTTGGGTCCCTACAGAGTGTTTACGACACACGATATACGCTTCTATCATATCACACTTTTCCAAATGATTCAATACCATTGTTAATCACTTTATTAAAGTTACAACACAAACTTAAATATAACAACGATAATGCGAAGAAACGGTGTTGTACTTATCAACAGTAAATCAATAGTAACTTAACTTAACCTAAGAATCAAAATTTAAACATACAAAAACTACTCCCACTCCTCCCAGCTGGAGCCATTAGTCATAGCCATCTTGATTTTATTGATATGAATTGTTGTACAAAATAGTGAATAACTGCCGCAAGTTTCATTTTTTGTCAATAATGTATGAAAGCTTCCCTTTTTAAAATAATTCCTTCTTTCAATATATGCAAAAATATACTGGGTGTTCCATTTAAAATAAAGTAACTTTTGTAAATAGCTCGAAAATTATAAGTTCAACTGTCTTTCCGGTTCTGCCGACTTAATTTATAACACCCTGTATATTATACAACAGTACAAGAACAAAGGCGATGTAACCTATGTCCAAGTGATATTTAATTTGTGACAAGAATAAATATCTAGACATCTGACTTACTACTGATAAATTTTGAAAATTATTCTGAAAATGCGTCACATGCCTAAAACGTCTCGTATATTAAAAAGAACAGTCTAAATTTCCTGTTATTTAGACATTCATTAAACCGCAAAATAAGTAAAACACAAGTTATCTTATTGTTTGTTATAAAAACAACGCTTAAAGATCATAACTGCATGCGTCTACAGGTGCATGTAATAAAAATTATATACAGAGAGATTCAAAAAGATTACCAATGACGCTCGAACAATACATGATAAATCTTGTGCATGTGCAACCTTTTTCAAGTATTGTTTTAAGAAATGCAATTACTTTACGATCGTTATTTGAAACATGTATGTTTTGAATACTGATACAATAAAAATGACTTATCTCACCTCCGAAAAAAATGAATTACTATATATTATACAATAGTACAAGAATAAAGGCGATGTAACTTATGTCCAAGTTATATTCAATTTGTGACAAGAATAAATATCTAGATATCTGACTAACTACTGTTAATTTTGAAAATTATTCTGCGTCACATGCCTAAAACGTCTCATATATTAAAAAGGACAGTCTAAATTTCCCGTTACTTAGACTTTCATTAAACCGCAAAATAAGTAAAATATTAGTTATCTTATTGTTTGTTATAAAAACAACGCTTAAAGATCATAACTGCGACTACTGGTGCATGTAATAAAAATTGGAGTAAACTAATTGAAAATAAATCAAAAGCTACAAATTGAACAATTGTTGGAAATCGTTGGGTTTTTAAAAAAAATGGATAAACAAAGTATATTCACATTGCATATTATCACTCTAATGAAAGTGTTTTGATCAATGGAGTCTTTTTTCTTCTGCAAATAATGTGCTCGATATCGCTCAGCCGCCAAAAAGGATCGTCAACCACCGAGCATGTTAGGGTACATTTACCAAGATAGCAGCTGATTTATGCTGGATCTATGTAAAAGAACTTAAATACAATTTGACCAAAATACCAATACAGTAACCGATCTATGCTGGATCTATGTAATGTAGTAACAATAAAAATGTCATCATGATCCAGTAGTTTTATAAGTTGTCGTGGTTTTCCCCTATTTCGATTTGGTTAATTTTCGTTCGAGTGTTTAGAAACTTCTTTCATGCCTGACTAATATTTGCCTTTTTTATAACACTGACTTCTTTTTTTCAATATTATCTATTCTTCCTGTTTTAACTACTGACTTTTCTAATTCTCTCTTAACTTGTTTTTCCTCCAACTTCTTTCATATTTCCAAATTAGTTTAAAGTTTAGCGATGTAACTCCTAATCTTTCTCTAATTTCTACATTTCTGGAATTAATTTTGCTTCAAAAATACGCTAAAATGTGTAAATTAAAAATGACTTTTGAAAATTTCTAGTGTATTGCAACCGCAAACAGGTGTTTAGTATTCTTTAGTTTTCATAATCTTCTTACTCTATCGTATTGGTAAAGATTAAGGAGTTGCACTATACCAGAGCTTTCCAATAACTCATTTTTAATTTACACGTTTCCATGTTATCTACCATGTGGTAAAGTTGGCTGCTATCCCCAATACATCCAGGATCTTCCGACAGATGCTACAAATGGGAGCTTCTCTTTCTATTTTATGTTTGTCAATGAAGGCACTAAATCAAGTTAACATTTTAGATTAATTTTATATGTTTTTTATTTATAATGTATATAAATTTGTGTCATTTTTTCTAATCTCTATGTGAAGTTTATTTTTTTACAAATTGAACAGTTGTATTAATCTTAAAATTAATTTTTATCATAAACTAAACATCCTTTATGCCTTTTCTAATAGACTCACTGTTATTGTGTCCTTTCATGATGTGCTTGTATTCTCGTTACAAATCCTTCTTTCCCTTCATTTACACGAATTAAAACACCATTATAGCTTTTGTACTGTTATTAATCATGATGTGAGTTTATAGTTTTAGGCAACTGTTGTGTACGGAGAATAACATTATTTTCAAAAAAAATTTCTGAATAGTTGTCTAACTACAAAAGTCTTGTTACTACATATATATTGCTATTTGTTGATTTTTCTGTTAAATCGTCGCGCACATGGATTTTCTTTCGTTTATCTTTCTGCCCGGGCTTTCGATTAAATATCGTACTAACAACTGGTGTCTTGTTCTATACTTTCATTTCTTACTTATATGTTTCAAAACCTATTCTCATTGATTTTTTTATGATTTTAAATAGACTTAGCGGAGATTCCCCGGACATTTTTTAATTCCGAATATAGGTGTCATCGACAAAATGACATGTCTTCAGGTATGCCAACTGTTGGAATAATAACAAACTAAAAATTTCTTCTTTCTCCCTTGACAGATTTGTATTGCCTCATCCATTACGTGTTTTTATTTAATTTGTGTAAATCTATAGCTTGCTTAAATTACAAGAACATATATCGACCCTGCAAAAATATATCTTAAATACTTACATATTCCAGCGATAATAAATCGTCTAAGAGTCCATGCGTTTTGTTATCTAGCTTTTCAATTCTATTGAAGGACAAGTCCAGTGTTTGTAAAGATACTAGCCCTAAAAAAATACAACGTAAACAACTAGTAAAAAACACTAAAAACAATTAAAAAAAAGTGTAATAAAATCGCAAACCTTGGAAAAATCCATTGGGTATATTTGTCAAATTATTGTGAGTCAGATTTAGTTTGATCATTTGTAGAAGTCCATCAAATGATTTCTCCGTAACATTCCTAATTTGATTGTGAGCCAAATTGAGTTCAAATACAACTGGTAGACGGCCAAAGGCTGATTTCTTAAGCTTTGTTATATTGTTACCCTATAACCATACGTATTGAGAAATAAAAATAATATACTTGTTCTCTGTTACAAAATTGTAAGACAGTTGGGAATCTCATAAACGGTAATAGATTGAGAGTCGAGGGCTGATTTCATAAATAAAGAAGCCTTCAATAAATCGGACAATATTAAAAAATTAAAAATCGCCGGCGTTTAAAAAGTAACCAGTAGAATCAAATAAAGTGGAATTCAAATATGTTTCGGTTTGAAAATGTTAATTCGCTCATTTGCTTATATGAAGACACATGTGAGTAGATAAAACCTGTTGCTACTGCTCGACCATAAATCTATGTGGACTTCATGAGGAATATCTACATCGCTAAAATAACAATATGGTACGCCATTTGGAATAATATGGACTCTTTTTTCAAAAGATGACCAAAAAATCAATCTTACGAGCGGCACTTCGTAATCATTCAATTTCTCACAAAGATGATTTGAGATGGGTCTTTACATCATCTTCGGACATTACCGATCGAGATTTTTCTTATGAGGTAAAATTTATGTATTAAAAGTAATCGTTACTGAGGCTATACACAATTAAATAGTGAATAAAATTATGCCCTATTTCTTAAAGCATTTAAATGAAGTTCTTGCAATTTATTATTTAAAGAAAACAATATTCTATAAATATTTATATTAGTATTTACCCTGTTTATGGGAAATGTATTCTATCCAAGTCTGTAGGATCAATCGCAAATTGGTGGTGTGGGCCACTCAGAAACCTCTGTCTATCCATTTAAACTCATCACAAGCTCTCTAAGGTACCCCAAAACCAATGTGCACATTGAATATCGCCAGCTGACTAAGTAATTTAATCTATGTCTACAGTTTGCTGCCTGTTTTATCAGTCCGTACTCTCTCATCCATATGCTTATCTGGTCTAAGCATATGCTGGTGTTTTCCATTGTGTTCTGCCTCTACCACTAGACACACGGTATCCTTAGTTATATCCAAGCCAACCATTTCGTCATATAGAATATTCTACCACACCGGACCCAAAACCGAACCCTGTTACCCCCTCCACTGCTTCCTCTTCACTTGATTTTCTTATCCTCTAGGTGTCTTGATATGTTATTCGGTCCACCATTTGTACTTGTACTTTTCGGAAGTTTCTATCACTATTTGAATTGCTTGGATGGTTTATTTGCGTTTTCTAAAGCCATATTGGTGCTGGTGAAGGGAACGTCGCTGCTCTAATTCCATAAGCGATCTGCTATTTATGAGCACTTCCAAGGGTTTGCTCAAAGTGCTTAGTAAGCACACACTATCTCGTCAGTCCACCAATATAGGTATTTCTTAGTTTTCGTGCTGCTCCATCTGCTATTTCGATATGCCTGCTGGATTACCATGTGTATTTCGTAATTTACGTAGATTTTACGTAGTCCCATAATTTATATGCCATTTTTGAAATCCTCCCAGTCCAAAACACCTTTTGTTTTACCCCTTCCTGGTTTTTGCTCCTTTAATTTCGAAGAAAATGTATTGGCGTTTAGTCATTGTTTCAGTTTCTAGTAGATCCTAGTTTGTTATACTTTCCGAATTAAAGGAACCAAATATTATGGCTTCTTTGTTTAACATACAAACTTTTGTAGCTACCTACCACTTCTTTTTATATATGTGATTAGTACAAGCTGGCCATGCCCACCATACCCGTGCTCCTTGTAGTACGTTCCCTCTACTATCTTTTACCCATTCATTTCCATTCACGCGCTTTTCGTCTTGCGCTACATATGCTTGTCGGGCATTTATCTGTAATATTTTAAGGATTATTTCTGTTCTCCGGTTTACCATTGTTAGAGCTAGATTTTCCTGCTACTTTGCCTTTTGCGTTTTCTCTAGCATTTTCTCGTATTAATCTTCTGTAGAAGTAATAGTATTTGGTCCATAGTTTGTAATATTTATAATTAAATCCTCTTTGAAGAACCCTACATAAAAAGATAGGTATCAAATACAGCCCAATTTTATATAAAGCTTATCATTTAACTAAATCATATTGTTGGATTTGAAACTTATGTTGATAAGTACATAGAAAATTGCAAATTCTTTGAAATATTGAATTTCTGTGAATAGGTTTATGCTCTATAGAAATAAAAATTATGCTATTTCCAGTAAAGTTAAATTCAACTAACATTTGTATTTAATATTAGAAAATTTCTATAAAAAAAACTCGAAGTACTTAAGAGTCAGATAACCTTCAACATTTTATTTAAATTCTACAAGAAATAATACCCTAATAATATTCCAAACGACTGTCGGTAAGTATTACGTATATGCCAAATATTAAGTAGTAATGTCATCCACGTTTTGTCTAATTTAACCAATTACCGTTTACGTAATCCCAATACATGGCAGTTTATTTAAGACTCTGTATATTAACAACAAGATAAAAATAATTTACCTCAAGATAAAGATATTGCAAAGATGTGAAATCACTCAGCGCTTCCCACGGCGGTTTCGTAATTCCATTATAGTTTAGATTGAGCGTTTGCAACGTTAGAAGACCGAGAAAGCTTCCCTTAACTAAATTATCCCCGATCTGATTATGGCTCAGATCGAGATATAAGAGGGAGTTCATAGGTGGCCACAGTTTCTCCGGAATTTCCTTAAATTCGTTATGGGATAGGTCCAGATGCGAAACCGATATGGGCAATATGAAGAGCTTGTCGAGTTTGTTGCCCCTAAGGTTTAAGCGTCTCGTGCTGGCTAACCGAGATAAGCCACTTTTCGCCATATTATTCACCCTATTATAACTTAAATCCAATTCCAGGAGGGTCGGAATATTTCCGAATGTTGTGGGTTTGATTGTCTCGAGATGATTGTGACTCATGTCTAGGTATCTGAGGGAAAAGAGGACCTGGAAAACTGAATTAAATATCGTTGTGATGTTATTATATGAAAAGTCGATTGTGTGAAGTTCGTAGAGTTTAGGGAAGGTATTCTTGCTAATGTTCGTTATTTGATTGTGCGAGACGTTTAGAAGTTTCAAGCCGATCATGTGCTGCAGAGGTATCTGAAATAAAACAAATAATTATAAATTTAATGTTGTATGTACAGGAATATCTAGTAATATTGGAGATAAAATGACATAGTTTAATTACTTGGCCATAAATTCCTCTTTTGTTTTGCGCTATTCCCATTTACTATTCATAAATAACTTACATATCATCTCCTAATTAATAATAAATTTGAATGAAATTACAAAGGTCCAATAGCTATATACTATATATAATACGAATACGACAAATATATCCAGGCACCCGTGGTTTATTTTAAAGCTTAATTTCCTTTTCAATCTCGAGCCAAAGCTTAACAAGGTAAATATTTAACTAGCAATACGTCAATCATTTCAGAAAGTAGGCGACTAATAAGTATGTAAACCCTTAAAGGAAATAAATTTCAAAACGAAATACTTTGCTTTACCTGACTCATTTCTGTAAATAAGTTGTACGACAGAAGCAGTTCGGAGGCGTAAGTAGCTTCGTCGAAGGCCTTCTTCGGTATAATCTTGATTCTATTGTGCGACAAGTCAAGCACGGTGATGTTTGGACAATTCTCGAAAGCGCCGTCTTCGATTTTGTTGATGCCGTTGTGCGAAAGATTGATGTGTGCCAAATAAATTTCTTTAAAGGACAGCTTCACTACCTCTGTGATATTATTGCTTGATAAGTCGATTTTCTGGAAAAGCAAAAGTACATGGAAATATATTTCCGGTATACAAGTGTTTTCTTTGATAATTTACTTTCAGCATACAACATACTCTATTAAAAATGAATAGAAATAAAATAGTAATGTTGAACAAATAACTACATGTACATACAATAAACAAAGCCATAGATAGGAACTTATGAAAAAAATTATTTAATTTTGCTTATTGTTCTTATTTTATAACATAGAGTATATGTACAGAACATTAAAGAAAATGTTCGTTGAAACGATATACTTTGTATCCAGTGCTGGAAAAGTCCGATACCAAATAGAAAGAATATCATTTCAAGGAATATTTTAGTCAATAAATTCTTAGTTTAATGATTTAAAGTGCACAATTTGAGAGGTATTCGCAAAAAAAATGTATTTTCATCAATGCTAAAGTGATGCTTCTATTCCAAATGTTGAAATTTTTATATCAAAGTTGTTCCAATGAATATACGAGTATGTATGCTACTTTTTATGATATTAACAGTCGGAAACAAGCCAACAAATTCTCAAAACATGTTTTTGGTGCTAACATAAAGTGTTATTCGGCCCTATGCTGTATCATTTACGTTAAAATAACAGCCGCTGTTATTTCTGAAATAACATACACGATTTTAGAGTTACGATAACATGTTTAGTAAATAATGATATGATATATCACCTCATAACGCGTATACTTTATGAACTGTTATAAGAAACATGTTAAAATAAAATCAACTTAATCAAAAGTTTATGAAGTAACAATTCAGAATTTTAGGTTAACTTTGTACATGTTATATGATTTTTTTGTATTTAGTTAGTGCAAGGAGAAATTGATCGAAAATCGTTGTAATTTCTATATATTTTTTATATCTATGTAACTGTTTGTCAGTAAATGTATTATTTTAAAACAGCATTTTACAGGAGCACTACAGAAATTAAATTTGGGTTTCGCTTTTGTTTGATAACCGTAATAAAACTTACTATTTGTTTACCAAAATATATATAAAATGTTAATGGCATTTTAGAAAAGCTCTAGAAGTATGGTGTTAGTGTTTGGCGTTTTAAATATTATATACTATTACTACACCAAGAAAAAGGTCATATCATTTTAACTAAATTTGTAATCTTTTTTCTTCTGCTTTTCTATATCAGCAGCACCTCGAATATTCGGTTCTTAAAAGATTTTCAACTGAACAACATTGAAATTCCTTATAGAAATTGGCATAAAATATTTGGTTGTTAATTATATTTTTTGCGAGTTAACTGTGGTTATATCTACATATTCAACATTTAGCATAAAGATTTCGATTATAATTTAAAACCAAATGGTAGATGAAAATAACAATTGAAAAAAATGTGTTTAGGAAAAAACCAATAATAATAATAATATGTATAATAGAAATAATACACTTGTATATTATATTACAATTAATATATGGCGCCAAATAACAAGTAGTGAATCTATTACGATGATATTGATAAGAAGTACATACATATTTAAAAACAACATATTTTTATATATCCACACAAGTAACTTAATATTTATTTTCTACTTCATCTTTCATTTAATATTACAATAAAAGAATGAGGTACCACACGATTTTCTTATACGAATACATGCGGTCTGAAGCTAGGTTTTCAGTAAAATAAAAATAAGTTACAATTAGTAATTTTATATAATTGCCAAATGTAATTAAATTTATTTCTGATGAGTCGATTTCTTAATAGCTCTGCCCTATGGTAATCAATAGTTTATAAAAAAAAAAGAATATTCAAATTTGCAATTGTTTAATTACAAAAATATTACTTTCCCCTTCTCTTCCATGTCCCACTTGATTTTGATATTGCTGTAATAATTTTAATGTATAAAGAATAAACCTAATATAACAGTATTCACGAACATAAACTGCTATAAACTAGACACAGACATTAAACAAATAATTCAAATTATTTGATCTGAATATTGATAAACTGTATTCAGGTTATTCATAGAATGCGTATATTTACTTAACACCGATGTTTTTTCTGAATGTTGTTCGAGAACTGTTATAAAAAAAATAACGTATACGCATAACACGTTAACGTTATATAACGTGTACGTTATAGGATACATCATACGATTTTCGGATTTCAGTAACAGGCATTTGTTATATGGGGATAACGTACATGTTATTTATAACAGATATGATACAGCATTAACATGCAGGATATCATCGTTAAGAAAGATTAGGTGGAGAAGCGATTTAAACAGCTGAAAGCGCCTCTGGTCGTGAGGCAGAAGCGGTTCAACTGTCGTTTTATCATTAATGACAATTTGCTTTAAATAATAATTAATATCACATAAATGGATAAACGAAATACAAGTTTTACTCTAATTTATAACGTATGTAAAATAATTTTAAGCAATTCATTATTAAACTTAATTTGACACTGTGGCTTGATACTAAACAAAATACACTACGAAAAACATCTTTTCCACACTAATACACAGAAAGTTAGATATGCATTTCGACAACAACTATGTTATCATGATCAGTAGGACTGATTAATAAAAACCGCGTTGTACAGACAAAGCAGTTTTTATTAATCAGAGTAGAACAGAACACTAATGTACGCTACTAGTCTGTATAGGTACTAAGTTGTACAAACAACGCGGTTTTTTTAATCAGTACTACTAATGATGACAACATAGTTGTCGAAATGCGTATCTAGCTTTTTGTGCATTAGTGTGGTAAAGGTGTTTTTTATAGTGTATTTAATTCTACATTAGAATTGTAGTATACTTGTATATTTTTTATATAATTACAACTATATTCAAATTCTTCCAAAAATCTAGGTATTGTTTTTGGTTACTAATTCTAAATACAATGAATAAACGTAAATTCGAGTCTAAAACTACTTGATCTGAATTTTTTTTTAAATATAGTTATATGAAAAATAAAATGCTACATATTAAAAAGCTGTTGAAGTTATGAAACCTAATACAATTATAAAGATAATTAAATTTTACATCCGATCAAGCTCTCATAACAAGAGGATGTTCTATATGAAATAATAAACTTAACAATCTGAGAAAATTAACAAATTTTAATGTATCTTTTAACACCCACAATAATATTAAGTGATTTAATAGTCCACCCTTTTGTTGAATGTTAAATACATTTGAGTACTTCAATGTTACCTGGTAAAGCAAAATTTATATTGTAGGCAGTAATTTTGGAAAATTTTAAATACCTTAAGAGTTGTAGATTTTAGGTCCAGAGTACCTTACATAAAATTCTTCTTAAATACTCTGTATATTTAAAAATATTTAATTTAACCTTTTTCCATACATAAACAGCAAAATATTGCTTGTTCCACTACACACATATCACTTAACCTGTCCTATAAATTATTATTTTGAAGACGTCCCTGCTGAAGCATGATATACTCTTAATATAAAACAAAATGTATTATAGTTCATGCAACATAATGCCGAAGCAATTTCAAGGCAATAGGCAATATAGTCAGTTCAACACGAACAATTAATCAAACCCCTGTTTTACGTATCTATCCTAAAATTCATTAAAGACGTGCTTACGTAATATTATAAAGTGTCAGTAAGACGCAATCATAAACTATCAACGACCAATACTAACATTAATATATTCATTAATTCTGGAAAAAATTAAATAACTGTTCTAATTCTAATAAAAGTAAAGACAGGTGTCTGTGGTCTTTTAAGCAAGTGTAGTGACGATTTATTTAGACAAATTTGAAGATAAAAGGTAATGGATGTATTTAATTGATCTACTTCGCCGCCCTTTGCAATTTAGCAATTTTTACGTTTTACAATTTCGACACCAGCGACATATCTAATTAATTGTCAAACTTAACTATTAACAGCTAAGTTTTAAGATATCGAATACTATGTTTAATTTTTATTTTTAACAACCTTGTTGTAAGTTAATTTTATGGGTTTTTTACATAAATATTTGCGGAATAAGAATGTTTCTGTCTAATTTCAAACATGGGCCCATTTAAAAGTTTGTTAACAGTATTACTATTAAGAATATTACTTATTTTGTGTGTCTCTCATTGTGAATTTATTGGTTTTGCCGTTTTTTACAAAATATGTCATTCAAAAAATATTAACAGGAAAGTTGTTTATTAGGTAATTATAATCTCTTAACTTAATTTCCTATATATCACATATTTAAATTGCTTGTATGAAACTGTTTACGATTGGCTAAATGCGGTTTTAATTATTCACTTTAACAAGTTTAATATGCTTAGTAATTTCCACTGAATATAAACTCTGGTCCAGGAATAGTTATAAGTAGGTACTTTAGTCAAACGACTTCAGTTTATGCAAATCTAAACTAGAGGAAGGATCCAGTTAAGGCACATGTACGTGAACCTACAAGTGTTAGAGTGCATGTATGTTTGTGTGTGTTTCGCTTTAAGGATGACCCATCCGGTTCGTGATTAACCATGTTTACACAGACAACCTAAGTGCATTTAGCGGTTCTGTGTCCTTTATGTGCGGCTTTCAATTCGGGAAATTTAATGAAAACCAAATATTGGATCAAAACAAGTAAGAGAGTAATGCGGTAGTAGGAGAGCCACAGGTACACATTTAAGGAAAATATATCAGATGTTGGCAATTCATTTACATACGAGACAAATTAGTAGCTTTCCAAACAAAATAAATAATCCGTAATAACGATTAATAACATACTTTCTATAATGGTATATTATTAGAGTATATTGTTATAATCCTACTCAGTCAATGTTCATACAATAAATAATATGAATGATTAATGAAATACCATTAAATGTCAAATTATTAAAGTATGAATAGCTGAATAATTATTATTATGTAGATGCTCTATTTGAAATTCCCGCGCGAGTCTCTTAAAATAACTACTTTAAATCTACTTGTTTACGTTCAATATAAACACAAGAAGATACTTACTTGTGCATTGTTACACTTAGTTAGATTGATTTTCTCTGTTATAAAACTCTTATTAATTATTAATTGATGAACGATTTCGAGAAGAACTTACGCTATCAACACAGGTTTTTATGACTCTATTTAAGTACTTACTTAAACAATTAGCGCGTGAGTAGTTGTACCACTAATGTTTTATTTTCCTGTAGATATATATTGTACAATTTTTATTGAATTAGGTAAGCACTCAATAAGCTTTCAATATAATTGGGAATTCAAATTAATTTTAGCGGGCGTCGGTAAAGCAGATGTCGATGTAGTTGTGATGCAACGGTCAGGACAGATTTGTTTACACGTGTGCTTACAACTGTGTTTATATTGAGAATTGTGGTGTTTTTCGCTCTGTTTTACTATTTTAACATAAGGACTAAGAAAGATGTCATTTTATGCAATGTTTCAGAAATCGCTCTCACAAATTTTAGTGTTGTTCCTTTATGATGCGATTCAGACTACTATACTGTTAAGTGCTATTATAATTTAAATCGTTGAAGCATGTTGGCATTGAAAGTAGTATTTCCTCTCTAGATGTAAAGCATATTTTAATATTGATTTTAAAAACCAGTCAGTTTCAAAATATATCGTTCTACATGTTTGAGAAAAAACAGTAAAATAAAATAGATAAATTACATATTATTATGAAAGATCTAAATTAATGCTGCTTTTATACAAAAATAATCTATGGATTTGCTTGTCAATTAAAAAATTGGTTTCCCAGGTTTTGGCTGGGTATAACTGTGAGTTTTAAGAGCTTTATTGACGACCACCCTCAAATAAAATCTCAACATGTATAACTATGCTCGCTGAAGTTCAATGAGCAAACTATTATTGAGTTTGTACTTTTTCTTTCTATACGCAAATTTATTTCTCATATTTTTCTTCTTTTCTAAAGTTCTTCCTGTCCAAATGCATTTTTCATTTCAATTTTTTGACTCTGATGTGGAAATGTGTGATACATTAAGTCATGTTCATAGGTGTAACTATGACGGTCCCTAAAATCATATCGTACGAGCAAGTTCTTACACTATTTTATAAAATAAAGGAAACCAATCAGAAAACTAGACGTTATACGACGATGGCTGAATATTTAACCATGTGCTTCATATAAACAAGCATAACCAACAAATTGTTTATGTTTGGTGCGTGCCATTTCTTCTGTCCTTAAATCAAATAAAATGTCTTGCCGACAGTGACATAAAAAAATTCAAAGAAAACGATATTTTGTTTTGGCAGATTTAGAACGTATAAGAGCTCTGAAAGAATTGTTTTCCCTGCAACTTTTCACTTGACGACACTTGAGTGTTGGCTGGACCAGACCAGGGGTTGGTAAGTCGGTTGAGCATTTAAACTTAGTGAATGCGGCGCCATCAAACGGCTAGCAGTGCTTAACTTTTGCCCAATATGCCAACAGATGGCTTCTTTGTTAATTGTTTATGTCTGCATCAATTGCGTCACTTAATTGTTAACATTTATTTTTGCTCGAATGTGGTTGTGTATTTTGTTAGTTTTCACTTTAATTTAGTTTTTACCATCTCTATTTGTTATAAGGACAAAGAAAGTAAGAATCATCGTGTAAGATATTTACTGTCATCCGGATATTGAAATCTGTTTTAGTTGCTGGCCTGTTGATCTCATGCGTTCATTTTATTTGTGGTTTTTTATTGGAGGTAAGGATAAATATTTCTAATACATATCGCTTTTATAAAGTAAGTACCATCGGCTGCATAGAAAAGTGGTACAGCAAAAAGAAAATTACCCGAATATTTGAAATTTTTAGTTGTATAAGAAGTCTGTCAAGTAACATGGAAACTGGGCAGCTTGGGCTCCTGGGTTCTAAATAGAACTTTAAAGTAAACACTTATTTATTAATAATAATAATAGTAATAATAATAATAATAATTTATTCAATATAAGACCACAATATTAGGGTATAATTTTTGTTAATAAAATATAATTACTTTGTCGAGAATGCACAATTGGTTATATTCCACAATATTAGGGTATAAGTTTCGTCATCAAATTCAAACATTACTTACATAACAATAAATCACAACAGATAAACAAATTAATTAAAATAATCCTTTACATCATAATAGCATTTGTTCACAAGACATTGTTTCAGTTTCTCCTTAAAGGTTTTCTTAGAATTGAGGGTTTTCAGATCTTCCGGAAGACGGTCGTACACCCGAATTTATAAATATCGAGGAGACTTCTCATATGCGGCTGTTCGATGCAAGGGAACACACAAACACCTCCGATTGCGAGTCTCATAATCATGATAGTGAGAGTTTGTAATCAAAGTTTGACGTCTCTCGTAAGCAAGAATTGTACACTTATATAGATATATACTGGGCAGGGTCAATATACTATATCGGCGAAAAGTATCACAACAAGTTTCTTTATGTTTCAAGTTTTTAATTTCATTATTGCGTAAAAACTTTTATTAATTTTAGAGATTATGTTTTGAACTTGAATGGACCAATTAATATTCGAATCCAAACATGTTCCCAGAAAGTTAGCACACTCAGCCTCACCCGGAATTTTAATAGAAATATTGTCCCTAACAGGAAATTTCACAATTACAGTCTTTTTACTATTTAATATTATTCTGTTCTGCCTATACCATGTTTCTAATGTGCGCACTACACTTTCTATCTTCAGCTGAAGGTCGTTGTCATTCTCACCAACAATGGAACAAAAGGGAACTCAAACGAAATGTAAATAAATTATCATCATGCAGACTAGTTTGAATTATACATTTTTGAATCTTGTTCATTTGTGACATATTATCCTGACAATATATGACAGGTGTAAATGACATTAAATATAACTTTGACATGCTACAGCCAAAATCAATCGATTTAAAACCAACAGTTATAGTTTTCTATGCAGCCGATGGTACACATATAATTATTATTTTTCAATTTGCTGAAAATTACTCGTTTTAGTTTATTGTTGCAACATGAAATGTAAAGTAGATTATTGCCCTTGTTCTGTAAGAGAACCTCTAAAGTTCCATATCGGATAAATTGATTTAAAATTCCTGTACCTGATTTTTGTAATACAATTAATGCTCCCGATATATTGTCTTTTGAACAAAAAATAATTATATTTTAAACATATGTCAACTATACTTTCTGGAGACACATGCAAAATGTAATATTTTGGTAGTGGGCCATTTTTGCTAAAATTGAAATTTTGGTTGTGTATTTTATGTAACAAAAATATGTACTTTTCTCAGAAAGAAAATGTTATACACATTATTTATAATAAGTTTTCATATGTCTTGACTAAACATTCAAAATAAAAGATAAAATGAGAATATAATAGGTACCTGTTACCATGTATTTTTATATTGTGTTATTTATTTTGTACACATGTATTCTATATTATTATTGTATATTGTTATTGAATAAATATGTTTTATTAAAAATGTGTTGTAAATAATATATCGGTTTACCATTATTTCTTTGACGAATATTCTTGAATTTTACTTTACTATTAATTTTACTCCTAAGAATTATAATTATATTTTCAGTCTTGGACTAAAATTAATAACGAGATCTACTACCCATGTAACATTTTTCGAATTTCGCAGGCTCTAATTTTTGGACACAATTTCTGTTTATTAAATTGCCTTTCTCGAGTAAGTTTTATGTGGACAAGACCATTCTGTCTTAGGTGATCCTCTGTCATCTGGTATTTTTCATTGCTTCCAAATGTAATAAGCAATAATAATAAATTGTTTTGCTACATTATTTTTCGTGTAAGTCCAATATTATAATAAATTTATTTCATACATCGTACGCATAACACTATCCTAGAACATAATAGTTATTATTATTGCCATTTAACCGAAGGTATATTTTCCTTTAAACTCTAGAACGTTCATTAATTTTTTCTTCTGTGGATCACCATTTCCCCAACGATGATTATTAGCAGATCTTTTTAATCATCAATAAATGTATGATGAATATGTAAGTAAACGTATTGTATTAAAAAAAAAAATTAATTTTAGTATTAAAATGGAGCAAAGTTTGACAAAATGTTGGATGTCATATGGAAGACCCGCTACCAGTACAATTTAGTTCGTTTCACTTTTCTAGTAACTTTCTCAAAATATCGTGTTGCGTTGGTGTTGGAACGCGTTAATGCGCACGTGATTCAGTATACGTTCATTTAGTGACATGATCGCTAAACACTTGCGCAACTGTTGTATCCGCAGAATGCGACCATTGCCAGAACAGTTGTGTTCCGTCCAAACTGTCAGACTACAGCCAACTTAAAACATTATACGCAAACGATAAAAAGCATAGTTTCCCTTATGATTATAAAACGATCGTTATACATTTATAACCATAAGGAGAAATTCCTCGCGCAAGCTCTATAATATAGAAAATATGTTTTGATAAGGGTCTTAAGATTAATTTAGCGGAGAGCCTTAGAATTTTGTGCCACTTGAGGAATGCATTATATATGCTTCACGAGGCTCCTATGAAAAGCTTTGTTAATAAAATATAATTAACTTTGTCGAGAATGCAGTATTGGTTATATTCCACAAATTTTATTAGACTTATCTAACATATCTTTCGGCTTTTATGCCATCATAATGGGATAATAGCCGGAACATATACTAGATAAGTCTAATAAAATTTGTGAAATATAATGTTTCACCAAGAAGTGTCTGCAGCATCATTTAAGGAAAAGTTATTGAAATGTCACAAGTATACATATACGGAAATTTTTTTTTTCGTATATGAATAAATGTATGAATGCACATCTATCCTAAGCCGGCATTGCGTGTGAGAGCGCTTACTCTCCAAGAATTACTGTTACATTGTATTGTAATAGGTACGCCACCTATGGCGTGTTCCTTGAATGCACGTATATCTACATTTGCCTGATTAGTAGTTGTACTACGGAGGGCAACATTACCTTGCGATGTCGCACTTGGGTAACAGATACCGCTGAGAATCTCTCATGGGGTTTGGTACGTAAGTTGACAATATCAGGTTTTCTAAGCTTTTGAGGGATTGTGTTGGGGGCAGCCAGCACATTATCATCGAAACTAAAACTCCGAATTTACACTCAGATTCTAAGACCCATGGTCTCATACGCTTGTCAGATATGGTTATACGCAGCACCAACAGTAATCAACCAGCTTCAAATTTTCCAAAACACACCTCTACGCATGGTCTTCTGCCCGCCCTGATATATAAGAAACACTCAACTTCACAACGAAGCCAACCTTGAAGATATACCCACGTTCACCAAAAAAGCTCACCAAAGATTTCTACGAGAAGAATGTAGAACACGAAAACACCTCCCTCTCCGCAGCTCTATCATACGACCCGCAGCACTACCTGCCAATTAAGAGACCCAGGCTCGTTACAACTTGAAGATTCCTCTGGAAGAGAACATTTGCTAACTCCCTCATAATCCACATCATCCATATTTAGATTTTTAGTAAAAAGCGATAAGCTTGAGTAATAAATTCCAAAGAAGAAGAAGAAGAGGGATTGTGATCAAACACGTTCGTGCATTGATGAGACCAATGATCGAAACAGCTCTCTGCACGTTGTTTGTTCGCAATGCCGGTTTAGGGTAGATGTGCATTCATACATTTATTCATATACGAACAAAAAAATTTCCGTATATGTATACTTGTGTGATTTAATAGTGTGAGAGCGCTTACTCTTCAAGAATTACTGTTACATTTTATTATTGAAATGTCACATACCAGTTCACATATTAAATTACTTTTATAATAAAGTACTTTGAAATGTGCTTCTATTTACAACAAATTTGATTTTATAAAATTTACTCACCTCCACTACTGGCAATTGATAAAACATCTGATAATCCACCTTCTTGATAAAATTCCTAGCCAAATCGATTATTCCGATACGAGTTATGGAGGCGAAGGTCCCTCTGCTGATGTCCGATATCAAATTATCGGAAAGGAACAGCCAACGTAGAAACCTCATACCCCTGAAGGTGTTCGTATCGAGCTTTTTTATCTTATTGTAGGACATATTTAAAACTTTCAGGACGGCATTTCTGGCGAACGCACCCCTGAAACGTATATGGAAAAAAATAAATGCTAAAGGGAACAGAAAACACGACGGGTTGAAAAGGACGAATTTCCAGGTCGAAAGCCGGAGGCAGCTGACAATTAGATGGGCGTGATAATGAGAGCTCCGAGAACTTTTAATGCAATGTGTGGTATTTGATAACGTCGGATTATTTTTATAGGTAGGTCGTGGATAGACTCCAAACGATCCCATTATAAAAGGCACCCGGGGTTTTTTTTATATAGTCCATTGTTTGAAAGCAATAACTGGAGAATAATATGAATAGATCTCAGTGTCAACAAAAACTTTGAAAATTGTTTGTTTATCAAATGCGAATGAAATGTGAAAGAATAATAAAATAAAAATAAATAAACCTAAAATAGTGTAGTATAACATAGTTAAATTCAATACACTTTTAAGTGTAATTTAACAGCAATTTGTTATCTAAACAGTTTCAATGACTAACAAGATGTAATGCAAATGAGAAATGTGTACAATCAGAAATGTGAACAATTAAGCATAAAACCATCGCCATTATCTATGCAGTTTTATCAAACGGTCTTGATCTATCAAAGACATGCATTTATTTCCACTATACGATATCAACGCAAATTATACGATCAAAAAAGGTGGTAATGCTAAAATTAGGTATAGAGCTGTGGTATACGACAACTGTACTGCTAATTTTTTTTCTTTCTTGGGGGCACGTTTATCGGGAGAAATCCATTGTTTCAGCTGTATTTTTGTTTTTGGTATTTACAGTTTCATATAGGTACTGTCATATAAGACGGAAAATTATCTTGTTTGATCAGAAATAGAAAGAAATTAAATTTCTAGTTAAATACTTTTAATTTATTAATTTTGATAAACTTAATGGAGCCAGTACTAAAACTATAATGATCAAATATTATAATTCGGATTCCTTTTTCAAACACCACATGTTCTTCATAAATTGTAAGTTGGAAACGTTTTATCGGGGGTTTTATCAATAATTTACATATTTTATTATAATGTCGTGTATACATAACCTATATTCAAATAATAAACATGAAATGTGAACAAGGCCAATGCGCAACAGGTCCACGCACTTTCTGCAGAGGCTTTAAATTGGCAATAACATATGTTTTATTTAAAAACCTGCATGAAAGAACATTTTGTGTATGCCACAATTGTAGTGCCAAATGGACCTAAGTGTATAGTAAACTGTTTTGCTACTCTGTTTGTCCCCAAATAATTGAGGTAATGGTATGATTTACTTTATGTTAATTGTAACAGCTTGTAGAATAAAGACACTAGCTCATGAAGGGGTCGACCCCAAGACTTTTGTGTTAAAAGGCGATTATCATAGCCATAAGACGTCGGAGGATACAAATGGTAACTAAAGGCGTTAATGTACATTAAGTAATAACGCCCTAATTTTTTTTTCTGTATATCCATTTTGACTATGCTATTCTTTTAAGTAAGTTCTATGTTCCTCATTAGTTATTATTGTTGCTGAAATTGTTTTACCAGTGGATATTCTGGAAATTTTTCGGCGATCGCCAAGAAAATGCACAGGCGTAACGGATATTTTATTTTTTAACTTTTCTTAGTTATACAGGTGGTCCAGAAACTCTCCTGACAAACGAAGACCGGAGATTCCTCAGATAATTTTAAGACAATTTAACCCAATTCACCCTAGTCCGAAAATGCTTCCCAAGGGAACTAGAGCTCTTTGAAGATGGCGCCTTGTAATTAGTTTTTTTTTAATATTTCCCGAACGCTTCTATTTAGAAAAACAAAAACTGGTATGCTTATTTATCCTCCAGAGATGAATCGATTCCATCATTTGCGAATTTCTAGTACCGGTCATAGGCGTCCGTTTTGGGTAGGTAAAGGGTTATTTTAACGCATAACTTTTTTGTCTTTAACTTTTAAGCATTTGTGTCACTAGATTATTAAATTTTCAGGTATTCTAGTACTAAAAGGTACTCTTACTTTAAGTCGGTAGGATACACCGTTTTCTAGAAAAATCGATTTGAAAATTTTTCGTTTTTTCGTCATTAAAATTCAATTTATTATGTACCTACTTATTTTTAGCGACGAAGTTGGCTAGGACTATCAAGGCATGGATGAAAATTAATTTAATAAATCATCTTTTGTTTCAATAAATGCAGCACACAATTCGTAAAAAAAGTTTGGGAAAAGAAGCAAAAATCAATTTGAAACAAAATTTTAGCTGAAGGTTTTTAAAAACAAAGTATTTATTACAATGGAACGAAACTAACAAAAAAAGAACAAGTATCAAAGGTAGATAGTTACAAAAGATGCTCGATGTGATGCCCATTAGTCTCTATGCATAAATTTACCCTTTTGCTTAGAGAACGCCGAATTCTTGCAAAAATTCCAAAGTTATTTCTAAATTCGTTGCAAGCATCTTGTATCCTTATCCAGAGTTCTGAATTCTGGAGATTCTTAAATTATTCATCACTATCTTACCTGTAGAATATAAAAAAAATAATACATAAAATACTATAACGGTAGTGAAATATTTTGAATTTCATTAATAAAAAGACATCTGGCATAAGCAATTAGGTATGTTACTTTAAAATACTGCAATACGGATTATTATAATCTTTAACATATTAATACACCTATTATTTTATGTTATTAGATCTAAGACGCCTTGTTTTTAGTAATGGAATAATGCTTCGCGGATGCTGCGGATTTTCGTAAAGAAAAGGTAAAAGAACATGACGCGGAAAATCTTCCTTTTAGACATTTTCTGTTATAGAGCCAAAAGATAACCAAACGGTATTAAGAGAGTATTTTTAGAATTTTAAATAATTCAATCTATATCCCTCGAATACCAAGAAGAATCTTTTTTATTCCTTCTCTTTTCATTTCGATCTCTTTGTGCATTTCCTTTTTTACGATACAAATCCGATCTGAATAATTTATTATCAAAGCACATGACGGAGGGGCTTTTCGGCTTACCTAGATATTTCCGTGATGCTATTGTGGGACAAATTGCATCTGGACAATTTTATTAAATCACCTATGTGGCCCGAATCGACTTTAACGATCTCATTGTGACTGAGATCCAATATTTCCAGCTCCCTGAGATTTCTGAACTGGTTTCTTTTCAGATCTTTCAGCCGGTTACCGTGTAAATCCAACATTTTCAGTTTCCGTAAAGGTTGTACGGCTCCTACTTCGATTGAGGACAGGTTACCGTTCGTCAGATGAAAACGCAGTAATTTTCCACCCAAATCGCTATCGGCGAAGGCGTCTGGAGGGAGTTTGGAGATTCTGTGGCCATCAATAGTTAATTCGGTTAAATTACCTAATACCTACAAAAAAGAAAGCTTGTACTATATAAAGGTTTACAATAGATTGAAATGTGGAACTGAACGATATTTTAAAACAATATATAGAAGATGTGCTGTACCTATAAATCTCCATACACTGAAATGCATACGGTGATAAAGTTTGGAACAAAATTCATAAGCGTTCTATAATGCTTTTAAGAAAATCGTTTGGACAGGTCAATTTTTGTTTTTAAAATATAGTCTTTTGACGATTTTTTTTAATGACGTCATTCACACAAAGTCGTCACCATCATTTTTTTAAATGAAAACCACTACTTTTTTCAGTTTCTAATAGACCTTCTTACTGCTTAAAAGGTGATGTAGAAAAATTGGTATAATATTTTTTTTGAATAAATGACACATTTACAAAGTAAAAATTAATTTAACAACAAAATTAATTTGAAAACAAAAACCTTAAATCAGCTTAACTGGAAAAAGTTTGATAGTTATCTAAATTGTAAAATGCCGATCTAATTTTTGAAGTTAAGAACAAAACATGGCGCACACTGAACGGGAAAGAATAGAGATTTTAATAATGGTTGGATACAGCGATAGACTAAGAACTCATACGGAAGCTTGTGAGTTATTCAGTCAAGCACATCCTCATAGGCCTTCAATTACAAGATCTACAGTAAGTAAATTGGTCGCCAAGTTTACGGAAACTGGAAGTGTAAAAGATTTGTTTCGAGAAGGTCGACCACGGATAAGTGATGAAACAAAATTAAAAGTATTACTTGAAGCAAGAAACATCACAGTTTTGTTGATAAATTATATAAAGAAAATGGTATCATCCGTATAAAATGCACCCAATTCACGAGTTAAACGAAGATGCTCCAAACCACCAATTGCAATTTTGTGAAGAATTAGTGTTACGATGTGACAAAATCCCAATTTTTTAGACAACATTATTTTTTATGATGAAGCCACTTTTTTCCTCAACGAATCAATACATCGCCGTAACTGTAGGTAAATAGTCGCAGGACAATCCTCACTGGATCCAGAAATTACACAGTCAATATCAAGACAAATTAAATGTATGGGTGGGAATGATAAGACGGCGTTTTTTAGTACTTTACTTTTTTTGAAGGAAACCTGATTGCTGCCCGATATTTAAATTTTTTGCAATTTGATTTGGTACCAGGAGTGGCAGCTCTTTTTCCTAATAATGAAGATAGCGATGTACCTCATCAGAATATTTGGTTTCAACAAGATCGGGCACCTCCTCATTTTGGCATAGAGGTCCGTTAATGTCTTGATGATTCATTTACTGAAAAATTGATAGGACAGCGGGAACCACTTGAGTTCCCTCGATCTACCGCCCTTAGATTTTTATCTATGGGGTTACTTAAAATCAAAAGTTAATTTCAATAGACCCAACAAGAAGATTTACAACTGAGAATTCGTGATGCAATGCAAGAAATTAAGCCAGATATTATTGAGCGCAGTATAGAAAGTGCTGTTCAACGCCAAATTGTTGGAGGGGGGCATTGAATATTTGCGTTAAGTTCTGTTGATTAATTTGTTAAATATTTTTCTATGTTCGTTTTTTGATTATTCTGTGTACTAAATTATGACTATTAAAGTTGTGAAGTAAATGTTTCATTTATTTAAAAAAAAAAATATGTAATGTACCAATTTTTGTACATCACCGTTTGAGCAGTAAGAAGGTCTATTAAAAACTGAAAAAATAGTGGGGGTTGTCATTTAAAGAAAATATGTTGACGTCATTGTGCAAAAGCCAATGACGTCATTCAAACAAGTTTTTGTCAAAAGATATTTTAAAAACAAAAATTGACCTTCTTAAAAACAATATAGAATGCTTTTATGAATTTTGTTCTAAACTTTTTTTATAAAATTACGCGAATTACTGACCAATTGCTTTAATATCCGTAGTAGCGAACATATTCGAGAAATCTATATTAGAACGAATGATAAGTTTCATACATATACAGGGTGAGTCATTAGTAGCCGCTTCTTCGGTTGCTCTTTTGTGTTTTAAATAAAAGAAAAACAATTAGTGGAAGATCCATGGTTGCTTGTTGCGCATATTGTAAAAAGACTTTAAGCTCTGACGCACTTCCGGTTTCACCGGAAATGCACGGAACTTAATTTTTTTTTAAATGACTCACCTTATATATTTCTGGATTTTCTTGTACTGCTCTAAATTCTCTGTTCAACTGTTTTTTCTTTTTCAAAATTGACCAAATAGTTTTTGAGTTATTAATTTTTTTTGAAAATATTTGACCAAAACACGTGTTCAGAAAAAAATCATGTTCACATTCTTCTTAAAATTAAAAACATTAAGTTTGGTGATGCTTGTAGCCAAGAAAATTCTGCATCATTTGGTAAAGTTGCACTCGACAATACCTCAAAAAACTTTGTTTTTTCAAAGCCTCCTTCCTGAAATGTTCACATACCAAAAACTTATTTTTTTTAAATGGAACACCCAGTATTTTATTAAGGCATTTTGTTCCTTTTTTTATTCTCTTTCATTTTTGTTAACAATGTCCTATACCTATCTTTTATAATTTCTGAGATAATCACTATAGGAGCAATTAGCGGAATATGAAAGAGAGAGCAGAAAAAGCAATAACTGGTGAGTACAAGACGTGTATGGTACTTGCGAGTGTAGTCGAACACCCCCATACTAGTACTACGAAAATTAGTCGTCAGTTAGGTGTAAGTCAAATTTGAGAATCCAGAATAATTGGGAAACATGACATTCACCCGTAGCATATTCATACACATGGTAAGATAAAAGAAATTTTCAGAATCGCTTACATTGTTGTCAATTAGCAGCAGATAAATTACCCTGCTTTCTCAATTTTTTGTTGTTTACCAACGAAGCCACCTTTAATTCAAGTGAATACGTTCATCGTCACAATTTCCGTTATTATAACACATAGGCCCCCACTTTATCACAACTGTAAACTTTCAAAATCGTTGGTCATTAAAACTGTGGGGTAGAATAGTGGGTAGTTACATAATTGGACCTTATTTCTTTGATGAAAATGTTAATGGAGGAGAGTATCTTCGCTATCTACGGACGGATTTTCAAAACTTTTTGAAGACATCTTCAAATATGTCAGTAAAGATAACTTTTATTTTATTTCGATGTTAGCCAACAGAGTCAAAAATTAAATACTGCAACTGGACATTGCCGGAAAAAAAAATTGAAATGCGATGCTCTTCTTTCTGTAAAATTATTGCTTTTGGGATTGTTGGATTTAACATTTACTTTGTTTGACAGTTGACTAAGGAAGTCAAGCGCCATTCCTGCCTTCCATTGGTTGAACGAATATTTTGGTGCATAAAACAACAGCGCTCCTAATTCTTTAATTGATCGCTAATTGATCCTATAGTGATTATCTTAGAAATTACAAAATATAGGTATAGGACATTGTTAACAAAAATGAAAGAGAATAAAAAAAGGAACAAAATGCCTTAATAAAATACTGGGTGTTCCATTTAAAAAAAATAAGTTTTTGGTATGTGAAAATTTCAGGAAGGAGGCTTTGAAAAAACAAAGTTTTTTGAGGTATTGTCGAGTGCAACTTTACCAAATGATGCAGAATTTTCTTGGCTACAAGCACCACCAAACTTAATGTTTTTACTTTTAAGAACAATGTGAAAATGATTTTTTTCTGAACACGTGTTTTGGTTAAATATTTTCAAAAAAAATTAATAACTCAAAAACTATTTGGTCAATTTTGAAAAAGAAAAAACAATTGAACAGAGAATTTAGAGCAGTACAAGAAAATCCAAAAATATATAAGGTGAGTCATTTAAAAAAATTAAGTTCCGTGCATTTCCGATGAAACCGGAAGTGCGTCAGAGCTTTAAGGATTTTTACAATATGCGCAACAAGCAACCATGGATCTTCCACTAATTGTTTTTTCTTTTATTTAAAACACAAAAGAGCAATCGAAGAAGCGGCTACTAATGACTCACCCTGTATATATAATTTAGTATCTGATACGAAAAATGCATACATGGTGGAAGATCAACTAGACGCTTAATAAATTTAACTTTAAGAGAGAATTGTAAAGCAATAAACAACACAAAGAAAGTGTCAGAAGTGTTCCTGGATTTATCAAATGCATTTCATAATGTTAACCACAGGTATTGGTGGAGAAACTGTATTTAATGAGTTTTCGGGTTCCAATATATTGCTTACTAAAGTCATATCTAGGCAAACGAAGATAAAGGATAGTACTTCTATCTAACTCCGGACTAGAAACTGTATCAGACTGGATATCGAGAAATAGGAGTGTCCCACAGGGCTCCATTATGGGTCTAATACTGTATATAATGTGCAATAATGATTTATCCTCAGTCTTAGAGCATAAAGTAGGTATGCTTGCTGATGATATGTCAGTAATAATTCAAGAAGGTCATAACGAAAGGCTGATAAAGAAGATAGAAAGAAGATTACGAGGTCTTGAAGAGTGGTATCAGGCAAAGAGTAACAAATTAAACATGGGAAAACCTAAGATTATAGATTTTCCTTTAAAAAAGGAAGAAGAAATTGACGTAGATTAGAGAGGAACAGTGCTAACATCTGCAAATTATGGTAAATTTCTGAGTATAGTGTTGAAATCAAGGATAAATGACATCAGTGGCTTTTCGCAAACCTGATATTCATTTATCTATGCGCTACAAGCTATATCAGCTTCGGTTAGTGACAGCGCATCAACTGCTTCTTACTATAGGTATTTTACTCTACAATAAAATACGGAATAAGATTCTGGAGCAATTCTGTGGAGGCACCTAGAATATTAAACTCCAAAACACGTGAATACGAACTATACACAAACTGCAACAAAGAGAATCATGTGTGGAAATCCTGAAAGAAAAGCGATTTCTTACGTTCCTAGCATGTACATTTTTGAGTTTTTGCGAAAACTCAATATCATGAATTGTTTAGGAGTCCGGAAATGGATCACTTTCAGGATACACGTGGAAACAGACGATCGGGTCTTGAAACATCAATATATGACCAGTTGCCAACAGTATGTAAAAGATTAAATTTAAAAACATATTAAAAGGTGATCAAACAGTTTTTGGCAAGGAACGCATTTTATAGTGTACTAGCAATACCCGGCGCGCGTGGCTACGTCGTAACTTCACAGGAACACTCTCCAGACTACGCTAGAATTTTTCTGAAAATGTCATCAAAATCGGTTCAGCGGTTTCGGAGTCTTAGGGAACGTACACACAATTTTGGTGAATTCGTCCAGTGGGACTTTATAATAATATGTGAAAGGTTCTTTTCTGTTGTATTCTATCTCTATCAGACTTTCCTGAATAAATATTATTATAATTATATCCAACAACCAAATTTAATATATTAAATTCACCAATATATACGTAACGTATCTCTTTATGGTTGTTTCCAAAGAAACCATTCAAATAAATGTATAATTGTTACATTATGAGTATATTGACTCCTATCCAAACCATAAAAAATATTTTCCTAAATAGCTCTGTTTCGTTACGTAAATTAATTTCTGTAAATATCTTGTGGTTTGGTACAATAACACTTACTTTAAAAGCAGCATTTGGAAATTTTAGCAAACTGGTATTTAGAATATGTAGTTCGTTTAAGGTATCATTAACGCCCAAGAATGTGAACTCCTCTATAGTTTCAACGGGTGTACTCTCAATGTATAAAGTCCTCAGTAAGAGTTTGTATAACAAACTTCCGTAAAGTCTTGCTGTAACAAAGAACAAAACTCGTTAGCGCTGTGTTAGAGACTACCCAGGTACGTAATGTTAAACATGATATTAAACATCGTGCATATTATTTTAGACATTTGGAATTATTGTACAATAATCGCAGTTTGCTTTTCTAATACAGAAGCTGGAAGTTTTAATACAAACATTACATAAATATTTTATTTATAATATTTTAATAATAGATAAAGAAAAACATATATAAAAGCTGTTCTAAAAGAAATAACTTCAAGAATGTTTTTTTGACAGGTGGTTTCGAGGAAAAATGAAGAGTCGAAATAATGAAGAATTATTTCATAATAATAACTTGCAAATTAGGAATTTGTTATTTATTACAGCCTTCGGATAAGCTATTGGCAGAGTAATTTCTAATTAGGCAGTCAGAAAAGAATCCTTGGAATTTTGTAATTGCCTCTTTTATGTCAAAATTTCTCTTATACGTGTGATGATTGTATCCATACCGCAGGTCTTTATCAAAAATTAGTTAAGGAGTCTCCCAAATAAAATAATGACATTAAAGCTATATATACAGTGGGTAAGTCTTCCGCGATATTAACCGACTTATGTAATGTTAAATTATGAATTTCGCTATAACAGAATTTGCTACATTATTACTTTTGTTCCATTCATTTTTTAGGTAAAAAATCTTAAAACCACGATGTACGAACACCAGAATACTAATCTGGATAGGAGAAGAAGGAAAAAGATGCATTCTCAAAATATTCCAACAAGCATGGGATAAAGAATCAATACCCAAAGATTGGGAAAAAATCTTGTCTTCCGAATATACAGGTGTCCAGAAACTCTCCTGACAAACGAAGACCGGAGATTCCTCAGATAATTTTAAGACAATTTAACTCAATTCACCCTAGTCCGAAAATGCTTCCTAAGGGAGCTAGAGCTCTTTGAAGATGGCGCCTTGTAATTAGTTTTTTTTTAATATCTCCGGAACGCTTCTATTTAGAAAAACAAAAACTGGTATGCTTATTTATCCTCCAGAGATGAATCGATTCCATCAATTGCGAATTTCTAGTACCGGTCATAGCCGTCCGTTTTGGGTAGGTTAACGGTTATTTTAATGCATGACTTTTTTGTCTTTAACTTTTAAGCATTTGTGACACTAGATTATTAAATTTTCAGGTATTCTAGTACTAAAAGGTGCCCTTAAGTCGGTAGGATACACCGTTTTCTAGAAAAATCGAGTTGAAAATTTTTCGTTTTTTCGTCATTAAAATTCAATTTATTATTTTTTGCACTAGTTCGCTCTGAACTGCCAACAGAAATAAAACCTACGTTTTTAATTGTCAAATTGTTCTCAGTTCGCGAAGTTTATCTTTTAATTTTTTACTTTGTAGTATTCAAACACAACGATTTCAATTTAAAAAAAATGGTTTTTACTAATGAAGAATACGCCGATATGTATTTAGTTTATGGCGAAATGAGGTGTAACGCTCGAGCAGCGCAACGTAGATACGCTGAAAAATTTCCCAATCGTCAGCATCCCACTCACTCAACATTTACAGCTCTTCATCAACGATTAAGAGAAACAGGTTCAGTGGTCCCAAAAAAAATGAAACGGAGACATAATGATGTAACAGCAGAACATGAAGATGTTATTTTAATGGAAGTTGAGGAAAATCCAGAAATTAGCGTTCGAAGACTATCTGCCATTTACCCCACAATTTCAAAATCTTCCGTAGGAAATATCTTACACAAAGAAAATTTATATCCTTTTCATTTTACAAAGGTGCAAGCACTGCTAGAAGGAGATTTTCCTGCTCGTGTAGAATTCGCTAGATGGCTACAAAATCAGATAAATCAAGATGAAGATTTTTTCAGGTACATTTTGTTTGGTGACGAAGCTTCATTCTCAAAAAATGGAATTTTTAATGTATACATAATGCACACTATTATTCGTACGTTGGTGACAATCCCCACGTTGTTCAAGAATTTAAGCATCAGCATAGGTTTAGCATAAACGTTTGGATTGGAGTAGTTGACGATTATCTACTTGGACCTGTGGAATTACCTGCTCGTTTAAATGGTGTTGATTACTTATATTTCCTGCAAAATATTTTACCTGATTTGTTAGATGAGGTGCGTTTAAATATTCGGCAAAACTTATGGTTTCTACAGGACGGCTGTCCGGCCCACTTTAGCAGGAATGTACGAGACTTTCTAGATAATAACTACGAAGACCATTGGACTGGAAGCGGCGGTCCAGTTGCTTGGCCAGCAAGGTCGCCGGATTTGAATCCTTGCGATTATTATGTTTGGGAATACATAAAAGCATTTGTTTATTCCGTTCCGATACAAAATCGTGCACAACTCTGGCTAAGGATACAAGATGCTTGCAACGAATTTAGAAATAACTTTGGAATTTTTGCAAGAATTCGGCGTTCTCTAAGCAAAAGGGTAAATTTATGCATAGAGACTAATGGTCATCACATCGTGCATCTTTTGTAACTATCTACCTTTGATACTTGTTCTTTTTTTGTTAGTTTCGTTCCATTGTAATAAATACTTTGTTTTTAGAAACCTTCAGCTAAAATTTTGTTTCAAATTGATTTTTGCTTCTTTTCCCAAACTTTTTTTTACGAATTGTGTGCTGCATTTATTGAAACAAAAGATGATTTATTAAATTAATTTTCATCCATGCCTTGATAGTCCTAGCCAACTTCGTCGCTAAAAATAAGTAAGTACATAATAAATTGAATTTTAATGACGAAAAAAGGAACAATTTTCAAATCGATTTTTCTAGAAAACGGTGTATCCTACCGACTTAAAGTAAGAGTACCTTTTAGTACTAGAATACCTGAAAATTTAATAATCTAGTGTCACAATGCTTAGAAGTTAAAGACAAAAAAGTTATGCGTTAAAATAACCGTTTACCTACCCAAAACGGACGCCTATGACCGGTACTAGAAATTCGCAATTGATGGAATCCATTCACCTCTGGAGGATAAATAAGAATACCAGTTTTTCTTTTTCTAAATAGAAGCGTTCGGGAGATATTAAAAAAAAATAATTACAAGGCGCCATCTTCAAAGAGCTCTAGCTCCCGTAGGAAGCATTTTCGGACTAGGGGGAATTGGGTTAAATTGTCTTAAAATTATTTGAGGAATCTCCGGTCTTCGTTTGTCAGGAGAGTTTCTAGACACTCTGTATACAAAAGGAAAACTCACTGATTGCTATTACCTGCTATTTGTCTGTTTTCTGTAGGATTTAAAACATACTCCAGAATTATAGATAAAATATTGAGGAAGCGTCTAACAAGGAAATTGGCAGACGAGTCGGCGGTATTAAGAGCATATAGATCAGCAAAGGATAACATAGGCATGGTGAGAAATATAAAAAAAGGGCCGAAGGAATCAAAAGGATACCTAGTATAAAATGATCTAAAAGCGATATTTTACAAGATAGAAAGAGACGTAATATGGAAAGCAATGGATTCACTAGAAATCCATAACAACTTTCTAAATGTTAAAAAGCATATATCAGAGTACAAAAGCAAGAGTATAAATAAGCGGACAAAGATAAGAGATATTCGAGTTTAATAGAGGAATAAAACAAAGGGATAGCCTAAGCCCTTACTGTTTATAGTGAATAGAATGGATAGATTACTAAAAAGCACGAAAGGTAAAACAGAGAAGACGGTTATTCGATATAGAAACCTAGTACCCTACTAAAGTCGGAAGTTTATTATATGCAGACGATAATGTGCTAATTTCCATGGCATGTAAAAATATACAACAAATGAAAGATGTCTGGACAGACCAAACCAAAAGTCTAAAAATGCAAATAAATATAAAGGAAAGCAATAACAATAATATATAAAAAAGAGGAAATCAAATAAAATCCTGCAAACAAGAGTATTTAGGAGCAATTGTAATAAACTACGGTAACGAAGATACAGAAATTGCCAGAAGCAGTGGTAGTAGAAGTGAAGTATCTGAGAAGAATTGTAGCACAAATTGAGAATTGAGGAGGTAGGAAAAATAACAACAATAGCAGGAGGCAATATTATTGAAGCTAGAAAGGAGATAATTGAACTTGTTCAATAATGTGATAAGGATGGACCCTAACAGACTTACAAGAAAACTACTAGTAACAGGTAAAAAACAAAAGAAACAGAGGGAAAGGCCGAGAAAGACTTGGTGGAAGAGAATTGGGGAGATAGAAGAAAGGAGGGGGGAAAACAAAGAGAGATGCAGAGACTAGCAAGTAACCGTGGGGAATGGAAGAAAGTTCAATAACTGATACCAAAAGTTCGATGCTCTATGGGGTAATAGAATAATAGTGAAGTAAAACAATAGATTTTTGACTTATAGTTAATTCGGGCAACGTCAAATTTCATAAAATTTTTTGGAGACTTTTTATTTCACATTCCTATTTAAAAATGTATAATTGCTCCTTTATCTAGTTCAATTATTGAATAATATATAATAAATTTTACAGCAAAAGCAAGTTGCATGCATTTATTACGTAAATAGACATCAAATTTATACTAACATATATGACATTTGGATATCGTTAGACGCTCTATCGGCAACTTGAACGTGGCCAGGTTATTCAAACCGACGCTCATGCTAGCCAAATTAGTATTCTCACAGAGTACCGTAATCCCAACATCGGATTCGCTCTCGCACTTGCAAGGATGTAACAGGAGACGCTCGTTAGGGCATCGGTATTTCGGCCCAGGTGGAATATATTCCGATAGTGCTGAACCCCAGATTATGGTCAAGAGTAGAAATGTTGTGGTACGCATTGTCAAATAGGGTCAAACCTGCAACAGGGAATAATACATGTTATATATTCGATCCTACATAGTGCGGACATGAATGTTCATGAATGTGGTTAGTTAGTAAATATAAAACGTTTTGTACCTGTGATATATTCTCTCTTCTAAAATAGGAAAATTTTGCTTCTTGCTCTTGCGGTGGACAGTAATATTGTGAGCTTCTTTGAAACTAGCGACAAACTTGAAGCATTCTAAAAATTAATTTATGTATTAGAAACGTGATAAAACACGTAATTCATTGTTAAAACATGATAAACATTACTATAAGGGCCGGTTCTACAACTCGTAGATAAAGCTAGTATAATACTATACGGAGTATAAACTTGAAAGTGTCGTTCTACAAACGCTAGATAAGTCTAGTATAGAATAACTTACGGTATAAACTTCGGATACGCTATACCTACATTTTGTGGAAGATAAATATTGGAATATCTCTATTCTGTTTCGTGATTGGTTGGTTAAAATTAGTTTTGAAAGGCGGGATAACTTCGTTTTTATGTTTAGTTAGGTTATTTTATTTGTTTTACGGTATATCTAATCGAAGTTATGATGGAATTATTTAACGTACATATATTTGAATCGGATGAAGAAGAATTTATGGAAATTCAGGAGAGGATCAGACGACCTAAAAGATTTAAAACAAGGCATGCATAATAGCAATGTATCTTGGTAGTTAAGTATGTTTTTGAAGTTTGCAGAATAAATTTCTTTGAAGATATGGACAATATCGAATTTTTTAATCGGTTTCGCCTCAGGAAAAATACTTGTTTCACTCTGCTACAAGAAATAGAAGACGAAATAAAATCGCCAACAAACAGGAATAGTGCATTGTCTCCAGCTACAAAATTGTTCGTCACGTTAAGGTTTTACGCGACTGGATCTATGCAGTTAGTCGCTGGTGATTTTGGTGGAGTCAGTAAAACTACAGCATGTGAATGTATAAAGAATATAACGTTTGCTATTGCCCGTAAGCGAAATAGATTCATTCACTTCCCCGAAACTAGAGAGGAAAGGGAAGATCAAGTGCAATAAATCCATTTGATAAAAACAAAAAAGAACATGCATACCTAATCAAAGTTTAATTTAAATTTGCCATGAACCTGAGATGAGTGAGTATAATGTTGGTAGTTATTGGCTAGCAGCGAGTTTATAAAGAAAGAGAAAACAAAGTCAGCAGACCTTAAATATAGATGAAGTTCTTTTATTTTCCTATTGTAGTTTTCACAGACCAAGTTTTGTTAGTTAAATCTCTTTCTTATCCACATCAACATAGTCTCCTGTATGGCGACGCCACGATCTTATTCTATTAAAAGTTCCAATTTAGTAAAGCCAATCTAGACTTGTATTTCGAAATAATTGAAACCTTTATTTCTGGTCAAAAATTTCAACCAGGACTGCCTTTCCTCTAATACTTGTTCTGATAAGTTGTCAAAATTATGGCTATCAATGCCCCAATCTTATTTTATTAAATGTGGTAAAAAATCCAAGGAAGTAAAGAAAAGTTCAGCTTGTATTTAGAAATAATTAAAACCTTTATTGCTGGTCATGAATTCCCACCAGGACTTTCTTTCCTCTAATAATTGATCTGCTAAGATCTCAAAATTCTGTGTATCATTGCTTCAATCTTATTGTATTAATTGTGGTAAAAAATACAAAAAAGTAAAGGAAATATCATTTTGTATTTGGAAGTAATTAAAACCTTTGTTTCTGGTAGATAATTCACACCAAGATTGCCATTCCTCTAATAATTGCTGGGCAAATGTCAAAACGTGGAACGCTTCACAATTTTGGGTAGCATTCTTGCGTAGTGGCCATGTAAATTATCCCTACCTTGTTCCAATATTTAATTTTTGTAACTTTATTTAAGGTGGCAGTAGAATTATCAACAGGATTATTTCTATATCCCGCTACATGACAGGACGATAGGTTTGCATTGCCTGCCATATGGTGATTTTGAACTTCATCTTTGTTAAATCAAGAATCTTCCAATGAATCTGCAGATGATGGTACTTAGCTTACGTTATCGTTATTCTATTATTATTTTACTATATTTTTCAATACAGCCACTACGTTAAGATTGACAGTTTAATTTCATACGTTTTCTTAGTATATTGGCTACGAACAATTTAATATTTTAGTAGTATGCTTAGCTGAAAATTGTTCAAGTTGCATCATAAGTAACATAATGGACTTGGAATATATTTCATTTTGGATTAACATTTCGCATAAAACTCTATACTTTTTCATCATTTTTGAAGATGGTATTTTTCTATGTAAATGTCTTAGAAAATGCAAGACATAGAAAGATAATTACGAATACCCTTTATAGATGTTGTGACCGCATTGATGATAGGTGGTTATTATTTTTCAATCACTCATATAACATCCTTTGTAGGTTCTTCAGCTTGTGCTAATGGCTCAATCCCAAGTAAATTTTCCATGATTGATTTTAGATTTCTTGACAGTTTCGTATATCTCATTTGATTATAGTCGTTAGAAACTTCCTTTTCTTGACTATTAAAAAAGGCTTTTCGAGTCTTATGACGTAGTTAATAGAAATATGTAGGTGAATTAAAGAATTAAGCTTTTACTGGCATTTACGTCCATAAAATTATAGGTCTCAAACATTGATTTCCTGAATATCCATATTTCTCTTCAATCTAGAATTCTGGCATCCAGAACACTTTATTTCTAATATACCGCCTTCATCAATTCAACCAAATATGCCAAACATGTTAAGTCTTTATGAACAAATAGTCCGCAGACTTCTCTTTATATTTTTTATTCCTTGAAACTTTGCTTCAACTTTGGTTCGCAGTCTATTCCTTGTTGGAGAGACTTAACTTTATTATTTACATCTGTTCTGTACAAGAAAATGCTTTTAACAGAATTTGCGATATCGGTTGTTTCCAAATTACTTCCAGTTACCTAATCGATTTTTTTATTCTTTGAATCACATCTGCATGATTGTCCCGTTTTCCTCTTGATTACTCTTCAATGACAGAGTATGTTTTCTTCTAATGCTTTATAGTTTCTCAAATCTTCGTTTTGCATATTCATTTGTATATTTTGGTGATACTCGTGATACCAGAAATGCAAAAATCATAGGCGAATATCTATTCAGCTCTTTATTAAAATTTATTAATAACAAAAAAGTATTATGCAGTATGTTTAGAATAACTTTCGTATATACTTTTTTAAAATTCAGACCGAAATAATACTTTTATTCTTATCAAGAAATTCAGCAACTTACTTTACACCTGCTCATAAATACTTCAAAATATACAAAACAACGTTTTTTCATGAAGATTTCCAACACAAAATTATGTAGTTCATATATTGTAAACGTAGCCATTCTTAGAAAAACGGCTGTTATAGATTATGTCGATATTATATTTAAAGCACCACAAAAAATCAGGAATTCATTTGCTGCGATCATGAAATCTCTGAGTAAAACCAAAGATAGTTCTTTTTTAAGTGTCTTAATGTGGTTCTTAGTTTTGTTATTCTACACTACATTACCAATGCGATTTTTATTTAATCGTTTATCATGTATTGCTCCGGTGTTTAACTTTTGTAATAAAAGCAATATATGCAACTGCAGGTCTATTTCCGTGTAAATAATTTCTCAAAAATATTCAAGACTATACCTCAGCATTACAAGTTATAAATGATTACAAAACCAAAAATTGGTGATGAAGAAAATTATTTACCAAAACCTCAGAATAACTGACCAAAGAAAAGAAGGCACAAAAAGTAACATGCGTGCGAAGATATCACCTGTTGACATATATAAAGCTATTAGAAATTAGAAAATAAAATGTCAACTGTATGATGCAAAAGAATGGAGGAAAATAACGGAGGAAACGAAGATAACCAACTACTTATAACAAGACTTCTAAAACTATTAGTGTCTGCTACTATGGTTGCTATTTTGAAAATTAAAAGATTTATTTCATTTCTCCGCGTTAAGTATACTCTATCTACATGCTTACATATAAAAGTTCTTGATTTTAGTATTTTTTTCCTGAATATATAAGATGAATTCTATATAAAACTTCCATAAAGTAGACATTAATTTATTTTGTTTTGGCTATGCACTTATTTTTATCTAAAAGTATTATACAAAGTTCAAGGTTCCCTACTAATCATAAACCGAATCAATTGAATTTATTATTAGAATGGTAAATTATTATTTCAACTGGACATATAAGCAGCCTCACTAATTCCTTCGCAAAAGTAAACTACTATTAATGTATACGGAAATTTTTCGTTAAAACTAATGGCATTTTCGCAATTACAGAAAGAACAACTTCATTAAAATAAAATAAATGTGTATCCTTCTATACTAAAATATAAAAATTATTTGCATGTTGAGTTTTATGGCCCATTGAGAAAACTTCAATATTTCGCAAAATTAGAATTCCATTTAAGTTGATCATAAGAGATACTTATGATCTTATTTTGAGATATTCTAAGGATATAGAAGAAGTAATAATAATGTTTTTTATTTTCAAAAGTCTGATTCCGTTTATTAGAGAAATATACCTACCTTAGAAATTACTTATAATAAAATATTTACAATTTTCCTTATAAAATTCATCTTTACGTTTCAATGTCATGTTTTTAAATATGGAACACTTTCGGAAAGAATTTTTACATAAGTTAGCGAATTTAGATGTATATAATAAATACTTTCGATAAAAAAAATAAAAACAATTCGTTAAGATGTAATACTGTAATTACAACAATGTTCTTTACAAAATTTTTAAGTGCGTACTTAGGACTACCATATATATATATATACATATTCAACTCATAAGTTACCGGATTTTAGTGTCACGTTCTTCAATTTTACATGGTATATGAGTAAATGTTCAACTCACCTTATTCTAAGAAATATTATTTGCAGTAATTTTCACTAGAATTAATATCTTTTATTATTGAAACTTATTTTATTTCTTGTTAAACATTTTATCAAGGGATTATTGTACACTATATACACTTAAAAGAAACTTTCTTTTAATTTATATTGTTAACTTCTTGGATTGTTCGACTGACTTTTACCAAGGCAAACGTGAGGTATTAAATATTGAATACGTGTTTAAGAACCGTTATACTTTCTCATACAGTATCCGTAAAATAATATCAAAAATACTTTCTTTATATTTAAATTCCAGTTAACAAAATCAAGTTTTCAATATGTACATATGGTAATTAATAAAAATAATACATAAAATATATTTTATTTCAATATTTTAATATATATAAAAGGTCATAATGATGTATCTTAAAAATAAAAATATCGTACAATATTAAAAACACAAGCTCCATCTGTACACAAGTTGCTAGACCAAGTATTATAAAATGGTAGAAGATATCGTTGTCGCCTTCACATTCTAATTATTCGTTTCTACTACAGATTGCGCACTAGACATCAAGTACTGAATTGAAGCAAACATTTATTTCCTAATTTTTATTGAATATATTTTATTTACCTTTGATTTAACGTTAACGTTAGTGTTTATATATTTTTTAAAAAATTAGAAGCTATTAATTTACTCAAAATTGTTAAAATATTTATTTCAAAATCTATTTCAATAGAAAAAATAGAGGTTGACTTATTTGTCGAACATTATTGTATTGTTACTGGGCACCCATTACACTCAGTGATGCCAAATTAATTAATATCCCGTCATATTTCCAATTTGCGTTTCAAAAATAATATCTATTATCATAAGGAACTCATTTGGGAACATAATCTAGTTTCAAAAATTAATTTAAACAAAAAAAATTGAAATAGGTCATGAACTCGACCAGTCCAGTTTGTATTAATTATTATCTCTTTTCAATTATGTTTTTGGCTTTTACCGAAATGAAGTATAAATTTGGATTTTTAGCTATGACATCATAGAAACCTCATAAGTGGGAACAAATTGTTCAATGTAATAATCAGTAATTTAACGGTATTGGATACAAAATTAGAAACTCAATTTATTGTTTATACAGGTATATCATGACGAGATTTCGTTAGAACAATATAGAAAACTAATAAGAGTGCAGTTTTGAAATTTCGCAAATATTAGTTTCGCGTTACGCTTTATGATTGATTCGTATTTCCGAATTCGAAATATTTTGTTTTTTCGAAGTATTTAGCTGCAGCCTATTACTCACAACAACAATCCCAATAATTGAATATATACACAGATTTAAAATTCTAGGTAATTATTTTGGAAAGTATACTGCTTCAAATACATTATTACAAACTTTTCAAAGTAATACAGGGTGATCAGAAAACAATGTTAAACATTTCATACAGAAATATCTTATTATTTCTAAATAGCAACCTACATTTTTTCAACTTCATTAGATTCCTTGCTCAAAATTAAGGGCAGTATGTGCTTACTTCTCTATAACTAAATGTCTTAGTTTCAGAGTTATTTTGGAAAATGAATCAATTTCTTTAAAGTTTTACTTTGTATAATCAATTAGGCTATGGAAATTCATGTACATAAATAAAAACAAATTGCAGTCATATTACCTGTTATTAGTAAGGTATTTATTGATGTTATTCAGCGTTTTCTTTATTTTCCGTTTCTGAATACTTGAAAATGTCGCGATCTGGATTTAAGTTTTTTTGAATCTAACAATTACATATGTCGAATGCAATAGAGTAATCGAGAGGACATGTCGTGTTTCTGCAGAGAAATATCCAAATCGGTCAAGAGCTACCAAGAGTATCTTAAGCAATATTTTAAAAAATTGCATTTTGAATATTTTAGGACATTAGTAAACAATGATTTATTTTGTTTTTATTTATCTACATGAATTTCCATAGCCTAATTGATTATACAAAGTAAAACTTTAAAGGAATTGATACATTTTCCAAAATAACTCTGAAACTAAGACATTTAGTTATAGGGAAGTACACACATACAGACCCTAATTGTGCCATCCAATGAAGTTTAAAAAAATGTAGGCGGCTCTTTAAAAATAACAAGATATTGATATTTTCTGGATGAAACGTTTAACATTGTTTTCTGATCACCCTGTAAATCTGTGCATATATTCCATTATTGTGAATATTGTTATGAATACTACCCAGCAGCTATCATTTTTTTTACAAAAATCGAAATACTACCTACCAGTGACCGTTTTTGTTGCCAAAAGGTAAGTTTTGTATTTTTGGCGTTATTTTTCAATAATTGGCCTGATTTTATTAATTAATATCTTATAATATTTTCAAACTAACGACGTGTAAATCAAAGAATTATGAAATTCTTATAAACCGTTCAATATAGCCGAAATTGAAAAAATAACGATTTTGAGGTTAGAATCAACACATTTCAGCAAAATTGCTTTGCAACGATTTGTCCTGTAATTTCGGAATTTCAAATTGTTCTCGTATACGCAGATTTTATGATCTCTTTATCTAGTAGATTACTTTTCATGTAGCATATCTCGCCAGGATAATATAGGATATCGAAATTGAGTGGTATATATCTGTACCGTAATCCATTTACATGAAAGAAAATGGGCTGTATATTTTGGTGAATATTTTTCCAGATGGACAAGCTTAACAAATATAATTTGAACGATCCTAAACATGTCGAGTATTTGCAGTCTACTATTAGTGACGAAACCGCAACCCCAAGAAACTCACCTAGTGAAGACAATGAAAGCAGCTCTTCAGAAGAAGAAGATGATGATGATGATGACACACAGAACTGGAAGCGAAAATCGAAGAAACCGGAGGAGTTTTCCAATAATGTATTTGATCAACTGTTTGGCGTTTCAATAAATGCTGCAGTTGATGTCAATAGGCCTATTGTAATTTTTCTTGATGTAATCACAAATATTTTTATGCAATACCTGGTTGAACAGTCTAACACTTACGCTGCTCAAAATCACGAAAGTCTATACCTATCACTGAAGGAATTGAAAGCATTTAAAGGTATTCTTATAATAATGGGCTTCCACAAACTGTCAAGCATGCGACAATATGGAGTACAGATAGTAATATGAATGTTCCACGTCTCCAAAATATAATGACTTTGAAGCGCCTCCTAAAAATCACTCGGCATTTACACCTAAACGATAATTTGACAATGCCCAAAAAAGGCGAACAGAGTTATGACAAGCTTTACAAAATAAGGCCTTTCGTCGATTATGTAAATAAAAAATTTAGATGACTGTACAACCCATCTCGTCATCTTTCCATTGATGAATCTTTTTTATTTATTATGAAAGTGGTACAAATATGTACCTGAAAAAATTGTATATAAATTTTTACCTCATTGGACCATGGTACTTATAAGTACCATCTATTAATTCATCTGAGAGATTAATGTACTCAATTAATGCAATTTTTGAATGTATGTAAAAAAAAACATATTAAACTGAACTTTTCACTTATATTTGTGAGTATATTTATGCTTTTAGATAACATTTTAATTTTTCTTTGCAGTTTTTATTGACAAATTTGAACAAATCATGAAATTGTTCCAAAACACTTTTTTTTCTCAAAAACCTAACTTAAAATTCACATTAACTTCATAAAACAAGTCCAAATGATCATAAAAATCAAAAAATAGAAAGAATGCAAATTTATTCAAAAACCTGGTTATACCTATATGCGGATTTTAACAGTTATTCATGAAACATAACTCAAAGGTATCTTTAACTACACAACACAAGTCCACAAAATTATAAAAATAGCAATATTAAGTTACTCATGTATCAGGTTGAGGCACTGTAAAAGCTGCATCATAATATTTTTCGCAAATCATCTTGGCATGCTCCAAACAAAATACGACATCACATTTCAGGCAATTATATTTTGAATACCGAACTTTTTTCAGTTGGCGACATTTGGAACACCTCTTCCTCTTTCCGTCGTGGCATTCAGATGCTGGCACCTCCTGATGTTGTGATGTAGGCTGGAACTTGCTTAGTTCATATTGCAGCTGTATAGGCATTCCTCTTGTTTGAATGCTCCTTCTTCGAAGTTGTTCCAAACACAACTCGTTGCATAGAGCTTTCAAAAAACCTCGCCTTCTGCTGGAATTTGAATCGGGACTGTTATTGAAGACGTATATAACTTCTGCATTAATTCCTGCTACATTTAGTAGTGCAAAGAAAATCACCATTGGCCATCTTCGTACATTTCTTGCTACATTATAGGTAGCGCACAATTTGTCAACTACATCGACTCCAGATTTCATAGCGTTATAGTCTAAAACTATATGCGGTTTTCCTGTGACTGCATCAACTAGGTCGTCATCGTGCATGCTTGAAATTAGAAGCACATTTTTCCCTTTTTTTGGCACAAATGACACAAGTGAGCACCTCTTTGTAAAACCAAATTGACTACTACTTACAGCCCTAGATTTCGTATTCACAAATTCAGGGGGGAGCTGGCGTTTATTTTTTCGCAGTGTTCCCAACAATGACAACTTTTTTTCGTTGAGAGCCTGCACTAATTCGTAACTGTTGAACCAGTTGTCGCACGTTATGTTACGTCCTGATCCATACAACGGTTGAACAATTCTCATGACCACGTCTTGCGGCTTATTGCTAATCGCGAAGGGGCCTTCTGGCTGTTTACCTGCATATATCCCCAAGTTGTGTGTGTAGAACAGTTTGGCATCAACGGCAGCATAGATCTTGATACCGTACTTATTGGGTTTTGATGGGATGTACTGTATAAATGAGCATCTTCCTCGAAACCCTTCCAGTTTTTCATCTACAGTAACATTTTGTCCAGGTGAGTAACTCTTTTGACAGTTCGTTACAAATAGGTCAAAAACTTCGCGAACTGCTGCTAGTTTATCGTATTGTTTTCTCTGATCTCGCGTATTTACCTCATCCAGGCGAGTGCACTTGATAAGAAATTTGAATCTTTTCAAGTTCATTACCAGATGAAAACATTGTACACCAAAACCATCTTCACCCCATAACTCTTCTAGCGACTGCCTATTGCTCTTTAGAACGCCTGCAAGATAAAGCAAGCCAATAAAACTGCGGAATTCAATCAAATCTGTAGGCTTCGCATCCCTTTCTCTTGAATATTTTTCTTGTATTTTCTAAATGTATATATTTGTATACTTTACGATCAACTCAATTACGTCATCAGAAAAAATATTTTTCCAGCATTCCTTTGGAGACCTTGCATTCCGAGCATTTCCAGCGGGGCCAGGTAATCCCGATAAAACATATTGCACTCTCTTTCTGATTCTAGCTGAAGGCTTCACTTTTGACCATTTAGTTCCATCCTTATCTACATAAAATTCTTGGCCAGCCGTTTCGTCTTCATCAGTCTCACCGTCTTGGTCAGTATCAGAATTATCTTCTCTTTCTTCTCCATTTTCTTCAGTATCAGTGTCGGCCTCGTCATCTCCACTGTCCTCATTAGTCAATATTTCGTCTTCATCCCACAAAATACGTTCTATTTCAGCAAAGTCTGCAGCATTCCGCAGGTCAAACGTTCGAGCAGGAGGTCCTCTTGATGTTGAAGCCATTAGGGAAATAAATTGCTTCGATAAAGAAAGTTTTCCTTTCTAAAAAATAAAAAATAATAATCCTATTTTACAATCGGGCGCAATAATCTGACAGATTATTCTTTCATTTTACAGTAAAACAAGGTTAATATCACTGAATTTGGGGCTAGAACTTGTTATACATGCTATTTTACGTATACAAAAAGAAATATAAACAAGAAAAAGTGGAAATTCGAAAGTCAAAAATACTTACACGATCGGGCGCAATTCATCTGAGAGATTAATACATCTCTAACGGCATTCGGAGACGTACTGGGCAATAATCAATGCCGACCTTCTGTAAAAGGGGAGGAAACAGGAAGCTACTAAGAGAGTCGCGCCACTCCGTTCCAATCTTGCTGATTGGTGCAGAAAAAACTCGTGACTTTATCTCACAGATTAGTTGCGCCCGATGGAAGGTTAATAAAAAAAACTGTAAACAAAAATGAAATTCTAAGGGCGTAAACCCATATTATTACCCTTCAACCAACATGTCTATGCAAAAGAAAATAATTTTTTGCATTATCGAAGTACTGCCCTATAAAGGGTTAAATCGAAAGAGCGTAACGCAAAACTAATATTTGCGAAATTTCAAAACTCAACTCTTATTAGTTTTCTATATTGTTCTAACGAAATCTCGTCGTGATATACACTGTATACTCAAAATATATTGAATTTGTAAAACAAAGTTCGAAGTAAAATTAAGGGAGAGATATATGCCTTCATCAAAAAAAAGTTGTAATTGCTAAAGGAATTTGTAAAATAAAACATATCCAAAATCATTCGGTGGTTCGAAGTGCAAAACAACAACAATAACAATATTATATAGTCATTACAATTGACAAGTCCCTCAACTAAGCCATCCTCTTCAAAAGGTTTGGACAATTACAAACAGCATTGCGGCTATAAGTAAAAAGAGTATATAGGATTGATCGTACAGATAAAAGAAGAACATGCCATCAGTAGTTATAACGTCCGTATTGTCATTAATAACGATATTAAATATAAGGGGCCCACGACTGAGCTGTTGCGGAGGATACAAAATAACACGTAAAAAAATGGCCGTTAGAAAAGACATACCGTTTTCTTCAGCTTAGGAAGGACAGAAAAGTGATCCGAGCGGTTGAAAGCGTTGGAGATGTCAGTGGAGCTTATCACAGCATTGTGATAAGCTCCACTTTAAAAACCTGGAACCTTGATGATTTCTCAAAAAGCTTCACTAACCTTTACAACGACTATCCTGACCATGTCGGCTCGTACATCATATTTTATCAATGAAAACATTTTGAAAATAATAGCATCTGTTTCCTAACATTCCGCATCACGAAGGACCATGGAGCCTGATTGTGACTCCTACTGTCTTGAACATAAGACCATAGATCTTTGGAATTTAGCGAAATGTTGGTCTGAACAGAACATAAGTAAACTCCTGATGTTAGTTTCTTTATTAAATTCCTTAGTTTGAGGAACTCAGATATAGTAGACAGGAATAGCGTTTATATATTAGTGTTTTAATTTGACATGACGTATGATTTCCATTTAGGATAAATAAAGTAAACGAAAATGTAAAATGAGCCTCAAGCAATATTAATATAACTAATATCGTTTCAAAAACACCAATCAGTGTTTGACGTTACTTTGTGATATTACGGGTTAGTTAACTAGATGAAAATAAATCAATTTACTCTGTGGAAGCAGGGAATTTGGGAGCGGCCGTTTGGGTGCAGACATACTTATATACATATTTAGTTTTTTTGTTCGTTTAATTTTACTTTTAAATTGCAAATTTATATTTTTTTAAAAATTGTAGAGATAACTTTTACACACAAAAAACCAACATATTTTATCAGTGGTCAAATTGTTTGATAAAAACATTTTTTATATATAAAAAAGAAAAACAACACAACCACAATAATTAGATCAAAAGTAGAGGTTGTAGTATACTCTTAGGGAAGTAATGTAATAAATGTTACATGTCGGCATTATATGAAATTTTAATGAATATATGGCCTTTTTGTAAACGTAAATAGAGATAAATTTATAGATGCTAGAAGGATAAAAAATCTTATTTGGAGATTGCAATAATCATTACACCCTCGTTAACAACACATAATGGGAACATTATAGAATTTTTAAGAAGTTATTTCGTACAATTACGAAATAAATAGCGGTCAAACCGCTATAGCTATCAATTCCAAATTTGGTATTTACGAGTATAATTTTTGTCTTGAGATATAATTAGATTTTCAGTAAAATCGGCAGCCCGGAAGTATCAGTTTACTTGAATAATTTTTTTGGCGAATATTTTACGTCATTCTTTTTATGACAGGTACGTTACGAAGTATTTAGAACTTACTTTTCAATACCTTTTTTTTTTATAAAAAAGGGTCAAAATTCGGACCGACAGTAACACTTTTACTCTTATCAAATAGTGATTTTTTGAAAATATGTCGTAAATTATGCTTTCTATATATATTTATCAAGAGTACAAAAGCATTTAGAGCTGGATTAGGAATATTTTTTGTATAAATGAAATTTCAAAATTCGGACAGGAAGTAACACTTTTACTCTTAGCGAGTACCACTTTTTTTCGAATATCTCGCAAACTATGCATTCTATTTATTAAGAGAATAGAAGTACAGAGAGATCGTAAATGCTTGACCGTTCCGCTTCATCAATATATCAAATTTAGCACGAGTTTGCCACACGTTCATTGTTGTAGTATGAATATTTAGTTTGTATATCTAACTTCGTCATTCCACATGTCATTGATATGTATTTGTCAGTCATATAAGCTTTATGTCGTTTTTACCCCTTGATTTACTGCGTTTAATTGAATATTAGAAACTGTCTTTGTCAAGGCAATAAAAGGCAGATTTCGTTGTTACTCTAAATTATTTTTTTGTGTTTATACGAGTATCATTATCATTTTTGCTTAATTTTAAAGTTCGTTGAAATCAACAATGCCATTTACGGAAGAACAAGATTAGTTTATTGTGGGGGCTTATTTTCGTATTTCCAACATGATATTTTTGCAAGATATGTCAACCGTCTTATTAGTTGTTTTCGAGAAACTGGCAGTATATCTAAGAAACACTCTTCTGGCAGATCTACTTTACTCGCAGGAGAAGTACTAGAAGATATTCAAGAACGGCTGGACGTGAGTCCTAAGAAATCATTAAGGCGACTATCAGCGTAGACAGGTAAAATATTACTTTGTTTGATATACATTATTTCTGATTTTATGTTCATATAGGACTGTCTTATGGAACATGCCATAAAGTCACTAAAAAACTACACTTACATCCATATAAAGTATCTGTTGTACAGAAATTGTTGCCAACAGACTTTGAGAAACGCATACAATTTTGTACGTGGTTTAATAATAATCTTGCGGATGATAATTTGTTGGACATCACATTTTTCTCAGACGAGACCTGGTTTCATCTAAGTAGATATGTCAATTCCCAAAATTATCGGTCATCCGTAAAGCCACATGTTTTTATTGAAACTGACATGCATCCTATTAAAATAGGTGTTTGGTGTGCAATATCACGAAGAAGAATAATACGGTCAGTTTTCTACTACGATACAATAAATGCAGAACCATATAGAATCTTTTAGAACCATTTATTAGACAACTTGACGACAATGAAAGACAATTTGGCTATATTAAGCAGGATGGCGCTACCTCTCACAGTGCACATGCTACAATTGAATTCCTCCAAAGATATTTTAATAATAACCGACTGATTAGCAAAAATATATGGCCTCCTAGATCACCAGATTTGACTCCTCTGGATTTTTTCCTATTTGGGTATTTAAAGAACACTGTCTTTAAGACTCCGCTACATACATTACCAGAACTACAAGATGCTATTACAAATGCTGTTAACAGTGTAACAGAAGAAGTGATTCAAAATGTTTTCAATTCTCTCAAAAGACGTATGTGTCTGCAAAATGAAGTATCTCATTTTGAACATATTGCTGTGATAGCATATACACGGTGGCCAGAAAAATGCGGACAAACGCCAGGTAGAACGATTCTTTGTTCAATTCTGAGGCGATAATCTTAATCCAAAAAAGTTATACGGTCCTTCCTTACGGCATACGAGACCATCAAACATTAAGTTGTACGGCTAAAATTTAGCAAAATTCGTCAAATTTATCTATGTAAAATCATTGTGGTGAAATTTAGAAATGGAATTATCTCAAATGCATTGATGTAACTAATCGATTAATACCAATGGTTTACAAAAAAAAAAAAGCACTGTACTACTTTTTTCAATTAAGATTGTCAACTCAGAATTAAACAAAGATTTGGCCTGCGTGGCGTTTGTCCGCATTTTTCTGGCCACCGTGTATTTGTGGGTATAGTCATCTGTACATGCTGTGTTCTAAATTTTTCTTTTTACACCAAAAACTTATAATTGGTTTTATATTTAATTCATATTGTTGAAGCATGTACCTAATAACTATTGTGGATTCTGGCAATGTATGTGGTTCCTTCTCCTTCACTGGTGGCCTTTCACTTACTTATAATAGGGACGAGGTAATAGTTTGTTTAAAGAAGAAAACAGAATGTCTATTTAACATGATCATACACCTTTTATTTTTGTAATTTATAGATTCAAATAATTTTTATATACACCTTTATGCTCTAAACAAATACATAATTGAAAATGCTCATATCATTTATACCTAATGTCGGTTGTAATGTATGTATATCTTTTATTTATTTATTTATGATGCTAAACAAAAAAATAAATATTTATCCTGTAAATAAATAAAATGTAAACTTTTATTGTACATTGATAGTGATATTTATCGATGTAATTATTTTTATATTGGCTTCAATTAATTGCCTTAGACAACCATTTGCACGTGTTGTATCTAGCTTTTAATCTTTGCCTTATGAAACTTTTAATTAATTATTAACCTAACTTGAAAAAGATTAATGATGCTTAGACAATACCATGAAGAAAATGCTCATTCGCACGTAGCATCTCTTCAACTGTCCAACACCATTAGTCCTATTTTGTTGTAATTCCAACTTTATGAATTAAAAGAAAACCTTACAGGATAATATTTGCTTATCTATATTGTCCAACATTACATTGATTAATCATTTGCACGTAAAAACCAATGTCTGTCTAACAATTTAGATAACTTCTTTTCAAAAAAAAAAACTTACTTGCTATCTTTAAATATTTCATCAAAATGTTCATTTTGAATGTCCATATTGAACGTTTCAAGTGAATTTAAATATATATTAATAAAAGAAAAATTATTATGAATAAACGTGATAAAGAAAACTACTATTCTACAATGTAACAATTATTTTTTTAGAGCGTCTTATTCTTTCGGAGTCGAAATCAGAAGTTCCTTCTTGTCGAATCTTGTTTCTTATTTATAGCGGCAAAAAAAACTCTACGTTGACTATTGCGCCCTCTAGTCCATATTTTAGGTTGGCATTGGAATATACGTTCCAGTGAAATCGCTGCCCACATGTTGCCGTCTTGATACACACACACATACACATATTGTTCTGACAGTTCTTTATTTACCAAACTTCATTACAAATTGTTTTTCCAATTCAAAAGTCTTTTCACTGCCTCGCACAGCATTTCCGACGGTAGGTTTATTCTTGTTGTTAATACCATCCTTCTTTGTATTCATCAATGAACCTATTGCCTTGTTCATTGTTCAATACATATTTTTTCTTTCCATTTATTAATGTCAATTTCACTTTTCTTGTAGCTAGATTGCGATTTGGTAAGATGGGAAACACGTTGGAGATAACGATTATTTTTCTTCCCGCACTGCCTGCACCTGGAAGACACGCTTGTTTGTCTACTGTAACTCTGTTTTCTATCCATGATATTTCCATCGGTAATATGTCTATCTGCAATAAACTTTACACAAGTTTTATATTTTGTTGTCTTTTGTAGGTCATGAAACTGTACACGTCTGTTTCCAGTCTCTGAAGCATTGTGTTACAAACAAATCATAAACACATACACTTTTTATTTATGCTATCAGCTACCTTTTTATACCAAATGTTATTGCTGATCGGGTTTACGTTTTACATATTTTTATATCCTTTTCTTAGTCTCTAGTCATAAGCTAAGGTAATTTTTATCTTTTAATATAATTTAGTTCTTAAACTCTTTCATAAAGTTTTATTGCTTTATGCATGTAAATCATAATGATTTATTCAGTCATATTTATGTTTTTTGCATATCGTATTTGATCTTTTTCATACAATTTTATTGCTTTTACATGACTAATTATATTGACTGATCCGTCCATTAACATCACCCTTTCTCGATTATTTGCCTTTATTACCCTTTTTGACTTAAACAGCGGTCCATTATTTAGAATATTTAAAGCAATCTTTACGCATTGTATAAAATTAGGTTCTTTTTGATGATATGTAAACCATACATTTTGTGTATCCTTTCTACAAAAGAAATATATTGCTTATATTTATTTTGTCTTTTATTTCATATTTATTTAATAAATTTTTATTTCGTCTTTTGTTTCATATTTATTTAAAAAATTTTTATTTTTCTTTTGTTTCATATTTACTTGAATAATAATGACTTTTGAATTACTTGCTTGTATATTGACCATGTGTATGCAACTTTATATACATCCATGTAATTTTGTTGCATATTTTTACTCTTTCATATTTAAATACGATTTTTGTCATTTTTATTTTATTTCAAAACTTAAACTAATTCTTAAAGCTATTCTTATCTTATAAACTTGCGAGATATCACGGCAATATGTTATAATATTTCTAAATATGTAATTTACCTATATGCAATATCGATCTTTGTATTTCATTATTTTTAATAAAGATATTTTGAATTATTGAATGTATTACTAGTGTAAATTTTACAAAAATTCTTGAAAATAGTTTATACGTAAAATAATAGATGTCGCACGGACGAAATACAATTCAGAATATGATATATGCGGCGCTTACACCATGACTATGAAGGGGCACGGTCAACCATGTACGATCTCTCTGTATAATAGAATTTTGAATAATATTTATATAATAGAATTTTTAAAATTTGTACTTAAAGTGACACACTCTTACTCACAGGTTTATTTTTCTAAGAAGACAAAGGTATTTAAAACACTTTAGAACAATTTTGTATAATTTGAAATGCTCATAAATAGAGAAAGTCGTGTAGTGGCCACCCCTCATTTATTTATTAAGTTCTAAAATATTGGCGCTCAAATGTCCCCGCGCCGAAGTTTCTTCCATCCCAAATGACGTAGACAGAAAATATTTGGCATACAATTGTATTCATCGCTTTCACGGCCAGCGTTATATAGGGTTCTTAAGATATTGAAAAAATTGAATTGAGGAAATGAAACTCAAAAACTGAAAGGGAAAGGAATCATTTAAAAATTATCATCATAATTAAAACTGATGTAACTATTAAAAAATTTCCAAGAAATATTATCGAATAGGTACGTATTATAAGTCTGAATATAATAGACGCATGGCACTCCTTTATATTCCCACATTTTCAGATACTTATTTTTAACACGGTTTTGTACTTTCTTTAAGTAGGTAAATATTTGGAGTATTTCGCTGTGCGTGCGCAGATATTTTGATAATAACACGTAACGTAACGCATTGTTATGTAAATAATTACAGAAAAATTAAAAGTTAATAATTATATGTATGGAATATGTACTTGCAAATATTAGGTGAATTATGATACAATGAAATCAGAAATATTGTAAATATAAAGTATGATGACTAAATAACAAATAACAATTTTTATTTTCTCTTTATTATATGCATAATAGTTATTTATAATACAAGGGAAAAAAGTATTAGATTTTAGCTCGAGATAAAATACCGAGAGATAAATTACCGAGAGCTAAAATCTATTTTTTTCCCCGTGTATAATACACTATTTTTTTCTGTGATGGGAAAAACGACGACTTAATATTGAAAAAAACACGTAAATACTATATATTGAAGTCAGAAAATCAATCGATGTGGCATTTCAAGTGACATTACACCTGCGTTGCTAATGGAAACCTGTAAAATAATCAAATATCTGTCAATTTAAGCGGGCAAAAAGTGAGCACTTTTTTCCCATGGGCAAATAGTGATCACTTTATGCCCGGGTTGATAAAGTGACATTTTATTACCTGTCAAGAAGGATAAAATGTCAACTTTTTTTCCCGTCACAGAAAAAAAATTATTTTTGTTTTTCATCCGAATTATACTGCTCAAAGGACGTAACTAATTTATAACAACTCTAATATTTTCCTCTTCACTCGTTTTTGTTACTGATTACAAAAATTTGCTGATAAAAGTGTCCAGTAGAAATCAAGAAAAATGCCACTGTTCTACTTTTCTTTATAAAGTTTTTTAGTAGAAGCAATAACTTGATGGAAATGCTCTTTATATTCATAATTATGATTACCACGACAGGAATGTCTCCTAATTGTTAAGAAGGCTAACCAAAATTAGCGTCCGTCTTGAGGTTAGTAGATTTGAATTTCTGGAGTGCAGTAGATTTTGTTTTCCCCAGATGACAATAATATCTCGTCTCTCTTTGATGCTGGGGACACAACAGTCAAAATCAAATTATGAATCCAAAACCTTTCGGACTCACAATGCATTAAGAAATAAAAATAAGAAAAGAAAAGAAAAATAGAAAAAGGAAAAGTTTGTGTGTTTACAAAAAAAAAAAGAAACAAAAATTTATATACGTCATGTATCCAAGTGGCTACTAAGTTTAGACAAATTTCCTAAGAAACTCAAAATACTTAAAGGTGAATTTGAAAACGATTTTATAAAAAAGATATTTTGAAATTTAAACAACTGCTCTTTTGCGAATATTTTACAATTTATTTTTTCTACACAGATTAATTAAGAATATAAATAATTTTTTTTAAAAAAATTTGAAAATTTAAACACTTAGTTTAATCGAACAGCATTCGTTCTAAGTATTTCGCAAATTATTCATTCCGTAGACATTATTTAAGAGGACAAAAGTAGTTAAAACTTAATTTCGGATTAGTCTTTTATAAAAAATTTGAACTGCCCATATGAATAAACTTAATATTTGTGAGTATAATCTTCCTCTAGAGATTGATTAGATTTTCAGTAAAATCGGTGGACCGGAAGTAGTAGCTTACTTTAATAAAAAGATCAAAATGTACCAATATCCCGTTAACTAATAAGTTTAGACAAATTCCTGAAGAATACAAAAGTGAATTCCAGGAAGATTGTATAAAAATAGTTTTTCGAAACACCTACTGGAAGTAGGTATACTTGCCTTAGCGAAAGTACACCTACAGTTTTTTCCAAATATCTCGCAAATTATGCATTCTATACAGATTTATCGGTATAAAATGCATACAAAAGTTGTTCTATATTAAGTTTTAAATATTTTCATCTTCTTAAAAAAGTAAACCTGTAATTTAAATTTAAGGAATTTTTTTATACAAAAATTATTCAAAGCCCTATTCTAAGCACTTCGATTCTCTTAATAAATCTATATAGAATGCTTATTTTGCGAGATATTCAAAAAAAAGTGCAACTCCATAAGAGCAAAAGTGATCCGGTCCGAACTTTGAAATTTAATTTTTACAAAAAATATTCCAAACCCAGATCTCAATACTTTTGTACTCCTGATAAATATGTATAGAATGCATAATTTACGAAGTATTTGCAAAAAATCGCTTTTCGGTAAAAGGGAAAGTGTTACATCCGGTCCGAATTTTAATTTTTTTATATACAAAAGGTATTGAAAATAAAGCTTTAAATACATTTATACTCGTAATGTATATTCCTAGAAAGCATTGCTTTCAAGATATTCGCAAAAAACTGAAATTTGATAAAAGACCAACTTCCGGTAGGAGCTTTTTTAATAAAATTCTTTTCAAATTTACTTTTGATTACATTTGAACTCTTTATAAATTTGTTTAAACTACTTCTGGTCTACCAATTTTACTGATAATCAAATCAGATCTTAAGAGGGAGATTAGGTATACTCGTAAATATAACATTTGGAATTGGTGGCTATAGTTGTTTAACCGCTATCGTGGTAAGAGAGAGAGAGAGAGAGAGATTTTTCAAAAACCACTTTTTCTACATCAGGGGACTTCAAAACGTGGACATATACAAAAATCTCGAAGTCGAAAATATTCGTCATCACAAGACTTCCTAATACTAAGAAAGTAAGAAGGTTGAGTTTTGTCCCATCCAGAAGCAGAAATATTCTGGATTTTCGAATTGGCTATACTTGGTAATAGCCCAAAAACATCCGTTTTATTTCAAGTTTTTTTCGAATGAATATGAGGAAAATTAGATTTTTAAAAGAGTGTGAAATGCATTTATTTAACAAAATAATGGGCATTTACAGAAACAAAACCATCAAAAAAAAATTGTAAAGCGACAAAGAACGTAAACGATTTGAACACAGTGGGCGAAATTTGTTGCTATATGCCCCGATTGTAGCACGGCTTTGTCAGGACATTGATCTTATCTTATCAGATTATAAAAAGTAATGCCAAATGCTAAATGGGTGCACTGTTTTTTTGAAACGAAAAGCTCTTACTGCAAAGTCTTATCTTCCGAAATAAATTGTGTTATGAAAAGTGTCATTACAATTGTAAATTCTATCAAAGGAAAATCATTACGTTGTATATCTAGAAGAAATTGTGTTCTTGAAGATGACGTTTGAAGCATAACGTTTTGACCATAGTTTCTCAGATGAAACATGATTACTTACAAGATATGAAATCAAAATATCAAAGTCCTTTTTCCAATCCTCTTTGACTTCTTACGCTCGCTTTTCTAGCTGTTACTTTCGTACATCGAAATCTCTTAAGTAGAGGTTTGCAACGGATTTAGAAAAAGCTTGACTTATGGAAAACTTTAATCAAGAATAAAAATGTTGATTCAATTCAGTGTTCAAGAAATCATGAAATATGTAGTTCAGTACACTACGATAAATTCTGAGGAAGTTTTTCTTACTTTCTGCAATTTAAAATAACTACTTGGTAATATTTTCCAAATGAAATTCAAACCAGTTATGACAATTGCAGATGGATATGAAACCTTTTTGGACTATGTCTTTCAACATGCAAAAATTCCAGCAAACATGAATGAAAAACTTATTGAAAGATCAAGTGATGGAATATTGAAGCTAGAATGTCTTTTATAGAAACCGGTTCATTTTTTGATCAAAAGATTAGAGGAATACCCCAAAATGCAAAAGGAGCTCTCTGATCGATGACTGCAATTGAGAATGTCAAATCGATTGACTGATTCAAAAAGCTAGTGTCTAAGATGCAGTCATATAAGTATATCGCATGGATATCTTTTTACTTAGTTATTAAGTAACTTATAATTAGTGCATTAAAACGTTATATATTATTTAGCAAAACGAAACAGTTATAGTAGTTAAATATGTATATTTTTGGATTGCTGAAATGTATTTCATTATATACTATAATATTAATATGACTCCTTCCGTTGAAGTGTATTTTATGTCAACACATTACTTGGGATTATACTGGTATGAGCATGGATTAGAAGTCAGGGGTACATTGCAGGACTGGATACAAATGAATAATGTAGTTCGAAATTGGACACTATCATTACTACTACTGCAATTTCGAATTACATTATTCATTTAAGTGAAATCATGCAATGTAGCCTTGACTGCCGAGCCCTCGATATGACTTAAATATATTTAAAGCATTACTAATAACATTACAATACTTTTTTTTTAAAGAATGAGTTGTTTGTATTTTGAAGAAGTTTATCATACTACGAGTGATGTAAAATGTTTTCGGCTTTACGGATATAAAGTAATTGTAGAAAAAAATGTCTTTCGCCGTCCGATAGATAGCCTCGACATAACTTAAAACAGACGTTCCATGGCAAACCTTTATCAATATAATTTTTGATCTCGCGGTATAAACTCTAAAAATTGCAAGTCATGTTGATCATTAGTTTATCTATGGTACGCTTCTAAAGTTGTCAGTTCACATTGTCGTTCAATAATGGAAGAACTTGAGTATCACGCAATGATAGAATTCCTGCATTTGAAAGGGAGAAAGACGAAAGAAGGAAATAAGATATGAGTTAGACTCTGTATACTGTGAAGCCTCCCCTTCATTTACAACTATAAAACATTGGGTGGCACAAACGTTGCCGTACCAGCATTTTAGACTAGAAACGTTCCCGGCGTCCAAACAATGCTCCAACTGACGAATTGGTAGATTTAGTGCATCACACTGATATGGAAGCTCGTCGACTGACCTTTATAGATATAGCTAAGGCTTGTGGGATATGATCAGAGCTGGTGCACAAGATTTTATAGCAGGATTTAGAAATGAGAAAATTATTTGCTCTATTTGTGCCGCGCTATTGATGATGACCAAAAGAGCATCCGGACAGATATTTCGCACAAGTATCTTAGCCTGTATCAAACAAATCGGAATTTTCGCGGCGATTGATAGCCGTCGATGAAACCTGGATATACCAGCATAATCCCGAGACCAAACAGCAGTCAATGCAGTGGATTGTGGTGGGAGAACCAACTTCGAAGAAGGCAAAGATTTTTTGGAATAGACGAGGAATAATTCTTGTCGATTACCTTGCAAAGGCTTCAACAATCATCAGACAGTACTACGCTGCATTGCTAGATAAACTGAAGGCCACAATAATGAAAAAAACGTCCACATTTGGAAAAAAAGAAAATCCTGTTACACCAGGATACCGCTTAGGTTCACACGTGCATGGTGCAATGTCAAAATTGAACGAATTGTAGTTTGAATTGTTTCCGCATCGACCCTATCCCCCAGATCTATCTCCCAGCGACTTTTTCCTGTTCCCAAATTTGGCAAAATACCTCAGCGGAAAAATTTGGGTCAAATACTGAGGTTAAAGACGCTGTAAATCAGTATTTTTCAGGTTTGGATAATCAATTTTTTTCTGACTGTTTGAAAGGATGGGAAAAACATTGGACCAAACGTATTCAGTTGCAGGGAGATTACGTCAAAAATAAATTTTGGTTTGCTTCGAAATATCTATTTCTGTTAAAAAGCCCGGAAACATTTTAAACATCCCTTGTAGTTAAACGTGTCAACAGAATTCCTTGTACAAAAGTTTTTCACTAAAGCATACACGTACTGTATGCAACTCTAGAGCTAATTCTATATATAAGCTTTAGATAATCGTTAGTCATCGCATTCATGGCAGGCACTAAAATTTGCGTACCAGTATTTATCTTTCTTATTATTTATATGGAATCGTCTGTCAGACATCCAAGAAAAATAATTCACTATTTGCTCTTGGCAAGCAAACCACCCATCCCTCGCTATATTCCGATGCGCAACTTAAGATATTCACAGTCTCCAATCAACCCTAATGTACTATTTGGTTCCCGCGCCCGTTTAATGGTAAAATATAAAAAAAATAACATCTCTCCCATCAGATTTCCGCATCCGAAAGATACATTTCGGGCGTCGTTTCCCGGGCCAGCCGTTGGCGCCAAGCCCACACCCCTCGAGAACACACGTAACCGCCCCCAGACTGCCGCCAACATCTCCGTTGTCGACGCCGCCGTCGACATAGTGGAGTGTATGCGGACTCCAACAACTATCTAGCTCGACAGTGGAATAACAAATTGTTATAACCGAAAGCAAAAAGATAGCAAGATAGTTTTTATGTAAGGCTTGATAGCGCGGTCACGTTTTTAAACGAGCGGAGCATTCCTAAAGTGCTCTTGGCCCTTGGTGTTTATGAAGGTTGATATGTTTCTTATTATAAAAAGAATGTTATTATAAAATTCAAAATAAAAAATTAAGAAAAAATTTTTCTATTAAATATACAATGCTTTCAAGTAACAAGTAAATTAATATCTATTTGTTGAAAGTACGTAAGTCAATTTTAGTCACAATTGGTATGATTACTCAAATTCCATTTGTTACGTCTTATCCAATCTTTTTGTACAGAAATGGAGGAATTCTAAATTCCCGGATTAACAAATGTTTAACCACCTCACATCAGTCAACGTTGGTGAAGTATAATCTATGTGGGTACATTATATCACTGCGAATACCAGCTTATTTATAAAACAATGAGTGAATCAAAAAAGAAAAGAGGTAGACCTGAATATTATAAGAGAAGTATCATAAAGTTATCTAACAGGAAGACTAGCACTGTGCAAACTACAAAAGAATTCATATTGCCAAATATTGGGACCGGTTTGAAAGTGTTACATTACAGTTTTATTAGGAAGACGAAAAGTATTGATAATTCTAAATGTAAGAAGCTGTATCATCATTGTGATGTTAAAGAGGAATATTTATGTTTGTTTATCCAATCGATTTTATAAACAACAATCCAACCACGTCCATTATATATCTGTTCAAAGTTTGATTTGTACTTTAAGGGTAAAAACGCAATCTCTTAGAAAAGAGAATGGTAAATATGGAAAATTTAGTTTTAAGTAAATAACCGGGATCGAAAAGTTAGAGTGAATGCATTTCCAGTGGATGTAAGGATTTGCATAAGAGAGCACCTACAATCATATCCATTGAAACAGTCATTACCCTGGTAGATATAAAAATGTGAATGTCGAAAACATGCATTTGCTTTATTAGCCAAAATTTAAAGTAGTCAACAATGTTCTATATTTCTCGTATTGCAAATATTTCGTGGAAAGTTTAAAACATCTTTTGACCGCGGGTCGACCTATGTTCTATATGTGAAAATCTAGGTGTCATATTTAGATATACACAGCTGAATGACAACACAAAATGAGCAACGGCCGGTGAACTAATATATCCATAAAAAAAGCACAACATTTTACGAGACCTCCCAATCTCAGTCTGAAGTTAATTATGCTCTCGTCCTAGAATTGTGTTTTGGTTGTATGCAAAACATAGAGATTCAAATGCTCCAGTTGGAAAACGCTTATGTATTTTCAGGCCACAATATTAAGGAAAATACAGCACAAGTTTAATTTAACCGTACGGGATAATCAAAAAAGACTCTAGTTGAAATGTATTCGTTTTTTTTAAATTATATAATGGAAACCAGTGCATCAGATGAAACTGATTCATCTCAATAGCGGAAATTACTGAGGACAAAATAAAAATCGCCTTCTTCTTCTTAATAATAAAATAAACTTGTTAGTAAGATTGTTATTTGAAGTCTGAATTTTGAAATTTTGATTTAAAAGAAATTGTTTCAAATTAAATTCTAAATACTTTTGTACTCTTGGTAAATTTGTATTGAATGCACAATTAACCAGGCATTTGGAAAAACTTTTATTCGATAAGAGTAAAAGTGTTAATATCGGTTCGAATTTTATACTTTTTTTTATACAAAAATTGTTCCAAATTTATTTCTAAATACTTTTGTGCTCTTGATAAATCTGTATAGTATAACTTGCGAGATATCTGCAAACAGCTATGTTTATAAAAAAAAAATTTCATATTTACTTTTGAGTACATTTGTATTATTTAGAAATTCTCCTAAGCTTAGTAGTTGAGGAAGCATTAGTAAAAAGTGATTTATTTGATGAATTAAACTACTGCTTCCGGTCTACTGATTAAACTGAAAATCTGGAGAGAAAATTATACTCGTAAATAAAAAGTTTAGTATTGATAGCTTTAGCCATCTGGGAAAAAGTACCTTTTAATATAAATAATTACCGTCACTTAATATGCAATTCCAACGACTCAGGAAATGTTCTTCTGAATTTATTTATAGTTTCATAAAACAACCATTTGACATAAACAAAATGAAAAGATTCCCATAAAAGGATCTAAAACGTATGTAGGAAATAAGTTTTCTGTTGAAATATGGTAAACAGGTACATGACATACATAACAAAAACGAGTTGGCGAAAAGCTTAAAATGATTTTAAAAACAAAGTGAGTATTACATCATAAATAAGATCTTTTTATTTAGTTTCCTAAATATGACAAATTGTTGTTTTATTGTATTAATTCTTAAAGAAAGTGGTAAGATCACCTCGAACTTCGTGTCACAAGACTTCTATGCTGATGAATTGCTCTGCGAGATATCTACTCTCTAGAGAATTGCAATTTACTTCAAAACAACCTCACAAATATTACTTGATTGTGTAGTCTGAAGAACTTACCACTGAACATTAGTTACTGTAAGAAAATTATATTTATGCGTGGAACCATTAAGCCATTATTTTTAATTGTAACCTACATAACGTGGATGTCGAACGTGTTAACTGGTTAAGGACCTAAATATTATACTTGACAATAAATTTGCATTTGCGCAATATGTGGAATACACGACTAACACTGCTTGAAAAGTGGTAGGTTTCATAATAAGCAATTCTTCCACATTTCGATGCTCATTATCTTCTAACATTTGCGCGCACAATTGTATTATTGAACTCTCCTGTTTACGTGATGTATTCCTATTTTAATAGGATTTCCTCGCATTGTGTCCCGAATACAAATGATACTGCTTATATAACAAGAATTTTGGATGATACTGAATTTTTCTTTATCACCTGTCGTCGATTTATCATTTTTGTTAATATTTATTTCTGAATATATACCTACTAATTATTTTTATAGTTTTGTACATAGTATTTTTATATAATGAAACTTATTTTCTAATTACTTTTTACTAACTAATACCTGTATAATAATTAAGTCATATATTTTACTGAATAAACCTTATTAAACAACGCATGAGAATATTGATTCGTCCTTCCCAAAAATGGATCACACGTCCACTGGTTTTAAAGTAGCTTGCTATAAAGGATTCACCTAATGAAAAGCATACATACTTTTCCACATAAAATGAAGAAGTTTTCAATAATTATAAACAATAAGGCACTTGAACGTTGTCATTTGGTTTTTAGTGTAATAACTATACAGTAAACCACAACATACTACGAATATACCGTAAGCGTCAAATTTTAATTTCGGTTTGCACTTCTATCATATGCAGAAGATAATCTTATCACATGCAGCGATGCCTGCTTGCAAACAGTGGAGGGAGAGCAACGGAGTGGCGGCGGACCCCCACGCCTTACAAATGTCCAGTGTGGCAGCCTCGCTTATGTCTATCTTTAGTTTAATTCGTCGCGCTCTTTTCCACTTACTACTTTCCTATCAGAAATTAAAATATGACGACCTCGGTATACTGAAAGGGGAATATAGTGGGGATTGATACATTACATCTGACGGCCAGGCAACTATATCTTACTTGATCTTACTGACATATTGCCGTGGTCTCTTGCATATTAAAAATAATAGTAATAGCATTAAGAATTAATTTAAGTATAAAATAATATAAAAGAGACAGTAAAAATCAGCTTTATTGTATTCAAAGATTTCAACATAAGAGTATACTAAGTTGCTTACATTTAAGTATAGAAAACACAGAAATAAAAATGAATATATATTAACAATTTAGATATTAAACAGGTACAAAATAAAAGACGAGATAAATTTAAGCTATATATATTTCTTTTATAGAAAAGAGAAACAGGATGTATGGTTTGTGTATAATGAAAAACAACCTGACTTTAAAAAATGCGTGAAAATTGCACTGAACATTTTGAATAATGGACCATTGTTTAAAAATAAAAGAGAAATGAAAGCAAATAACCGAGAAAGGGTAATGCTTAAGGATGGAAGTGTGAAAAGAATTAGTCATCTAAATGCAGTAAAATTGTATGAAGAAGACAAGATCCGATATGCACGAGAGAAAAATATAATTGAATAAATTATGTAAACTTGAGAACGTGCATAAGGTAATAAAAACTTTATAAAAGAAATTAAAATAAGTCATGCTAAAAGAATAAAATTTACCTTCACTTATAAGTAAATAATAAAAAAAAAAAAGGATATGGGGTTAAAATATTCCGAGACCATACAATCAGCAGTAGTGTTTTTATAAACGACAGCTGGCAAATAATATAGTACATTCATGAATTCGGGTGTGTAGCACTATGTTTCATTGACTGTAGAGAGAGATTTATACGGTTTTGAGACCTATAAAGAAGAAAATATGATGTAAACTTCGTTTGTAGTTTTTTACAGATAAATATATCACTGTTGGAAAAGTCCTGGATCGAAAGAAGCGACGAAATGGCAAACCAGATGGATCGTGGTAGTACGAGTAATCTTATAAAAAGAATACTTGTTATTTACAATATATTTCCAATTTTACCGAGAGCTGGAAATAAAACAAAAATAAGAATTGTGTTAGCGAATGGAAAGAGGAAGTATGTGGCAAATAATAAAGAAGGTAACAAATTCATAAACAAATATAAGGAAGAGTTATATTAATACGAATATACCTACATTGGAAGATACTGGATAATTTAAGTGAAAGACTTTTTTAAAAATGAGCGAACAATTCTCAGTGTGTTGAGGTTTAGGTGAAGGAACTGTCAAAGACGATAAGTGCGTGTGTGTGTGTGTGTGTGTGTTCGTATCACGATGGCAACTTGGAAGGCAGAGATCTCACTGAAGACGCAGGCTGACAACTTAAATGGTAGTTCCAAGGATGGCGTTGAGAGCGGTCACGTGTCTTCCTGGGTATATAAATTGAAAAACAAGAATGAACAAAGTTAGTTAGTTATTTGGAGAGAGATTAAAAGCGACTTAAAAAATATATTAAATCGTAGGGTCAGATACACCACGATTGTATTCGTTCAATATTTCTTGTATTAGCATATTAATTGTATTTGTATTTAAGTTTCATTCATTATAAGACTTTTCTTTTGTTAATAATTTTTGTATAAAAAAAAAATGGAGTTTGAAGAGTTTTTCAATAATTCAAAGTAAGTTTTAGAAACGAACATTTATCAGTGTTGCTATGCGTATATTGTAATATAACGTGCAAATGTATATTCAATATAACGTTGTGCAACAGGGATAATAGATATTGACCTGTAATAATATACATACATTAGTTTTAACAACACAAATAGAAATTATTAATGGTGTTGGGTGTTAAGAGGATATAACGTGCAAATGTATATTTTCTGGCACTTTATAGGCATCATTAATTCTCAAAACAATTTTCTTATTATAAATTAATAATTTAAACTAGATTTTTAAGAAGGGAAGTGTTTTTGGGTGGCGGACTTTGAGATGCTGGACACAATACGTGTAAATGGTTGTAGCCAGTAATCAAATTCAAGCTTTTTCTCCGAACATTGACCATTGCGAAGTTCTAAGTTTATCAGAGCACTACGTGCGAATATAATGTCTCTGATGGAATAGAATTAGCACAAAATATATAATAATAATTTTCTTTGTTTTGAAACAGAACAATATTTTATTTTTATTTAAGCATTAAAAATATATTCGTTATATAAAACATTACAACCTAGAACACGGTACAAATGTTTTCTTTCAATTATGTTCTTTTTTTATAATTAAATGGTGAATATAGTATAGCGATGGTATCTATTCTAAAAATAATGTTGAATAAATTATACAATTATGTTTTATATGGTTTCTGATTTTTTATTCAAAATAAGCTATAACCCTATAGTAAGAAAAACAAGAGATTTGACGAGAGAGGAGAAATTTAGATACACTGGTAGAATTCACGTATACTTATAAAGTACGTGCTGTTAAGAAAATAAATAAATATATTCAGGATAATAAAAAAATTATCATCATCTTTATTAGTAGTTTTGTTGCTGGAACAGCACACAGCATAATATATTTGGCAATGTCTAACGTATGGCAATACTACATTTATTTCATTCCAAATAATTATGTTGCCAGAGCAATATGTCATTCGTTTATGTGAGTTGTTCGTGATCTGTCAAGTGTCTGTTATAGTAAAATTATGGATATGGTGTATACAATTGATGAAAAGGTTCAGATTGTAAAATGGTATGTTCAAGGCCACTCACTGATGACTATTATAGCTCTCTTTCGGGATACTTTTGAAAATCGACCTATTCCTTGTTTGAATACCATTCATCGCATCAAAACTAATTTTGAAAAATTCGGTTGTGTTTCGCCATCGTTTCATCTGAAACCTCAAAATAATGATAACCAGGATCTTAATGTAATGATATGTGCTAGCGTGGAAAACAATTATACTCTGACAACATCACAAATAGGACACGAACTGGATGTATCACGTGAAACTGTGAGAAGAACCTTAAGGAAAAACAAATATCACTCTTATCATGTTCAGAAGATAAATGAAATTTTTCCACAGGACAATTATGATCGCATTCAGTTTTGTTTAGACATAATTGAAAAATGTGCACTGAATGAAGGTTTTATTTCGAACATCCTCTTTACGGATGAATCTACGTTTTTCTTACGTGGCCGGCATAATCCAGCGATACTACGATATTGGTCCAGAACAAATAAACACATTGCGTATACTGCTCACACACAATACCCACAAAAGGTAAATGTATGGGTTGGGATATTAGGCAATAATATCATTGGCCCATTTTATATTGATGGCATGTTGAACGGACAGAAATACTTAGATCTACTGCAACACAGTATTATTCCTTTTATACGCGGAATACCTAACATTGTAATGGAAGACATTTGGTATCATCAACAAGACGGATGTCCTGCCCATACAAGCAGGATTGTGCTGTAATATCTAAGAAATACGTTTGAAGACCGAATTATTTAAAAACGGGGCACAATCCATTGGCCTGCCAGGTCTCCTGATTTGTCACCAAATGACTTTTTTCTGTGGGGTCACATAAAGTCAGAAATATACGGCTACGAAGAACAACGTGCAAATAATTTAAAAGAATTGCGTATAAAAATTAGAAACATTGGTCACTGTTGGTGGTAAAGAGGGCCGCGAAGTTTTATACCAAAGCCGTCTATTGTCCTACTTTCTCTTTAACCCAAATACCGTTGCTGTTTCTCTCCCGCGTAAAATATAAAGGTCCATTGAGTTCGCCCCACCTTTCCCGCCAATGACATCACTGTGCATTTTCGTAGTTAACTGTGTAATACTGTATATTAAAACCAAATATGCTTTAATATAAAGAGATAATAGTTGAGATAACATTTTGACGGAAGCAATGAAATGAGATCAATTGTTGTTCCTTTCAGCAACTGATCTCGACCTATGATCCTGAGACAAGGTGAGGTGAAATGTTCAATTCAATACACCGCAGCGCAGATCATTTACAAAAGGAAAGTTACTATTTGTTAGCTACGTTATGAAAGCGCTCAGTTATTTATTCACAGCGCGGCGTTGATTACGACAGCCTATTGAATAGACGTGGTTTCACTTTTTTAAGTAAAAGAAGATACAAAACATGTTATAACTACCTTCAAGAACTTGTAAACAAGGCTCCATTCAGCAGACACAACAGTTGCGCAACTGTTCAGTGATCATGTTCAGTAGACGACCGCTCACTCTGAACATGTTCAGGAACGGCTGCCATTTTTGTGAGCGGAAAAACTTTACGCTCACTTACTGAGCGTATTCTATACGCATGCGCCATTGATGCATCCCATGACCAACCTAATTCATAATTTTGAAGAAAGTAACTAGAAAAGTAAGATATAGCAAATTAAAGGTATTGTGCAGAAATAAATGTATTATAATATTGGAGTTCACCCAGTATTTTATTCGGGGTTGGAAAAACCAGCCCTTACACTAAAAACTACGCCAAAACTTAATGCAGAAAAACAATTTATTATTATTGTTAATTCGGTTTAATTTGTATAATTTTAACATATGGCAGCAATAAAAAGTACCAGATGACAGACGATCACATAAAGGTGAGCGGTGTCCAGCGAACACTCAACTGTTGAAAAGTGAACGGTTGGAGCGGGAACGGTTCCCGATCTGTCTGCTGAATGAAAGCAATGACATTGATACATCTGCTCTTCTTTAACAAGTGAATTTCTTAGTACCCAGGTATGCTGCTAGATCAGCTGATACATTCTACGTACCCACAGCTCGTACAAATTTTCTATTGAATCCCCTCTCCATCATATGTGTAGGAATGCCAACCGTTTGTTTTCTGACCCATTCTCGAGAAAGTAATTTCTTTATTTTGTGTATTACATTGTCAGTTTTTGTAATTTCTTTTTTAACACTAACTACAATCTTGTTCTTTATTTATTTAATTTTTGCATAGTTTATTTAAGATTTCTTTTTATCATTTTTGTGCTCTATTGTCAATTATTATTAATTATTGATATGATATATACGTAATAACTCGGCCACAGCGTCACCTATCGGGTTCAGTTTTTGTGATTCTTTTTTGGCACTAAACCAATGGTCTCTTAGACTACTTGCCATGTTTCTCGGTTTTGGGTAGACTCCCTGCCTGCCTGATATTGTTTTTTGCAAATCCATCAACTTCAAGCGTGTTTTTGACAGCTGGTATAGTGCTACTCACTTCGAAAGATTAAAATTTATAACTGTAGTGAAGTGTAGTGCAAGAAACATAAAAAACACATGATAAGTTTTATACATTTAATAATTAAATTCAAATTGAAACGATCCCAATTAAAATTTAGTATCTGTTACATAAAATAGTTATGCAAAAAATAAATACTTATAGTGCGAGAGATGAACCTGGTGCTTTAATAATAAATTTTCAGCACTTGGCATCAATTGAGTTAGATTTAATCTCAAATCTCCTCAGTTAATGATGCCCAGTCTGTTCCTTTTTTTGTTAGGAGATTGGCAACCGTGTTGAAACCCTTTTCCACTAGGTATGACGATGGAAAAGAACATAATTAAAAACTTTCTCGCGATTTTCATAATACGGGATCAGTAACAGGAATGTCTTTTTGAAGCCAAAATTGCTATTATCAATTTTTAAACTGTACCTTAAGTTCTTCGTTAGTGCTTATTCCGATCAGTTCATCTTATTGATCTTCAACTGTGGTGTTACCATAGTCAAACCATCATCAAACATTTAAATGTTGAACGTAGATTGAAACATAGTCTTCGTGGCAGTTTGTGACAAATTTGGGAATCGGAAAAATCCACGCCGTTAAATGTTTTGCTTCATTAGCTTAATTTTGGCAAGGAACAGTGAAATGATAGACTTTGCTTTAATCAAATTTAGACTGTCATCTTGTTTCTATTTGATTAAATTTTCTTGTAAATAAAGTTGGATAAAGTTGGAAGTCCAGCTAGCTAAAAAGTCGACACAGTTTATGTTTTAAATATTCTTACTTCATAGGTACTTTTATAATTTATGTAGATAGATATATGTCTTTATATTAAAAGCAAGTGTTAAGTAAGTAAGTAGATACTAATCTGTGTATGTGGATTATTCCATTCATGGAAAGCTAAAATTAAAGCCACAACCTGCTTAAATGAAATTCACTATCGTGGACCCCTGTTTACATTTCATGGACCCCCATTTTTTTCCCTACTGACATGAACCCCTTGCAGGTCGTCGTCGGCCCCTGGGGGTCGATATAGCCGACATTGGTAATCACGGTACTAAACCAACATACATTGTAAATATGAGTCATTTTAATCCATAAATTTAGAATTTAACTTAATTACAGCGCCACCTATTGTATACTAGCATAGCAATGACCCATCGTCTCAAATTTATTACGATCATGTCGTTCAGAAGTTAACGATCACTAACAGACGCACTAACGGTTATATATGTAAAGATTTTCCTCCAGATCTTCCTGATTTTTTTTTTCAGTTGAAAACACTTAAGTTATTTTCATCCCATGAGCATAAGAAACAAAACAAAAAAAGAATCAAACAAATATGTCGTACCTATCGATGATCGAGGGTGCATACAAGAATGCTTGTATTTTGTCCGAATTTTGCGACTTTTTTCTTGTAATCGTCCCGAATTTTTTTCCTGAAAACTCTTCCAGGGCCATAACGAACACAACAAAAAAGAATTACGCATATTAATTGTTCGAATTGTTCGAATCGTGAGTTATGGTTTCGAGTTCGTACAAAAATCCTATAGAAAAAAGCACTTTCAGTTTTTGCCGAATTTTTCAATTTTGGGGTCAATTTTCCTATTTTTCTTTCCCTAAAAATCCTATTCTAACTATTACGAAAATGTTTAAAACAGAATTAGCCAAATCGGTCCAGCCTTTGTCAAGGGATGCGCGTACCAACAAACGGCATTTCAGTTTTATTAGTATATACATTTTTGTCTTTTACCATGTAAATAGATGATTCTCTTGAGTAATAAAGATTGTTATTATTATCAATTGTTTGTCCGATTTTGACACATTATTTACAATAAATATTCTAATAACTTTCATATATATTTTCTTTTAATAATTCATTCAATAGCCGAGATTTTATGAGTAACTCGACCAAAATAAATTTTAATTACAAATTTTGTCTTTATGAGTTAATATATCTTGTCTATCAAAGTTTTTATTAAACTCAATAGACTTACTACATTCGCTGTAACTAATTAGTGTTTTTATCATATCATAATACTTAGTAATAATACGGGAAATTACATGTTTTAACGAGCTGAAGGACGAATTTCTTCACAAGTAATGCACAATACTATCAGATTTAAAATTTAAAGTTTCGATTCGCTACATAGTAATAATGAACAGAACTACGGCGACGTGGCGCCCGAACTTGGCGCCAACAAACTTCCCGGAGCCCCTAGTCGAATCTGTATCTATCTCCGGAGCTTTCGGGGCCAAAGCTACTACTCCTGGATATGATAATAGTTTTATTTACTTTATTTATGGATGTTTTCGACCGCTCTCTCGGAAAATGACATTTGTCAAAATAACAAAGGCGCTCGGAGCAGTAAAAGAGATCCTTTTTCTTCTGCCGACCCCTTCATCTTCTTCTCCTTCATGCTTCTCTCGCGCGCGATGCTTTTGTTTTTCCTTATACGCTCGACTTATTGCGATCGGGAATGAGGGAATTGGCGGATGGAAATGGAGTAACATAGAACGGTTCACTGCCGCAATAAAAGTCTCATAGACAATTAAATGTTGAAATGTTTTCTGTGTATTGTTGACCCCGAAAAATTCCCCGAAACGTGTAAAACTGGATAAATGGATTGAGAGGGGGAGTTTGTTTTTTGCGAAGCAGAATTCCAGCAAATATAACGCCACTGCTTTTATATGTGGGCGACGAAGAAGAAAGTGGCATTTATTCCTTTTAGCTTTTTCTAAAATAAGTTAAGAAATGGTTAAAGCTTTTTTCGGTACGTATGTATGTATTTGCACTTAATACCATGTGAAACAGACCAATTGACATATTCATTATAAAAAATACATATTTTCTTGAATAAAATATATTATTCTGTGCATATTGTTAAATTCTTAAGAAAATATTTTAAATTAATAAATTTAATCTAAGTGGATTTAGTTGCCTAGGCGAAAGCCGATGCAAATAACCACTATGACTGATGAAAAATAACTTTACTGCCTAGTTGCACATAAAATTTTATATGAAATCGTTAATAATAAAGCCAAACAAGTCTTTATTTTACTTTTGAATGTTAATTGTGTTGGTACAATTATTACCACGTTCCGCTGTCAACTGTCAACTACTGATAACTTTTGCAAGCCAACATACACAAAAATCGTACAATAATGATTTACTTTAGTGCCGATTTCAGATAATAGTTATTTATCTCCAACCGTCAATAAAGCGATGCATTACCATAGCGTTTTATGGAGGTAAACAAACACTTTATCGTACTGTAAAATAAAATACTTTACCTGCCGCTAATATCTGTCAACGTAGCCCTGACTGATGATTATAAACATAAATCGTTTGTCGCTGTCATAAAATGTGATAAATCAATTGTATCTTTATTCTTTAAATTACAAATTTTTGCGGTTGGTGATGACATTTTGTATGCACCACGTCAATAAAGTGCCTTTATCAAACTCGTCTTTTATTCGCCTCGCTCGCTTCGGTCGCTTGGCTCATAAACCAGACTCGTTCCATAAAGGATCACTTTACTGACTTGGTACATAACTATTATCGCCAAACGTCAATAAAGCAATGCATTGCTATAGCGTTTTCGGAGGTAAACAAACACTTTATCGTACAGTAAGATAAAGTACTTTACCTGCCGCTGATATCTGTCAAGACAGACATGATTGTATGACATTAAACATAAATCGTTTGTCACTGTCATAAAATGTCATACGTCATTATATCTTTATTTTTTAAATTACAAATTTCTGCGGCTGGCGATAAAATTTTGTATGCACCACGTCAGTAAAGTGGCCTTATCGAACTCGTCTGTTACTTGCCTCGCTCACTTGGCTCAAAAATCAGACTCGTTCGATAAAGGATTACTTTACTGACTTGGTACTTAAATAACTATTATTTTACAGTACGATAAAGTGTTTGTTTACTTTCGTAAGACGCTAAAGTAATGTATCCTTTTATTGACGGTTGGTGATAATAGTTATTTATCGCCAACCGTCAATACAGCCATACCATAGCGTTTTACGGAAGTAAACAAACACTTTATGGTACTGTAAAATAAAATACTTTACATGCCGCTAATATCTGTCAACATAGCAATGATTGTATGACATTAAACATGAATTGTTTGTGGCTGTCATATAATAAATAAATAAATAAATAAATAAATGTTTATTGCCCAACAGTTTAACCGTTCATTGAAGGAATACATAAAGATGCGCCACTACATAGCACTGAGCGTAGCCAAAACTGGATCCGAGATCTATAGCGACTGCATCAGTCGTTTGGGTCCGAATATAATATAAATGCACAATTAATATTAGGATAAAACGCAGGAGCACCATGTAAGAAAAAATAAAGTTATAGATCGGCAGCTAAACAACTCAAAGGATTATTCTAAATTCACCGTAAAAGCTGCTTAAGGGAACAATAACAAATATCGCATTCTACATTGCAGTGAACATATGAATGAAATCGGTGAGCGAGATAACAGATTTTACTTGTGGCCTAAGTTTTTTTTTTACAAAAATTTTCTCAAATTCACTTTGCCTTTGTATTTTTCAGGTATTTGTCTAACCTGGTTTGTTAAACTAAGTTTGGTATTGATAGTTTTAACTGTTTGGCAATCATTGCGAAAAGCACGTATTCGTTATCTGGGAACTTCAAAACGTGGATATTTGCAAAAATCTTGAAGTTGACATTACACAATACTTTCTGATACTACGTATAAGAAAGTAAAAATTAAACAATATCGAACAATAAAGATATATTGAAATCATTTTTTAAAACATTCAAAAGTTATTTCGTATGATGTGTTTACATCATTTTATGTTCTGAGTATGGTCACTTATTGTTAGTAAAGATATTACTCTTGTGTCGTCATCCGAACGTCCCCAACGGCAACATCGAAATGGATACGTTAACATTGATGAATAGTGGTTTCTCTAATTTCGCCGAGAAGTGTCACCGTAACGACTATATAATTATAACGAGTGAAGTTGTTAATCCAATAAACCGACCCCGGCAATACAGTTAAGTAGATGGCAGGAGAAGTGCACGGGATCGTGCGACCAGACGACATGAATTGAAAATCCTCCCCCCTAGTTTAAACGGAACGCGGCGCGGCGGGTGTATCGCGTGAAAGAATGCCATTTTGTTATTCATATGAGCCGTCGACTTGCATTGTGCGATTCGCAAACTTTATGATCTGTTATGTTCGTGTCTTCGTATTTTTAAGATATATTTTATCACTGCTGAAAATATTGCTGTCTCCTAGATGTATTATACCATATGATGAAAATCTTTTATACTCTAGAAAGCTAATTTTTTTTATTATTAATAAGATAATTTGTGAATATTATATTTTTTCAGTATGGATAAATAAAATAATTAAATCTGAAGATCATGAATGAAAGTCTTCCACGAGATTACTTCTCTAGTCTTATGAGGTGTTATTGCATTACCCATTTAGAAATATTCCTCATAATTCCAGCATAATAATGTAGGGATTATTATAGAGTAATAATCCGACTGCCAGAAAAAGCAAATGAAACTGCTACTTTTGGCACAGGGGATTCAATAAATTCATGTAAATTTTCAATTCGTAAGGGTATGTGAAGAATGTTGGCAACATTTATCGAATGTAGCAACGAAGAATGAAAATGTATAACGATATTTATATACCGAGTGTCCCAGCGAAGTGGTAAAGACTATTTGTTGTATCCTATAATGTTGATAGCGAAAACTATTTAGTACAAAAACTGCTGACATTTTGAACAACATGATCGTGTAATGACGAGATCTATGTAACATCGAAACACGTATCTGTACATTGTTGTTCGCAACGACAAGTTAGTGCAGATGTGCATTCACGTCATTGAGTGACAAATATTGTAAATAATCTACAATTTAAAAATATTTTTATTTATATAGACTGTTCGACGACAAGCCAACAAAAAAGTATATCTTCTGAATGGAAGGCCTTTTTACATTTTATAAGTTGAAATGTTGAGATAAACGTTAAATTCACCTAATGAAATGATATCTCTACTAATTGAGACCATAATATGTTTTTCATAATTAATCGTTATTTTATTTATTATAATTTTTAAAGGTTGCACAACTTTATACGGAAAATTGTCATATTTCAGAAACAGTTGAAAATCGAATAATACAAATGATATCAGTGTAATAACTCATAAAGAGCTATCATAAAATGTAAAAATATGCTTAGCATTCCGTTTAAGAAACATGTGTTGGCCTTTCGTCGTTGAGCACTCTGTATACATAAAATATATATTTAAATTATAGATCTCGTGCTATTGTGGCTAATAGCGACGCTAGTTGATGGTCAACGCGACTGGTAGTTCTCTTCAACAGACTCCTCTGTAAAACGTTTACACCAATCAAAAGTCCTTGATTTCTTTAAAGCTCCATCACCAAAATTTTGAACCAACATTTGATGAGTTTCACGCGCTGTTTTGTTAAGTTTATAACAAGATTTTTGTTCTTTGGCCAACACCAAATAAAAATCTCAAAATGTTCTAAATCCTATTTTCAATAAGCGATCTAAATTCGGCTTACGCTTCACCACAAGCAGATCGCTTGGCACACTGCCAGCCAAAGAACGACTGAGGATCCCCCAAGTGGCGGGGACTTTGTTTGATGATTGGTTCGTGAGTATTATTTAAATTTTTGGAATTTTTTGGTGGCACCTCATAGAGCTATGTACGAATCTGAAGGCACAGTGGATTTTCAAGTAGGGGAAATACGGCTATGATGCCATCCTTTTTTTATAAATATGCGTAATTATGTTCATTTAAACCGCAATAGATATTTAACCATGGCAAAATTCAAAAAAATAGGAAGTAGTTTCATATATAACCAATCTAAGCTATTCCACAATAATATATTTCTATAAAATATAGATATTACGATTTTATTGCCAAGTGTACCATCATATACCTATATAATGTAATGATGGCACACTATATATGGTAATGATGGCATGGGTAGATACTAATTATTTACAATAGAAAAAAAGAAATTAATGCAAGCAGGATTTTCATCATCAGAATCATCTTGAAATTGTGGTACATTTGGATCCAGATTTTTATAACTATCAACATCGAATTCAACCCTTTTCTTAATTTTTCTTGAGGACTTTCTCAGTTCTTTTGCTTTTTGGTCTGCTTCCTTGAGTTTTAGTAGTTCAATAGTGGGTGTTTTATTCAAAACACCTTGGGCATCTGATATTTTGCGTTTTCTCTGTTTCAGTATTGAATCCATTTGAGGGACTGGTGATAATTCTTGCATTTGAAGAAGTCACTGGAATCTTTATTGATGACACGCTACTTACTTCAACTACAGAAGATTCTGATAAGTTTTTCTGACCTAAGCAGAAGTTTCCTATCGCATTCGTACAACAAACTACTGTGAAATGCTGACCTCTTTCAGCAGCAGTTAATGAGCCCACTTGATTATTTCCTTTGCAGGCAAACATTTTTTCAGAACGAGATTGGACAGTGGACAGTCCAGATTAGTCCATGTTAAAAATTTGTTCAGTCGTAAATTTGTATTCTTCAATCACTTTTGTCAAATTTTCAAAATATGCTTTGATATTTGGTCTATTGAATGCTTGAGCTCGTGCAAGAGAGGTTGCTTCAGGAATTTCGAGACTTATGGAAGGATTTCTCCTTAGAAAGCTAAGAGGCCAGTCCCACCGAGCTAATTCTTTTGTGCTATTAAAGTTATGTTTTAGACTTAGCTTTTCAGCAAGTTGAAAAGCTAATTTTCTCACATCAGTACACGTTAATCTAAAGAACCTTAGTTCTAACATTTTTATATGGTCAACTATTTATTGTTCTCTTTCTTTATTAAAGATAGGTAATCTACCTCCCAAAAATCCTACATCATTACCTTTTAGCACCTTATTACTATCCGAAACCCTTCGCCGAAGTGTTCTTGTTGGAACATTAAATATCTTCGAAGCGAGTTTCCATCTCATATGTTTCGAATTTATAGCATCTATAGCTTCTCCCATATTATCAGCTGACCATTGCTGGCTTTTGGAAGATTTTTCTTGCTTCTTATTCATGTCGTTTATGCTATAACAAATAGAAAATTATAATTTCTATCAACATTAAAACATTAATGTACTTTTAAACAACATCTGCACATTGGTATGATGCCATCATAGACATAGTAAACGTATACCATCATGCCCGAAGTGTAAGACACGTCTTTGTGGGAATGTGTGGCACGTGTATTGTAATGTACGAACTAACTAACTACCGGCCTTAATTTGATGTTATAATATACATTTATATTTCAATCAATACAATTTGTATGTTTCTACTAATTGAATCAAAAAAGAAAAAACGTACTTTAGAAAAAAATTTAAAAAACCTGAGCTAAAATAAAAAATGTTTTTTCAATATTTTTCATTGATTATGCTAGTTAAAAGACGTGCCATGATTTTTTTCCACGGTCGGGAGTAGAAATCAGTTTCTATGACATCAAAATTAAAACAGAAGTAGTCGATTATTCCCAAGGGAGTATAATGCTCCCAAGGGAGTTTACATTATGGAGAACGTTTGTGATTCATGCAAAAAAAAGATAACATTGAAATTATTTATTGACATTTAAATTAAATGTTAAATTTGTACAATTTTCAAAATTAATATTAGAAGGAATATTACTTTCGCTTACATTTACAGTTTTTGTGATTGCCCTAGTAGTGGTACCTACTAAAACCTGATTAGCAATTTTGGTCTTATTTTCAATGGAGTTCTCGACATAACCCTCAGCGACTGTCGTTGATTTCCAACCAGCATGACGCTTTATTGTCGTGACATCCACACCAGCATCTGCCAGTAATGTCGCTGAAGATCTTCGTAAGCAGTGACCAGTATAACACGTAGCATCAGGTAATTTTAAATACGAAGCTACTACACTCGGAATTTTTCCCATGGTATTCTTGCCAACTGGCTGCGAACTACATTTTCCTGCTTTGTAGTACAAAAAAAGCGCTTATGCTTGACGTGGGGAGGACGAAGGGACAGGTATTTTCGAAACAATTCAAGCATATTTTCCACATCGGTAACCACAAAGGTTCGTGGAATCTTTGTCTTAGTGTTTGGAATTTTTACAATCAAGGAAGAGCCTACATCCTCAATATCATCTACAGTTAAATTGACTAGTTCATCAGTTCGACAAGCTCCGGCAATCCCCAGAATTAATCCAACCTATAAAAAATCAAAATACTTAATAATTGAAATACCTAACAACAAAAGTAATCTTACCTTAATCATTAAGAATTCTTTGTCATCTACACTTGATAGAAAACGGTCGATTTGATCCTTTGTCAATATTTTCGATTTTTTCGCTTGATATACGTCACCGGTTCTTTTCAAAAATGCGATCAGCTTGGGGAAATTGCTTATATCTATGTTGTCGTAAATTATCAAGCATGACTTAACCATAGAATATTGCGCCCATAATGTGGAAGACTTGTAATTCTTTGCATTTTCACTGAAGTATGCCAACAAAACATTCTCGCTGTATACTTGAACATTTTTCTCGGCGCACCACTTTTTGAACCGATTGTAGGCTATATCGTATAAAGATCTTGACTTCGTAGGCAGCAAATAGCTTATTGCAATATTTGCAGCCTCCACAATCTCTTCCGACTCACAATTATTCATTGCGCACTATACAAACTTTAAACTAAACCAAACTAGCACCTTAATTTGACAATTCTTTTTGTTTGTTTATTTTGTAGTTATGACAATAACTCAACGACTACTAAATAAATGCTCAAATCCGAATACAATAATTCTGGTGCTACTTACTTCATAATGACAAAATATGTGTTTTTAAGTTAATGAGACCGTGGAAAAAATAGTATATACCATTCGGGAGAGATGCTATTTTGTCCTCGGTGCATTGTTGCAAACTAAAGTGATATGTAATATGGGGATATTAAATCAATATATACAGCTGTGTGCGAAATAATAGCAGAACGTACGGTGCCTTCAAATATTTTCCTCATTAGAGACGGTACACACGCATAATTTTGAAAGCTTGGTTATGTCATCTAAATAAAAATAAGCATCTATAATTTGAATTTAAGTATGAGAACTGTCAGAATTCGAAGTTTTCAAAAGCTTAGCATGTACACCAACATTAATTACTTAAAAAACTTAAAAAACAGCCTACTCTAATTAGGAAAGTATTTGAAGGCACGGTATAGATTATATATTACTTGATAAGTTAAGTATATGTAACTACATATATAGAGTTTATAAGGTGTCATGATTCACTTCTTAAAATTCTTCAATGCACTGCTATTTTTTTGCACACAGCTGTACTTGATACATCAAAGACTTAGTTTTATTTCAAATGATTTGTGCGTTTTATGTTAAAAAATTAGAGCCATCCATTTTTGCCCGTGAGTTTAGTCGCCAAGCATGTACGTGAAAGAATGATAATTTTTAGAACAATTAGAGCTTTCACGTTAGCTGTTTTAGAGGATTATATAAAAAAAATAATATAATATAATAATAATTTTTTATAGTAATCATGATTATCATCATAATTTCATATTATTGCAACTAATAAATAAACCTCAAAGTTATATAAATTATAAAACATATTCCAAAAATCATTTCCTTTTATAGTTTCATAAAAGAAATTGTAATCCTGAATTACTATTTCTCATTGAAGCAATTTCATTTCTCACTGTCATTGAACCTATGCAATAAATAATAATTTCTGTCAGTGCCCCGGGCACTTAGCCAACCAACTCGACTATCCCTACCCTAATTTATTAGATGAATTGGCAATTCATCAATACCAGCACAATGTACAGGAATATATTTTTGTTCGTAGGCCGATTACCAGTACTTACTTCAATCGCTCTAATTTATCTCATTAATAATTCATGCGATTCTCATATCTATGTAGAAATAAAAGTTTTGCAGTACATCCCCAACAAAACAACTCCTTATCCCCGTCTTCTCTGTCGTTCCGCTTGAACAAGCGGATTCCGGAAGTGCGTCTGACGCCGGAAACTCTAGTCAGAAAAAGTTAAATATACTGTATGTATATTCTGTGTGTAGGAAGAGTATAGCACCATAGCCTAAACAACTATCTGTTATGTGAATGGTCGTTGCATTTTACGAGCGTGTTTTCCCGAAAAGAAGAAGAAAACTAATGTATTTTGGTGGAAGCTGAAAGGCAGACAGGAATGAATCAGAATTATGAATGTAGACACACAGCATGCGCAGAATTTTAATTTCTTGTTTATGCAATGATGTTGACGATGTAAGCATACAAAATAGTCTGGTACTATTGAAAGGAAATGATAACATTTTAGATTTGAAAAAACTTCAATTTTGAAATTGATCCTTCAGTTTATACTATAATTAATTTTGAATGAAATGTGAATAGGTACAAAAATAGGGAAAAGCACGTACTTCTGAAGTAAGTGGATAATCGAATACATAATTTACTATTGAGTTATAGAAAGAAAATAAAGCGACAAAGCTCGTCCATTTATTTATATGTATACAACAGTATATACCAAGCTAAAATGGCAAAATTCAAAGTACTACTAACGTATACCACAGCTAGAACAACAATTTTAATGGGGAGAAAATAACTATCTACTAAAACTAAACCAGGCGTGCAAAGAAATAATTGTTCTCACTTTGAAAAAACCATTATTATTATAAAATTATAATCTACATATTTGGTGTTAACAATTTTAATACTAAGTAGGTTTCTGAATTAGTATAGCCATTTTACAATAGGTGGCGCGCGAGTCGTTTCAACAAATGAGTGTATTTCATATAGTTTTGCGTAAGTTTGTGTGTTTTCGGCTATGAGTACGCACGCATGGCAGACTTGAATTGAATCAAATACAAACAGTAACATTTTTGTTCGTTTGTGAAGTAATTAGTGATATTGATTATAATATTCCAATTGCCGGTCGGCATTAGATAATACATATCACACGCATTTTTTTTTTTGCTCTTTCCAAAGTTAATTTGTAATAGTCTTCACAAAGTATTGCTTTCGCTTTCAAATCACCCAAAGGGCACGCAATTGGTAGATTTACACCTCAAGCACAATGTAGCACAAGCAGTCATTACGAGCTTTAGAACCAAACGAGCAACGGGAAACAACACAGGAAACCGTTCGAGTACGCACTGCTTAAACCCGTTCGTCTGAAACAGATGAGCAACGGGAAGCAAAACTAAAATCCAAACGAGTTCTTTTAGTGGCATTGCAACTAATTTCACTAATTCATTAATTGTGTGGAATGCATGATACTCCTTTATATTGCTTTTTAAATCGTTTTTCTTTTATTCATTGCACAACCTATCGATTAACTTTAAATATGAACGGAGATCTTAACCGAGTGACCTGGAATTTAATTTCTCATAATTTGTCGAAACTGTTTTGAAATCTAAACACATGATAGGGTTTTAATAGAATTTGTTTTTCTTTGGTTTTAATGGTTTTAATACTTTATTTTAATTGCGCTAATTTACTCATGGTGCATTTTTAAATTGAAAAAAAAAACGTTAAAATAAAATTATCATAATTGCACGCTTTTGTATTTAAAACAATCTATTAGCTTTACATGCTATATACAACACCACATCGCATTACAAGACAGAAAATTTGGATTTTAACAAGTTCTTTTTCAGCAGAGTAATATATGATGTATTAGCGTGTCAAAACCATCTTAAATTGCTTTCTATAGTAAAGCCTAGAAGGTACTGAATCAAAAGTATCACCAATGTTTGATGGGTTCCAAGGTCTTAATTTATTACTAAAACACACAAATTTGCAATTGTAAAATAAATTAAGTCTCAAAACCGAAACTTGGGGCACACCAATAAATGAAATGTTTGAATTAATATGAGAATTAACTTTTAGTTCATTTATTTTTCGTAAATAAGAAAACAACAGATAATAATCTTGTGTGACATTGCTTCGAAATCAGATCAATATCACTTTTTTTGAATAGTGGTATAATAACATTAATCGTTTGACCACTATCGTTGCCAGAGAGAGAGAGAGAGTGAGAGAGAGAGAGAGAGAGAGAGAGAGAGAGAGAGAGAGATGTTTACAAAAACACACTACTTTCTTATACGTATTGCAGTGATCTTGAGTTTAGTGATAAATTGTAAATTAGCATAATCAAGATCACTTCTAGATTTAATTTAATTAATTACTATTTTATTTATTTTTTAATGATCAGTGTATATAAATATTTATTACGTTAGTATTTTGGCAAAATTCAAATTAATTTTAAAAAATAATATAAGAATGTTATCGTAATTTTATTCAAGAAGCTAATATTAAAATAAGCCTGGTATATCAAGTGAATATTCACAAGAAAGTGTTTCCCGTAAGGTTCAGCGCAAGAAAATATTATGACCGAATACGTTCAATGAATCAGCCCGGGCGAAACAATATTCCCTGCGAGACACTATTTACAATCACAAACGTAAACAAGTCGACATCGAGATGGATGTTTGTTTACATTTTTAAATAAATAATACATCACTTTACCGATAGGTGTAGCACTATAGAAATGCAATTGAAGAGGTGGAATCGGTATCGTACCGAGGATAACCGTACGTTTTTGTGAAGAAAATTATGCATATAAGTCGAGACATGATGAGAAAGGCGGAATTTTGAAGCAGGTGTGAACCGCTTAAAATGAAATAAGAATACGGGTGTTCATACCTTTACTGAATTAAATTTTAACTTAGAAGAAATTTTATCATTTTGGAACTTATAATATTTTTCCTAAATATTTAATTGGACTTAGAAAAATCTAGATAAAAGCGGGACTTGAAAAATTTTCCGAATTAAAATTTATTTGAACTTTTGAAATTTTGAACTTTGAACTTTGAAAATTTTCAATCATTCTGAACTTATAATATTTTACGAAAAAATTTTATTGGTACTTAGAATAATTTTGTCTAAATAAGACTTTGATATTTCTAGCGAGTTAATTTTTTTTTTATTTTATTGAATTATATGTTTTATTCTTATACGTGGGGTAATCATACCGTGCGTTATGGTAGAACATTTTTAGTAATTGTAATGATTTAGTTTAAGATTTAATGAGAAAGTATTTATTATCAATTTGGAATAAAAGTATAGACACTTGATGTTTGAGACATTTATAAGATTAAAGTATTAGGGTAATTAAAGTTTTTTTTTTTTTTGTAGAATATTTCTTCACTGTTCACAAAAATATTTTTTTACGATTCATATATGAATGAGTTCGAAATGAGGAATTAAGGTGATTAAGTGCTTTTTAATTTTGTTTTATTGTATATTGTGTGTTACATAATTTTTCTTATGTGGTGTTTTGTACTGGAGTTGTAGAACGAAATTAGTAATTTTTTTTATGTAAATATATTCTGTATTTATTTTATATTTTATTGTGTTTGTGTATTGGAATTTTGACGTGTTGGGTCATAAGTCAGGGATCTGTGCAATGAATTAAATAGGTGATTAATTCATAGCATGGAGCCTTGATTAATCCTAATAACACGAATTGGTCTTGGTGGTACTGTTTCGGGAGCGAGCAAAGGCGATGATCAGAACTAATCAGGACTAAGTCAATAATTCTGAACACACAGATGCATTTGATTTGAATTTTATAGACGTATATTCATTAAGGGATGAGCACATTGTTGTGTATGTTAGGGGTGTGTTCAACGAGTTGAAAGACATACTCGTAGGATGGAACCCTGGGGTACCTGCCCATGTGAATCTGTCTTTTGGTGATACTGTTCGGAAGCGAGAAAAGGCGCTGAGCAGAATTAATCAGGACAGAGCCATTACCTTAATGTTTATATATTTGAAACCGATAAGTGATAAAATTTTTGTTATTTATTTATAATCCAGTATAACTCACAACATATAATAAAAAAATTTTTGATGCGTTGATTCTTGTACAATTAAATAGAAATAAATTAAGTAATGATGAATGTTTAGTAGAATGTTTACTCATAGTTTTTTTTATATATATTATTTTGAATATAATTGTCATATTTATCATATTATGTTATCATGACATGCAAAATTTTTAAAATAACATTTATGATATGGTTAATTATAAAGATATTGGTTTTACTTGTAAATTAGTTATTTAACCCGTAACTACAACAGACGGGTCAGATTGACCCATCTGATATTTGCTTTTATTGGCATTGTATTATAACTTAATGGTGGGGGTTGGCCTTCTAGCTATTCCACAATTTTCTGGTGCTCTTTTCAGTAAGAGCAAAGCAGTCGCGGAGAGAGGTTCCTATTTTGCTGTGTATTGTTTTTCGGGTCAAAGTGACCTGTCTGTAGCAAATACGTTAGGAAAATATAGGAGTACTTGGTAAGTTATTTTCAAAATTCATACTTGTTTATTCTGCGTAATATAGTTATAGGATTTTTATACAAATAAAAACTTATTTTTACTATTCTTACAGCATAATGGCAGGTCTTTCTGATGAACAACTTGCTAAGATTCTCAACAGTGAAGAATTTTGGGAAGATATGGAATCGGATAAGGAACCGGAAATGTCTCAAAACCAACCATCAGGATCAAAAACAAATGTAGTTACAGTCAATGACCAAGCTGATGCTCTAAGGATTATAACAGAAGAAGGAGATCAAAGTAATGAAGAAGATGATTTGGAATTATTAAGCGAACACGATACAAATAGCGAATATTCAATTTCCAGTGATGATAATAGTGACGATGAAAATATAGATGGTGAAACTTTATCACAGAAAGCATGGTACGAAAAAGATGGTACAAAATGGGGAAAGGATCCTTCCAGTACAAGTAAAGTTAAAAGGGAAAATATAATAACTTTTAAGGCAGGCAATACAGGGTCTGCTTTAGCAACACCACCAGAAAATCGACTATTTGCATGGTTACTGTTCATAACTGAAGATATACTTCATAAGATAGTGGATTGCACAAACAAAAAAATTGAAAGTATGTGTATCAAATATAAGCACTGTAAACGACGCAGGGATTCACGTACTTTATTCACTATCTTATTCATCAATAAAACTACAATCAAAGAACTAAAAGCATTCCTGGGTCTGCTCTATTTACAATCAATATTCAAATCGAACCATGAAGATATTCGTTCTATGTGGTGCACTGACGGTACAGGAAGAGATATATTTAGGTGCACAATGTCATTACCACGTTTTGCCTTTTTGCTAAGTTGCTTGAGGTTTGATGATGAGACAACTAGAAAAAATAGAGTTTCTATTAATAAATTGGCGCCTATATCTGAAATATTTGATTTGTTTGTTGCTAATTGCAAAGAAAACTATATACCCGGAGAATATTTAACCATTGATGAAATGCTCGTTCCATTTAGAGGAAGATGCGGTTTCCGTATGTATATTCCTAACAAACCCGCAAAGTATGGGATTAAAGTGCAAGTTTTAGCTGATTCCAAGACACATTACATGTGTAATGCGGAAGTTTACACTGGTGCAAAACCCTTAAAACCAGCTAAGAATTTACTGCCAAATCCAACTCAAGTTGTATTACGTCTTGTGGAATATTTACCTGTGAATTCAAATAGGAACATAACTGCTGATAATTGGTACTCTGCAATTGAAACAGTAAATGAATTACGTAAACGAAATTTTACATATGTTGGAACTCTAAGGAAAAACAAAAGGCAAATTTCACCAGAATTTCAAGCAAACCGTAAGCGCGAGATATCATCATCAATATTTGGATTTCAAGGTGGAATAACGTTGGTATTCCATGTACCAAAACAGGGAAAATCAGTAATCCTTATATCCAGTATGCACCACACTAACACTGTGAATAGAAATACAAAAAAACCTGATATCACACACTTCTATAATGAGACCAAAGCAGGGGTGGATGCACTCGATGAAAAATGTGCTGTATATTCAACTTCCCGAAGAACCAGACGTTGGCCGATGGCTTTATTTCATTCTATTCTGAATATTGCTGGTGTCAATAGTAGAGTTGTATACGAAGCCTCGCCCTTGGGTAAGAAAATTTCTAGATATGCCTTCATAAAACAAGTAGGACTTGCGTTGTGTGAACCATACATGCATGAACGACTGTGCAACCAAAAGGTTCCCCGAAACCTTAGATTACTAATTGCAAATATCCTGAAAGTGAAAATACCTATTGAAACACAATGTACTGAACGTATTCCTACATCGAAAAGGAAGAGATGCTTTTTTTGTCCAAGCAAGAGCGACAAAAAGACGGCAACGCTTTGTGATACCTGCAAAAAACCAATTTGTACAACATGTGCAAAAAAAATTTGCCCAGAATGTTATGAACAATAATTATAGTTTAAAATAATGTTAAATTCATTAAATAATAAGAAGTAATATTTGTTTGTTGTAAGAATCAATATTTTGTTATATTTTTTTAATATTTAATAAACGGGTCATATTGACCCATGGGTAGTACTTGTGTTTCATTTATTATATTGATAAAAATTAATGTGTTCCTCCAGGTTCGAATTTTTGAAAGTTTTGAAAATGTATAATTTGTGAGATAATCCCCTGAAACTGTTTTTCCATAAAAGTAACAGCTTCCGACGGGAATTTTGGAAAACGTTTGTTATAAAGTTCTTCTAAAATTCATTGTTTATTACTTTTGTGTTTTTTAGAAATCTGTCTAAAGTTTGCAGTTGACGAGATGTATGTATATTTTTAACTGAAGTAAATTACTATTTCCGGTCCATCCATTTGACTGAAAATCTAATCAGGTCTCAAAATGAGGATTGGCCGCTTCCGTAGTCAGAAAGAGAGAGAGAGATGTTAGCAAAAACCACTTTTTCTTTACCAGGGGACTTGAAAACCTTAACATCTGCAAAAAAAAAATAAAATAAAGGTAAGACTAACCAGAATTCCAAGATTTTAGTAATGTAATCCAATTTTCTTCAAACAATGTATCAAATATAGTTATATTATTATTGTATTTTTATACTATATAATTGGTGAACATCTCATCTGTAAATTGATCAATTACTTAAGACTATTTCGCTATACCACTGCTCCTTTATGTTATCAATAAACTTATATCTTATGTGTTTGTCATGCTATGAATGATTTCACTTAAAAACTTCCTTGAGGGTACGACAGCGGAGGGTTTTTGTTTATGATTGAAAGGGACGCTTCATCGGTTTGTTTCAATACATGGCGTGCCGAATGCGGGGTATATCCAAGCGAAGCTCACTCTTTATATCTGATTAGATTTGGCGCAGTAAGCCATAAATATCTGAAAAATTATACTTTATCGACTCATTGCATTTCATTGTATCCGTTACAGTTCATTTAACCAAATATGCACATACACATATGCCCATTTAACTTCGCATAAATTATTCAATTGAATCCTCCAATTTTTTAGAACGGACATAAAGTGACCGAAATTACTTGAGTTGTCAGACCACAGAAGGGACATCATAGACTTATAAATCCACGTAGTTTTAAATATATTTATATTATAAGATCAAATAATGATATATATCGGATAAAAATGTGTTTTTGTTAATTTAAATATAATTTTATATTAAAACATTAAGTATGAAATATATTTAGCAGAAACACTCTGTATATTGAAATCATACAAAAGTGTTAATTTGAAATAAAAATATATTTTTTGGTAAGTTTATAAAGATAAATATTTACTTTAAAGTGAAATGTTGTTCTTAATCAATAAAATACATTTTTACTTCCAGAATAAATTAATAAGTATTAATGAGATTAATAAAATGCTGAATTTAAAAAAATAACAATTGTTATACTCGTGCTTTGGCTAAATATTAGTGTTACATTAAAAAGCAATATCTCATCCTCAATAAATTCTATAATAAAAATAAATGAAAGGATATGCTAAACTTTGATGCTCATAAATTATTGTTTTATTTTTGACGCAGTCATTGAAATTACAAAATTGGCTCTATTCACATATTAGTATAGTTTTGGGCATTGTAAAGTTAGCCCCTCTTTTTTCAAATCGAAAATCTGATGGTTGTTCCAAATTGTTGTAGGTTTGTTCTAAATTTTTCCAAAGTATTTCAAAGAAGATGCCAAACTTGGCCGAGATAATTGAAAAAAACGATCATTTTAGCCAACCCCCTTCTCGAAAATTAAAGTTCTAAATCTTGTTGGTTGTTCTGAACATAGTTTAAGTGAATCTAGAAAAAAATCAAAATTGGCAAAGATAATCGGAAAACGGGTTTTTCCCGGCTCTTTTTTTTATGAAACTCGAAATTTTAACGATTATTTTAGGCTGTTCTAGGTTTATTTTTTTCAAAATTGTTCCATAGCATTTGAAAGATAAAATCAAAATCAGTCAGAAAGTACGGAAAAACAAAGGCAAAAATTACAAAGTTTTTCAAAAATTAAAATTTTGAAGGTTTTCCAGGTTGTTCTAGGTTTATTCTAAAATTGTTCTAATACATTAAAACCGTATCTCACATATATCAAAAGATATGGAAAAGAAACAAAATCCAAAAGTGAGACGTTAGCCCCCTTTTTTTCGAAAATCTTAATTCTGACGGTTGTTCCAGGTTATTTTAGATTTGTTCTAAATTTTTCCAATGTATTTCAAAAAAAAATCATAATCTGCCGAGAAAATTTTCGCCAGACTTCCTTTTTTCGAAAATCGAAATTTTGATGATTGTTCTAGGATTGTTCTCAAATGTTCCAAAGTATTTCAAAGAAACTAGAGATAACAGTAAAATAGGATTTTTTCCCAGTAGTTCTTTTTGCGAAAATTGACATTATGACAGTGTTGTTCCAGGTTCTTTCTTGGCCAATTATGATTTTTTTTTTAATACTTTGAAACAATTTAGAACAAACCTAAAATAACCTGGAACAATCATCGGAATTTCGATTTTCAAAAAAGGGGCTTGGAAATATCACGTTTTTTCCGATTATCTAGGTCAGTTTGAATTTTTTTTCGAGATTCTTTAAAACAGTGTTCAGAACAACTAGAACAACCTGGAATAACCTTCAGAATTTCAATTCTCGAAACAAGTGAACTGGGTGAAAATGTCGTTTTTTCAATCATCTCAGCCAAATTTGATTTGTTTTGGAACAGCTTAGAATAAAGCTCAGACAACCTGGAACAACCGTCAGATTTTCGATTATCGAAGAGGGGAGAACTAACTTCACACATCCATAGTTTTAGCAATTCTTAACTTATTTTCGATTAAACATATTTATTGTTATTATCTATTAAAATAAGAGATATTAAATGGGTATGAACTATTGGTGCGATCATGAATCTAAAAAGAAGTTTATGCAAAAATAAATGAACTTTATACGGAAAGTATTTATTTTTAGAATCTTACGGCAGGAGGTTACAGATAGGTCATGCTGTTCTTTTCATTGCCGTAATGATGTATGTGGATTATTATTAACTGTTTGTAGTACCGCTGTCGTAATTTCATCATCTCTTACTCTTTTCTGCCTTAATTGTTTTTCTTTTTTGAAGCTACCGTAATTTATGAGATTTGCAACCAGACTTATAAATGTTTTGTGACTGGTAAAGGCCTGCTTGGAAAGCGTAGAGCATATAATCGCATTGCTTCAGATGCATTTCTACGGGATTCTCCATAAATTAAAACCATATTGAGTTTGTCTTCATTTGTGTGTAAAACCTTATTTTTAATACAATCTCAACGCAAAGTGAGTAAATGTTTGAATGAAGCTAATTATAAAGACAATTAGTAATCAAGCAAATGTCACTAATGTGTGCTAATGTCAAAATACATATAACAGATATGAATGCTTTTCTGCCTACATACCGATGAGTGCCTATGGAGTGGAATTTATAAAAAGGAACTAACTATAAAATTTAAATTGTGAAGTAACTATAATACCAAGAATTGTGAATATGTTTACTGCTATTTTTGCCTACAAATTAAATATTTAAACAAAATAAAGACAAAACTTTAAAATTACTCTTACTTTCTTTAAACACGAATATCTATGCAACCGCTAAATTTTGGAAACTAACACACATAACAAAATTTACATTAATTTTAATACTCTTTCAAATAAAAAACAAATGAAGATTGTGGCGATCAAAAAAATTCTTTTCATCGCAGCGCCATCTATATCTTCACATAATAAAACACAATTGTGAGAGCGAACTAGAGTCGATCACATTCTTTAGTAACTACTTGTTACAAAATTCAAATACAGGTGCCCCAGAAATAAAAAGACGGAGTACCAGGTATGTAAAGTCCGAACAGAAACAGGCCCAAATATACCGCAATAACGAAGAAATTAAAAATTTAATTTTCTATGTTGTTTTTTAGATAAAAAATTACATTACGGACCGGGCACAGAATGTATGTTTATAAATACGCGTCAGAATGTTCATTTGTAAATAGAAACGAACACGCATTCATAGAAAAATACGATTTTATTTGTATAAAACGGGAAAAACCGTTAAATCATACTCATTCATATAAAACATATTTTTTGCCCGATGCGTCTAGATAACGCAGCTATGTAGTCGGTTGTTGACCCAGATGGGCGACCCACTTTATTGCAGACAATAAAAGATTGTTTTTATTTTTAAAATAGGAAGGTTGTTTCTCTTTAATGTGTTTGTAATCGGAAACAGCTGATTATAATTATTTTAGAATATTCAATAAATCGTAGTTTTTCTAGCCTTTATTACAATAAATATTAAATTAAAGTAATTAATGGTTTGATATTTATTATGAAGTATCTATTCCTCCTTTTTTTTAACACAAGTAATATGGTGGTCCTGAAAAGGACCGATTGTGAAAGTAAAGCAGGTGGATATTTATCGTCCAGGGTCGGCGTAAGGCCAATTGAATTCTTTATTATTTTTTTTCTACCGTCTGCGCACGAATAAAGACTTGATATTTTGAGGGTACGTTTTTACACAATCTAGCTTCCGATTTCTGCTACTCCGTCTCTTTATTTCTGGGACAGCCTGTATCTTTATCCGTTTCCGAGATATTTGACCTGAGAGTAATAAGTGGTACACTCTGTATACAATTATCTTTACAATGTTCTACATATACATTAAGTGTTACTGGGCCGTATGATTTTCCTTTCGTTAAAACTTTCGTTAACGCGTCGTTATCTAAATAATTGATTTGACTAAACAACTGTTTAAAGAATAAATTAACGAAAGGGTTATGATTTCCTTCGTTTGATAGATTCGTTAACTAAATAACGTCTTTACGCAAATTATGTTTGGCAACGCCGGAATTTGTGAGAAATTAAATTTGACATGCGCTGTCAGTTACAAAGTTATTTTAAATTTAAAAAAGTTTGTGCTGTTATTTAAGTTTTACTGAGATTGTTTATTGATACTGGCAGTAAAATAATGTAAGTACTTTAATTCTTTAATTGCGTCACTTAACATTAGCACAATTAATGTCTTTCTAGGAGTAAAAGGGAAAGGGTAAAAAATTTTACCGAAGAAGAAAAAATTACTCTGATTGATTATGTCAGAGAATATAAGCATGTTATGGAGTCGAAGAGCTCCGAGCCCAAGATCAACAAAAAGAAAAATGAACTGTGGGAGCGATTGGGTGCCGAAATGAGAAAAACTGGCATTTCTCAAAGAGATGCCAAGAACCTGAGAAGTGCGTACTACAGATTGAAGCAACAGGCCAAATCTGTAGTAGGTACTTATAAGAGAAATTTAAAAAAAACTGGAGGTGGCCCCGGCCCGTCCTCTGCTACCGAGCCAACGGAATTAGACTGGGCAATTGCAGATATATGTCATGTCGACTTCGAGGAAGACACACCAGTACTTGACTGGGACGACAATAGCATAAAGGTATAGCTCGGTCGTCTTTCTTATAAAATAATTTAGACGTTTTTCGTATTGTTTAGAATAATACAGGCGAAGAAGACGATATAGGACTTGTAGATCCGAGCACTGGACTAATTACTGTCTCCAGGTAAGTTGAGGGACCCACGTATAAAATAATAGGTTTAGTCTGCTTCAAAAAAATTACACTTTCAAAATTAATTACATAAGTTCTGATTTTCAATTAGGTACTTACATAATACATAATAGGTGTTTCCAGATAAATTTGTACATTTTCTTATTTTTTTTTGCAATCGATGGTACCTACATCTATTATACAAATTTATTAATATACTTACCTAATTAAATTTTCAATCATTTTTTAACTTTCATTTATTTTCCCAGCAAAAATCTTTCTCGTCCCGAGAGTCCCTTGAACATCCCCCCAAAATCTAACTCCACAACACCAAAAGTTAAGCGAAGGAAAATAATTCCGATGACGGAGACACAGGCTAAAATGGTTTCTCTGCACGAAAAACAAATTAACGAAAAAATTGAAAAAAACAGTAATCTGATAAACCTGGAAATGCAACTAACAAAAACAAAGTTGGGAAACGAAGAAGAACTCCATAAATTAAGAGTACAAGAACTGAATTTGAAAATAGATAATGAATTGAAAACAAAAATGATAAAAGATCTAGAAATTCAAAAACTTAAATTAGAAATAGAAAAATTACTAATTAACAAATAAAACGCCAATTGCTGTGTGATTTTTTAAATAATTAATAATTATTTCTTATTTCGTATTGACCAATGACCATCCAAACTATACCCTGCGGTGATCAAAATATCGACGTATAAATTGATCTCTGAACAACAAACCTCTTCTCCTGTAAACAACTGGTCTTGGCGGATCCTCTTCTTCTTCGTCACTGCTTGATTCTTCTTCCGAATCATCCTCAAAATCCTTATCTCTGTTTAGTCTTATATTATATATAGAACAGCCAAGACCTCTTCTTAAAGCTTTAAACCTGTTTTTCCACTGTCCAAAACAACATTCAACTTTTACTCTTGTCCCTTTATGAGCTGCATTATAAGCGATGTCAGCTGCCGTTCTTGGGTTTAATAGAGGAGTTGTAATGGGTACATGCGTATCCACTATCCCCTAACAATATTCCCTGTCTACGATTATTCTAAAAATAGATACGAAGTAATTTAGATTATAATTTGATAACTATATTTATGGTAAGGTGATTTTTAAAATTTTCACCTTGAAGTAGATAGTTACCTACCTCAAAATCCTCTTTTACACGACTGTATGCAAAAATTCTAGAATCGTGAGCGCTTCCACGCCAACGGCTAACTACATTGAATATTTCGGTATTTGGGCCACATACTACTTGCACATTTAAAGAATAATATCCTTTTCTACCCCAATAAAGTCGAGAATTGTGTCCATCTGGATTTTTTATTTTTATGTGTGTGCAGTCTATACATCCCACTGCGCCAGGAAAGTTTCTAACTTCATAAAATCTCCTTTTCAAGTCGTTATTATTATTAGGCCAGCGTACAAAATGTCTTAATTGTCTTGCAATAGCCAAAGATACCTTGAATACAATCCTACTAACTGATGATTGCGTGACGCCGTGCAAATCTCCTAGAAAAAAACGTAAATAGTAGTTAGTATTAGTGCCTTCGGTCTCTATTTGGGTGGGAAGAAAATTCGCTAATGCTTCAGTTCAGATCCCATAACCATGCAATGATGACCAATTTATTACAGATTTTATTTTGACAGAAATAATAGTTCACTTACCTAATTCCAGTTGATAACTCCCCTTGGAGTAATACCTAAGAGTAATTAAGAACTGCAGTTCTGGACTGACGTCCACTGTCCTATTAGATTGTGATTTTATATCATCTCTTATTAAATCTACCACATATTGAGCGGTATCTTTTGTCAAGCGATACCTTTTTTTAAATTCAATTTCGGAAAATTCTTGAAATGGATTTTTCCGTAAGCGATACGTATAGCCATTCTCTCTTGGAATAACATTCATATCATTATCAATTAATTCAATTTCTTCCAAAATGTTATCTAATTCAGCCATTTTTTTGGAAATGTCAAGTTAACGAAAATATTAAACATCACTTGTCGTTGTTTAAAATTTTATTTAAAAATAACCACTAATGACAGTCGCTAAATGCTTAATTAAAGGGAAATCATTGAGAAAAATTAGAGACAGTCGTTAAGGCCTTAACGACTGTCTCTAAGTTCTAACGAAAGGAAAATCATACGGCCCACTGTGTTTTATTAATATATTTTGCCTTATATACAGCATTGCAAATGTATATTGACGATGTCATTACGCACTTGTTGGGTAATTGGTTGGGGACAGTAAAGGAATTTGAATTTGAATCTCAATCTTATACATAATATTTCTTATTGTATAAAACTTTGTCCTATTAAAGTTTTCGATAATTATCAGCTTTTCAGTGTATATCAATCTTTCTCCAGATATCATCGCTCACAAGCTTTCACATTGCATCTACATCCGGCCTGGGCAGCGGAAGAGTCGAGCGAGAAGACTTAGAGAGCCGCCGCGTGATCTACGCATTATTTGTCAGACATCGGTTTATGGTCTCAGTTGACAAGACAGAATTTTCGCATGAGCGGTCTCGGAGAGACATCGTTTGTCAAGCGGACGATGCTGTCGAGCACCCCAAAAGGGGGCCACCGCCACGACCATTCCGATCCCCCATCCTCGAAAAAGAGAATTCGCGAGTCCCTTCACTTTTAATGGGTTATTTATGGTCGCGCACTGCAAGAACACTTTATTGCTCGTGTGAGTGTGCATTTAGCGATGCAATTTTGAGTCGGTCGGAAGTGAGTGCGATGTGACTTCACGAATTCCACAGTCATAACATTGAGGAGGAGAAAACCGTCATCTCTAGATCGTATATATAAAACCGTATAGAAGAAGGAGGGCGTTTTATGATCTGGCTGGACCATTTCCTTTTTTATTTGCAGTCGCCCTCCAACCCGAGTCTCTCTCCGCGATGATGTTTGATTTCATTAATGCCATTTCCACTTGTTCGACGACAGTGAAGTATAAGTTTTGGCAATAAAGTAATTATTTCATGTCATAAAATGTCTTTTAATGGATATAGCAGATAATGAATTAATCCCTTGCTGCAAATTACAACAGATTATATGGATATTGTTACACTAACTAAACATTGGAATAACACGTAGAAGAGTAAATTTTGAACGTTAAGTTTGATATCTGCTTGTCGAAACTATACACATACAGAGTGAGGCGAACTCCCAAAGTTCATAAAAATCTTTTACTTTACATATACGTAGATAATATACACAATGACATTAGAAGTGTTGCATCTAAAAGGAATAATTTGTTCAATTTTATTTTTTGCGATAAAAGAATTTTATCTCTTATCTTTTTTAAGTATGCGAGCTGACTAGTACAGAAATGTTTAGTTATTGCGCCTCCGTCTGCTAGTGGTAAGTTTAACAATTGCATTGGGAGGCAAAATGGCATAATTCTGTCTAGGTATGCACGATGGCCGCAGATATAAGACGTCGGCGCACAGTGGTTCAGAACGGCCGATTCCCTGGCCAAAAGTCGAAAAATGAAGGTTGAAAGATCGATGTTTTTGAAATGGATTCTAGTAAAGGGGGGTTTGGGGCATTCAGATCGCATAAGCAGAGGTCACAATATTGTATGCCTGCTTTCCTGCGTCAATCATAAGTTGCCTTTCGTAGGAGCACACGCGCGACGCTTCAGTGCCCAGTTAGACAGTGCTCCAGAAAATCATACATAATTGTCCGATTCCAATTTCCTAAAATGGAAAATGTTTATGAAGATATGTAGAAACATTTTATGTACCAATGTTCGAAAATGTTGGTTGTTATTTATGAAATGTTATGCTAAAGAGAGCCGCGATTTTCATATTTTTTCGCTTCTTTAAAAATACATTTGTGTGGATACAAAAGAATTTTAACACATTTTAACGCTGGCATTGACAGGGACATGTTTGTTGAACTATCTATTAATGAAATTTTCAAGAATTAGCTGCTCGAAAGTTGCCCATTTTGAATAATAACGGTTTTAGTGTTACCGTGCACGCTGTCGTGCACATTACGACTGTGACTAATGGCGATACTCTCCGCTCAACTTTTTATACCTGAGGCTTGAAAGGTCACAGGTATGGAGGGTTTTTCGTAGATGTTTTCTATCTCTTTCTAAAGTATTGTGGAGATAAATACGATATATTAATGCAACGGTGTAGCATCGTGAATAAAGATTTTAAATAAAATTTCAACCGTAATGACCATTTTTACAAACATATCGAAATATGTTTACAAATATTATTTCAAATATTGTTCATGGACAACACAATTTGTAAAACATAATAATAGTACTTTATATAACGAGTCAATAATGACAGTTATTATTCCCGAGAGCCGAATTTACGAACCGAGCCGTGAAGCGGCGAGGGAGTAACTCGGTTCGAGGGTATAATAGTCATTATTGCGAGTTAGTATACACTACTTTATCTACGACTAACTGAAAATTACTAAAAAAAATCAAAATAATTAAACGAAAATGTTAGATTACTATATCAATATGACGTTTGACGATTTGACAGTTAGTAAAATGGCGGACTTGTCTATCGTTACTATAAAAACGTTAGTAACGTTATGTTCTTATTGACGGAATGCAGGGAATAATGGTAACGTTATGGCTCATTATTCCCCGGTCGCATTTCATTATTCCCTCCGGGTATTATGAGTCCTATTATTAGCCAATAGTGATTAATATAATACCTACTTTATTGTTTAGTCGTCGATAATATAGTTTTTAATCGATTGTTCATGACTGTAGGATTACTTATAACATTTTTGCGTTACGTACAATATATATACTATATATATATACAATATATTATTATATACAACTTTTTAAATTTTAACAGGACATACATCCAAAGAAGTCATTTGTACACGCAGACAAATATTCTTGGCCCTACGTAACGAATGGAGCTCGAAATTTGACAAACAAGTAGAAGTTCTGGAAAAATATTTTACCGAATCGGAAGGATGTCCTTTCGCAATTTCAATTAATAAAAGGAAATGTTTAAGGAATCTCCTATTTACAATGAAGGAAAAATGGCAGGATAGCCGCAGAATTCTGAAGCGCTTTTACGCCAATCATGAAGAATGGCTTGACAAGGACGTAGCTATTGCGGTTTGTCTATTTTTCTATTGTTTATATCATTGAAATTTTTTATTTAAACGTTTTCTTCACTTTCGATTTCACGTTATTGCGATTTGTTGTAGAATACGGATTTCAAAAACAGAAGTTAATGTTACAAATAGTAGCTTACCCTCAGCAGAAATCGACACATGTATGACGGATCCATCTGACCTAGATTATGATTTTTAATTAATCCAACGGAATTAATCTAATGGGATGTATTGTATGGAATTATGTACGTGAGATAAAATATAAATTTACATATTGTACAAAATTGGTTTTCATTTTGGAATTTCAAATGTCATGAATCTAATATCAAATTCGTAATCATAGACCCCGAAAACCCAATGGTGCAAATTTTCGGACCGATAAAGTGATTATTTGAACAAATTATTCCTTCTAGGTGTAACACATCTAATGTCACTGAGTATATAATAAAGTAATCCCCATTTCAGGATCCACTAATAAAAACAAAGAATGATAGCCGTTTATCTATGTGTCAGGCTGGAGTCATGATTTGAAAAGCAAGAAAAAGAAAAAGTGTATTGTTTACATCCTAATATTATTAAACTCTATTTATATAATACCTGAAAATCGTCATTATTATTATTTTTGACCTTGCAAGTGCACCAACTTACCACAATGTCGGAGTTTGTTGGCACATATGACGGGGTAATTTGACAAGGAAACTGCGTGTATAAAAACTTCCAAATATATTTTCAGGCTTAACTTCAATATAAATCCCACATCTAACTAATTTGACAAAATATAATCTTTAACACAGAGAAACTGGGATATTTATGAAACAATTCTTAATTAGAATCATGTTCGAAATTAGAGTTATGACTAGGGCGCAGATATGACCAGTTTAAACTACGACGAAGTTACAACGGAGCAAAGAAATAATGTAAACAACACACGCTTACTGAATAGCACTAATTCATATGGTGAACTGTAACTTCTGTTTGCGCCCGAGAAGTGCCCGAGAATGAGAGCAAAAAATGCCCATAAAATAAGGAATTTATGAGTAAAACCCTTTTTTCATCGGCGTAGATAGGGGCGTGAGGGGTTTTTAAAATTTATTATATTTATCTTGTATTTTGCAAGAGAAATAACATTTTCATTCATACTTACGTTAGTTTCGTTTTTTCATTGTTTCGACTGTTAATTACGTACTTCGTAATTTTTGTAATAGTCTGTTTAATACCGGTTTATTGAATCGACTTCTCCCAATTATCTAGACTTAAGTGTGCACTGGATGTCGTTTAGTTTCAATAACATACGCGTACATTTTTAGTTATCATTTATTTAGATCTAGAACGTTGTTTATGTTACTTTTTCTGATATGAAAATGAATTGTCAGTGATTCCGAAATTTATTTCAAAGTCTGTAAAATATCATTACAGAATGCCAAAATATCGCACGTTCGTCACTTAGCATTATGTGTAATTTTAAATGATCAGTTAGATGTAAATAACTCTCCTATCTTCAATTTAAATTTGAAATCGGCCCACGCCCTCTCAGAATGAAATTATTTTTTTCTGCTCATCTCTTTTTGTTATAAGGTAAAGTGGTGAAAAACGCCCCAGTGGGGAAAATGCCCCACTACTTCAAAGTCCAACTTCTGTGACATAGATGGAAGCACTAGTTGTAAAAACTAAAGTAGACAGACACTACTAACGATGTATAAATGTTTCAAGCACATTGAATCTGTTTTCTGCTTTGGAAAAAGTTTTCAAGTGAAAATATAGTTTAGGAAGTCAGCAAACTTTGTGGGTAAGTTCCATTATTTATTAATTTCTCTTCAGCGAAATGTTTTTATCCAAAACCTAACTGTGTTGTGAGTAACTGGTAACATAACCTATCGAATACGCTGTGCATCGCATTGTTGGCGCGTTCTTCTTGTTTGGTGGACAGGTGGGGCCTTTTTCACCAGCATTTTGTAAAAACGCCCCATCAAAACCTAGGGAAATAAGCCCCACTTTTTCACATAGTTTTTCTACATTTTAGCATACAAAATGGGGAAAAAATACGTGAGGAAAACAACAAGAGCCAACTGGAGCGAAGAAGCTTTGGAAGAGGCGATGAAGATGATATCTACTGGTCGAATGGGCACCAATGAGGCTAGCAGAGTCTATGGAATAGCTTCGCGTACTATCAGAAGGCATTTAACGAAAGCAGATGCAAAAGTACGTTTGGGGCGCTGTCCAGAGTTGGGGTTTCAGCATGAGCAAAGGCTTGTCAAGTACATAAAAGAACTTGAAAAAGTGGGTTTTGCACCCGATGCTGCTGGAGTGAAAAAAATGGCTTTTGAATTTGCCGAGAAACTTGGAATTACCAACAGATTTTCAAGAGAAAAACGATCAGCTGGTGATGATTGGTTTCGAGCATTTCTGCGCCGCAATAAAGATCTTTCAATACGCAAGTCAGAAGGTCTGTCGGTAGCCAGAGCCAAAGGTATGAACAGAAATGATGTAAACAATTATTTTCAATTGTTATTGGAAATTCTGACTACAAATGATTTGCTTCATAAACCTGGAAAAATATTCAACGTCGACGAGACGGGAATTCAAGTCAATAATAAACCAGGAAAGGTGGTGGCAACAAAAGGTGCCAAAGATGTTTATTCGATAACCAGCACCGAAAGAGGTGAAAACATTTCTTTGATTGGTTGTTGCAACGCAGAAGGTTATTTCATGCCACCTGTTTTGATATTCAAGGGAAAAAACAGAAAAGAAGAGTTCTCAGACGGCCTTCCGCCTGGTTCCGACGTATTTATGAACCCTAAGTCGTCGTACATCAATAGTGAATTGTTCCTCAAATGGTTTAAAGATTATTTTTTGCCAAAAAAAGGCGAAGGAAAAGCTGTTCTGATTCTGGACGGACATGCTTCTCATTGTAATACAATCGAATTGTTGGATTTAGCTTCAGAAAACAACGTGGTGTTGTTATGTTTGCCTAGCCACACCACACAGGCACTACAACCACTTGACAGATCATTTTTTGGTCCCCTAAAAACCTACTTTTCCCAGGAGGCTAAAAACTGGATGATACAACACAAAAACAGAAAACTCTCTAGAATAGTGATTTCGTCATTGATTGGCAATGCGTGGGTTAGAGCAGCAACTGTAGCCAATGCAGTCTCTGGCTTTAAGGCTTGTGGAATTTTCCCCTACAATCCGCAAGCTATTCCAGACCATTTTTTCTCCATTTCTGACGCAGCAACAGCGGCGGTAAATAAAGAACATCCACAAACTGGTAGAGACTCACCAGTGGCATCCAGTTCTACAAACCAGATGAACCAGCAAATCTTGTCAACTCCAACCCCTAAGATCACTTCTGAAAATCGAAATAACCAACAAGCCTTATTAAATTCAAGTGCTGATGAGGAGGAAAAAGAAACACCTTCAAAATTTCTTCAAGAAAGTAATCCACTTCCTCTCATCCCATTAGACCCCCCAAAACGAAAACAGCATGCGTTAGAATTAACATCTCCAATAAATCGAGTAAAGAGACGCCTTCTTCAAGAGAAAAAGAAAGTTGGTCCTACGAAATCCGGCGCTAAAGCAAAAGGTGATGCCAAAGCTTCTACATCTGTAGTTGGTCGTAACAAGAAAGAAAGATCAAAGAAAAATGGAAAGAAGAGGAAAGGAAATTACAGCTCCTCTAGTTCCGAAAGTGAACCAGAAATGAGTCCATCTGGCTCTGATGAGCTTTCTGATGAAGCAGAAGACTGTTGCGTTCAATGTGGTGAATATTATTATTCGACCAAGTCTCGTGCTGACTGGATTCAGTGCACAAAATGCACAAAATGGCTCCACGAAACTTGTACGAGCTATGGAGATGTGTGCAATGGATGTGGACCATCCCCAAAAAAGAAAACCAAGCAATTAATTTAATTATTTGCATCGGGGCGTATTTCACATGATTACAGGCGAAAACGCCCCACCTTGACTTAAAAAAAAAATAATAATTTTAGAATATAGATGTTAAGTTTTCTAAAGATTTATTTTTTTACTAGAAGAGTACTTATGTTTTGTTATACTCATGAAATAATATATTAAAATATATTACTATTTTTGAAGTTACAATTTTTTTTCAAAATGTGGGGCATATTTAACCACTTTACCCTATACAGGCTGTTTGTTAAAAAACGCCTCATCCCGTAACTTCTTTATTTATCATCTTCTTTCAATAAATAAATAAAAAGTATAAAAAAGGTTTGACAAAGGCTATAAACTGGGCCTAATCCCAATTTTTTCAACGCTGTCTTGAATATATGTAACGATAGTCAACTTTTTTATTATAATGCACACTTGCAGTTTTTTTCCTTTAGTCTGGTAGATAATATTTTCTGAATCTAGTAATGTTAAGTTAGTTATCATTAGGTTGAAAATTAATTATCTGCAACTTTTATCCGCTTACTATAAATTTTTCAAGTGTGCCGTGAAAAAAATCGTAACACACATGCGTCAAATATGTCATTCAAACGTCTGTCATTCGAAAATTACTGTGGTTTGCGATTTTAAAGCATCATTTCTTGTGAAATAACGATACCACCGTAATCATGATAATAATTATCTCTCCGATATGTTTGAAATTTACGTCGAATGTAATAAAATTCGAAATCAAGGCTTGGCTTTATGGTGACCGCTTACCGAACAGGGAAGTTCCAATGTGTGGTGCAGTATTTTGGGTGATTAGTTAATTGGACCATTTTTTATAAATAATACTCTTAATCAAAAAAAAAAAATTATCAGCTAATTTCTGTACATCTTGACAATTTTTTAGACGATCTACCTCTTGCAGAACTAAATACAGTGTTTTTCAACACGATGGTTTTGGGGCTACTTCAAGATCGTGTGTACATAACACGCCCTGAAATCGAATTAATCTTACGACAAAGGATCGCTAACATTTGTCGAGAAATACCTCAAGATTTAATATGGGATATGGCCTCTGTATTGGCTAGAAGGTGTCAGTTGTGTTTGGAGCAGGGTGGCGGTCACTTTGAACAGTGCATGTAAATAAATTTAAATGTTTATGACACTTACGTTCAATAGTAGATTTGTCGTTTGTTAATTGTGTCCAATTTGTTTTTAGTTTGATTATTATTGTTAATTTAATTTTATTTTTGCCATTAAATATCACTGATTTCTGGTTTTGGCTCATGATTTCCAATGAATTATCGGATGATTGCTGTAGTGGTGTTGTGTTACAAATTAAAAACAATTAAAAAACTGATACAGACTTTCCAGCTAATTTTCGAATGACAGACGTCGCATTTGTGTTGGGATTTTTTTCTCGGCACATTTGAAAATTTCGTAGTAAGCCGACAAAGGGATAATTTAATTTCTTTAAAATTAAATATCAACCAAAAGATAAATAAATGAACATTATTACTAGATTCAGAAAAGAATATCTACCAGACTAAATGAAAAAAAAAAAGTTGACTGTCGTTACGTATTCAAGACAGCGTTGTATAAAAATGGTATTAGGACCGGTTTGTAGAGTTTGTCAAGCCGTTTTTATACTTTTCTATTTATTGAAATCGGATAATAAATAAAGAAGTTACGGGATGGGGCATTCTTTATCAAACAGCCTGTATATATAGGGTGAGTCATCTTCCTAGGGAAGGCACATTGTGGCTTTATGAGAAAAGATATTTCAAAGCTTTTCCTATGATGGTCACTCATTAGAACCACCTTCTAAATTTATTTTGTATTATACAGAGTGTCCCTTAACTTGGTGACTGACCATAGCTATAGTTTTTCAAATGGAACAAAATGTTATTATTACTTTCTGTATTCTCCATATAATTTCTAGTCAAAAGCGAGTGGGCGAGTTTTCAACTTATTACCATTTTTTGGAAAAATTCGAAGTTTTTATAAACTTATATTTCTCGAAACTACGTACTAGATGGACACAATTTTTGGTTGTTCACATTAAAAGGTCCTAATACAAGCATATATTTTTTTAAATTACTAATTACATTTGCAGAAAACTTGATTAAAGTCGCACGATACGTTTTTGCCAAAAAGTATTTTTTTCAAATGGAACGTCCTGTATATCAGTTCGTTTTTGATTTGTTTACTAAATTTCGCTCCAAAATCATCTAGACGTTATTACTTTAAAAGTGGCCTTTACTGAACTTTTTTATTTGACTACCCTATTTTTGTACTGGAGGAATGTCAAAAAAGATAATAGCAAAACCATCGCAGCAAGAACTTAAAATTAAATAAATGTCATCAGTAATGAATACATTTAAATACTAAGTTATGAACCTTATTATTTTAAAGCTAGAAGAGTCTTCTGCCAATGGGCAATAACTAAAATTAATACCCAAGAAATTCTTTGATAACGTATTAATTACGGATGAAGCTGTCTTCCATAGTAACGGAATAGTAGCCAAAAGAAATTTTCATTATTATTCAAATAAAAACCCCTACTTCAATAAAAAATAGATTATCAGCATATGTGGAGCATAATGTATGGAGAAGCGATAAGCTTATGAGCAATTTCTATCAAGCAATTTAGTGGAATCATGTGAAGTATTCCGATAAATTTATGAAGAGATGTGCATTCAACAAGACGGCGAACCGTCACATTCTATGTTACAGGCACGAACATTTTAAATCAAGTGTTTTCAGGGAAGTCGCTTGCCCGTGGAGGCCCTATTCACTAGCCTGCTAGGTATTCGGACATCACAAAATTAGTTTTTTTTATAGGGATACGTAAAAGAGCAAATATCCAGTATGGCTGTAACCACAAAGGAAGCTATGCGGGAACAGATTCAAATATTTAGAAACATAAGTAATTAGCTCCATGTTAATGTCACTCTATCATTTCGGAAGCGTGTTCAAAAATGTTTCAAAGTGAAACACTTTTATTTTTTTGAACACTTGTGGAAATAATTTTTACCTATTTTAATCCATTGTCGCCGAATCATATTTATTGTTATTTTATAATTTCTGTTCCACTAAATAGCACTCAACCATTCACGTATAAATAGTTCCTATTTCTACACCTACTAAAATCAACTTATTAATTTGTTTTTGTGTCATATTCTCCATAATTTATGAAATATATTGCTTGTATATAGTGTATTGTAAATAAGATATGTATATATATTTTAAATGTTTTAAATGGTAGGTATATAGATTCATTTCTGAATTGCTTACTAAATTTTACACCAACAACATATAAGACGTTATTACTTTAAAAGTGGCCATTACTGAGCTATTGTCATTTTTTATATAATTTTGGTAGTTTTATGTTTTTTATTTGAATACGGTATAGTGAGCCATGATATTCGCCGCGAAATTGACTGTCGAATGAATGACATTTATAAGTTGCTTCTCAGTTGACAGGCATGATTTTATAATGAATTTTTCTAAAAATGAGCTTAGGTATAGTGTTGGGGAAACGAAATACTATATATTTTTAGGCAAAAATATGGCATGTAATTTTAAGCCCTTTTTCTTCACATGTAATTAGTAATAGAAAAAAATAAAATATGCTTGTGCACCTTTTGTATTTCATATACTGAATCAAGTTTTCTCTGAATGCGCTGAACGAAACAACAGCCTTGTCACCTTCTACTAAATCACTTTTATCGCAGGTAGTATAATTTTTTTCTCAATTTCTTTTTATTGCTGTTTGCTTTTTATTTCCCGTTCAATTATTTCCATGCTTTGAAAACATTTCTGCTATTTTGCAGAGTTTTGTGCATTGTGAGGGCTCTCCAGTCAGAAAAACCTTTTTTGGACCAATCACTAATAGCGGACAAATTATCAAATAAAATACAATAAAAACAATAATCGGCATCATTTGTAATAGAGTAAATCAACTAACTTCTCACAACGACTTCATCAGCTAAACGTTATCGAATAGTGCCAAGGCCAAAATCTACACTTGAAATTCTTTAATTTGATGTTGCCCCTGTCAATCAGTATTTAACGAGCATTAGATCTGCAGAAAGCATTTAATAACGGAGGATCAGAAGGAAATTTGTTTACTATTTGCTAGCCGCCACTGCTACTGACACCAAAAGCGCTTCAGCAGAGGCGTGCCGTAAATCTAAAATCGTATATCGGATTAACATACACCAATATATTAGAAACATTAATTATTGAATGATTAAAATTACATTTTAACTTCATTGTTTATTCCGTCCCCATACGATGGTGCTTGATGTGGCCACCTTTTGTGTATCATAGGACGACACACCCCTGCTGGGCAAAACATATACTCACATTTCTTTTTAAAACGACTTAATACCACTTTTTATCTGTAAAACTTACATCAAAAAACTTTGTTACCAAACCTAAACTGCAGATTGGTATTATAGTGTTCCGCGGTAAAAGAATTAATTTGAATGTCTACATCTCGCCTACATGTCTACAGCTGGCCATATTTATAAATATAAGCCACTTATTCTAAACAACATCATACATACCTTTACAAACAAATAAAAAATTTAAATAGTAAATAATAGTATATTAATAAATTTAATTTTGCTTTTCTTGAAAATGAGCGTGCAAGGTGAATTACGGAGTATTTTGCGTGTTTGGTCTGTTTCTATATTTTCGTTACATGACATACTGCTGTGACCTTCAAATTAAATAAAAATAAGAATGTTAAGAATTAGCTTAGTTGTTAAAAAAGAATATTAATTTTTATTTTAAAACGTTTATTTTTAAGTTTTAGGCATTAGACAAGACAGGTAACACAAGGGTATAATGGGTTGCCTATATTTAAAGGTAAACTCATATCAATACAAATATAATTTTATTAGTATATTCTTAAGTTGAATAAGTACTAAAAATTAAGTATAAAACAAACACAAAATAAATCTATGCAATCCTTATTTTTGTAGAAAAGACAAACGTGAGATATGGTTTGAATACACAGAAACACAACCTAATTTTTCACAAGGCGTTAGGATAGCTTTAAATATCTTGAATAATGGACCATTATTTAAAAACAAAAAGGTACTCAAAGTTAACAACAGAGAAAGAGTTATGTTGAAAGATGGAACGGTAAAGAGAATAAATCATTTAAATGCCATTAAATTATATGAGCAAGATCAGATTAGGTATGCTCGAGACGAGAATACAATATTGAATAAGTAAATGTACATTCAGACATGCATAATGGTGTCAATTCATGAGAAAGTTATTATAACCATACTTAAAAATATAGCAAATACCTTGAACTTATATCTATGAATAGTAAAAGGATATGAGTCGAAACATATATAAAACAATATATTCGATGGCAATGTTCTGTATAAATAATAACTGTACGAATACAAAAATACATTTATAAGTTTTTATACGTATAATGCAAGGGCTTCAATAGAATATGGAAATGGTCATGTGTGGTTTAAAAACCTACAAAAGAAAAATACAGTGTCAATATTGTTTACAGCGTTCTGCAAATTAATATACTACCAGAAGGGAGGGCATGGATGGAATTTGGAGACAATGTGTCGGAGGCGAGTGGTCTTTGTAGTGCAGGCTCCGTGTAGAAAATTCCAGTTGTGTATAACGTGTTCCCAATACTACCTAATCGGGGTATTCCTAAAAGAAAATTAAGGATAATGTTAGCAAATGGGAAAAGAAAATACATAACAAATGATGAAAAAGGAAATACATTTATATATAAGTACAAAGAGGGATTATATTAAGAAGAAAAAAAAGGAATATACCTACCGTAGATGAAACATAGCAAGTTCGAGAAAGACTTTTAGTGCTGACATTTTTGTGTATGAACTGTCAAAGACAAGGTGTGCGTATTGGGTAGATGCGGTAACTTGAAGAAAATGAACAAGAGGGATTTCACTATGGGTATTTCAAGAAATCGATGCCAACTTAAAATTTAATTTAAGAAGAGAAGCGCTGTGAATTGTCGATAGTCAATTGTGTTCATATATAATCGGAAAACAAGAATCGACTTGTCGAAGATGAAATTTGTATTTTGAGCTAGAAAGACATGAAATTTTCGAATAACATAAAATTTTTGATATAGCAAAAGTGAAAGTAGGGTTGAATTCAATTTTAAGTTTAGCTTTTATATTTAAAAGTTAATTTGCTTTCAATTAATTTTTTTGTATTGCTGTTTATTTTGAAATGGAGGATATGAATAAGGCAGAATTTGAAAAGATATAATTATTATACTTTATCATTTTGATTTAAAATTTCAAACCAAATAAATACGAATAAAAAGGGAATGTTTTTGGTGGACAGGTATTAAGACGCTAGCGGTATTACGTGCGAATGTTTGCAGCTAATGATTAGTATAGGCCAATTTCCGAGCATTCTCGATTGCAAAGTTCTAGATTACCAAGGCACTATGTGAAAATGTATGTTTTTGGTAAAATTGAATCAGCTACATATTAACAAATTGCTTATCAAGAATCAAGGTTTTTCTTGTTTTTAAAAGAACAGAATAATTATTTTATGACGATCATTATAGATATATAAGCTTTACACAAACATTATAACCCAAAGATGAGTAGAAATGTTTTTCTTTTCATTATTTATAAAATAAAAATTGCTAGAAATACAGTATAGCAATGCTATTTATGATTGATATTTTCAATAAAAATATAAATATGATTTTTATTTAAAATTTAGACTTTTCTTTTAATTTGTAACCTTATCCCAAACAAAACTGAATAAGAGGTATACCAGAAAACGAAGAAGCTAAAATCACTGCAAGAACTCATAAGAAATTTTAAACTATTATGCTGATCAGGAAATAGCTTATGATTAAGACTATAATAATTTTATAATACAAATTATCATTTATTTAAATTATTCAAATTTTTGTGGCTACAGCATTACGTATATGCAAATATTCAGGATAAAAGTAAGAGTTTACAACAATCTCTTTGAAGAGAACATTTAACATATATAATGCTCTAACATAGTTTATTAGTATTTTTATTATTATGTTATCATACATAAAAATGGTACATGTTTTCTTTGCCGTTTATGTATATTTCACAAGTATGATAGATAAATGTATTTATAAACTAGCAAACAAAATATAATTTAAGGTCACCCTATCCGAGAGGATCACCCTACGAAGGAGCCGACCAACACAAAAGTTATCCTCTCCAGATAGTTCGTGATAGATAGAATAGTGGGAAGCAATTCAGACAAATTGTGTGATAAAATTTTTATTTATTGGGAGCGTCGATATTGTATAATACGAAAGATACGAATGTATCTGTGTTTGTGTATCAGAGCAATCACAGATAACATCCGACGCAAATAAATTAAGTTTTATGTCTTGTAGAACACTTTCAATGAAGTTTGTGCTGTTACGTCTGCGAATTTCGAAAGAGAAATTGAAATCATCTCTCGGATAAATCTGAAATATGTGCTGTGGGGGTTCCGTGATATATAACATTCATGGGATGAATTTGAAAAATGTTGCCAACAGAGATTTTCTCTTTGTCTACACGGAATTACCTATGTATATGTGTACTTATAGGGGAAGAATATTACGAAGTGTTTTAAATTTTACAATGAAATGCAATAAAATAAATACATATCAAGTCATTCAACGAAGACTATCGTAACTTATTTTTAACTAAAGTGAGAAAATTGCATTTGAAGATTTTAAAGTAATTTCATTTTACGAAATAGCTTTATCCAACTGAATAATAGATATCTCATTGGTGCTATACAAAATTCTTAATATAGAATTATGATTAATTGCAAACAGTTCAGCAAAATACATTTTTTTTTCTAATACTCTTCAACTTTTGTAATAATAATAATCTTTATTCCTCTGAACTCCTAATAGAGCATGGGAAACGTCAGGAAAACGATATGTATATAAAAGTACATCAACACATATTGCTGTGATCTCCATATTATTAAAATAATAATATTAAGAATTAGTTTAGTTATTGAAAAAGAACACTAATTTTATTTTTAAAATCGTATATTTAAGAATTAAGCATTAGTCAAAACATGTAAGTAGAATAAGTTGCCTACATTTAAGGAGGAACTGCTGTACCAAAAATAAACATGAATTGTTGTACACATTAGACAAATAAATGTGAATTTAAATATAAATAATGGTACCAATTCAAAAGAAAGTTTTTAATAATAAAACTTGAAATATAGTAATAAATACCTGTAACTTATAAATAAATGTTTAAAAAGGATATAAATCAAAATATTTCTGGTGCGAACTGTCAGATCATAAATAAGAATGTTTTATGTAAATAGTAACAGCATAAATTAAAAATACACTTGTTAGTTCTTGTATGTAAACACAATGGGTTCAAAGACAATGGAAATGGTCATGTGTGGTTTAAAAACCTGCAAAAGAAAAATACAGTGTTAATGTTGTTCACAGCATTCTGCAAATCCACGTATTACCTGAAGAGGGAGCATGGATAGAAATTAGCGACAGTGTGACGAAAGCAACCAATCTTCGCAATGCGGGCTCCGCAAGAAAAATTCCTGTTGTTTATAACGTCTTTCCCATACTACCAAATCGAAAGATTTCTAAAGGAAAAATAAGAATAACATTAGTTAATGGAAAAAGGAAATATATAACAAACGATGAAAAAGGCAATGCATTCGTATACAAGTACAATGAAGGACTATACTGAAGAGAAAGAAAAGAAAAATATACTTACTGAAGATGGGATATAACAAGTTGGTGAAAAACAATAATAACAAACAGTTCGAGTCGTCGCCATTAGTGTGTAAGCTGTCAAGATGATATACGCGTATTGGTGCGAATATGACAACTTGAAGAAAACGAAAAAGAAAGATTTTATCACAAACGTTTTAAAATCAATGCTAACCTAAAATTTAAGTAGATAACAGAGGCGCTACAAATTGTCGATAGGCTTTTGTTTCAGTATATAAGGCGAAAACAAGAATAGACTTGTCGAAGATGAACTTTATAATTCAAGCAGTAAAGAGGTTAATTTTGGAAAAGAATAAAATTTTTGAGATAGCGAAAGTGAAAGTAGGGGTTTATATGCACTACTTATCATCTCACGATTTGAGTCTCTGTATTAAGAATTAGACTTTTATTTTTATTTAGTTTCCTTAAAAACAAATTCATTCAATTAATTTTCATTTTTATTATTTTAATTTTTAAGATGGAGGACATCATTACGAATGTACGATGAAATGATGTAAGTTATGAGATAAATAATTCTATTTAGGAATGGTTAATGGTGTTAAACGTGCTGAAGGTACTATGTGATAATATTTGCCTTTAGTAAATCGTTGGGCATCATTAATTAAATGAATATTATCTTGTTTTATAATAATAATTCGTTTTTCAAAATAATAAAAGGATAGTTAATGGTGTTAAACATGCTGAAGGTACTATGTGATAATATTTGCCTATAGTATATCGTTGGGCATCATTAATTATATGGTCATTTAATTTAGAAATTCAAATAAAATAAATACGAATAAGCGGGTATGTTTTCGATGGGCAGGTGCTAAGCTGCTAGAGGTGCAATGTGAGAATGTTTACAGCTAGCAATTAGTATAGGCCAATTTTCAGAGTATTCACATTGCAAAGTTCTTGTTTACCAAGGCACTATGTGAAAATGTATGTTTTGGTGAAATATAGTCGACTTCGTATTAATAAACAAACTATCAAGAATCAATAATTTTTTTTATTTAAAGGAACAAGATAATTATTCTTTCAGTTATCATTATAGGTGTATAAGTATTTCACAAGCATTATAACTCTAATGTGAGTACAAATGCTTTCCTTTTTCTTTTTCTTTGAAAACAAATATACATAGATATAATGTGGAAATGTTATTAATGATCGTCAAATCTTTACAAAAATATAAATATAATTTTTATATGAGATTTAGAATTTTGACCTTATCCCAAACAAAAATAAATAGGAAGTGTACCAGAATATAAGAAGCAAATCACTGCAGGGACTCATAAGAACATAAATAAAATTTTTATGCTGTTAGGAATAAGTTTATAAATAGACTATTCTAATTTTAATTATTCATTAGCATTGTTGCATCCACAGCAATATGTATAAGTAATTATGATAAGCATCATTAAAAATTCATTTATTGAATAGTAACTCTTTCAATTAACAATTCCTTAGCTGTACCTTTGAATTTATCATATGATATTGTTTTATAATTATTTGGCAATTTATTAAATAATTTAATGGCTAGATATCTGGGATTTTTTTCGCTAAAACTTAGTCTATGCCTAGGAATCACGGGCGTGTAAGCATTATGAGTGGAGAACATATTTTACATTCTTATACGTAGTAAGGTTACTGAAAGTAATACGGCCATGCTAAGACTTTTATATATTTTTTTTTGAAAAATAAGCAACGTTTACAAATTTCATAAGTGGTTTAGTACGTATGACATGTTTGGACATATTTAAAAAAAACTATAAGTTTAGTTGAAGACACTGTTACTGTGTTCTTTAATTAAAAAAAAAAAGAGATAGCTTTTGGCCATATTGTCAACACAATGTTGGTAATATGGCCATACCTGTAAATAGTGCAGTTCTCATAAAAATAATATGGCCATACTAATGTCTTTCATAATTCAATTTACAAATAACATTTTAGTGCTAATGTCTTTATTTCATGAACACAAAATATAATTAATCATAAAAGGAACAAAAAAAAACAATAAAAAACCTTATTCTTATACTTTGAATAATTAATCATCACAGTCGGGAGAAAGAAAAACTTTTGGTTTGTCATTCGCAGTAGGTCCCATACACTCTTCATGCACATACTCCTGACATGAACTGCATAGTCTCATATCTACTTGCCTATCTTCATTGCACAACTTGCAGAACGATGATTCTACAGTTTTCTTCTTTTTTACTTGAAGTTTTTCTACTATTGGCGCCTTATCTTTACTTTTGCCACCATTTTTATCATCAAAAAGATCCTTTTTCATCACTTGAGCATGGCTATTTAATGCGGGTTTTCTTGTTTTTCTATTGTTCTTTTTGACATTGTCTGGAGTTGCGAGCATTTCACTAAAAGATAGGTTCGTTGCCGAAAAGTCATTGTTTGATGTATTTTCGTTGGTACTGGAATGTGACTTTCGGTTATAATCAATACTAGAACAGTCACTTTCATAATCGCTGCTATCTTCAGGTGGCGACAAGCGTTTTCTAGAGCTGTCTGCTTTTTTTGTTAAACCCAAAGTTGAGGCGAGTAGGACAGGGTATCTTTGTTCTTTATTCTTCATTAAAGTAACTTCTGTCTCTTCAGATTGTTGCCGATGATCTTGATTTGTAGTGGTGCTAGGGGCATATGCTGTCTCAGAAATTGCATCTGCATCAAATTGATATATACCAGTGGCTCTAAATCCTGATTTTATATTAGTCGGTGTCATGATTTTATCCCACATTTTGGTAAACGTATTTCCAAAGCGCATCTTGCTGATAGAAGTGTTTGGATGTGCAGAGAAAAACGTGACAGTCTCATCGTTCCAATGGTATTCAAACGCTCTAAAATCCGCTTTGTCTAGAGGTTGAAGCTCATGTGTTGTGTTGCTTGGCAAGCAATATAATGTGATGTCATATTTATCCGCAGTTTCAAAAATAGTGTAGTCCAAATGACATTTTCCACCATCAAAAATAACAAGGCAATGTCCAGGTACTTTAAATTGTGGTAATTGCTCTATCCAGCTGCAAAATGCTTCTTGAGTCATACTGCCGCCCTTTTCAGTCATCAGTATTTTAGTACCTGGTGGCATTGAATTTTGCCATTCCGGTTTTAAACGTTTTCCTTTAAATAAAATCATAGGCGGTATTGCTGTTCCAATTGCATTGCCACAGGCGACAATTGTAACGTTCTGGCCATGTTCGTTTGGTAACTATGTGCACCCTTCTCGCACCTTTCTTTGCTAAAGCTGTTGGTGATGGAGGCACAGCCTACAGCCTTTCTCGTCTATATTATAAATTGCTTCTGGTTTATCTTGAATTTTCATTTGTTTCATTATTGTTTCTAGCTTTGTGAAATGGTCCTGCACAATGAATCTATTCGCTTTTTGGCGCTCTTGCAGGGTTTAAGTTTTGAGCATTTGTTGTGCGAATTTGAGGATTTCGTTGCATAAATCCCTTGAGCCTATAACGTCCTGCCATCGCTTTCCCGTCGTTGAAAGGATATGGTATATTGTTGGTTCTTGTATATTGAAAAACACAACGACGAAGTACTTTTGCTGTAATTGAGTACACACCTCTGGAACGATAACGTGGCATCCTTTATGCGTAAGCCTATTTATGCGTGGTACGCCCACTATAAAAGAAACAAAGAAATAATCACTAAATTTGTTCAGCAGTCGACCTCGAGATTTTTGCAGATGTCCACATTTTGAAGTCCCCTGATTCCGAAAAAGTGGCTTTTAAAAAATCTCTCTCTCCTCTCTCTCTCTCTCTCTCTCTCTCTCTCTCTCTCTCTCTCTCTCTCTCTCTCGCTCTCTCTCTCTCTCTCTGTGTGTGTGTGTGTTTGACCACGATAGTTGTCAAACCGCTACAGGTATCAATTCCAAATTTTGTATTTATGAACATACTCTCCCTTTTGAGATCTGACTAGATTTTCAGTAAAATCGGCAGACCGGAAGTAGTAGTTTACTTCAGTGAAAAATCGAATTTTCCCAATATTTCGTCAACTACTAAGTTTAAACAAATTTATAAAGAATTCATATGTACTTAAAATTAAAATTGAGAATAATTTTCTTTATAAAGTTTTTCAAAATTCCCACCGAAAATAGGTCTTTTACTCTTATCGAAAATCAGTTTTTGGTGAATATTTCGCAAGCCATGCTTTTTAGATAGGTACGTTACGAATATAAAAGTATTTAGAACTTAATTTTCAATACCCTTTGTATAAAAAAAAATTCAAAATTCGGACCGGAAGTACCACTTTTACTCTTAACGAATAGCGATTTTTTGCAAATATGTCATAAGTTATGCATTCTATATATATTTATCAAGAGTACAAAAGTATTTAGAACTGGATTTGCAATATTTTTTGTATATATGAAATTTTAAAATTCGGACCGGAAGTAGCACATTTACTCTTAGCGAGTAGCACTTTTTTGATATCTTGCAAAGTATGCATTCTGTAGAGATTTATTAAGAGAATATAAGTACTTAGAATAAGATTTTGAATAATTTTTATATAAAAAGATTCTTAAAATTCTATAATTTGAAAAGCTCATACTTATAAGAAAGTCGTGTGGTGGCCACACCTCATTTTTTTTTAGTGGTATTTCATTCAGATAAAGCTGTTTCAGGCTCCCTTATTCGCTGCGTTTAATCAGTTTCCTCCTTTTTACTTATAAATTAACTTGATGAAAAGCAACCTGATCGAATTGATATTTATAGTACAAAATATTAGAATATGCAGGATTAGTTTCAACGATTTTAATCTTCGACCATTGTTTTCTATCATTATCTTCGTCTTAAACCCAATTTAAAGTGATTTTTCTAAAAGATTTTTAAGATCTCCACTATCTTGCTTGGATATTTTCCTTTACTATGTACGGATTTTATTTCTTTTAGCCGTTCTCACTAAAGTACACCATTGTTCAGTGATAAAAATAGAGATTGGTTTGGAAGCTCTCTCGACTATGCTGTGGGCTGAACCGCCTTCGTTCTGTGTGTATTCTGTGTGTACGCAGGGTGTTAAGAAAAAGCGTTTTAGATACCGTTAATTTTAAGCCATTTGGTTTTTGAAAATTATAATGATATGTTAAATTTCTACTACCTTCATATTGGTCGTTTTGTCTTTGCCTTTGTCTTACTCGTATTCTTTTTTCCCTCTTATATCCACCAGTTTACTACTAAAGTCACGTTGTCTGTTAATATTTCGTAACTTCCAATATTCGGTAAATATTTGTTTTCTCTCTTCCACTGACATTTTTTCGTAACATTTTATTCTACAGTTTTGGCATGAAGTTTTTAATTGGCTTGCAAGAATCATCTTATTACCCCAATTTTTATATGGTTCACTTTTGTTTCTTGATCTTTTAATAATATTTCGCCTTCACTTCACATGATTTCTTTTTGCGTCTTCCTTAGTCAATTACACGTCATGAGTTCCTTAGTCTTGTTGTCGTTGTCATTTCCATTATCTGCTATTATTTCGCCCACATAATTATCACCATTATTATTATTATTACTGTCTTGATTATTGTCAACTGACCCACCTTTATACTCATCAATTTTTCTTCCTCACTAACAGTTGCTTGTTCAGTTGGACTATAATCTGGACTCTGGACGATTGTCATAATCTGTTGCATATGGATCTTCTGGTGAATTCCCTTCTACGTGAACATTGCCCAAATTCATTTCAGACAATAACTGAAATTTTGATTTCAAATTGATAAAAATCAATTTTCATGTTGTTGTGAATAGCAAAAGTTGAATTTCTTATGCTATTAGAAGTGGCGAACGTGATCTTTAGTACAATAATGGCTATTGTGATCTGAGATTCTATTTGTTTCAATAAAGATATTTCGCATTCCTCTTTTGGTCGAATTATTTTGGAGGTTTCGCTCAACATACGCTGAAGGTACACCATAATCATGTTCTAAAGAAAGTGCAAAAAATGTATTTATTTCAAGTTTGTGTTTATTCATTTCCATTTCGTCAATCTAAGATTATATTTTATTTACAAATTTACAATATAAAATAATTTATTTTCAGTTGAATGTATTAATTGTGAAACATATCAATTTCACTGAAAAAGTTAGGTACAAAGAATATTCAAAAATCAAATTAATATGAATGTATAAATTAGTGATTGTACCTATGTACGAGGTAGGCGCCATAAATTCTCGGCCTGATATACAAAAAAGAAACTTGGAACAATATAAGACTTTTTATTTTTCAATGTAATCTCACCTAACTTCTATACATTTATTACAATGATTAATTAATAATTCGATACCCTTGTAAAAATGTATTATAACAGCTGCTTGCAACTCACTGTCGTCCTTAAAACTACGTCCCCTAAGGTCTTTTTTTAAATTAGAAAACAAAAAAATCACCAGGAGCCATATCTGGACTATACGGTGGATGTTCCAATTCTTGAAAGCCGCATTCGCGTATGGCAGCTTGTGAAATGGCGGCAGTATGGACGGGAGCATTGTCGTGCGATAATCGCACACCTTGTGTCAATTTTGCACAACGTTTTGCACGAATGCTGTCCCTTAAAGTATGCAATAAAGACGCATGAATTGTGCCGTTCACACTTGTATTGCGCTCTTTGAAGTCAATTAGCAAAATTCCCTCACAATCCCAGAATATTGTGGCCATCACCTTTCTCGTTGATTGAACGACTTCCGTTCTGCATTAAGTTTTATACATGACAAAAACATAGGGTATTTTAAAAATTGCGTGTTGCGGGTTTTCTATTCATACTAGGACGTAGATTCTTTCCGCATCAAACCTGCCACATTTTATTGAGCACATAGGCTTAAAAAGTGGTTTTTGACTAAAAGTGGACATAGACCACTTTTGCATTAAGGTATAAGTGCATATTTTAATTCTATTTCAGATATATAAGTTTTATTTTTTGTTATATCTATAATTTTCTCTGATATGATTAGGTAGCAATACGAGTATGATATTGACGAACATCAGCATTGCATGCATATTTAAAGTTGTGACGGATATGACGTGCACAGCTAATTCTTTAATTCTAGTATTTTGCAGTTGAATATTGCATCAAGATGTATATTTTGAACTTTCAAAAACAGTCAGTCCTTACTTTCAAGGAACATTAAAGTTGATTTCATTCTTTGATTTATCGGTTTGAAAGAAACATGTTCTTGCTTCCTTAATGCGTGTATTTAAACTCACGCGTGATAGATACATAAGAATTTATGCTAAGTTTAATTAAATAAAAAGTATGACTAACAACACAAGCTCATTAATTCTACTCAGACTGAATAGGTACATACGAGGTAAGATCAGTAAGTACCCGTGTTTGAAGAGAGGTGGCGCTGCTGAGGGAAGTTGGCATTACCGTCGTGTACTACCATCTGTCAGACAACACCATAATAAATTTCAGACTGATTCATAGGTTAGTTTTTATTTTGCAGCCAGTTGTATCACACGTGTTTCGTGTTTCTCGATAAAATGGAAAAAGAGCAATATCGATCCGTAATTCGCTTTTTATTTTTGAATGGAAAAACATGCGAAGAAATAAAAGCGAAGTTGGATGCTGTCTATGGGGACCCTTCATCATCTATGACAACCGTAAGATATTGGTTCAACGAATTTAAACGTGGTCGTACACCTGTTTTTGATGAGGAGCGCCCAGGCCGCCCGGCAGACGTGGTTACCGAGGAAATTAATATTTTACATGATAAGTTATCGGTGAGAAAGGTGTCGGCCCGATGGGTGCCGCGATTGCTTACGGTGTACAACAAGCGGATACGGTTGTCAATGTCGAAGCAGTGTTTGGACCTCTTTAAGAGAAATTCGCAGGAGTTTTTGCGTCGAGTCGTCACCGTCGATGAAACCTGGATCCATTATTATACGCCAGAGTCCAAGCGACAGTCAAAACAATGGATTTTTCGGGGTGAATCTGCTCCGAAGAAGGCAAAGACGGTCCCATCGGCCGGAAAGGTCATGGCCACGATTTTTTGGGATTCCAACGGAATAATCCTCATGGACTTTTTGCAGAAAGGAAGAACGGTCACGGGGCAGTACTACAGTGAATTATTGGACCGATTCGATATAAAATCGAAGGAGACACGGCCCCATTTTGCTAAGAAAAAAGTGCTGTTTCACCACGATAATGCACCAGCACATTCATCCAGAATTGTCGCGGCAAAGTTGCATGAACTGCACTACGAATTACTGCCACCGTACTCGCCTGACTTGGCTTCCTGCGACTTCTTTCTGTTCGCCAACATGAAAACGTGGCTCGGGGGAAAAACACCCTCCTCAAACGAGGAGGTTATCGTCGAGACAGAAGCGTAGTTTGCAGAGTTTGACAAATCGTATTTTTTGGAGGGGTTAAAGATATGGCAGAAACGTTGGGAATAGTGTATTGTACTAAAAGGTGATTACGTTGAAAAATAAAAAAAAATGTGTGAAAAACTTGCGTCTTCTTTCCTAACACGGGTATTTATTGATCCTCCCTCGTATAGAAGTGGTATTGCTTTTAGTTGTGCCGTTACTCGATAATTGAACAATTGCACTATTTAGTCACAGATGGCGCGAAATGAGAAATTCAAAAATCTATCGTCGATCTTGCTTGTTATTTGATATATATTATGTAGGTATATATATGTAATTAAATATTTACTACCTTATAAGTATTATACACTGGGAGAATCTAATAATTATATGTTATACATTTACGTACCCTATATCTATTAAGTATAAAATATTTCATTGCTATTCAAATATGGTGCGAAAGATATGTATTGGCATTGTGGTGACGTCCACTTGCTTCGAACAAATATTTAAACCATTTAACGACAAGTGAACATCGGTCGTGGGACGACGTAACATTTGGTATCCACGAACGGCCTACTATATGTAATTGAAAGTAGTTTTTGTGACTGCTGAAAGCAGTTAGTAGGTGGTGCAAAATAGGACGCGGTCTGTGTACGTTATAGTTTATAAATACGGATGCAGATGTTGGAAATGGTAGGACAAAAAACAGTAATACACTTGAACTAAAATGCATTTAAAGATTACGAAGTTCACTTTTATTGTGAGCCACGTACTCATGGTTTATATGGTAATGTAACATAATTGGAAATTATGTGGCTATTAAATTATGTATTTTTAAACAGAGTAATAAATTATATTCTATAATTTATTTTACATTAAAAAAGAACGGAGGAAACGCTTCATAAAATAAAGCGCGACAAATGGAGTTGGGGCTATGTACTCGTATTTCAACATGGAAAATAGATTATTAATCATTGATATTATTTTCCTGAAACCGAAGACTATCAAATTTTCATCAACTGTGTAATTTATTAACGGGAGAGAGGACCGGACTGTACTTTGTTCAAATCTCCCGACGGGCAGTTTGAATAAAAATTTATTTACTCTTCCTTACTAATGTCGTAGAGATGAAGTAGATAAGGCAATTAAATACTTTACACAAATAATGTACACCAGATGGCGACAGTAGTCTTGAACACCCTAAGCTTAAAACCCATGAGCCGGCTTCACCGAAAATTCGTAAATCTTCTATGTTTGCTATAGGTATATAGCTACTTCTTACTATTAGACTCCGATCCAAACCTGATGATACTTGCGTAGAAAACGATTTTTAGATATTAGAAAGAGCAAGCAGTACAAAATGAGAGAAATATGTATAGGGAGCGTTGTAAATGGTCACGCGTGAAAACATTGGTCTACTATCTACTATTTGATCATTTGTCGTTTAGCCCTGGCTTCGTATGGTGCGGTGTTCTGATACATTTTCCATCATTTATATACATTTTCAAACCTTGTGCCTGTAATGTTGTATGTTCTGATAAAGCGATTGATTAACACAAATAAAATACACAAGGTTGTTGTTTTTTGCTATCTGTTTATTGACATCTATCTCTATCATAAAATCACACTAACTTCATGCGCTTGTTCGTTGCCAACTGTCTTTCCATTCCCTCAACAAACGATACACTACATTCTTCCCCTTGAAAGTCATTGAAAATCATAATCACTAATGTAATCTTTTAGGTGTTGAGGTCTCCTCAGCTTATCCCCTGAACGTAGATTGTGTTTCTCGCGCTGGTCGCCATCTGTCTTGATTTCGGATGAAATGCTATTCTCACTCTTCTGTTCGTCCACTGGTCGTGTCGAGCTTTTTAATTGATTGTCGAAGGATTCAGCTGCTCCAACTTCAGATGGTTGCTGGTTCTCGGGCGTAGATACCACAGAGTTGTCGGTTAGATCAGCTTGTTCAGTATTGGGCGTAGGCATTGATATGTCGTTTATAGCACTTTGGTCATTGATAGTTGTGAGATGAATACCCTGTGTTTTAGGAGTAACATTGAGCCGGAAACGGATGTTTTGGGTAGAGGTTCTTGAGGGTAGGCAAGGAGTTGCCTTTGACTGAGATTTACGTTTAGAAAGAGAGCTTTGGTTTGGTAAGAAATTTTTGAAGAATGATGAGTTTCTTTGTATTATTCTTTTTTTTCGTTTGGCTTTTATTCTTGTACCTCGAACTTCTATTATTTCTAGCACTTGTGTTTCTGTGAGTTCGTAAGCTTTTGCTTTGGCTAACAATTGTTGTAAAGATGGATTTTCAGCTAAACCGTATTTTCTTAACTTTGTTGAGATAGTACCTTGTATTGTTTGAGACTTGATTTCTCTATCTTTATCTGGAAAATTACAGTTGCTGCCAAGTTTTAATAATCGAGCATAGAATTCATCGATAGGTTCATTCATTAACTGTTTAGCTTGTCTGAAGTTGAAGATCTCAAACTCTTCATTTATTTTGGGTACAAAATGAGTATTTAACTTATTTTTAGCTTTTTCATACTTGGATAGATTTGTTTGTGTGGTAGGATCAGGAAGGGAACAGTAAATTTCAAAAGTTTCCTCACCTATACAATGCAATAACATCGCCTCCATCCTGGTGTCGTCTGCTATTCCTGCAGCTATAAGGAAGTTATCAAACCGCATTATCCATTTCTGCCATCTATAGCACCTATGTTTTCCATGCCTGAATGGACGTTGAAACTATCAATGTTTGTTAGAATATTTTCTGCCATTTTCTTTTGTTTGCGTGTAGTTCGTTATATTTCTTTTGTTAGAAACACATTCTCGTCGCCAAATGTAGTGTTGTATGTTCTGATAAAGCGATTGATTAACACAAATAAAATACACAAGGTTGTTGTTTTTTACTATCTGTTTATTGACATCTATCTCTATCATAAAATCACACTAACTTCATGCGCTTGTTCGTTGCCAACTGTCTTTCCATTCCCTCAACAAACGATACACTACACTGCCTATGTTAAAAAAATTTAAGAAGATTATATTTTACATATTATGGATGATTTCCACGAAGAATTTATTATTGCCGTAGATTGTAACAGTGATACTGATTCTGTATTCGGCTATTCGTCTGATGAAAGTGGTTGATAAAATTTTTTAAAAATTTAGTTTTTTAATTTAATTTAATCTTATTTTATTTTTAATTTACTTATAGTATACTGTTGAAGTTTACATTTTTATTTGCTTTTGCCATATAGTTATTAATAATAAAGCTAACAATTAATGTAGTACCTTGTATTTAAAAGAAGCGGGAATAAATAGTTACGATGGCTTTGGGGTTTTTAGCACGGATAGTACAGAGTTTAAACCACGCCTCGCGCATACAAAGTATCATCAGGTTTGGATCGGACTCCACAATTAGAAATATTTTAAATAATTTCATTAGACTAGTTGAAACTGACAGTTTAGGTTTTCATTTCATTTATGTGCTGTAATATATGTATAATATATTTTAATAAATTTAATATATAATATAATATATTTGTTTAGTACCTACATGTTTAACCTCGGAATCCGTATAATGATAGATGTCATTTAACAATTTAAAATGTTTTCCAATTCCCAACCCTTAAACAAAATGCAAAAGAAAAAATCCTTTACCACAAAAATTAAAAATATATAAAAAATCTATATACGTATTTCGGCAACTAAGTTGCCATCTTCAGTAGTTAAGAAATCACTGGTGATTTGGTAAAAAAACATATCTTCTAAGGTTACACCTTAGCCAAAAACACTACGTTTAACACTCTTTTCTGTTTTTCTACAGGTTTCTACTGAAGATGGCAATTTAGTTGCCGAAATACGTATATAGACTTTTTATATTACATATTTTTTTCATTTATATGGTAAGGGATTTTTCATTTTGCATTTTGTTTCAGATTTTGACCCAGTGTCCACCCATTGTTGGACCTTAAACCCTTGTTCACTTTTATTTTTGTTAATGGTAATCTTCGGAACACATAGATCATATCACCCTCCAATAACTAGGTTAAGAAACTATTATCACAGAATGACGATCAACGTGAAGCGACAGTATAGTCGGATTCTTTGATGTTTCTTGTCCCACTTTCGCCTCGTCGGATTTGACTGATAGACAGGCCAGGGACCGTGTGGCATTGGTGGCAATGACAACTAACCAGTCAAGCTTGCCCTGTCCACCGAACAGAGACACGCTTTTAACATCTTTGTCACTTCTCGTTGATTGTTGTTTTCCGCTATTAGACGTAAGAAAAATACATTGCTTAATTCAAATTTGAACTAGATCCCTCTCCTTTAGATACGGCCTTGTATTTCTGCCAAAATTTTAACATTGAGGCATATCTTTAATCTATTATTTACTTTAGCGACACTTTCTCATTCATTATAAAAAGGTGAATATATTCACTAAAAGCGTAAGGGAGCTATAGAAATAATGTTATTGGATAGATCATCCCCAGTATAATTTTGAAGAAAGACGAATATATTATTACCATTATTCAGTTCACTTTTAAATACTGAAAATACATCTGGATCAAATGTCAAATTATCTATCATGTACAAATTGATTTTTTAACATTGTTTAATTAAACATGATATTTTATTTATGAGAAGACACCAACTAATTAATAACAATAAATTAATAATTTATCTTATCGCCATAAAGGAATGTTTATGCGCTCTTAAATATTTTAATATAAACATATCCCCTTCGTCTGTACATAACAAATTAACGACTTTACAAAACCATAAGCAGCTCGCAATCACTTACCAACACGATTAATTATATTGTGTTGAGACGTGAAAAATAAAATATCCTTCATTTTTACTTTATTATTAAGCAATAAAGTGTTGTGCATTAAATGGAGAAAAGTAATATTAAACTTGTCAGGGCGGAATATACGATTTTCGAAATAAAACCTCATTTTACAACTTGTAATATCGCATAATTGCGCGCCTATGGGATATAATTCGGTGTTTTAACGCCGGGAAGCGCTGCGTATCAGTCGAACTTCTAAGTGAGTTGGGCGTGTATACAAGAACTTTAACTCTTCAAATAAATGTGTTTTGTATTAGATATGAAGTTCCAGGAATACTCATAAACGACCCTGTATAAATTTAAGGTATTTAAATATCAGTATGTCACTAATAGAATAGTATCAGTGCCGGTCATAAGATCACAGAATCAATTCATTTGGCATCTGTTTTTAAAGCCAATGAATATAGACACATGATTGCAATATCTTATCAATAAACATTTCTACCCGGTTTTTAGTTCTTAATTTCAATTCTATAGTACTTTTCTCAGGTTATCGATTTATCCAAATCTAGAAATAAATGAAATTCTAACTGTTGTCTTCGGATATATTGATTATTATATTTTCTATTGTAATGTTGTTGTATTTAGTGTTTACATATTATGTATATAACTCATTGTCTTTATGATACAAATAGATTTGTTATAGTATATCTCCATGAACTTAAAAGTGTTTTTCGCATAATATTTGAACAGCTAATCAATAGTTCTGTAGTATTTATGTTGTCCTGGCCCTATTGAATTGGATAAACCATGGGCGTGCGCCTTGAAACTTTCGCGTGGGTTTAAGTATGTTTCTTTTTCTCTTAAATAATTTGTCACACTCTCTATATAGCACTCTTCTTAGTTTATTTATAATAATAATAAAATATTTAACCAACTTGCAAATATATTAACATAATGTGAAAGTTTGTGATGTTTGTTAAAACCGATCCCAATGAATTGTTACGTAAACATGTCATGGAAATTGAAAGGTTTATCTTTTTTAATGGCAATTTGCGAATCGGTTTTTATTGCATAATCCCATGCATTAATATGTTTATGAATAAATATTTAGTTTTCACTGACCAAGTTATAACTGTTGACATGTTTCATTTCTGTATAGATGGCGCTGTGTGTAGAATGTTGTCTTAATGTGTTATTCTTTCTCTCGTTATATCTGTTTTTACGTAATCTTATTTTGGATTATATTTAGATTTCATGCTTGTGAAACTAGAAATCCAAAACCTACAAGGAAACCGCATTATTTCCTGTCACATTCATGAACGTGAATAGCATCGAACCGAAATAGAAATGCAAATAAAGAAAAAGTAATAATATGTTTATTTATTCGTTTAATTTCGAAATAAGTAGTAAAAATCTGAATTTATTTAATTGATTTTTTAAAGCACTTAACAGTTGCTCATAATAACATAAGGAGGCTATGTTTTTTTTACTTTTTTAACATATTTAGTCAAGCATCTCGTATCCGCAAATCTATTTATTTATAAATTTACTTGAATATTCATTTTATCAGTACTTTATCATCTATTTTTATAGGTTTGGAATAATACAATTTTGCATTTTGAGATTAAGTAAAATTTTTTACATAACCTCTTGAGAAACAGGTTATTATTTCTTAAATCAATACTTTACTTGAGTTTTATTTTTAGAAATATCACATTTAATTTCACCAGTGTTGTATTAGTTATCATTTCAATTAGTCTTGATATGTTTACATATTCTGAAACAAATTGTAATTTAAATAGGCTTGGAGATTTTCAATATACTGACAAATGGACCCTTGCGCTCTAATAAGTTTTTAACAAACCTACGTAGAGATCCGATTGCATAAGTGCTTGACATTATATACAGTGATAAAAGGAAGTTTTATTTTACACATGGTTTTCTTTGACGTTTTATATCAATTGTAGATACCTACAGATGCGTCCATTGAAATTGATATTAGTTTATTTTCGATATCGACACAGCTAAAACGTATAATTGTGGTATAATCTACGGGAAATGACATTTTCTACATAAGGAAACTTTACGTCGTAAGTACTATATCATTAATCATAATTCATATCATGTGAAATTACGCTCAACATGTGTTGACTTGTGGTTGAAAACATTCCTGACATTTTTGTCGTTTAATTAAAGCAAATATGGTAGAGGGAAATATGACGAGACCTATTAAAAAGTTCAAAGAACTGTTTAATAATAATATGATATATATTTCGGTAGGTTAAATACATGAAAATCAAAGAAGTTTCAAACAATTTCCTAAGATTAACGTTTATATGTAGACGAAACAAACATTTGCAACGTTTTTTATATACCTACATTTTATAGATTCAATATAGACACGCCATATTTGAATATATCTCTTCCAAAAATAGTAGTTAGCATTACAAAATCCACCCCTGTTATTAAATTGTAACAGGTATGTAAACATGAGCATATGATTATAACATGATTTTTATTTTGTAAATTTAATATTTCGGAACGACGCTGGCGGTAGAACAAATAGAGAATGACGTTTCCAAGTTCGCCATTAAATAACATGAACATTTCTAAATTGCAATGCGTAAAGCAATTACAGACACCTGTTATACACTTAATAAATCCTTTAAAAATACCCTGTATATTCATTATCTTGTGATTATGTACTAACAGATTTAATTAAAATTTATATGTCCAGAATATAAATATATTTCAAATTCCGTTCAAAAATATACCTAGAATACTTACACAAGAATAACTACAAAATAAATTAACACACCACGCGACATATTACACCGATACAGTAATATACTATCCATGTAAATCAGCGCAGACACTTTCAAATTATGTCATTACTACAGTATATAGACATCTAGACAGTAAAATAATGTAAAGAAAAATCAGAATTTAATTCAATAACTGTATTTCATATATTTTATTATCACATATTATTTCTGTTGTACCTACTTTTATTTTAAAATATTGTAATCTTTCAAATTTGACATAGTATATAGTGTATAAAAGTATTTCATGTATCAAGTTTTATAAACGCTATTTTAGTCACAAGTGTCAATCATTTTGATTGAATTGCACTTGATTTTTGCATTTAAAAAACCTAGAGCTAACTTCAGCCCGTGACTAAAGTGTACGAAGCTACAGCTTGTGAAGGTGTGTTTAAAAGGTAACAAAGCGTCATGGAAACCTGTGCGATAAATGGCATTTAAAACAGGGATTTTATATGTCGGGTAGTGTTCAAAAGTTGTAGCAGACAATAACAATAAATTTATATGACCAACTGATGAATAACGTAACACAATTTTGAAGAAAGTTCCTAGAAAAGTATGATAAGCAAATTAAGAAATAAATGTATTATTTTAATTGGGATTGGACAAACCGACCATTACACTGAAAACTGCGCCGAAACTTAATGCAGAAAAAGAGTTTATTATTATTTCTTATTCGGCTTAATCTGTATAATTTTAACATATGGCAACTGTCGTCAAGGGAACAGTTGGACAGGGAACGGTTCCCGATCCGTCGGCTGAATGCGACCATTGATTGGGTATAGCCAAAGATTAGAGAATAAAGATACGACCTTCGATCGGAACCTTTGATCTCTTACTCAAATTTTCAGTGACCTTGGACATTTAAATTGGAATGTAGAAGCGCGGGAATTTTAAACAGAACAGATTATAACATTCTTTTACTATAGAAATAAATGTATGGATCTGCAATATTCTAAAATAGAAAGTCAAATTCTATGTGGAATAATTACATATTATAAGAATATAAAATATTATTATAAGAAAATAAGTGTTTGGAGAATATTAAGTGCATATGTGTTATACATGGTAAATGTGATCGGAAAATAAAAAAATATATATTTGAAACATGTACATTTAAAAAGGTAGGCAATGAAATTCTGAGACAATGAATAATTTATTATACAAACAATATTTACATACTATAACAATATAATAATAATAATAATAAATTTATTATATCACCAACAAGATTTACATCATATTTATCAGTTTCTTTTCTTATTGCATGCATTCTAAGTTGAATTTTCTGCAAGTCATCTATAAAATCAAAAGTTTCTTTGATTTCACGAAGTTTATTATTTATAAAGTATCTGGTTCCTCTTACTGATTTGGTTTTAGTCGGAAATGCTTTTACAAAGAATTTCATAAAGATAGGTGGAAATAAATGAATTTGCAGGACACATATTTGTAAATATAGGCTATTTCATTTCTAGCATGTCTCAATACCTGTGTAAAAAGTCTCGATATCTATGTGACATGTTTCGATATCTATATATTCATTAGTATACTTTATTTCCTATTCATACTTGGTGTATTTTTAAACTCGTTATTTGAAAATTTCAGAAGATAAAACAGGCTAAATATATGGTATGGTATGGTAATATCAGAAATAACTTTGATTTTTTTGTGACCTGTATCTTCCGTTTCATTTCCTTTCTCTTAACTTAATAGTATATCCTGAACATGATGGAATTGGTTCAGCTATAAAAAAATTTGTTACTTAAATGTTTATTGTTAATTGTATAAATCTAACATATTGTTTTTAAAGTGTACTCTGTCTGAAAACTCATTTGGCACAGCTAGTGGTAACAGACGCTTCCTTTCAATGTTTATTACCATATCTGCTACAAAATGTTTTCTGCATATCCGATACTTTGTATAAAATTCTAAGGGATCTTTGTCGATAAATCATATCTTCCACATGCTTGCACCCATTTTTTACAACTACAATATGAATTAATATTATTATTATTGATAGGCGAAAAAATAGGAAGATTCTTTATAACTTGTTGTTTACTTACATACCATGATCTCTAGGAAATCTAAAGAAATGTAATTTTTCATCCTTAGATATACAAGAATAATTTTCACGGTCTTTATATGCACACATTTGTCCAATTTGTTTTGGTATCACACTCATAATTACGAAATACGACTAATTCAAATACAATAATAATTACAATAAACAGACTAAACAGTATAAAGCAAATGGCGTCTGCTGACTAGGTTATGTGTACATGTTTTGTTTATGTTAAGTCCCTTTAAATTGGAATGTTTTCTATCCTTCTCTACAAATGTAGTTCCTTTTTCGAGTGTCGCATCTTTAGTATTCCCTAATCTTTGGTATAGCGTAACTGTGGTCACAGGTTTCCAAGAGTTTACCTATTTAATCTGAAGGTCTGGGATTATCGCCAAAGATGCAAAATTCGTACAGACTATACCCTAAATAATATTGGAAAGTTTGTTGCTGAAAGGACGAAACGTTATAGAATACTCCAACTGTGCAATGGTAGCCGCTGAGAATTAAAATCTAACGCGGAAATTTTAAATTACTGTGGTATACAACTTACCAATATTTCTAAATCGTAAATATGGGAGTGAAAATTCTTGCACCATTTATTCATCTAATTGTTCGATACGTTGTAAAAATTATAAGTAGTAGTGATATAGTAAAAAATAAATAAATGAAGAACTTTTTGTAATTTATTTCTATTACATATACATATAACATTATTTTTTTGGCGCCTAATTATTTTTTAAAAGTAATCTGTTGATGATTTGAATATTCTTTTATAAGTGTCTTTTTTGATAACATTACGACAAATAATAAAGGCTTGCTATTTGCAATTTAATCACATGATATTAAATAAAATTCATAATACATTAACAATACATATGCTATAAATATACCAAAAAATCATTATCAAAATGATCTCAATTTCATTAAAGCAAAAACGAAGATTAATGATTGAATTATTATAATCTAAGAAGTTCAGGAATCAGAAAGATTTTCAATTGAGTAAAATATCTGGTAAATTAAATCATAGAAATTCAAATAGGTATGTATATATTTTGATTCATGTCAAGCTACTCTAGCAATGATGTTTAGTGAGATATGCATGAAATATTCTCTAATTTGAAAAATCTTTAATTGTACACACACTTGAAGAACAAATGCCATTTTCTCTTTCTAGATACCTACAACTCACAGAATACTAATTTCTCTACAGAATCAGCGATTTTCGACATACGACTATGGTCGTAGATTAATATGAAAAAAAAATTTCGCCACCGCTAATTGAATCAATGACCATTATTGTTCTACTTAACAATATGCAATGACAATTGAAGGAAATGCTAGTAACGTTACGTGAGTGTCAAGTAGTACTAAATCGGTCATTGGTTCAGTACGCGATGATAAATATGACTGTCAGCACGAAAAGAGGTCAATGTCTTCTTGATGTTTGTCCCATTATTTAAGCACATAAAATGCGAATTCATAGTTCCAAGTACACCCAAGTGTTTACAATTGTTTGTGCTATTAAGATCTAAAATACACGTAAGATTCGTACTTGAACGTTTTTATTGAATCAACCTAGATTTTAAATTGTGAACATAAGAATATAGAATTTCATTATTCGACGATTCCATATTTGATAGTGGATTCCCCGTGCGAAGAAAAGAATTAAAAAACTTACATTGCGATTTGAACAGTTTATTTATTTTCTGATTGTCAATTTTACAGGAAATTTGTGTAAATTGGTTTTAATTGGTAAAATGGTGCGTTTGATTATTTAACATTAGGACTATCAATTTATAGGGACCTGCAGAAATTTATGATGCAAGGACGTACAGTAGGAAATTACAAACTACAATCATCTATGTTTGATTTCTTGTTGAGTCATTTAGCTTGAAACTCTCGGCTACACAAATTGACAAATTGAAGTTAAATTCAGGTAATATGGGTTGCATATCACCTACTTTGATTTAAAGAACGACGAGGTTGCAGTACCTGCTTCTGCTAATATATTTTTTGTATAATGGGCGTAATCTACTTTTTTTTATGAAAAATCAAAGAATAAATACGAGTATTAATCACTAAAGCTTTTCAATTGTCATCGTTGGTAAGTTTTCAATTTCTGATTTGAACTCACGGATACAGAACTGAATAATTTTTGACAGTCACCGGGGTTTAACACGTTTTTGCTAAAATTTTGAAATTGTAGGTTTCCAAAATAAATTTGAAATAGAAATGATCATAGAACGTTTAAATTTGTTTAAATATTACCTACATAACTTTTACAAAATATCTCAACAAGGAATAAAGTCAGTTTGAAGTAATCTTCCTGAAGGATTTCATATTTTTCCGGATAGCGTTACAAAACTACCTAGTACAATTTGAGAAAATCGATACTTTTTTTTTCAAATATTTGAAAATTGCCAGTGCCTGTCGATATACGTAATATAAAATAAAACTACCAACTGGTTATCAGAAATTAGCATTAACTGTTAGTTAATTCCTTTACAAATGTTTTCATTTTGACAAGCAAAAATCTATATCTATTTCAAAAGATGTACGTACGTACCACCGGGGTATAATGTAATAGTGCACATTTATATAATTTAATGATGTTCAGATATTATTAATGTTTTCAATGTAGTAAGTTTTATATGATTCTTTTTTCTACATGACAACAATTAAGAAACAACTTTAAAATATATGAAAAGGAAGGAAACATACACTGCAATATGACGTGACACGAAGCAAACAAAAATTCGGAAAGTTCACTTATACGAAAATTAATATACGGGGAGCGTTTTGAAGCTAGCGGAATGGAGAGATTGGATAGCAGTGAGAGACCTCTTTCGTGTCGTAACGTGTTCAGTGATTCATTATTAGTATAAATATAAAGTTTTAACACAATCGCATCAGTAGTCTTTAAACTATCATCGACCAAGCAACTTAATCGGGAAGAAATCGGGCAGAAAAAGTGTGAAGTATGGATAAAATCGAGTATTGCTCTGTTATCAAGTTCAAGACACAACTCGCAGAAATGAGTGGAGTATCTGATACAATCATTTTCAAAATTCTTGATGGTCATCTTAACATGACTAAGATCAGCAGAAGATAGGTGTCGGGAATGCTCACGCTGCCGCCAAAACAACAGCGCGTAGAATGTTCCCGTGCGTTTTTGGTCCTCTGTAATGAAGGCGAGGATGGTGAATTGAATTGAATTGTTACTGGGGATGAAACTTGGGTTCATCTTTATGAACTTGAGTCCAAGCAAGATTCCATGAAGTGGCATAAAAAAGGTACATCACCACCCAAGAAGTTTAAAGTGTAGCAATCATGGTTACTATTTTTTGGAACTCGGAAGGGATTTTGTTAATTGATTACAAAGATAAAGGCGTTTCCACAACTGGAGAATACTACGCTTCAAACCTGAAGCGGTTGAAAGGGTCCTTAAAGAAAAAAGAAAAAGAAAATTAACGAAAGGTGTCCCGATCCCGCACGACAATGGCTGGCTCGTAGCGATTTTTACCGGTTAGTGATTAAGAAGTCTAAGACGCAGTTTTGACCTATTTTTCATACAAAGATAAAACATATTTTTATGAATTTTTTATCTTTACGTTAAATTGAAAGATCTGAAAAATGTGTTAGGGTTGCAGGTGAATATATTGAAAAGGAAAAATAATTTTCTTATTTTTATTTTCTCCCCTTTTCCCCTATTTCGCGAACTTAAAAAATGCTGCCTCGTATTTGACGTTGTAATTGATAAAATAAGTAGTGAACGACCAATGCAAAAGTGGATTTGTATTTTAACTGACTAAACGTACCAATTTGAATTTGAAAGCATTCTTGAAAATTTTACATTATTGAAATGTAGGATAATGCATTTTAAGTGTTTATTACATTGAATTTTATATTTTTAAATTGTGTCTATAGTTTTGATGTGCAGATGAAATAATATAAGTAGGTACGTATGCGTATATGGGGGCTTTATATGATCCTAGTGAGTGTGCATAACAATGTTAATCCTGAATACAATATCTACATTTACGAGGTAGGCACCATAAATTCTCGGCCTGCTAGACAAAAAAGGAACTTGGAACAATATAAGAATTTTTATTTTTCAATGCGATCTCCCCTAACTTCTATACATTTATTATAACGATTAATTAATAATTCGATACTCTTGTAAAAATAATCTGAAGTTTTTTCGTCAAAATGTTCTATAACACCTGCTTGCAACTTACTGTCGTCCTTAAAACCTCGTCCCCTAAGGTCTTTTTTTAAATTAGAAAACAAACAAAATATCAAGGAGCGATATCCGGACTATACGGTGGATGTTCCAATTCTTGAAAGCCGCATTCGCGGAGGGCAGCTTGTGAAATGGCGGCCGTATGGACGGGAGCATTGTCGTGCAATAATCGCACACCTTTTGTCAATTTTCCACGACGTTTTGCACGAATACTGCTGTCCCTTAATTTATGCAATAAAGACGCATAATATGTGCCGATCATACTTGTATTGCGCTCTTTAAAGTCAATTAGCAAAATGCCCTCACAATCCCAGAATATTGTGGCCATCACCTTTTTCGTTGATTGAACGACTTTCGCCTTTCTGGGACGAGGTTCATCAGGTCGCCGCCATTTCATGGGCTCCCTTTTCGATAGAGGATCGTAAAACAGAACCATTGTTTCATCGCCTGTGACAATGGACTACAAAATCGGTTTTGGGTAGTCTCCACACATGTTAAAAACGACTGCGCACATTCGACTCGACGAGAAAGAAGTCGCGGTACTCATTTAGCACTAATTTTATTCATACCCAAATGGGCATGGAGAATTCGACGAACACTTGCTTCGGAAACGTTTGTTATCACTGCTAATTCCTTCACTTTCAAACGGCGACCTTCTAGTACTAAATGTTCAATAATTGAAATTTGTTGAGGCTCCAATTGGTCGACCCGATCTATCAGCATCTTCCAGAGCTTGTCGTCCCAAACGGAAACGTTTTGCCCACTTTTTTTTGCAGTTGATTACGAAGGTCTAAACGTTGTTTAATGTGATAAGGTGTATGCCCTTCTTTTGTTAAAAATGTAATTACAGCGTGGTACTCAATTTTCGTTAGTTCAGACATTTTAATATGCTAGTCACTTAGTTGGGTGGTTACAAAAACTACTAGGCTTCGAACCGTCATATTTTTAGTGTACACCTCGCGTATGTGCATGCATGACGTGACGGAGTTTGAACACGTTTGAACCTGTATAAGCCTGTCAAGTCGAGAATTTATGGCGCCTACCTCGTACATGTGATGAAATGTCAGTATAGTGCAGTTACAAAAAATATGCAAATACCGTTATCAGTGCTCTAAGTAACATTCTTCTTTTAACATATTCCACTTGTACGTAATCCGACAGTCAAATAAGACAATTTACATATTTAAAAATATTATTACTATCATACAATAGGATATAACTCATATATTAGGAAATACAATTTCGATGGAAATACCACAGTAGAAATTCCAATAATTAAATTGAAGGTGGTATAATCATAGTAAACAGGAACTTCAGTTTTGAGATAATGATTCCATAGTACCGGAAGCGTATTTTCAGGCACGACTAATTTCGTTATTTTGAGCCAAGGAGCTCCTGACGTTTGTCTGTCTCTTTTTTTTTTTTGGCTTCCTATTTGTAGCACAACTAGTGGTGGGTCCTCCGGTCCGTGATTTACTTATTATTCGTCGGTAACCGGTTGGTGAGTAAACATGAAAGGTGATGAGAATCCTCGTATAAACCAGGTTGGCTCTTTAAAATTTTAAATAGCCGTTCGAACACTGCCCGTCGTCGTCTGACACCGTTCTATTTGTATAGACGGATTCGATACACGAAAATGTAAACATTTACGAAGATATCAGCACTAATAATAAACCGGGCGTGGGTAACAATTAAGACGTGCATATTTATAGAATGGGATTGGAGTATTTTCAAGAAAATTTACTGTGAAATGGATGAACAGAAAATCGATTGTGATGTTTCGGGGAATAAATTAGGAAAACCTATTCGTCATTACCGTTAATATAATTACTTCCGTTCTATATAATATATACATTGATGTCCCTTACTTTCAAATTATTAAACACGCTCTCCTATCATACATTTCTACTTTTGGTCAACATAAAATAAAAAGAGCAAAAGAGTTTGTCCGAAGTCGTTCGAAAATATTGTTACTGTTTAATACTTCAATGGGCAATGCATTTGTAATCGTGCGTTATACACTGCTCAACAATTGAAGTGGATATAATAATAATTTCGAAAATGTACATGTGAAAATAATGTTACTGCATATGTTCTTGAACATATGAACTGCTATAATGCTTAGCGATAATTTTGACAATTTTTTGTTTACTCCCATGCTTGTCAACGTGTCTGTGTCTGTATGAATAGGCTGTTGATAAGCGATTGTCTGAAACAAATAAACGTGCTCCTGTAAGTTTCATTGCAGTAGTTGTTAGAGATACATCATGTGATACCATTACTACAATGCCTATAAGTCGGGCATGGAATAGGTATACAGGTTCGACCAATGTTTACCTTGCATGCAGCTTCCCGTGTATAACACGAAAGAAGTTGCCAAACCGTACCCGCCTAACAAATATACATACAAGAGCCGACAAGTAGACCTTCAGCGAATATCATAAGCTGCATGTGTGTGTTACGATCAGATCTAGATTAGTGGTTTGCCGTAGCAGATGTGATAAACAACGTACTTTAATTTTGCAGTACCTACTCATGTTTGAGAATTGACAAAAGGATATGAATGTATTCCGTAATAGTGATATACTATACAGCTACGCACATGCACAATATTATTAACTACGACCGCAAGAAAGACTTATTTATTTCTAGAATCTTATACGTAGTCATCAAATACAAGCTCTAAAAAAATAAAAGAAATTCTTGAAAAACAAAATGTAAAAAATCAATAAATATGATTTATGGGGAAACAGGATAAGTACGATAATCTAAAAAAAATAATTCTAAACAAAGGAAATTAAAATATGCTTCCAAAGTAAACAGAATTCTTGAAAAACGAAATTAAAATTTGTTATTTAATTAAATGTTCGAATAATCCACCTCTTTGCTCCTGACAGTATGCAAGTCTATGATAAAAATTATTTCGTACATTCGAAAACATTTCCGGGGTTATAGTATTTGCACAATCAACAATTTTCTGCTGTAGTTCCCCAATATTACGTGCTCGATTGTGGTGATGACTATACAGGGTTTCTTTTACATACCCCCAAAAAAAAGAAATCCAGGGGCGTTAGATCGGGGGATCGAGGCGGCCAAACAATTGTACCTCCGGAACATATTAAACGATCATGAAATGTTTCCCTTAAAAATATTTGAACCAGAGGGGCAGTATGGGCAGGGCAATTATCCTGCTGAAACCAAATATCGTCAAAATTCACATCAAGGGCACGAACAGCAGGTATAATTTCATTTTGTAGCATTTGTAAATATTTAGCTGCTGTTAAGGTGCCGTGAATAAGAAAAGGACCAATGATGTGATTCCCCAAAATACCGGCCCACACGTTCAATTTTTGAGGATACTGAGTACGCAAAGGTAGATACAGATGACAGATTGCTTTAAACCAATATCTTGTAGCCATTGGATTATGACGTCCATGTAAATAAAAAGATGATTCGTCCGTAATCAAAATATTTGCAATAAAATTGTTATTCGCAATGACTATCCATTACCTCTTCGCAAAATGCTACGCGTTTTGATTCATCGTGAGGAAATATTTCTTGACGTTTTTGAATTTTGAAGCTACGGTATCCTTGCCTATTCAACATTTTTCTTTCAGTTCTCGCGGGTATATTGACTTGTTCGGCAATTTGGCGCGATGAGCATGGTTCATTATGTTCAACCGCGCTACATACTAAAATTTCCCGTTCTTCTCTTCCTTCATTCAATACGCGCATTATAGGTTCCCTATTTATACATTTTCGACAATTTTGTACACACCCAGTAGATTCAAACTTATGAACAATACTCATTATTGTTGGTATTGTAGGCACAGGTCTATTTTGGAAAGGAAAAATAAATCGCCCTACTACCTCTTGAGCAGTACTACCAGAGTAGTACCACTTAATAATTTGTATTCTTTCCTCGTTTGTATTAACGAACATATTGAATAAAAACTAGAAAAACAAGCCAAAATCAAATAATATAAAATATAACAGGGAATGAAAACCAAATTAAATTCAATCATAAAAATAATAAATCTGAAGGAATTCTTATAATGTTAACTTAAGATACTTTTTTAAAAATATTACGAATGGGAATAATACCTAAAAATGAAGATAACAACCCTTACAAATGCACACATGGCACTGTATTGGAATCTTATGGTCGTATTAATCGTATCGGCGCCGGCTTGTCGTCTGACTTCCCCACTACTTTTCTCGCCCACATGTGTACATATTGGCAACAACTCCAAATGAAGACCGTTTAATGGTACTCACTGTAAGAAGAAACGCGACATACACGGCTTCAAGGATTAACACATTTTTCCGACAAGCCACAGGACGTGTTATTTCTGGACAAACGGTTAGAAGAAGGTTTCATGCACGTAATTTAAGAGGAAGAAGACGTGCTACACATCCCCGGCTGACGAGGGAGCAGCGTGCACGCAGAAACCTTTGGGCGATTGATCACAGTGACTGGAATTTGGTACGCTGGAGTCGTTATCTTTTCACGGATGAGTCAAAATTTCGACTGTATACTACTGATGGGAGAATGTTGGTCTGGAGAGAAAAAGGACAGCGATGCAATGCAAATTCGATGGTCCCTACGACTTCTTTTGGCGGAGGATCTGTTTGTGTCTGGGGTGGAATATATTTGGGTGGGTACACTGACTTATTGGTATTAATGAATGCATCAATGGCATCTGTAAGGTATCACGACATGGTTGTAGAGCCAATCATTGTCCCATTTGCTGGTGCAATTGGTGAAAGATACGTTCTAATTGGTGACAATGCTCGCCTTTACCGTGCTAGGATTGGCAATAGACGGATAGAACTCCATGGTATTGAGAGAATGGACTTGGCCAGCCTGTTTACCAGACATGTACTGCATCGAACACGTCTGGGCACAGATGTCAAGACAAATCAACACTAGCATCTAGCGTTCTTGCACTCATTCTATTAGTATCCACAGCGCCTTGGTCCAAAACTGCAGTTTTTCTTACTGTCGCGTCGGTTGATCAATTACTTCCTTTTATTTGCTACCGATATCGTCTCACAAAATTTTGTCATCTATACATATATGTACTTTCGGTTAACATTGTTATCTGGGTGTCTGATTAAACAATTTTGTTGCTTCCGTATTTCTGCAGTCGAGTAAACTATTTTCATTTTCAATTGTTCAGCAAACTTTGTTTCGTTAAAACGCGACAACTTATTTCTTAAATTCTTAAAATTTTTGTTATATACGTTGGCTGTTCTCAAAAGAGCATTGTTCATAAGGATACATGCGACTCCTTTTTTGTTAATTTTTTTCTTTGGATTTGATGTGTAATGTTAATTTTAATGTAAATTTCAAAAGCTTTCTTTATGTGTTCGCAATTTTCAATCAAAATAGGTGTACTGTTGAAATGCAGTCTAAAAATATGGTATGGGTGCATAGAGATAGGTGTCTTGTCTCTAAACGTTTATGCCCTATGATGATAATAGAAGGAAATTAAATTAGTAATGCTTATGTACCTGCCATCGAAACTAGAACTTGAAATCACTTATTCATTTCAAAAAAAATCTTCAGTTTCAAAGGTCCTCCGTTTGTTTCGTCTTCGATTGACTTCCTTATATGTATGCACATAAAATCTTTGCACTAGGTTTATAAGGAAAACTGCGTATTCACATTTTGTAAGTATAAAATCATATCAATGTTTTAATATTTACTTGCATCAGTTTGTAAGGCTTATACATACTGTAAGTGAAGTTGGAGGTGAATTCACATAGGACAGTAACGATGGCATTTTCTGATTTTTGGATCAAAGTGAGTAAATGGAGGATATGTTCAAACATATAGGGTAACGGGGGGTATTGTTGGCAGCCCCCCGATGATTGGCACCTGTTACTGTTTTCGGCTGTAATAAGCAAAATGCGCTTGTTTTCTACATGAAGTAATTTTTTTCACAATATGGCAACCTTGTATGACGTGTTGCACATACCACGCAGGCGTTAATTTGATAGTTGTGTTTGTGACAAGTGTTCGTCTTGACCGTTGTAATTTAAGGTAAGTTTCTTATGATTTTCTTAAGGATTCAGTTTCTGAAATTAGTTTATAATTTTATTAGTTTTACATGGAAATGTTGCCCTTATTTGTTATTTTGGAGTATTAGCTTTGTTTGCCATTATTCTGTTACAATAAATGCTTTAATTTCCAAGTTTTCTCATTTTCTTAGGATGCCAACTATTGGTTCGCAAAATGTTGTTTTACGAATGATTGGCATGGGTGCCAATAAATGGTGTATTCCGATTTATACTAGGTTCCAATCATTGGAACCAATAGTACGCGCAGATCTAAATACTTGCACCAATCGGCATTACTTATTGAACAAAATATGCCGGGAAAATTTTAATTAAAAGTATCTATGTTACCTACGTAATAGGTAGGTACTTAAGTACCTACCTACTTAATTTCTAATGTAGTTATTTAATAAAACATAGGGTTGCAAATTCTTACTCTTTCGTTTACTTTATATAATTGCCGATCCAGTCGAAATTTTAGTCCAACCACTTCTTGTTTAGGGTTTTCTCTGTGTTTTATGAAATTTTTATTGTTACCTACTAAGTAATTTCCGTATTCCTTCTTTTCAACAGATGCCGAAGGTAAAAAGTAAGCACATCTATACCAAAAACTACACGGAAGAGCAGGTTCTATCGGCTTTGAATGAAATTAAAAATGGAGCATCTATTAAAGGCACGTCTAAGAAATATAATATACCGAGGGCAACATTGCAATTTAGGCTGAGTTCAAAGTTCACAAAAACTTTGGCTGGTCCTCATACTGTTTTAAGTGATAGAGAGGAAGAAATTTTGGCACACTGGCTTACTGAAACCGCCAAAAAAGGGTTTCCCCGGCGGAAAAGTGATATAATCTGCGCTGTCCAATATTTTCTGAAGTCTAACCCACGAAAAAATCCATTCTTAGATAACACGCCAGGACGTAGCTGGTACAGTGGATTCATCTCAAGGCATCCACATTTAGCTAAAAGAACATCAGAAGCTGTTACAAAATCAAGCAGCAACGTAACCGAACAAGATATTCGCAGATGGTTTTCTTCCATAGAACAATATTTATTAGAAAAAAAATTATTCGAAATACTGAGTGATCCGACTAGGGTTTATAACGGAGACGAAACATGTTTTTTACTGTCTCCTAAATCTGACAAAGTGATTGCCACTAAAGGACAGCAAAATGTATATGAGGTCGATCGGGGTACAGCCAAACAGAATTTAACCGTGATGTTTTCTTTCTCTGCTTCTGGTGATGTCACTCCTCCGCTAATTATTTACCCATACAAACGCCTTCCTCAAGAAATTGCTGAAAGCGTACCAAACGGTTGGGGAATCGGTACTTCAGATAATGGCTGGATGAAATCTGAGGTCATCTATGGGTATATTTGGCAATGTATTTCGAAAATACTTATTGCAGAAGAAAATAACCTTACCCGTTATATTATTTGTAGATGGACACAAAACGCATTTAACATATGAAATTAGCAAACTCTGTACCGATCTTCAAATAATATTAATATCTTTGTACCCAAACTCAACTAGGATACATCAGCCTGCAGATGTATCCTGCTTCAAACCATTGAAATCCTATTGGAAGCTAGGGATTCAAGAATGGAGAAGACTGAATCCAATGGGTGAAGTTACCAAAAAAGACTTTGCACCTATTTTAGAAAACGTTTTACGTCATTTAAAACCTGAGACAATAAAAAATGGATTTCGGGCAACAGGACTATTTCCGTGGAATGCCGACACCATAGATTACTCCAAATGTTTGGGAAAGGTGATTAACGCTGATGAAACAGTGATTGATATTGATGTTCCGACACCAGTCAGAACTGGTGTCGGAGCATCAGCACGTATAAAACATTTAAAGATATTGTTGGAATCAAGAAAATAGATCGCTTTGCAAATCATATAAGGTCCAGTGAAGAGGAAGATATGTTGTATCAAATTTTGATGATGTTTACGCAAGGAAAGACTCCTCAACCATCTGAGGAAATCAAAATTAATCAACTGGTAACATGTGTCCACCTGCAATCATCTGAAAACATTCCTACAAGTATTGGGGAACATTCTGAAAGTGAAGGTGAATTTCAAAAAAAAAGTTTTTACATGAAGACGACCTGCGTAAAGATGATTTTACCGAAGACGAAATTTTAAACATGGATATTGATTTCACGTGTTTTGAATCAGATCTATCACTAACCACAGACGCTGTTAATCCTCCTTTTTCCGAAGCAGTTTCTGGAGAAAATATAAGTTATTTTTGTAATCCAAACACAATAATAAATTTAAATGTATCGTTAACTCTTAAGTCCGCCGGCTCACAATACACACATTGTCTGGAAACGATTACTTCTGCTAAGAGGTTAAGGAGTGTCGAAAGACCCATAACTAACGTGTCTATAAAGACTGATCTAAGTAGACCTTCGACACCTTTGGCACTTGAAGGTGACTCTACTGAACAAACAGAAAACTCTGGAAATGTGAACCTATCCAATTTACTATTCTGGCCAAAAACTCCCGAGAGAAAAGGAAAGAAAGACACTAAACGAGTGCCTTATGTCATAACGTCTTCAGGGTTTAAGCAGATTTTTGAAGAAAATTTTTTCGAGGTTATAGTTGTGTTTCATGTTTTTATATTTTATAATTATAAAGTATTTTTCATAATAAAATTGTTTAATTATTTATAACGCGTATTGATATTGTCCTACGCCTAACAATGCCAATGAAGCAGACTCACCTCATGCCAATAATGCCAATCAAAGGCTCACATGCATATGCCAATCATTGGCGAAAGTGCCAATAACTGGAACTTATGCAGTGCTTTCGTTTTAATTCATTTTTAGCTGTATGCATACATTATTTTCATGAAGTTACTAACAAATCTTATTGATAAGAGATCAGAGAAAATTAAAAAAAAATTGCTCTATTTTGTATAGCTAATATTAATTAATTAACGAATTTTTGAATCAGAAAATTCTCTTAAGGTGCCAATCAATGGGGCTTTTACCCTATGTACCTACAGTCTGACTGCGTGATACTTTTTTGGAACTTTTAATAAATACGTTTTTATTTAAAATTATAATTGAGACTTAACACTCATACACATAAATATTTCTGAATTTTCAAAATACCCTAGAGTATGCTTTATTGTCAGTTAAAGAAATTATTATTATTATTATTATTATTATACCTATATTACACAATATTTGAATGGTTTCCAAGACGGTATTATTTATAGACGGTAACAATTAATTCATAGTTATCTTATTTAGAGCCTTTGCATTACCTTTATAAACAAATTTAACGCACGTATGTTACACGCACATACCACAAACATATTGCACACACGTTCGATTTAAAAATTTTACTCCTTCCACTGATTCAATTTGTGTTAGCTTAAGTGAATCAGTTACCAGAAATAGCGGGGAAATTAGTTTTTTTGTTAGTCTGTGGCGATGTGCGGTAGAGTTGAAATATACACACGTGCGCTGGTGAAAAACGATCGTTTCTTGTTTGTCAATAATTGACGGAAGACCTGGTAACGGAGAAATAACAGTGGTTGTGTTGACTACACTTGTTCCTGGTGATAGGAGCCTATGTTTTTGTGATCAGTGTCCCATTGTGCCATCTATATATATATCGTAATTTGTTCTACGAAACGAAGTGTTCACCTAATTGTGTGGAATTATTAGCAGCCGCTTGGATTGTACAGATCTGTAGGTTGACTTACCATGCTTTTAATATCATATAATTATTTACACTTGATTTACTATGCTTTTAAATTTATGTAAATTTATTGTTAGTCCTTCACGAAAGTTTCTCATATTTTGATATGAAGTCATTACCAAAATAGAAAACGTAAGATCGATATTATTGATGATCACAATTCCAAATATATTCATGACAGAGCTAGATTGAAATAAGCTTATGCAAGTCCTGAGTCCCTAATTCTCTTTAAATGAAGCATACGATATAGCATATATGTAATTCTAAGCATATAGGATTATAATCACGGATATTTCTTGCAATTAATCCAAAAAAGAGTAGCTTACATAAGGTATTTACAAATACATTTGTTGTAACTAACATTAAACAATTATTTTGACAATGAGATAAAATATTTAAACAGCCTACTGCGGTTTCTGTAACTCGAGCGTCATTACAACGTCAGATTTTTATCTATATGATACCTCAACATTCACAGTGGTAAATATAATAGGAACGTTGCGAAAACCAACCACTAGCAAGAAATATTTAAAATTATTTTTTGTAAAATTGGCCATCCGTTGGGACGCCAAATAATATTTTTATAAGACTAAAAATCATAAATTTATTAATTTAGAAAGTGACATTTCATTTTACAATTTTCAACAACTTTATGACATGCAGATAAGTTAAAATACGTATAAGACAGGGAGAATTGTTTCGGGCGCAGAAATAATATTGATAAATAATAGCATTCACTATAAATGGAAAGGAATGTCTAAAGTAGATGGTACCTTTACTCAAATGTACAGGCTGATCCAAATTAAGCGAGTATCATTATTATGTCCGTTATTACAAACTCCACGAAATTAAGTTATTTGCAGTGAAAAAGAGACATTTTCGAGAAAATGTGAAACTTTTATGTTTTTGAAATAAAACATTTGCATATATTTTTAATGATTTTTGAAGATAACTTCTAATACAGAAATTAGATACAATAGCATCGTAATTTTTCAATTGCTCTTTTGATAAATAGTTATTAGCAAAAAAACGCTACTACTTGTTAATTTAGGTAATCGACTGCGCAGGGTCAATGACAATAAGGGTAGCATTGGTGGCTACTTAATTTGGATTATCCTGACCATAATTAATTGATTGTAGCTGAAGATATAAAATTTCAACAAGACATTTACACAAATGTTTGTTAATATTAAGCAGTCATAGAATTCAAAAATATAAAAATATAGGTAAGTAATTTACTATTTGAACTAAGCAGCTTCTATGGCATTTTTGTAATATGAGGCTAAAACTATGAAACTTTTATATGAAAAGTATTTTAAAAAAACTACCGTTTAAAATTATTTACTGTACCAGTACATTTGTCTAACTCTGAATAATTATTGTACTTGCGCTTATTATTTTATTTTGAAAAAAATATTACATATTTTATTAGGTGAGTCACTCTATATTAGTTTCATGTTGAAAATGAAAAAAAAACACCATTGAGCAGTATATGTATGTATGAAATGATAAACGATAATATTTAGGAAACACTTCATTTACATTAGCTTTACTGTTAAGTGATATGTTTACAGAAGCATTACATTTTCTAAGTGGCGTAGATCAGGTGATAACATAATCGCCTGATGAATTCATGTTGCGTTATTTACATTTGTATATATGGTTTGTTTTAATTACAATTTAAAAAACTAAATTAAATATTTCAAGAACATTAATAAATATGTGAAGATAGGACATTGTTTGTCACGAAATACTTGTAATGTTAGAAGGTGGTCCAAAAGTACCCTATCTGACAAAGAAAATACAAAAGAATTTGGAAAACAATATCTTTATTTCTCTACATAGTTTACTTTTAAATCGATACACTATTCGTCAAACCGTGGAACTCTTCAAAATAGGCATCAACCGCAGACTTCATCTCTTCATTGTTGGCAAATCTTTTGCCACAATGCTATTTTTTCAAATTTGAAAAGAGAAAATAATGCGATGGGACCAACTCTGGTGAATAAGTTGCGAGAAGAGGCAATTCGAACTGTAGCCCGTAGATTTGATGAAACAACACTTTCTCGCAAAATGCGCCTGTTTTTTCATATACGTAGTATAAGGAGGAAGTATTGTGATGATAAAAATTTTCGACCTCGAGATTTTTGCAGATGTTCAAATTTCCAAATTTTGTATTTACAAATAAATCTTCCTCTTGAGATCTGATTAGATTTTCAGTAAAATCGGTAGACTGGAAGTAGTAGTATACTTCAGTGAAAAAATTGAATTTTGTCAATATTTCGTCAACTACTAACTACTACTACATTTGGAATAATTTTTGTATAAAAGAAATTTTAAAATTCAGACAGGAAGTAACACTTTTACTCTTAGCGAGTAGCACTTTCTTTCGAATATCTCGCCAAGTATGCATCCTATAGAGATTTATTAAGAGAATAGAAGTAGTAGAGTAGCATTTTGTTTTTCACAAGATAAAAGTATTTAAATCTTAGTTTAGAACAACTTTTGTATAATTTGAAACGCATACACGCATAAGAAAGTCGTGTGGTGGCCGCACCTCATTTTTCTCTCTTGATTTCATCATTCAAACGCTGAAATAATCAATAGAAATTATCTCACGCGAATTCCAATAAACTGTCCCCATGATCTTGCCTGCAGATGGAACTCCCTTCGCCTCCTTTGGAGCCGTTTCTTCTCTTCCAGTCGATTGTTCGGACTATTCCTTTGTCTCAGGTGTGAAGTGATGAACCCACGCTGTTTTTGTTCCGTTTTGAACAAACGCGGCACCCATTTTGCATACAGGTTTCTCATGTCCAAATGTGCAATCAATATACAATATATAGCACTTTTTGAAATACCATTTTCTGGGTTTCTGGTACGGCCTCGTTTACACTCCTATATTTTACTGTTGTAAACTAAGGAGCGGGCTCCCTTAGAGTAGAATATAGCTCGGTGTTGATATTGGACTGATACCTTTCAAATGAAAGTATTACATACATAATGATGCCCAATTTTTTCCATGTTTACAAATTCACTGACAACGTTCACCATTGATGGGTTCCAAGCAAATACTAACAACGCAGCGCCTTCAAACTTAACTTTTATAAATTACTATGCTACTTTCTGCCAAAGTAACTTATTTCAAACAACAACCGACATCTATTCGTCAGGTCACAAACTTTTGGGACCACTTTCGTACAAAACAAATATACAATCAATTTTATTACTTCTTTTGATGTTAATTATAGTTTCAAGTTATTCTAACGGCGAAGGTAGACGTATATCCTATCGCTCTGAACATAAATCTAGTAGGTGCATTATTATTTGCACATATCTGCAGAGAGAAAGAGGCACAGGCATTTGTTCGATAATTGTATCCAATCAAAGATTATTCAAAGTAGAGAATATCTGATGTACACAACGTTACTTCATATTTCCTTCAAACTTTCAACAAAAATCGGAAGTATCCAAAATCAATTTTTCTTCGATTCGGCAAAGTTTCTAAATTGTGATGTTTGTTTTTTCTTTACAAAACACAGAGCAGTGCTGGACATGAGTTTTTCTTAGATCTCAATTAAGAAGAAAAGTTTAAATAAACGGCTTACATTAGTTTAGTGCTTATCTATAAATAGAACACTACTTGAAAATATAATGTTTGTAAAAGGCAAAAGGATAAGTGTATGTATGTATATATAAGTATATCACAAAGAAAAATATTACGTTTGTTTGATGTATTTGAAAATGTTTCCTGGAGATAAGTAACGCATACTTTGGATCTTATCTTTCTTTACAGTTAGAAAACACATAACTAGAACATCTTCAAAAGTATCGTGATATGTCTTGTCTATCTAAATTGTACATGTTACAAGTTTTATTGAAACTGTCTTAAACTATTTTTATTACTTATGCTGGAAGATCCTCCAGGACGGATGTTAATCTTTACCGTGCATCCCTCCTTTGATACTCGTTAATAAAACATTGTTTTGTAACTAACAGAAAACGAAATCGCTTGTATATTATTATGTACTTTTGTATTTATATTTGCAGCAGTCCAATAAAAAATATATGCATATTCTGCCATAGTTTTAAAATCATACCTGTCTATTATGCTATTTCAATTCAACAAGTCCATTTCCTGGTTTAGCGGCTTTCAGTAAACTCAAACAATATTTTGACTGCTCAGTATTTGAATGTCTTAATTAGTAAATGTTTATTAATTGACATATAAATATGAATACCATCGAAACGTTTTATTTTTTGTATTGTTTGAGCTAATCGACAGTAGTAGGATGTCAAAAATAAAGCAAATATTATTTTGGGACATTTTGTACATTTATACAATAAACTTCTTCAGAGCTATAAAGAGCATTCAAATGAAAACATTTCAAAAGTTCTATTAAGGACACATTGTCAAACATAGTGGCAGCTAAAAGATATAAAACATCAAGTTATCATGAATTGATTATCAAAGCTATGAAAATACACAATCAAAAATTAAACATACAATAAAAAGTTAAATAAACGATATATATTTTGCTTTACAAAATTTTAAAAGGTTTGCATTTGCCAAGGTGATTCGAGAAATAGAATGAGTAGATTATTAAACCATAATATATGTTTAATATCGTCTTTAATGTTGATAGAATCCCCGCCTTATAAATCCATATTTTTTTATAGAAACAATCCAAGATTCTCTTCCATTTATAAAATTTGATGGTTTTCAATATGAAAATTGTGTTTAAAATTAAAGTGATGCTTAGATAATGCCGTATGTTCTCGTTTATTTTTATTTCTCTCACAGAAATCTTGTTTATGATTCTGTTATTTTTCTGACAGGTATTATTTCGTTTGACCAACATAATACTGTATACAATTCACACTGTATACGACATTAGATCTATACACTAAAGGAACTGAGTGGGTGAATTTCGTGAATAATAATGGTTAGGTATTCACAAGTATTTCTTTCAATTTCCTATACTTCTTCTTGCAAATGAGTACAAATTGTTACAACACTTACGAATTCTCATGAAAATCTTAGTTCAACTGAAAAACTTATGTCAATGTATTACTCAAGTGAAAGTCATCGATTAAGTCATTTAATAAATTAATTCGATGAGTTTCTTCATAAGAGTAATTGAATAAACGTGGGCGTTTGGTTTAATAGTTTTTCTTAATACTTTAAGACTGTAATTACAATACTTAATTAGATTCACTTAGGAATTATTGTCTTGGTACGACTTTACGCGAGTGCGGAACAGATCTTTTTTACCACACCTAACAATCATTTCATAATTAATGATCGGTAGAGGTTACAGCCTTCTGACGTAACATATCTAATATGTTCATCAATATAAATAAATTATATGAACGAAACGAAAGTTTTATTTATATATTGCTTGTATTATTATAACTTGGTAAATTGAAAGATAGAAACATTTTCTCAATTCTTTTACAAATCGGAAAGCATACCTTATTTACAGCTAAAACATAAATACAGGTAAATTACCAAAGGTATCTATTTGCACAAACATTACTTATTATAAAAGGGTATTTTTTATAGAGTAATTATTTCCATTTGCGTTAAGTAATTTTTAAATTGGGATAATTAATCACCAACATATGGACATTAATATGGATATTTTTTTTATTGCATTTAAGAAGCTCTTAGACTCCAAGCCGTCTAAGTATGATTTTAGCTTTTTAGGAGTGCCTCACTTTTAAAACCAATTGGTTCTAATTGCTCAATTAATAAAGTGCTGTAATAAAAAGACATTCCAAAAAAAATTATCATTTATCTTGACATTATTAGGTTATGAAATGTCACATTACTTGTTTACTATGCTTCATTTAATAGTTCTTGTTTGCCTTCACTATTTTCAGAAACCATTTTGGTGTAATTCTGGAAAATACCAGCTTTTCTTTCCTTCTAATATATTCGACCAAAATCAAAGCAGAATTGTATAAGAGTGTTATAGGATGCATCCATTATTTATTTTAAACTCTTAGAATTTTCGAAGTACATAGTTTTAATTATAATACATGGTGGGCCATAAATTATGACTGGATTTAATCCAATCATAAGTTTTTCTCAATTAGTTTTATTAACTTTTTGGTACTATGAAGCTAAAGACGTGCAAATGCTTCCATTAGGTATGAAAGATTACCTCTTTCAGATGGCGTCTATTGTTTCGCTTTGCAAAGGCGAACTCTTTGTACGGCATGCTCTGTTTTTCGCCTTCAGCTTTTGGACAGTTTGATGTTTATTGACATATACGTTCTCCATTAAAAAAAAGACACAAACACAAAGTCCGGAATCGTTAAGTATGGTGACCGTGAAGGCCAGTTTATTGCAGATCTCGAAATTATTCGTACCCCGAAAAGTTCTCTCCCTTAAAATCTGCACTGTGACTTCAGCAGTATAGGAAGTGGCTCCGTCCAGTTAAAACTATATATCAGGCCTATTTTTTCGATAAAAGGATGTACCCGTTTTTCAAGCATGTCCCCATATCGTTGCATATGCATTTTCGAGGAAAACCGGACTGATGATTCCTTCTTAGGTGACACCACAGCACTCCACAGCACACCGGGCATTTTTCTAGACTACAATTGCAACTAATGATAACTCTTGGGTTCTGTTAAGAAACAAATCCTGCAGTTTTGTTTCTTAACAAAACCATTCAGAAGGAAGTGTTTCTCACCGCACATGATAAGATGGTGAGCAATCCGTCTAGCTAATTGTTGAAATCGAATCCCATAAGCTACTCTTTCCTGATAAGCAGTGGGTTTTAACGCCTGTACCAATTGGATTTTGTATGGGAATAGATGCGATCCATGCAAAATGTACACTTACGTGGACTACTCATACGTGGAAGATAACTTACGCCTCTTTGATATCTAAAATGTTGGACTAAACGACGCCGACGTATCATTGATTCCAAGGGAACTTCTCGCACCTGTAAATGATGACCTTTAGGGTGGTGTATGTCATTTTGGGGTACGAAAAGCTGAATAATTCACTAATTACATACTTCCAAAATAAATCTATGTGTTCTTCGTTTGCTATATACTTGTAAACTTTTACATGATTAAGTTTTTTATTATGTCTTACGATTCCTGAAAAAGTCAAAAGAAAAAAAAATAATATTAAAAAGTTATTAGCCATTCAAACCCACACGCGACTCTTGCTAAATGGACATGCAAATACATATTGTAATATATTTTACCTATAACATACCTACATGTAAAAGATATTTATTGTACGTACTTGGCATTCCTCGTAAATAATTATCTACATCTGCCAGGAATTTCTTCCTTTTATGGACATTTTATCACACGATGGAAATATGTATTTGTATTGTAATAAATATGATTACTCAGAAATGTAGTTTATTCTAGAAATATTTACGAAATAAGAAGAAATATAAATGTGTATGTTGCAAGCAGTTAACAAAACCGGTTGTATTCCCAATGATGTCAGAAATGGATTCAATATGTTTACTAATATCTTTTCGTAGAACTGGAACGGATGACTAATATTTGTGAGTGCATTGATTAAAATTCTTATTTATTTAAACTATTTCCAATCAAAATTTCTCGTATAGGCTTTTAAGGCTTTACTATTTATTTAGCAGTTTACTACTAGTCCACACTATATAACTAGACTAATTGACGTTATGTATTAGAAATATTAATATTTATGTACATACCTATACACATGCACATCTAGGTAAATATGTAGGTATCGATATAGAAGACATTTTAAAAGCTGGTAGCCAGTGGTGTTAATATGTGAGTACTGATTGTATTATGTTTTGAATTGGATTTGATAGGTATCCAATTCAAAAGATGCTTAAATGAATATTTTATCATAATTTCTTATTTTAGCTTTATTGATTATTTATAAGAAAATGAAATTACGTAAAATATAGAGTGTTTTAAATAAAATCTTCAATCAAAATAATATTTTTTTTACATGAAAATTTACTGTCGATAGCCACTATCGACAGTACATATATCATAAAATAAAGTATAATATAAAATGTAAGTATAATTCTAATCAGAATTTTGTGCATTGCACTGATAATTTAATTAGAAAAATTTACCTACGGAGGAGATTCGAACTCAGGACACTATTCAGGTGCTCTATCCTCCGGGATACTGAGGGTGACAAGAGTTTGAATCTTTTGAATCGTATCGAATCTTATCAAGTAACATATGTTAAGAGCCGGCAGCGCGACGTATTGACCAAATCCTTAAATAATTTTAAAATTAGTTTTTCGTTGTTTGAAGGTCCTAATTATATTTTCTTCTTAGCACTGATAATTTAATTAGGTAACTTTAATTATAACAAATTACTCACGGGTGAGGTTTGAAACCCAGACCTTTGAATCGCTACAGGTGCTCTATTCTCTGGGCGACAGAAGCGAATATCTAAAACTGCACTACATATAGATATTTTTATTTAGAAAAATGAGTGCATTAACATTTTCTTTGTTACATATTGCTGTGGCAACATAATTATTTGGAATGAAATAATTGTAGTATTGCCATACGTTAGGCATTGCCAAATAGATTATGCTGTGTGCTGTTCCAGCAACATAACTAATAAAGATGATGATAATTTTTTTATTATCCTTAATATATTTATTTATTTTCTTATCAGCACGTACTTTATAAGTATACGTGACTTCTACCAGTGTATCTAAATTTCTCCTCCCTCATCAAATCTCTTGTTTTTCTTATTATAGGGATAAGGTTATAGCTTATTTTGAATAAAAATCAGAAACCATATAAAACATAATTGTATAATTTATTCAACATTATTTTCAGAATAGATAGCATCACTATGCTATATTCACCATTTAATTATAAAAGAACATAATTGAAAGAAAACATTTGTACCGTGTTTTAGGTTGTAATGTTTTATATGACGAATATATTTTTAATGCTTAAATAAAATAAAATATTGTCCTGTGTCAAAATAAAGAAAATTCAATTAATGTTGGTATTCTATTGATATTTTGGGCTAATTCTATTTTATCAGAGACATTATATTCGCACGTAATGCTCTGATAAACTTAGAACTTCGCAATGGTCAATGTTCGGGAGAAAAAGCTTGAATTTGATTACTGTCTACAACCATTCACACGTATTGTGCCCAGCATCTCAAAGTCCGCTACCCAGAAACACTTTCCTTCTTGAAAATCTAATTTAAATTATTAATTTATAATCAAACATTTATTGTAAGAATTAATGATGCCTAATAAAGTGCCAGAAAATATACATTTGCACGTTATATTTTCTTAACATCCAACACCATTAATAGTTTTATTTGTGTTGTTAAAACTAAAGAATGTATATTACTACAGGACAATATCTATTATCCCTGTTGCACAACGTTATATTGAATATACATTTGCACGTTATATTACAATATACGCATAGCAACATTGATAAATCTTTGTTTCTAAAACTTACTTTGAATCATTGAAAAACTTTTCAAATTCTGCCATTTGCATCTCCATTTTTTAAAAATACAAAAAAAAATTATTAACCAAAGAAAAATCCTTATAATGAATGAAACTTAAATACAAATAAAATTAATATGCTAATACAAGAAATAATGAACAAATTATAATCGTGGTGTATCTGACCCTGCGATTTAATGTATTTTTAAGTCGCTTTTCATCTCTCCTCAAATAACTAACTAACTATCTTGTTCATTCTTGTTTTCAATTATATACCCGGGAAGACACGTGACCGCTCTCAACGCCATCCTTGGAACTACCATTCAAGTTGTCAGCCTGCGTCTTCAGTGATCTCTGCCTTCCAAGTTGCCATCGTGATACGAACACACACACACACACGCACATATTGTCTTTGACAGTTTCTTCACTTAAAATGTCAACACATTGAGAATTGTTTGTTTATTTTAAAAGTCTTTCACTCAAATTGTCCAGTAGCTTCCAATGTAGGTATACTTGTATTAATATAATTCTTCCTTATATGTGTTTATGAATTTGCTACCTTCTTTACTATTAGCTACATACTTCCTCTTTCCATTCGCTAACACAATTCTTATTTTTGTTTTGTTTCCAGCTCTCGGTAAAATTGGAAATATATTGTAAATAACAGGTATTCTTTTAATAAGATTACTCGTACTACCACGATCCATCTGGTTTGCCCTTTCGTTACTTCTTTCGATCCAGGACTTTTCCAACGGTGATATATTTATCTGTAAAAAACTACAAACGAAGTTTACATTATATTTTCTTTTTTGTAGGTCATCAAACCGTACAAATCTCTCTCTACAGTCAATGAAATAGTGCTACACACCCGAATTCATGAATGTACTTTATTATTTGTCAGCTGTCGTTTATAAAAAACACTACTGCTTATTGTATGGTCACGAAATATTTTGATTTATATCCTTTTTACTTATTTACTTATATAGTCATAAGTTAAGGTAAATTTTATTATTTTAATTTCTTTTATAAAGTTTTATTACCTTATACACGTTCTCAAGTTTACATAATTTATTCAATTACAATTTTCTCCCGTGCATATCGGATTTTGTTTTCTTCATACAATTTTATTGCATTTAGATGACTAATTCTTTTCACACTTCCATCCCTAAGCATAACCCTTTCTCGGTTATTTGCTTTCATTTCTCTTTTATTTTTAAATAACGGTCCATTATTCAAAATGTTCAGTGCAATTTTCACGCATTTTCTAAAGTCAGGTTGTTTTTCATTATACACAAACCATACATCTTGTTTCTCTTTTCTATAAAAGAAATATATATATATATATAGCTTAAATTTATCTAGTCTTTTATTTTGTACCTGTTTAATATCTAAATTGTAAATATAAATTCATTTTTATGTCTATGTTTTCTATAGTTAAATGTATGCAACTTAGTATACTCTTATGTTAAAATCTTTGAATACAATAAAACTTATTCTTATTGTCTCTTTTATATTTTATATACTTAAATTTATTCTTAATGCTATTACTATTATTTTTAATATGCAAGAGACCACGGCAATATGTCTTCAGTGCTAAAGCGAGCATTAGAAAAAGTATTTCCGTACATTGAAAATCACATTCGCTAACGTCGCATTTCACTCTGTTATTTTTATAAAATAATTTAAAATTATTTTTTTAGAAAAAACAACGTGTTCTGTTTGGAATAAATAATTAACATTATTTACTATTTAGTACAAAATTAAATATATTTTGTGTATACAAGTAAAAGTGAATAAAGGAAATAGATCTCGCCTATACTTAATATACTTTACATGATTATTTTTGGGATTTTATTATTGTAAATAGAGTGCATTATGGGATTCCAAAAAATTTCATTGATATCACAACTTCACTTATATATATTGTACGGATATAATAATCAATTATCTCAAGGTACACCTGCGCTCCTATTTTGGATATTTTAAAGAACTAACTGAGACCGTAATTAACACATAAAGGTATTAGCCATTCCTCCAGCCCATTATACTGCCGCACTAAACAAAAAGGAGGTATCTGCATTTTCTAACATTTTGAGTTATTTTATATATATTCTATAGAACATTTACTTTAAAACATCTATTATGTGTAATTTTTTTCTCTCTTTCTAATTTGAAAGTTTAAAAAGTACCTTTTTTATTTTTGATTAAAAAACTGCATTTACCGTCTTTTCGGTTAACAAATTGATTCATGTTACTAAACTAAGAAGCAGTAACAACTAAAGAATTATTTTTCTTAAAGAATTACTTACAAAAAAATATATACTAAACAAAATAATAATAGTTTGTAACACATCTTTCGGTTAATAACTGATCTATATCACTAAACTACTAAACAGAGTAGCTACTAAACTGTTGTTCTTCTCAAAGGAACCATTTACGTAGAAACAAAAAGTAAATATATTTTACAAAATAATACTATTTCTGTAAAGTAACGTCATTGATCCTCTGTGTGCTTGCACCTGAACAATATCATGGATGTAGGGCCGTTCATTATTGCATTTATTAATCTTATGAGCAGAAGAAGAATATTTCCAGTCATAAAAATCGCTACTAATCGTTATTAAACCAATATAGGGGTAAGTGCATCCTACTAGTCATTTTCGGTCGTAAATGCATTGCTTTTGTGTAGATACTACTTTTCTTGCCTAGTATAGGCAGTTACCACTAAAGTGCGTAGTATAGTGTATGTTTTTTTGTAGATACCCCTAAATTTATAAGCTAAAATTAAATATTTGCAATGTTGATACGGCAAAATTAACTTAGTATAAAACACAACATGAGACCCAGATATCCTGGACGCCAATATTACGTTTTCTAAAAAAAATTACACATGTGCCGTTTTCGCTTAGTGAGGCAGTATAATTGTATGTGTATATAGTTAATTAGTAGTACTCGAGATTATTGATAGGTAAAGTGGTCGATAGGCCCCAAGTTTCGAAATTTCACGCGAATAAGCAGGGAAGGTTTCGAGTACACGTACTAGGAAAGATCTCGCTGATTATTAAAAAAATGTGATATCAACTGTCGTGGGGCAATATAAGTTCGTGTGAGACGTTGTTGATCTAGGTAGAATGGCGTCTAATAAAATACTTATTAATTCAAAACCACACCATTTCCTTTTATTGTTAGGGGATAAGTTGAAGTTGTAGTTTTTTTCGTTCACGATGAAAGGCAGAACGCAACTCCTTGACTTTCTTTTTCACCTCAATCACATTACATTCGTATTTACTGGCTAAATGCTTCAGCTTATCATTTTTTTAAACTGTTATCTTTGTATTTATTATTCCACAATTCTGGTGAATTGTGATAATCTTCAATAACCAGAGTTGCTTTCTCAATATTCCACTCCATATCGCCGGATACTGTCGGATAATGGCGACATCGTTAGACGATCTTGTCGAGAAGTGACGCATGTTTAGGGAAACATCAACACGTGGCATGCATCATTGCTGCATACCACGTGTTGCCTAAATGTTGCCTCAGTGGAATTGCTCCTTAAAACAACTCCAAAATTGAAATGCTAGAGCAATGTAGATAATGCTCTTTGAGTATGAAAGTATACATAGTTATTTAGATTAGTACAAAGTACTCTGACAAGGTGTCTAAGTTACTTAAACTATTTATTGTCTAAATCACAAGTTGTCGTCCATGTAGAAGTCATTTACTAATTTATGATTTAGACAATGAATTGTTTAAATTAGAAGTTTTCAGCGCACCCAGAGCGAATATGTTTTCGTCTAAGTTGATAACAAAGACGTTATAGTTATTTACAAACCAAGTGGGGGAAGACTATTTTCCCGCATGAGCGCACTTTGTAAGCACGAGCGACCGCAGGAAGCGAGTGCTTTTAATTGCGCGAATGCATGGAAGATGTCTTCACGCAAGCGGTTTGTACAATATTTTTTGTACGAACATTAAATTAAAAAAATATTATTGATTAATGTAATTAGTATCATACCTAACCTAATATAGATTACCTAATTAATTTATGCATTTCATGTACGTAACTATTACTCACGTTTCCCTAATTATATTCTTACACATGGCAAACATGAGGTATTTATTGTTATATTACATTTATTGCGTTTTTCTTGGTTTAAATACAAACAATTCGGAACTGCCAATATGAATGTCGATGTGGTCAAATAGATGGCGCTTGAATGTCGCTTAATATGTCGTCAAATAGATGGCCCCACAATTTTTTTGGAAGAAGTTTTACTTATTTCTCCTATTTCCTCAACTTTTAGTGAAGAATAGCGGAGGGAAGTAGTATTTTATAGACTAAATTTTATTAATACCAAGCTAGATTTTTTTTTAAATGCTCCAAAGTGCCAGTGTTTTTTTCAATTTTTACAGTCGCCTCGAACTAGTCGAGCTACACGTGCGTCAAATGTCACTTTACAGGCGGTGAGTACAAGAAATACTTAAAATATAGAAATATAGGCAGTGTATGTCTAAAGAAATCAAATGGGAATTAAACTTTGCATCTCATAAATTAAAGTATGTATATTTTTATGAAAAAGTTATATTTCATTCAAAATCTAACTTATTTCGAAATGAATTTGATTTGCAACGAAAAGCAAAATAACGTCTTAGTATATAGCATGTTCCATTTATTAGATACCAGTTGGGCGAGATAGAACTTGTGTGATTTGGTATAACTTTTTTTTAAACATTTTTCACAATTGATATAATAACTAACAATTAAGGAACTTAGACGGGACATCTATATACTGAGGTAGTACTAGGTACATACCGTCAATATAAATATATGTTTATAATTAGAAATAGTATTATAAAGAGAATAATGGTTTATTAATGTGTTTATAGTTACTGATGGTCCTTATTTGATTCTATATAGTTTGTTGTGTAAGGTCCATGGTTCGTCAAATGACACAGAAATCTGTAAAATAGAGAATTTGTATTTAATTAATAATTCGATATGTTATATTAAATTTGTAAAAACTTGTTCAATTGAATTTAATGAAGAGAAATGGTATTAAGAGGTAAATTTTATTATAAGGCATTGTCAAAATTGATTATAATTTCCCGCGTTAAAATATTTGAAGGAACTGTCAGTGGTTGTCAATGTTGACATTTTGTACAGAAATGTTATTGGAGAATGTGTTAAATGGTTCTGAATACATAAATTTTATACTAAATTCATAGAGAAAATTATCATAATAAGAGTATTGTTATATGGAGAGGTATTTATAAAAAGATTAGCATAATGGAATTTATATTGAGTATAATAAAGAGGTGGATAATGGAGATTGGTCAATTTGAAAAATAGGAGTATCACTAAGGGAATGGGATAAATAAATAAAAAATTCGAAAAAGAATTTTCGCAGAGTGAGTTTATGAAATTGGCGATCAATTTATAGTAGCCATAATTTCATAAATTAAAGAGAGATAAAAGTGTTAGTGTATTGGAAATTAATATTCAAACATTTAGGAATATTATCAGTATAGAATACGAAGTATTAGTGTGCTAAAAAATAAATGTCAACAGTTTTCATTAAACTGTAATAAAGGAAGAAGATAGGAGTGCAATTAAACTGGAATATAATTTAATAGTACTTACCAGCAAAGAAGTATCCATGTTTATCGAGGTCACAGTGGAATTGGAGCATCATACCTTATTTTCTTGAAGAAGTATCCATATTTAACTAGGTTACAAAGGAATTGGAGCAGTAAACGTAATTTTCCTGAAGGAGTATCCATAACCACGGTGTTACAGTGGAATTGGAGCATCACACGCTGTATAATTAGACGAAGAGCTTCCTGGACGGAGTTATTGATTCATTGGAGTATTAGTTATATAATCAAGAAAGAAATTCCAATCTTAATAGGACCATTTTTCATTGTTCCTGTATCGATAGTCACTTTTAGGAGGCATAGACAGCTGTTACATAGTCCGAAGAAGTTATAGCTGTAGGAATTGCGTTCATCTGAGGCTAAAAAGTTACAAGGAGATATTAAAAGGAGCTACGAAATAAGAAAAGACTGTGAAATAAACCAAGGTTGTATTGAACTATTTTCATTTTCCATTTGGTTTTTGCAATAATAATTTAAATATTTGTGAAAGAGTACAATTAAATAAACCACATGACAAACTATATTCATAAATTAGTAAGAGATCATAAATAATTGCATAAAAATATAAATCAGATAAGTTTGTTATAATTTTTATAAATTTAAAGCTAAATTTATTAAATAACGTACCTTATAAAAAAGAGAGGTTAACATCTGTTCTTTTCATAACCATATTCTTTAGTTGAACAAGTTTAGATAGGATATTTGTATTAAAAGTGGCATTTTCATCATAGCACCAGAAATATTGTAAATAATTTATCAAATAAATATATTGCTTGTTAGTTTTTATATCCTTGTTTTAATGGTAATATAGAATATCTGTTAAAAAAAATCACTACCATATAAAAAGTGGGAATACCTAGAAATAAAATCATCAATTTAATTTATGGACTATAAATCATATCCGATAAAAAATACTTACTTCTGAGATTAAAAGAGTTGTTATGCAGTAATAAGATAAATCTTATTATATAGATTTTGTATAAAAAGAAATTAGATATTTGAAATCTAGTTATAATAATTTTCAACTTGAAGCGATACTATTGTCAAGTTCCGAGTTACCAACTTTACCAGAAGATATATCACTACTAGTATATAATTTGCTAAGTGAACCAACAGATACAGGTTCGGATTAAGGAATATTATAGTAAAAGAATATGTAAATGTCTTGGAAAAATGAAAGATGAATTTAATTGAAAATGTAATGTTAGATTTTTGAAATTAGTATTGTATGGAGTATTGTTGAATGTGATAGGAAGAGATATAAAAGTACATAAAAATTATACGACTGAGTTAGTACGGGCAAATTAATAATTCATTGAAATTGAAAATACATATTGGCAACCCAAGTTTATATATAAGATATTGTAGGATATTGTTAAATGTAATAGATACACCTTTAAAAGGGGGTATTTCTACATTAATATGGCGCCCAACGTGGGGCGTTTTAAAAGAAACTCGCAAAGATTGTGTTTTCGATAATTTATTCACCTTTTTTATAATTAGAAAAATACATTTTTTTTTATACAAATAATAAAACTAGGTTTGAAAGTATAAGACAGGTTGTTATAGTAATAGTACATACAATTTATTAATCATGAATACCAGGTCAAAGAGTAGTTATGGAATGAATAGGACAGAGTTTTCAAGCGATAGCGAAGAAGAAACACAACAGATAGGCAATATCCAAGATGGAGGAGATATACCACAGGTTCAGGAAGAGACACGACAGTTGGAAGAAGGACAAGATAGGGGTGATAAGACGCAGATACAAGGGGAAATTTTGGAAACAGGAACGTCGTCAGCAGCAGTAGATATGGTATCTATTATGCAGATGTTAAAAGAAATGAGCGAAAAAAGTGAGAAAAATAGCGAGGAAGCTAAGAAAAATAGAGAGGAGGATAAAAGGGAATCTAAGAAAAATAGAGAGGAGGATAAAAGGGAATCTAAGAAAAATAGAGAGGAGGATAAAATAGAATTAAATGGAAGATTAGATAAATTAGAGAAGGCAAGTGAGGAGTTGAGTGGTAAATTAATAAAGGCAAATGAAGAGAGTAAGAAAAATTTGGTGGATATAAAGGAAGAATTAAGAGGAGAATTAGTTAAGGTGAATGAAGAATTATGTGGCAAGCTAGATAAGACATATGAAGAATTTACAAGGAATCTAAATAATTTAAAGGAAGAAAACAAAGTTATAAGAGAAGAAAATAATAAGAAGCTTGAAGAATTGAAGGTTTCGTTATTGAATAATACACAGGATAGTATTGACAAAGTTATAGTAGATATGAACAAAAAATTTGTTAATAAAGAATCAGAAGCTATAATTTTTATTACTACTGAAGTTCAACGGGTAGAAAAAGATGTAAAGGAAATTAAAGGAAATTTAAGTCAGTTGGAAGTAGATAATATTTCAAAACATAAAGAGATGGCTGAGAATTTAAAACAAGGATTGGAAAAGGTAAATAAAGAAACTACTGATCAGGTAGTAAGAATGGAAGAAAATTTGAATAAGAAAATAGAATCAACGGAAATAAACTGTATAAAAGAAATACAAGCAAATACATCGACTACTGATGCGCAGAAGTCTAGTATGGAGGTTATTCTAAAGGAATGTGAAGAGCAGAAGAAAAAAATACAAGATTTATTAGTAAAGGCACAGAATGTTAGGATATCAAATGTTAATTGTGGTCCAGTGTATAGTAATTTGAATACAGGAATTAGGATTGAAAATATAACACATTTTAGTGGTGACAAATTATCTACACATCCTATGGCTTATTTGACGAATATTTTGAAGTATGTAGATGACTTTCCAGATTTCAAAAGTCAAATGAATGTCATACGGGCTACATTAAGTAACGGAGCAGCTGTTTGGTTATTACGGATGGAGGTTAATATATGGGTTGAAGAAAATTTGATTCGAGAAGAAACATATGGTACATTGAAAAATAGAGTAAGATTAAAATTTATAATAGAAAAGATGTCTCGGATAATATATGATACAATTTAACATAAAGAATTGATGGACATGGCAGTTGTATACATGGGCGACAACTGATGGTACCGGCGACACCATCCTACCAGAGCTAAAATAAGATAACAGCCCACATCTAAATCATGGTTATGGACATGGCAGTTGTATAAAAGGGCGACAACTGATGGTACCGGCGACACCATCCTACCAGAGCTAAAATAAGAGAACAGCCCACATCTAAATCATGGATATGGACATGGCAGTTGTATACATGGGCGACAACTGTTGGTATCAGCGACACCATCCTACCAGAGCTACAACAAGATAAAAGCCCTTATAAAAATAATTGTACACGAACAAAGAATTTATGGATATGACGGATACTTAAGGACAAGTATTCATGGGTATTACTAAACCAATCGTATACACAGCTACCACAAAGTACAAGAGCTCATACAAGCAATATGGTAAATAGGGGCATAGAGATAGACAAAAGACAATGAAATGATAGTGAAATTAGATACATAACATATAAAGAATTATTACTATTTATATGAGCTCTTACTGAAACGACTTATCCAATAATAAGGTAGGGGCAGGTATTATTTAGAATCTCATCCGGAATAATAGGTAAGATTTAGAATTAGGAATGTTATCAATATTTAAATGAGTATTTTAATTTATTTAAAAGTTATTCCCTTATTCCATAATATGTGTTTTGTTAATTAAAAAAAAAAAAAAATGATGTAATATAAGTAGAGAATACTAGAACATGTGTGTACAAGAAAAGGAGTTTAAATAAGAAGATACCTGGAATATTAGAAACTTAAAAATTAAAAAACATGTATGGAAAGAAAATATTATACAAGAAAAAGTACATTTGAACATTATAAAACGAATAGAAGAGATAATACGAGTATTGATACACGATAAAGTAGGTCGTGTTGTACATAAGGTGATTATGGTATAATAAATTATTAAGAGGAAAGAACAAAAGCCTTTTGTATAGAAAAGATGATATACGTATAAAAAATGAAATGCTTACTATAATAGAGTAATATAAAATGATCCATGAAAGTATGGAATAATAAATGTTAGAATATATGAAAAAGGGTATAAAATGTATAAGACGAAAATGTCTACATATTATTAAAATGGTAACGTACGCCAATAAAACGAAAATATAATTAAAAAACTTTCGTATGATGAAAGTAGGGGATAAGACGAAAAGGTCTATAAAGGGAAATAAGGGATATGTTCGAATAAGAACAATATAAATAATTAATATAAATGTATATGTGAGCATAAATAAAGTATATTTTTAAAAGGCAGTATAAGTCCAAAGGAATAATGGAAAGTTGAGTAAATATTCACCATAAAATAATAAAGGTATTACAGGAATTAGTAAGAAGATAGTTTTTTTTTATCAATGCTAAAAATCTTCATATAGAAGAGTTCAAAGTAAATAAATGTATATCTTGTTGGTACTAATTATTAAGTTACACGACCAGGTATCCAGAGATTAAAAATAAATAAAAACTTATTTATAACGTAAATTTCATTTAAAATGATAAATTTCCTAATACAAAGTACACGTAAAAAGAAAGTATAGGATAAAGATAAAATAACTAAAGAGTATGGATCGATATTGTAAAGAAACTTATATTACAGTCAGATAAATAATAATTGAAGTACATGTATATAATTTTTCATAGAGTATAAAGTTATTAATTGTTGTTAAAAATTTACATGTTAAATAAATGATGAAGGTGCCATATTACAAGAATATTGCAAGCACAATGCAAGAATTTACTTTTAAAAGTTGTTAATAATTTGAATGTGTTATGAGGGTAACAGATTATAACTTTGAATTTATACAGATAATTTCTTATTTAATAAATGAAAATTATTCAAACAAGTTGAAATTTTACATTTATTAAAGGGGCAAAATGAGGTAGTACTAGGTACATACCGTCAATATAAATATATGTTTATAATTAGAAATAGTATTATAAAGAGAATAATGGTTTATTAATGTGTTTATAGTTACTGATGGTCCTTATTTGATTCTATATAGTTTGTTGTGTAAGGTCCATGGTTCGTCAAATGACACAGAAATCTGTAAAATAGAGAATTTGTATTTAATTAATAATTCGATATGTTATATTAAATTTGTAAAAACTTGTTCAATTGAATTTAATGAAGAGAAATGGTATTAAGAGGTAAATTTTATTATAAGGCATTGTCAAAATTGATTATAATTTCCCGCGTTAAAATATTTGAAGGAACTGTCAGTGGTTGTCAATGTTGACATTTTGTACAGAAATGTTATTGGAGAATGTGTTAAATGGTTCTGAATACATAAATTTTATACTAAATTCATAGAGAAAATTATCATAATAAGAGTATTGTTATATGGAGAGGTATTTATAAAAAGATTAGCATAATGGAATTTATATTGAGTATAATAAAGAGGTGGATAATGGAGATTGGTCAATTTGAAAAATAGGAGTATCACTAAGGGAATGGGATAAATAAATAAAAAATTCGAAAAAGAATTTTCGCAGAGTGAGTTTATGAAATTGGCGATCAATTTATAGTAGCCATAATTTCATAAATTAAAGAGAGATAAAAGTGTTAGTGTATTGGAAATTAATATTCAAACATTTAGGAATATTATCAGTATAGAATACGAAGTATTAGTGTGCTAAAAAATAAATGTCAACAGTTTTCATTAAACTGTAATAAAGGAAGAAGATAGGAGTGCAATTAAACTGGAATATAATTTAATAGTACTTACCAGCAAAGAAGTATCCATGTTTATCGAGGTCACAGTGGAATTGGAGCATCATACCTTATTTTCTTGAAGAAGTATCCATATTTAACTAGGTTACAAAGGAATTGGAGCAGTAAACGTAATTTTCCTGAAGGAGTATCCATAACCACGGTGTTACAGTGGAATTGGAGCATCACACGCTGTATAATTAGACGAAGAGCTTCCTGGACGGAGTTATTGATTCATTGGAGTATTAGTTATATAATCAAGAAAGAAATTCCAATCTTAATAGGACCATTTTTCATTGTTCCTGTATCGATAGTCACTTTTAGGAGGCATAGACAGCTGTTACATAGTCCGAAGAAGTTATAGCTGTAGGAATTGCGTTCATCTGAGGCTAAAAAGTTACAAGGAGATATTAAAAGGAGCTACGAAATAAGAAAAGACTGTGAAATAAACCAAGGTTGTATTGAACTATTTTCATTTTCCATTTGGTTTTTGCAATAATAATTTAAATATTTGTGAAAGAGTACAATTAAATAAACCACATGACAAACTATATTCATAAATTAGTAAGAGATCATAAATAATTGCATAAAAATATAAATCAGATAAGTTTGTTATAATTTTTATAAATTTAAAGCTAAATTTATTAAATAACGTACCTTATAAAAAAGAGAGGTTAACATCTGTTCTTTTCATAACCATATTCTTTAGTTGAACAAGTTTAGATAGGATATTTGTATTAAAAGTGGCATTTTCATCATAGCACCAGAAATATTGTAAATAATTTATCAAATAAATATATTGCTTGTTAGTTTTTATATCCTTGTTTTAATGGTAATATAGAATATCTGTTAAAAAAAATCACTACCATATAAAAAGTGGGAATACCTAGAAATAAAATCATCAATTTAATTTATGGACTATAAATCATATCCGATAAAAAATACTTACTTCTGAGATTAAAAGTTGTTATGCAGTAATAAGATAAATCTTATTATATAGATTTTGTATAAAAAGAAATTAGATATTTGAAATCTAGTTATAATAATTTTCAACTTGAAGCGATACTATTGTCAAGTTCCGAGTTACCAACTTTACCAGAAGATATATCACTACTAGTATATAATTTGCTAAGTGAACCAACAGATACAGGTTCGGATTAAGGAATATTATAGTAAAAGAATATGTAAATGTCTTGGAAAAATGAAAGATGAATTTAATTGAAAATGTAATGTTAGATTTTTGAAATTAGTATTGTATGGAGTATTGTTGAATGTGATAGGAAGAGATATAAAAGTACATAAAAATTATACGACTGAGTTAGTACGGGCAAATTAATAATTCATTGAAATTGAAAATACATATTGGCAACCCAAGTTTATATATAAGATATTGTAGGATATTGTTAAATGTAATAGATACACCTTTAAAAGGGGGTATTTCTACAATACATATACATATCTGCAAAATGTTTGTTTAAAGAATTTGAATCGATATGTTAAAATATGGTTCCCGCATTGAAAGAATTCCATATCAAGCGGACACGTGTTGTGTTTCTCCGATTTTTGTACACCGACATCTCTTTTGGACGGTCATGGTATTTGCAAGTGGTGTGAAAGAGTATTCACGTTAAGTTGCAGCCGTAAGGCACTCTGATTTAAGCGTGCACCGTGCGTTTGATTTGTTAAATCGACACTAGGCATGTATTATGCAAATCAACGTGGACGGTGAATGGGGATCTTAAAACCCTCTGTATATGTGTACATTACTACCTATTCGTATTCAAGAGAAAGCAATCTGTATTATCTATAACAGAAAAGAAGGCAATATGATGTAGTACATACTTACTTTATTTGTTGCAGCATGTTACGTTATCAAAATTATAATAAATTTCAATTTAATGTGACCACACACTTGTATGATACAAGACATTCAGAGTCTGATTGATGAAACTATTAAATCAAGTAAATATCACAATACCAATTACCAACAAGCCACATAACTTTTAATGCTTCCTAAAAGGAATTAAAAGAGTGCACTACTTCACAGTTCAAAAATAAAATATTTTAAAGGAATAATTCAACGAACGGAAAAATTAAACACTGAAAATATTGTTTGTCATATTATTTGTTTAATTCATTATGATTGTTGATTTTTATAGTTATGTAATATTTATTAATGTGTGTGTGCATTTAATATACGTGCCTACTATTAATAACAGCTTGTATAAAAAAATACTTGAATTTACCCGGCTGATCAGAAATATCCATTACAAAGTTTGGAAAAATTATACCTAGTAAACACCAACTTTTTCATTACTTTTTCAATCCAATCAATTTAGTGGTTAGATGCATTAACAATAGATGTTTCATTACGATTGATATTTATTTACATCCTTTTTTTTAGTATTTCTATTACTAATGTTGGTAGTACAACTTCCCGTAAAATTCCAATTTTAAATCTGTTCGGACCTTTAGGATTTCAGAACTAGAATTTGGCCAAACATGCGCATTACTATCGGAAATACTAATTCTAGAACGGTTCCAGAACTGTTCAGAATTGGGGTTCCGAACAAACTATTTATTACCGGAAATAATGTGAGCGCATATACTCAAATACTACTGTACTAACTCGTTTATTTTTGCTCGTGTGTCATTGAAAAGAAGAAAATGGCCTAGGATTAAAGAAAATTTTCCAACGTGTAGCTTTAGTACGAAAATTCATTACATTTTCATTCCCATAGCTCGTTTCCCGAGATCGTAATCGAACATATAGGTTTTACACGCATTTTTAAATTAACACTTTTAAATTAAAAACACCTTTCCGACACGACATGTCTAAAGTATGCGCTGCGCGGGCGGTTTCTGAAGAATGCCGAATTCCTAGCATGTAGCATAAACACAATGAAAAGGAAATCTCTGGGTTCGACTAGTCGACGGACGTTTCGTTGTATAAAACGGACGCAGAATACATAGTTTCCACAAATAAACCGCTGTTAATTTCATCTTTATTTATCGCGCGCGCTCTTGCGGATGTTACTGTAAAAGTGCATCGCGGTAAGTGACACCATAATTATGTCAAGGCTAGCACGTTTTCAACTTCTGTTATTGTTTCAGCAAGTCGAAGTTGACATTATATGGTAATTCTGTTTATTTGTAAAGTGTGTCATCCAAATGCAAGATCATGCTTTGGTTTGCAAAATTGAATTAACCGAAATAGTACGTGAACTACTAAGTCGAAATAAGTGATTTATTATTATTAGCTATACTCATCGATTGGATATTTTCTTTCAATCATATAAGTCTAAGATTAAGTGTCTCGATTGTCATTCTTTTATTAAAATACTATTAAAGCTTGCGTATTAGGTTTGATTGATGTTTGATTAGAATAATAGAAATTGACTGTTGTGAAAAACATTCATGATAACACTGAGAACATTGACGGATCATATACCTCGTATTATTTGCTTCATAGCCTGGTAATAGCTTCCCAAAAACTAAGTTTTATTATACTAGTTTTACTCATTTTTAAAAATTTATACCTTAGCAGACAACGAGCATGCTGAAGCTAGCTAATGTTTCTAGTTTTTGGATTTTTTTGACCTCAACCAGGAATTCCTTACCAAAAAATCCTGTCCCTTTTTAATGCTAAAGTTTGTCTGCAGTACAAAGAAATGCGTACAGCATTTTGTTTTGCCGCTTTCAGAAAAACCTATTCGTTGTGACCAGTTGCAGTAGGTTATTTATCTTTTTAGAACACTCAACGCTCAAAGAGTATTTTAATTATATAAATATGTAGCCGTAATGTTAGTGAGGCTCAAAAATATCAGTTTAGAACTAAAGAGTACAAAATAATATTTATTTGCAGTAATGTAACATTTTTTTTAATTTACTTTATATTGAGTATTATAAATTATAATACATATATATTTATGAAGTATGAATGTCTAGTTTGCCATGTCGGTAGCGTGTGTTGAATGATTAATGAACTTCTGTTTAAATGTATTTTCTGGAATTATTTGTATTTCAAGTTAGATATCTTGAGCACACATATGCATATCATCTGAGGTTTGTGTAACTAGGTTATTTTAAGCTTATCCATATAAAAAATACATAATCCTATATAAGCAAGTAATAACAAAAAACACACTTGGTATTGTTTCACAAATAAATATAATTAAATACTCGATGTACATTTCGCCTTGCGGCATCGTCAGGAGTTCTCGAGAAAGTAAAGTAAAATTTAATATACTGTAACTACCTACTTCTAACAAAAATGTAAATAAAAATGTACACAAATAGAAAATTATGAAAAGGTCATGGCTTATATGGAAAGACCGTTTTTACAAGGCTAGGGTTTATTAGCGGTGAATTTATGAGTTCTGTTTGTTCATTAAGAACATTGCCTGGTTGTAAAAGTAAACTTTCTTTTAAAAAATAACCTTCTAGAACATTCATTTTTTGCTTTTATTTAAACTATACAGTACTTCTAAATTGTCTATTGAAAATTAATGTCCCGTGTCTAAAACATGGTTAGCTACACTTGAATTTTCATAATTTAATTTAACGGCTCGCATATGTTCTGAGAATCTTAATTTGAAATTTCGCCCTGTTTGACCTATATAAAATTTACTACAATCACTACAATTAATTCTGTAAATTCCTGATTTGTTTAGTTTAGGATTCGCTGTTTTATTATTCGTTAATTGACTTTTTAAAGTGTTATTATTATAGAAGGCTATTTTAAAATCCAGTTTCTTTAAAACATTACTAATTTTCATACTTATACTACCTAAATATGGAACTTTAACCCATTGTTTTAATGTCAAGTCCTGGGACGGGGGAAATGCTGATTTTAATGTAATTGATTTGTTCATTCTATTGACTAATTTATCTATTAGAGATGAGTTATAACCATTATTTTGTGCAATTATTTTAATAGTTTTTAATTCTTTATTAAAGTTAAATGTGTTCATCGGTACTTTCAATGGTCTATAAATCATTGAATTAAACGCAGCATGTTTGACGTTAGTGGGATGATTGGAGGTATTTGGTATCAACGTATCGCAAAAGGTAGGTTTTCTAAAAATACTGTAATCTAACTTGTTACTAATCTGGATTTTTAAATCAAGGAAATTTAAAGATCGATCAGGTGCTTCTTTCTCTATAGTGAATTGAATATTATTATTAATTTTATTAAGTTGTACTAAAAAGTTATCTAGCTGTCTATCTGAACCTGACCACAAACAGAGAATATCATCCACATATCTAAATCATGCTGATACCGGTGACGTATTTGTCCTGTATTTATCAAACAAGTTAACTTCGAAATGGTCCATGAAAATGTCTACTAGTAATGGTGACAAGGGGGAGCCCATCGGAAGGCCATTGTTCTGTTTATAGACTATTGAAAGTACCGATGAACACATTTAACTTTAATAAAGAATTAAACACTATTAAAATAATTGCACAAAATAATGGTTATAACTCATCTCTAATAGATAAATTAGTCAATAGAAGGAACAAATCAATTACATTAAAATCAGCATTTCCCCCGTCCCAGGACTTGACATTAAAACAATGGGTTAAAATTCCATATTTAGGTAGTATAAGTATGAAAATTAGTAATGTTTTAAAGATACTGGATTTTAAAATAGCCTTCTATAATAATAACACTTTAAAAAGTCAATTAACGAATAATAAAACAGCGAATCTTAAACTAAACAAATCAGGAATTTACAGAATTAATTGTAGTGATTGTAGTAAATTTTATATAGGTCAAACAGGGCGAAATTTCAAATTAAGATTCTCAGAACATATGCGAGCCGTTAAATTAAATTATGAAAATTCAAGTGTAGCTAACCATGTTTTAGACACGGGACATCAATTTTCAATAGACAATTTAGAAGTACTGTATAGTTTAAATAAAAGTAAAAAAATGAGTGTTCTAGAAGGTTATTTTATAAAAGAAAGTTTACTTTTACAACCAGGCAATGTTCTTAATGAACAAACAGAACTCATAAATTCACCGCTAATAAACCCTAGTCTTGTAAAAACGGTCTTTCCAGATAAGCCATGACCTTTTCATAATTTTCTATTTTTGTACATTTTTATTTACATTTTTGTTAGAAGTAGGTAGTTACAGTATATTAAATTTTACTTTAGTTTCTCGAGAACTCCTGACGATGCCGCAAGGCGAAATGTACATCGAGTATTTAATTATATTTATTTGTGAAACAATACCAAGTGTGTTTTTTGTTATTACTTGCTTATATTTCGACATGTTTCACCAAGAGATTTCCATCACTTCATTTAATTATTTATTTACATAATCCTATTTTTATCGTTGCGTTTTTATACTTGCAATTGTCGCTAGCTCTGTTTATGCCATTTATTGAAACATATGATTAAAGTTTATTAATGTTAATGGTATATGCAATGCTTTTGTCGAGTTTACTTAAAAGTGAAAATTTCCAATCTAAATGAAAATATATCTCATGGAAAACTACTAATAATATGTATCAATAAAAGTTTAACATCTATCAATTACCTTACTTAACATCTTAAATTAATATTGCTTTAGGTACAGCCTCGCTGAATATTTTCGAGATTAATCGTAGCTGATTTCTGCCGAATATGATTTATGGATAAGCAAATGAAATTGAAAATCTATAGTTCTGATAAAGTTAAACAATAAACGACATTGCTCTGAAAGCAGCTAAATTTCAATAGGAAAACGTCCAAATGCCTGCATATTTATATATATATATAGGAATTTTCTATTGTTTAAAGTAGTGGTGAAAGTCCACTTCTGCCAGCTTGTTCAGAACCTCCGTCGCTTTGGCTTTTACGCATCCACATTGTCAAATCTTGCCCCTTAAGCTACGATTTGGCCTTAGAAAATAGAAGAAACTAACACGGTGATTTCGTATTTTGGAAAGAAGCATTGAGGACTTACTCTTCCACAAATCGGGTCTTCGTATCCGCACTCGTTCACGAAGGGCAGTCAGAAACTCGACGGACACTCAGACGACAATCTTCACGAATCAGTTTACCAGTTTTTTGGATGTGTTCATCTTCGGTCGTTTCATGTCCTTCCTTAAATCTTTTAATCGCAAAAACTGGTTTGCGCAATAAACATCCACTTCCGCACATTTATTTTAATATGGCATTAGCTTCTGTACCACTGTTCGCCAATTTCACAAAAAACTTGAGGTTAACTCGTTGCTCCATCTCAATACTTTGCATTTTTTCGACGAGACGCTAGCGCATGGACTTGAACGGGCGTTTGCTACAGCGAAAGTGAGCGACGTACAACCGTGCCCATCGAGCTGAGGGTGGGGGATGCATTAACATGCATAGACATTTTCAAACCTGCCGCGGCACGCTTGTTGTTTGCTAGTAGCAGCCATAGTCCGGTTATTTAATTGTTACACCTCCTATATTTACCGATGGGAAAATGGATGCATTGTTGGCAATACGGACAAAAGTCGTTAAAGTTGGAATGAGATTTGGTGATTTGAAAATATACTGTTTTCAGTTTAGAATTGACGTACATATTTAGAAAAGGTAAAAGTTTTGGTACAACAGTCCAAAAGTGTATTCATATATGTACAATACATATAGTCACCACAATAAACTGTAAAAAGAGAGAGTTATAAAGATCGAATTTGACTAAATGAAAATTATTTGCAATGTATGACTGCCACATGTAATTTTGTAAAAAGCTATTTAGGAAAACAGATTGAAAAGATCTGCTTTTCAAGGAAGTATGCTAAAAATAGTTCAATCTAATTGCAAAAGGATAATCCACGACGAAAATTATTAGATATTATTGGGCTCTAAGTAAAGAAAAATTCCATGTTTCTGTCGTGGTTTTTCAAAGTGTGGCAGCCAGAAACTTCCTTAATCCTCGATTTCTTAAAGGATGCTTCTATCTCTACATATTCTTTGCATTCATTACATTTCGATTTTTATTTGCAATTTGTTATTTGCTTTCAATGTCTATAAACCATTTTTGTTTTACCTTAGCTGTTTTCTTACTTTCAAGTGCTCTGTCTTCGTGCACATCTTCTTACCAATTAATTGAAAATATCTTTGTCTGCGCTGACAAGACGTATGAATTATATAAAATATCCTGAACTTGAATAGTATAATGATTAAACAGGCACAGTCTTGTAGATGTATGTTTCACATAGCTGGCACTTTCAATATGCAACAAAATATGAATAATCAACTTCATTACACAGTTTGTGGCTTGGAACAGTATAGTTTGTTATTATCATAATTATTGTATAAATAACAATATAAATAAGCACAATATGTTCCCCTCAGTTACTAATTACACTACACGACTCACTTAAGATCATTAGACAAGGGTACACCATAGAAAGAATATGTATATGTATTAGGCTTATTTATTGAAATTAAAATTCAGCATTCCAGTATTTAATTGGTTATCTAAAGAATAAAAATTGTTGGTAAAATGTCGATCCTATCATTTATTACGAGCCTGGTGTGTAATATCTTTCTGATAGTACCTGGTTTCATACTCACCCAATAAAATTTATAGTCCTCTTCCCTTGAAGCGATTACAGGAAATGGAATAAGACTCATAATACCCGCCTTACAACTCATACTTTTCTTAATTTGCTAATAAATAAGACATTGGGAGTGTATGTGGTCAATAGGTAGCGTTAAATCTTGTATAATGGTAATTTACGTGATAGAAACGTAATGAAAACTGTTATTTATGTTTTCCTTGAGAAAATGGAGTCTTAATGTTTTAAATTCACTTCTGTATGTGGTTATTTATGTGCATAAGTAGTTACTCGTTATAAGTTTATAAATAGCATTTCTTGACTTAAATTGTATAAGCATTCTTTGTTTCAATCCATCTACATATACCGCGAGATCAAACATTATATCGATAAAGGTTTGCCATGGAATGTAAAACGTCTGGCTTAAGTTATATCATTAAGTGGCATATTGACAAATATTACTGACAGTATGACACTTAATGATATAACTTAAGACAGACCTTTTACGTTCAATGGCAAACCTTCATCAATATAATTTTTGATCTCGCGGTATAATAGTGTTATAAATGAACAACGCTAAAGGGTTCTATGCTTTGATAAGCTATTATAAATTGATTAGATTTTAAAGTTTTGGCACCAACTTAAGGCACTGTTGAAAATTATATACATATATGTCTTTATTGCCTATTTTTTCTAAAAAGTTTGAGAGAACTTTAAAACCATCCTTTATTCATATTTACAAATAAGTAATGTAATTATATTGTCATTATAAAAAATCATGGTTTTCTAGGAAATCCACGGTAACTGCAATCAAAAATCATCATATTTTAAATTATCTTAATAAACAAAAATGTGTATCATCTATAGCTTTTGATGTAACTAAAGCGTTTGTCACTATAGAGTTTGTGGTAGAGCCTTTCAATCATATCATGATGATCACCAGCAATTTACTGAGCTAAAACATGATATATTAATGGACACGTTTAACGACATAAATCTAATATTATTTAGAATGAAATTCGTGTACCACAGGAATATGCTTTAGGTCCTCTATTATTTTTGATTTATATTAATGATTTTCCATTCAATACATCAGAGTATGACATAAAAAACACAGCTCTACAACAAAATTGATATTTTTGATCGAACATCTGTTTTTAAGTAATTTTGACCTTTTAAATCTGAAATTGATCTTAGTTTTGACCTATCACGTACCAATTCTTCACAAACCGAGATCTTAGTGAAATTTCATATTTCATAAGAATAATGTGTATATATAGCAGCCTGAAAACAGTTTTTTTAAGTATGTATATATATATGGCAAAAACCGTTTTCCGACAAATATGTACAGTGAAATCTCCTTTGGCCGGACACCTTCGGGACCAACAAATTGGTCCGTTTAAGGCAGCTGTCCGCTCAAGAGAAAACAAAGGCAATCAATTCAAGTTTTAGTTATAATGATTAAAGTAACGTTTGCTCATAGAAAATAACATTTACTTAACTTCAAATACAATAATTCATAAACTATAAGTAATAATACATGTATTATATCGCGGCTTACACATAAATAACATACATATATGAAATAAATAATAATGCTAATATGTAATAACAAAGAAACTAAATATGTATGTATGTACATGTGTAGGTACATATCTTATAGAGATTTGCAAATTTATAACCAAAATTTCCAAATTTGCTATGAGCTGTAATGCTCCGGCATCGCCATTCCTTTTTGCAAATGCTTTTAAGGATTGTGCCTTCTTAAGCGCTTCTTGATATGATTTTATCGGTGCATCGTCAATTTCTGTTTCTGAATCTTCCTCAGATTGGTCTACTGTTTCGACGTGTTCTGACATAAGCGTTGGTGCATTAATTAAAATTTCCGTTGTATCATCCTCAACTGCTACATTGTCATCCATATTAATGAAATCGTTAGCATCAGTATGAAAACCACATTCCCTTATTGCTTTAAGCATTTCTACTAGCATTGATAGCGGCAACTCATCTTCCACATCATAGCTTTCATGATCGTCGTCATTGCGTTCTAGTGAAATTCCGGACTTATGAAAACAATTCTGTATCGTAGATGAAGAAACTTTATTCCACGCATCGTGAATAAAATAGATAGCATCTAAAATGTCTATGGTTTTTGTTAATTGATAAGCGAAATCTACAGTATCAATTTTTGACAAAATGTGCTTTAAAATTGCTGTCCTGTAGTAACTTTTAAAACATTTTATTATTCCCTGGTCCAGGGGTTGAGAGACCGATGTCGTGTTTGGCGGAAGAAATATTACAATATTTTCAAACTTGACATCCCGTGGATGAGATGCCGCGTTATCCAGAAATAGTATAATTTTTCTTTTTTGTACACCCATTCTATGATCAAATTCCTGCAACCATTCCTTCATGATATCGCAGGTCATCCACGCCTTCCTGTTTGCTTTATATGTGACAGGAAAAGATTTCACATTCAGCTTCTTGAACGCCCTTGGCTTATTTGTTTTCCCAATCACAAGCAATTTCTCTTTTTCGCCGAGCATGTTCGCACATTGTAAGATGGTAACCCACTCTTTTGCTAATTTCCCACCGATACACTTTTCGCCTTTTAAAGATAATGTTTTTTCTGATATAACATTCGAAAAAATAGTCCTGTTTCGTCGGCGTTATAAATGTCTTTAGGTTGATAGTCTTCTATAAGAAGTGGGACTTTTCCAATAAAATTTTTAACATCACTTAAATTAACATTTGCAGCTTCACCTGAAATTGCCTTGAACCCTAATATTGTGACGCAATCGAAACTTTTGCAGCCAACCAATAGAAGCCTTGAAACTAATGTGGCCTAATTTTGCAGCAATTTCTTTCGCTTTTGATCTTACCAATGTACCCGATATAGGAATTCCTTTATTTCTTGCTTTCAAAAACCACTCATAACATAATTTATCTATATTGAAGCCTCCCGTTTTCAAAAATGTTCGTTTTTGGTTCACATTGGCATTTGAACTCCACTGTAACATTAACTCGTTCTTTTTTTTAATATCAGACGCTTGAGTTTTCCCCATATTAAATCGTTTTGCCAAATCACGTAGGTACACTAAGCTTTACTAAAAACTCTAATAACATTAACTTTTTGTTTAAGTGTTAAAATATTTCTTCGTTTATTTGACATTTTAATGATTACATTAATATCTCTTGTCACTGCACTGTACTGATTAATACTACATGTGCATACACACTACTGTGCGTACAACTGTAAGGGAATAATAACTACGACGCAAATGTAAGCGATGATGTCACCCTGTCCGTACAGGAGAGAGTTTTGATGAATAATGTTCTATAAAGTACTATCCGCGTCCGTTCAGGGGAGTGTCCGGCCAATAGAGTTTAAATTGTTGATAAATAGTATTGGAAGTTCAAGGGACCGAGAAAATTGTCCGTCCAAAGGAAGCGTCCGTTCAGCGGAGGTGTCCGTTAACAGAGATTTCACTGTAATTGAAATACTGAATTGTGGCAATTGTATGCTTCTTGGGCAACAGTGGGGTAATCCAAAAATCCCTGCTTTATTTGCGAATGGGACAGCCGTGCACGGGATAAACATTGGACTCAAAAGGGGTAGCCTGCAAGAAAAAACCTTATACCAGGAAGTAAAAACATAAAGCACAATACCTTAGTTGACCCTAAAAGAATTTTACTGCCACCTCTACAAATTAAATTAGGCTTAATGAAACAGTTCGAGGAAGCTCTAGACAAAAACGGAGAATGTTTTAAATATATATACAAACAATTTCCTAAGTTGTCTAATGCCAAAATAAAAGAGAGAAAAAACAATGGTCCAGGCTATGAGAACATAGTCAGCAAAACTTTCGTGTGTTAGGCTGCAACAAGAGTTTGAAGGATACACTTTCTATTCGCACATCTAGACCAATTTTCAGAAAGCCTTGGGGCAATTAGTGAGGAGCAAGGAGAACGTTTCCACCAGGATATTAAAGAGATGGAAAGGCTTTACCAAGGTCGGTGGAGTCTATTGATGATCGCAGACTACTGTTGGACGTTACAGCGTGATAATCCGCAGTTTTCTATCAAAAAGGCGCAGATTCCTTTGAGTTGAGCACTAAAAATATGTAGTTCGTTATATTTGAAGCACTACTGATAATTTTGTTAATTAAATAAATGTATTTATATTTTAATGTTTGTATTTATTTTATTTTGTGATTTGCAAAGATATCTTACGTGATACACAAAAATGGATAAGAAAATTGGAATCAGCGCATCAAAATTATATGAAACCACTTACCAAAAATAAAACATCTCCTAAAAAGTTTCATTTTGTAGACCTGTGAAATCCACGAAAAAAATTACTAAATTGAGAAAGTTGACATTACGTGTGGTCAAACAGAAATGAAAAATATGACAAAAAGTTTTAAATGTTAAACTTTGATATGCCATGCTTAGTTTTAAGTTCCAAATTAATTGGTTTAACATTCAGAAAAGTTCCCTGTATAGTTTATGATCTATACAGTAAATAGAACAAGAATAAATATCTAAATTATGTAAGTAATACGTAATTATCATTAAACATATCATAAGATAAACGTTAATGAAGATATTGTAATGATAATTCTAACAATTACAGTATCCAGAGCATCTAAATTGTATTAGAAATTGGACTCAACAATGTAATTGCACTTTCCGCCACAACAAACTATAATAATTTAACGGAGAGAGTCCGATAACAGATAACATCAGCATAAAAATAGAGTAATTTAGTCTGTGTGCCGTTCTACAGCGAATTCACCCCTTAGACGTAGAATGCATACCCCCATTAGTTCACCCTGCCCAGTTCGTTACAAGCATTGCGGAGGGGACAATGATGATGATGGTACGAAAACACGATGGGCGAATCCGATAACAAACGACTGGATAGATGCAGAAGCATATACACATATCCTCCTTAAGGAGGGTCGCAGGCCATCTCTTCACATTTATTTGTAATCGAGGACTAGAATTAATGAAAGTGTTAATCGTGAACCGCGTGAACTTCTCGAAGTTGACTTACTTAGCAAATATGTTGAATAAGACGAAAACAACAGGGGCGGGCTGACAGAATAATCATAATTGTTATTTCCTATGCCGTATTTTTGTGGAAATGTAATTTATTTTAGTATAATACAACGGACGAAATATTCGTTATAGATAGGGAGTTTTTTACATATAGGCATATTTCAAGTACCCTTGTCATAAAGAAAAAAAATAAACTAATAATTGATGAAGAAGTAAATACAAGTACTTAATAAAAAAACATATTCAGACTATTTATTATTATTATGGAAACATGAACACGGTTTATTCATTATTTAATATATCATATACATTTATAAGAATAATTAAGTAGTTTAACCACATGCAAAGAATATTTAAAAACTTGACTTTAGACGAGAGGGTAGATAAAATCTACCCGAACAATGCAAACATATATGCATTGGTGAACAAAAGTATCTTCCCCATGCTATCTGAGAAATACAAAATCGGAGAGACACCGTAGTTCTATGTATGTACAAATATGTTCAAACAAGTGCGTAGTATTTAATATTGTTACTTTCTTATACGTATAGTATAAGGAAGTATTGTGATGACGAAAATTTTCGACCTCGAGATTTTTGCAGATGTCCACGTTTTGAAGTCCCCTGATACCAAAAAAGTGGTTTTTAAAAAATGTCTGTGTGTCTATCTGTCTGTGACCACGATAGCGGTCAAACCGCTATAGATATCTATTCCAAATTTTGTATTTACATGTATAATCTCCCTCTTGAGATCTGATTAGTTTTTCAGTAAAATCAGTAGACCGGAAGTAATAGTTTACTTCAATGAAAATCGAATTTTGCAAATATTTCGTCAATTACTAAGTTTAAACAAATTTATAAAGAATTCAAATGTACTTAAAATTAAATTTGAGACAAATTGTCTTAAAAAAGTTTTTCGAAATTCCAACCGGAAGTAGGTCTGTACTCTTATCGAAAATCAGTTTTTTGCGAATATCTCGCAAGTCATGCTTTCTAGGCAGGTACATTATGAGTATAAAAGCATTTAAATTATAATTATAAATATCTTTTGTATAAAAAACAAAATTCAAAATTCGGCCCGCAAGTACCACTTTTACTCTTACCGAATAGCGATTTTTTGCAAATATGTCGTAAGTTATGCATTCTATATATATTTATTAAGAGTATAAAAGTATTTAGAGTTGGATTTGCAATATTTTTTGTATACATGAAATTTCAAAATTCGGACCGGAAGTAGAACTTTTACTCTTAGCGAGTAGCACTTTTTTTCGAATATCTTGCAAAGTATGCATTCTATAGCGATTTATTAAGAGATTGAAAGTACTTAGAATAGTAATAGAATTTTGAATAAGTTTTGTATAAAAATTTCTTAAAATTGTATAGTTTGAAACACTCATACGTATAAGAAAGTCGTGTGGTGGCCACACCTTATTTTACTTTCTTATACGTAGTATAAGGAAGTATTGTGATGATGAAAATTTTCGACCTCGAGATTTTTGCAGATGTCCACGTTTTGAGGTCCCCTGATACCAAAAAAGTGGTTTTTAAAAAATGTCTCTCTCTCTCTGTGTGTCTGTCTGTCTGTCTGTCTGTCTGTCTGTCTGTCTGTCTGTGTGTGTGTGTGTGTGACCACGATAGCGCTCAAACCGTTATATATATCAATTCCAAATTTTATATTTATGAATATAATCTCCCTCTTGAGAACTGATTAGATTTTGAGCAAAATCGGCATACCGGAAGTAGTAGTTTACTTCAGTGAAAAAATCGAATTTTGCAAATATTTCGTCAATTACTAAGTTTAAACAAATTTATAAAGAATTCAAATGTACTTAAAATTAAATTTGAGAAAAATTGTATTGATAAAGTTTTTCGAAATTCCGACCGGAAGTAGGTCTTTTACTCTTATCGAAAATCAGTTTTTTGCGAATATCTCGCAAGTCATGCTTTCTAGGCAGGTACATTACCAGTACAAAAGTATTTAGAACGTACTTATAAATATCTCTTGTATAAAAAAATTTCAAAATTCGGACCGGAAGTAACACTTTTACTCTTACCGAATAACGATTTTTTGTAAATATGTCGTAAATTATGCATTCTATATATATTTATGAAGAGTACAAAAGTATTTAGAGTTGGATTTGGAATATTTTTTGTATAAATGAAATTTCAAAATTCGGACCGGAACTAACACTTTCATACGTATAAGAAAGTCATGTGGTGGCCACACCTCATTTTTTTCTTTGAATTTTGTTATAGCGTCTAGGTTGTTGTATGTGGGCAGTTTCAGGAGATCTTACACGAAATATTTGTATTTGGTTTTCATAATCTCTTCCTGTCTTTATTGTCTTCTTCTTTTCGTATCGCGTTGAGTTCTCAATTTTGTGGGGAAATATAGGACGTCGATTATTTAATTTGAATTTAACTATTAGAATTAGACATTTTTTAATTCATGCTTTTTTCAACAAATTCTCCTAGGTGATTTGTTTTCAATGCATCTTTAAGATTATTTATTGTAATATTATACATATAACGTAACATGCTATTGCAAACTAGCTTCTACTTAAAACAAACCATCTTGTATCTCAATTTATATTCATTCTTTTCTTTCTGGACGAATGGAAATTCTTCTAAGAAACTCGTAAGAGTGATTTCGAAAGACGTCACTCCACTTCTATTTCCTAAAGTATTTATTGGCCATTTACTAAACACCTACTTAGTAAATGGCCAATAGTCTTGAAAATATTTTTAAGGATTTTTGAAAAACACCTTTTCTTATGCAATTTTTAAATTTAACATCCTATACAGTAATTAAGTAGAAGATATTCACATATATCAATAATAAGTATAATATAATGCAATGGTTTTGACTATTTATTGATAAAAATATATGTATTTAAAATTCAACATCTAGGTCCATTTTTTGTCAAAATATAATTAAAATAGGCTTAGCTCTCCACACATTGTATACCTGTTGTGTCAAATACCATTAGCAATAGAGATTCAGTTTGTACGTATATTTCTACGATGTATACGTATGCATGTAATACGTCGCAGCACGGTGTCTAGTGTCTATACACCGTACATAAATACAAACGTATACACAGATCCCTATGGCTAATGTTACTTGACACATGCGGTATATTATGACTTGTAATAATGTTACTTCCAAGGGAATGTGTCTATTATAGAGCTGAACGTTAAGGAATTAGTAACTATTGACTTTATTTCGAGTAGATGGTGCTGCCATAACGAAGCCAATTGAAGATAATTTTTTATTCCACTAGTAATTGATAATATAGTAGAATTGTTTCAGCAATCGCAATGCGCTAATAAATAAAAATGGCGTCAAATTTAGGATGTAGTAATATGTTATTTGTCATAAAATATAACCTACATTTCAGAAATGCCATAAATAATAATACTCATACACCATTAACAATCTTCATAATTACCTTTAGATTTTTCGGTGTTTCATCCAAACAATTCAAATTTGTCAACAGTGCTTGCCCATTGAGGCTACGTGTACACCAATTATACAAATTTTTGTTGCTAGGTAACTGTACGAAACAAATTGCCGGATAAAACGACGAGTCGTTTCATCGAAGAGGCAATTTTTTGAGAGTTCAGTTACCATTTAGCAACTAAATTTGAGTTTAAAGATGGAAAATTTATTCGGAAATAAAAGAAAGCTCGAATGTAATTCGGTAAGATACTTTACTAAATGTGTAAACAATTACTGAAAAATGTATTACATAGTATTCATACTATTTAAAAATACAGTTATTAAAAACACAGTTCTTATACATTTTATGAAAATTACTTACAATGAGTTTGCAAATTTTGTCATAACAACACTTCACAACGAACACTATGATGATAAAGTAAGGAAATTGAAGTCGGGTCAATCAAAGATAGTACACAAAGCTTAGGGTTGCGTCGACTTTGACATTTCATTTTGACAGTGAGTTCGTTGATTTTATGACATAACGAGAAAACACAAGTTGTTGTCAGGTCAACCAAAGGTAAACAACTTTTTTGCCGATATAAAAAATAAAGTTAACTTATATCGCTGCAAAGTGACAAAAGGATTCCGACTTATGGTTTTTTTTACACATGCATTAAATTATTAAAGAAAATGTTTGAAGTACGTCAGCGTCCATTAAAATATGTGGGGATGTTTGAAGGAGATACACACCAATAAAACAAAATATTTGACAAACATTTTAAACACATTTTTGGCAAATTCTTAATTAGTAATTGGCATTAATTATAAATGACAAATGAAAGTATAATTTAGTTTTACATATATTTTATTTAATTTGTTTACAACAACGTAATAATTTGTCAAATTTGTATACATAATGGCGTCAAATAAATTGTTTATACATTTTATGTAACTGATGTGCGCGGAGCCTGAATAGAATAGCCAAGTATTAAATAAAATATAGGTATAGAAAAATAATATTTAGTAACTTCTTTTATGATAGGCAATTTGTAATCTTTCGTGTAGTTATTTAGTAGTAAACTAGGTATCATTAAATATTAATTAATCAGTTTAATTTCTTTCTGAAATTGTTCCGGACAGTGACAATTTGTAGTGGCATTCAATCGTCGTCTGCACTTCGTACTTTGGCTGTATCGATTACTAAAATGTTTATACTATATACTCCTTATGCGTTTGACGCTTCCTATTACTATTGAGTTTGGTTGAGTTTGTTTTTGCAAAGTGAGTTAATTTATTTTTTTTTGGCGAAATGAAAGTGCCCAAAAATCTTCAATTGGGCGGTCCTGAGGTAAATTATGGGGTTATCTTCTTTTGGTACAAAAGGTATGTTATTTTGGTAAAGCCAATTTTCAATTGCTTTTGCATAATGGCAGGACGCTAAGTCGGGGCAAAACGTTATGTCGTCTCCAACGTGATATTGGCCTACATAATTAACTAATTTAGTGAGGCAGTTGTTAATTAGTTATAAATTGTTTATATTACAAATAAGAATATGATTGATTTGTTTTGTATTCATGTACGTTACTTCTTTGTCCTATAATTGGTTTGATACTGTTGGAATAAATAAATTATTATTATTATTATTACTAATAAACTTCCGCCCTTGCTCGACCAACATAATGTCTGGGTGTTCCTCTAGTCGAAATCGCACACCAGATTAGAATTTCAGCAGCCATTTTTTTTTAATTATTTCACGATGTTAGAGCACATTATATTTTTCGTATAAAAAACCATCGTTTCCTTTGATTTCCGAGTGCAAGTGTGACTCTTTCATTCGCAAAATGTATCTGTCTTAGTTGACGACAGCATCTTGATATCCATGCTAATTGATATAGGGTATATTTAGGACACTTGTCTTTTTCAATATTTTTGACCGTTTCTTGCTAATTGCCGCTATACGGTACCTACTCTTTGAAGAATTGAATTTTCGTATGGAAAGCCCAACTCTGTCTTTTGCTCTTCCTAGCAGAAAGATTGGTAAAAAATTTTGGTTTTCCACTTTTTGGGAGATTGAGTGGTATTCCTTCTTCACATTATTATGCTTTGCACGGTAAATGCTTTTGTGCGATATATTTTGTTTTTAAAAACGCGAACTATTTCAGACTTAGGGATCGGTCGTATCAAATTATATATGCTTTTTCCTATTTCTACCACTCTAATGCAACTGACATAAAAAGAGACTTGTCTAACTAATGTCAAGAAAATAAACATTTTTTTACAAAGTTATTTTGATATTTTATCTTAACAACCTATTTTCAGACCTCTAAATTTTGTGCCAAAACAATTGGGCCATACGTTACTTGCTGCAAAAACATCAACAGAGGAAAAGCAATAAAAACTAGTTTCCTATGTTTTTACAATCTCGCTACTGTTTATAATTTTTACAACGTTACAATTAGTTTTTACCCCCGTTTTTACAATTTATAAATATTGGTAAGTTGTACACTACAGGAACTTCAAATTCTTGCGTTAGATATAAATTCTCTTATTCTTTAAAGTCTACTAACCATGCGATTTATACTAGATTAAATGACATCTCTCAATTTATGTACTACAACCAAATTTGTCATTTTTGCATATTATTAAAGTTTTCGAAATACTAGTGTTCTGTTCAGTTTCTCTAAAAGATATAGATAGGACTTTCGATAACAGATTGTAATACATTTAATTCTTTCAGGATACAGCCTCAAGTACATCCTGTTTTTATGACATATGATGTAGGAACTCATCAAATTTTTCAGGTTTAGTTGATGAAGCAATATTCGATACAAAAATACTCTGGACAGAATAATTTTTAAGTGACCTACTTATTGTTTAGTGTTTAATAAAATACATTTTTTAATATTTTCTTTGTTGTTTTCAATAATAAATAGCACATATGCTATATCATTGTAAAGAGGATAAAAATACGTTCAATTCTTTCAAAGCAGACTTGAAGTTCCATAAGAAAAATTAAAGTTAAGGGTTTAAACTAAAAAATGAAAAGTGCATGAAACAATTGATATTTAAATTCTGCATAAAAGGTGCCTCAAGAAAGTACAAATAAAATTATGTGTCTACTAAAACAAAAAAGTTATTACATGGAAATGAAGTTTGACCTTTTTTTTCTTGCTAAGTCCTGAAATATATGGAAATTTGGAAATTGAAGATTATCGCATAATTTCATTAATTCTTAATTGGCCTAATTTAACCGAATCTGTATCTTTTATAATAAGTGAGATCCCCATGCTGGAAATGTCATCTGGGACACATTGTATACGTATTATATCTGAATATTCAATTTTATTTATTTTTTGTGAAATTTATTTTACGAAATGTTTTTACATTTCTCACTCTGTGGTCGTATATAATTTTGATAATTACGAGTACATTCAAGTTTATGTATTGCACTGCACATCTTTTCAAATTATTCTCGTCGCCTTATAATAATAATAATAATAGGAATACCTATATAATAATATTAGGAAAAGCATGAGGAAGGTATATTTTTGTCCGCTTGTATATAAAACAGTTTTTCTTCACTTTTTCAATGGAAAACTAGCACGGCAGGAAGGATATTGTATTTATTTATATACTAAATATCTATATGCACATTTCTAAGCATTCTTTAGAATTGATTATCTGACCAAGATGTGTTCACAGAATAATATGGGCGTAATCATGTTAGATAGAACAAATATGAAAAATGTTGATTTTCTAGTTGGAATTTTATCTTTTCTTTTTAATTTATCCTATATCGAATTCTAAATTAATATTAAATGCGAAATTACACTTCGCCTCTTTTCATTTATTGAATAAAAATAATAAACTGGGTATAACATTGGCTATTTACAGAATTTATATATTCCAGAATTATTTAAATTAAAATATATTTATGTAATGTTGGTTTTATGTATCTCGTATCAAATATGTATCGTATTTTGTTGTCAATTGTACATCTAGTTTTGAAATCTATATTTGTCATAAGTCATCATAAGGAACGTGTTCACTAATTATTTCATCCTTGAATGATGTCTTTCGTGAAGATCCCCATGTTTTGTAATACAAATTATGTCATTTCCTTCAGACGGGCACGGCATTGCGGGAAAACATTTGTCATAGGGGAAGGGTGTCTTTTGTTACGAAATTGTTGGCACGACCGATATGCAAATATGCGGAATGTTTGTTTTTTTCTCGGCCCACTTCTCCTTTTGCGATCTCCGTCTGATTAATTTCTATTTTGAAGTTTCCTCGCATATTTTGATAAGAGCGGTACTCCCAAGAAGGTGATTTATGTCTGGGTATTTAGCGTTACTTCCAGGTGTTGATACTACACTCATATCAGTATTTTTACACACAAATAAAATTTTGAATGTATGATATGAAGATATATTTGCAAGATGATAGGCATGTGTGAAATTTAGGGATTTTTAAGAGTCAACCTATTTATTACAACAGTTTTTGTTGTTGTATATAACGGTTAGATTATGTAATTATCAGATACAAAATTTTATCGTAAAAAAGCGAATAATACTGAAGGACTTTCTTGTTCAAAATTTGAAGTGTTATGCCAGAAAAGTCCGTTCCATTTGTTAATAAGTCCTGCAGTTTCCACTCGTAGTGTTTTTTCTTCACGCGACTATTTTTTTGGGCCGACGGAGTTTTAATTTTTCTTTTTATCAGCACTTGCAAAGGAATATCATCTTCCGACGAATAATCCTCATCATTAACGAAGCTACTTAAACGTGAATTTATTTCTGCAGAGGCACGAAGTTGAGCTCGCAGTAAATTATTTATGTAAATCCTCGTCTCCAGAATCTGCGTCCATGTGGATACCTGAAGTACTTTCTGGAAAAAAAATTGTCTCTGAAATTCTTCATAGTTTTCGACCATTACAAGTGCCTCAATCAAAGAAATATTTTTAGAAATAAAATATTATTTATTAAGTGGTGCTAATGGCCAACGTTCTCCATGTAGGACGGACAAAATCAAAGATGAAAAAGTAAAGTACAACAATTCTAATCAAATTTTCTAAATCTAAATCATATTCATATTTGATATTTTCTCTAAACTTTAAAACAGTAACTTTTTAATTCGAATCAATGCGTTCGACTACTTCTGCAATGTTATAAGAACTGTCCGGATACGACGAATTGATTTTTGAATGCACGTTTTTGCAAGTCTGGACATGAATGTAACCGGCCTACATATAGGACGTTGGGCATATCTGGGTTAAATGAAAAGTTAGCTTTTTTTACGGGTTTGATTTATTTAAATTTTATTTTATTTGTTGATTAATAATTAAGAACTACCTACCTTTTCTATTTTAATGTTTTTTTCTTTACCATTTGAAAATTTGACATCAAAAACTGCGAATGTTGTATAGAGCACAAGGAACTGTTTACATTTTCTATCTGTACGTTGTATTTGTATAATGAGTCCTGTATAGATCTTAGTGAAAAGGCAAATCGGATTTTTACTGTTTAAATGAGGTTCACATAATTCAATTCTCAACGATTCACAGAAAATGCATTTGGTTATATTGTTTTCTCTTATGCTGGCTCTAACAGAATTATAATCTACTTCGCGGTTTGTAGCATGACTAACAGCGATGCGTCTGTATCTGACATCACTCCAGACTCTCAGGCGTTTGTTAGTTTGGCTAAAGGCTTGCGCGCACTAGACCGGGCCAGCCGGCAACGGACCGCACAGCAACGGAACGGGAATTTATTTTTCCATGGTACATAAACGAAGCAGCGCACACTACACGGCAACGGAAGGAAACGTTGCGGCCGGTCGTCGGCGGAAATCTCCGGCGAGAATACTTTCGCCGGTGGTTCGTTGCGTTGCGTCGTGAGGTGAAGTAGTGCGCGCTGTTTTTTGACCACAAAAGAGAATGGACGAAGAAAAATTAATAATCCTTGTTAGCGGCTACAAGGAATTGTTTGATTTTTCTGCGTTCTGCTGGTGGAATGGAGCATCTGAACGTTGTATTTTGTTTTGTCAGATCAGGTTTTATAATACTCAAAAGTTCTTGAAATTTTTCGTAACTCACTCGGAAATACTGAAAAAGTTTTTCTTCATGTTCTACTAATTGAGGAAATAAAGTGGCAATTTCACTTTCGATTTTCCTCTTTTTACAGATTTCGTGTACCCATTTTCGTTTTCTTTTTTGTTTAACTACTGTATTTTGTTTTTCCTCTTCCTCACTCAGTAAACTTATAATTATAATCTTTGGATCCATCGTACCTAACAGAGCTGGGCAATTACTTTCGAATAATAATTAATTACAATTACAAAATATTTTTTTTTAAAAGGAATTAATTACAATTACAAAGTACAAGAGATTAAGAAAGAAATTTTTCCTCTAATTACAATTACAAACAAAATGTAATTGACAATTACTTTTCTAATTACAATTACAATTACATTTGTTTATAAAATCCGAGGAAAAACGTTTTTTTCAGTTATTAGTCTTTTGTTGTATATAATATACAAATTGGAACTTAAAATAGGAAATGGGAAAGAAATCAACTATATTCCAACCCACATGTATAAAAAACAACGTAATTTATTATATAAAAAACAAAACAAGTAAAGCAACTATTCAAGTATAACGTAAAATATGTGATTAAAATAATTAGTAACAAAAAATTACACCATAAAACTAGGAATGAAAATAAGGTAATTAGGGTACATTACTTACCCTGGGGTGACAAATGTGGGGTAGTATAAGGAATCATATGTATTTCCTCAAAATTATTGCTACTAAAATAATTATTAAACCATTACATTTTGTAGTGTATTTGTGTATGCAGTGCTTTTTTTAAAGGCTGGTTTTACATAATAATATTTTAACCCCATTTTATACTTTTTCTTCAATTATTTAAAATATCTTACTGTTGAGCTCTAAAATAGTATTATTCTTATTGAAAAACCCAAAAAAAAATGACTTGAAATTTTCCGTAAAAATCAATGGCTAGTTTTTTAATAAAGCGCTGTAAAGGTAACATATACCTTAAATAAACTTATTTTCACCTTCGGAAAGTATTGAAATAAGTACCTTTTATAGTTACATTCAATATAAAGTACTCAAACATTTGGTTATTGTTGGTTGGATGATTTAAAATGATCATTTAACTGTATATTTTGTTGGTTTTCATTACAACTAACTTTTCAAAATTTGTGTCTGAAATGGCATGTCTTTTGGCTGCATGAATCATAGTTGCGAATGAAAATAATCGTTCGACGGGTGCTGAAGATGGTAGTGCAGTATTGTGTTTAAAAAACACTTGCTTAATGAGAGGGTAACTTTCTACCATCGGAAAGTTTTGTCTTATATCATCCAGATACTGTAAAATTTCAAGATGAATTTTATTTTTATTTTCATTGTCAGCTGATTGTGTGATTCCTTCAGTACCTTCATTAAAATCAAATAAGCTACTATTATTAACTTCCTTCTTATAATTATCGGTACCAATATCTGTAACATTCATTAATTCGGACTGTTCGATAGAAAATAATTCTCACTCCGAAATAAGCAGTTGTTTAATATCATGTTTAGATAACACAAAAGTTGACTGGACTAACGGCAACCAACGAAGTTTAAACTCAGGATGTGTAATTGCTCCTAAAAGTGCATAGGTATTCTCTAAAGTTATAAGTTGTTTAAATCTATTATCTAAACCTTTAATGGCACTTTGAAGTATTATATCTCCGCCACTTTTAAACTTCTTTTTACTTAATTTATTTAGCTTATTTTTAAGTGACACTACACTTGGAAGAAGAACGCCATAAAAAGCTTTGTTTTCACCTTTTAAATTATTTACGATCTCTGCTAAAAGTGCAGTGACTTCAGAATATTCTTGCAGAGTAAGGAACTCGTATTCAGAAAAGCACGGTATTTTTAATTTTAAAAAGATGGAAAGTTTTTTTTTCACGTCCAGTATTTGTTTGATACTCTCATACATTAAATTCCACCTAGTTATTCCAGGGGAGCTAAGGGTATGTTCTTAATATGAGTTAATTGGAAAAGTAATTTGTAATTGACTTTTAAAAAACTAAAAGTATTTAAATACAAATTATAAATACTTCACGATTTGTCAAACAATTACAATTACAAATTACTTGAAAAGGCAAATGAATTAATTACTAATTACAATTACTGATTTATAAAGTAATTGCCCAGCTCTGGTACCTAAGCGACAAGCGGCTGGTGACTTGCAAAAATTATTTACCGGCTAGTGCGCGTACCCTAAAAAAAATGCCGGCCGCCGTCGCGCGTTCCTTTCCGGGCTGTTGCCGACTAGTGCGCGCAAGCCTTAATATAATGCGAATTCGATTTGTAGCGGTCTTGTCTAGTACCCTTATGTGGCAGTGATTAGTCGAATTCGGTTATAAAATTCATGATATCACGGGTGACGCGATACCTTTCGATCATCTCTTTTCGTGACCGTGGTCGCGAACATGGTCTTTTATTAGGTACATATATCTATTTTTACTTTCTTATACGTAGTATAAGGAAGTATTGTGATGATGAAAATTTTCGACCTCGAGATTTTTGCAGATGTCCACGTTTCGAAGGCCCCTGATACCAAAAAAGTGGTTTTTAAAAAATGTCTCTCTCTCTCTCTCTCTCTGTCGTGTGGTGGCCACACCTCATTTTTAATAATACCTTGTTTGCAAGATATTATCAAAAAAGTGCTCCTATAGAGATTTATTAAGATAATAGAAGTACTTAGAATAGGATTTTGAATAATTTTTGTAAAAAAAATTCTTAAAATTCTGTAATTTGAAACGCTGTATAAGAAAGTCGTGTGGTGGCCACACCTCATTTTTGTTTATATGTTCCTATATAGACACACTGTATGAAAATCTGAATTAATAATAGTCAAGAAGACGAATTTTTTGTTTGCAATGCCTTTTCTTTATTAAAGTAGAAAACCTTTATACATTAATACCCATAAACCACATAATACTTTTCTTCAACGGTGTGTAATTTTATTATAAATAAGAAGTTTATTGCTTTTGAAGCAAACAGTGATATTTGAAACTAGATCCGTTAATTACGATACTTTTATAATAGAAGCTAACTAGAATATTATACAGGGTGTAGATAAAGTCTGGAACAAAATTAATATTTCTGTTATCTTCGGTTTGATGGAAAAACCCTGAAACATGTCGATTTTGTTTTTATCGCGTGCACTTTATAACATCGTGAATTTAATTCTGTCGTCATCTGGTTGCGCGCGGGCGTGACGTCATTAGTTTTTTCAAATGGTAACCCGCCACATTTATTACCCCTTGTCGTTAGGTATTCCATTGTGCATGCAACGGTATAAAAAGTTTGGTACCTTACATAACAATTTTTGGAAGAAAAATGCTTTCGAATTTCAAAAAATTAAAATTTTATTTCTAATGAAAAACTAATCAAAAATTATTTTAAAAAATCAGATAAATTATAATCCGAGGTTTATCTTGGATTGTCGTCAAACAAGACACCAAAAAAATGTCAACGGAAGTGTTCAAATTGTCCGCCATTGGCCATTTGACACTGGCCGAGACGGACGTGCACGCTTTCTACGACACGTCGTATTGTCTCTGCACCAATATTTCGCATTTCCTCGCGGATACGATGTTTCAGATCATCCAAGTTATTTGGCTTATTGGTGTACACCTTTGATTTCACATGACCCCATAGAAAAAAATCAAGTGGTGTGAGATCTGGCGAACGGGGGCCATTCAATTGTTCCCCTTCGTCCAATCCATCTCCCGGGGAAAATTTCGTCGAGGTAACTCCGAACACGCCAGCCAAAATGTGGAGGTGCTCCATCTTGTTGAAACCAGATTCTGGGGTGAGGCTTGTCGGGGGTGTTTTCATCCGGAAATAATTCTACCAATGTTGGCACTAGCGTAAATCTTAGGAAATGTAAGTATGTTTCAGCGTTTAAATTTCTGTCCAGAAAGAAAGGCCCCACAATGCGATCTCCCACTATTCCCGCCCATACATTTACTTTTTGCCGGTGTTGGGTGTGCTCCTCTCGAACCCATCGAGGATTTTTGCCCGACCAGTACCTACAATTGTGGCGATTCACTTCACCGTTCAAGGTAAAAGTTGCTTCGTTACTAAAAACCACATTGTCGACAAATCCGGGATTCTCATCGCACCGTAGCATGATTTGTTCACAGAACTCGAGTCGGCGGTCGAAGTCATCTTCATTCAGTTCCTGAACCCGATTGATTTTGTACGGATGAAGTTTTTCCTTCTTCAGCAATTTGGCTACTGTGGTAAAATCGACTGCATGATCCCTGGCAATGTTCCTTGTTGAAGTGTGGGGGTTGTCCTGAAGTTCCAAGAGAATATTGACCCTTCTATCTTCCTCAATTCTTGGTCGACCTTGACGAGCCCTGTCTTTTACACTACCAGTTTCAGCAAATTTTGCGACAATTTTGCTCACCGTTGACCGCGAAATCGGTGCGCGGTTTGGATTTTCTGCATTGAAAAACTGACAGGCTTCTTCATGGCTACGTATTTTATCACCAAAACCAACAATAATGAGAATTTGAATCCGCTCTTTTTCGCTCAAATTCGCCATTTTCGCAATGCACGTTCAACACTACCAATGGAGCAAGTATTGTGAATGGATAAGTTCAAACACTAAGTAATGAACTGTCAATATGACGTGTCGTAGAAAGCGTGTACATACGTCCGTCTCGGCCAGTGTCAAATGGCCAATGGCAGACAATTTGAACACTTCCGTTGACATTTTTTTGGTGTCTTGTTTGACGACAATCCAAGATAAACCTCGGATTATAATTTATCTGATTTTTTAAAATAATTTTTGATTAGTTTTTCATTAGAAATAAAATTTTAATTTTTTGAAATTCGAAAGCATTTTTCTCCCAAAAATTGTTATGTAAGGTACCAAACTTTTTATACCGTTGCATGCACAATGGAATACCTAACGACAAGGGGTAATAAATGTGGCGGGTTACCATTTGAAAAAACTAATGACGTCACGCCCGCGCGCAACCAGATGACGACAGAATTAAATTCACGATGTTATAAAGTGCACGGGATAAAAACAAAATCGACCTGTTTCAGGGTTTTTCCATCAAACCGAAGATAACAGAAATATTAATTTTGTTCCAGACTTTATCTACACCCTGTATATGTTTTACATGTAAATCCAATTGTATTATAATACATATTTGTACATTATGAAAGCCAAAGGATATACCAATACCTAATTTGTACAAAATGAAAAATTTGCAAGATATTCGCGCAAAATTTTTGTCGTATACGAGGGCTGTTCTTTTCCCGCAAAGCCTGGTAAAGTATCTCCTCCACAGTCAATGTATTTTTACATCCGTCAAAGCCAATCTTCTGGCCGTAGTTTGCTTATTTAATTTTTAGGGCATCAACCGCTTCTGCGGCCAATGTAAAACGTAAACCCCGTAATTTATCCTTTACCCGCGGAAATAAGAAGAAGTCATTAGGTGCTAGGTCTAGACTATACGATGAATGTCCCATTAATTCTATGTTTTGGGCACTCAGTTGTCCGAGCGGCAGTGTGCGCTCGAGCGTTATCTTGGTGCAAGATGATCCTTCCTCTTGGACGTTTTTCACGAACATTTTGGAGAACCTGAGGCAATCAAACTGTAGTGTACCATTCTGAATTACCAGTACGTCTATCCTCCAGTGCTACAGTGGAAACATTCCTAGTAATTCCCAAAAATTTGGTGACCATCTTCTTTTGACTTTTTTTGACGAACAACTTATGTTCGAGCCGACTCATTCCAAAAACCCAAACTGTCAATAGCAGCTTTTTCGGGATTATAGCAGTTTACCTGTGTTTCATCATCTGTGATCTATTGTAGATCTGTACCATCTCACACAGCCTTCTTTTGAAGTCAAGTTGTGGGGAATCTATCGAGAAGAAAACTTACGGACCTTCAAATGTTTGTGTAAAATAATATTAATTGCTTTCACACAAATCTTTAAAGTAGCTTAAATGCTTCTGACAGTAGTATGCTCGTCTTTTACAATCATGTTCCGAATAAGAGCAATACTTTTTCTGTAACTGCCGTTTTTGGCGTAGGAGCTTCAAAACTATCATTTAAGGAAAGTCGATCGCTTTCAAATTCATTGTACCACTGCTTTACGCTACCGAAGCAACACGACTTGTCACGAAATACTTGATTGACTTCCGCAAAACATTCTTTATGGCTTAAGCCACGCTTGAAATTGTAAAAAAAAACACCGCTCGATAATTTCGCAAAATATCGTCGCCTACTAGGTACGTTCAGCGGAAAGACAACATCCCTCGTATTTTAGTATAACTTTAAGTTTCGAGTGAGTAGTAGATTTTGCACTGAAAAATGATCTGATAATTATGGGACAGTTTGTATTGACTTATTTAACAAAACGATGTTTTTGTTCGTAATCCTATTTTCTATACTCATTACTGCATTCAAAACAAGCAGATCGCGTCTAATTAAAATGATAGGACGTTAATCAAATGTCATCCTTACTTTCGTGTCGACTAACAATGAATAACAAAATCAATCGCTAACCAACACTTTAACTCCTGATAATTAAATGTGATGCAAATTTCCTGTGTACACGCTATGCTTATCGGTTCTTCGCCGCATCCCGAATCAGTATGCGTGCCAATGATTTATTTGCATACGTTGGTAAATATGTATGTATCTATACACATACATTGCATATATACATGATGACGTCCAATGTATGTATGTAGTTCTTCGATTTGCATTATGGCTTACGAGCTCTTGACCCTGATAACCAAGGTCGCATTACTGATTAGAGCGCAAATCATTAGGATTCAGTATCTGACAAATGTTTGCTTGTCAATTGAACAATGAATTCCTTTAGACTTCGTTATGTCTCTGCGTGTGTGCACTAAGTAATTTGTCACATGACATATATGAGAGTACATGTATTAAATTAAAAGCATTTTGAATGGACTCATTATTTGTGCTTGAATTATTCGTGCTCTGTGAACATAGTCCTTAAACATGGTGCGGCAGTGAAATTTTCTCTTTTCAGTACGGCGCATAATTCACACTCGTAATGTTCCTGGCAAAAATTCTCTTCTTAAAATGGATTGCAAAAACTTTATACACGCCATTCGAAAGACATACATTAATAATAATTTCTTCAGGAAAAAGGAACAAATTTCTATTGTTAATAAAAGAGAGTATAGGGATTATGTTTGTAAAATATGATTTTACAGTTACGCTATACAGCGTGTATAAAAAATGTTGCAAAAGCTCCATGCAGCGACATTCTTCGTTCGGTTTTGAATAAAAAATGTTATTGTTAAAGTGTCGCATCACGCTTCGTATGCGTTCACGAACCATTTGAAGGAAACATACATTTGGCAACACTGTAGCCGCATACTTGTAAATACCGCTATAATTTCCGTATTTTGATCTTCGAAAACACTTTACTCATTATTAGTATTATCAGACGGTAAATCTGATGTTTTAAATTCTACACATTACGCGAGGTATAATTATTTATTTTCAAAATAATACATATAGAAACATGTTTAATTACAACAGGATTGGTTCTTTGTTTGGGATTTATCTGATAGTAAATCAGTGACACTATTGCCTACGTAATTGTTGGAATTGAAAACCATCTGTCTCTAAGCATCGTTGCAATCTACGAGGTATCGTCTGTACTACTTGTTCGAGTCTTTCTGGTGTAATCTCCAACTGCCGCGTTAATTCTGTTTCTAACTTTGTCCGCGTCTTGAGGAGGCGTTACATAAACTTTCTCCTTAATGAAACCCTAAACAAAAAAAAATGAGGTGTGGCCACCACACAACTTTCTTATACGTATGAAAGTGTTACTTCCGGTCCGAATTTTGAAATTTCATTTATACAAAAAATATTCCAAATCCAACTCTAAATACTTTTGTACTCTTCATAAATATATACCGTATGTGTCAATTTTCATTAGGTATATGGATTCGATGTTTACATGCGATTTATACGTATACAAATAATATGTGGTAACGTGTGCCACCCCTACTATCCGTCATCAATCCCGACAACAATCGACATCACAACGACTTTCTCCGATCTTCCCACTTCTTCATTAAATGTTTAGCTGCGAAGACGTTGCGATCTAGTCTGCAATAAAAGCCGTCATCATCAAATGGCCGCCGCGATCTAGTAGTTTATTATTATTTTCAGAATCCTTTTTTATTTACCTTATTTTTAATTTTATTAGAATTACGCTTTTGTTTGTGACATGCAGCGTGAACGCAGCTTAATAATTCTCTGCATTTATTGAAAGGAAAAAGAAAAATCCTTGCAATGGGTAAATATTATTTCTGAGCGCAGTACAAACACCCTAGTCAATAGTCCAACAGCTACTGCTAACTTGAGCTTGTATCGGTCGCGCTTGCATTGAAGAGGAAAGGTGGGGTGCCATGTTGTCACGTATTGCATGAATTAATCGTCTATGGCTAATGAAAATTGACACGTGCTGTATATAATGCATAATTTACGACATATTTGCAAAAAATCGCTATTCGGAAAGAGTAAAAGTGGTACTTGCGGTCCGAATTTTGAAATTTTTTTTATACAAGAGATATTTAAAAGTACGTTCTAAATACTTTTATACTGGTAATGTACCTGCCTAGAAAGCATGACTTGCGAGATATTCGCAAAAAACTGATTTTCGATAAGAGTAAAAGACCTACTTCCGGTCAGAATTTCGAAAAACTTTATTAATACAATGTTTCTCAAATTTAATTTTAAGTACATTTGAATTCTTTATAAATTTGTTTAAAGTTAGTAATTGACGAAATATTTGCAAAATTCGATTTTTTCACTGAAGTAAACTACTACTTCCGGTATGCCGATTTTGCTCAAAATCTAATCAGTTCTCAAGAGGGAGATTATATTCGAAAATATAAAATTTGAAATTGAACCGCTATCGTGGTCACACACAGAGAGAGAGAGAGAGAGAGAGAGAGAGAGAGAGAGAGAGAGAGAGAGAGACATTTTTTAAAACCACTTTTTCGGTATCAGGGGACTTCAAAACGTGGACATCTGCAAAAATCTCGAGGTCGAAAATTTTCATCATCACAATACTTCCTTATACTACGTATAAGAAAGTAAAAAAATGGGTGTGCTTAAGACCACACGGCAGAAGTGAAAACTTCATCAAGGCGAGGTTAATAATACGAAATACAACTTTTTTTTTCGTTCTATATTCATTTACATTTACATTTTCCATTTTCGTTCTATATTACATTTAAAAAATATATATTTATTATTATTGTGTATACATTATTCTAGTACATTTCGCCCCGGTCTGAACAAGTTTTCACTTCAAAAATTCATACGTACGCATGTATATATACAAATAGACGATATGATAATTCTCATACGAGTACCCGCGCTGGTCTAATGGTAACGTACCGTCCTTACACCCGGGCGGCTCGGGATCGCATCTGCACGCGGACAAGAATTTTTCAGAAAATAAAAATACAATATTTCGCGTATTTATTCTGAATTTAAATTTAATTGAAATTAAATACCGCTAGTTAGTGTTATAATACAAAGCCGAGCGTGAAACGGTTGCCGAGCGAGTATAGCAGAGACCGGCAGAGACGCGTTAGCCCATTTTTCCATCTTTATTGAAGATATCGCGAATTATACCAGTTCATAAGAAGAATGATCCTACTATCATATCAAATTATAGGCCAATTGCATTACAAAGTGTGTTTTCAAAGATTTTTGAGACGGCAATTTATAGGAGGTTATCAGCATTCCTAGAGAATTATAAATTATTTTCAGAATCTCAGCATGGTTTTCGGTCGGGCAGGTCAACTGAAACAGCAACGATTCATTTTTTCAGATATATATATGATGCACTTGAGGCCGGAAAATATGTGGCAGGTCTTTTTTTTGATCTCTCTCGCGCATTCGATAGTCTTGATATTGACTATGTTGTAGATAAATTATACTGTCTCGGTATACGGGATCCATTATTGCAATGGATAAAATCATACTTAAGTAATAGAAAAATAGTCGTATCGTTATCCGGCCACCAATCGGAAGAGGTTACGAATGGTATGGGAGTACCACAAGGGTCAATCTTGGGCCCTTTACTATTCTTAATATTTATAAATGACTTGCCGAAGCACATAAAAAATGGTCTTGTAGTGATGTACGCTGACGATACATCGGTCGCACTTTCTGCAAATAATCGGGATGATCTGCCAAATTTAATACGATCGGTGATTGATCAATTCCAATCGTGGTGCAGGAGAAACAGATTAATGATGAATAGTGACAAGACCGTTTGCATATTTTTTTCTCAACGTAGACTTATTACTTGCGATACGGATCTGTCTAATATAGTATCTAATTCTACGGTGTTTTTAGGAGTCACGGTTGATGCTGCCCTCACTTTTGAGGGTCATGCGGACTCTGTATGTAAAAAATTAAACAAATCATACTATGCGATATTAAAGCTGAAATCATGCTTAGATACTGACGGCCTATTAAATATGTACTATGCTCTTGTTTATTCTACACTTTCTTATAGCGTTCTGATATGGGGTCGATCAGTGGGATGGAAACGCGTATTTACTGCTCAAAAAAGGATTATACGATTAATATTTGATTTAACACCAACTTACACTTGTAGGAACACATTTCAAAGTAGTAAGATCCTTACGTTCCCATGCATTTATATATATAAAGCAGCAATGTATGTTAAAACAAATATACAAAATTACGATTCCTTATCACAAATTTACGAAACAAGATCGACTAACGTTATAAGATTGAAGCATCACACCTCGAACATATATGAAAAGTCACCGGACTATTCCTTTGCCAAAATCTTTAATAAGTTACCCAACAACATCAGAGATGTTAGCGGTACAGGAATGTTTAAAAGGGCACTTAAAGAATTTCTTTTGGGAAAAGCCTTTTATTCGCTTCAGGACTACCTTGACGGTTCTCTGTGATTGTTATTGTGTCATTTGTTTAATATAATTTTTTTTTTTTTTTTTTTTTAATGGTGTTTATTATATCTTGTTTGTATATTTTTACAATTGTACATTTTCATGACAATGTCGATATCGTATTTGCGATCAATGACAATAAAGTTATTATTATTATTATTATTATTATTATTATTATTATTATTATTATATATCTCTCGCTCCCTTAGTCGAATCGACTCGAGCCGACTTTACCCGAACGAGCGTTACATTCCGAGCGTGACGGCTCAGTCTCGTTCAGTGCCCAACAATCAATGCATCAACGCGCCCAGTTTTCACTTCAAAAATCTAAAGGATTGAGATCGGGAGATCTCGCAGGCCATAAGACAGGATCGCAGCGACTAATCCATCTGTTTGGGAAGTGCTCATTCAACCATTCTCTTACATTACTAGCATAGTGTGCAGGAGCTCCATCACACATGTACATAAATCATATTATGGCGTATTTCCAATAGCATCTCGTCAATGACTTGTTCCAATGCATTGAGATACCCATTGTCATCAAGACGATTTGGTAGATAAATTACCCGAACGACCCGGAGATTTATTATGCCCAGTCAAACGTTAATGGAAAACCTCCTTTGGTGACCATATTCTCGAAATGCATGCGGATTTTCATCCACCCAGTGGTGGTATTAAATACACCATCTCTGGTAAACATATTCTCATCGCTCCAAAGAATACGTTTTAAGAAGTTGTTATCTTCTTGAATTCTATTTAATTTTTTTTTGCAAAAATTTAAGAATGTTGTCGTTTACATTGAAAATGCATGTAGTAACCTGCTTTATTTGTCCGTTCTCTTAAGATATGTACCAACATCATACATATATTTTCTTTAGTGTACGGCGCACAGTGTTCAAAATGAACGAATTCTTGATCGAAATTAATCACGCTGTAAAAGTAGGTTGAGAATTGAACTTTATTGATTATTTTATGCCGTAGAAATATGTATAAACAATGGACAATCACTCGTTCAATTTCAATTGTTCAGGGGATGCAATAAGTACTTAAAGATGCCACGATTTCAACGATCGTTAATTCCTGTGATAATTAGTACATTTATTAATAAACAAGTATTTGTTTATTAATAAATAACTGCTAATATTTAGTTATAAAGAGCTAGAGGTACTGTTGTAAGGGGGAGAGGGTGGTTGACGTTTTTCAGCCAGTTGTCAGTTGTTTTATTACAAGTACATGTTATAGGAACTATTTTTGACATACACATTGCCAAAAGACAAGGCACAGATAAAAGAAATATAAGACTAATAATCCGAGTCTTCACTTGCGTCTTCTCACTCGTACTCCTTAAGTTCAAGTTCCTCTTCGTCTGGAAAGTCAAGCAACGGAGTCATGCTCTAGATTGACATGAAATCAGAAGAGGTTATGAGCTCAATAGGGGGCTATAGAATAAGTCCTCATTGATTTAAACGGGGTTGTTTTTTGCGTATGTCTGTTCTGGTACTTCTTTACGTCCTTATTTTTGACTCTTGGGCTTCTTCTGATAATTTACCGATAGGCAACAGAACTTTCATAATAATTACAGGACCATGAATAAGAATTTTATGTACTGTACCAATTGTACAAAGGTACATATAATTCTGCAGTGGCCTTACAATATTCGTCAAACTTGTCAATAATATTAATAGAATATCCACTATTTAAAACACGCAAAATGACACCACTCTGTAAGGTGTTGCGGGAAAAACGATTATCACGTAAAATTCTCGAACGCACTAGTTGCAATTTCATTACAATCTGTTCAAAAATGTTCGCTGAGATAGTCCAAAATACGAATTTTCTTCACAGAAAAACTTTGATACTTCCATCATTTTGTAATGTAGATCCAGATGTGTAATTGCCATAGCGTCAATATACCGAAAATGCACCATAAACACTAACTAAACACCAAAATCACTAACTAAAAACTAATTAAAAGTGATTACACACTAATTGAAGAAACAATTATGCGAAATTAAAAAGTTTTCTGACGACACCAAGAAAATAATAAACTATACTTACGACTGCACTTCTAATAAAAGACTAGATACGCACGTCACTCATCGCACATTTATATACATTAGGTCCCGTTCGCATCTCTCCGCAGGCAAAATAATAACTTTTTTAATACCTACACTATAATCTTTCATTTCATGAAAAATTCACGGACTAACAAGTACTAGCAATAAATGTTAACCCTCATTAAACATGCAACTATACATAGCTGTTATACGATTATAGGCAGCCGATGAAAGCACTGCGATTGGAATCCTTAAAGTAAGTACTTTCACCTGTAATAATTACTTTAAATCGACCAAGATACCTGGCTCAGGTAATAACAAACACAACTTACCAAAATATACCCTATAGAAATATTGTTTATTCTGCAGTTTTTGATAATTAATATCTTTGGTTCTGACAAGATAAAACAGCAATTCTTGGTGAATAATTGTATGATGACACGTACAAACAAATACATAAGTTAGAGCATTATCAAAAATTATAAACTTCTTTAATTACGATCACGTTTTTGTCGATTTGTTACAATGCGGTATACTAATCTCTATCATTTATACAGAAACTATTTCCGTCCGAAAATTAAACTATGCTTAATAGTTAAAACTTTAAAACCAAGTAAACATTAACTTTGTTCTGACACATTAGATAACGGACACGGTTGCACTCAAAACGCGACAGGATTAATTGTAGCTTGTAAAATTGCAGACGATTTATCAGCTCACTCGGAAAGGTTCTCAACTACAAAATTTAAAATATATATGACTTTGCCTGCCCTATAATCAGCGAAGAACCAATTCTTTTATCTTCTGGCAAACTCTCTGACATGGTTAAAAGTCCCGTTCCAATTTTCTGTCTGTGTTTTCGGGAGTATATTTTGCTTACGAATGGAAATAAAATAACCATATCCTGTATCTAAATTTTTAATTTTAATTCTGTATATACATACAGAAAACATCACCGAAGATAGTCTAGTCGGATTTTCTGTATAAGTAAGACAGATCTGCAAAAAAGAACATTTTTTGAAAATTGTTTTAGTTTTGGTTATATTAACCATAGTGGTGATTTCAAAAATGAAATCCATTTCTTTCTATGACTCTTTTCACAAAACGATTGCATATTTTTGCGGAAATGATTCAAATTGTTCAATTGAACACTTTTGTTTTTAGCTATTCATGATTACTAGTGAGCGGACACGAAAGGTTAATGACTCATCGCCCATGGGCGACTATTGAAATGTTGTATTTTTAAAGAGGTTTTAATTTTATTTATATAATTGGATAACAAGTGGCCGGTGATCTATAAAATACATTTCATTTTGTAGTTCACGTCCAGTAAAGGAGTATTAATATTTACTAGCAATACTTTCTCAAAGTTCTCTTCTGTAAGATTTGTTCTCTTTGAATGAAGTACATCCTTGTAGATAGAAAACGTCCTTTCTACATCGCAACTGGTTATAGGTGCGTACTGGAAATATTCTTTTATTTCAGCGTATTTAGGAGTTAGATTTTGTGTCATTGTCCCCATACACAATTGCTGCAATGTTATTAAATCTGGATTTCTATTAAAAACCGCTTCTAACTTTTGCCGAAGGCCACATCCGAAGTCACTTGGAATACTTTTGAAATTATTAATAGCCACATCTAATGTGGTTAATCCATCTTTTAATTTGAGATTTCGATTTTCAAAATATGTGATTAGTTTAGGGAAATTTCCAAAATGTTCCTGAAGGAATAACAACTGATTTTTTAAATTTGGGATTTGTGTTAGTTCCTTACACTCAGAAATACTTCGAGCATCGTCATTTAAACATGTAACAAAATTTTGTAAACTATCGAAATTCTCTGCATAAAAACTAGTAGCTTCCAACCATGTTCACCATCTAGTTATTACTGGCGAGGGAGGCAGTGACAAAGATGGAAGTTTTTCCCTGTAAAGAGCTACTCTCGATGGTGCTATTCTGAAAACTTTTTTAAAAGCGGATACAAGTCTATCAATTTCCGGATACATGTCTCTGATATATTTACAGATTCTATGGAGAGCATGTGCTACATAAGTAAAATGCAGCATATAAGCATGTATTTCCTTTTATAGTCTGCCCATTTTTAACATATATGCGGCACTGTCACTAACAGAAAAAAAAAATTTCCCTGTACCTGTCGTCCGAATGAAGCATTTAGTGCAAATTGCATCAACTGTATTTATAACTGTAGACAACAAATCCATTACACACTTATAGATAGAATAGATTCAATGAAACGGTATTAAACAGGAACTATTACAAAAATTACCAAGTACGTAATTAACAGTCAAAACAATGAAAAAACGAAACAAACGTAAGTATGAATAGGTATATACATATATAACTTTATTTATCCTGCAAAATAGGTATAAGGTAAATATGATAAATTTTAAAAACCCCACACGCTCCTATCTTATTATCGCTGTTCCAATTCTTTTACTTCAGTCCTCGTTGACTGGACCCAAATTTTTAGGAAAATTTTCCAGGTGTGAATCAAGAAAATTTACTTTTAAACTCATATTACACCCTGAAATCTTGAAATTTGTCAATATCTTTTCCATCAGAGTCTTATAATTTAAGTAATTTATAGACTTTTGTTCCATTTTGCTCATAAAAATTCTTTGTTTCATCAGTTTTCTGATGCGCGGTCCTACAAATACACATTCCTGCAAATTAGTGTCGGATAAACCAGGGAAATGTTTACAGAGATATTCATTCTTAACGCTTTCTGTCTGTCTTGTAGCAATGGCTTGATAAATTGTATTATAAGTCATAATTTAATATGAAACGGTGATAATTTAAGGAGTATTAAAGAGAAAGGATGATTGACATGTAATTCAGTTATGATTGTTTTTAAAAATAGCAATTACTAAATTTCGATGGTGTCTTTTATTTCAATAGTTAATAATTCATGTAAAATGTCAGCACCGGTATGATTTTAAGTTCATGGAATTTTTATTTAGCTACTGACACAAATTAATTGAAGAAAAAAATAATAGCGTCGCGTGAAGTGAAAATTACCATACTTTTCGCAATTTTATAAAATTTCCAGATTTTTCTCCAGGTATTCCAGATATTTTTCTCGATTGAAACATTCATTCGAGATATTTCCATCCCAAGAACATAACGAACAACACAAAAAAAGAATCAACCAAATATGGCGTTCCCATCGTCTGTTGTGATCGTGAGTGCATCCAAAAAGTATGATTTTTGTAGTTTGTCCGAATTTTACGACTTTCCTTTGTAACTGTCCCGTTTTTTTCCTCAAACATTTTCCAGAACCATAACGAACAAGGCAAGGAAAGAATTACACATATCCTTCGTTCGAATCGTGAGTTATGGTCTTGAGGTCATACAAAAATCCTATAAAAAAGGCACTTTCAGATTTTCCCGGATTTTCTAATTTTTCGAACAACTTTCCAATTTTTCTTTCCCTAAGAACCCTATTCGAACAATTTTTTTTTAAGTACCCAAATCGGTCCAGCCGTTCTCAAGTAATGCGCTTACCAACGAACAACATTTAATTTTTATTTATATTAGAAACCTTAATTTCATATATCCCATATAAACATTACTAAGTTAAATTCATAGTATTAAACGTTTTGCAAATAATCTGCAAACTCAATTTTCAAATGTCTGAATACAAAAATGGCCTTGAGATTATAAATAAATATGAATCATTTAAAATTAAAATATATAATAGTAAAAAAGGGTATTCATTTTTCGTTAAAAGTAATAAACATTAATTCTTTCAATTTTTGTTTTCTAAATAATTGCATTTCCTTATTATTTATATTATTACAGTATATAACCCCTTAACAATATATTTCCTTGGAAACGTGATATTATTGACCTTTATTTCATAAGAAAATAGATTTAGATCATCAATGTGAATGTATTGATTTCCTTGATACGTATACAAGCGTACGAACAAGAAGCTAACGAAAATATTTACGGTTTTCACGACGAATTTGTGAAATGAAATGCCACCGATAAAACGGCGAAAAATGGCATCTTCACGTTGCCTTTGTTTGATCCTTAAACAGTGCACAAAAAGAAGTACACACATCAAAGGGTATCTGTGAACCCCTTAACGCCGACCAGGAGGCTCACGAGTTTTTTCTTATTCGTCTCGTAACGGCACGCTGTAAATACAGAACAATACGCCGACCAGAAGCAGCAGGAAAGGCGCAGAAGGCTCTAGGACCGGCAGGATAGATAGCAGGGATGCTGTGACAGTGTCGGATCGGAAGCCGCCTGTCGGGCGCCGCCAAGCTCATCCTCCCCTCTCCAACCAGCGACCGGACGACACCCACCCCTATCCTGATTATCTCCGCTTTTCTACGAACGTACGCACTACTGTACTATAACTAGATGTGGACTTTATTAGCGTTGGTTTTCTTCAATCCCACTCTTCTTGCGCCATAACACAATTGGTGTTTAACAAATTACTTTTTTTTGTGAGTTTTAATTTTTTTATTGTCATTACTTACCCTGATTTTTATAGTAACTTCTACAAAACGACCACCCTCACTAACACCATTACCTACTTAAGGATAAGGGCTTTTCCCTGACGTGTTTCTCAAATAGTCTTGAGTGTGATATGCACTACTACTGCTCTTGCACAGACGATTGCAAGTTACACTTATTTGATCGTCACTTGTAATTTTCATACATATATATTCTTACCATTAGTAACTCGAACATTTGGTTATGTTATCAGGTGTTGTTTTCAATGATGTTTCTAATACATCAGTTTTAAAAACTTATTCTACGCCTCAATTCGTTCGAAGCTTTAATAGGCTTTAGTTGACGACTTTGTATGCACTACCGCTCATTGAAGTGCCGATACTAAGTACTAAGAAAGGCCGTCTAAAACATGCCGATCTTTATGGACACTTCGCAATGTGAAAACCATTGTTGCAACGACGAAATCGCCAAAATAAATAATGGACGCAAAACTATTGCAACGGGACGCCAAATGATTGGGCTATGGTGCTTTGGACAGACAAGACCAAATTTAAGCACTAGACCATGTTACGCGATTGCATCGTTAATACGGTAAAGCACTGGGGTGGTTCAGTTATGGACGACTACAGAAGAATTCTCGAACATAACGGTATTACCTCAGGACTGCTCTTAATAGGGGAAATTTTTTGTCCAAATTTGTAACAAATATTTGAACTCTCAGCCGGAAGCTAATAGGGTGCAAATTATACCATAGGCCCCTTATTTCCTTTTTGTTTGTGCTTTCAAAATTTTATTGAGTGCCCAAACTTCCGTGTGCGATAGTGTACACCAACAATACCGGCCAACATTTTTTTACCCTAAGTCGGTAACAGATAAACTTAAATGGTACATATAAAGTACAAATTAATCAGGAAGCTCTAGCTATTGGCTTAGCTCTGATTACGAAGAAAAAGTAGGTTGAGACAGGCATGAAAATATTGAAGATTTCTTTAGTATGACTGGCGATTTGGTCTATTGGAATGATATTTGTAAATTTTTTGAATCTTTTGCGACACTGGATGGCACTACTGCTTGACACTACTGCTTGGATTTTAATCATATATTCGCCTGAAAGCAGTGTTGTTACATAATGGAAAGTTCTACCCTTCCAGTCCAATAACACATGCTGTTTCCATGAAGAAAACTTACGAAAACATGAACATTTTGTTAGAGAAGTACGAAAACTATAATATTCCTGAAATATTTGGGTGGAATTTAAAGTTATTCCCTTTATTTTGGGTATGTAATCAGGTTGAACTAAATTCTGTTGCGTTTTATATCTTTAGGACAATCGTGACAGGAAAAACCATTACATTAAGCATAAGTGGCCACTATGACAGAACTTTATGTCAGGAAAAGTGAATGTACGGCATCAGCCTTTAATGGAATAGAAAAGATCCCCTTCTGCACATAAGACTAGGGCCTTTGAAAAACTTTGTTAAGGCACTGGGTCTACAAGATACGGTTTAATATCTTCGAGAAAACTTCCTAAAATTAATAGAAGAGAAAAAGGTATTTCCGTTGGATCTCACACACGAGAAACAGTAAGAGATAGACACTTTTAAACCAAATTAACAGCGCAGAGGAAAGCTGCGTAGGTGTCCATGGTTTAAGTTTTTGCCAGTTTTTTGATAAACAAAGAAGGTGAAAATTATAAAACTGATGTAAGCATTTCAAGGTGTTGGATGCAATATGTCCCTCTAAGTGCACTTTCTAAATTTTCACTTAGACGTTTATCCAGAAAATATGGTCGTCGTTAACTGTGGCCACAGCGAGTGCTTCCACCAGGATATTTGAAGAGTAGGAAAACGCTACCTGGACAAATCAAATCTTGTAATATTAGCAACTCACGGTTTGAAGTTAGTAAGGTAGGCTGTGGATGTTCTTTGACAAGAGAATGCAATATTTTGTCACATTTCTAATAAACAGAATCTTCCATCAAAATCCAAATTTGACCATCTGCCTTTTATTTACGTCAATGTTTCTGTTTTTTTTTTCAAAAATTTTTTGTCATTTTATGGCAAAACTAAAAGTAGAAATTTGTTAGTCAATTTGTAGGAATTCAGAAATTGTTTCCGATATACATCAAAATAGATGTATCGATGAATTGATTACAATTACTCCCTTTCACGATTCGACATTCTTCTCATTCAATTATTAATAGTTACTTGTTTAAAGTGATGACATCTTATTTTTTTAATGTAACCGTATGTTTAATTACTGATTTCATAGAAAGATCAGTGAAATTTTAAAACGTATCGGTTTTATACATCCGTTGACGCGAAGATGCCGTTTATTTTGAGTAAAAAGTTTGTCAACTATTCATTTAGTGAAACTCGAATGCATAGAACTCTTATATTTTGTTGGATACGAACAAAGAAGTAGAACCCAGCACCCTTGAAAGCAGACCAATCGTCCAATCTACAGTTAGCATCATCGAGAAGATGGTGTGTGGACATGTTCAACATATTGTAAATCCTGGGCTCTCTAAGATTAGCAAAAAAGCGAAACTTAGTATTTGTGTTTAAGTATTGGTCATATTACTTCTAGCAAAATTGTCACTGGTAATAATATCTTATAGATTGCTATTACGTTAAGGAAAAAAGAGCAAAGTACCATCCTTACAAAGCTTACCCAATGCACGAACTCAAAAAAGGTAATTCCAACCGCCACTTTCAGTTTCGTGTAATTATGCAGGATTTATATAATAATAATTCGTAATTTCATCGAGACATTCTTTTTTTCCTATAAAAACTCGTCTAGGTCTCCAGATCGTTCACTCCTTGCTTTTTTTAGTTAAATCAAAAGTCTTAAGTTTCGAAACGGCAAAATCTAAAGAAGTTGAAAACTGGAACTAGAAACGAAATGCACAGAATTACTACAGAGGTCGGTCAAAATGTACAAGAATAATGTGACCATAAGTCTGTTTATTTTCAGGAGACTGGCATTTAGATGAATAACATTGTATATTTGATTGTTGAATATTATTTTTGGGGTATTTATTAATAGATAATAAAATTCTTTAAATACATTTTATTCCAAAATTAGGTTATGTTAGGTATGAAAATGTTATTTGTCAATTTTAAAATTAAAGATTTTATCAGATTAGCTGTTATATAATTGAAAGTAGTGTCAAAGTGTTGTAATGAATTAAAATCAACGTGCTCTCTTTTTCTTAAACAATAACATTATTTTATTGAATTTGGTTCATAATTTTGTCGCTCACTAAACACACATTCGTGTACACCGTACACAGATGTATTATTAAATATTTAAGTTACTTAAGCATCAGAAAACCTTCTCTTATATTTATGAATGAAAATAAAAAGAAAACGACAATCAGTATATTTGATTTGAAAATTAGTTTTAATACTGACCTATACCGAACACGGAACGTGTATTGACTCGTTACGAACTGTATTTATTTGTCATACAAACTTTCTCCTTTTCTGTCAGTGGTTTTCAATAGCTCTACGTCATATACGTATATAGGTTTCGGAAAGGGAAGTTTGTGCTCAATTTTGGAAACACCAAAATAATATTTACATAGGTACCTTCTTTTCGTGGTTCGTAACCTTTAACTCTTCAGAAAACTGCATTAGCAAAAGCACTCCGGTTTTTTTCTTCTGGGCGACACTCAAAACGAAAGAGATTTATATTTTCCTGTTTTCGTCCAATAACCATGTCGTGACGATCCACTCCGACTTCTCCCGGGCAATTTTTCCATTCTCCTGACATACATGAGCAGAAAACATCTCATATACGCAAGAGGAATTAAAATCCATACTATAGTATCTAGTTTGTAATGGATAGTTTTGCGAACATTTGAGTGTCGCGACAATTTGGCGCCGCGAATGTGGCCCGTTGATTGGTCGACGACGCGTGTCGTACCAAGATAAATTCATCCCCTCTTATAAAGCGGACCAATCACGATGCACTCGATGATTATGACTTTTCGCAGGGTGTTTTTGAGATTTTACCCTCGTGTACGAGTCCTTCTTGGTTCATTCTAGAGTTTTAGCTCGTGGTGAACGGTTGCTTCTTTTTTAGTTCTGCTCCTGCGCCGCAAAGCCCATTTTCACTAGTTTAAAACTTGCTACGCACCCTTGTATGTTCAGTCTACAAGTAGAAACTACAGCGAGTACAGCTTCATAATACCTTAAAATTCCCAGCAGATACTTCGATGTTTGTTTGAATTGAAAATTGTTAATATACTATGAAGATTCCTTGTATAAATACGTGAGTATTATTATAATATTTTTTAAATGTATATACAAACAAATGTAGTAACTGGCTTCACGTTAATTTACTAATAGTGTACTTTTTTTAAATACGCTTTGCGTGACATCATTTGTTAATTTTATAACGGAACGTAAGGTTTCGTAGAGCAAATGGCAGTGCAGCATTCTAATATTGATCAATTATGTGTTGTCACTTTAAATGGATAGTAGATTCGAGATCAGCTGATGTAGTTAGCGCCCATATGCGGTGAATCGATGTTTGGTGGTCAGTAGAAACTGTTGCTTTTGTCCATTGATAGATGTCTCTTTTTCTGTCTCTATCTATGTTCCAATTTCAGTATTATACGTAGGTTTATTTGTAAAAAAAAGAACAGATTTACATGTTTTGTATTACGATCTCACTGTTTTGGTTTAGTTTTTTTTTATTTACAAGGATTCGCTTGTTCGTTTTCAATAAAATTAATCCAAAAAAATGAATCTTTAGACTTCTTACACCGAACCTTCTTTATTATTAATTTAAAATTATTTTAAAGAGGACCATAATTAGGAAATTAAATCTGAAACTTGTTATCCAACCTTTGAGACACAAAATAGTTGTCTTCATATTTTATCGTAAGTATACTTATGGTAACATTTTGATGCGATTCTGATTGAATATTTGCTTTGTTTATTTTTTCTTTAATATATATTATTACTAGTTGTATGTCAATTTCCTGTTGTATTATAATAATAAAAATCGACAAAAATATTCCATTAGCATTATATGTACGTACATTTATTTTGAATCTATGAAACCAAATTCCTCATTATGTATAGACTTTGAGTTATAGAATATAAAGTTCATAAATTACTTAAATATATTGACATAAATTATAAAAGGTCGTAGTTCAAATCAAAATAATTATGAACGTATGTTTAAATTAAATTTGCAGTGCATCATTTTTCTGTTTATGGTGCACTAGACTATTCTTCTATTCTAAGTACTTGTTGTTGTGAATTCGAGTAGGTGATGTGGTTTGGAAGAAATTAATTCCACAAAACCAACCTACGCCAATGACTTACTCCAATTAAAGTCTTTGATAAGCATTTAAAAAATTAATCCGTTTGTTCATAAGACCAATTGAATAAACTAGAATGAATTATTTAATAGTTTTCTTAACATAAGAGCGGTATGTAGTTACAAAACTTAATTAGATTCAGTTAGGAATTATTGCCGAATTTAAGCACGTTAGGTATATTTTTATCACGCCTAACAATCACTTCATAATTGATCATCCTTAGATGGTTCAGCCCTCTTACAAAACTAAATAATGAGGATGATTTAATGTGAATGTATTAAACAAAGAAACTTGAGGTAACATATAGTTTTCTACTTGAGTGTACGTTAAGAAATGCGAGATTTAATCTCCTAAAAATGTTGATAAAGTAGTAGTACATTAAATTAAAACAAGTTAGTAAACATTACTATTGAAACCGAATAAGAATGACATTTTAAGGTTAAGTTCATAAATTCGAAAGCTTTTGAGACTGTAGTTTGCAGCAAAATGCTCAGTTGCTTAAACAAAAATAATAATAATGGTTATCGGAAGGATCGCTCCACTGCATTCGCATCGGTTTAATTTTTGCAATATATATTGGATAACCTTGATGCGGGGTATACGACCAGATTATTTTTCGATTTGACACGCGCATTGGAAACCCTTCATATTAATTACATCGTCCACAAATTGTGGGCAGTCGGTATACGAGACCCATTGTTGTCGTGGATTGAGTCCTTTTTAAGGGATTCGTGGTTATCTGTGCCCTATCCGGTTGTAGAGATGAGGGCTATGTGAAAGCAGGGGTGCCTGAAGGGTCTGTGTTGAGCCCATTATTATTGTTATTGTTTATTAACGATATGCCATCGTATCTGACTGAGGCGGGTCTTACGTTATTATTTGCTGATGATACCATCCTTTGCCGTCTGTGCGGATAGTCCAGAATTATTACAACAATCTGTATTCAATCTGTATCTCTTGCTGTGCGTTAATTCTCCGCATGGTGTAGTACAAATCGTCAACTTTAATAAAACGATGTGCACCAGAGGCCAGCTTTAGATTTTTCGATGGACTTGGGAGTATCTAGGGAGCAATCTGCGAATCTGCTGAACTTAATTTTGACAAGCAGTTCGACAATATCTGCGGTAAACTTAATAAGTTCCTATTACGCAATTCTGAAAGTAAGGCCAACTTTTGTTCGGACAAATCAGCTTAACGTTTACTACGCCTCGGTACATTCTATACCGAGTTATAACGTGTTAATATGGGGGTGAGGAGTCACTATTTGTGGGACAGAATTAGATTATTCGTCTGCTTTTACTTTCTTATACGTAGTATAAGGAAGTATTGTGATGATGAAAATTTTTGACCTCGAGATTTTTGCAGACGTCCACGTTTTGAAGTCCCCTGATACCAAAAAAGTGGTTTTTAAAAAATGTCTGTGTCTCTGTTTGTCTGTCTGCGTGTCTGTGTGTGACCACGATAGCAGTAAAACCGCTATAGCTATCTATTCCAAATTTTGCATTTAGTAGTATAATCTCCCTCTTGAGAACTGATTAGATTTTCAGTAAAATCTGCAGACCGGAAGTAGTAGTTTACTTCAGTGAAAAAATCGAATTTTGCCAATGTTTCGTCAACTACTAAGTTTAGACAAATTTTTAAAGAATTCAGTATTTAAAATTGAAATTCTGAACAATTTTATTAAAAAAGTTTTTCCGAATTTCCTACCGGAAGTAGGTCTTTTAGTCTTATCGAAAATCAGTTTTTTGCAAATATTTTGCAAGTCATGCTTTTTAGACAGGTACGTTGCGAGCATAAAAGTATTTAGAACTTAATTTTCAATACCTTTTGTATAAAAGATAAATCAAAATTCGGACCGGAAGTAACACTTTTACTCTTAGCGAGTAGTGCTTTCTTTCGAATATCTCGAAAAGTATGCATTCTGTAGAGATTTATTAAGAGAATAGAAGTATTTATAATAGAATTTTGAATAATTTTTATATAAAAAATTCTATAATTTGAAACTTTCATACGTATAAGAAAGTCGTGTGGTGGCCACACCTCATTTTTTGACGAGGGATTCGGGTAGGGATGTTTTTAATGCGAATGGGATACTCACGTTCACGTTACATGCGTGATTTGACAGTGTAAATATCTGGAAATCAAATCTATTACAGTAAAAAATATTACTCTTATTAATATCAAATTTGATTTATTTGTAAGGCTAGCTATAATTAAGAACTACAACAATAAATAAGTTAGAGGATTTGAGCGTCTGAGATAATGATGGATTGTTTTAGCGTTTCATCGCATTATATTGGCTTCTAACGCGAACCCCTCGCCAAAATTTTTATCTTCGAAAATGTAATGCTAAGAGTTAGAACGCCTGCAGGTTCATTTGAAATTAATACATGAAAAATATGTTATTAAAGTACATTTTTGAAACATATTTGGCATTCTATTAAAACATCACCAACTTGGATAAGAATAATAATAATAGTTTCTACATGTTAAAAGAGAAATAAGAAGAAGACTATATCCTTACATAAAGATACCTATACGAATCTGCTGCTTCCTGATTCCTCTTTATTATTATACCAAGTAGTGAAACGTAGTTTTTGACACATGTGGCAGTCTTTGAATTTCGAAACATTATATGGAGTTATGAGCGACCAAAGCTTCACTCTAACATAAAATTCTGTTCCAAAACTTATTTGAGACCTGTGTTAGAGTGCAACAGTACCATGTTAAAGATCCGATAAGTATTTTTGATCTGTATGCTCCCGATTTAGAATTATAACTCGTAATCTCTGTAAATCTAGTGAAAATAATAGTCAATATTTAAAATCGGTGAATTTCTTAATATAGTCACTGTTAAAACGGACGTAAAGTTACATTCAACTTATTAATTGCTATTTTATCAATCTTCCAGGTAATGATCTTTGGGTTAGTAAAATACATTAATTTTCTGTTTCTCTTCGATTGCTTGTTTATATATTTTACTACCTAGCTAAAAGAAAATAATATAAAATAGAAATATAATTATAAATGTCATTACGGTTCTTGTTACATATTTATTACCATGCTTGCAAGGAAAGGAAAACTATATTGATTTAAAATTAGATATCTGTCTTGTCAATTGGGCTGAAATAGTGACATCTTGTGTAGAGAAACGATACAATAGAACAAAGTGTAGCGAGTATACACTTGTGATGTTGAATTCAGTTACTTTTCAGTATTTGTAACTATCCGTTACTTTCTAATTCAATATCCGTTACTTTTTCGTCGTTACCGAGTACTTGTTCAAATGTGCGGTGAGGGAATATGTGTAGTTAATATATGGTACAAACAAAATGTTCCCTTATATACTAATTTTAATATCGCGAGATCAAAAATTATAATGATAAAGGTTTGCCATGGAATGTAAAACCTCTGGCTTAAGTTATATAATTAAGTGTCATACTGTCATTATATTTTTACAAATTAAGACCTGTGTTAGAGTGCAACAGTACCATGTTAAAGATCCGATAAGTATTTTTGATCTGTATGCTCCCGATTTAGAATTATAACTCGTAATCTCTGTAAATCTAGTGAAAATAATAGTCAATATTTAAAATCGGTGAATTTCTTAATATAGTCACTGTTAAAACGGACGTAAAGTTACATTCAACTTATTAATTGCTATTTTATCAATCTTCCAGGTAATGATCTTTGGGTTAGTAAAATACATTAATTTTCTGTTTCTCTTCGATTGCTTGTTTATATATTTTACTACCTAGCTAAAAGAAAATAATATAAAATAGAAATATAATTATAAATGTCATTACGGTTCTTGTTACATATTTATTACCATGCTTGCAAGGAAAGGCAAACTATATTGATTTAAAATTAGATATCTGTCTTGTCAATTGGGCTGATATAGTGACATCTTGTGTAGAGAAACGATACAATAGAACAAAGTGTAGCGAGTATACACTTGTGATGTTGAATTCAGTTACTTTTCAGTATTTGTAACTATCCGTTACTTTCGAATTCAATATCCGTTACTTTTTCGTCGTTACCGAGTACTTGTTCAAATGTGCGGTGAGGGAATATGTGTAGTTAATATATGGTACAAACAAAATGTTCCCTTATATACTAATTTTAATATCGCGAGATCAAAAATTATAATGATAAAGGTTTGCCATGGAATGTAAAACCTCTGGCTTAAGTTATATAATTAAATGTCATACTGTCATTATATTTTTACAAATTTTATGTCAGTCATATGTCAATATGACACTTAATGATATAACTTAAGACAGACGCTTTACATTCCATGGCAAACCTTTATCAATATAATTTTTGATCTCGCGGTATATTATGTTAAATACATAAAATTCGTTAAAAGTTTCACACAAAACATTTCAACTCAAAATTAAAAGTAAAATGCGAAAGCCTAAGTATTTCTTAAGCAGAAATTTTATTTACGATAGGCGACATATATAATAAATCTATAAAAGTCCCCGACTCCGATATTAAATCCCACAAATAAATGTAGAATGTAGTACATGGCACAAAAGTTATTTCACATTGCATCAATATAGTAAGTTCAAACAAAACTTTTATAATGAAATCGACCTACGCAAATACAAGTAATACTAATAATTGGTTAAATTCAAATACATTGCACAAAGTTATTTACTCTAAATTATATTTCTTAATAAAATATTTCAGACAAGAATGCATTCTAAAAGTTATATATTATGAGAATAACTGTTTGGAAAAGTAACAAGTAAAAAGTGTTTGAAACCAGTATTCGTTACTTCGGATCTTATCGAGTAACGAATACCTTAGTAACGGATAGTTACATTTGCAACACCACTAGTATACACTATTGATGTACAATATTCGAACACCTATTATTAAAAATAAATATTTAATTTTTTCAATTATACTTTCTTGTCTTATTTCTTTTAATATAATTATACAGCTTTCACCACCGGTCTGTCCCCCGTTATGGTAACTGTATACATACAGCAGTCTATACAATAATTAATACAGAGTGATTCACAGCTTAAATATAGTATAAATACAGGCGAATGACCAAACACGTCTAATCTGATTGATTTTCTGATTAATAACGCAAGTCAAGAAGAAAAAAATATATGTAATGTGTTCAGTGCATTATATAAAGTACAGTGGATGCAAATTTAGCATTCAACATAAATTTTGAGGCTATCACTTACTTCGTAAATGACCTTGAAAATATTCATATTATATATGTGTTCCCTGCCTACTCCTTTTCTGTTCTTTCTTTACCTCTTTGTATTATTTTTCTTGTCAACTTATTAGAGTTCATTAACCGTGTCTATTCTAATTTCACAACTAACTTTCTCAAAATAGATTGGGGCGGCTATTGTATTATAGTCTCTTGCCTTTGTCATTATTATTATCTTCTTTTTTTTTAACATATTGTTTTACTTATAGTATGGTTCTTCGTCGTGTTTTGACACTTTCTGGATCTATGTCTTTGTTATAAACTGCTTTAAAATACTTACCAACTACAGAAGTACACATTTGTAGAAATTATTTTTTATATATTTTTGGTTACCATTCCTTCACTCTTCCTTATATACTTCTTTCTACTTTAAATTCCTCTTTTTGATTTGTCCAGACATCCATCATTTGTTGTATGTTTCTTTGTGTCTTCGCAATTAGTAGGTACTTTGTCATCTGCATATAAGAAACTTTTAATTTTTATGGAGACTAGTTCTCTATATCCAATCAGTGTTTAATCTGTTTTTCCTTTCATATTCTTTACGTTTATCCATTACCAGTATACCTATAAGTAGTGGGGTTAAGTTACCCTTTGTTTCATTACTCTATTGACGCCAAATGGCTACAAACGTTGTCGATGTAATTAAATCCTTGCTTTTACATTACACTATATTCTTTTAGTTACTTTTATGTGCTTGTTTCCTCAACCCATTCTATTAAATTTCTTACCATAAAAATGTTTTTGTTTATTGAACTTTGTATCCTAGAGGTTGGCCACTCTTAGTATATATAAGAATGTATTTCTAACGTAATTTTATTATAAAACTATGGTTAAAGAATTTTAACATAAATAATTACGTAAAACTAATGATTAAATTGTGTAAATGTTGAGTAGTTTTCCAGGGTCTTTTACCAGTGTACGTGCCTGTAATACTTCACAAAAGTCTCTGGTCTAATATTTATTAGAGAATTATTCGCATGACATGTGCATAAATAACTGTCAGAGGAATTTAAACGTACCCATTTCCATTTCATCTTCAAATTGTTCCTCTGTACTTTGTCGTTTAATATGTACTATAAACGGGGATAATTTTATTCTCATTTGGGTTTAGTGAGTTTTTAATATGGTCCAAAGAATTTACTGGGCACGTACAATTATTTAGAGGATAGTAATATTAAAATATATAGAATTGCGTCCCTTAATATTCAGATTTATATTATAAAATGTCACTTTGTTCATTTATATTTTACTATATATATATTATTTATGTAGTTGAATTTAAATGCATGTTTATAGTAAACTTAAACCTTTTGATGGGACAGCATAAGTAGTACCGGCTGTCCTATGCTTATTTGTTTACATTTTCATTTATACTTGTTTGATTTTACATTAGATGACAGCCAATTTGTTATTTTGTCATATTTACTAATAATATTGCCACTACAAGAAGTTTGTTGTTGTATGTTTATTTACTTATATTAATTATAATTAATGAATACTGACATATTAATATTAGTTCACTACCAAGACTCTGTAAGTTTAAATATAATATTTTGTGTAGTAATTTAAAATCAATTCGAAATGAGATATTAATATCTAGCTTTAAAAAATAGTTTTCGAAAGCATTACGTATTGGATGAATGCCCAGTCATTTTTATAGACTATGCTATATGAAAGTAAAATTATATTTCAGAATTGATGATCTCGAAGTATGTTGTAGATAAGTATTTTGTTATTGGATTACAATTTTTTCAGATTATTTATTTGTTCAATATAATGTCGAAGGTGCTCAATCCATTTAAATAAAGGCTTTTTGTGGTGATCCCAATAATAATATTAACTCTATTTTAAGAAGTACATAAATAAAATAACTCTGACCAAGGGATACAATTAAAAACATTTAAGGCATTATAAATCGTTAAAACACACCACCGATGGCATAGGTGGTATAAGCCTTTTAACGAAATGAACGAGTTACGTTATAAACACTCTATTGTCGTAAGTTATGACAACAGAGTGATGACAAATTACATTGCGTTTACAAAGCTGTAGTTCGTAAATAATTTGAGGTTATGTTTGCATTGACATTTTAAAATATTAACAAATATGTTTAAAATTATTAGCGACCACGGGATACAATTAAAAACATTTAAGGCATTATAAATCGTTAAAACACAGCACTGATGGCACAGATGGTATAAGTCTTTTAACGAAATGAACGAGTTAGGTTATAAACACTCTATTGTCGTAAGTTATGACAACAGAGTGATGACAAATTACATTGCGTTTACAAAGCTGTAGTTCGTAAATAATTTGAGGTTATGTTTGTATTGACATTTTAAAATATTAACAAATATGTTTTAAATTATTAGCTATGTATACAAAAAAACAAGCAAAATAAACTTATTCTAAATATTGGTGATTAAGAGTCATACATGCTAATTATAAATTGTAATACGTTTTGTTTTTCGAAACCCAATACTTTATACCACCATTTCTTGAATTTTACTTTCATAATGGTTAACTCTATTAACCCAAATGTGGTCACATGCGTTAGTAATAACTCTTTCTATAATTGTTTGCATTCTTCCACATTTCTATCATATTTGTCAGTGTTATTGTAATAATATATTCGTGTAATGTCGCGCAGTAGTTCAATTGGGTTAAACATACATTAGTAGGGTGGAAGTCGAAGAATCACGTGCCCATGCCTTCCTGCTAAGTGATCAGCTTTTATATACTTAGTTGATGCATTACATAAAGATATAAATGAAATTATGATTAAAATAATTTATTCATTCATTATATAAATGTAAATTATAAATAACTTTAAACATATTGTTATACCGTAGTCGACATATTTTAATTTCTGATACGAAAGTAGAAAGAGGAAAAGAGCGCGACGAAATAAACTAAAGATAAACATAAGTGAGGCTACCAAGACAGTACACTCGACAAACCTTTCCTATGAAATGTAAGGCGTGAGGGTCCCCGCGACCGTTTTCGCTTTGGTGGGTTCAACTCTGTCTTGACATAGACCAACTTCTCTTTACTGTTACAATATGAATTTTTAAACTACTTGTTCCTTTCTACAATAAGAAAATATTATTATAAAAATATTTATGGTATGAAGTATAATTAATAGAAAATATTACTTCTCGAACTGCTGATAGTGCGAGTAATGGCTTATTATTATTATTACCGTGTTGTCTTTCATAATACCCGATTAAAGACAGAATAATTTTGTTTGCTTGTTTACTCACCATTTTAGGCATGATTTAGTTTTGAAAACTACTGATCTTTATATATAATACCCACGTATAGATATAGTAAAATGGAATTAATAATTATAAAAATGAGCCCCTTGTAAACAACTAACCGCGTAGGATTTTTGATATGTTGCAACCACATACAGTTCTGGTAACATAATATATTCACTGGGATTTTTATACCCTGTCTTAGAATATGAGGGAGCTTAAAATGTAGTAAGCAATTTCATGGACATCTAAACAATTGAGAATGCCTTACTTTGTACACAGTTTTAAAATTTTGTTGTTCTAAGAAGTGTTAAGAATGTATGTTAGTAAAATGATTGTACAAGAGTGAGTTTTTGGATTAGTACGTAAAATCTATTCAAAATAAGAATTAAATGCGATGTTTGACATAATAGTCTATTGTGTTAAACTCGCGCATAAAAATATTTCATAAGGATACAACATAAATTATTGATGTTTTATTAGGTTTCCAAATCTACTTTTAAAATTTATTATCATTATATCAGAAATAGAATAACAAACATAAATGTACAAACAATTAACTATACATAAACTATTATGATTCACTGGACAATAATAAGTCACTTTCACTATCACTATTTCCAATACAAATATCAAATAGCTCCACGATATCATTCATTAATCCATCCCACAGTCTTTTTTTCTAAATAGGTAGTTAGCCTTTCTATTTTACCTGAACGGTATGTTGTATTGTCCATTACTATCACAGTATTATCTGGCAATTTATGTAAGACTTGTTAAAACCATTCTTCAAAAGTGGTACCTAGAATTCGTTTTAACATGGTAGGCATTTATTTTTCTACCTTCGAACAGGTTCGTTTTGAAGAAAGAAACTGAACAGTAGCTGCGAATAGTATTTTTGACAGTTTCATCTCTTAGTTTCGAATGCCTACCTACCCATTTGTTCTTGGGATAGCCTTTGTTCGCCTGCTACTTTACATTCACTGATTATGTGATAACAATTGATTTTGCCAGCCCTGTAATTATTCTTTATAATATATTGTCATTGAAATAATACCTTTATTTTACTTAGTGTTCTGGAGATAATCATTACATTTACTATTGTTTCCATTTTTGAAATTTGTAGCATTTACATTTTGTATATAATATTTAGCTATGTTTTTCGTGGTTTTAATAATATGTGTACCAATCAACTCAGTTTGGGTGGTTAATCTATTGGTTCGCTTTGATCTGGCTGACCACTAATATTCGTGACATACTTGAAAGCACATATTGTATTTAATAACTAAATATAATAAACCAAAGAAAAATGTAAGACAATGTTCACAAGTTATGGCTTGGTTATGTTATTAAATGTGGTGGGTATCAGGTACTTATTTTTCCATATTAAATTTGTCTGTGTAAGAACCAATGAAATGTCTAAAAAAATATATACTATTTTGGCACAATATTTGAATCACTGCTTCGTATTTCGAGCAAGGTATATGAGGATTATTGCAATTTAATGTTACTTGGCACGAATTAACTGTTTATAACGTTATAGGAAAAAAACTTATTCTTAATAAAAAATGTTGTTTTATCAAAACCCCTTTTAGGAAATAAAAAAAAAACAGTAATAATTTAAGATAAGATAAAAAACTTGAAATGATGTCGAGTTGTTGATTTTAAATATGACAAGTCCGAATGTTATATTACATTATTAATACTAAACAAAAGGCTTTTATTGTTTTTGTGTTTGTAGAAAAGGATGACCACTAAACTCTAACATTATTCCACATAATCTCCTCCACATCTAGCGCAATCTTTAACTCTTTTTCTAAATTGATTGTAAACTTTGTTCAACATTTCAGCAATAATTTCTCGAACAACCTCCGTAATCCTCATTTTTATATAATTCAAATCATTTCCATTGTTTCTCTGTAAATTTAAATATTGTCTTTAAATCAAGGTATCTTGAACTGGTCATCCGTCTTGTTGGAAGTAGATGCGTCGCAATTCCTCTTGCTCAAGCGACGACAATAAAAAATTGTGAAACTATTCCAAGTAATTGTGTTGATTTAAATTTCCATTAAAAAAATAGGGTGTAGTGATTATGTTTAATAACGTTCAGAACCAAACATTGTCTTTTTGATATCGCTGATTTCGGGCATTACTTCTAAATTTGGAATATCCTTTAACCAATATCTACAATTTTGTGAGAAAACAGTGCTCTTTGTCGAAAACGTTGCTTCATCACTAAACATTAAATTCTGATTAAAAAGGCGATGTTCCATAGTGTCCTCGCCAACCCATAAACAAAGCTCGAGTTTGGAAACGTGACCTGCATTTTCTAAGGTATGCCTAAAACTAGGTTTATAGGATAAATTTTATTCGCTTTATAAATTGTTTGCAATAATGTATGACTAACATTGATTTCACTTGCTTGCTGGCGTAAAGAACTCCTAGGATGTTCCGTAACTAATTCGATAGCCATAATGGTCACAGCATCATCATCATTGACGCTTGCGAGGCGAGGCGTCTTTTTGTCAAGAACTGATCCCCTCTCATCAATTAATTTATTCGATGCTGTTCTGCTTACACGTATATATTCGGGTATTTTTCGTTAAATAACTGTATTGCATATTTATACGAGACTTCTCCTATACCATAAGATTTCATCAGGTAGATTCGCTGGTTTAACGTCAACATTTTTCACAAATAAAGCTAACTGAACTGTCAGGCAATGTCGTTTCTTAATGATTAACACATAGGTAATGCGATACAGATGTAACATTTGCACTTAGTCATACATATTTAAAATTAGCAACTTGATTACTGGATTTTTTACTTTCTTTTACGTAGTAGTGATACCGAAAAAGTGGTTTTAAAAAAATGTCTGTGTGTCTGTCTGTCTGTCTGTGACCACGATAGCGGTCAAACCGCTGGAGATATCAATTCCAAATTTTGCATTTACGTGTATAATCTCCCTTTTGAGAACTGATTAGATTTTCAGCAAATTCGGCCGACCGGAAGTAGTAGTTTACTTCAGTGAGAAACTCGAATTTTGCCAATATTTCGTCAACTACTAAGTTTAGACGAATTTATAAAGAATTCATATGTACTTAAAATTAAATTTTAGAAGAATTTTATTAAAAAAATTTTTCGAAATTCCTACCGGAAGTAGGTTTTTTACTCTTATCGAAAATCGGTTTTTTGCAAATATGTCGTAAATTATGCATTCTATATATATTTATGAAGAGTACAAAAGTATTTAAAGTTGGATTTGGAATATTTTTTATATAAATGAAATTCCAAAATTCGGACCGGAAGTAACACTTTCATACGTATAAGAAAGTCGTGTGGTGGCCACACCTCATTTTTATTTTTTATTTCGATACAATCAATTTTTTTTTATGAATAAGTTTTTCTAATAAAACTCATATTCAAAAATTTTTCCCTCTATGTATATCTATCTATAAAGAAGATGCTAGTAGGACTATAAATTAAAATTTAATTAAACTATGTTTAAAGTTTTATTTACACATTTCGTAAATTGTTTCTTTACATTATTTATAATAAGATAAGATGTTTTAGTCTTAGGTATTACATTTAAATAATATAAAAAATATGTTTTCATGTTTCTATTGTGTACCATTTATTTTTTTTTACATGTAAATATTAGAAATTATAGTAAATCTTATAAGCATTAAATTAGATAGTGTAGCCCTCCCTCCATCATACTCCCATTTTTTTTTTTGAATTGCTAGTACAAGTAAAAAATTTCTGCTTAAGTATATTCTTCCAGGCATTGATTATTGTATTCAAATTATTTTCAAAACACTGAGCCATACAAGATTCCTATAGTTCGTAATATATAACATACCTAGGATAAAATTCATTATCATAATATTTCACGAAGACTTCTTCATAAAATGCCACTGTTGTATCACATGAGTCATCCGGTAATGTTCGATTATAATCTTGTTCATATATTCGTTCAGCTCTTCCAATTAAAACATCCGCAACAATCATCGCCCTATTTGTATTGGACTTACTTGAATATTTCCATCCGTGTGTAGGATTTGTAGTAAAATATACGCCGCAACCATATCTTGAGTTCTGCACAAGGCGATAGTCAAAATTCGTACGTATTATTGAGTGTACATTACATGCATCAGTGTCATGATAGAATTGACGTATTTTTGGTGAAGAACATCTACTTTGATATTCTGCCAACTTGAGCTTAAAACATCCATTTAAATAAGGATTATGAACTTCAGTTGTGCGCGTTATGTTGGGTTGAAAGGAATCATCTTGGACCGTACCTGCACTTATTGCTTCAAAAAAATCTTTTCTTAACTTACTTCCTTCGATTGAATCTTCAGGTAATAAAGTTTCTTGGTAAATTGGACGTTCTATCGAGTAGTCTTCTAGAATGATCGATTCCGATGGGTAACATTCCTTTAAATAGCTGCTCAACATTTTTCTTATTGATATTTTAAAAGATGTGATTAGCAAGATAGACACTAGCACACCTACTACTCTAAATAAACTTTAGTACTGCGGTGAATTACCGTCGATTGTAGTATTTATCTTCAATAAGTATTGCGAATTAATTTATCTATTGTCAACAATCCTATACGATAGCGATCTATTTATAACTTGGAATTTTAAAATACATATTTTATTGCTAATCTTGTAATGTATTTGTTTATCAAATTTAATGCCAGTGCATTCAGTTTCAGACTATCGAATTATGACCACAGACAAACAATTCAATTTTAACACAAAATGATATAAGTATATAAGTATTTTTTCATTTATGAATCTAGAAATATAGAAACATGGCCATTTATTTCATATTTAATACTCTATTCTTTGTGCCACGCCTTCCATTGAGTTTATTATGCTGTATTTTGCCAAATAGTTTCTTACATTTAGATTAGGTATTGTTTTCTTCTACAATTCCCTTCCATACTTATCAATTTGTCAAAGAGTATTTTGCTATGCACGCTTTACTTATATAAACCGATCGTTTTATCGAAAATGCTGATGATATGACATCATCAATTGTTGATGTGTGTAATGACGATCCTGTTTTGTGGAAATGAGTTTGTTTGACATAAGTAAGGCGTTTGACATCGTTACTCTTAATATATTGATGGAAAAACTTACATACATATTGTGGCATCGTGGCACTCACTAAAACAAATAAAATCCTACTTCTCGGGTTGAATGCAGGTAACGAAATCGATTGAGGAGACTGCTGATCGATCCGAAATCAAAGAGAGGGTACCTCCGAGATTGGTACTTGGGCCGATCTTATTCATTATATATTTATGAATGATTTTCTCTATAATGTCCAAGGCAGAGAGTTGTGTCTAGATGCAAGTGATACTTTGCTGTTAATAATGGCAAAAGAACTTGAAAAGCTGAAAGTAAGATCTGCTCCTGCCATTCAAAAATCAGAAGGTTGCTTTGCGGAAAATCAGCTAAAAGTGAAGCCAAACATGTACAAAACTTGAAATTTTTGGACGAGAACGTGAGAAAAAGGTGGATAAACCAAATTGTTGGGTCTGGTAATAGATTCCAATCTGAAATGAGGATTACATATAGATAGTCTGGCTACTAGGCTGGCGTCCGCCGTAAACACAGTAAAAGACTGAGACGTGTAATCACATACGAAGTAACAGGGGGAGGGGCGTACTTTTCGTATTTCAACTCTTTCCTCAGTTGCTCAAGAACTCTCTTATGGGACAAGCGGCGGACGCAGATAAAGTTTTTCTTTTGCAAAAAAGCTATCCACATCGACAAACACACACTCGATCCAAATGAACGCCATAGAAAAATCATATAAGAACTCTCTATCGTCGGATGCCATAATCACAGTATAGATTATTGGGGTTCCAAACTGTATACTTACTTGGAGATAGAAGCTCTACCACTCAATGAGAAGGGTGAAAGAATTGCTAATAGGAACAGCGCCGAGGAATTTTTGGCATTTCAACCTGTTTATTATTTTTAGTATTAATTTCGATTACATGATACAATATTAATATTACAGCACATTATCTTTACTGTAATGTGCTAATTAAAGACTAAACACCAACTTTTGGGCTAATATTGTATCAGTCACTAATTATTTAAAATATTCTATTTTTTGCAATATATGTTATGATTTTTTGAAAGTGATTCTATTGTAATAGCGAGAGAATGTATAACAACATTGTTTAATATATTCATCTAGACTATTTGTCACAATTAATAGCATCTTTTGAATTTTGTACTATAATTAGTCGCCTTTTATTGATTTAAAAAGGCTCTCATCTAGCTTGTTATGCAGGGAGCGCATATAATAACGTGCTTCAACAGTTCTAGAGGATTAAATAATATTAATTATATATTTCGAATTATGTGCTTCTGTAATAGTCAGCTATATATTGATTTAAATTCCTTTTACCAGCTAAAGTAGTTTCTTATACCAAATTTCACAATATAACAAAGTAGCATTTTGTTATCTGTCATTGTCTTTTCTGCAGGTCATCATAGCTCGCAGCGTGTAGGGCCCATAAGTACAAGTTTAAAGGTCCGGGTTTCAATTCCCGTTCCGCCCACTACCAACATCTATATTATTTATATATAGCATTCTAGAAAATGAGTACCTGCACGTCAAACTCTGGATAATAATAGGCGGGCGGTGCGTAGCGCTTGCCACGCTACCATCCTTGTGTACCGAAAGACTCAATACGTAACGCACCTACAGTTACTCCTTAACGGCCTTCGAAGCCTGTTACAGGGATCTGTTAGTATTATTTATGGGTCCTTGTACGGGACACTCTTAAAACTTATAATTTCTTAATGTTGGTTAGGACTACATAGACATTTTGAAACGCAATCCTCAAATTTTTGTTGTAGTTACAGGCAGCCTCTTACCCCTTATATTTACTGGTTTTAAGGAAACTTTATTGTACTCTGTATCATTAACAAATAGACAAACAAAAGTGGGTGATCGTTCTCTTATTGGTTGAACAGATGTAAACATTGCAAAGGCGAAGTACAGGCTTACGAAGATGAAACGCATTTGCAAATAACGCGCTAATCATTTATAACTTAATAATTATTTATTGTAAATATACACGTATTGCTTTTGAAATAAAATATATTATGTACAGTGTTTTTTTTTGTTTTAAAATTATTAATCGAATGAAAACGGAAAAATTAATATTCACGCCATGTCCTACGATGATAGCGTAAAAATGTTTTAAATTAATTTTCAAAAATTTCCTTAATTACTTTTCTTTTGTAGTACTACATGGGATTGAAAAATAATATAAATTTAAGGAAATTTTATTATTGAGGTTAATATCATATATAGTTAATTTAGATTTAACATAACCTGTATTTGATTACAACATTTATTATAAAATTAGAACAAACCAGCTTGCATTATTATCGTTATTATAACAACTCGTTTTTTGAGGATGTCTCTTGATTTTCGGTAAATAAACGATAAAATAATTATTATGGATGTGTAATTCGGACTCTGTCAGCTTTTACCTTGTAACGTCACAAATGTTCACCTGATTTCATCGTGATTAGTCTATTTCTTCGTGATACAGAGTATAACAATTATAAAAGATTATTTTTTTAAAGAAATTAAAGACTCTTGATCTTGCTGATTTGATACAAGATACAAACCTGAGTTGTCGAAAATTATAGCTACAAGCTCAATACTTTTACAGAGAGGTTTACATATTTCCTAACTAATTATACCCGGAAACATCTTAGATTATTTGTCTTCTTTTAGCAATTTTTCATTATCTTCTAATCATTATATTTTGAAATTACTTTCTGGGAAGTTTGACAGTTCAAAGTTCGCTGTTGATGACAACATACTTTTGGAAATACGTAAAGAATGTTACTACCAATTTTGTGACAAGAGTTTTTTACTCTTATTTATGTGATATTTTTTTCTTGTACCTGATTGTGTTGCCGAATGAACTTTCTTATACTTAAAAGCGTTGCGAATAATTTATATAAACGTTATTCGAAATTAAGTATTATACACTTATCTTCTTCATAAAATAATCTTGATAGGAAAAGTGTTACTTCTGGCCCAACTTTTGAAATGTATTTATAAAAAAATTCTAATATGCGAGATTTCGCAAAACATTGTTTTTCGATAAGACAAAAAGACCTAGTTCCGGTAGGAATATCGAACTGTCATTATGTATGTGTTATTGTGTATGCTTCCTTTTGGTAAAATCCTTTATTGTCCATCTTATAATAGGCTGATGTGAATTTCAAATTCTGTAACTCTTTCTATGATTGTCGTCTAAATGACGCCTTCTTCAGTTTCCCTAAATTTTCCATATAATATTAACTTGATTCTTTTATATTATTACTACGTATAAAATTTTTAAATCTATACTTGATATCAACTCAATATTTGAATTGATAAAAGTAGTTTCAAAATTTCTATCTTCGACATTTCAAATTTTATTTATTTACTTCTCCAAAAGCAACAAGTATCTATAATGCAATCTCGATGGACAATATATCAAAGATACCTACCCTTTCTGTCACAACTTCACTACATAGTGCTGTATAATGCAAATATTTGATCTCTTTTATAATAAAACAAATTCTATAATTGTATATTAATATGTATAATAATAAATTTTACAATTTATGGTAGTTTATACAACGAGTCAATAATGACAGTTATAACTCGGCTCGAGGGAATAATAGTCATTTGCGAGTTAGTATACACTACTTTATCTACGACTAACTGAAGATTACTAAAAAAAATCAAAATAAGTAAACGAAAATGTCAGATTACTATATCAATATGACGTTTGACAGTTAGACAGTTAGTGAATGGCCGGACTTTTCTATCGTTACTACGACAACGTTGGGAACGTTATGTTCTTATTGGCGGAATGCAGGGAATAATGGTAACGTTATGTCTCATTATTCCCCGGTCATATTTCATTATTCCCTCCGGGTATTATGAGTGTTATTATTAACCAATAGTGATTAATATAATATCTACTTTACTGTTTAGTCGTCGATAAAATAATATATAATAATCATGAATACATTGTTAATACTTATTAACTAAACCAACTTATGAACAACAACAAATAAAATATATAATAGACGTGTAAATATAACGCTATAATCTGCAAATCAGAATTACGTTCTTAAATTACATTTAAATCATCATTTTCATGAAGAGACCTATCGATAGAATATCAAAACAGATTGGTTGTGCCATTAAAAAGTTATTGAATAACATACAAACGCACCAACGATTATATAATATATAAAGATATGTATGTATGTATGTGTCATTTATTTGTGTATGTGTTTCTGACAAAACCATGTCCAAAAACGTTTTGATAAAATGTGGACTTAGATATTACATTGAACTGGTACGTTATGCTTTGAACTTTTTTTTGTACGTCTATTTTAGTTTTCTTACATGTGAATACGGAAGATTTTTTAGGGAATTATATATTCATCAAATTAAATTGTGTTGTAGTCTAAAGGACATGATCTCCATTACCATTTCTACTTTGTCTGAATTGTTAATCCGAATAAGAAATCATAAAAACACACACTTTTACTTTATAGCGTAAGTTGCTAGACAGATTCTTCTGGACATTGATATTTCTAACACCTTGAACAAACCTTTTCGTAATATATAACACATTTAGGATAAAATTCATTATCTTAATATTTAAGAAGACTTCTTTATAATATGCGGCTGTTGTGTCAGACGAGCCACTCGGTAAGGTTCGAATTATACCTTGCGGATTAGATATACGGTTGATTCCTCCAATTAAAACATCCGCAACAATCATTCCGTTATCGGTTTTCTGAGCACTTGAATACATCCAATCGTGTGCAGAATTCGAAGTAAAATAAACGCCAAAACCATATCTAAATGTCTGTACAAGGCGATAGTCAAAGTTTATTGCTTAATATTAGGAATACATTCATTGAATCAGTATTGTGACAGAGCTGACGAATTTCTGGTGAAGAACCTTTGCTTTCATATTCTGCTCTCTTGAGCATGAAAGATCCATATAGATAAAGATTTTGAACTTTAGTTGTGCTTGTTATAATGGGTTGAAAATATTTGGCATTGGTCGGACCTACACTTATAGCTTCAACAAAATCTTTTCTCAATTTAATTCCTACGGGTGAATATTATGTACCATTTAATTTTTTTTACATGTAAATATTGGAAATTATAGCAAATCTTATAAGCATTAAAGTAGATAGTGTAGCCCTCACTCCATTATACTTCCATTTCTTTTTTTTTTTTGAATTGTTAGTACAACTATAAAATATCTGCTTAAAGATAATCTTCCAGGCATGGATTATTGTATTTAAATTATTTTTAAAGCGTTGAACCATACAAGATTCTTATAGTTCGTAATAAATAACATACCTAGGATAAAATTCATTATCATAATATTTCACGAAGACTTCTTCATAAAATGCCACTGTTGTATCACATGAGTCATCCGGTAATGTTTGATTATAATCTTGTCCATATATTCGTTTACGTCTTCCAATCAAAACATCCGCAAGAATCATCGCTCTATTGGTATTGGACTTACTTGAATATTTCCATCCGTGTGCAGGATTTGTGGTAAAATATACACCGCAACCATATCTTGACTTCTGCACAAGGCGATAGTCAAAATTCGTACGTATTATTGAGTGCACATTACATACATCAGTGTCGTGATACAATTGACGAATTTCTAGTGAAGAACCTTCGCTTTCATATTCTGCCAACTTGAGCTTGAAAGATCCATATAAATAAGGATTTTGAACTTTAGTTGTGCGCGTTATATTGGGTTGAAAAGAATTATCTTGGACCCTACCTGCACCTATTGCTTCAAAAAAATCTTTCCTCAACTTAATTCCTATGGGTGAATCTTCTGGTATTAAATGTTCTTGATAAGCTGGTCGTTCTTGTGAGTAATTTTCTAGGATGATCGACTCTGTTGGATAACATTGCTTTACGAGGTCACTCAACATTTTTCGTATTATTAATAATTAACAGATATGACGAACAAGAAGACACGACACACTTACTCGAGAGCTGTTCAATACTACGGGGAAATACGGAATATTGTTGTATTTATTGTCAACAAGCACGTTAATTATTCATCATTGTCATTTACGTTCGTAATTCGTCTTGCGCAGTAATTAATGCCTGACAAAGAATTTCATGTTATATGTTTATATGTTTTTTAGCATCATCATATATCGGTACTTGACTACGATTAAATTGTCGTTATTACTATGAATGTATATTTTGTATGTGTAATAATAGAATCCCAACAAAGCATAAATAAATAAATAATATATATATATATATATATATACATATATATATTGTAATGACCTGAGTCTCTAAGAATTATAATTGCAAATCTTAGTTGGTTGTACGTGAATATGAAGTGATACTATCAATTTAAGACAAGGGAAAATGCACATAAGGCGCCACGTTGGTTAGCCAATATGTAATGAACTGGGTAAATTATTACTTAACTAAATTATAATTCGTTCAAGATGGCGAATTATAATTAAAATATCAAAAGATGCTTAGAGTAATTATGTGAATCTTATTGAATTTTTACTCAGTATAATCTTTTCAAAATAACAGTTGGTTCATAGGGTATTAGTTTTTAATAATCAACATCAATTCAATTTAGTTTTTCATACTGCATTTTCAATTATAATTTAGCCATGTACATGATATAATTTAAGAGTATTTGAAATGATGCATCTGTATTATATCAACTTACCTTATGCTATGCCCTGTGATTATTATATGTTTTTGGTTAACCATAATTTACAGATTATGTTGATAGTGTTTTCCAGTTGAATTATGTGAATTATTGCTGTTTAAAATTAAAATTAAAACTGTCCATTCGTAATGGGTATTTGGGGTTCCTGATGTGTTAAATGGCAGGGTAAATCTTTGTATTCAAAGGGGTACATTGATTTCTATCTGTAGTTAACATATTCTTATATATTAATTGAAAAATTTTCAGAAGTTTTGTGTTATAATTTGGGTAATTTTTATTATCCTTCGCTATACGAGGGTTGTTTGTTAAGCATGACCAATGTACGACTGGTTGCATCTACATAGCAAACATTGTGTAAATAAGTATTTATATGTGTATTGAATGGTATTGAGGGTGCTCAAGACAACTTCAATATATATATAATAATATATTAGAATTAGAATAGCCAAATATACAAGGACTGTAATCTAACAATTCTGTCATTATGACACAGAGGCTATATTAATTGAATTAGTAAGTTAATAACAAAAATGACATTTTGGAAAGCAAGTTATTTAAGTAGAATCATTGGCAAGTCTTTGATTTATCAAAAACAACATCCAACAAAGCCACAGTGCCGACGAACAAACGAGTGACAAAACAGGAAAATACAAACGCGAATTGTGTAAGTAAATGCGAAACTGTAAACATTTAAGCATAGAACAGCCGCTATTATTATCTATGTAGTTTCATCCAAAGATCCTGATTTATCATGGACGACATTTAATTCTACCGTACAAATAATATCGACGTTAATTTCTTAATTAAAAGTGTAAATGTAAAAATGTAGGTGTAGAGCTGCATACTGTTTATGTAGATTGATCAGTACCCCAGATTTATCATGGAGAACATCTAATTTGACTCCACAAATAAAATAATACTGACTTACGTGTCAAATGATGCATGAGCAGCGGCAAGCCAAACAAAAATTATAAAGCAGAATTTTATAAATCAAACATGAAAATGTTAACAATGGTTACTACTTCTATTCTAAAAATAAATTGCAATTTAAAGAGTGGTGTTTAAAGTACTAAACTGTTCACGATGTCACGTAGTGTTACTCCTTCACACTTAATTATTTAAATAATTTGATAGTTATTGCAATTTTCCTCGTCTTTTATACTTTTGGTTTCCTCACCAGCTCCATTATTCTTTCTATAACTCTTCGTAGTGTCTCTTGTTAGCTTTTATAGATTACTTCCAAGTCAAGACTTGCAATCAAATAAACTTAGCAAATGAATCAAAAATCATAAGCAATATATTTATTACAACTACGACTGTCTTTTTCATTCTTTAGGCCTGAGGAAGTTTATGATATCAGTGTTAGTAGCAATCGCCAAAAACAGCGTCAGCATCATCCAGATTCTGAGGAAGAATATCCAAATCTAGAAATGTGTCTTCTAGATATGGTACAAATTCCTAATGAGAGGAAGTACAGCAGGTGGTCTTTCTATTTTCATATCATATTGATTTTTATTAAATCAAGTGATGGTACTGGAAGATTTTCTGAATTAGGTGTGGACTAAGTGTCATTCACCAAACTGGGAAATAAATTTTGAAATACCATCTGCGCTTGTCTACTCTAAACGACAGGGCACTGTTCTTTCAATTCAATCAATTTCTTAGGATAGTGTGCCCAGCAAATTTTGGGAGTCAAAGTTTTTTCTTGAACTGAAATCTAATATACCTAAATTTTAAAGAAAAATATAATTGGATAAAATAATAATGGACTCATGAAACTTCTGAATGAAACCAGAATTTTAAACTATAAATCATTTTACTAATGCTTCCTAAAATGGAAAATTTGGAGTTCGTGGTGTAATTTTTTACAAACCGTCAATAACACTGTTTTATGGGAGGTCGTTGAGTCCTCTGTATCAGCCTTAATGGTGAATATTTCTAGAATGAGAAAGTGAACTGAGGTTAGATGGAGCTGACGTAATGTTGTGAATTGTTAATTCTTCACTAATAACAAAAATTCGTCGGATCATTTGTGCATACATTTGCGAGACACTGAATATTAATAATAACAGACAGCGAATGGAAAATAATTATGAAAACATTTTCAGAATCTCCATATAAAAGAGCATACGGTACATATGCAATGGACTCTTTCTTTTATGCCTTATGCAAAACTATGTTAACTGTCTTTCCTAAGGTTCTTCGTAACGTTCACTTCGCTTGCTTTTTGTTCGATAAAACCCGAAACAATACTTTTACTTCTCTAACAAGAGGTCTACGGAGTGTTAGTAATTTGTATCTGCTTCAAATACTTTTTTTATATTTTTTTCGATGTGATGAATATTTTTTGGCAAGAATAGGCCAAACAACTTACTCCTGAAATATAAGCATTTTATTATTATTTAATTAATTAGTTTGACCCCTTGAATGTTTTCCACCGTTTTTATAAAGCTCTAATAACAAAAACAAAACAAAAAACAATTGCTCTTGAATGCCAGCGATTTTCTTCAAGCTTTTGCCTGGTCACATTGAGCGAAAGCGGCACGTGCTCTTTAACGTCCTTTCGTCCGCAAACTCGGTCAGGAAGAAAAATCGCCGTATCACGTTCACGCGGAAATCCCTGAAAAAGTTTTTCGTCAGCGCGACCACATGAAAATCAATGTAGAAAAGGAAAAAAAACAAAAAAAAGTAAGGGGGAACTGAAAAGAAACGTCGCCGACGGTCAACACCGGCCATATCCAGATAATCACCCGAAAAACCAACAGCAACCAACGAAATTCTCCGGAACAAACACCCATCTGACCCGCATGCACTATATATGTACGTGAGGATTCCCAAATTCTACTCTCACTTATTGGCACGTGTTTCCTCTTACCGTACCCCCTTAACCTCTTTTATCGATTGATATTTGGCGACGCCGCCGCTGGCTGGCTGAGAAACTACCGTCACGACGCCGTCGTGTCGGACGCTACCGTTGCCTGGCAACTCAGCCTCCCCACTTTACGATCCTGGACCCATTCCGTCGGCTACCCCATCGCGTATGATTCAATTATGTGACATGTTCCACTTCTAAAGTTTATTGACTTGTTTCTTCTCTAGAGTTCTCTCTCTCGTAACTCCTTTCCACGCGCGACTACCGACGGTTTTTCTCCCGTGTAATTGTGTTGTCTTGTATTTTGCAAGTGCGTCTCGTGTAATATAACCTATAAGCGGTCCGTGGTATCGTGCTGCATTTTATATTAGACCGTCATCATCATTTCTGCCATGTGCTTTTTGAAATCGATTGCTGTTTTCACCGGTTCTGTGTGCGTGTGTGCAGCTTAACCTTTTTCCTTTTCTTACCGCTACTTCTGTGGCTTCGTTGTTGGCCTGTTCTCTTCATTCTTCTTTTTTCTTCATTCGAGAAAGTACCGCTACCCCAATGGCCTACTCGATTTTCACAAAATGCCAATTCAGCTTTTTTTGTGGATGTAGTTGATGGTATTATTTGTGATATATATTACTTGTGCTAGCAAATGATTCTCTTTGAGTCAAGTAGAAAATGGAGCAAATACTCTGCAAGTATTCAATAAGGTTTGTTTAGTGTTCATATATTATTTTAATGTTTGTATTTTTGTGATTACCAGTGGATTACTCATGATGATCTCTACAATTCAAAATATATTCAAGTGATAGGATGTCATATATCTCGCATTAACAAACATCTATTATATTATTGTATTTTCTGATTCTCCAGTATATTTTATTTCAACTCTATATAAAATATTATTTTAATTTATCCAGTCGTTTTCGAGTTATTTGCATATCCTAGTGTTTTGACAGATATGGTCCTTAAAGAATTTCTAATGGTTCATTAGCGAATATACTAAGAAACGTATAAAACTTAGCTAATATGTCATCTTGTCATAGAGGCCTCATTGACAAATATAGTAAACTAATTTTTATATATGTATATGTTTTATTGAAGAGCAAAAGGAGCAAAATAAAGACAATATATTATTATTTTAAATTTAAAATTTCATCAGATGTTCAGTATAGGTACATATAATCATTTTGCTTATAAAAAAGAATTAGCTTGAGTTTGAAAAAATTGATTTACCCTAACAAGCAAGGCAGGAGTAATTGGAAAATAAATAAAAGTGTAATAAATCCTTTACAGGCTTTTTAAATTTTGAGGTTCCTTATATTTTTTATTTCCATGGCTAGATTATTATGAAGTTTGCATGTCATACGTAGTTCAAACTTTGGAAATGGGCTGTCTGTTTTAGACCAACGTGGTAAAAGGTAATTATTATTATATCCATGTGAATAATAGCATCAGTTTTCAACAATATACGGAAATAATATATAATAATATTGGTCCCAAGATAGGCCTAATATTTATTATATCACAATTAGATTTTACATTGTTTCTGAAATTCTCAATTTACACTTGGATCATAGTTCAAAACCTACACGTTTTAAAAACATGCTTAGGTGTATATCAAATGGAAATGAAGCTCTTTTTCACAGGTTATGTATCACCCTTTATAGTATAGTATATAAAGTATAAAACAACGTAGAAATAATATTGTCAACCAACCTTACCTTCAACAAGGTTTAATTCTGTTAACATGTTGACGAAGTGTAACTATTATCAAAAAATGAGGTGTGGCCACCACACGACCTTCTTATACGTATGAGCGTTTCAAACTATACAATTTTAAGAATATTTTATATAAAACTTATTCAAAATCCTATTCTAAGTACTTTCATTCTCTTAATAAATCGCTATAGATTGCATACTTTGCAAGATATTCGAAAAAAAGTGCTACTCGCTAAGAGTAAAAGTGCCACTTCCGTCCGAATTTTGAAATTTCATGTATAAAAAGAATATTGCAAATTCAACTCTAAATACTTTTGTACTCTTAATAAATATATATAGAATGCATAATTTACGACATATCTGCAAAAAATCGCTATTCGGTAAGAGTAAAAGTGGTACTTCCGGTCCGTATTTTGAAATTTTTTTTATACAAAGGATATTTAAAATTATAATTTAAATACTTTTATACTCATAATGTACCTGCCTAGAAAGCATGACTTGCGAGATATTCGCAAAAAATGATTTTCGATAAGAGTAAAAGACCTACTTCCGGTTCGAATTTCGAAAAACTTTTTTAAGATAGTTTATCTCAAATTTAATTTTTTGAGTACATTTCAATTCTTTATAAATTTGTTTAAACTTAGTAATTGACGAAATATTGGCAAAATTCGAATTTTTCACTGAAGTAAACTGCTACTTCCGGTCTACTGATTTTACTGAAAAACTAATCAGATCTCAAGAGGGAGATTATACACGTAAATACAAAATTTGGAACACACAGAGAGAGAGAGACACACACAGGCACACAGACATTTTTTAAAAACCACTTTTTCGGTATCAGGGGACTTCAAAACGTGGACATCTGCAAAAATCTCGAGGTCGAAAATTTTCATCATCACAATACTAAAAATATGCCAGTTTGGAAAATATCCATTGGGTTATGGAGATTATTATGAAGACATTCTTCGCTATTTGTAATTTATGAAAATTAGGAACTTTTTAGCAAAACATTTGCAAAAGGAAGTATAAAAATTAAATTCTTAAATCCTTCATTTGAATAGTAAAGAGTTTTTTATTATCAACCACTACATTCATTTTTGTGTTGTGTAGTGTGTAATTTGTTTGTGTGAAATGATTCAATTCATCCCTACTTCATCGCCTCATCGTAAAATGAAAGCATATTGATTTCGGTTAGTTAAGGCCTTTCCCGGTATTTGTCTTTGAACGTTGAAGTACACCTCAAAAGCAGAGTTTGATATCTCTGTGAAAATATGTGTTTAGTAACATAGTTCATAGCTAGACTATATCAGATTCAAAATTTACTCCCTTTTTTGTACTTTTTTGAACATTTTTCAGAAAAGGTAAAAATAGATATTGCTAATTTGAATACTCTCTATGAATCATATTATGTTCTTGGGGATTTTTAGCATCATTCGTAAGAGAATTAGTGCCAAGATTATATTTAATTTTAATGATGGTTTTGCGATATGGTGTATTTAAACATACTTAATTAAAAGAAGAAAAACATTACCGTGTTTTTAACCGTCTAGCTCTGTACGACTCCATCACAAATATGACCTGCTGACGCGATATTAGCAGGAGTCATTATTATTGTAAGTTTTGCATTTTTAATATACCTGTACATATTTTAAAAATAAAAATATGGATATTAGTACATTAGTAAGCTCACAATATAAACACATATGTACAAAATTGAATCAGCTATTCCCAGAGTAATTTACTTCTGGTAATACTTTTTGAATTTCATTGCGTCATAAAACACGAAGCAAAGCGCACACATAATAACGACAAAATGAAAGTGAGTCATAATTCGTTTAAAGCAAGTAGTCTTTTAACCTAAGTTTAACCATCGTGAAGATATTCATATTTTCAGGTGATTTAACAATTTATTAACCATTTCAGGTAACCTGATAGTATTTGAGGGCTTGCCAAGCATGCTTTTTGAAGATAGACTTACTAATTAATTGCACGGAATTAAGGAAACGAGGAAGGATCTTAATAATTATAACACAGGCGGATGTGACGTCTGTCTGTATATTGCATCCGCCTCATCTCATTGCGCCACATATTTTATGACTATTATGTTAAAGGCCAGTTCATAATGGCAGTAACCGTAAATTTATTCTATAACATGACGAATGAATGACAAGCAATAATTCGTAATAGTTATTTACGTATCAAGAGAGTAAAGTAATATTTTACAGTCGAGACGTGGATATTGCGCTTGAGGCGAATTCGAGAGGGTAACCATGTCGAGACTGTAATATTACTTTGCTCCAGTGTTGCGTACAACATTTTTTCGCCCCCGTCATCATATTTACTTAAAAAATTACAAAAGTACTGATATTTTAATTTTTTGACAGTCGCTGATGTTTTGTCCGCTGTCAAATTCAATGTAAGCAGCCGTGATGAATGTATTCGTAATTGTGTTGAATATGCAACACAATATACGCCACAGCGGTTGTTATTGGTTTCTTTCTCTATGTAATGAAATTTTGTATTTATCAATCATTGTTCAGGACGGTGATGTAATGTATTTGATTTCTTTGGGTTATTATAACTAATGGTCTTCGATAGTAACTCAGTTATGTTCTCTTTACATACATAGTTAAGGGCGGAAAATGCAATTTTTTTTATCAGTTTACAAAATACTCCCAACTAATAGAATAACGTCAAATTTAACAATTATGTTGAATTCAAGCAGGGACCAGAAATTGTAAAACGTAAAATTCGCTAAACTGCAAATGGCCTATCAATAAATAAATTAAATACACCCGTTACATAAGTGTGGATAAAAGCATACAATTAATTAATATTGTTGGAGACATTCTTCAGCTATATAATAAAGAAGATAGAAGTTATAGAGATAAATTAGCGGTAGAGAAATGCCTAGCAATTTATTAATCGTCATTCACAAACTTGCATGCTCCATCCAATGGCCATATAATCATAATTAATAACAAAGCATAAGTATTTTATGAATAGTTTGCTTTTACAGCTTACAAAAGTGTTATTGCCAACCTATGTTCAGGACTTGATGATTCTCTATTACTTCTCTTCCTCAAATAATTGTTATTCTTGTAATTTTCTAAAATTGTTTGGATAAATGATCTTGATATTTTTTAAAAAAGATTAGACTAATAATATCATCGATTTCATTCCTGGTTTATGGACCGGCCATATTCACTAATTTCAAGTGTATGTACGTTTTCGTATTAGATTTTTTATATAGGACACAACCACAGTTGTTAATAAAACCTGTTGCCAAGAGATTGTCAGCGTACGGCGTGCTGATGAGATTCAAGTAAATCGAAACACGTCCACGTGTCGCTAATTAACAATGACAATATGTTTTTTAGATTGTCACCTTTTATCATACAGTTTTCATCACGAAGTCATATATTATATATACTAAAAGCGCACAGGACCCTTTACCGCTCTCACGGATTTAGTAGAGGAGGGGAAATGCGGGTAAAATGCGAAAACGACCTTTGAGTGTTTGACGAATTGAGGCTTTTGAGGGGAAATTTCAGAGTTTCATGTGGTCGGGTGTATAATTCTATTTTGTATAGGCGTATTTTTATCGCTTCGAACGGTCATTGAGGCGGCGAAAGGAATTTTTGAAAATTTTAGAACGTGAAGGAAATCACGCTGCATCAATTTTTTCCCCCATAAGGAGGACGTGGGAAACAAAAATTACTCTGGAGCCTTTTATACTGAAAATCCCGACAAACGTCAAAGTGACAGCCGATTCGAAATGTATGCAAACATTCACTTTTAAGCCTGAAATTCCAAATTTTAAAGCTTTCGGGGGCGCAACAAGATTCAGAATAGTAAAGTACTGTCCTTTGGGGACCTCTTAAGTGCCTATTCCCAGTTTATAGTGGTATAGAGACAAAGGTACGGGCGATTAAAAGTGCGGTTGCAGACGAATATGTTAGAAAAATGCTTGCCAATATCGGCCATCTTTATTTATATAAAAGTCAGATTAAATTCATGTGGCAAATATATACACATGATATATTTAGTTTTGCGACAAACATAAGGCACTAAATGAATTATCGGGACGCAATTAATAAATTTTTTATATTCTTTTTACGATTGCACGTAGGTACATATATTTTCTGGCGAATATTAAAAAATTTATCATCTCCCAGTGTAGCCCGCAAGCATATATATAAATACCCAAAACAACATGTTCTATGTAAATACCTTGGTGGTCTAACGGTAAAGCCAACGCTTCCCAATACAGCAACTCTGATTGCTCGGGTTCAAATTTAGGCAGGGACAAGTACTTTTTTTTTTCGAATACGACTGATTTCAAATATGAATATTTACGGACATTTAATACGACAAAACGACGGTTTCTCGACATGATGGTCCCGGTCGCTCGAAATAAATTCTTATATACAGACTGGGTTTTCTTTTAAGTATTATAAATGTTAAAGGTTGCTCGAAAATTGATGTGCGTTTGTAAAATGTTGTTTTCGGGGCTTTTCGAAGTCGCCCATCACTAATCTAAATGTCAAAAAAAAAATGGCGGAAGAATCTTTTTAAAATTGACGTATGAATGTGAAATTTTAGATATGGGGGTGCTCGGACGCCGATCACAAATCCAAACTCAAAATGTCAAAAAAAATAGAATGACGGACGGGTTTTTTGAGAATTGACGTATGAATGTTAAATTTTAGATACGGGGGTATATGTGGACGCCGATTACAAATCCATAGTCAAAATGTCAAAAAAAAACAAAATGGCAGACGAATTTTTTGAAAATTGACGTATGAATGTGAAATTTTAGATACGGGGGTCTCTTTGGTCGCCGATCACGAATCCATAGTCAAAATGTCAAAAAACCAAAATGGCGGAAGAGTTTTTTGAAAATTGACGTAGGAATGTCAAATTTTAGATACGGGGGTATATGTGGACGCCGATGACAAATCCAACGTCAAAATGTCAAAAAAAACAAAATGGCGGAAGAATTTTTTGAACATTGACGTATGAATGCGAAATTTTAGATACGGGGGTGTCTTAGGTCGCCGATCACAAATCCAAACTCAAAATGTCAAAAAAAATAGAATGACGGACGGGTTTTTTGAGAATTGACGTATGAATGTAAAATTTTAGATGCGGGGGTATATGTGGACGCCGATTACAAATCCATAGTCAAAATGTCAAAAAAAAAACAAAATGGCAGACGAATTTTTTGAAAATTGACGTATGAATGTGAAATTTTAGATACGGGGGTCTCTTTGGTCGCCGATCACGAATCCATAGTCAAAATGTCAAAAAACCAAAATGGCGGAAGAGTTTTTTGAAAATAGACGTAGGAATGTCAAATTTTAGATACGGGAGTATATGTGGACGCCGATGACAAATCCAACGCCAAAATGTCAAAAAAAAAAAATGGCGGAAGAATTTTTTGAACATTGACGTATGAATGTGAAATTTTAGCTCCGGGGGTGTCTCAGGTCGCCGATCACGAATCCAAAATCAAAATGTCAAAAAAATAATGGCGGAAGAATTTTTTGAACATTAACGTATGAATGTGAAATTTTAGATACGGGGGTGTCTTAGGTCGCCGATCACGACTCCAAAGTCAAAATGTCAAAAAAGAGAAAATGGAGGAAGAGTTTTTTGAAAATTTATGAATGTTAGTGATCTTTTGGATACCAGGGTGTTTGTGGTCGCTTATTACGTCTTCAATTTGACGATTCTTCGAAACGTGATTGAACAGGGTTTCAATTTAACACTTCATTTTTTCTTAACGATGTAGATCCGAAAACATCAGAATAGTATTGTACACTGTCTGGATGAAAAGGTTGCGCTCATTGAGCTCATTGTTTCTTTCGATACTTTAACATGACTTATGTTTAACTTTAAATTACCTTTCTCGCTCTTGAGTGTCTACCAGTTCTGTAAAAAACAGTTCGAGAAGAATTTTAAATAAAATATACTATTGGCTTAACAAAATATATATAGGGGTGCTTCAAAAGTTTATAAAAGTGGATATTCTAAAAAGCGTCATGCCAGTGACATCTTTTTACAGAAAAGGCGTTTCAATAGGGTTTCACTTTAAAACTTGGGCTTTCTACTTTTATTAATGTTTTGTGCTCTTTTATTAACGATAGTGGATTTCGAAAAGATTGACAGACTTTTACACTTTCACATCAAAATAGTATTGTAAACTGTCTTGATACAAATGTTGGCCTTTTTGATTTTATTGTGTCTTTCAATACCTTAACATTAAATTACCTTTCTCGCTCTTGAGTGTGTACTGGTTTGTGTTAAAAACAGTTCGAGAAGAATTTTAAATAAAATATCCAATTGGCTTAACAAAATATATGTATATACAATGGTGCTTCAAAAGTTTATAAATGACGGAAGAGTTTTTTGAAAATTGATGATTGTTTGTTAAATTTTGGATACGGGTGTGTTTGTGGTCGCTTATTACGTCTACAATTTGGTGATTCTGCGAAACGTGATTGAACAGGGCTTAAATTCAATACTTCATTTTTTCTTAACGATAGTAGATTCGAAAACATGAGAATAGTATTGTACACGGTCTCAGTGAAAATTTTGCGCTCTTTGAGATCATTGTTTCTTTCGATACTTTAACATGACTTATATTTAACATTAAATTACCTTTCTCGCTCTTGAGTGTGTACCGGTTTGTGTTAAAAACAGTTCGAGAAGAATTTTAAATAAAACGTCCTATTGGCTTAACAAAATATATGGGGTGCTTCAAAGGTGTATAAAAGTAGACATTCTAAAAAGCGTCATCACAGTGATTGCTTTTTACAGAAAAGGCTCTTCAATAGGGCTTCAATTTAAAACTTGGGCTTCTGACTTTTATTATTATTCCGTGCTCATTTATTAACGACAGTGGATTTCGAAAAGAATGACAGACGCTTACAATTTCACATCAAAATAGTATTGTAAATTGTCTTGATACAAATGTTGACCTTTTTGATCTTATTGTGTCTTTCAATACTTTAACATTAAATTAACTTTCTCGCTCTTGAGTGTGTACCGGTTTGTGTCAAAAACAGTCTGAGAAGAATTTCAATATACTATTGCCTTCACAAAATTTATGTATGTACAGGGGTGTTTCAAAAGTTTATAAAAGTGGACATTCTAAAAAGCGTCATGCCAGTGATCGCTCTTTACAGGAAATGCGCTTCAATTTAAAACTTGGGCTTTTTACTGTTATTATTATTTTGTGCTCCTTTATTAACGATACTGGATTTCGAAAAGCTTGACAGACTTTTACACTTTCATATCAAAATAGTATTGTAAACTGTCTTTATGAACATGCTGGGCTTTTTGATCTCAGTGTGTCTTTGGATAACTTAACATGACTTATGTTTAAAATTAAATTACCTTTCTTGCTCTTGAGTGTGTACCGGTTTATGTTAAAAACAGTTCGAGAAGAATTTTAAATTAAATATCCAATTGGTTTAACAAAATATATGTATGTACTGTGGTGCTTCAAAAGTTTATAAATGGCGGAAAAGTTTTTTCAAAATTGATGAATTTTTGTTGAATTTTGCATACGGGGGTGTTTGTGGTCGCTTATTACGTCTTCAATTTGGCGATTCTTCGAAACGTGATTGAACAGGGCTTAAATTCAATACTTCATTTTTTCTTAACGATAGTAGATTCGAAAACATCAGAATAGTATTGTACACTGTCTCAATGAAAATGTTGCGCTCTTTGAGATCGTTTCTTTCGATACTTTAACATGACTTATATTTAACTTTAAATTACCTTTCTCGCTCTTATGTGTGTACCGCTTTCTTCCAAAAACAGTTCGAGAAGAATTTTAAATAAAATATCCTATTGGCTTAACAAAATATATCTATATACAGGGGTGTTTCAAAAGTTTATAAAAGTGGACATTCTAAAAAGCGTTTTTTACAGGAACGGCGCTTCAATAGGGCTTAGCATTCAAACTTGGGCTTTTTACTTTTATTATTATTTTGTTCTCCTTTATTAACGATAGTGGATTTCAAAATGGTTGACATCACTTTCACATCAACATATTATTGTAGACTGTCTTAATAAAAATGTTGGGATTTTCGATCTCATTGTGCCATTGGATACCTTAACATCACCTCTGTTTAAAATTAAATTACCTTTCTCGCTCTTGAGTTTGTGTTAAAAACAGTTCGAGAAGAATTTTAAATAAAATATCCAATTGCCTTAACAAAATATATGTATATACAGCGGTGCTTCAAAAGTTTATAAATAGCGGAAGAGTTTTTCGAAAATTGATGAATGTTTGTTAAATTTTGGATACGGGGGTGTTTGTGGTCACTTATCACGTCTTCAATTTGGCGATTCTTCGGAACGTGATTGAACAGGGCTTAAATTTAGTACTTCATTTTTTCTTAATGATGTAGATTCGAAAACATCAGAATAGTATTGTACACTCTCTCAATGAAAATGTTGCATCCTTTGAGCTCATTGCATCTTTCGATACTTTAACATGACTTATATTTAACATTAAATTACCTTTCTCGCTCTTGAGTGTGTACCAGTTTATGTTAAAAACACTTCGACAAGAATTTTAAATAAAATATCGAATTAATGAATGTTTGTTAAATTTTCGATACGGGGGTGTTTGTGGTCGCTTATTACGTCTTCAATTTGGCGATTCTTCTGAACCTAATTGAACAGGGCTTAAATCATTACTTCAATTTTTCTTAACGATATTAGATTCGAAAACATCAAAATAGTATTGTAGGAAAATGTTGCGCTCTTTGAGCTCATTGTTTTTTTCGATACTTTAACATGACTTATGTTTAACATTAAATTACCTTTCTCGCTCTTGAGTGTGTACCGGTTAGTGTCAAAAGCAATTCGAGAAGAATTTTAAATTAAATATCCTATTGGTTTAACGAAATATGTGTATATACAGGCGTGTTTCAAAAGTTTATAAAAGTAGAAATTCTAAAAAGCGTCATGCCAGTGATCGCCTTTTACAGGAAAGGCGCTTTAATATAGCTTACATTTAAAACTTGGGCTTTCTACTTTTATTATTGTTTTGTGCTTTTTTATTAACGATAGTGGATTTCGAAAAGGTTGACAGACTTTTACACTTTCACATCAAAATAGTATTGTAAAGTGTCTTAATGAACATGTTGGGCTTTATGATCTCATTGTGTCTTTGGATACCTTCACATGACTTATATTTAAAATTAAATTACCTTTTTCGCTCTTGAGTGTGTACCGGTTTGTGTTAAAAACAGTTCGAGAAGAATTTGCTACCGGATCTACGTCGCAATAAGGTAACGGCTGATTAAGATATGAAACGGGGAGTCGCAATAGGGGGTTGTTAAACAGGATAACGCAGGGCCGAGCTAACTCTGTCGCAGACGGCGTGACGGTTCAGATAAAAGAGAACACCTATAAGTAGAGCGTCGGTCGGCAACGACGCTTGCGACGATTGTCCGGGCACCAGGACACTATGCTATCTACAGATAACCTACCTGCGCCTCCTACGAACTACCACTGGCTGTGTCCCTCCAGCGGGTTACCTACTGAACACCCTGTATATTTGGAGCACCCAATCTTATGTGCGTGCTTGTCACAAAAATAATTAAGATATGCAGAGGTAAATGAAATAAAAGATAAGGTATTCGTAACGTAACAAAATTTAATTAAGTTTGATGTGTTGAACGGATATTTGTTTAAAATAAAATTAAAATTGTGAGATTAGGTCTTAAAAAAACTTGCGTTGAAAGAAAAGTTAAATTTTGAAATTAAGTATACTGAAGTTAGGCAGTTGCAAAATTTAGTAAGTATAAAATAAAAAAAAACCTTAATAATAAAACATATACTCTGCGCATCAGCAGGAGTTGGTCGGTTGCCGAAACGTTTCTTTCACCTCACATTCAGGTGTACAAATGTTTTCAAAACATGCCACAACGGCAATGTCAATACATGGGTGTGAGTATATACATAAATTTATAAGCACAAAAAAAAACAATTGATAAGACAGTAATAGGAACTTAGTCTAATTTGAGAAAAATTCGCTAAATAAAAAAACGTCAGGTTTGCTTACATGAACTAAATTAAATTAAATGAAGGTTACTGATTAACAAAGTCAAAAGTTAAAGGTAAAATTTTAGGAAAACAAATTCATCATAAAGAAAATAATTCGACAAAGCCCTGAGCTTCGAGAACCAAAGTTTGCTACTACAAAAATGAATTTATCTGGCTCAGGTAAAAATAATTAATCGCGCAAAATAATTATCAAGACTTAAATTTCAAATGCAACACATCATAAAACAAGCCTATATTGAATCGGAAGAGAAACACTGAGTTTATTACTAATTAAATAAAATCTATCCAAAAGATAATTGATCTTATAATGAATCTACTAGAATTAAATTTTAATTAAATATTTGCCTCAATATAGGGCTACAGAAATTAAGGTAGTGACAAATCCAAAATTCAGGTCAATCTGATTATTACAAAATTAATAAAATAATAACGGTAATTTAATAAGGATTAAATTGTGACCTCGCAGTTGTCTAAGAGGTGCGATAGTTAATAAGCCACTCAAAATTCTTGGTCCAAAACTAGGCAAAATAAGTCTCGCACTCAGACGTAAAGTCGTCGAAAATCGGTCGAAAAATATGAGGTAAAAATCTACAACCTTAGTTGGCAAGATGGTTGCCGGTAGGACGCTGCAGATGGCCAAGATGGCGGCGTCTCCCTTGTTGGAGAAATTCCACTCAACAGGTGGGCTGGATGTTGGATAAAACCCCTGTTGTGGGCGATAACACCAAAATTAAGACTTCGGAGGGCTCAAATGGCCGTCAAAGAAATCCTAACAGCTTGTGAGGGCTTTTGCGCCCGACAAAAGAATCCTAGCGGGTTCTGAGGGCTTTTGTGCCCATCAAAAGAATCCTATTAAAATTTAAAAAAAAACCCAAAGATAAAATCCCGAAAATTAACGCAGAGATATAAACACTTACCCCAATTAATGGAGATCCCACGGTAAACGACTTCAAGTCACCTCAGGGTGCAAAATTTACAACAAAGAAGCCAACACACGTGGCTATACGTGAATTTTTTTGATAACGGTACGACGATATAAATTCACGTTAATATCCCAAAGAAAGATACGGTAATTTCTGCTTTCTCCAGATTAAGCCGCATACGCGAAAAACTATCCACATGGATAATGTACATAAGTACTAAAGGAAGAAAAGCAATTTGCACACACTGTTCTTTACGTCAGATGTGACCGTCAAGTGTCCGTCGGGAGCGGGAACCTCTTTCATATCCCATGCGCGTTCAATTCCACGCACGTCCCTGTCAAAACATAACGACACGAAATGCCTCCAAACAGACAATCAGGAACATTCAAATAAAATTACAACCACAAGTTGGAGTTTGACCGAAAAAGGGGTTAACACTGTGACTTATAATTATACGCAAACAAGAACATGACTTAGGCGAAACGAGAATAAGCGGAATAACCGACAATTGTACGAAGAAAATTATAGCGCCGACAGCACGAGGGAAAATTTTATGCGAGACGTTGGCATTCCGTGAGCAGACCGATCTGTAGAACATAACCGATAAGTTTGAAAGACATAAACAAACAATCTTCCACGCAGTTTCTATTTCATTATGAGAGAGAACAGAATTTCTACAGGTAATTAACGAAATACCAAAGCTTAAATATCAAAACGCTGCCGAAGACGGTCACGAGAACCGATCATAAACTTATGTTTCAGAAAAATTACGATCCTAACCCCAGGATGTATCACAGAAGATTCCTAATACTTAGAAGAACGATGGAAAGCCACAAATGATCGGCAACAATTAATAGTATGACCACTGTCCCGAGCATTTCCCTAATTAATACTTCTTACATTTTTAGAGAAACGACTGCGAAGGAAAAGGCAAGACAGTAAAACTCGGGGCCTGCTCGAGATTCTGTGTTTGGCAATACGCAAAACATGAGGAACAGTTACACAATATCTTGACTATCGTTTCGAAGCGTTTACAATCCACAATAAATGCATTAGGCAGGGATCGGTCGTAATATATATATAAGAAGATATTTTATATACTTAAGCAAGGCGTAGAAATAATTGCAAATGCGTAAAATACGAAACTACAGGTAGGTTAGATTAAGCTAGAGCTAAGATCATTAAAGTTAGTTATTCAGACAAAGAGGCTTTCACAAAACAGGGTGTAAATGCCCGATCTTACACAAAATATATCTGTCATATTCGCGGTACATGATTTAGAGCGGTGAGGGCTCAATAGTAGGTTAAACACCCACGCAAGTGTACTGCAGGCAGTCTTAGTAACCGGTGAAATAGACAATATACAGGGTACGCTCAAAAAGTCATGAACTTTATACAAAATTCCACGTATTTAGTCAAAAGGTACACAATCTTTCGAGAACTATAAATAAAGTGAGTTTACAACGTAACAAATTCCCCCCTTTCCAGCGAAAAGAAATTGATCGCAGAGCAATTTCTTGCACCGAGAACTTAGGTTGACGGGATAAAGATAGTGAAAAGGGTAAGCGAGAGCTCTAAAACGGACGTTGTCTACTATACCAACGCACACATCCACACTCAGTCACAGCAACACCAACCAGCTTGGCCATAACCACCACGTGGCCCTTCGGCATTCGGCCGGTACGGGGAAAGTAACAAAAAAAAATAAAAAGCAAGGGTGTCGAGATTCTGCACAGACGCGCCCCGAGACCTGTCCAACCGACAGCCCAGCACTATTGGTAGCATCACGGGGGAAGAGGGTGTAGACGGGTTAGATATCGGTGTGCCCGGCCGGCGGTGATCCTTACGACGGTCGAAGGCACAGGAATGAGGAGTGGGCACTACCAAAAGGCCAAGATGCGGGAAAGGCAACCCCCGAGACGACACTCTGCAGACACGCGACGGTAACAGAGACCCTTGGGAGAGGCCCTCGGTATCTCAAAACAAACAAAAATAAAAGGTCAACTAAAAACGGGTTTATTACTACAGATACGGGATACAAAGCGGAATAGGGTAGAGGTAAATAAAGATAGGGTAAAGCTCAGAATGGCGAAACTGCTCAGAGGTACGGATATGCCGTTACGACAACCAAACATCCGAAGACAACAAAACGAGAGAAGTTCGCCAAACAAAAATAGGTATTAGAGAGCAAAAGTTTAAAGTCTGGACCGGCGTTGTCCCGACTAAAATGCTGAAGGCAACGATAAACCATAAAGGCTGAAGTCATATCCGATTCCTGGAAGTAACATTTTGAACGTAAGAAAACAAAAAGGTCGCCAGGACACGACCCTTGGAAGGCTGAGGATTATCACACAAAAGGGACCATCACTCTTTATACCTCCTCAAATAAGAACGTCAAATCCGGTAGTTAAGCAGCACTAGTTATATATACTAAAAGCCAATTGTCTCGCTCTTTTTAACACGAACGATTAAAACGGCAAAGCTATACCCCAAAATTGACGAATTGGGGAGACAGTTTTCTGAGAACCTGGCGCATCTACGCTGGGAACGAAAGTGTCACGCGACGGGGACCACGGTCCCACGTGCCTTAGGCCATTTTTCACGTCTCCGAAGAGAGAACGAGGGCCCGAAAGGAGTTTTTGAAAATTTTAGAACGTGCAGAAAAAGAGTATGAATCATAGTATTTTGCCATAAGGCCTACGTGTAAAATAAAAAATATGGACTAGGTTCGATTTTAAAATGGCGGTGGATCGATACAGATGACCGTGACACATCAAACTTCGGATAAGGTTAAGTTAAACGCACGAAAAATTCAATTTCAGGTTATAAATTATCAAAACCGTCAAATCAGTTTGAGTTCGCGATATGGCATTTGCCGGGAAACGTCAAAATTAGCGGAAAGCACCAGTCGTGTAATACACAACACATAATGACTATCTATTCACGTTTATCGATCGGTTGTCAAGTTTAAATGTCAGAAGGCCGACAAATAAAGGGATTATGAAGAGAAAGTGGTACCTTTCAGATACGTATTAGTGTTATTATTATCAATTGTTACTATTTCTTTTCTATTTATGAATATATGAACAATGCCGACGGATATGATAAAATAAACTTAAAGTGTATTATCGCACGTAAGTACAGTGACAAATATAACGATCTTTCTATATTTTATTAAGATATATTAAACACAAATCGAAATGTCGTCACTTCTCGCGAAAGAAGTACCGAAGCAAGCCTAAATAAAGAATCATCTGAGTTTTCTTTATTTGTCAGATGTGTCCGAAACACTTCAAAATAACATAAATACATCAAATATGTAAAATTCCCATAAGCATTTATGTAATTTCGTTTATCAATTCAGTTATAAAAGAAAGCATTTAAAGTACGCGACTATGCGGGTTGGCACAAACTAATCAGAAGTACATTTTCGGTTAAATGGTATTAGGAGCCAGCAAGATTTTTGATTGGGTTTTACAAAGTACATATATATACAACTATTAAAGCGTAATATGAAAATTAATTAATTCTCTCAATGACCTGTAAGTTTAAAACATGTTTTGTTAAAGTTCATCATGTTATGTTGTTAATTTCATTTGACAATTGGAAAGACAATGTTGTTAAGCACTCTCAGTCTGACATTTCGTTCTCACAAGTTTATGTGTGAACGAATACACAACAACGAAGTATTGTCACGATGACAGGTGGAACGACAATTTGGTTAAACATCAACTTTTTATTGTCGTATAAGTGTCACGATGACAGTCTGTCAAAAAATTTGAAGTATACACTATTTCTATCGTAAACTTGACAATTATATATGTCATCGAAATGTCGTCACTTCTCGCGAAAGAAGTACCGAAGCAAGCCTAAATAAAGAATCATCTGAGTTTTCTTTATTTGTCAGATGTGTCCGAAACACTTCGAAATAACATAAATACATCAAATATGTAAAATTCCCATAAGCATTTATGTAATTTCGTTTATCAATTCAGTTATAAAAGAAAGCATTTAAAGTACGCGACTATGCGGGTTGGCACAAACTAATCAGAAGTACATTTTCGGTTAAATGGTATTAGGAGCCAGCAAGATTTTTGATTGGGTTTTACAAAGTACATATATATACAACTATTAAAGCGTAATATGAAAATTAATTAATTCTCTCAATGACCTGTAAGTTTAAAACATGTTTTGTTAAAGTTCATCATGTTATGTTGTTAATTTCATTTGACAATTGGAAAGACAATGTTGTTAAGCACTCTCAGTCTGACATTTCGTTCTCACAAGTTTATGTGTGAACGAATACACAACAACGAAGTATTGTCACGATGACAGGTGGAACGACAATTTGGTTAAACATCAACTTTTTATTGTCGTATAAGTGTCACGATGACAGTCTGTCAAAAAATTTGAAGTATACACTATTTCTATCGTAAACTTGACACAAGGCATGGTACTACCAATTTTATATATAACATGAAACAACATTTCATTGCCGAACCGTCTTGGTTTTTTTTTTTTTTTTGGTCTGTCGACGTTCGCCTTGGGCTAGATGCACACAATTAGACAATTAGACTTAGCAATCAGTAAAAACATTAACAAAACCATAAAGATAGAAACTGAAAGTGTCATGAGCTCTGATCACATTCCAATTATAATAACTTGGAACGAAGACATAACCGAAAGAACATATCACACCTTCAAGACAGACTGGGCCGGCTACAAAACAGAACTAGAACAAACCATCACTGCAGTTCCTAAAATACAAAACACTGCAGAATTAGAACAGAACATAAAATCACTACAAGATAAAATAACAAACGCTGTAGAAAATAACACCATCAAAATAGAAAGGATATATAAATCAGGTAGTCTACCACATCATATTAAAGAACTAATAAAGGAAAAGAACAGAGCTAGGAGAAGACAAAACTATACTAAACAACCTTCAACATCAAGTACATAAGGAATTACTGGAACCGAAAAATGTAGAATGGCAAAGAACACTCGAAGAAATAGGTGCAGAGCCCTCTAAGACATGGAAAATAATCAAGGCAATCAAAAGAGAACAAATACAAATCCCACCACTTCAATTCAATAACTCCACACAAGTCACAGCAGAAGAAAAACCAGAAGCTCTAGCGGAATCACTAGAAGAGCAATTCACTCCGAACTTGGATGAAGTAGACATGCAACACGTAATGCAGATTCACAAAGTAGTAAGCAGAGAAATACGTGAACCCCACTCCCCTAGCAACGACCCAGTCACAGCCGAGAACCTAAAAGCAATCCTTAAAGCATGAAATCCCAAAAAAAGCTCCTGGTATAGACAACATCACCAACAGATCACTACAAAACCTCCCCCCAAAAGCAATAATGTCAATTCTAGCAATAGCAAACTCCGTTATCAGACTCCAAACATTCCCAAAGATATGGAAACATGCCAAAGTAATAGTTATACCTAAACCAGGAAAACCAAAAACAATACCAAGCAGCTACAGGCCCATAAGCCTGTTACCATCCATTAGCAAAGTGATAGAAAAAATAATCCTACAGAAGATAAAGTACCACTCTGACAATCAAGACATAATACCAGAAGATCAACATGGGTTTTTAGAGAAGAACATTCAACGATAACACAACTTTCAAGAGTCACTGAGATTATCCAAGACGGATTCAACAAAAGTCAAGTGACAGCAGCTGTATTTCTCGACATAGCAAAGGCATTTGATAAAGTCTGGAGGCAGGGACTCATGTATAAAATGATAATACACAATTACCCAACACACATCATAAAAATCACGAACAGTTTTCTCTAAGGACGCTGCTTTCAAGTTAGCATCCAGAACACACTTTCCTCAATAAAACATCCAACAGCGGGAGTCCCCCAGGGCTCATGCCTGTCACCTCACCTATATACAATATTTACAGCAGACATACCAGTATCAAATCCTACAAGATACTTAAATACGGCCACCTTTGCAGATGATTCGGCACTGCTCTCAACATCAAGATGTCCGACGAACGCGGTATAGGAACTCCAAACGCACTTAGACAACACGATAAAATGGTTCAAACAATGGAGGACAACAATAAACGAAGACAAATCCCAAGCAATAATCTTTCAAAGGAATCTGAAAACAACAGACAACGAAATAACCATCAACAACAACACTATACCATGGAGTAGAGAAATTAAATACCTGGGAATATACCTGGATATAAAGCTCAATTATAACACACACATAACGATAACCAAAACCAAACACACAAGATGTCAACTATGGTCTCTTATAGGCAGAAAAAGCCAGCGAACACGAACAACAAAACTCTACTTTACAAGTATTAGGTCCAATATTCACATATGCATGCCCAATATGGGTGCATATGTGCAAGACCAACATCAAAAAACTGCAAATAATACAACACACCAGTCTTAGAATGATACTAAATGCTCCATGGTATATGAGAAATAATCAAATAATGAATGAAACAAATACCCAAACCATTATTGACTACATCAAGGAAAGAGCGCTCAGTTTCTATAACCAGATGGAAAACCACTCAAATCAAAATCTTAAAAGAGCACTTGCATATGATGGAAATGAAAATTTCAAACACAAAAGACCTAAAATGTTTCTACTTTAATTTTTAATCAAAATAAAGATAAACAATAGCTAATCAAATTCAACTTCAACAATCCAAGATTCACCGCACTCAGATGAAGAGTAAAAGACTAAATAGTCTAACTCAAAGCCACAATAAAGAAGAAGAAGAAGAAGAAGATGCACACAATTGATACAAAACCTGAATGACAACAAAATTTGTCTAAATATCAGTGTTCAGTAAATTATATAGAAATGTTGTTCGCTTTGTGGGCAAAGTCTTAATAAATAAATTCATTTGCCACTAATTATAAATGTCACAATAATATTTAATTTGTTTCTAAGAGACATTTTGCTTAATATGCGTCTTCATTCATAAACAAGAAGAAACTGAACTGCGGTTGTAATTACTCTACATTGTCGGTCATTCGGGTACAGTTTCCAATATCGTAGTTTTAAAAATTAAAGCAAAGGCGCGATTAATAACATTTAACGTCCACTGAAAGAAATATTATAACCGTTAATATTTACATTTTATTGCATTATCAATTATTATTATTATTACTATTGTATCGGTCATTTATCGTATCTTTAATGTCTTGGACACATCTCTGTCATCTTTCTACATACAAATATACATACTGCGTCTTTAATTTAAATTTAGAGTAGCTTATGATATCAATATTAATTTGGGAATACTGTGCTATAGTAATGTTTTTCATTTTGACTACCTACTGTCATAGTTAAGTCAATTTATTGAAAAGTTCCACAGTGTTTTCAAATTAATATTGAAATCGTAGGTTATTCCAAAAAAAATTAATTGAAGGCACGGTATGTCTACAGTGACATTCAATTTGACAATTCATTCTCGCAATAGATCGAACTGTCACCACCATGACAGTTTGCAAGATAATTTAACGTATGGGCAACGTTTATCATAAAACTTGAGACAAATAAAGTTAGAGTACTACCAAATTTAAAAAACAAAGAAATTTATATATGATACAACAAATCTTGATCATACAACCATCTTAGGTTTACCTGTTCGGCCTACTTACATTCAACTTAGACTAGGTGCACACGCATTATATCAAACTTGAATGTCAACGAAATGTTCCAAGTAATCAGCTTTCAGTAAATTCTATAAAAATGTTAAACATTTTATGGGAAATTTTTTAATTAATAAATCCATTTGTCTATAATTATAGATGCCACAATAATGTATAATTAATTTCTAGAGATATTTCATTTAATTTGCATCTTCATTCATAAACTAATTAAAAGAAAATTTATAACCGTTAAAATTCAAGTGCCTCTGCGACTGGCAGTGGTCACGTTCCAAAGAAGCAATTCAAACTCGAAGAGTTTCACGGAATAACAAAAAGAGCAAGTATTCTATTAAATTAATGTGTCCTACATAAAAAAAAGGTGGAAAGAGTAAATTGAATAATCAGCACTTGATGACTTATATCGACATTTTATGACAAACATTATGGAGCACTGATGAGCTTGATTATTTGCAACCAACGTCATATAAATTTATTTCTATTGACTATTGTCCCGGAAGCCCTACGTTAATTGTAATTCAAAGAAACGAATACATCATGCTGATCAAAATTGGTGAACATAGTATATTATTAAACTAAAATTAAGTAACAGTTAAAGGGTGTAGCCATCTTTACTCATCTATTATTATTTTAACACCGATATATTTAACTAGAGCATACGCGAAATGTTGGTCAACTCAACATTCACGTTAGGTGGCTTACATGTTACAGGAAACGTCAGAATTGTCAGAAAAAGTCCATCTGACTTTTGATTAATGTTGGCAATTTCACAAAAATTTAATTGCAGGTTATAAAACGTCAAAACGATCAATCGATTTCAGTTCGTGATGAAATCTGAACTGCTTTCATGATTTATTTGAATTATTTCAAAAAAAAAAGGTTAAACACCCTGACATCTGTCTGATATTTCATGGTTCATGTTTTTAAGCTTCATCGATATTTATTGTAGACCTTGACACAAAAAGATATGAAATTACAAATTTTATACAGCGAAATGACTAAAATATTAATGAGAAAAGTGCTATCAGATCCATTTTAGTTTTGCCTATATACCGTGCCTTCAAATACCTACTTTCCGCATTAGAGACGGCCATGCTTTTTTTTTAATGGTTGGTGACAGTGCATAATTTTAATAGTTTGGTTATGTCATATAAATAATAATAGGCGTCTATAATTTGAATTTAAGTATGACAACTGTCAGAATTTGAAGTTTTCAAAAAATTAGCATGTACACCAACATTGATTAAAAACTTCAAAAACAGCCTACTCTAATGCGAAAAGTATTTGACGGCACGGTATTAGACAATTACCTTAAAATATGATTTATATTATTATTACTAGGTGACAGACGAATCAAATTCCAATGTAATGACAATTGTTTTGTAACTATTCAATTTACTAAAGTAAATATTCCAGTCTAATTCAACAATTACTTCTACTAAATAGTTTGATTGTCAGTAGAAAGTTTGAAGTATGGGCAGCGTTCAATCATTTAATGCGATATGTTTGAAAATACACCATTAAATCAAATTGTTAATCAAACATTCTGATGATGGTTGATGATGATCGCGTCCCAGGCTGGTGGCTCTTATTTCGATGGATTGGTTGTAATCATGAACTACCTTTTTGTGTTATTTTTCCTTAAATACTTAATAAAAATCACATAATGATCCAACAATTACAAATTATATTCTTTTTACAGTGTGTGTAAGCAAAATGTTTACACAGATATTCCAACGTCGGTCAGTATTATTTTTGGTTATTGTTTTTAGTTCAACTACCAGCGTCACTACTAAATATTTAAATTATAATAGGATCGTCTCAGCAACCGACATAGCCAGAGCACGATCTACAGGCGACGACTCAATGCCACTGCAAACTCACTTTGACAGGAACAATTTCAGAGCAGACAAATGAAACTAATTATTAATATGAAAGCCAGTTATAAATTCACTATCATAAATAAAAGTAATAAGTCATACTTATTCTATACCAACATTTTATTTAAAACTTGATTCTTCTGTGTAATGGGCATGCATTGTTCACAAATTTGCATTATAACAAAAGGTATGTCAAAAGTATGTTTGCGGGCTATGATAATTGGCAGGTTAAATTATGCAAAATTAAAATAAATCTGATATTACATTTTCAATAATGATTTAGTCCTTTCATTGTGTAAAACTAATAAAACTATGAATCTTTTAGTGTCAAGTCTTAGTATTACGCTAAATAGCATCTAAATTTCAAACTCCAACAACGAAAAGTCAGACTGACGTTAAGATGCTTTAAATTGTCGTTCCACCTGTCACCGTGACAGTACTTCGTGGACAAAAATATACGTCTATACAAGGTGTGCCAAAAGTTTAGAAAATCAAAAATGATTTTTTTTGGCGTTTTACAGCGAACTGTAATAAAACTGTAAGCGGACGCGAAAGGCGATTCAAGCTCGAAGAGATTGATGGACAGCTAGTATTTCATCATAAATACTTGAGAGCCGGGCCATTTGCATCGCAATAATAAACAGCGGTTAAACTATAAATATCATCACTTAATAATAATAATAATAATAATAATCTTTATTGTTCAACAGAATAAATTCCAATAACAAGGCATTTACAAATAAAGTAAATAACAATCATTTATAAGAAAACAAAAATTTAACAACAACAAAAAGTTAATGTAGTTTTACCAAAACAAATTTGAAGAATGACTGCTTACAATAATTAAAAAAGAAAATATATAAAATATACAGAGTACATAGTCGGAAGAAAATATAAATTATAAGAAAAAAAATGAGGTGTGGCCACCACACGACTTTCTTATACGTATGAGCGTTTCAAACTATACAATTTTAAGAATTTTTTTATACAAAACTTATTCAAAATCCTATTCTAAGTACTTTCAGTCTCTTAATAAATCGCTATAGAATGCATACTTTGCAAGATATTCGAAAAAAAGTGATACTCGCTAAGAGTAAAAGTGCTACTTCCGGTCCGAATTTTGAAATTTCATGTATACAAAAAATATTGCAAATCCAACTCTAAATACTTTTGTACTCTTATAAATATATATAGAATGCATAATTTACGACATATTTCAAAAAATCGCTATTGGGTAAGAGTAAAAGTGGTACTTTCGGTCCGAATTTTGAAATTTTTTTTATACAAAAAATATTTAAAATTATAATTTAAATACTTTTATTCTGATAATGTACCTGCGTAGAAAGCATGACTTGCGAGATATTCACAAAAAACTGATTTTCGATAAGAGTAAAAGACCTACTTCCGGTTGGAATTTCAATTTGTCTCAAATTTAATTTTGAGTACATTTGAATTCTTTATAAATTTGTTTAAACTTAGTAATTGACGAAATATTTGCAAAATTCGATTTTTTCACTGAAGTAAACTACTACTTCCGGCCTACCGATTTTACTGAAAAACTAATCAGATCTCAAGAGGGAAATTAGTTTTTGCTCTTGATTATGCAAAGGTATCAGTTGATCGGGGTGCCGCTAACGAGACGTGAATATTTTATCTGGGAGAGTAGTGCTGGGGAGTCTTATTTCGTTATGAAGTAAATGCACTAAGAACTTGGCACTACTCTGATCTCTTCTTCTGCTTAAAGTGTCAATGAATTGTCTGTTAAAGAGAACTGTATAATCAACCCCCTTTCCGGATAATAACAATTGTAGAACCATATTCTAAACAAGTGCATAGTAAAGCGATTTTAATGCAAAGGCATTATTAAATTGTCTACACAAGATCTTATAAAAAAAGACCCAGAGATTGAACTGCGGAAGCACAAGTGTCAAAAATATGATCAGTGAAACGCAATGAGGGGCCGAAGATAATATCCAGTTCCATCAGCCTATGCTTTCTAGGCACTGGATTGTGACCTACACCATCATATAGGAATTAAAACGGGTTTTAATTTCTAGTGTACGTGACAATTGCGCTCTTGTTAATATTTAAAGTAAAATCGTTTCCATCGCACCAGTCAGCAATAAATTATAGGCTAAACGTAGAGACTCAGGAATAAATTTTGAACTCATCTGCCTATGCTAATAATTCATAAGCCAATGACAGCCACAAATTGTTGGTGAACACGAAAAGAGAAGGGGACCCCGGTTGGAACCTTGAGGAACTCCCAGCGGTTTGGATATATCTTCTCTAATTAAAACCGTTCCAGCACACGTAATTCTATCGGCAGCTCACGTACGAAGACATAAGCAGTAGCAGGTTTTTGAAAAAACAAACACGTCAAACTTCAACAGCAGTTTCGAATGGTCAATGGAATCAGAGGCCTCCACAAAGTCGGTATAGATAACATACACTTGTGTACGATTGTCCAGAGCGTCACTTATAAATTGAGAGTTAGTTATACCAAGTTGGTTGTGATATATGTATCTGCCCGAGATAAAACCGCGTGCTGTTGAAACGCAAGTCTGGACATACACTTGCAAGAGATTTGTTGATTTAGAGTACTTTCAAATATCTTGGCAAAGTTGCTTATAATGCTAATGGGTCCATAGTTCAGTCGATCCGACTTATCTCTTTTCTCGAAAACATATATTATCCGCGTGATTTTCCATAACTCACTTGAAATGATTCAACTGTCATTAAACTTTAGTCGCTGTTAAATATTGCATACAATGGCCCTAAAAAGCACAAAATAATTATTATGGAGAGTCAAAAAATCTTGTATTCAGGTCTCTAGAGGGTCCACTATAAATATTTGATAAAATACTTATAATGACAATCATTTTGCAGATTGCAGATTAGCGACTACCACGCCGAATCTACAGCCTTTTAGCGATTCCTGTAAACGTACTACGGACATGTAGGCGTTCGTGGGGTCTAGTCTAAATGTTAATAGTACGTTTATGAGATCATGAATAGGTTGTTAATTTGGTGTCGTCTCGAGTGTTCGGAATCCCACTTATGATTGCCTTTAAGATCATTATAAACCAGCCAGTGTGCATATTGAAAGTATTACGGATATTTGATTGTCATTGAATGTATTGTTGGTATATTTTTTTTAATAAAGAATAATAATTACCACTTATGGTTTGCCAAACACACGAATTCGCCATTTATGAACAAATTGCAAATTTTTATAACTCTCCCTCCTATATGTTCTCATTTAGCGGAGTAGATATAGTACTATTAACATAAATTTCTATGCTACAATGTATGTTTTCTCTTGTTTCAGATACTATAACAAATCATCGAATGCAGTATGGCGCTATCACTTAAGATCAACATTGTCGACAGTAACGTTACAAAAACCATCGTTTTCGATTCCTCCTCGACTGTTTACGATGCCTGTAAACTCATCCGAGAGAAATGTACTGAGGCTACGAAAGGCCAACGTAAGTTTTGATTTGAATACTACTAATGTAATACTTATATCCACTTCACTTGTACACATAGGTTACCAATGAGCTTTGACAATTTGTGTATATGCGATGGGTGCTTCTATAAGTTGCTTCTGATTTCTAAATCCGTACCACTAAAGTTTATAGTGATTTTTGAAATATCTATTATTATAATTCTAGGGTACATTATAAATTGTTTCCTTGAATGGAGTTAACAAAAGGGTGAAATACGAGGGCGTATTTTTATGTTATCTACTTAGCCATGAAACAAAAGAGTGACGATGTCATACAAATTATTGAAAAATTGCTGTCACTGTTAGAAGTACATGTGCTAAGTTGTGTTTAGTTTATCCTGTGTATAGAGATTTGACACGGTCCATGTGTCGATAAGATGAGTGAAACTAAAGTTGAACATCGCAGCGTAATAAAGTTCCTGACAAAGGAAGGCAAGGGTCCAAAAACAATTCATGAAAGAATGGTTACTGTATATGGGGAAGATACACCATATTATTTCCAAGTAAAATATTGGTCTAAACTCTTTCGATGGGGCCGAGAGTCAATCAATGATGACCCAAAGTCCGGACGACCCGTTGAAGCTCGAACTGAAAACATTGTGCGAAAAGTCAAAAATTTGGTACTGAAAGATCGGCGTGTAAAGATCTCTGTCATTGCCAATGAAGTCTGTATATCCGAAACAAGTGTTCTCAAAATTTTGCATGACGATTTGGGTATGAAGAAGGTGTCTGCACGGTGGATACCCAGACTGCTTACACCTGAACAAAAACTGTGCAGAAAAGAAGTTTCTCAAGAAAATTTGGTCAAGTTGGAGAGGGACAAAACATTTTTATCTCGAATTATTACCGGGGATGAGACTTGGGTATATTACTGGGACCCCCCTACTAAACAAGAATCTATGCAGTGGGTTCATTAGGGCTCTCCACCACCAAAAAAGGCCAAGACACAATTTTCTGGAAAAAAACAGATGGCAACTGTTTTCTGGGATGCTGAAGGAGTTTTGCTTATTGAATATATGCCGAGAGGGTCTACCATAAATGGAGAGGCCTACGGAAACACAATTAAAAATTTAAAAACCGCTCTGGAGGAAAAACGCCCGCATTCTTATCCACAAAAAAACTTGTTGCCGCACGACAATTGTCGGGTTCATAAGGCAAACAAAGTTCAGCAGATAATCAATGACTGTGGGTTTATAGAGTTAAGGCATCCACCTTATAGCCCCGACCTAGCTCCGTCAGACTTCTTCTTATTCAAAAATTTAAAAAAGCATCTCAGAGGAAAGCGTTTTGCTTCTGATGAAGAACTCAAAGAAGCTGTTGAAGAATATTTTGCGGGGTTACCGAAGCAATTTTTTTCTGAGGGTATGAGGCAACTGGAAAAAAGATGGAATAAGTGTATGTGTTGAAGGGAGTTATGTAGAAAAATATTTTTTTGTTCTCTTATGTGCTTTTTTTCATGGCTAGGTAGATAACATAAAAATACGCCCTCGTACTATATTTTTGGTTTCAAGAAAAAGTCATTTAAAAAAAAGATTCTCCTTGTCGAATTAACTTGTTTGCTATTAAAATAAATTACATTAATTATACAGAGTCTAAATGACTAAAATAACATTAAAATGCTTGAAGAACATGGTAGGTACCATTTTCATTTTATTAGTTTAAGTATAAAATGTCAATCAATTAAGAAAGTCATGCATGGCCATCTACAAATTTCACATTCTACAAGCCTGTTTTTAAATTCACCATGGACTTTACATATGGTTTGTGGTTCATTTATTTCACTCACTGCGTCCTGTATTCCTGCTTTCAGTATTCTCAACTATGCGGCGGCAGGTCATCTGCATAAGCTTTTTGTTCTAAAACACTCCACACACAAAAAAACAATTGATGCAAGGTCGTGCGATCTAGCAAGACAGCTTATTGATCCAAATCTTCCCATCTATCTTTTTCCGAACTGATCTGTCTACCACTGCCGTACCAAAAGTGTCAAATAGGGTGGGCACTCGTCTTGTTAGCAAAAAATGTTATGCCGCATTTTTAGCGGTAAATTATCTAGAAAGAGTAACAAATAAGTTTCCAACGGATGCACATGTTGATTAAAAATCGTAAAATAATTCGTATTTTTTTATAACGTTGACTTCGTTTATGAATGACATACTTCGGATTTTGAAAAGACCCGTAGCGACTGTTTGGTGATGAAATGTGGACAAGGTTACATTATCAATAAAAAAGATCATTTTGTGAACATTTCTATCTACGAGGTAATGCTTAACAACCAGTAAACATAATTCCAATAGTTTCTCTTCATCTTCATTTTCAAGTGTATGCCGGAGCTTTGGTTTAAACGGCCGAACTTTTGTTTTCTCTATAAATTCTTTGCAACTGAGTTTTACTATTATCCAGTCTTTGTGATCTTTTCCGTAAAAATAATGTTGGTGTTTTATTAATAAATCTATTGCCAAAAGTTTAGCCGTATCGTCTTCGTTGTGCTTTCTATTGGGTTTTTAAGAGTCACCATAATTAAATCGAATTTATTTCTATAACATTTAATCAAATAAGTAGGCTTTTCTATGGTTCACCTTTTCTAAAACCAACGCAAAATAACTGTATTGAAAAATCTACATTTGACAAGATTAAATTAAGAATTATTTACATTAAATTCAAGATAATAAGTTATCTTAATTAAACTTAACAACATATCTATGTCTCTTAGTTAAGACTATGATTATCTAATGTAATTTATTTAATAGCAAACTAATTAATTCGACAAGCCATTTTTTTTAAAAGAATTACTTCATCGTAAAAGCGAAAATAAAGTATTTCCCTCATATTACAAAAATATAAATTAAAAGCAAACCCTTCAGATATGCATTTATCCTTCCAAGTTATTTACACAGTCATCGATGCATCATGGTATAAATTTCAATATCCGGACAATCACCTCTTGTAATACCATAGCATATTATTACCTCGGCCTATGGGATCTGGTGAACATGTCAAAATTCCTCAACCTTCCATGTCCCATCCATGTTCCTTTAGACATACATATAGCGGAAAAATTGGGAGTTCATGGCAAAAAGATTGGCATAAGTCTCTTTAAACAGATTTAATACATGCTTTAATCACATGGAGTATATATTGTCTTGACAATGAGGTAGTCCGGTCTCTGAAAATGCTCGAGCTGTATGCATAATTGTTCTTTTTGTTATGAGCAATTCAAATATTTAAATATGTAACGTATTAATTCATTTACCTGATTCATGTAAAATTTATTGTTTCTTTACATTGCATCGATGTACGTAGATGACAATAATAGTGGGATATAAGAATACTAGACTTTCCAATTCATTATTATTACTATTACATATCTCAGCATGTGTCACATGTAATTGACACTTGGAAACTCACTGATCATTTACTGAAGGTGATGTTAATACATATCTACCTGGATATTCTACTGAAGAATGAACTATTGCATGTTGATTTGATTAATTATGGTGATGTTATTATGTCAAGTTGTTGGACATGACCTAACAGATGTTTTTCTTTCAACTCACGATATCTTATAAGAATATTTTCATAGAAACACAATTCCAAAGTAATTGAACTGAGTTTTACTAAATTAATTTATTTACTTTAACATAACCACAATTCATACAGATTGTGGCAAATAAAGGGTGTCTCAACGGGAGGTTTGTTTTTGAAGTTGCAATTAAACACATTAGATTGTTGAAAATTGTCAATGTTTTTAATTCATGATAAAGTACAGACATGGACATTACACGTGGAACACAATATCTGATAAGTGGCCGCCGCGACTACGTTGACAGATGTCCATTCTGTTGACGAAATTTTGTATGACTCTTGCACACAATTGCGGCACCATCTCAGCAAACGCGTTTCGAATCGCGTATTTCAGCTCTTGAAGTGTTTGAGGATTGTTAGCATAAACCTTTCCTTTCAAAAATCCCCAAACAAAAAAGTCCATCGGCGTGATATCGCACGATCTTGGTGGCCAATTTTGATCGCCATGACGAGAAATTACACGGCCTGGAAACCTTGTGCGCAATAACTCAATTGTTTGGTTCGCTGTGTGGCTGGTGGCACCATCTTGCTGAAACCAGAAGTTATCCACATCCATACCATCCAACTCAGCCCACAAAAAATTGGCTATCATGTCACGATAACGATCACCAGTGACGGTTACCGCGGCACCAGCAGCGTTTTCAAAAAAAATGGTCCAATTACACCGCCGGCCCAAAATCCGCACCAAACAGTGACTCTTGGTGGGTGCATAGGTTGTTCTTCAATCACACGAGGATTCTCAGCGCCCCAAATTCTGCAATTTTGTTTGTTAACGTAACCATTAAGTTGAAAATGCGCTTCATCACTGAATATGATTTGTGCTGCAAAATCGGGATTATCCTGTTGCATCGATAACACCCAATTGCAGAACTCACGGCGCTGTCCATGGTCGGCTGGTTTCAATGTCTGTGTCAATTGGATCTTGTATGCGTGTAAGTGCAAATCCTTGGTCAAAATACGGTGCACAGTACTTCTGGAAAGGCCTAATTGCTGTGCACGACGACGAATCGAGGTGCGCGCATCATCGGCCACATTTTCTACCACTGCGGCTATGTTTTCAGCCGAACGACCGCTACGAGGACGCAGGGCTGTTTTTACATCTGCCACAGAACCAGTGCGTTCAAACTTTTCAATTAATTTCGTAATCGCGGTCTTACTTGGGCGATTATGAATACCAAAATGATCACGTAAATTGCGAAACGTACCCACGATAGATTCTCCATTTTGGTAATAGGTTTTCACAATAAGTACACGTTTCTCGTTTGTATAGCGCTGCATTCTTGAAATGTCAAGATTTCACAATGCTAACTGTCAAATCTAAGCGCTGTAGTACCAACTTAACCATATTTCGCGCGAATTTCAAAAACAAACCTCCCGTTGAGACACCCTTTATATGTCTTCAATCATTGCAGTGAAGTTTTTTTTTCACATTTCACAAGGCACAATTTATGCATGTGTGATAAACAAACACACCTAAAATAGAAGTATAATTTGTAGTGTATGCGCAGGTTTTATTTAGTCACTAAGAACGGCATATCATAGCACTGTTTTATATTTCACTTTGTTGGAGCGAAGTTTTCCTTATCTGCACGCAATATAGTAATGTTGTATATGGTATCAATATTATTAGACGGCTGAAGTTCTTTGTTAAAAGATAATTCAAGTTGATTATATCAGAAACCTGAAACATATGTAATCAAATATGGATCATCAGACTGTTAATTCTCAAGTTCAGTGTCCACATGTGTTTCAAAATATTATTTAAACTCCTATTGCGTGGGCTCTGCTATCTAAGTATTACATAGGTATAACTATAGACTGAAATATACAAAAATACAAAATTAACATGTGTATGCTTGTTATGGGAGAGAAAAACACAACATAATATTAATCTTTTTACTACAACAAACATAATATATTAAAAACGCTTGTACCGTAGGGCCACTCTCCTGTTTTTTAATAAACAATGTATCCTAGTATTGTCCTTTTTCATTTTTCGTATTAATAAATTCCTTATTTTACAGCACACTATTAATTGTAAGTAGAAGTTAATATCTTCAATTGTTGCAATTTATTGTGTATATCTTACTGAATTTGATATAAACTATTTTTTTCAAATAAATTCAAGAACATTTCAAATTGAATAGTTTCCAAGTACCCAGAAAAATATATTTGGTGAAAACTAAATTATATTTGTTCTAGAAAGTTTCATAAAATAATAAATAAACATTGTTTTGTGTTTTTGATGAGAGTACTTTAACATTACAATTTCGATATAAAGGTTCTTACGCTTCTGTTAGATTTCAATGTGATAAAATAATAAGTAGAATAAAAAAATAAACTTTAAATAAAACAGAATTTGCACATACTTTTTATAAAACATTACATAGATTGAGTAACTGTTTGTGTTAATAATTCTTACATTAAATTTTATCGACTAATTAATAATTTATATATTTCCGTAATGTATACATCATTTTCTAGTAGCCATTATTAATGACTGACTCAGCATAAAACATAAAAACTTTATATAATTCCGCCTACAAGAATCGTTTTTTAATATTTCTACTGACACATGAATATATATTTAACGAATTCAAAATAGATAAATACACTGAACAAACTATTAAATTTAACTGTGCATTGTTCAGTGTTTATATAGTAACGCCCCACGTTAGGCGCCAAATTTGTTATTTTTCAGCGTGAAGAAATTAAAACAGACGTCCAAAAATACAATTTTAAATTGGTAAAGAATTTATATAGCATTAGTAAAATAAATTAAAGATATGTTCTATGCAAAAATCACTTTTGCAAATCTCTCAGAAAATTATATGTCGTCGAAACATTTAGTAAATATTTTTGGAATTGGTATCCAAATGTTTGTATTACGTAACATACGAGCAAAAAATGTATTTATTGCCTTTCTAAATCAGTAGTTCAGCTTTACTATAAATACTATAAATTATCCAACTGTAATATTGAATTTTCCAATTAAAAATTTTAGATATTTCCATGTTCGTGTAGTGTGTTAATATTGTAATTTATCAAAATGACATATAAGCACCCATTGCTCCCAAAGCAACAAGTGGATATCTGTCACATCATGACTACATAAAGCTTTTTGTTACAGCAAAGGACTATGGTCTATTTCTCACTGACGAGGATAACAAAACTGGAGTGTGGTTAGAGCCTGGGAGGCAACTCGCTTATTATATTTTAAGGAACGGTGATGTATTGGAATACAGAAGGAAGCTTCGCACCCTCAGAGTTAAAATGCTGGACGGTAAATTACGTTTTAAATTTCCAACGCCGTGGATTTATTGCCGAAAGCAACTGAAATATAAGCACCAAAATACGAGTTGTTTTATAAACAAAGTTTAAAATAGCTTATTTCCGAAATTAATAAAGTAGATTTTGTTTCTTTTTTTTTAACTTTATTATGAAGAATATTTAATATATTTTATAATGTAATAAAATTATACAGGCTTGGCAGCTAGTCTGGAGACGAATTGGTTTAATTTGTGAATTTATACCGTAAAACTAGAACATGTTTTGAGGATTTTAAGTACTTACTTAATAATAACTTCGATAAAAGTGTTACTTCCGGTACGAATTATTAATTCTTTGTTACTTAAAAATTATATCAAATCTTAATTCTATGTTATTAATAAATCTGGACTTAATGCAAAAAATATCAATTACTTATATTGTAATGCCAAATGTATATACCTATGCGTAGGTATTATTTTTTGTTTTTATTCCTATTTTATCTTGCTTCATATTGTTGTAAAATTCGGAGAAATGCAGCCTATACCTTCTTCCACATGTTAGTGTAGTATGTTATAGGTAGTGCATAATTTTTAATTTGTAACTGCCCTGTTTTCTGTTGGGCTCTAAAATATTATTATTATTATGCATAGTATGCTTTCCGATAAGAGGAAAAATATTACTTTCTGTCCGAATTCTGAAACCTTTCTTTTGTATAAAAGTTGTCCAAATTAAGTTCTAAATATTTGGATATTCCTCGTAAATCTATGTGACATGTATAGTTTGTGAGATATTCGCAAATAACTACTTTTCCATAAGAGTAAAAACACCTACTTCCGGTAAATTTTTTTATAAAGTTACATTTTCTTGCATTCTTTAAAAAACCGCTTAAACTTAGTACTAACGAGATTTGGTTTTGTCGCTGAAGTGAACTACTACTTCCGGTCTATAAATTTGACGTGAGTAGCTAATCAGATCAATTTAATCTCGGGAAGAAACTTGGTATTGACAGCTTTAACAAATCGGTCGCTATCATGGTGATACACACAGATAGACATGTTTGACATTTTATTGTCAAGAAACTACAAAAATCTCGATGTCGAAAATTTTCATCATCATAATACTTCCTCCTCCTACCTATCAGAAAGAAAAAATACTGAGTCATTCAATTATTATGACAAATTTATCTTCTTTTTTCAGTTTCTCCTTACAATTTATTGCATTAGTAGTAGAGCGCGGACATGACCGGTTTAAACTACGACGAAGTTACAAGGGAGCAAAGAAATAATGTAAACAACACACGCTTACTGAATAGCACTAATTCATATGGTAAACTGCAACATCTGTTTACGCCCGAGAAGTGCCCGAGAATGAGAGCAAAAAATGCCCATAAAATAAGGAATTTATGAGTAAAATCATTTTTTCATCGGCGTAGATAGGAGCGTGAGGGGTTTCAAAATTCATTATATTACCTTATATTTTGCAAGAGAAATAAAATTTTCATTCATACTTAGTTTCGTTTTTTTATTGTTTTGACTGTTAATTACGTACTTCGTAATTTTTGTAATAGTCTGTTTAATACCGGTTTATTGAATCGACTTCTCCCAATTATCTAGACGTAAGTGTGCACTGGATTTCGTTTAGTTTCAATAACATACGCGTACATTTTTGGTTATCATTTATTTAGATCTAGAACGTTGTTTATGTTACTTTTTCTGATATGAAAATGAATTGTCAGTGATTCCGAAATTTATTACAAGTATGTAAAATATCCTTACAGAATGCCAAAATATCGCACGTTCGTCACTTAGCATTGCTAAAACATAGACAAAAACAGTTTTTATGCAAAGAATTTCGATAGTCTACAAAATTTCGTTACATGTTTAAATGACGATGCTCGAAGTATTTCTGAGTTCAAGGAACTTACACATGTCCCAAATTTAAAAAATCAATTGTTATTCCTTCAGGAACACTTTGGAAATTTGCCTAAACTAATCACATATTTTTATAAATCGAAATCTCAAATTAAAAGATGGATTAACCACATTAGATGTGGGCTATTAATAATTTCAAAAGTATTCCAAGTGACTTCGGATGTGGCCTTCGGCAAAAGTTAGACGCAGTTTTTAATAGATCCAGATTTAATAAAATTGCGGCAATTGTGTATGCTCAATACGCTGAAATAAAAGAAAATTTCCAGTACGCACCTATAATCAGTTGCGATGTAGAAAGGACGTTTGCTATCTACAAGGATGTACTTAATTCAAAAAGAACAAGTCTTACAGAAGAGAAAATGAACAAATAATAAGGTATTTTGAATTTTATAGATCACCAGCCACTTGTTATTCAATTATATAAATAAAATTAAAACCTCTTTAAAAATACAACATTTCAATAGTGCGCCCATGGGCGATGAGTCATCAACCGTTCGTGTCCGCGCTCTAATTAGTAGGTAGATGTATGCGTTTTTTAGAAGCATTTTTTGTAAATTTCTCGAAATTATCATTATAAAGAAAAATGAATGGTTCAGATGGGTATCACAATGTAGGCTTTTGAATATTCAAGATAGCTGCCATGTGTAAAAAATGCTCGCCCAACGACTTTTTATTCAAGGCGGACTATCTGTCATCCCTATATATTTTTACTATATTCTTCATTACCATAATGGTTATGGAAAAAAGAAAAAAAATTGTTTGCATTCAGAATTCTTTTGAAACATATAATTTATATTATAAGTAGATTTGTGTTTGTCTTTATTAAGTTTCCGTAAGTACATACCTACTTAAATTATTTAAACAAATTAAAATACGTACAACAAATAGTTAAAGACAAACTATGTTTTGATAATAATATGAATTATACAAATATGAATGTTTGATGTTTTGGTCATAATTGCTGTTTTTCATCTTGTGGTTCAGGATATGTATTCCTGGGAAAGTATGAAATAATTAGCGTAAGCTAAAAATGCTTTTTATAAATTGTGTAAAGTAATATAATAACACTTACACATATACTTATAATGAAATTCTAAATAACAAATTCATATAGAGAGTGTGCTCGCCATTTGAATTTCGTAAAAGATATGAGATATAGATACATACATGAGGTATAATATGTGTGACGCTGGGTTTACATTTTTAAACAAAAAAATTGAAAAAATTGAAAAATAACTCCCTTGCTAAATACAGATGCCGAATATACAAACTTTATGTGCATATGAACTTATTTCTTGAAAATTACTTATACATTAAAATTAGAAAACAATATAATTTTTTATGAAGAAACTTTTTCAAAAATTTTCATAGCGCCTACAACGAGCTAGATTGCCGCATCTATTTTTTTTTTAATTACGTAGCACCTAACTATAAAGTACTCTTCAGCTATTTAAAATCTAAAATTAAAACATCTTAGTCTATTAGAAAAGAATTTTTATAGAACACAAATGCTGCTTCTTTCAAAATTAACAATTTATTTGAAGTTTAAACTGTTCCTGTTATTCAAGTAAACTCGCCCAAAAGTTATCACGATTTTCTGTCATAATATCTTTAGGATTATTTACTATCGCTCTGTTTTTTCGTTAGAAGACCACAAGAGACGGGAAAATTTGAGATAGAACCACAGTTCTCTTTGTTGCGTTTCATATAAAAATATACAATTTTTCAAGTTGTTCGATTTCATGGGATGTCTTAAACTGTAAAAACACGAGCCTCGATTAGCTTTTACTTGAACCATATTAGCTAAATAGACTTTTTTGGGATTTTTGTTTAATTTCGCTTGAGATTTAAAATCTTTACACTGAAAAAGGTCTTGGTACGTCGTCGATTTCACTTGTGCTTCTGAGCTTCGTTACTTCACCATGGCGTCCAAGAAGTTGTGAAAGTCGTTCAGTCTCTCGTATTTTTTGATAGGGAGTTCCACCTGATGGTGGAAACTATCAACTAACATAGAAGTATTGGGCGTACACATAACTCTTGAGTATTTACAGATCTTTCGGTCGGTTAACTATTCTAGTCTGAAAAATGAGAAGGCCCAGTGCTTATTTTGACTAGAACAATTGTATATCCAGAGTTTAATTTTATACACTAAGTACATTTGATACCAAACCAATGATCTGTAGTCAACATTCATTTTACTTATACTTATGAATGAATAAGTTTTCAGACAATTAATATATTTAAAATCTTTATATGTAGTTACAGTACACGCGGTAGCAACAGTTTCGTTAATGGAGCTGACAAAATTTAGATTAGCATCAAACTAATTACCTAGATTCTTTTCCTATCGAACAGCAATTTAATACCAAACCATTAATTCTACTATCGTACATAATCCACGTTTTTCTTGTATATTGGACTTTTCAGTGCTTAATTTTAGGTAGTTAAGTATAATAGACCAATCGTAAATAGCAATAAGATCGCATTGGAAAAGTTAACAATCCTTTGCAGAATGTATTTTAACGAAGATCGTCAGCGAAAAAAGCTTTGCTAAAGAAATTACGTCCGGTAAATCATTAATAAAAATCAGAAACAGTAAGGGATTCCAAATTGTAACCAAATGGAATTCCAGATGTTCGGCTAAAGAACGATGATTGAATATTACTTTACTGAAGACATTACAGTTTACCACTCATATATTATTCAAATATTTTTGTAAATGCTTGCGAGAATCCTACTTTGGCCAGTTTTGTTAATAAAATGTAGTGATCAATCTTATTAATCTTATGAAAACCCTTTTGAAAGTCACTATAGACAACATCCACCTTCTCCTGTTTGTTTAGTATCTCAGATTATGTGTATTGTGTAAAACAACTCATGATGAATTGCTTATATTATTATCCGTCTTATAAGTACAGCGGTCATCTATATTTTTGGAAGAGTATTCACGTAATACATATAAGATTGAAATGGTCGTGGTGATGCGGTTTGATTATGACGTTTGCTGTGTCACGATAACAAAACGGGGAATCTAGACCACTTGCCTATGAGATTATTTTTACATTACTGTAGGCGCAACAATATTTTCTTCTCAAAGAAAGGTGGTATTTGAATGTTTGTGTTATAAGTCGCACTGAAATTGTTATCACGGTGTAGGTTACTGTTTGTCAAACAAGATAAATACTTCTCACAAAGCCCAGAATGCTGCAACTATTTCTAATTGAGTTCGTCATAGTTGAGTTACCACATCCTATTGTATACAAATGTCCACAATTTCTTACGATCAGTAAATATGGTGTTTTAAATATTTAATAAGTACATAGTTTCTGAAACATTCAACAATCTTTGACTTACTTTGTGCTCGGGGAATCTTAAATCGTTCGTAAAAATATGGTTCTTACGCATTGTACACATTGTATGAGATGGTAACAAAATGTTATATCCATAAACAGAAATGATGCTTATCCTGCAATCGCACTAATGACTTTTTCTGTCGAGACTTTCTTATACAGGGACTTTAACCAAATCAAACTCATCGCGCCACGGAGAGGCAGAACAACGTGTACGGGCCAGCTAGTGTACTATAAGAACTAAAGCCTTTTCGATAGGTTTAAATGTAGCATATATGCAAGCTCATTTAGAAGTACAGTAGAACCCCGATTATCCGTGCTCCACGGGACCGGACGAGGCACGGAAAATTGAAAAGCACGGATAATCCGAACATTTATTTCTTATATGTATATATGCATACACACTACAAAGATATCAGAATAAAAACCAGAATTCTACATAAGTAAACTTTTACACTAAGTAAGAAAAAATAAACTCTACATAGGTAGGTTAACTTGCATTTATGTACATAAAGCAGATGAAAAGCGAATAATTCCCAGGGATTCCCCTAGTACACTGCTGGCGATATCGATATTGCGTCATCATGCGTATGACACGGATAATCCGCAGCCCGGATAATCCGCACACGGATAACCGCGGTTCTACTGTACTTATCGTCTATGGTTTAAAACCTCAACTTTTTTTGAATTGTCTTTTTCAAACGTACCTCCTCACTTAGTGTTTTGTGAATTCATTGCTGTCTTTAATTCATAGTTTCTAGATGCAAATTGAGTAAATACAAGATTACATAAATATCATTATAACTTTTCATAATAACAAATTATAGCCTTTCTGATACGATCAAAGCAACCGATGCACAGTGGGGCAGAAAGCCCTGAAAGTTGGCATCAATTCAACCGCTTAAGCATTAACGCTGAATTTTGGTACATTGATTCTTATCGACAAAAGTAGCATTTGTATAAAATTTCATAAGAATATTAAGCATACGCCCGAAGATATCGCACCTCACGTGATTTCGTTAAACCGGTCACACATATAAATTGTAGCGTGGTGGAGCTTTTATTAGCATCTAAACACAGACCTCAAATTTTTTATTTCAAATTATATATACATTTTCATAAACGTTAATAAAAGCAAATAAATCTTTATATATTATTTATTAAGTAAAACACATAATAACTTAAACATAATTTTTCTTTCCACATGTTTTCAAAATTTTTTACTTAAAAATTAACAAATGTCATCTTCAGAATAAAAAGTTTCATCGTCTTCAATAATGTCTTCGTCGTCGTCATCATCATTATCATCATCGTCGGCGTCAACTTGACCAGATGGTGATTTTAAGAGCTCTAATACCTCTTTCGATAGAGCTTGCAGATTTTTCTTTGGACTTTTTCCTTTGTCCACCACAACATGATCTGAGCTTAGCAGAAGCATATTAAAAGTGGGATACTTTTTTTCTCTGCCGCACTTTATTGAGTTGTGTTCCCTAAACCTTTTGAAGTCCTTGTTCCGTGCTTCTTTGAAGTTTGTGATTGTCCCGCTGCCTTAAGACTCATTTGTGCGGGATAACTTAAAACAGCAATAGAAGTGGATTCCCTAAGTAACATGGGCTTCAGCCGCTTAGTTCGTTCTTCACCAGTTTCGAAAATAACTTGAAGGCGACCTCTACGTTACCGTTGCCGTTTTCCTGAAGGAAATTATATTGATGTATTCAGCCAATCTTTATTTTGTAAAAGAAACCTTTCCTTCGTTCTAGAGGCCTTCGTCCAACGTGCTCTAAACTGTGAGAAGAAGTGAGCTAAAGCTTTTTTAAAACTTTTACATCCTCTTCCCGACAATTAGTTCAAATTTTCATTTCTTCTCGCAAAAACTTGAACCTTTCTTCATTTCCAGTATTGGTGCAACTTGTCATGATGTCGAATAGTTCTTGTTGACTTAAAAAAAGTTTAGTTGAGGCCGTTCCTGTAAATAAAAATGAATAAACAGTTACATATCTAAAATGGTGTTAACTTTCGCAAAATAGAATATCTGCAAAAAATTTAAATATTCTCGAAATGTGCAAAAATGTGCAAGAAATGTTAACGTATGAATAATATAAAAAGTCCAATTATTAATATAAAACTAAAACTAAAACGTGATCTAACTTGATACATAACTATTTTCATGCATACTTTTTGCAAATATGTACAACTCAATATACATTTACATAAGGCATTATTTATAACATTTTATATAATCTAAATGATTTTTATGGCAATAAATGTTTGTGATCTATAAATACATACCTGATATTGAAGGCTCCATAGCAAAAAACTCAAATATTATAAAAAGTTTTAATACAATAAATTCAAAAACACAGGGCAAATATAACACAATTACGTAGACGTCTACATTCTTAAGCAGTTAGCGAGAACTAGACCTCTGTACAGTTGAGTACAGGTACATTTAAAATACCCTGAATCCTGCTTTCTAATGCATAAGATAGTTGTAATTAAGGAAATAACTCTATAGAGGGTAAACACGACATTTCATGTTTTGATTTTTTGCCAGGTAGAAACGCTCTTTGCCCCACTGTGCGACGCCTTGTATTTAAAATAAAAAGTTTATATAAAAGTCTCGAAACACGTAAAGTTTTACTACATTTACAATTTATATTCATATTGTCAAAATAATCTTTCGGAAACTTTTACATAAAATAAGCTGTACGGCAAAATTCAAATCGTCGATTTTTAGTTCGACTATATCTATATTACTTAATTATATCATTTTTTGTTTATAAAAGTAATCCCTGTGTTACACATATTTTGTCTTTTATCTTTTATGAGTACGCTTTCTGGGTCAGCCTGTATGATTTAGAAAAGTATGTACCATCATTCTTCTTTACCAGAATATGTTTCTAATTATAAAAGTTAACGTTTTGCATTAGCTTTTAAGAAAGTGTTTTACGACATTGATTTCTATTTATATAGTTACTATTAACACTCTTATTAATAGGTTCTGTTAAAACTTTACTGGTGGACGATTCCCAAATAGTAGCTAACTTAATGGTAGTCATTTGCACAAAAATCGGTATCACCAATCACGACGAATACTCTCTTTGCTTGGACGATCAGGAGAATCAAGAAAATGTCGAAGCGAACAAGAATTACGGAACACTAACTCTTAAGAGAAAAAAAGAGGAAAGGGAAAGGGACGTCAAAATGGACAATTTAAGGAAGAAACTGAAAACGGACGATGAGATGAATTGGGTAGATCCTTCGAAAACCTTACGTGAACAGGGCATCGACGAAAACGAAACCGTACTTTTGAGAAGAAAGTTCTTCTTTTCCGACCAGAATATCGATTCGAGAGATCCCGTTCAGTTGAATTTGTTGTACGTACAGGCCAGGGATGCTATATTAGACGGGACGCATCCGATAACGCAGGACAAGGCTTGCGAATTTGCGGGCATACAGTGTCAAATACAATTCGGTGATCACGTGGAAACGAAGCACAAAACCGGATTTTTAGAGTAAGTAATAACTGATTTTGCTAATGAATGCTTTGTTGCCCTCTGTGTGTAAATAGGATTATTGAAATACATCTGAAAACGTCAACTGTAATGAATACGGCTTAGTGCTGCTATAATGTTTGTAAATACTGAGCAAATGTAAAAAACAAAGTGATTTTGCTCCTGTTTTAATGTGAATTTGCAATATTATTTAAAAAATATAATTTTACCAATACCATTTAATGAAAATATTACATTTTAATATTTTTAAACATTGTACACGTATTTAGCGGGAAGAATTAATTCTCGCTCTGTAATCTTCTAATCTAGATCGCACGCAGGGGAATTTTATTATTTTTTCGGCAATGATGTAAGTGTCAGTGAATATGTAATATTAAAACAAATTATCGGATTATTGTTCTTGTATGGATAAATCTGTCCCTGAAATATAGCCAATCCATAAATGTAATGGCTTGATCGATACCCTCTCTTCGAATTTAAAAAAATATATGTACAAGATTAGCACTTTTAAATTGCAGAAAACTTTCGGCCCTGTTTTGTACTGACAATTTGATATTTTATTCTTTACATTTTATAAATCAATGTCACATTATACATGTATTATTATATTATTATAAATAATTCTCCCTATGGTTCAATAGAGTAGAAGAATTCTCAAAAGTGCATAAAACAATAATGTGGCACAAAATTGCATTCAAAGGTTCCTACAAATTAATTTTAGGACACATTTATGGTTTCATAAATTTACTTAAATAATTGTGTGACGATAAGGGTAAAAGTGTTACTCCTCCTGCCCCAGATTTTGAACTTTTTAACTATTACTACCACGACAAAATGCCGCATAAATCACGACTGGTTTTAAACGTCTATTAACTTTTTAGTTTCTTGAGCAGTTTTATTCGATTTCATACACAGTAAAGATAAATAATGAATATGAGTTTTTATTATGTACGGAAGATTAGTGGCCTCGATTGGTGACCTCGCAAGGCCAACATCTTTCGAAGTCATCTTTCATGACCTCCATTAGAGTCGCATGCTGTAATACTTCTTATTTCTGCCCGGATGCTCTTCTTCAATTACATGATCTGCGTCTTGTTTGCGAAAAGTGTCACTACCAGAAAATCCTATCAAAAGAAGTAATTCAGAGATCTGGGACACCATTTGGTCGTAGGTATCCTCACAATTATTCGTCCTTCAAAAATGATTCTTAGAATCCGCGTTATAGTTTCACCAATGTGACATAGCTCCAACTTGTTGAATCTACACTTCTGGTCAATTTCTACATAAGGATGAATGATATTTTCCAGAATTTCTTGATATCGTCGTTCAGTGATAGTGATTGCATAAAGATTCGCGTAGTTCTACCACATCAGACTGTCACTTTTTGGGAGTGTATGCTGATGAACGCTGGATTATGAGTACTCTAGCGTTTGTACTACGTTAAGAAGATAGTGTGCCTTGCCTTATCACATATAGTGCATAAAATCATTTTCTTCTCCGGCCAAATTTTCCAAGCGTACTGTATATGCCAATTTAACTATGTATTCAGCTGGTGTCGGTTTTTTCATCAATTGGATTTTACATGGAAAACGCTGCGAAACATGTAAAACCCGCTGAAATAATGTGTATGAAGTCCAATCGATGTAATCATTTGCAAGTTTTTTTATCTTCGACACAATCACGCATTCGCTGAGCGTTTGCTTGTGTCCTAGCAGAAGATGTCGACCTGCATGGGGAAGGTTATGCTGTTGTCTAAATCATTGCACTGAACGACACATTGTTGATTTCGAAGGAGATTGAAAGTCGGCGATATATTCGTTGAGTAGTTGTAATTAATTAATAGGTTTGAAAATGAATCTGGATGATTTTGGTTCGCTTCACATCCTGAAACAAACTGAAACATATTATCTGTCTAAAAAATTAGGAGAAGAATGTCGTCGCGATTTCTGGACCACCTGTACAAACTACTATAATTTTGTAACTTCGTTTTCCTATCATCTTAGATCACCTCAATAAGTTTCATTTACATCTTTGAGATCGTAAATGACACTAATATTTATTAAGAATAAGTACATTTTATGTACAACATTAAAACATTTTATTACTCCAATTGCTTCTTCAGAAAAATACATACCGGGCTCTTTTTTTATCATTACACATAGCATTTTCCCTATGTGTAATGATAAAAAAAAAATTGTCAATGCATTAGCGATATAGTCACTGTATAGTAGACAACCAGTTATACACTAATGAAGAATTTACGTATAATTAATTTTTAAATCAGGTTGCCATGACGGGAAAAACATTTTTTATGTCTAATATTTCTGAATTTTTATTCAAACATAAGTCATAAATTAAATACATTTTATTAAAAAATAGGTAATTTATTTATAAATCATGGATAAATACAACAGAAATGAAAAGGTGGCTATAGTAATGTGGTACCAGAAAAATAATAGTTTAAGGCAAGTTAGAGACATGTTTTCCGTCAATTATCCAGACAGGCCTATTACCTTGTGCAAAAACAATTCTGAACTTTTTTAAAAAATTTCAAGAAGATGGTTGTGTTCTAAATTCTCACAAAAAAAAGAAATAGAACCAATCATGTTCGAACAGAAGACATGAAATTAAATATCCTGTGTTACGTAGAGGAACGGTGTAGGATCTCTTTTAGATGTAGCTAAACATTTTGGAGTATCGTACAGTTCGGTATACAAAACTCTGAAAGAATTTAAATATAGGCCATACAAAATATCAAATCATCAAGAGCTTTTCGAAGAGGATAAGATAAAACGAACTGAGTTTTGTGAAATAATGTTTAACATGTTAACTGAAAACCAAGAAATTTTAAATAAAATAATTTTTACTGATGAGGCTACATTTACCGTAAACGGTGAAGTCAACTCTCAGAACTTTCGGTTTGTACCCTACATTTATCCATGAAAAATTATTAAATTTCCTATCCATTAATCCATTAGGTACTGGTCCCGTACAAATCCTCATGCTCAAAACCTGACCCGAACACAGTACCCTCAAAAAGTTAATGTCTGGATTGGAATAATAAGCGATAGACTTATTGGCCCATTTTTTATTGACGGTAACCTCACTGCAGTGAAATATTTGAATTTGTTGAAAGACCATATCATTCCATCAATTGAGATGATGAATGTTGATGAACCCTGGTTCCAAATGGATGGGGCCCCGCCACATTCTACTAACACTATCAGGAATTTTTTAAATAACTTATTTCAAAGACGATGGATTGGTAGATTTGGTCCCATACTATGGCCTCCAAGATCCGCTGATTTATCTCCAAATGACTATTTTCTTTGGGGTTACCTAAAAAGTAAAATTTACAACAATGTTCAATGTACGAATACGCAACTTGAATGAACTAAAAGAGCGTATACGTACTGCATGTAATGGAATAAGGCCAGAATTTATTAGAAATACACTTCGTTGCTTTCAAGATCGCCTTGCTTATTGCCTTGAAAGACAAGGTGGACATTTCGAGAACTTGTTATGATATTAGACTTCACATTTAAGTTCGTTTAATTGTTATAATAAATTAATTATTTTGTTCCAAGTGATATTCTGCATTTTCTTTATTAAAAACATAACCTAATTCTTCTAAGCTTTATTTTGCTCTGTATCGTCCAGTGTTACCAGTACAAGTATTATTGCCGAATCAAATACTTTTGCGCTAAATTTTAACAGTTTCGTAATAAATGTAAAAGGTTTTATGTACGCTGCAAAGTTTAATTTTTCCGTACAAATAATTTATGGTAGAAGTAAGGGAAACGGATCTCCAGAATATTTTATTTGTATCGGCCAGTGGGAAATGGCGGGAAATCCTTAATGTAGCAATTATGATGTTGACGACGTGATATATTTCGAATTTTAAAATTGTAAGAAAATTTGTACAAAATTAGTTATTTACGATATAATTGTTAAAAGTGCTATTTTATTTTGCGAGTAAGATTTGCGACACGAGGGTGATTAGTAACTGGAGCAATTTAAAATAAGCAAAATAAAATAACATTTTAACACGTGTATCGTACAGTGTTTCTGCTACAAACTCAATTTTTATTTTAAAATTTTAATAAAAAGTTTAACGAAAATTGACTGATAAAAATCTTATGACAGCTCACTGGTCCTGCTTGTCAAAATATGAGTGTATAACTGGTTGTCTACTATACAGTGACTATATCGCTAATGCATTGACAATTTTTTTTTTATCATTACACATAGGGAAAAAGCTATGTGTAATGATAAAAAAAGAGCCCGGTATGTAAAATCTAGGTAACACATGGCATGTTAGTTTTTCCGTTTACTAACGGCAAGATAATAAATAATTCATTCACACCTTACATGGTTTGAAACGATTTTTTTCTTTCACAATCCTATTTACTTTCATCACATGATAGGGTTACAATAACATTATAGCAAATTTGGGAAATTTTAAACTATTAAACCATTCGCATGTGTTTACACTTTCGTTATTTGTCTGTTATTAATATTGTATCTGTATTGTACTGTATCTATATTCGTTTTTTAATCTTGAAGTTAATTTTTGCAAACTTCATATTTTCTCCTGAAGAAGCAGTAAAACTTTGCGCCAGCTTGAGCCGATTAGGTACTTGTACCAAAATAATATATATTAATTTTGGTTAAAATTATCATTCCCATATTCTGTATTTATTTCACAAGGTGTCTATATCGTCAGTAAGTTTGTAATTAAACTGTGCCGGATAATTTAGCTTCACACACAACGTTTGTTTCTGAAAAGTAAGATGTTACATATCAAATGAAACTTTTGATTTAAAATTTCAACGTCAAAGGTATTCATATATCAGTTCCTTAATACACAATTTCACGAATTTAAAATTCTCTTCTTTGAAGTATTTTAAGTGCTAATATTTTCAAACGATGATTAATTTGTATTAAAATTATTAACAAATTTAGGGGAAGTAGGTATTCATGTCAAACCTATGGAAAGTAAAATAATCTGTGAAGTATTTTAAGTGCCAGTATTTTTAAATGATGGTGCGATAATGTTTAATTTGTATTAAACATTATCAACAAATTTAGAGGACGGTATTTATATCAAACCCATTGAAAACAATCAATTTCGATAGCATTGTTCATAAAAATATTACGAACAATGAAATTTTGTGTTTATTTAGTAAACGCAGTCAGAGAAAGACGTATTCTTCATAAAAATCTGCGCGAACAAAAGGCGGTCGAAAAGAACTAGGGAGCTGACCGGTGAGATGCCCCTCCCACAAGATGGGCAGTGGATCTTTACAATATTAGGAAAAGCACGAGCAGTCTGGAAAAATTGTCAAGCGTTACACATCGAAGTGCAATATGTTTCCTATATATGTATCTCTTTTCAGTATATTACAATTCCTTATCTGCATTTACTCCTTCGTCCGGCTAATGTATGCGATGATGAACAAATGTTATCATTTCTTTCTTCCGAATACTTTCTCTGTCTCACACTGACCTATATGCCGCGCAGCGAGGACTCCTCCCAGCGGTCAGCACTCGGTCTGTGTATTGTAGTAACGTAGCTGTTTAAGGTGATCGAGAAATTAGGGTGGAAAAAATATTTTTATTTACATATTGACTTGAAGAAGCATACTAATGAAATATATCTAATGTTCTGTTTTACAAATAACTTTGGTAACTGTACAAATAAAGCTGATTGTACTAAATATTGATTTTAATTATTATAAAATGAAGTTCACCTAATAATATATAAGTATTTAATATAAGACATAACTTTATTATTGATTTAAAATTGTGTAGTAGTACTTATTTAGGTATTACTTATTTTCTTTCAAATGTTGTACTATAAAAATACGTAAGTATAATTCTGAGGTATTTGAGATAATAACAAATATCTATATCTATTTAAAACTAAATATGTGATAATTTTATCTTCTATAACTAAGTAGTATACAAACATATTAAAAATAAAACAAAATTCAAAGGAAACGCAGAGACTGCAACTTGATTAATATAATTGAAAAAGGAACACCAACGTAAAGAATTTAATTAACGGAAAGTTAATTAATAATGAGTATTTTCGCATCGGGTTCGTATTACGGCAGCCATCCGCATAGGCAAAGATTCAGTAAGACCTTTGATGCAGTCTTGGCCTACGTGATTCCATTCTTCAGTGACCGCTGCTTCTAGCTCTTCAAGCGTTCTTGGTGGAACTTGTCTGGTTCGTAGTGCCCACTGTGGTCCCAGACATACTCTATTAGATCCATCGTAACCTACGAGAAAGTACAGGCCGCGAACAAGCAGCAATCGTGACGTCACGAAAGCCGGCCCTATCTCCATACGTTAATGTGTTTTATAACTACTTAACTATTAAATTTAATCAGTTTTCTCTTGGATAGATCCATGTTTTGGGTGTTAATTTTGTCGTTGATTATTTTTGAATAGTTATTAAGAAATATATTGGCAAGAACATGACTATTTTTTAACAATATCGACTTCAACGTTTTGCTGCATAAAATACATTTCTCATTGATTTCTTCTACATATTTTTCCAATTTTAACATTGTCAATTCCCGTAAAATAATCCTTTGTTTACCTGTTTTTAGAAATTCAGTTTCATATTTATCTGAAATAAGCTCACTAAATATCTGATACGCCTGAATAGAGACTTCAAAGAATAATTCAGATGGTTGTTTTAGAGCTCCTCTTGTTAAATTTTTCAAATATTTGCTAATATCTGCAGAGTCATTTTCACCACAATTGGTAAAATTTATAACAAAATCTGAATTGGTAGTAATGGATGTTAAACAATTGTCACAACCATTAACAAACTTAATTAGTGAATGTGCACAGTATCCGGCAATATAGAACAAAGATGATAATACAGAAGCATTCAGTGCAATGTCAAATGAATTATTTAATATATCTGAAAAAGAAGAGACGTTTTCAGATAATCCATCGTTTCTGGTTATTTTATCAATTGTTATAACCGATGACTCTGAGAAATGTTTAATACATACTACTGAATGTTTTGTTGGATTAAATGACTCTCTATGAATGCATTTAATCCACGTTTTTTTCAACTCTTCATCTTTTGGAAAAGAAAAGACGGACACATACGTATGGGTACTATCGTAATTGCTTGTGCAATTAGGCACGCAGCATTTATCAGGCATTTTTAATTAAATGAACAAGATTCACTCAGGTATCTAGTCAAACTGTTGGCGTTCTTGATTAACTAATTATTTTATATAAACGACACAACCATATTATAAACGACACCACCCGAAAGTTATTTATAAGTAATAAAACAACGTTCACATACAAAATTTACCAGCGGCCATATTTGCTAACCCACAAACTCGGCACTCCACAATTGAGAAACACTCTCTTTTCACTGATTTTACAAATTATCTGCACATAAATCAGGTAAATCTGAAATTCTACACCTTTAACTTATCACTTTAACTTATTTGAAGTTCTTTATGAGGGTTTTTGAAAGAAAAACTTGCGAAATCTAGTTCACGCGACTGACATGTGCGACCACGGCAAATCTAAACTGTAATGCTCCTCAGACGGCATTCGTGACGTCAGATCACGTGACACAAGCTTTGTTCGAGGCCTCTATATCACGGAGGTTACGGATCCATGTCCGGGCTTCTAGCTGGTTACTCCATTATGAATAATCTCTAACTCCGTCTTGGCCTTGGAAGATACACCTCCCCATATCATAATCGAATCACCTCCGAAATTTGTTGTTTTCCTGAAGTATCACTGGCTAAAGCGCTCACCATATATATACTGGCGGGTGTCTATCTGATGAGAACAGGCAATACTTAGACTCGTCTGTGAACAGAATGTTGTTCAGCAGTCTAATTAGATGATATCTCGCAAATTGTAGTCTGTGAACTCGTTGTTCTCTAGTGAATATGGGGCCTTTGGCCGGTGTTCTTGCACGTATATCTTGTTTTTAAAATCGGTTCCTTACCGTTTGAGACGTAACATATTCCTTTCGAACGGTAAGCAACTTGTTTTTTATCTGTCTTGCAGTGCAATGCCTTATTCGCAAGTCATAAAAAGTGGTCGTCTATGGCCGTAGTTGACCGCTTCCTACCTTGTCTTGGTCTACTGTTATATCGCCTAAATTCTCATACCTACGCACCAGTTTCGAAATTGTCGACTGTCGGACACCTAACACCCTACCAACGTATCTTTAACTCTTACCATGCTTAATTAACGTAATGGCTTGGACAATTTTTTCGTGACTCAAATTACGTCCATTGTGCATTGGGGGACCGTAATCCATCTTTACCAAACCAGGCAATAAGGTTCAACATGGAATCATGTGATAAATGTTAGAAGAAGAAACTGCAGTTTCAAGCTTACCAATTTTTGAAAGGAATTATATGTAAAGCACCTAGAGCTAAAGACCACGAAATTAGAGAAAAAAATTAACTTAAACTCAGTGCATGCCAGAGTCATAAAACCAAACCAAACAAGAAATATTGGAATGATTTAGTTTTCAAAGATATTGTGATTCTATATGTTTTTGTGGATTGTATATAAAACTCAAAAACACAAGTACAAAACGGATATAACGCAACTGACTGGACTAATTCTGAATCAGCGGTGAATCTCATACCCCTAATATACTATCCTTCCATCGGATCTTTTGAGTCACATGATTAATTGCGTGCATTATCAACGACATCCGCACCTAGAATGTATATATACTCATTTCTTTCCAATCTCAATGACTAGATAAGGATAAAAATTTTAAACTTTAAGGTGGGGTTGTCTTCTCCATAAGAGTAATAAGACAGACAGAGAAAATATACCGCCATGACATGTTACTACGTTAGTCAACTTATTAAAGTTTGACATATAACATTATTTTCTGCGTTTTGGTTTATTTTTGTTATATTGCTTTTCTAATTCGTTTTTGTTCTATCTTGCAAATAATTGTTCTATTCAGAACAAAAAAAACTGAATTTAATACATTTTCTGTAAGTATTCTAATCACTAAATTTATTGGTTAGAGGTCAAGAATTTACATTTATTACAGAGACATGTCTGGGAAACGTCTGAATTCTGAATTCACAATCTCAACAACTTGTATTAACTGTCCTGGACTTTTTTGAAAGAGAAAAACAAAGTCCTGCACCCCTCATAAATATAAATGTACCTATTGAAGTAAGAATCATATAGATATATTTTTTGAAATCATAATAAAGGTTTGAATATTGCAGAGAGCGGCCACTGTCCTTAAAATCTCCACATAAACTATCAGAAATATAAAACAACGTAAAGGACAAAACTCAGTGCTTTCTTCACCCGGTAAGAAAAGATCTCGTGTCAAAGCCAAAACAGAAGATTTGCGAGAATCTACAAAGATGGAAGTACGAAACACTATTTATAACATGTACAAAGAGAGTATGTTATTAGGTATTTTATTTATGTTTCACAATTTTAATATATTTGAAATTATTTCAGAGAAACATGTTACTCGGCTTACATTGAAAAACGAATTACACACCAAAGCAGTACTTGATATTGGAAAATCTTCTTTGTCCTATTTATTAAAAGATTGGAGTTAAATTCAAAAAGGAAGACAACAGACGAGCATTGGTGGAAAAGCATGATATAGCCCTTTACCGAAGCACTTTTTTGAGGAAGTATACAGATAATTTAAAGTCAAATTCTCCAAGACCGGTGATATTCCTTGATGAAACATTGATATATTCAAAAGATAATTGAGGAAGATCTTGGCATGATACATCTACAAAAAGTGTTCGAAAGCCAGAAGGTTATGATGGCAAAAGGTTTATAGTTTAAATGCCGGAGGTGAATCAGGGTTTATTGAAGGTGCAAGTTTGATATTTGCATCGAAAACCAAAGCAAAATACTATCATGCTGAAATGAACAGTAAAAAGTTTGAGGAATGGATTAAAATACAATTCATGCCACATTTACCAAACAATTCACTTGTGATAATGGACAATACACCATATCATAGTGTAGTATTAAATAAAATCCCAAATTCTGCATCGAGAAAACAGGAAATAATAGACTGGCTGTCCAGCAATAATAAGTTTTTCCGGTGAATTCACAAAATATGAATTGTTGGATTTAGTTAGGAGAAACAAACCTGAGAAACTGTATTTAATCCTAATGAAACATCCAGTTCAGATTCAGATTTAGAATCTGAGTGAAGTTTTTATAATATAAAACAATGTGTTTGTTGAGTTTATAAACATGATAATGCAGAGTGATTACCTGAAGAAGTTCTTATCTGAAAATCCATTTATTAACAACTTCTTTATTTTATGTGGAAATGTACGTATTTTTGTTTCGGTGAAACATTTATAAGAAGTTAATTTAAAACCAATGGATGTGTAGTGACTGCATTATTATGAAATGTGAATCAATACTTTCGGCTTATTCTACATGCATGGCTGGTAACAGCCGAACATTGTAGTTATGTTGGTGCATTATTATTTCTAGTATACGAAGAAAAAGAAAGCCACTCACGCACTGATTAAGGATTAATTATTTAAACTTGTCTTTAAATTTACAGTACCTAACAAAATAATCAGAGGATTGTTTAATAAGATTTATTTATTAAGATAGTTTCACTTAATTATAATAGAAGCAATAGTTAATAAATAGTAATATGAAAATAAATTTAATCATATAGAAATATTATGTGTGAGATTATAACAGAGTATTATAGATATTTAGCATACAATATATAACAGTTTAAAAAAATGTAAATAGATTTCCAATATATTAATAAATAAATTTAACTTATTATTAAAGTTTTGTGTTTTGTTGTAATGAAATGCCTATTTAAATTCTAAAATAATGACCCCGTTGTACAGGAATAAATTAATATAGTGGAGGCAATCCTTAAACCGTTGCACGTCATTCATTTTTTAAAAACCGTACCACCCAAAAAATTATAAAATTTACAATACACAATTATATTTTTCAGATATTTATATGTCAAATTTGTTTACATTAAAATGGCGTGCAAATCATATGATTTTTCAAACAGACTTGACTACGCTGCAGTATATGACGTCATTAACGAGTAATGACGTGCAACGGTTTAAGGATTGCCTCCACTATATTGTATAGTACCATAACTAATTATATATAAATACAAAATTATTTACAACTTACATATGTTAATTACAGCATTAAATACAATCACAATTTTATCTACACTGTTTAATTTTTGCATATTCTTACACTTTTTTAACACACTGAAATGAGATATTTTAAGGTGCTAACGAGTTCTTCTTTTAGAATAACTAAAATTCACCTGCAGAATTCCTAGTGCTTCCTTTATTAAAAATGCTCTTTCTCCTAGAAAAACATATCCTGGATTAAGATTGTTGCAAAAATTACTTCTTCCATTCATTTTTCAGATGTAGGTCTCCCCGAGCTTGACTAATGTAGCACATACTTCACTGAGGAGTTATTGCTATTAACATTTCTATCGTGCTTATAAATAGAACAGTACTACTGCTGAGCTAAATTATTATCTGGTTTTCCAATGATAATTACTCACAAATTGTAAAAATAACCATAAAACAAAAATTATTTTGAACTGAACTGATTTTCCACAAAATAATTCCATTAAAAAATTGTCACTAGAAAATAGTTAGAGGTGCATTTAAACATTTTATGTGTTCTATATTCAGACTGACATGATTTGTTGTTAAATATTTTGAGATTTATTCCACTATTACGTTTTTTTAATAGATATGTACATACTAAGGAACTGTACATAATATAACCCATACACAAACTAAACAACCCAGACCGGCAACTACTTGAAAAAAAATATCCAAGATCTTCTATCCTTGTTACACATCAGTGAACTTGGTACGAAGATGGCGCTAGCAGCATATTGGCGCGAAATTTTAAATGAGTTTGTTTTTAATATACGCTTATTAAATACGTTATTTATGTAACAAAAACATACACAAAAGTTACTAAAACTATGGTAATAAATATTAGTTACAGTAACAATTATAGCCATAGTTTGAGCATCTTATGTGTAATTTTGTGGTGTTACATATTAAATATGTGATACGAAATATAAATATTAATCTTTTACTTACATGTATTATAACATCCCTCTTACGGCGACCTATTAGACACAATAAACTACTACTCTATATAAGATTAAGAGAAATATAATAATCTAATAAGTGAAAACTGTCAAGGAAAACATAGGGATATAATAATAATAGTTTTTATTGATACATATACTTATACAATGACATAATAAAATTAAATTACACAACCAATAATGAGAAGACAATAATAATAATACAAATCTTGTGTAATATGACAAATAAAAACACTAATATGTACCAAAAGGAACAAATTCAGCATAGTAATAATAATACTAATACATAAATCAAAAGGTATCAAACCTGCAAGGCAAAGAGCATGTCAAAAATGCGCTTCTTAAACAAAGGAAATGCCAATCTTATCTTAAACCTATGCTTTTTGTTAACTTCATCCTGTCCAAACCCGCACACTAAACACTTGGACTGGTTATTTGTATCAACATATAATTAATACGATGTACCAGAAAGGATTGCAAAAATATGTCAAACGTGTCAAATTTGAAATGTAGTTTTGAATGACATATACAAACATTTCAATTGACGCTAGCGCCATCTCATCTCCAAGTTCACTGAATTTCACAGAGATGGTAGAGTATTCAAATTTACGTTTACTAAACAAGGATGAATACTCTGGATAAAATCTAGGATTAAGTTGCCGGTCTGGATTGTTTAGTCTGTGACCCATATGTTGTAAAATGAATGAATGACAGACCGGTAATATTTGTTCATAACCCCAACGGTTATTATTGTTTTACACTGTTTTATTAAATTTCATTATGATAGATATAGCTAATTTTAAGCAATGAATAAAACATGGTATAAAATATAAATTTGTTTAGATATAAGCATTATAAGCTCTTTATTTTTAAATGTTTAATTCTATTTTGTAAGTAATGAATTTGAGCCAGAAGTGTTGATTTAATTCATACGGATCAAAATTAATCACGTGACTCAAAAGATCCGATGGACAGACAGTTGTGGGATAAAATGAACTAGACCGACTGAAATGCGTTCTTTGCACTTGATGACGTACAGGTCTTTCTCTCATTGTGTTTACAGCCATATATAACGAAGAGGTTTTTTAAATTAAAAAAAAAATCTATTTCTGACTTTCTACTTCCAGTTTAAAGGAATTTTTGCCACAGTCTTATGTGAAAGTAAAAGGAATTGAGAAGAAAGTCTTCGCGGAACACAAAAAACATTTGGGGTTGAACGAACTGGAAGCCAAAGTACTCTACACAAAAAATGCTCGATCGTTAAATACTTACGGTGTAACATTTTTCTTAGTGAAGGTATTCTTAATTAGCATTAAAATATGCCAAATTAAATTGACCATTCCTTGATCTATTTTCAGGAGAAAATGAAGGGCAAAAATAAATTGGTACCCCGACTTCTGGGTGTAAATAAAGATTCAGTCTTGCGTCTAGATGAAAACACCAAAGAAATCCTTAAGACCTGGCCATTAACTAGCGTGAAGAGATGGGGTGCCAGTCCTAACACATTCACATTGGACTTCGGTGACTATTCCGATCAATATTATTCGGTCCAAACAACTGAAGGCGAACAAATTCAGCAAATTATTGGTGGCTATATCGACATTATTTTGAAAAAAGTGAGTGAATAATTAGGTATGTAAATATTTTTCACAGAGTAATAATATTTTCTTTATTTCATCTTAGCAATTAGCCAAGGATCACTTGGGTATTGAAGGGGATGCAGGATCAACAATCGAAGAGGACAGCGTTCTAGCGCATCAGTAAGAATTATCAACAACGATAAAATGGTTCAAAAATTAATTGTAGCATATTTTCAGGGCAACATTTTTAGAACACGGTTCCAGTAAAGTAGGAAAGCAGCAGGAGATGTCTGTAGCAAAACCTGGTATTCTAAGACCTGGAGAAGATGGTAATAATAACAATGATAATAATAACTCTTTTAGTATTCATTTCGATCTTCAAAGCACCCCTATCTCTAATATTTCATTTGCTTCTTTAACTTTGCAATTGCAACCTTTTAAATCTTTTCTTCCTTCATTTCATTTATTTATTTATCTTTTGTTTAGCTTTTTATGTTTAGTTTTCTTTTTGTTTTGTTCAGGATCGAAACCGTTCGGTACAGGGCATGTCGGCTCACTACAGTATACTACACGCACTGGACAAATTAATGTTGGTCATGCTCCACCAACGGTAAGATAGAATGATTGTTTTGTTAAAATGAAAGGGAAATTTCGTAAACGTTTAACTTCAAAAATGTTTTATACCTAACCTATAACACCTGATCAATGGCGAAACATACATATTGACAGCTGTTTTATCTATAAGAAATCAATAAAAATAGTACGCCGACTCGTTAATTTCACATGAAGTAACATTACTTCATGTCGATTACACTTTTTCATGCATTTAATGGTATGATTAAATATTTAACTCGTTTTTGTAGAGCATTGAATTTTTTAAATAGCGTGTGATGTCACGTACAGTCTTTTTCAGAGATCAGGTATTTATATCATACTTTAAATGTAAACTATTAAGTTAATAGTTTATCGTCTAGATTATGAGAAATGTATGTCATACTTTAGAATCAAATATTTTAGGGGATGAATTAAAGACAATCACTTATAATTTAGGAAATCACGGTGACATGTTTTAAAGTATATTAGTATATAATTAATTTATATTTCATGCTTTCATTAACGGAATAGTCTACAGAGTAGGTAGATATGGTTTTTCATATATTTAATAGAATATTTACATAGAAATCAATTGCTCCTTATCGTTTTCGAATTGTAGTGACAATAAAATTGTGGTTAATTCACAAATAATTTTCCCAGTTTGTAGGTATAACGAACAAAGCTATTTTGTAATAAGTAATAACAGAGTTTAAAATATGAACATGATTATTTTTTGCATAATATATGGGTATATGATTGAGTCGTTTGGCAACCGATATGCGCCAATAAATTAAAATGGCGTCAAATTTGTGATGTAAAATTTTGTCTGTCATCTAATATAACCTAGAAAAGCCATTTCAAACCTGTAAAGTATGTAATAAATAATATTCAAAATTCAAACACCTTTCGACATTTGTCATAATTAGCGTTTGACGTTTGTTATAATTATCGTCCAAATATTATAAATTTCTCAACAGTGCTTGCTTACTAAACAGAATAGTCAAGTATTAAATAAAATATAGGTATTGAAAAGTAATACTTAAAATAAAATTATTTATAATATTTGATTTATAACGGGTTTTCTTGTAATAGTATTCTACTAGCGGAATCTATATCTCCTAAAATATTAATTAATTAGTTTAATTTTATTGTTTGATGAATTTTTTCGGTCGATGGGAATTTGTAATGGCATTGAATCGTTGTCTTTAGTTCATACTTTGGCCGTATCGGTTGCCAAAACGATTCAACTATAAATATAAAAAAAGCGAGGAAAATACATTACAGTCTCTACTAATGGAAAAGAGTAATTTTTGCACAGGTCTTGTAAGAAACATATAAACAGTAAAATATAAGTATGTAGTTATGTCTAGTTAGAATATAGGAGGGCTTGAAATACAAATACATATTAGCGAATCATAAACCATTATAAAGAAACCCTTCAATACAAACATTGCATATCCTTTAGTACTATTACATAATGATCTTTACTTTTAATTTTGGGTATGAGTAAGCCATTGCAATGGGCAGTATAAATCATTATGGACAGAGTGTAAATTCAGTATATTTGTATTATATCTTTTCATATCATCTCATATTTACCAATTCAAACCAACGTCCAATTTTTTACTTTTTGTGAGATCCTCACAAGACCTGCGTATATATTTCATTCTATTTCCTAAATTAATATTTTCAAGAACTTATATTATATATTCACTTTTAGATTTTTCTTATTTCAAAAACTTTGATCGTTATTCTAATTCTAATGTTAAGACACATTTTTGACCACATGCATTTGTAATTATTGTAAAAACTTAATAAAATCATATATTTATTTCAACCTGGTATAGATATAGAATTAGAACACAGTAAATAGTTTAATAAATATTTTTTATATTATTTAAGTTACAAAGTCCGAAAGTCACTCCGATTCTGACCGAACCTCAAAAGGGTCTTTTATCTACCATATATGCAATACAAGAAAAAATTACTCAGTACCAACAAGACCTCGATGCAAAAGCTCAAGTGCCTGTTTTGGGAAGTGATATGGCCGCCAAGAAATGGAAACAAGTCACGTTGGATACTAGAAAACAAAATGTTGGATCGCAGATTGCTGCGATGAATGCCGCTACTGCTCAGGTATGTTCTTATTTAATGATGAAAATACATTTTCTCATTTTATTCATTTAGGTTGTCACTCTAACTGGTGCCCCTGTGGACGAAATCGATCACACTGCTGTTGGTGCTGCAATCACAACAATCGGCAGTAATTTACCAGAAATGACTAAAGATGTAAAAGTTATTGCTTCTCTTATGGATGATTCTAATATGGGAGAGAAGTTGATTGACGCCACTAAAGTGTTAGTTAATGCTTTTAGTGATCTATTAAAGACAGTAGAACCAGAAACTAAAGAGGTAATCATATATATGTGTAATAATGAAATATAAATATATAATAATTAATATTTTTAGCCAAGGCAGAGCTTACTCAATGCAGCATCTAGAGTTGGTGAAGCTAGTTCCCAAGTACTTGCAACGATCACTGAAGAAAACATGGAGAACAAAGAACTTCAAGACATGCTCCTTTCACTTGCTAAAGTCGTTGCGAATACTACCGCAGCCCTAGTACTCAAAGCCAAAAATATCGCGTCGACATGTGAGGATCAACAAACTCAGAATCGCGTTATCGGAGCTGCTACTCAGTGCGCTCTGGCAACATCGCAACTAGTTGCATGTGCTAAAGTCGTGGCCCCTACATTGCATTCACCAGCGTGCCAAGAACAATTAACAACTGCTGTTAGAGAAGTAGCAAAAGCGGTGAAAAATCTGGTTACTGTTTGCAATGAGACCTGCACCAATGAGGACTTAATGAATCAATTGAAGGAAGCTGCAGAAAACGTCACAAAGACATTAAACGATTTATTAAATCACATCAAATTAGGTAAGAAAATGAATCAATAAATAAGAAATTTTATTGTTCTTTCCATCTAAACTGTCTTTATTGTATTTTTACTAATTACAGTTGCTCCAAAGAAAGCCTCCGGATCAGTACAAGAAAACAGTGTGGAATTAATATACTCAGCCACAGAAAAGTTATCAGCAGCTTCAGGAGATACAGGTGAAATGATTAAACAAGCTCGAGTTTTGGGACAAGCTACCGCACAACTTATTCAAAGTATCAAAGGAGAAGCAGAAAAACAAGAAGATTCTGATATTCAACGTAGACTTTTGGCTGCCGCTAAGACACTTGCAGATGCCACAGCTCGTATGGTAGAGGCTGCTAGACAATGTGCGAATAATCCACATGATACTAGCTATCAAGACACTCTTAGAAAACATGCTGAAGAACTTAGAGACGTGACTATTATAGCAGCACGTACTCCAGCTTTAAGATCAAAATTAATCGATCGTGTGCAACTTTGCGCTAGGAGAGCTGTCGCTACTGCAACACAGTGTATAACTGCAGCCCAAGCCACTCATGGATACAATAATAACACAGCATCTCGTGAGACTTTGAAAGCTGACACTAGTGAATTGGTGTCAACAATTCCTCCATTGGTAGAAGCCATAAAAGCAACATCAAATAATGCGGAAGATCCAAATAATCAAGTTGATTTGATGTACGTTGCTGAAGTCTTTTTACATCCAGCAACTCATTTTGTCCAATCGTCAAGAGCAGTTTTGCCCACTGTCACTGAAGAAGCAGTATCCCAACAACTATCAGACACAACTCACCAATTAAATAGCGAGCTTACAGAACTTAGGAGTGCTATAAGCAGAGCGAAACCCGCTTGCCAAGGTCTTGGTTTTGATGCGGCAGCGCAGCTGATCGAGGATCTCCAAGAGGAGTTGAGAGAGTTCGAGAAAGCTGTACAAAGTCATAGCTTACGACCTTTGCCGGGTGACACACGAGAAGGAGCTGCTCAGCAGCTAGGCACATCTACCAAGATGGTCAATCAAGGTATAGCACAATTGTTAAGTGCTACTGCACAAGGAAATGAGATCTATACTTCACAAGCCGCCAGAGATACAGCGCATAAATTGAAGAATCTCACGGGCGCCGTTCGAGCTGTTGCGGCAACTTCCGACAATCCCGATGCTCAATTCGATATTATCGATGCTGGCAGAGATGTAGTTATCAATTCGGCTAGGATAATAAAAGAAGCACAAAGGTGCTTGCAAAATGCTCAACTCGGACTATCACCAGATATTTCTGCCGCCGCTAAAGATATTAATAGAGCCCTTGATCGCACCGTCAGTTGCTTACCAGGCCAGAAAGATGTTGACGTGGCAATTACCTGTATCAACGAATGGACGACTGGCATTGATTCAACACAGTTCCCGTCAACGAATAAATCATATGGTGAATTGCAAAATGAGTTGAATACAGCTGCTGCCAATTTGAATGAAGCAAGTGCTGATGTTGTCACATCTGTTAAAAGCCCAGCCTTGCTCGCGTCCTCCTCCAAAGACTTCAGCTCTGCATTCTACGAATTGCTGCAAGTATCTATGGAAATGGCCGGTCAATCAAAAGACGTTAAAGTGCAGGGATCCGTCGTGCACTCCCTCAAAAACGTATCGACAGCTTCCAGCAGCCTGCTGATAACTGCCAAATCTGTATCAGCTGATCCGAATCTTCCCAATGGACGGAACGAATTACAACACGCCGCAAGAGCGGTAACCGACAGCATTAACAATTTAGTTGATGTGTGTACGTCGTCTGCTCCAGGGCAGACAGAATGCGATAATGCCATAAGAAATATTCAAGCTATGAAACCGCTCCTAGAAAATCCAGTCGAACCTATCAACGACTTCACTTACTTCGAATGTTGGGAATCAGTGAAAGAGAAAAGCAAGAGCTTAGGAGATGGCATGACTGGAATAACGAACAGTGCTAAACAATCGAATCACGAGAAATTCTGTGAAGATGTTCGATTGGTTAGCACTTCCATATGTGGATTTATCGAAGCTGCTGCACAAGCCGCCTATCTCGTAAGTTATTTGTTAAATACTATAATTTCTGTTATTATTATTTTATAGACTGATTCAGAGTACGACCAATCCATATTATACACAACTTGGTATAAAAACAGTAATTACTTCATCTTTAGTTCTAAAATGGCCACGGGAGCGCTGCAATCTTAAATTGAATCGCCAATAAAAATCCATTATTGAATAGTTAGTTTTTACGGCGCGCTTCTTGTCTTCAGTGAATTAGCATTATTAATTCACTAATGAAATTCAGTTTAAAATCAACAAGCTGATAAAATTCTTAGTACTGGAAAGCGAGTTTAAAGGAACGACCACATTTAGTTTTCTGAATGCATTAAGTTTATTCAATACAAAAGAGTATTTCTAATCCAAAACTCAATATAAAATCAACAAAATTGCAATAATCAATACAAATTTAAATTATTCATCAATTATTTGCACTGTTACTACAGAACAACTCTTATTCTTATTTTGTTGTTGTTATATTAGTCTCTACACTTGTAGAATTATCAAAATTAAAATATTTTAAATCTGCCAAGTTAGTAGTCTAATACCTTCTCTCTGCATGTTAGTTTTTGCTGTGGTTTTCCACACTATTATGTAACAAGGCCAACTGTATCAATATCGCTGCTCGATATAAGGCCGTCACATAACTCGAAATTTCTGATTCTTATAACCTCAAAATATTGATCCTCATGTGGCGCCATCTATCCAAACCACAATAAAATGCTTGGTAATGGCTGAGCACTTTTAAAATTACGTGATAAAAATATGCAATATGATTGGATTATATCAAATCTACTGTTATTGACATTTTACTGATATGACATTTATTTTGTCTATTCCATTTTCTTTTCTAGTTAAATTAGTCTAATACTACAAATATTCAGACGTTTCATTTAATGTGTGCTACATATTTACTATAATATAGTTTGGAAGTTACGTCGAGTACCAATAGAACACTATATATCCAGTTTTCTCACGGAAAAAGTTGGCTGTTCTGGGTCATTTAGTTTTTACCAAAATAGTCTGGGATAAATGGCAAGTAATAGGGTACTTCGGAAAATGAGCATTGAATATTCAAAATGTAATATAAAAGTAAAATTGCTATAATTTTTTGCGTTTTTAGGTTAAATTTATATCTTAATATTTGTAAATGTAAAAAATTCTAATGGAAAATTGCAGGGCTGATGTGAAGCAGACATTATTTAGTTCTGTCATTAGACTTGCGCCTGTTGAATAAATAAAGATGGTATAGTAATTTTAAAATGCTCTAGTCATTTAATTATTACCAATAATGCTCCTTGTTATCATCGTAAGGATGAGAAGTACCACCAAGAAACTGATTAGTGTTATAAGCAAATTTTGGTCTGTCTTGAAATGTGTGCGTAGAAATACTAACGGATTTGGTATAGGCAGCACCAAAGAGTGCATCACTGTAAGTAACTAAATTAGCAAATTGTAATAGTGCCAAAATGGAAAAAAGTACATCAAACACCGAAATACACAAAAAAAGGTTACTGAATATTACATTCTTAACCAGTGTCATTTGGAAATCTTCTATATTCCTTTAATGCATGTATATCAGTTTATTATAATATTTAAGTATACTATACAACAAGGTTATTTCGTCTTAACAAGATCATATAGTTGCGATTCTGTAGACCACATGTTAGGCTTAAAGGAGGTGCAAATTATAACACCGATGCCAGAGTGGTTGAATATTTTATAAGGCAATAAATATTGTGATGTGGAATAGTAAAACTTCAAAATCTTCAAATACAGTTGAAAGCAGCGATTACGTTAAACAAACACTACAACATAATTGAATCCTAATTAGTGCTTCCGTTTGAATTCTTATAAAAAATTAGAAACGTAAGTAAAGCTGTAATTCTTGACACTATCCAACAATTTTATTATCAGCAACACTTTATTATTAAATTATTTTAAAATTATTAATATTAATTACCCACTTTAGAATTAATGTTTAAAGTGTTATTTTAAAGTTTATTTCAATAAAAATTCAGAAATCATTTCTTTTTGGTACTACTAAATGGCGCCACATAAGGATCAATATTTTGAGGTTACAAGAATCAAAATCATCAATGTAAATCGAAGTTATGTGACGGCCATATATCGCGCAGCGATATCAGATACAGTTGGCCTTGTATGTAAAATAGAGTGGCGCCATCTTCAGTTGGCTCACACAATCGCACTCAATATTCAGAAAATACTGTAATTATCATTACGCAATTGCGAAATGAATTATTAATATAATTGTCATTAAATTGTTAATATATCGCATGTTAATGGCAAAAGAATAAATATAAAAATTTTATAATCAATTTTAGGTTGGTGTATCTGATCCTAGTAGTACCGCAGGTCGCCCCGGACTCGTTGACCAGGCACAATTTGCTCGTGCATCTCAAGCAATTAAACAGAGTTGCGCACAATTGGCTTCACCCGCAAGTGCTCAACCTCAAATTTTAACGGCAGCGACAACAATAGCCAAGCATACTAGTGCCTTATGCAACGCCTGCAGAAACGCCAGCAACAAAACAAATAATCCAGTTGCAAAAAGACATTTTGTGCAGAGTGCTAAAAATGTTGCCAACTCCACCGGAAATTTGGTTAAAGAAATCAAAGCGTTGGACACGAATTACACCGAAGAGAATAGGCAAAGATGTGCTGAAGCAACTAGACCTTTATTAGGTAAGCAGAAATACATTTACGTTTATTTTAAGTGCAATTTACTGATAATATTCGGGTAATTAGTTCTTACTTAAATTTAAAATCATTGTAAATATTGTTGTATAAAATAAGTTTTCATTTTAAGAAATATATATCTAACATAGAAAATTAATTTATTACTGAATCCCTGTGCAAAATAAAACCCATATCACAGACTAAACAACCCAGACCGGCAACTACTTGAAAAAAAAATATCCAAGATCTTCTATCCCTGTTACACATCAGTGAACTTGGTACGAAGATGGCGCTAGCAGCATATTGACGCGAAATTTGAAATGAGCTTGTTTTTAGAATACGCTTATTCAATAGGTTATTTATGTAACAGAAACATACACAAAAGTTACTAAAACTATGGTAATAAATATTACTTACTGTAACAATTATAGCCATAGTTTGAGCATCTTATGTGTAATTTTGTGGTGTTACATATTAAATATATGATATATAAATATTAATCTTTTACTTACATGCATTATAACATCCCTCTTACTACCTATTAAACACAATAAACTACTACTCTATTTAAGATTAAGAGAAATATAATAATCTAATAAGTAAAAACTGTCAAGGAAAACAGATATATAATAATAATAGTTTTTATTGAAACATATACTTATACAATAAAACATAATAAAATTAAATTACACAACCAGTAATGAGTAATTTATACTCACTTGTCGAGATTTGCAGGAAACCTGTGCATTTTGTCAACTTCATCCTGCCCAAACCCGCACACTAAACACTTGGACATCATATTTGTATCAACATATAATTAATACCATAGATAAAATATTTATACTCTTATAAAGATGGCTAACTTCACTAATAACACGAGACTTGAAATAATAGTAATTGTTTTTGTCGCCAGCAGCGTTATGTGCACGAGCGGCAATTTTGAAATATGTACCTGTGAATGTACCTTTAATTTTTGAGTTTTAAAATTGATAAAACAAAGGAGTTACCGCAGGTTAATAATACTAATATATTTTTTAGTAATAAATTTATTTTGCATTTAATTTAAAGTACATTTATTATCTAACTATAATTAATAATAGAATATATGCGTATGATTGCTGACATAGTATACAAGAGACAAATATCAAAGTTTTTAAATAAAATAAAGCCTACACTTTTTTTTTTAATTTAATGTTTTAATACCTGATAAATGTAATGTAGGAACAGCATCTGCCTTCAAATTTGATCAGTTATGATATGATGTACATTTAATTTGTGGAGAAAAATGATAGTCACACACCCGATAATTTCTTCGCTTTTCAATTTTAATGTCCTCTCGTCCCACGGCTATCTTCCACTGTTCAAAAAGCTAAGAAAAAGGATATAGTTAGTACATATTTTATCGAATATGGTCGAAATTTCATTGCGTGATTATTTTTTATGTATTGAAAAGCTAAAAAGATAATTTAATAGAAAATCGAAATAATATGCTTACCTCGGGTATGCACAATTGCATTTTGCTTGTAACTTTTACACCCAGTTATAAACCATTTTTCAAAATTATAAACAGTTCAAATAACCTAAGATATTTCAAAAACAAAACTAACATTAAAAACGAATATAAATGATTATAATACAATGGAAAAACACGTAACTAGTAATAAGAAAGGAAATTAATATAATACCGAATCACAAATAATTATAAACTGAAAATACTGACATAAACCTGAAAACAACTGTAAACAAACTCGAAAGCAAATAAAACGCGTGTATCCAGCAGGGATGCCAGCATAACTGGCTTTAGAAACTGTAAAATATTAAAATTCCTAGATAAATTACTAAAGTGCTACAAACCTGCCGCAGGCGACAAAAACTTTTATTAATGGTTTGTAACCGAGCTAAGTTTCTATTAGTAGATAGGAAGTTTACATGGCATGATTAATACTATGTACGACAAAGGATTGCAAAAATATGTCACACGTGTCAAATTTGAAATGTAGTTTTTAATGACATATAACTACAGCATAACAAACATTTCAATTGACGCTAGCGCCATCTCATCTCCAAGTTCAGTGAATCTGACAAAGATGGTAGAGTATTGAAATTTACGTTTGCTAAACAAGGATGAGCATATTATTTGTCAGTGTGTGATTTGTCATAACTTCGTGTCATTTATTTCATTTTCAAATATCAAAATTTTAGTGTTATAAGAACAGTTAGTGTTGTTAGCAAGTATTAATCATGGATGAAGATAAGCAAAACATTAAAAAAACTATAAACTCTTGGATAAACATTGCTAAAGTTAAAAGTAATTAAATCAATTTTATAAGAATACTATTACAAAAATGATAATAAGTACTTACTAAAGAACTATAAAAAGTGGTATTTAAATCCAAAGGAACAACATGTTACTAATAAGTTTACACAACATTTCTTTGAATGCACAGAACTTACGAATTAGTAATATACAATTTTATGTCTACTAACTGCTGATAGGATAATCTTAAATAAAATGTGTACATTTTTCATAGCATTTTTGTTTTATTCGCTTTATCTCTAAACAGGTCTTATGGGAAATATCATTTCTTAGTCTCAGATATTTTTAAAACCATTATATATTTCATTTCGTTCTGCAGAGGCTGTTGACAATCTATGTGTGTATGCCAACTCAAGCGAATTCATTAGTATACCAGCTAAAATATCAACTCAAGCCAGACAATCTCAAGAACCAATCGTCGATGCTGGCAGGAAGATTATCGATAGTTCTTGTGCCGTCATCCGTGCAGCCAAGAGTTTGGTAGTGATGCCAAAAGATCCACCGACATGGCATCAATTCGCAAGTAATTCGAAGAATGTATCAGATGCCATTAAGAAATTGATATCCAGTATATTGTATGGACCGTCTTGTTTTTACAATAAATGCTGGCCTACTTATAATGTTGTTTTGCAGAGACAAAACGCCTGGCAAATCGGAATGTGATGCAGCCATCGACGGTCTTAATAATCATCTAAAATCATTAGACGTGGCATCCATGGAGGTTATTCGCGAAACTTTGGCTAAACGTGGATCGAATCTGCAAACATGTAATCAACAAGTGGTTAGAGCGGCAGCGGAACTTATCGATACAATTGAACCCGTCAAACAAGCTGCGAAATTTGAATCTGAAAATATTGGTCACTCAGTTAACCAACTGGTAAGAATCCCAAATATTAAAATTTAACAATAATTGGAGTGATTTATACATTTTAGGCGCAATATTTTGAACCCTTAATCCAAGGAAGTATCAGTGCTGCATCTAACTTGAACAAATCTAAGCAACAGGAATTGATACTGAACCAGGCGAAGTCTGCAACCGAATCTGCTCTTCAGTTTATTGGTGCTGCCAAGGATTGCGGTGGCAATTCCAAAGTATGCTATTTTGCCCCATTTTAAAGTAGAATTTGAATTACTCAGCTTTATTTTCAGGCTATAAACTTACATCCTGAAGTAGATGAATGTGCTGCTCTTACGAAGGACGCCATACAGGAATTGGTAGCTACTCTAGAAAACATATCCACCCAAAGTGGATTTGTGACGAGTGTTGTTGAAAGCCTTACGAGAGCTATGACCCGCCTCTCTGATCAGAGAGCTTCTTTAATTATAAGCGAGGGTGATTCATACGTTGATTATCAAACGAGAATGGTCGAGTGTGCTAAGGATATTGCCAAAATTGCAAGTGAAGTGGTACTTTAAATACTCATCATCTGAGAAAAACCTATGATTATAACCAATTTTCATATTTCAGTCTACGAAAGCTGCTTTGGAACCGCAACGCTTGGCACCTCTCTCCGCTGATCTATCGCATAAATACGGACAATTAGCCAACGACAGTATAGGAGCAGCAGTTGCTTTGCCCAATGGAGAAGTTGCATTTCGTTTGAAGGAAGTTGTTCAATCACTTGGCGGTGCTTGTGTCGAATTGGTGCATGCTGGAGATCAATGTCAAGTCAGAAAGGATGAGAATTCGATACACGAACTTGCCGATAGTTCGAAAAATGTCACAGAAAAGGTATTATTATAAACATGCTTAAAATATTTTTTTAATTTGACTTAAAATGCAAATCTTATTGTAATATAAATAATATTGGTAATAGAAATAATAGTAAAAAGAGATCTGCATGATAACAACTGCAAACCACTATCAGATAAAAAATCAAGTCCACAAGAAAAAGTTGACGCAATTGAAGACAATAACGGATGTCTATAATTGACATAGGCATTGCGGTTTAGAAATTTTCATGCTATTAAGTCGGCAACTTTGAAACGTCTTCCTTCATTTGTTCTACCACAGAATTGTGCCTAAACACGATACACTTATACCGGTATGCTCACTTTAGCTGTCAATGACGTCATTGCGGAGCAAGTCAGATTGACAGTTCTCATATCTGCTGCATTTTGACACGGTTTTAAGTTATTTTATCGGTTTTCTTTTAAATAACATTTATTTAATATGCCTTGTTGTGATGTATACGGTTGTCGTAAGCACAATCGAAAAGTAGAGAGAGTCAGATTAAATATTACAGATTTCCCACGGAAGAGACGGTACGAAATGTGTGGTTAATTGCGTGTAAAAGGCAGGATTTAATAAATTTGCAAAATGGTAGATATACACTATGCAAACCAGTTTATTCTGTGACTTCATTTTTATACTGTGCTATCGACAGGTTGGAGTTATGCATTAATGATCTGTGTAAATATAAACTGGAAATTGTAATTGAGGTGGAGGTAATTTAGTGAATAAAATCATTGCCAAAATGTAAATGAAGATATTTATTTAACATATATTTTGAAGCTTATATTTTCTTTAGCACACAATTAAAACTTATTTAGTGAATCGCATAGATCTGATGTATTTAATATTGGTAAGGTACAGCTACATCGCTTTTAATAGAAGGGTCTCGGGCAATTGAAGAGAAGATAAACCAACTTTTGAATGAAGCAAATACAACTTGGCTGGAATTTGTTATATTTAATATACATATTTTCTAAGTATGTTTTCAATAATTATAAATTACCCACTGAAATAAAACTGACTCCACTGTCTTCAAGCCATAAATTAATCTTGATTCTAGATTGAACAATAATAGTGGTCAAGTATTCCAGAATTTTAAGAGGCTTTATATTATACCTAATAATAATAAGTTAAAATAAAATTACCAAACTAAACTTTTATTTCATCTTTATCTTGCCTTGCAAAATTTTTAATTTGAAAAGTTATTAGGTTGTTTTTGTGTTTGATAAAAACACTGTGTATTTGAACAGAATACAAATGTTTATAAAAAAAATGTATTATATGTTTCTTAAGAAAGATACCACGGATGTTATCGATAAATGTAAAAGGTAGAAATTCGAATTATGCTTGCTAATATAAAAGAACAACCTTGATAGTTTAAGAAGTTTATTTCAATTCAGTTTGAGCAAATATTTTAGCACTATTAAAGAAAAAGCTATACAATTTTGTATCAGATTGAAATCCAAATACTATTCTCATTATACCCTTGCTATATATTAATGAAAAGCATCCTGAAATAGTTAACAAGAATTTAGAAATTCTTAATAAGCAAAAAAACTACCTATAGTGTCATCAATGTATAGAATGCCTCATAATACTTTATGAATGTTTGCAGATGTACAGATGTGTTGCTCTTAATATGATAGTCTTGGAAAAAGTGTTGAATCAAATAATTCACTTTCATAGGTGATCAGTAAGCATCAGACACTTTAAAGTTTCAAAGTCAGTCTATGTCGATGTTCCACACAAATTACTGCTGAATCCTAAAGTTCTCAGAGCATCTGTATATGTATTGTTAAAGCCATCTACATTTTGCTCTTCAAGAATTTTTAACTCATGTTTGTTGCTTCAAGTTGTCTTTTCTTTGAATCTGGAAGAAATAATGTGGGAACTGCATCTGAATGTAAATCTTTGTATGATTTTTGGGAGAATTGTAGTAATTCTTGTTGGAACGATGTATGAAAACATGATGGCTCAAAATGAATGGAACAGATACATGCTGACACATTTTAGTTTTCTAATTATGAACAATGATAAAATCAGACTTCTGGAATTACCATTTTTCAAATTTATTAAATCCTGCCTTTTACAAGCAATTAACCACAAATTTCGTACCCTGTCTTCTTTGAGAAACCTGTACTATTTAATGTGGCTATCTCTACTTTTTCGATTGAAATAACGGCACCCGTATACAGCACAACCTGGCATATTAAATAGAGTATTATTTTTTAAAGAATGATAAAACAACTTCAAACTGCGTCGAAATGTTGCCCATATGAGAACTGTCAATCTGACTTGCTCCGCAATGACGTCATTGACAGCTAAAGTGAGCATACTGGTATAAGTGTATCGTGTGCCTAAATATTTAATATACAAAATAAACATTATTGTATAATCATATGATCATGCTTACTTACAACGGTAATATTGTCAATATAATGAAATAGCATTGATAGCCTGTAATTATGAATTCATGGTCTATTAAAGTTTATTTTTAAAATCACTGCAAAAATACATTTTTAACTGCGGTTATAGGATTCTAATGTCAAGTTTGACAGTTAATTTGAATAATCGCTAAAAAAACATATGGCGGATTCGTAAATCAATTACAGGCGCATTATAAAAAGATTTTATTATTAACGAAACTTATATCAAGAAATTAGATATTCTAACAACGCATCCAGACAAAAATATTATTGTGCAAAGGCGGGATTGTACAGTAAATCGTGGACACTAAAGCAGTACTACGCAGAGATAAACTATGGTGTATAAGAATAATAATCAATCCTGAAAAAAATACAAATGTAGAAAAATATAAATAATTAAACACATAAGAAGTAATTAAAGTAGATGTGTAAATGGAGTAATAGTAGAACTGGTGTAAGAAATAGGAAGACAATTATAAGATAAAATTCATATGCTAATCTGGAGAATGCAAATTGAAGAGAAAATGATTCCAAAGGTATACCAAAATTACAAAGGTTAAGATGCCTCCATTGAATGAAATTAATTACATATATCATATTTGTATTAAAACAGATTTAGACATATGAATGAACATAGCTCATCAATTAATGCAATGTTTATAAAGTAAATTATATGGATACAATAAAGAAAAAGAATTGACTTTTGAAGAAATTTGCAATATTATCAAAAATAATATTATTTGACTGAGAAAAATAAACGATAAATTTACGATATATGGAAAATGGATAACAAATAGAAAGTTTTGAAACAGAGATTGGAGTATTCCAAACTACGAATTGATAATAATTAGACAGAACATTTTCAGTGTATTGAGTATGTCAAACAAATTGATGATAAATAGATAATGACTCACTTCCACACAAAGGAAAGATAACGCCAAGAAGATTCACTGTGCATCATAGTATTTAATTTAGATGTATAAATTTCCACTCACAGAAAACAATATTCACTGCATGTGATAATCTATAACTAGTAGTATCAAAGTTTACTGTATGTGGTATGTGGATGACTTAATATAAGCCAGAAGAAGGAAAGATTGCATCAAAGATATTGAAAGATTGTAGATAACAAGAAGTATTCCTTAGCAAATGTAAACTTGTACAATAATTATCATCATTAACAAAGGAATTAAAAAAAAAGTACATGTAAATTGATGAGTTATACGAGAGGCAATAGAAACATTGGTTCACTCATAAAAATACTTTAATCAATATTTGATTTTAATAAAAACAAAAACAATTTACTTGACAACCCAGAAATGGAATTAGCAGTACAGATAATGATTAAAGAGCAAGAAATGATGAGGTTTATATACAAATATAAAACTCTATATACCTACTATATTAGCAACTTTTTCAGTCCGTTGGTTCAAAAACTTATTGTTCGAACCTTGTATTTTTAACGCCGGCGCCAATTTATTGGAATGTGGCCAGATAAAGTCTGTATCCCGCTTATCCGGACTTTGATTTCGAATTTAAGAAAATCATTGTCCAGTCACTTAATTTACACCAGAATAAACCTACTCACCACAAATAATAATGAAAATCATGAAGGGTTTAGAAACTTTTTCGCCGAAAGAAAACAATAATTCTATAAGTTCTATAAGTTCTGTTTGCTTCAAACATAACTAGAAATTACTTACGTTGCAAGTGCCATATACAGTATATAACCCATAAAATAAAATAGCAATAATAACAACAATCAACGATGTCGGTTCCTTTAAATGTACATCCTTAAAATTCTGTTTATAATTTAAACAATAGCATAGGATAGGTATTAATACGCGTAGACAAACATTAATTACGACATACAGAAGTAATTATTATTTCAAGTTACCATAACAGTAACAAATTAATGGTGACGATGATAAACAATAGGCAATAAAAATAAATAAAAAAATTGTGAAAAATAGCGATCCCTAGTAAAAGAAGGTCGGCTTCTGGACTTTCTATCCCGAAGTTTCCGGTAGTTTGATAATCGGAATTAACTTGCAACGGCCGCAAGTGATGTCATGCTTGCACATTTTAACATTCCGTGAGGAACGTTTTCAAGAATGTAGACGCAGGTGGACAGAGACCCGCGGACCAGGCATATGCTATTGACAATTAACAAAATGAACTAACTATACAATATTTTTTCCATTTTGAGGAACTCGCAACTCTTAAAAGTCCATCTCTTGCCTGGTCCGACATAAGTATTTCTCACAGGTATAGAAATTATTTTCTTTTTTTGTTTTATTTTACAACTTGTATATTTTGTGACACCATGTTTTTGGTGCCGTTTACCTGCTAACAATACAAAAGTACAAATAAAATTGACGTTTTTTTTTTTACAAAATGCCTCATCGATAATGAGATTGCATCAATAAGGTGGTCTGATACATGAGTTAAATTTATCAATGAAAAGTCTACATAACATTTTTGCAAAGGATGAATAATGCGGAAAAGGAACACGTCAAGTGTTTCATAATAAAATGTAATGTCGGAAGAATACAGTCGAAAAAGCTATTATTCAAAAGAGTATATTTTTAAGTGCGATAAAGATACATCAACCATTCATTGGAGAAACGAAGTTATTCTACGCATATTTGAAGTGTAAAAATTCAGAAGATATTCTAGATGTGCAGAAAAAGCATATGTAATTTAAAATTGCAAAAGTAATATTTAAATGCTATAAAACATAATAATTTTTCAGAAGCATGTTATTTGTTCAGTAATACACTTATCCCTTTTATGATCATTGAGTGTTGCCCGACTTTAACGACAATAGATTCATGGGTTACAATTTCTTTGGAGATAAATTAAGGAAGAATTATATAAATTGTCTAGCAGTCGAAGTATAATTTTAGATGTTAGATATTATCAAAAATATGTATGCTTGCAATATTGAAGTTCTTATTACTTTTACTGCCTTATGAACAAATTGTTGATAAATCTTTTTTTATACACAGGTTTCTCGCGTACTAGCCACTCTACAATCTGGTTCACGTGGCACCCAAGCATGCATAAATGCTGCCTCTACAGTATCTGGTATTATAGGAGATTTAGACACGACTATAATGTTTGCAACAGCTGGTAATCTGAACCCCGAAAATGAGAATGAATCTTTCGCCGATCATCGCGAAAACATTCTGAAAACTGCCAAGGCTCTCGTAGAAGACACTAAGACTTTAGTGGCTGGAGCCGCTTCATCTCAAGAACAATTGGCAGTAGCCGCACAAAATGCCGTCACGACAATTGGTAAATATTTTTATAATATATAGAGGTGCGCATAATTTTGTTGTTGTGTCCTTTTTCTTTTAAGTTCAATTGGCGGAAGTAGTAAAGTTCGGCGCTGCAAGTTTGGGTGCTGACAATCCCGAGTCACAGGTCATGTTGATAAATGCCGTGAAAGATGTCGCTAGTGCCTTAGGTGACCTTATTCATGCCACTAAAGCGGCAAGCGGAAAACCAATTAATGATCCAACTATGGCTCATTTAAAAGACAGTGCAAAGGTAAGCTGTCGTCGATTGATATTTTAGTGCAAAGATTGGTTGTGATTATTTTTACTAATCTGGCATTCCAGCATGTTTATAATTTGCGTGAATTAAATTGTTTCGTAGTAGCATAAGTTGTCATTTGTTTAGAAATTAAATAATTGTAGCTTTAGATTATGCTTTTTCTTGTTTTAAAGATGCAGATATTATGTTATAAATAATTCCTTAGTCCGCGAGAAATTACTTGTTATTCAAATTATATATTCAATTTTTTTTTGTTTATATCCTCAAATATCGTTTTTATTTACTCTTTCAAATTACATTTAGTATTTCGAAATCTATAAGTAGTTCTGAAGTAAGCCAACTTCAAATACTAAGCTTTATTACATAGAGCTTTATGCTCAAAAATTAATGTCTTACAAATAAATCAATTCCTATTAATTTTATCAAAATCATTTTCATGAATTTTTCAACAAGAAGCTTTTTTACATCTTACGCGTCTCAATAAAAATGACCGAAACGTACAATTTGGTTCACCATGTGGGATGTTAAAATAATTATATTTTAACTTCATAGAGTCGATAGTTGTGGCTAGAACTTCTTAAAATGCATAGTGAAAGTAAGTTGAGAGTATTCCAATTACATAAGGTTTGTTCAAACAAATCTCCAGTTCTGAACAGTTCCGGAACCGTTCTAGAATTAGTAGTTCTGATAATAATGCGCATGTCCGGCCAAATCCTGGTTCTAGAACGGTTCGAAATTCTGAAGGTCCGAACAGTTTTAAAATTGGAATTTTAGGGAAACTTGTATGACCAACATTAGTAATAGGAATATTTAAAACACCAAACTTATGGGAAGAAATATCAATCGTAATGAACATTTAATAGCTAATAATACATCTAACTACCAAAATTGCGATAGGATTTAAAAAGTAATGGAAAAGTTGTTTATAAGAAATACATTTTTCTAAATTTTGTAATGGATATTTCTGCATTTTTTATACAGGCAATATATTTATATATATTAATTAAAGAACACCAATCTGGTGGACAAATATCAATCATAATGAACATTTAAATTTTACTGCATCTGCATCTAACCACCAATATTGCGAAAGGATTTAAAAAGTAATTAAGAAGTTGTTTAGAAGAAACACATTTTTGTAAATTTTGTAGAGGATATTTCTGATAAACCGGGTAAATAAAACAAGGATTTTTAATACAAGGTGTTATTAATAATTGGCACGGGCATCAAATGCACACACACATTAATAAATATGGGATTACATAACTATAAAAACAACGATCTTAATGGATTTAAACAAATACATTAGAATACATTTTCAATGTTCAAAGCCAGCTCCTTTCCTTTTCGTTTACTTATTCATTCAAAGTAAAAGATTATGCCCAAGATATTTTCTTAAGATTATTTTTAATCTGTGAAGTAGTACACTCTTTTAATCCATTTCGGAGAATATTGAGAATTGAAGCCTTTTTGGTAATTTGAATTGTAATACCTACATGATTTGGTATTTACATCAATCGGACTGAATGTTTTGTGTCATACAAGTCTGGGAGTCACATTAACTTGCAATTTATTAAAATTTTCATGACGTGACCGGCTGGTACAAATACATACATATAATAGATTGTTCGGATATCTAATATATTGATATCACAAAATCCATTTATTTTTCTTAAATCTCAAGGGAGACACATCAAATCAAAAATTATAAGTTTAGTTTACATACTAAATACTAGATTTTCTAAGTTAAATAAATATGTCGGTTTGTCTACGAATATATGATAATTATAAAATAATTTTTCACATGTTCGCAAGTTCCTATAATTGTACCATTACATGCACTTTATTCTTAGAGAAAGAATCACTTGCTGGACTCAAGAACGTGGTAGTAACTGAAGTAATTTCTGAAACAATAAACCACCATTTGAATGTTTAATTACATACTTATAGCTGTTTACTTTGGCTATTACAAAACTAATATAATGAATGTGAATAAAAACAACTGTAAAAAAAATTAAAAATAAGTTTGATGAACCGAAGCACACCAATACGCTAATAATATCACAAACTAAAATAAAAAATGAAAAGAATAGGTTACTTGAACGACAACTTAGAAACTAAGCTACAACTCCAAACTCTTGTGCTCTGAAGCTCAACATAAATACGATAAACATAACCACAAAAATTCGAAAGCTGATACGAATGACAATTACGCATGCTCCGGATTTATCAGAATTTCAAATACTGGCCCACCATCCAGAACTGTTAGAACCGTTCCGAACTGTTCTTGAATTACGAGTTCTGAAAGACCGAACACTGAACTATTAGTTCTCAGAATTTGTAGTTCCAGAAATACATGGTCCGAACAGTCTTTTTTTTTAAATGACATGCGCACTATTTCTAGAACCGTTCAGAACTGCAGGTTTGAACAAATCTATTCTTAAACTTAACAACGTGATCATAACGTCACCGTTATTGTCTAATTGAACTTTACAAGCATAAAACCCGTATATGCGTGTACTGACAGTATTATACTAATAAATTGCATGTATACCTTTATTTAATGCTTCCGTGAAGCTTTAAATAGAACGTCAGAATACTATTCCAATGATTTAATGTTTTTTTAAAAAAATCAACACTGCGACATATAATTACTAGGGACCGGCAGTCAGGGGTACATTGTCATTTGTCACTATTTATAACATATAAATTCCTTTTACTAGCTGATAATTATTACCAGTCAGTAAATACAATTCCTAATAATTACCATTTTCGAAAAAATGTGTATATGTTCTATGCAACCCAGTCGCATATTTATCCAATTATGCTCAAATACTATTTTCAATTACTGTACGGATTTGACACCACATTTATATTTAATGACATACCTATAAAATCGCAGCCAAAATTTCCCAAGCAAAACAAAAGGACATATATGTAACAACAGAACATACATTACTTGTTTCTGTACAAAAGCAGCGATATTACACAGTAATTTTATTCTGAATACATTTATACATGTTGCCAAATGTTTTATATCATTTGGTATAGTACTAATGGAGTCAGTCAATTGAGATAGTCTTATGTATTGAAAGAATGAAAATAATTTTTGCAATGATTATACAGGGTTGTTATAAAGTAAGGGATATACTTTAACTTATTATAACTTTTTAACAAATTAAGTTAATATCAAAAACTAAACGAAATTTAATTGTTTAAATAATGGGATTTTGTATGCCCAAACCCAGTTACCGCAAATGTTCAATATGTCCTCCATTTTGATCTTGTAAAATCAGCAACCGTTCCTCTAAATTGTACACTGCATTTCTTAACATTTCTGGTTGAATTGCACCAATTTCCTCCGTAATATCGTCTTTTAATTCTTGTAGCGTTGTTGGTCTTCTTCTAAACACTAAATTTTTTAAATGACCCCACAGCCAGTAGTCCGCTGGGTTAAGATCAGGTGATCTTGGTGGCCATGAATTTGCAAAATGTCTGCTTAAAACGCGATCTTGAAAAATAAAAATTCCTTAGCTGGTCGGAAAATGTGCGGAGGTGCTCCATCCTGCATGAAAATCATGTTTGCAATTCTGTGGTGCTCGTCTTGCAGCTGTGGAATAACATAATCTCTTAACATTTGCAAGTATCGTTCACCGTTAACAGTTACAGATACGGCTTCTCCATTCTGTAGCTCTTCGAAGAAATACGGACCAATGATAAAATCAGCTGTAAAACCGCACCAAACGGTGACTTTCTTGTCATGAAGACCTTCTTGAACAATTACTTGTGGATCTTCTGCAGACCAGATTCTACAGTTTTGAGTATTGACTCCACCATTCAGAGAAAAATGTGCCTCATCTGTCCATAAAATACGGGATAACCATTCGGGTTCAATTTCCATCTGAGCCAATAATCGCAAAGAAAAATCGTACCTACTAGCCAAATCTGCCTCCTTTAATTCAAACAGCATTTTGAGTTTATATGGATACATTTTTAGAATTTTGCGTAAAATTTTCCAGACCGTGGTGCACGGCATTTGCAATCGCTTGGATATCGCATTTGCACTGCTGATTGCTAGTGGATTACCTCTGGCTATGTCCTGATTTTCGTGAAGAACCTCTGCAACTTGGACATCACTAATGCTTGGTCTTCCTGATCTCGGAAGGTTAATTACCGAACCTGTTCTTTCAAATTTTTGTATCAAATTGCGGTACGCTTTCATACGACAGGGCCCCGCTCTCAAACCCATTCTCGTGCGAAACCTTCGTAATCCAGCTGTGTAATTTCTGTCGCATTCATAATAACACTGAACTAAACCAATTCTTGTTCGTAGGTCCATGCTATTACAGTTTGAGTCGTTAAAACTTTACGTTTACTTGAGTTTTAATTTGAAAATAAACTCCAAATTGAATGATTTACTTTTAACACTTGTGTCAACAACGGTCATGACAACGCTTTTGTTTTCCACAGATACAACAAATCCCATTCTTTAGGCAACTAGATTTCGTTTACTTTTTGTTGTTAGCTTGATTTGTTAAAAAGTTATAATAAGTTAAAGTATATCCCTTACTTTATGATAACCCCATACATATACACAAACTACTTTGAAAGGAGAAATAGCTTAAACATGGCAAATTATACGGGATAGAATATACAAAAATCTCTTGATCTTATCAAATATTAATCTGTTGAAAATAATTATTTTTGCAAACCATAGTAACTAAATGTGTACGTTTAAGCAGAATAAACTCTCGACTGTTTTTTATAACATACATAAGATCTGCATCTTTAAAATAGAGAAAATGTATGATAATTACTTACTAATACAAGTACTTACATTATACAATTTGCAAAATCTCTTGATTACTTTGCAAATATTTGAGGAAATTATATCACCAGAAACTTATATGTAAATTAGGAAATAATAACTTTTCGCTGTAATAATTTTCTTTTTAAATTTTTATTATTATCATTTAAAGCAGATAAATAAAAAAAGTAAAATGTTATTATTTCTGGAAACTTAATTATTAATATAAGCGATTAATATAGAAAAATGTTTTTATTTTGTACTTAATATGTACTTAATATACTTAGCAATATTAATATTTTTGTTTTTTTGCATGTGTGTTTAAATGTCCTTACTTCCCATTTTTTTGTGTCGATTTGGTTTTTGTGAATTAATAGAGAGGGTGGACTTTAAATGAACGTCTTTTTTTAATACATACCATCGTTAACTTCAATAACATCATGATTATGTATTTGCACAAAACACACATGCATCTTATTCTTTTGTTTTTCTGTCTTACTTTAAGAAGTCTTGTTTTAATCAGCTATAAACAGTCGGTGAAATATGTGCTCTTATTACACAATATTATTTAAAGTCCACCGAAGTTTTTGTATTGCCGTATCTATTGGGCCTTTTGATGAATAATATTAATACCAAATAACCTACTTATATAGACTTAGTTGGATTTTATTTTGGCCTCACAATTGGTGGACTATTTTAATGACAGCGCATATTTTGATTGACTGTGGCAGGTGCCCGATTCTGACACTGAATGGTGGATTTCTGATCAAGAAGAAGAGTTACTGCGTTTATTGAGCGACAGCCGAGAAAATGTTAACACTGAAAACTTGCAAACAGATATCATACATTGCCTAGTTGCTACTTAAGTTTTATTTTGTTATACCATTATTAACAATAATTAGTCATTGTTATTTAACTTCAGCGATTGGTATAATCAAGTAATTTTCTGCAAAATTCAAGTAAAAGTATTCTGTCTTTCATCATTTAGCTATAAAAATATTAGTATTTGTCATTACAATAGAGGTTATGTTTTATTTAGCAACAATAATTTAGCAACCATTATATCCACAATTCTTCCACATTTAGTAAAAAATAATTCTGTACTACTTACAGCTGTGATAAAAGATAATAGCGGCGATCTGGCGAAACGATGAAAATCATTCACTGGTTTATGCGGAAGTAGTTATATGACCCAGCAATAATTAGAGAATTGACGATCGATTAATTCATTTTGTCTTTGCTTCAACTTTTGATACATAAGACAGAAAAAACAACTTAATATAATAGAATGATTTAGACAAACTATGGGATGAAGTGGCTGTTGAGAATTTATCTGTGACAATTGCATCACATTTCAAGATTGTTTCAAAAAATGTTGATATTCTCATAATTCCTAATTTGTGATAAAGAAAATGAAGAAACTTCCCGAACTTTTAATATTGATTGATTGATATTTTACACCATTTAAGACTAAAAGTATGTCTTCTTCTTCAGGAACACTCATTTTTCTTACACTTCTATATACTCGAATGACTAGCTTTACGATTTTATCGAAGTTTCATTGTAAACACTGTGTAAGAGACGTTTTGCCTGGATTTTGTCACTGCTCTGATCGTGGCTCTCACTTGTTACAGTTGTAAGAGACGTTTTGCCTGGATTTTGTCACTGCTCTGATCGTGGCTCTCACTTGTTACAGTTGCAACCTAAACATAGTCTCACAAATTTGTTGAAAATAGGCACTACAAACATGTTTTGTCTTTGAATAGTTCAACTTTACTCATACAATATTTGCGAGCATTTATGAGGGCACAAGAACATGGGATGTTTTAAATATAGCTCTCTATAATTCAATAAAAACATTTAAAAGTCTAGTGTACTTCAAACTATCAAAACTCTATCCACTGTCCTACCCCACCATTATTAGAATTCTACATCTGATTCTGTTAAAGTGAACAGAATAGAAACTCCTTGGATAATATAAAGGCTGTATTACACTTACTACGTTATTGACCAAGAACTTGATCAAGTTAAAATTGACGACAAGTCGTGTATTACACTTGTCAAGTCGACTTGATCAATTTCTTGGCCAAGAACTTAGTGGCTTAGAACATGTTCTATTTTTCTTCTCAACTTGATCAAGTGATTTCTAGTAATATTCATGTTATAAAGTTTTTTGCCAACTGTGTAAAATGTAAACACAAATTCCATTTTTCAAAACTGTTAAAAATGACATGTTAATTTGATACTTCTTGAAAGAATTGTATGCGTAAATTATTTATTTTCTTTTGTATTTCTTGTGTTGTTATTTTTACATTCAATATCAAACACCAATCTTCGGTAACTTTATTATTATTTTTATTTCGTACTTTTGCACTATTGGTACTGCTAATTCACCTAAAAACTTGGTCAAGAAATTGGTAAGTGTAAAACAGCCAAGGTCAACAAAAACTTGATCAAGAACTTGCCGACAATTTCTTGGTCAAGAACTTGATATGTGTAATACAGCCTTAATACTAAATCAAATTTTGCTAAGGAACTTTGTTTTGAAAACAACATTTATTCCAGCAAGGCTATACACGACTGTTCTACATCTAGAAGAAAGCTTCTGGTGTTACAATTTTTTGTTTGTTACAGTATTGCATGTCCTCTAGATGAACTGTTAGAATATTAGTATAGTATAGGGTGTAGATAGATGTTTTATTTTCCATTAAGAGACATAGTTTTTAGATAACATAGGGGTATTTTTGTGTATTCAAAAGCAATTTTATTTAGCCACTGTCTTTGTATCGTATTAATTTCATTAAATTAGCTTTCTAAATACCTTCCCGTATGTGTGTTTTCAGTGGAAAAATAATGCTTCTTATTTACTATAGTATCCACCTCTGCAATCTATTGATATGTAGTAAAATTGTTTTGGCAACTGCCACTGCCAAAGTACGAGCTAGGTAACGACCATTCAATGCCACTGCAAATTGTCATCGACCGCAATAATTTCAGAACAATAGAATGAAGCTGATTAATTAATATTCAGGATATATAGCTTCCGCTAATAAAACACTATTACATGAAAGCCAGTTACAAAACGAATAGTATAAATAAAATTATTAAATATTACTGTTCTTCACCTATATTTTATTTAATACATGGCTATTCTGTATAATATGCAACCATTGTTGACAAATTTATTATTGTTCTGATGACAGTTATAACAAATATCAAAAGCCGTATGAATATTATTATTTATGACAGTCCTGAAATGGCTTTTGTAAGATGTATTACTTGACATGTAACATTTTCAACATCTCAACTGGACACCATTTTAATTTATTGGCGCATATCGGTTGCCAAAGTGATTCAACCATATATAAAGAAAACGAATCTCAAAATAAAGTAATCTTAGCAATAAATTCAATGTAAGAACTTAAAACATTATTCTTTATCACTAAACAAGTATACCAGAAGTACACTAAGTTAATATTAGTGATATCTCTTGAGGCACCTCATTCTTCTAACTCACTTGTATATTCAAATTCTCCACAGTTGTCAGTATTCACTGTATGTACTGCAGATATAAAAGTAACATTATATTTAAAAATTCATTTTGAAAAAATATTGATAGGAAGAAAATCATTTTTCTTGATTATGCCATCTCTGTGCGGAATGTTTGTTTTTATTTTATAAATATTTATACCACATAAGTATGTAAGTTTTTTACTTAGAACATTTTCCTTCTACTATTTAATTCATTTCGATGTACTCTAAGACACTTTACTTATTCTTTTATTACTAGAAACTAAGTTTCAACTTCAATGTATTTTTATTTTCATGTATATTTTTTTACTATTCATTAGTACTTTATTTTACTTAGTTTATTTTTCTACATTCATATATATTTCTTTTGTAAGTGTCTGGTGAAGTAAACTTCTTTGCAAGTAAACTTGTGTAGCCTTTAATTATTTCTTTTCTATTGTTATTAAGATTTAGTAGTAGTAGTATATGAAAATATAAATGAGTATATGTTTGTGCATCTTAAACCAAAATAATTTGGTATGTATATACAAAATACGTTTTTTTTTTCACGCTAATCCTCTTATTTTCTCGTAGCTCTCTGTTCTTCAATTATAATATTTGATCTTTATATCAAACTAACAATCTTTGCGATGCTTTATTCTATGCAAACATACATTTGTATTGTGGAATGTGGTTTCTATGTATGCTAATTTTTAGGTTATGGTAACAAACGTCACGTCATTATTAAAGACAGTTAAAGCAGTTGAAGATGAACATACTAGAGGCACTAGGGCGTTGGAAGCTACTGTTGAAGCTATAATGCAAGAAATGAAGGTATTTTTTTTTAATTCCGAACTTAACTATGAACAGCAAGCTGCATTTATTATAAAAAAGATTTTTCCATTGTGTTTTTCTTAACTAAAAATTAATTTACTAAATTTAAAGTAAAATGAAAAAATTATAATAAATAATATGCCACGTATTCACATTTCTACTGAGATATATACATTATATTATTTAATAAATTTAATATAAAACCAATTAAATACTGTAAAGAGAAAGTACTAAGTACTGTGTTTGTAATACAGAATAGTAAATATATCTTAAGAAACATCGACAATTTCAAATCTTAGATGTAGCTAAAATATTTGCAAATTTTTAAATGTGTATGCAGCTGCTTATCGATTATTAAACAAATTCTAATTATTTTATACATATTCTTTTCAGGCTCTACATTCAACTGAAACTATAAAACCAGGAGCAACACCTGAAGATATAATACACTGTACCAAAGCTATTACAAAAGCAACTGCAAAATCTGTTTCCGCCGGCATTAGTAACAAACAAGATGACATAATATCGGCTGCAAATATGTCAAGAAAAGCAATATCAGATATGTTAGTCATAGTTAAGGTAAGAAATCAAAACTAATATTCCGTGTTTGTATGTAAGTCTAATTACTAATTACTCAAGTGATTTGAGTCATTCTTTCACTATTGAGAGGTCCATACATTTTTTCCAAATGGATGTGGGCTATATTTTATTATGATAGCTATTCAGTAAATCTAATAAGTGTAAAATGTGAAATGACTAACAGTAAAATTAGATGTATTATAAGTTCTACATGCATTCTTGTCTAAATGATGAAAGAAATTAGAATTAGAAATTAGTTTACTTCAATATACCGAATGTGTCAATTTTCATTAGGTATAGGGATTCAATGTTTACGTGCGATTTATACGTAGACAAGTAATACGTGGCAACGTGGCACCCCTACTGTCCGTCACCAATCCCGGCAACAATCGACATCACAACGATTTTCTCCGATCTTCCCACTTCTCCCGACCAGATTTTACATTCAATGTTTAGCTGCGAACACGTTGCGATCTAGTCTGCAATAAAAGCCGTCTTATTACTGGAACGGGAAACATCAAATGGCCGCCGCGATCTCCTAATCTAGTAGTTTATTATTATTTTCAGAATCCTTTTTTATTTACCTTATTTTTAATTTTATTAGAATTACGCTTTTGTTTGTGTCATGCAGCGTGAACGCAGCTTAATAATTCTCTGCATTTACTGAAAGGAAAAAGAAAAACAAATCCTTGCAACTCGTAAATATTATTTCTGAACGCATTACAAACACCCAAGCCGGTGGTCGAATAGTTACTGCTAACCACGCTAACTTGTACTTACGACATATTTACGAGCATGCATCGGTCGTGCTGGCATTGGAAAGGAAAGAAGGGGTACTATGTTGCCACGTACTGTATGGATTAATCGCCCATGGCTAATGAAAATTGACACATGCTGTATGGAGTCTGTTTAAATCTACACTGATATATGCTGGATTGTATGATTATGTGTGATTTCAATTTAAATTTTAACTTAACAACTGAAATCTCGATAATGAATATATTAATTTATCCTAATTGATGTGACATACTTTATAATTCTACAAGAATATTCGTAGTCGCTATCGTTAGTATTCAGTAATGAATGAATCTGAGAACAGTTAAATTCAGAATTAATCTAAACTGTTTAACATAATCGAACAATTGCAAGCTCTAGCTTTATCGCTGGAATATTGCAAAATGCACTTGAATCATAGGAATTTTTACAATATATCAGTGAAGCAGATATATAAGGTGGCGCAAAATGTATAATCCGATTTTTTTATGGCATATGTTTATTTGAAGTAAGAAATTTTATTTTCTTATGTTTTTTATGGCATTTTGCATCACGTTCGTCGAGAATTCCGGCGTTAGATTGTCGATTTCTTGGCGAATGTTGTTCTTGAGAGCCTGGAGGATCTGCGGCTTGTTTACGTAGACCAGCCCCTTTAAGTAACCCCACAGAAAGTAGTCTCGCACCGTCAGATCGGGCGATCTCGCTGACCAAACAAAATCGCCATATCGAGAAATCAAACGGCCTGGAAATGTTCCTCAAAATATTCACGGTATCGCACGCTGTGTGGCGCCGTCTTGTTCGAACCACGTATCCTCCAACTCTTCCAGTTTCATTATCAAGAACTCGTTCAACACGGTCTGGTATCGTTCGCCTGTGATGGTTACCGCGTTTCCATTTTCGTCTCAAAAAAGTATGGCCCAATCACATGTTCTGAGTAAACAGCGCACAATTCGGTCACTTTTTGTGGATGGAGTGGTGTCTCATGGAGAACCCGAGGATTGCCGGTTGCCCAAAACCGAGTATTTTGTTTGTTTACACGTCCAGAGAGTTGGAAATGCGTCTCGTCGCACATCATCAATTTTTCGAACAGTCAGGCATTTCGTTATTCAGCTGCAAGAACCTCTGACTGTACGCCACACGGGTTTGGCGGTTGGCTGGCGACAGGTGTTGAACCACCTGAATTTTGTACGGAAACATCTTCAAATTTTTGCTCAAAATTCTATGAAGGAACCGCCGGGAAATGACCAATTGCGCTGCGCGTCAATATTGATGGCTCCCGTCGACACTGTCTCCCACGTATTGTATATTCTCAAGTGACCGGCTTGACAGGTGATTTCCGAGCTGCCAGACGTCGAATTGTTTGAGCAGTAGGCGCCACACGGTTCGAATATTTATTCTGAAATTCACTTTGGGTAAAACCACTGACGAATTATTCCGCAAAAATATTGAAACAATTATTCCGCGTTCTGCTAGCGTATACCTCTCCATTTTGCAACACAGTAAATTTCGTGACTATCGTCTGTATCAAAAGTAAAAAAAAAACAATTACAATAACCGCCTAATGAAAAAGTTTTAGCTTGTTCAAATAGGGTGATACGTTTTGCCCCACCTAGTATTTGCTATTCAAGGTATTTTAGATTGATACAGAAAAAGTACAATAATATCATTCTAAATGCGTTTACACATATCTGTGCCACTTTTCCCGAGACAAGAAATTTCTAAATTTAAGCCAACATAATATATAATGCGATCCTGGAATTTACTACAAATTGTTATATTCAAAAAAAATGATTTTGTTCCAAAAACTACTTATTTATTTTGAGGAATATTAACATTTTACATTACAAATTTAAAGTCAGTCTTTATTAAAAAGATAAACAGAACTACAAAGGTACATTTGTTAAAACCTATAAAGAAAGCATAGATACACATCAATATTATATTAATAATAAATGCGCAGCGCTCATCAATTACCTGTATGATTTCTTTAACACTTATCGGCAAATCCATTATAGCCCACAAATTTTCCAATTTGCTTTCGCATAATCTCAGTGGACAATACTTTCTTTAGTGGTCCTAATATACTCGTTCATATTATAATTGTTCTTTTATTCATTTCTATATTTCTTTTCTACTTGCAGAGTTGTGCTATAAATGTTGCTGACACATCAGAACAGAGAGAACGTACTTTAAGGGCTGGTCGTGATTGTGCTCAGCAATTTAGGGAATTGTTAGTGGCAATATTAAATGGTAACACTGCGGATGCCAAGAGCACTTTACCGCTAATTTCTAGAAGAATAGCACAGTCAGTTACAGAATTAGTAACTGTAGCAGAACTTCTTAAAGGTAAATTCATAACATACATTATTTGAAAACATTCTATTTTTTATGTAAGTAACAATACTTGTCCAATATCCGACTGAATATTTCAGGAAGGCATAAATGCATACCTCGCTTCGGGGTCTCTTAGTCGGCATTATTCGGAAAACGCGGGAACTGAAATTCAACGTCCAACATAACCTAATTATTGTATTTCGACTTTCATATAAAAAGCAGTCATTACGTTTTGAACTGTTTTAGCACTACCTTTCCAAATTTTAAATAATAGATTTTCTAAAGAAGTTGCCATTTATTTTTTAAACAATTATTACTACTTTGTTAACACTAATAAGCATCTCGAAGCGATCCATAAAGTAATATACCCATCTTGATGGAAAAAAAATTAAAAGACTGGATAAGCTTTGCTGTGTTAGTAAAATTTGTGCGCCATAAAACCATAAACAGGATCATGAAACTCGTCAAATGTCAAAATACAAATCATACTACAATCATACATTCATATCGTAGGTTAGCAATTACTTCAAAATACTCTATCGAAAATGTCGATATAGTAATTTTTGGAAATTAACATCTATTAAAAAGCCTTCTTGTGAATACTTTGTAAAAAAATATGATGTTTGTTGTGGCATTCAATATCTGTTTTTTAAAATTTGTATTCATCCCTATGAATGTACTTGTACAAGCTATTGTATACAAGCTGTGTTATGCAAGCACATCCATTGTGTGTGCATTTATTTGGATAATGCTAATACAACAGTTAGCTGAAAATGGTTTTGCTAATTTTGGTACAAATAATTTAAGTTTAATGAAAAACAAATAATATCATCCTTACTGAAACAGTAAAAAATATTGAAAGCAAGGACTACACAGAGTCACAATATAAGTCACAACTTGAAAGCCATCCAATACAAAAATTTAGAAGCAACTTTCTTTTCATTCGACTAAGAAAAAAGTGCAGTCAAATTTAATGGAAAAACCCAGTCAACATGAAAGTACCGTATTTATAGAAATATGATGACCCCTCATTTTGTTTGGTAATGAAAATAATAAAACCCTACAGACCAAGGATAAAATTTTATTTTGAGTAACGAGAATCTGTTATTTGTTTAATCGCAACACCCGCGCGTGATAAACAACTAACTCCCAAATTTAATATGATACTTTGAAATTTTTCGCGCTGACTGTTTCCGACTATTCACGAACGAAGAGCCGAAACGAAGCACTAGTTCCTGCATTTATGCCCTCCTAATATTTCAGCTTATGTAATACATATTTTTCACTTATAGGAAGCGATTGGGTTGATCCTGATGATCCTACGGTCATTGCTGAGAACGAATTACTAGGGGCTGCGGCATCAATTGATGCAGCTGCTAAAAAATTGGCTAACCTTCGACCTCGAAAATCGATTAAGGTAGGTCCATACAGTAACTTATTAACGATTGTTGTGATATAATTGTTCTTCACTCCGAGATCTTCGCTGTGGGCTACCGTAAGATATGTTTGATATTCTTGGTTGTATATTTAGAAACACCCAGGAGTCAAACATATTATTACAGTGGTCTATGCACTCTTCAAAGAATGTATGGTAAGTGCTCTAATTGTACATTAAACTGTCAGTTAATTGATAGACCTACAAATACATATTTTTGTCTCAATTTCAGACTCAAGGTCCTGATGATTCGATGAACTTCGACGAAATGATTCTGGAAGCCGCAAAATCTATCACGGCCGCAACGTCGGCTCTTGTTAAAGCTGCTAGCTCCGCGCAAAGAGAACTTATTGATAGTGGAAAGATGTCGCGCACTCCTCTGACATCTTCTAATGATGGACAGTGGTCAGAAGGATTAATATCTGCTGCGAGAATTGTTGCAGCAGCCACACACAGTTTAGTCGATAGTGCTAATGCATTAGTACAAGGTAATTACAGTTTCCATTTACGCATATAGAGTAGAGTGTAGTCCACTATACATTTCAAAAGCGCTTTAAGACGTATTAGGTTTAACAGAAACCATCCTTTATTTTAGGCCTTGCCACGGAAGAAAAATTAATTTCTTCAGCTAAGCAAGTGGCAAGTTCAACCGCACATTTGTTAGTTGCATGTAAAGTAAAAGCTGAGGGTGACACTGAAGCAACGCGAAGACTTCAGCAAGCTGGAAATGCAGTTCTTAAATCTACAGATAATTTAGTTCGAGCAGCACAGCAGGCAATAGATGTTGATGAAGAAAGATCATTTGTTCTTAATAAGAGAATGGTTGAAAGTATGGCATTAGAAATTGATGCTAGGTGAGTAATTTTGATTATAGTTTCTAAACAACTTACATTAAGGCCCATTAATAGACTATTCTTGCTATTTATACCATGTGCTTGCAGGCGACCTGCGGATACAGCTTACTATAAGATAACACGACGACACCGAGAGTTTGTATGAGTTAGTACGAGAAAGCAATATACAAACTGCAGTACAGCTGCTATCTATCCTTGTTGCCCTGATTAAACGAGAGTCAGTCTAGCTAGCCCTGTCTAGCTTCAGCGTAAATGTACTCGAATCCTCTCATTTCCAACAGTACACTCGACCAAAAAGCAGTTTGTATATTGCTTTCTCGTACTAACTCATACAAACTCTCGGTGTCGTCGTTTTATCTTATAGTAAGCTATATCCGCAGGTCGTCCGTAAGCACATGGTATATATCCTAGTAATTATTGTAAAATATATAAATTGCTTACTTATATTCTTTTAGAATGTCGTAGTTATTATTATATATGTATGTATATTATATCATGGTGAAGCCAGATTTTCTGTATTCAGTGTGAACTAAACTCATTTACAAATAAAACTCGAGAAAATTAGTGCAATTACACCATCAAAAATGCTATAATCAGACCTGCTGTCAGCTGTCCAAACGCCCGCTTGCGAAACCGATTATGCCGCCCCCTTGTACTTACATCCTCAGTTTATTGTCTTCACTCTGATCTTGTATTCTTAGTTTGGTTACATTTGGACGTGTAAAAAAACAGAAACACAGAATTTTCAAGAATTAATGTTCAATAAAAAAATACGAACTAAGTATTTGGCAAAAAGCAAGAAAAATACTACCTACACACTGCACAAATTTAATTTTTCTGGCTTTCATATTTGTGAATTCTGCTATTAATTGTCTTGTATCCAAACAAAGTGCGTTCATGATGAAAGGAACAAATTCGTTTAAAATTCAAGTAATCATTTTGCAGAAAAACGCTCGGACAGGTCGATTAGTATTTTTAGTTGTGAATTTTTTGACATAAGAAAATTATATACAGGGTGTCTAAAGAAGAACATATGCAGCAATCATTGTTTTTTTTAATGGAACATACTGTATATTATGCCATATTTGAATTGTATGGTAAATTCTCAACACTTTTTGTATAACATACCATATCACCAAAATCAGCGGTTTTCGGAATAATGACATTTGAAATGTGATAAATTAAAAAAAATACATGAAAATCGATTAATTTGAAGTAGAGTTTTTTGTTGAAGATAAAATTTGCAATACCAGGTTGTTTTTGTTGGCTTTTAAAAAAATGTTCAAGGTGTCCTTGTTCAATTTAAACTATTTATTTCATTACCTATGTGTATTTTAATTTATCACAAAACTCATTATTCCGAAAACCGCTGATTTTGGGGATATGGTATGTTACACAAAAATGTGTTTAATGTGTTTAGAATTTACCCTAAAATTCAAAAATGGCATAATATACAGGGTGTTTCATTTAAAAAAACCAATGATTGCTGCATATTCATATGTTCTTCTTTAGATACCCTGTATATCATTTTCTTATGTCAAAAAATTCTAAACTAAAAATACTAATCGACCTGTCCGAGCGTTTTTCTGCAAAATAATTACCTGAATTTTAAACGAATTTGTTCCTTCTTTCATCATGAACGCATTGTATGTATTTAGTGTTTGCCGATGTATTGTTGATCATAAATAGTTTTCTATAATTTTTAACTTTGAAAAAGATCTCTCCAGGGAGAAATTAAATCGTTACTAAAACGATATTGTGAAAGAGTATGCAGATCACTAGGCTAATTTTCCAGAAAATGCATCTGTAAAGCCTTTATTTCATATATTATCAATGTCTGATTCATTTCTAGAATTGCTTTTAAGTTTCATATGTAAGTCTTTACAATGTTTCATCAATCAGAGTTTGGAGTAACAAGAAAATATACTACTGAAAAAGCCAAATACATCGCCAAATGCTTTTAACTCTTCAAATCTATTTTTAAAGGAAGTTAATATCTGATCTAATATTCTAAAAAAAAACTCCACTTTGTAATTGTTTCTGGGGTCTAATAAAGGTTCATCACGCCCGTTCATTATGAAAGTGTTTCGGTTTTGTGCAAATTTAAATATTGAAATAATGCGTTCTTAAAATAGCTTGACTTTGTACAATGTAGTTTAGAAGTAATACTGATTACTGATCTAAAAAATATATTGCTGGCGCTCATGCTGATACTACGAATATACAGTGCATCAGGCACAGGAATCGCGCATCTCGGTGGGATAACAACATCAAGCTGTACAGATGCAGGTGCAATTAGATGGCATTGATATGGGATAGTTGTACATAATGACAATCATAATGCTGTATTGATTATTACTGATTAATGAGAACGAGTTTTATAATGATAGGATTGCATCAGACCCTGGATCACACGCTGGATTTGCCGCCCTGCTGGACGTGCCACCCGCGTTGCACGTCCAGCAGGGAGAATCACATACAAACCATCAATATTTCTTAATTTAAAAAAATACCAAAACACTTGGTCTAAAAATTAATTCTTGTGTCAATCTAGAACTGAAGTACTACGAATAGAAAAGGAATTACAAGAAGCGAGAGGTAAAGTCTTAGCAATAAACCAAGCTAAGTACAAGTACAGAGTGGGTAATACGTCTGGAGAAGAGACGGACGGGTATATGAGTTCATCAGCGGAGGGAAATACTTCGCGGTGAGTTACAGGTGTGTGTCATTAACCCACTAACACTCCTGCATGACCCTATCTGTGTTTTTAGCATGTCGCTTTGAAGATTTTGTAGGTATATAGATGCTGAATATGTATTGCCCGGACCAACTGTCACAGAAAATTGAAACATTAAGTAGTCCACATGTTGTCTAACCAAATTAACTAATGTATCATTCGTCGAATTCTTTTATATTCAAAATCAATCTCGCATATTAAAATCGTTCAGATTTGTACAAACAATAATATTTTAAAGATAAGCTGCTATTTTTCTTCTTCACAATATTGTCTTATTAAAGGCTGGTTTATAATGACTGTAACCACATTCTGTAGTCCGTAAAATAATTGATTTTGTACTCACCGCTTGTAAAGTGACATTTGACGCATGTGTAGCTCGACTGGAAAATATGTTTTCCCGGTTGAGACAACTGTAAAAATTGAAAAAAACACTGGCACTTTGGGACATTAAAAAAAAAATTAACTTGGTAGTAATAAAATTTAGTCTATAAAATACTACTTCCCTCCACTTTTCTTCACTAAAAGTTGGGAAAATAGGAGTAATAATTAAAAATTCTTACAAAAAAATTGTGGCGACATCTATTTGACGACATTTTAAGCGACATCTTAAGCAAGATTCAAGCGCCATCTATTTGAACCACATCAACATTCGTATTGGCAGTTCGGAATTGTTTGTATTTAAACCAAAAAACGCAATAAATTTACTATAAATTTATAAATATAAGAATAAATACCTCATGTTTGCCATGTGTAAGAATATAATAACTTAATTTTAGGGAAAGGTGAGGAATAGTTACGTACCTACATGAAATGCTTAAATTAATTAGGTAATCTATCTTAGGTTAGGTATGATACCAATGACATTAATCAATAATATTTTTTTAATTTAATGTTCGTACAAAAAATATTGTACAAACCACTTGCGTGAAGACATCTTCCACGCATTCGCGCAATTAAAAGCACTCGCTTCCTGCGGTCGCTCGTGCTTACAATGTGCGCTCATGCGGGAAAATAGTCTTCCCGCACTTGGTTCGTAAATAACTCTTACGTGTCAGATTTTAATTCTCAGAAACAACCTTTTAACATAGATGATTAACTCGATAGTGTTTGTTTTCTTAAGAATAGAGTTTGCTATATTATTTATTGTATTATCTTTGCTTAAAACTTTATGGAAGAATATTACATATACTCATTATTGTCATTATAAACAAGAGTATAGAAACTAAACTATTGAATTTATGGTTACAGCCATGATAAACCACTCTTGTTTTAGATAGTTCCATATTCACTGCATTTATAACTTTGAATTTAATATGCATTTTTTTTGGATCTTCTCAAGGAATTTGTTGACCTGATTTTGTCCTGAACATTCACTGAGACAAGCATATAATGTTGATTATTCAACTCTACATTTCTCTTTACCTCTTCTTCTAGATATCATCAATATAGTTATTTTAAATTTTCGTAACTTCCTCCTATTGTCCTTAGGAATCTTTCACCCGATACTTTATAGAAGCAATTTTAGAGTTATTAAATGGTTTAAATTGGATAATAAAATCGTTCGGTAATTGCCTCTGCAAGAACTAAATATATGTCGGTTAACATTGTTTAAGTCATTAACAAGGTATACACGTTGAGACATACATAGAACCCCATTTAAAATGTTTTCATTTTCATACTTTCCAGACTCGTTTTTCAGGAATTTCATAATATAAAGATGTACTGTTAAATTATTTTTTTCCCCTAAATTTCTCTTCTTCTCCATAATATTCTTATGAACGTACAAAAGATGCGGACGTCGAAAACATAACAAAAGAATAATTTATTACTAATTTAACAAATAAAATTATGCACTGTTATAATGTAAGTATTAATCTCATATCATTTGTACATAAGGTCACAAAACTTCATGACATCATATTGTAAAGGTATGAAACTTAGACCATATATTTAAGTAGAGGCAGCAAATATTATACTTCGTAAAAATTAGATATAGCGACAATGAAGTAGGCAGATATGTACAAAAAGAAAAACTACATTGACAATAGACACGCTTATTACCTGCAATTCTTGTAATGGGTGTTCCAATTCAATGAAGTATTATCTTATTTTTTTTTATTAATAGAGTATTTGGTATTATTCATTTCGGGGGCCTTCTCGGCTATAACCTGGCGAATGTTAGTTTTTAGGTGCTCCAACGTTGCAGGTTTGTTGGCGTAGACGCGGTTCTTGGCGTCCAGTTGACGTCATCGCTATGTGAAATAATGCGACCTCTGAACTTTTCACACAAAACTCTAACGTTGCCCGTCTTGCTAAAACCACATGCCTTCAACATCAATATCTTCGATTTCGTGTGCAAAATAATCGTTTAACATTCGCCTATAACGCCTACCGTTGACTTTTATTGTTTCAAAGACCCAATTACGTTGCCTGACACCATTGCCTACCACACAGTTAGTTTTTGGATATGCATGGTGTTTCGTGTATCGTGAGGATTTTACAGTTTTTGGGCATGCAATGGTGTTTCGTGTATCACATGAATATTTTCCTCACTCCCATATGCGGTAATTTTGTTTATTAACATACCCAGAGAATTGGAAATATGCCTCATCAACATTTTCTTCTAAAAATCTGCACCAACTTCCTGCTACTTTAACTGTCCAATCTTCGTAGATTATCCGCTGTCCATGATCTCTAGGTTTCAGTTCTTGTGTTAACTGAATTTTTTACGGGTTTAGGTGCAAGTCCTGGTCCAAAATGCGCCAAAGAGCACCACAAGAAAGACCCAAAGTTTGTGAACGGTGGCGAATTTGATAAATCCAGGTCTTCGGCCACATTATCACTCACAGCAGCAAAATTCTGGGCTGAACGTACACCACGATGATGCACACGACTCACCTCTATCTCCAGTCTCTTAACATTTTTTCACTACGTATACGTCGGTACACAATTCGCATAGAATTGTTATTCAATGGGACAATTTTAATGCGTTGAACGGCGTTTAAGCGATCCATATCGTAAATGTGGTGTTACAAACTAACCTTTGGTGTGTTGAACACGCTCCATTAATGACACCTGTCTAAATTATAGCATTGTCAATATAGGAAACTCGAATTGGATCACCCATTGCTTACTTATAACCTACGAGTAAAGAATAGAACAGGAGAGAGTCTCCTTAAAAAAAATATTTGTCCAAAGTGGTAACTCAATATAGCCGCCGTAATGTATAAATATTTTTTATAGGGTATATGTACACTTCCTGTGTTCTCGATAATCATTTAAAATAGGTTGTTAGTCCAAAAATAATTAAAGAAATATCGTGAGTGTATGTATTATGTTTTCAATTCTTTTCTTCTTTTTAATATATTATAAACGGGTTTAAAGGAAATCTGCGTCAAAAATATAACAAATATTAAATGACTTGGATATGTATGTTACGCCACTGAACACATAATCAGACATGTCAGATATATGACAAGTTATTTAAAATAACTTTTTTAAAATTATTATTGCCTATGTTGAATGTCAATGAAATAACTTACCGATGAAGAGAAAAAGTGATATTCTATGTTCTTGCCGTTTTAGAACGACTACAAGCCATACAATTCACCATTATAGAAACACTAAAACGTCATTTTTGACATAACAGGATATAACTGACCTCCCTTAAGTGGTAACTTCCGTCTAAAAAATACCTATTCCCCCACCACGTTATTATCTCTCCTGTTCTATTCTTTACTCGTCGCTTATAACTATATCGCTGTACCAAGGTGAAAACTTCGATCATATAGAGACAACACCGAGACGTAGTTAATTTCGAAATAATTTATTGTCAAAATCAAATTAAAGAGATCAAGAGTGTGTATTAGCAGAAATTATAGGAGTTGTACTTTTACTGAAATTTTATTCTAGAATTTTTACGTTTATAACAAAAAATATAATTTTGAATATGTCAGTAAAGCACTTGTATGGCTGGACCTATCACAACACTGTTACTATGTAATCTTAAGTAGGGCCGTAACTTATTTCTATACTACTGCGCATCCTATATTCTGTTACATTTTCGCCTCAGTACAGCAGCGACTAAGTTATGCTTAAACATTTAAAAGCATGTACAAACTTTCTCCACTCTACTGTCAGTTTTTAGCATAGTTTATTAGCAAATTAATATTTATTTAAAATCAGTTTTATCAGTTGCTGCGTATATATTATTAAAAATGTTGTAGTTATTTATGATTTCTTTTAATGTGAGGCAAGTACAGCTCTATTATTAATTATGCCTATGGAATCTGTGGAAGATACGTTTGCCGTCAATGTTGTTTTCTCGAATGTTTAGTCGCACTTTGAATGACTTGTACTTAAAGAGAAAATAAATTATTCTCAAATAACCATTCAAATAACAAACAAGGTATCCTTGCGATAAATATATGGTCTAATATATAAAATATGTATGGGTAATTTCTGTTTTCATTCAAATAAGTAGGTGCTTTAACTAACATTGCTTACCACTCTGTTTGTAGTAGTGTCTAGTAATTTATATTATCTCGTGCATGAGCTAACTATTATTTATTTATTATTGTTTTCTTATTGTATCGCATGCAGTGAATTAAAAATTAACGAAAAAGTAATAAAAAAGGCTGTACTGGTCTTCCAAGAGCTGGAGGAACCGCAGAAGGGTATAGAAACTAACCACACTTCTTAGGTAAGTTCACTTAGTGCACGACTTTCTTATTCTGTAATATTTTTTTTACTTTACTAAATAATGTTATGGTGATCAGATTTTCGTGTGCTTATTTAGAGTAGGTTTTATAATTTAATGTCTCAAGGTATGTTATTTCGGAAACATTATACAGGGTGTTCCTAAATATCATGTACATAAGGAAGGGGCTAACTATTTGGTTTATTTTGTGCCTAAAATTTCATATAAACATAGGTCTGCAAACGCTTCGTTACCAATATGCAGGGTGTTGAAATTTCAAGAATTTTTCACTTTTTACTGTATAGCTCCTGCAGTTTTTTTACGATTTCTAATGTCAATTGTCAAATTAATAAACTCAAGTGATTATCTGAATAAAGCCAGAGCCTGCTAGACCATTTTAAAAAATTTAATTTTCTCTGGCGAATTACAGAAAATTGTTTTCTATTTTTTTCTCGATAACGGTCAGAGATAAGAAAAAAATATAAGAGATCAAAAAGTTTCTAAACAAGACAGAAAATTTATTGCGTATTTTAGAATCTAGCAGTGGCGCATCGCAAAAAAGTTCAGGGTGAGAAAAGAGGGCATGACCCCGAAAAAATTATTACCCTGTAGATTTACATAATCATTTGGCATGGCTAATGACGCAGGCCTTATAGCGTAACCTACCTTCCAAATTTGAACAAAATATCTCAAAAACTGCAGGAGCTATACAGTAAAAAGTGAAAAATTCTTGAAATTTCAACACCCTGCATATTGGAAACGAAGCGTTTGCAGACCTATGTTTATATGAAATTTTAGGCACAAAATAAACCAAATAGTTACCCCCTTCCTTATGTACATGATATTTAGGAACACCCTGTATATTATACTTTTATAGCAGTATACAGAGTGAGTACAATTGATTCCCTGCCTTTTGATAAGTGATATTAACGTCAAATAGTTACGATTCATTAAGGAAGAGTAATTGTTTATTAGTGAAATTTATGAATTTTAGAGAATCTATGATGCAATCGAAACCAGACTGGAATAAATTCAATTTTTCTTGACCAAAGAGTTACGCTTTTTTATAATCATAGTGTCATTTTGTGTTTAAAGTATACGCTGATTTAAGTAATACATTATTTCTAATAATTGTTAAAATGTCTGTTTTATGGTTACTGATTTTACAAAGTGATCCATTCCAAATGAAGGTTGGGTAGCTTAAATTTCTAAGTTAGTAACATTGATTAGTTGGTAGTATTGGGAAACACGTGTAATAATGTGCTCATATGGTTTTTACAGATGCTTGTTATATTTATATCAGTAAAGAATATGAAACAAATAAGATTTTCAATGTTTCTAACGAAAACATCATTTTGATGTGAGTGTTTGAGATAAATAGAAGAATTCAGAATAGGTATATCTTTAACAAGAAAATACCCTAATCTAGGGAGTTGAAAGATATCAACACACTTCACTTGAGATGAATTCTTCCGTGCTTCTCACGATCTTCAAAACAATAAAATTACGATGTTAAATAAGATATTTTATTACCAAAACGGGTTTTATGAAGTGAACGTTATAGAATCGAAATAGAAAAAAAATAATTATATTTAAACAATACTCTTTATCAGCAATGACTATTTGTCTTATATTCTCATTGATTAAAGGGTCGCGATATAATATATGCTCACTCTGTATAAAATTACTACCCATTGGTTATATCGAGACAGAAACAAAGTCTTATATGCAAAGGAAATCATTGACACAAAAGACCTGTAAACTGAGAATACTAAATTTGAATTTTACAATCAACTACGAAGGTGCTTTGATAGGTTCGGTTAAATTAAACACTGTGTTTTGCAAAAAAAAAATACATTTACTATGGCGAGGTACCAGTAGTTTATTTCGCCGGGAAGGCAGTCATAAAGCCTGCAAAATAAGTTTCGGCAGAAGTGTCTGACTAGAATTTCTTTTCCCCGAGCCCAATTTTTAAGGTTTCAAACAAGACGAAATTGGACAAGGCCAGATTAGGGAAATATAGGCCAATTTCACATGTAACTGACGGTCAGGACCGATGATCAGTCCTGACGGGTGGAGGCCATTGGTTTAAATGGCTGTTTCATATACCTACGTCATCTGTGGCACTATTCATTCCGTCAGGACTAATCATTGGATCTTTCTTGCGTGTCATTATCTTTTCCTTCTTGCGGTGTCATTCTTTCTAACAGTAGTATAACAGGCTTTTTTAGCCGGTAATCATGAATCATAATCTGCTGTTTCAACTCCAGTATACTAGTGGACACACGTTTTTGTTCGTTGTTATGAATTGACATAAAACTTCCTGAGCATTAAGATGAAACATAATTTTGATGTGGTGTCGTTAACACGGCGCCATCTAGAAGTATTCTCTTTCTCACAGCTACATCGTCTTCACGGACTATATTTTTGGATTTACGCATTTTAATAAACACAAATTGTTTTAGTGCCGTATCACCATACGCATACTATATAAGCATCTTACGTTCATTTTGACGACAATGTCGCTTTCTTCTTGCGGTAGAACCTAGTTCGAAAGCTGGTTGAGGAAAATTCAAATGACTACCAGAACTAGGACAGCTGACTCGTCGGCCATTTTGGAGATAAATGTCAGTTCATATCACGATACACTTATACCGGTATGCTCACTTTAGCTGTCAATGACGTCATTGTGGACAGATTGACAGTTCTCATATAGGCTACATTTTGACGCAGTTATCTCCAAAATGGCGGACGAGTCAGCTATGTACCAGAACTACTGCCGTCATAAAGCACACATCTCTGTCAATTATTTTGACATTATTTATGTGTTAACTATAATGGCGTATTATTTATTACTCTTTGACAGTCAAAGAAAATAATTTTGCAGCCTATATCTAAAAAAATTGTAATATGCATTTTGGATTAGGCTGGGTACACACCAATTATACAAAATGTTTGACAAACAATTTGTTTGAAGCCGTAATACGCGCAAGTTAAACAAGTTATTGGGTTGTTGTACACAAATTTAACGAAATATTTGTAAAACTGAATTATAGATTAATGTGACATTTATAATTAATGGCAAATAAATGTATTAAAATATTATTAAGAATTTGCTAAAAAAAAGTGTTTAAAATGCTTGTCAAACTTTTAGTTGGTTAGTGTGCAATTGCCTTCAAACATTCCTGTATATTTTTATGGACGCTAACATACTTCAAATATTTAGTTTGAAACACAAATTATTTTGTATAATTGATATACACCGAACCTTAAAAATATATTTATAAATGTCTCTGACTTTTCGAAACAGCATATAACTGTAGGTTTCAGAACGAGATTGTTTTTCAAACGGGTGTTTGCATTTTCGTCACCAAGGTAAGAAAAGTGATAATCGGACATGCATTTCCGTCACCGTCCTGAAAAGTAGACGTTAATTACACATGCATTTTCGTCACCGACCATTTTCTTATCTTATTAAGTAGGTACTTAGCAATTGAAAATGAAATGAAACAATTTATATAAAACAAGGTTGTTTATTCAAATATATATACATAGGTACATAGCTATATAAAAATATGTAATACATCATTTTATGTAAAATAACAATGAATTGTTGTAGGCATGTGCAAACTTTGTATTTTAATATAGGTATCTATTTGAAATTCCTTCAATTTTTCTATAAAAACAAATAAATTAGGATGATCCTGCTCGTTAAAATGTTTATGGAAGGATTCACACGCATTTGTTGTTCGAGTTAAGGTAGCTGAATGCTCTGCCCAGATTGAAGGCGGAAAAAGTGATTCGTCAGAGATATACGTATCAACCAAATAATCAGCATATTTAACTAGTCGGTCGTCTTGTCGCATATTTGGTATTAAATCAAAGGCAAAGCATTCATCTACCTCTTCTGGACGTAGGTACATAAGCGAAAAAATTTGTTTCAACCAGCATCCAATTTCGTTTGAGTCAACTTTGTATTCAGTTATCAACCCATAGCTTTGAATTTTACGATACCAAGATTGCGCTAAATGGAATCGGCATCCAATTATTCTGACGTTAGACCAAACATCTGTTACGGCAAGGTGTATCGCTTTTTCAAAATCGACCACTATTTCTGTTATATTTAGTTCTATATTTTTCTTTGTGCATGCACTTATGATAAATCTAAACAATTGCCTATAAGTAGTAGCAGTCTTATCAGGCAGTAAACAAAACAGAATGGGTATGTAGTGACCATTTGCATACCCGTGAATGGTAAAAAACTGACAAAAATACTTTGTGCAATAGTCAAACATTCCATCGAGATAAATTCGTGAAACTGTGCCAAGTGTGCGTACATTTGTTTCACACGAAGAAATTACAATATTGTCCCTTTCACTGTTCACAAAAATAAAATTTTCACTTTTGTTTGTCACTACATTGATATTCGCGAGGATTTTGTGCACTTCACTAATGTTTCTTGGTAAAGCGGGGCGTATCCTTCTTCGGGCATTGTATACTCTACGTCCGTTGTTGTTAAGCTTGCTGGAAGAAATTCTTGCGTCTCCTGTCTGAGTATTTTTGCTGGTTTTTCAGCAAGGTCCTCCATCGCTTTCCTTTTGCACGAGTTAGATAAAATTTGTCGGTTCAATTTTGCTATATTTGCCTCATGACAATGAACTCCACTGCACTTCGTTACTACAATATTCTCTGTCGAACCAAGGGTGTGAGCTGTTGCTTTGCACTGTCGATTGATACACTTCCAAAACTTTTCGTTAGTGGACTTAATAACTTTATTAAAATTAAATTTAAAATATTTAATAACCAACATTTGTTTGCCACGATTGCTTAAAATCACTTTAGCTTCCATCACTGCAAAAATCTCAATACTTACTCAAAGAAATGATACTGTACTACTAACTACATAATATCAAAACGAAAATGAATAGTGTAAACACATGGATGTTAAAACTAACATCAAGCAGTAAATAAATACTGTGACTTACATATACACATTTATACGTAAAACGTATATGCATATATGCATGTGTTTGAGATACACACATACATTAAGTGCCATTGCCGACAGTCAAAACAGAAAATGCGATGGCTTCTGACGGCATGTTCTGCTATACAGAGGCCTGTATGTTAATAGTGTATCTCGTGTAATAGAGCCTTATGTGGCGTCACATATCAAAACGCATCGCATTTTCTGTGTCATCCTTTGGGTGTTAGATGTCGCTGTGATACTCTCACTGCATTTAACACGCAAAAATGACATAAGCAGCTTTTTAAGTCTTGAAGCCATTGTCGACAGTCTCCACGCCCACTGACGACACCTCAAAGGTCGAAACACCGGTATCTGTGCGTTTGACTGTCGGCAATGGCACTTAATGTATGTGTGTATCTCAAACATATGCATATATGCATATACGTTTTACGTATAAATGTGTACAGGGTGTTTCATCGGTTGGGGTATCGCGAATTAAAGTGCCTAAATATAAAAATATCGACTTCAATTTTAACCACTTATAGAGCTTTTAAACCGCTACCAGCAGGTTAGGTTGTTTTTGATAATATTATTTTAATTAATGCGTAAATTAAAAAAAAACGTATTATCAAAAATTAAAAGTGCTCAAAAAATGTTCAAATTTGAATGGTGATACGTGGAAATATCACCCATATTAACTTCACAATCAGAATTTTTATAAACGAAACCGTTTGTCAAATAAAGTCAATATTAAATAATGTCGTTTTTCTTACGACAGATTTATGGTACTTAACTTTCTAATTGTGCTGTCCGCAAACAGGTAGTCCTTTTAAATTTATGACGGATAATAAATAAAAATTTATGACGGATAATATTCAACCCTGAAGCCTTCAGTTGTTGTTGTAGTTCTACTAATCGGGAAGCGTTTCCAAGGGCATTCTGAACTTACATTTAGGTACTTTGTGATGTTAGTTGTGATTCTATTTTCACGGAGTCAACTTCATTTGTTTAAGCTGTGTTTTGCTAGTGTTTTCTGTTTTCAAAATGCCGTTCACTTTCTCTGCCGACGAAAAAGTTGACATGATACTTGTTTATGGGGAAGCTCTACAAAATGCCGCGGTTGCTGAGCAGATTTATGCGGAACGTTTTCCGGATAGGATCCACCCAGAAAGTCGAACTTTCAAAAGGTTAGTGGATAACTTGAGGCAAACGGGATCACTTGCGTCAAAAAATCGAAGTGTGAATAATCCACCTGTCACCAATGAACTGAATCAGGCAATTGTTTTAAATATGGTGGACAATAACCCTCAGATAAGCACTAAAGAAATCAGTGTTGCGACTGGAATCAGCAAGACATCGGTGTGGCGGATAATCAACAAACACACTTACCACCCATATCATATCGAGCTTCACCAAGAACTTCACGGGGATGATTTTGCAAATCGAGTTGCATTTTGTGAATGGGCACAAAGACAATTAGAAGAAAATGAGCACTTTTTTAGACATGTTTTGTTTACTGACGAATGCTCTTTTAGAAGCAGTGGACATGTCAACAGACATAACATACACTATTGGGCACCAGTGAACCCTCATTGGATGCGTGAAGAACGCATTCAGAATAGGTGGACGGTCAATGTTTGGGGGGAATCATTGATAACCATTTAATCGGCCCCTTCTTTTTTGACCAGCATTTAAACGGCGAGCTTTACGCAAATTTTCTGGAAAATGATCTTTACAATTTATTAGAAAATGTGCCGTTAAATGTTCGCCAACACTTGTGGCTGCAGCAAGATGGGGCTCCTCCGCACTACGCACTAAGGGCTCGTCAGGTTATGGATAATCAGTTCCCTGCACGCTGGATCGGACGTGGTGGGCCAGTTCCATGGCCAGCCAGATCACCCGACTTAACACCGATGGATTTTTTCACATGGGGTGCTGTGAAGGAGATGGTGTACCAACAACCGCCAACTACCGCCGAGGATATGAGGGCAAGAATAACAAATGCGTTTGAACGCCTTAACCAGCTAAACAGAGGCGCTACAGTTCTTAATTCCTTCACGCGTCGGTTAGAACTGTGTGTGCAGCAAGAAGGTCACCATTTTGAACATTTGTTATAAATATTTACTTTCTACTACCTGGTATTACCCATTCACTTGACATCCGCACAGTGACAGTGTCATGTTGATCTGAATTAGTGGAATTTACAGCTAGCGCCAAAAAAAGCTGGGTAATACCTAATTTTTCCTAATTTATATTAACTTTCTTACCTTGAATCGCTTATAAACTCAACACACAACACTGTAATAAAAAACCCATAAATTCTTCAACGTCTTGCCTTTAATTTTGAAATTATTGTAAAATATTCAATAATTGATTAAGTTTTAATTTTTTTTTCAATTGCATAGTTGATTTTATAGACATATCTTTTTAACACCTGAATTTCAATAAAATCTGAGTACTTTTGATTTTTTGAACGAAGGTTTTTTTTTATTTACGCATTAAATAAAATAATATTATCAAAAACAACCTAACCTACTGGTAGCGGTTTAAAAGTTCTATAAGTGGTTAAAATTTGAAGTCGACATTTTTATATTTAGGCACTTTAATTCGCGATACCCCAACCGATGAAACACCCTGTATATGTAAGTCACAGTATTTACATAATATCTTTGCTCTGTAGGTATATACGTACATACATTAGATACCCCCATTCTCTCAATTACCTTAATAACCCTATTACACTAATCACCTTATATTTATAGTTCTAAGTTCTAATACATCGATAATGTTAGCCGACCCTATATTGAAAAGTATATCCTCACCATATTGCTTTTATTAAATTGCCTCTTAAGTAGATAGATGTATATATACATACCTATTATATCTATGTAATAACCTGGGGAAACCCGGCCCTCCTAAGTACCCCGTAATAGCCCGTTGCTTAAAGGAGTAATCCGTAATTAAGCACTTTGGTGACGAAAATGCATGTGTCATAAATGCCCCAACTATTGCGCACGGTTTATCTACCTGGTCGGTGACGAAAATGCATGCAACCTTTCAAACCTCTCATATATCTCTTACTCAAATTTCTGAAGCAACTGAAATAGTTAGGGAAGGGAAGATTCTGCGATCGACTGGAATGCGATTCTTCATGTGAAAGTGTATTAATTCACTAAATGGCAGATCTCTAAAAGCAAATATGCATATAAAACGAAAATCGTTTTCGAAGTAATGCATTGCTCGTTCTATTAGTTTGTAGAAATTGAAGAACTTGACACTTCTGCATAACATTTGTTGTATTAATTTGAAGAATATGGTTTGTTAGGAAAGCCATTTTCAAAATTTTATTTTCATTTCATAAAAATTTATCAAAGTTATCAAATAGCCATCGCAAATAAGAGTCTGTTGACTAAAGAAGATAATTGGATTTGTTAGAAACTCTACCTCATTTAAACAGCTTAATTTATAAAGAACAGAGAAAACATTTGAATAAAGAAAAGGTTTTATATTTTATTTAACTGACAAAATAAATTTCACTTTCGGCATAATATTTTCCAATTATATTTTATATTAATAAATGTTTTCATTAATCTTTTAGCATGGAGTACCATCAACCAGATAACCAGTACAAATATCCACAAAATATCAGCGAACAATACAGTCATTTAGAGAGTCCAGAAAAAGTTAACTCACTAGAACATAAGAAGAGGAACAAAAATATTTTACTTCAAGAGGTTAACGCACTAGATTCAGTCGTGTACGGTGGAAGCAATAGTTACAATCAATCCACGTACGATTCACAATCATACAATAAGATTTCTCCAAAATATCAGTATCCATCTCAACATTCAACCGAAATACCGTACAGTCCCACATTGAAAAGTTATGATACACAAACTTACGGTACACTAGGCCAGTATGCTATACCGAATCAATATATGAGTTCTTTTAACCAATACAGTTCATCCAGCGGTCAGCATAATTCACCGACTAATACATTCGGTAAGCCGTATTCCTCGCAAACCGCTTCAACGCCGAAGACAGCGCCAGTAACGCCTAAAGTGGATTACAGTTTTAAAATCGACAGTCCTCATAAACTAGACGAATATAAGAGTTTTAATAGTGGTGTGGTAGGTCCTGGTTATGCTACATCAGAAATGTCACGAAATACGTACAAAACTCCCGATGGATATCAGACAAACACATACAAATATGAAAGCTACCAATCAAATTCAGAACCATATCAATACAGCACCAGTGAGAAATATTACACGAGTACTCCGCAAGGAAAATTAGATTTCACTTCGGGTGATAAAGCTTTCGATTCGTATAAAAATGGCGGAAATTCTGATTACCACAGTAATTATTCAACTTCCGTTGAGTACCTTTCCGACGCTCCTGTACTAAAAGATACGGAAACACTAGAGCAGAAGATGTTAAAGAAATCTATGACTCAACACGTCACCGAGAAAAAGACAGTGTCAACAATAAGAAGTACAAAACAAGAATCTGCCACGAAAACTTTCAAATTCGAATGATCCTCATTTCATTTTCAGCAGTCTATTGAACAATGTATGTAACTCACAAAAAAGAAATTGATTGGTTTGTGATAAATTATGTATACAGTAAATAAGGTGTACATTACTCATTTATATGTTGCATTAAGTATATAGTGACGTCACATCACGCCCGCTTTCTCATCTTGTGTAGATATGATAAATTGTTAATTTTTAAATTCTAGTCACTATACACTTAATTTTGTGTACTGTATCATATCAAATTTAAAAATTAGAGATTTTTCCTTCGATTTGTATCAATGTTATCCATTTCATTTCATATTACTCCTCATTCGACTATTTGATATGAATTTATCAAAGTGAATGGGTATTGATTTTAATAACTAAAGATAAATTTCAAATCAAATACCTCAAATATTACACATGGCTAATAGTTTTAGTATTTATGCACATATTCCAATATTTCAGGGATATTTAATATCATGTCACAATAAATTCGCCATGTATGTATGTATGTGTATAATTTCGTATTGTTGCCAACTAATCGATATCAAAATATACTGATATGAAATTAGCTTTAAAAGATTTAAACTCATATCTTTATTTTTATCAATATTATCTCTAATCATTGTAGTATCTCTTTAATTGTGTTTTTATTAATTTTAATTTTATTTTTTAAATTAAAAGAAAACAGTAACATAGTACATTAATAAATGGTGCTAACCTCTTTTATTTCGATCAGATTTTAGAACTATTTCAAAACGCATACGTTAATGTAGGGCCTATCGAGAAGTTAGCGTTTGAAATGATTTTATTATTATTTTTAATGTAGTGCCAAATGTTTTTCTTTTTTTAATATACGTATATATATATAAGTAATCTCATTATGTCTTCTAATCCTACAAATGGCCTTTTTACACTGAAAATTACGAGTTCATTATAAATTATATTGTTTAGCAAAATTACAGTGCCTAACTGATAATCAAAAATGTAATATTTTTAAATTGTTATGAAGACTTTTGCATTGTGCCTGTTATTTATTAAGAAAAAATTAAATTTTTTGCTAAATCTACATATATATTTATACATATTATATATATATATAGTTCTAAGTAATGGATTGTTTCCTTTTTATTAAATAAATTTTAAATTTATTAATCAAAATGTCTTTTCTTCCTACCTTCCTTTGTATAAGTTCAGCATTACGGAAACCGATATACCTTAAAGTGATAATAAATCACTAAATCCTAAACTACAAACTTTGGCAATTCCATTTGACTGTAAAAATTATTTCGGCCACTTAGCGAAACGTACTACTCACAACGCGCTTAGGACAAATTAAAAAAATCCACTTCCATTTACGAAATTCATCCTATTTTGTATTGCAGCCTCATAAAATTAATAACAGAGAATCTAACTTTGCTGGTTTGAAGTTGTTTATTTGGTAAAACTTCAGACTACTAACACAGATGCGTAATTATTCATTTGTGCTGTTACTATATATTCTTAAATTTCTAATTGAACATATTTGTGAACCACTCAGTATATGTTCCAATAAAAAGATTTTAAAAGAAACGCCATTTTTAATGACAAATGGATTAATTACTTATTTGAAGATATACCGTGTCTTCAAATACTTTCTGCATTAGAGTAGGCTGTTTTTTAAGTATCAGTGTTGGTGTACATGCAAAACTTTTGAAAACTTCAAATTCTGACAGTTGTCATAATTAAATTCCAATTATAGACGCCTATTATTACCTACATGACATAACCAAACTATCAAAATTATGCACTGTCACCAACCATTTAAAAAAAGGCATGGCCGTCTCTAATGCGAAAAGTATTTGAAGGCACGGTATTATCAAAGGTAATATAACGAGAGCTTGACAAATAGTCGACTATTTCATTGTGATCAATTTTTCGAGTGTGCGCTACGGTCAATTTGACGAGACCAAAATTGGCATTAATAATTTGACTAGAGCACGAGAGCTTTAGCTCGAGGGCTTTAATCTTTAATTATTAATGCCAATTTTGGTTAAGTCAAATTAGGAGGCACACGAGAAAAATTGAAACAATGTAATAGTCGACTACTTATCAAGCTCGAGCTATATTTGTTAAGATTATTTCCTAAACCAAGTTTCATAATAAAAAATGAGTTGTCAAATCGATGTGATTATCAATAATTTCATCCGAAACATCGCTAAATCTCTTTTTGTCGGACATTTTCATCTATTTGACACGTTTGTCACTTAATGAAAAAATACATACCTGATTTGTTACCTACATTTGAATAGTCGATTTGTAATAGTCGCTGATATCAAGAACCGGTACCTTTCATTGGTTAATTTCAACTTCAGTTTTGATTGTGATTGGACAAAATTTAAATTTGACAGGTGAAGGAAATAATCAAAGGTAATATAACGATAGCTTGACAAATAGTCGACTATTTCATTGTGATCAATTTTTCGAGTGTGCGCTACGGTCAATTTGACGAGACCAAAATTGGCATTAATAATTTGACTAGAGCACGAGAGCTTTAGCTCGAGGGCTTTAGTCTTTAATTATTAATGCCAATTTTGGTTAAGTCAAATTAGGAGGCACACGAGAAAAATTGAAACAATGTAATAGTCGACTACTTATCAAGCTCGAGCTATATTTGTTAAGATTATTTCCTAAACCAAGTTTCATAATAAAAAATGAGTTGTCAAATCGATGTGATTATCAATAATTTCATCCGAAACATCGCTAAATCTCTTTTTGTCGGACATTTTCATCTATTCGACACGTTTGTCACTTAATGAAAAAATACATACCTGATTTGTTACCTACATTTGAATAGTCGATTTGTAATAGTCGCTGATATCAAGAACCGGTACCTTTCATTGGTTAATTTCAACTTCAGTTTTGATTGTGATTGGACAAAATTTAAATTTGACAGGTGAAGGAAATAATCACTTATAATACCATGAGTAGTCAAAGTTATGTCGATTATTTTTGTGGTGGTTACACGAATGTCTTTCATGATTGCATTTAAATACTACGAGTGCGGAGCACGAGTAGTATTCGCAATTATGAAAGACATGAGTGTAAAGCACCACAAAAATAGTAGACTCAACTTTGACTACGAATCGTATTCGAGAGACTATTCAATGAACCAAATCAATTTTTCATATTAAAATGACTCAAAATTTAGTTACACATGATTACGTTTCCATGTCAACAAAAAAAACATTTATGTTTGCCATTAAAATTTTTGGAATGAATTACTTCAAGGAGGAACTCGATAACAAGGGAAGAAGAACTGGTAGAATTGAGTATAATCCAGTATTTTCGAAAACTGCGCAGGGGGGAACTAAATCATTGACAGGCAGCAAGTGGTTGATAGAGAATAAAAGCAATACCGATATGTGTCCAGTTAGGTAACCTATTTATATTTAATTTCAAGACGGTATAATTAATATTCTTCTGTTATTTAGATTGTATTATCTACTGAAATCGAAGAGAGGAAAAAATGTGAAAACAGAAAGGATGTTTTTGACACCGAATCCGTTTTGGGATAAAGTTGAGAATGCGGTGTGGTATAAGAACAGTCCAGTTGGTATATGTGAGATCAGTAAATGGGTGAAGTTATTAGCTGAAAAAACTGGATTAGATGTTAAAAGAAGGAAGATATCAAATCATTCGGTACGCTCTTCAACTGTATCATCTCTGGCGAAAGCTGGAGTCGGAGAGCAACAACTGATGAAAATAACGGGACACCAAAATCTGAATTCCATAAAATCGTACTTGCAGCTTGATGATGAGCACCACGAGTCGATTATCACCAAAATGCGAAGAAATTTTACAACAACAAATGTGTCATGTACAACTTCGACATCTGTCAGTAATAGTGACGGTATTAAGCTACAAGAGAAAGGTACTCCCTCGGGTACTCCCAGTGATAGCTCTGTTCCAGAATGTCTGCTGCAACACTGCAGTAATGTTAGTTTTTCTAATTGTACCTTCAATATTGTTAGTAAATGAGTTACATTAATAAAAACTTTCACTTGTTTAAAATATCCACTTGAATACCTTCTAGGAAGATATAATCGCTGAAATTTCCTGTTGCTATGATACGAAAGTAAATATTTGCTATTTTATTGGTTCATATTTGAACAATGACAGGTGAATTGAATAGTCAGTAATAATATCACAAGAGCATAGAAAATAATCGATTATATTTCCGAGTCACAGCTCGAGTGGTGTTTTGAGGATATACGTCGAGTGAAGAGGTTATATAATGGATTATTTTAGTTTGCTCGAGTGGTATTCGTTACGATTATATAAAGAATTAACTACCGAATTTTTTTTATTGGTTGAAATTAAAAGTACAATTATTATAATAAATATTTGTTGCATTATCTTTAGAAGTTGAATTTGAGGTGTTGGTGCTGGTGATGGTAGAGTTGGCAGAATCTTGTTTATTTCTCATGTTTTTCAAGTATCTTGCTATGGTGTTCATTAGTAAGCTTTAGATACGGCTTCAGAGATTCAGATGATGAGTGGCCTGTTATCTTAATAATTTATTGTAAGTTTGCTCCTGTGGGTTGACCATAATTGTCGCAATCTGCTTTGAAATAGTCAATTAACCAAAAGACTGCTTCATTTCCTCGCCACGCCAGTTCCACAGAACAAATTTGATAGAATTTTTTTTGTAAACCGTCTGTCGTATTTTCGCCAAAAAATGACACAATTTTGCTAATTTCTTCCGTTTTAAGGGCGACAGAACTTGTTTTTCTTTTCTCAGGAATTGCTTGTAACTTCTTCCTTTTAGTTGCCCGCGCCTTTCTTGCATCTTCAAAAATTACGCCTCTGAATGGATTTGTTTCTCGATTAAACTCTTCATAAAACTTTTTCTGGACAAGTTTAGCGGAAATATTCCAAATTGTTTTCACGGTACCTTCTTTGTATTCGGTGCCGTCTGCACGTTTCATTTTGAATGCCCAATCTTTCAAAATACTTGCTAATTGTTCGTCAGAAGTTTGAGCACAAAGTTTAGAATTTCGATGTTCACAAAATTCGGTAAACTGTTTCCAAACATATTTATGTGTTTTAACGGTATTTTGCGGTGTCAAATTTTCAATTTCTTTATCTATTTCGGTCCCCGAGCTTATACCAAAGCCTTCCATGTCGAAAAAATTAAAAAAATGAAAATTGCTGATTGTATTTTTGACGTTTATCAACAAACTTCAAAACACTTGTTACCATGACAAAATTCATATTGTTGGAGGAAGCGAAACACCAAAACGGTTATATCACGTCAAGAGTATATTCACTTATCAATACATGGTAACTATGCAAAATTTGTAATTGCTATTGGCTAAATTTCAAATGAGTTATATAATCAAAGGTAATATAACGAGAGCTTGACAAATAGTCGACTATTTCATTGTCATCAATTTTTCGAGTGTGCGCTACTGTCAATTTGACGAGACCAAAATTGGCATTAATAATTTGACTAGAGCACGAGAGCTTTAGCTCGAGGGCTTTAGTCTTTAATTATTAATGCCAATTTTGGTTAAGTCAAATTGGGAGGCACACGAGAAAAATTGAAACAATGTAATAGTCGACTACTTATCAAGCTCGAGCTATATTTGTTAAGATTATTTCCTAAACCAAGTTTCATAATAAAAAATGAGTTGTCAAATCGATGTGATTATCAATAATTTCATCCGAAACATCGCTAAATCTCTTTTTGTCGGACATTTTCATCTATTTGACACGTATGCCACTTAATGAAAAAATACATACTTGATTTGTTACCTACATTTAAAATAGTCGATTTGTAATAGTCGCTGATATCAAGAACCGGTACCTTTCATTGGTTAATTTCAACTTCAGTTTTGATTGTGATTGGACAAAATTTAAATTTGACAGGTGAAGGAAATAATCAACAATATTTGTTGAAGTACTTGTTTAATGAAGCTGTTGAACAGCTTTTTTCCAATGGTATACTGAGAATATCGTTTTTAATGTCACTAATTTTAAAGTAGCATAATATGTTTATAGTATTAAATAAAGCTATTGCGATTATAAGCATATATTTTCTTCGTTACTGAATAAATACATCCTTTATATTTTCTAGAACATTTTATTTACCAACCTACAGGTATTTTATACAATTTTATGTAAGAGTCCAGCCAATCGTATATGGGTTTGTAATATTCGAGTAAGGGTTTAGTGGATATCCCTCCTCTATTAGTAATCATTTTCAAAGCCTCGTTCCATTTAATACTTGCTCCTTTTTCCATCATAGCTCTGAAATAAAACAAGTTTTTTATTTATCACATTATACATATCTCTTATTAATCGAGAAATATGAGCTGTCAATAGCAGGTGCTTACCGTAGGTGCTTGCCGCATTTTTTCGATCCGTAGATATCACATCGATGTAGTGGTAGTATTCCGAGTTCTTTGTAATTGAACGCCTTAGGGTGATGTTCGCCGTACAAAGAGATTTCACAAAGCCCTTTGTAGATTTCCATTTGCAGAATGTTGCTCAAAAAATACCTGACACAAAAAAAAAAGATGTAATAGGTCAACGTAGCGGTAAAATATCTACAGTTAAGGAATGCAAATTAAAATCTGGACTGTCTGTTATTTCGTACGGCTTTTTTAGGTAGGAATATTTAGGTATCGATTATAAATTTTCCATTTATGTAAAAGTAAATGGCAAAGACAATGTTATACGTGTGGCGTTCAAATTTAAACGGGATTGTTTTTTCATTTATTTACAGAAATAAAAAATGGTTTCATTTTTCCACATAAGTACGTTTCTGCATTGGAAACGCATTTCTTTTAAATACTCGGTTGGAACTGTATGGGATCTCGCGCTGCCAAGCAACAACTCCTCGTGAATCAAATATGTATTGGCGCCGTTTGTTGCGATTGGCAGCTAAAGCAATTGTAGCAGTGGTATACAGCGGCAAGAGCCCCCCCCCTCCGTCTTGCGTACATCGAGTATTAAAACCTACGAGTAAAGAATAGAACAGGAGAGAGTCCGTGCGTTCAGGGAGTTACGGCGCTGGAAGCCAATACCGCTAGAGCTTGTGGCTAGCGCCTGAAGTCATTGAACGGGTCACAGTAGTAAATTTTAAAATTGTTGCCAGCGCATGCGTGCTTTTATTTGCTTCTGAAGAATCACAATTTCTGACAGCAGCAATATGGCGTACTGAAGTTTATTTTTATTTCATTTCACCATTATTATTATTGTTTGAAGTTTGAAGACATGACATACGCACTTTTAAAATCTAAACTAAAAATAAAGTCCAAGTATTTCGTGTGTAATTAGGTTGTCCCATGTATGATAGCAATATAAAATTCTTATTTTAGAATTGAGACTGAGGTGATGGTAAATTATTTAGTATAATATATAGTGTGCCTAAATATTTAATACTACATTTTACAGTGGATTATTATATGGATTATGTGGAAGTTTTCGATGGTTTTCGACGAAGATGATGTATCTATTATCAATACTATATTAGCAGTGTTGGTTAGAATATTTATTGGCACTGTGAACAGTATTCATTTCAATTTTAATTAGTTGTTGAATTCTCTGAATGGTATGTTGCAGAAGAGTATAATCACAGAATTATAACTGATAAATAAATTTAATACAACGAAATAATTTTGTGGATTTATTTTATTACTGTAGTTGTAAAAACAATATTCTGCCAATATTTAACTTATTGAAATCTGATGTTGGATTGGATTGTTAGATTATTTATATGTTTTTGTTGAAGATGATGTTACGATTAACACTATTATATTAGCAGTTTTTACTGAGATATTTATCGGCACTGTGAATAGTTGTTCATTACAATTTTAATTAATTGATGTACTTTCTGAATGCTACTTTGTAGTAAGTGTATAATCGCAGAGTATACAACTGATAAATAAATATGACATAAACTGATAACATTGTATGTTTGTTTTATTGTTGTAGTTGACAAAGCAATATTATTTCAACATAACGTATTGGAATCTGATAGCAGATCTTGTGTAAAAGTCTTAAGTTACATTACCTAATAGACTGCGTAGCTATCTATACTTATACATAGGAAAAAAGATTACAGAAGGCAGTACTAATGTATTTTAAAACACGAAGATATAATAAGACGATAAGGCCCATAAACCAGCATTATTATATATACAGCTCCTTAGTTTCAGTAGCAGCTATTAATATTTTTGATTAAATTTTGTGCCAAATTAGAAGGAATTATGCTGTTTATTAGAAGGAATTGTGCTGTTTGACATTACTTGTTAGTTATATCTATTTCCATATATAAACTTATCAAAAAGACTTATTAGGCACTATTTAAGATCTATTGTACACTACGAGTAAAGAATAGAACAGGAGAGAGCATAACGTGGTGTGGAAATAGGTATTTTTTAGACGGAGTTACCCTTTTCGGTAGGTCAGTTATGTCCGGTTATGTCAAAAATGACATTTTAGTGTTTCTATATTGGTCAATTGTGTGGCTTGTGGTCGTTCTAAAACGGCAAGAACAAAGAATATTAATTTTTCACTTCAACGGTAAGTTACTTCATTGGCATTCAACATAGGCAATAATAATTTAAAAAGAGGTATTTTAAATAAATTGTCATATATCTGACATGTCTGATTATGTGTTCAGTGTCGTAACATATATATCCAAGTCATTTAATATTTGTCATATTTTTGACGCAGATTTCATTTAAACCCGTTTATAATATATTAAAAAGAAGAAAAGAATTGAAAACATAATACACTCACGATATTTCTTTAATTATTTTTGGACTAACAACCTATTCTAAATGATTATCGAGTCGAGAACACAGGAAGTGTACATATACCCTCTACAAAATATTTATGCACGCCTAGGCATTGCGGCGGCCATATTTAGTTACCAAATTTGGACAAATATTATTATTAAGGAGACTCTCTCCTGTTCTATTCTTTACTCGTAGATTGTACAACATAATTGAAGTTTCTATTGATCGTATTATTCACAAGATTCAAATTTGAATTTTAACCGCTTTCTTTTACCGCCACTAACACTCTAACAGTTGTTTATTTATTAGAAATAAATAATCTATTTCAAGTAGAAAAAAGATATTCACTTTATATGTAAACCGAATATAATAGTACTTATCAATATCTATTTAATATGATAAATTTACCTATAACTTTCCCATAACATTAAATATAACAAGAACAAGTACAACAGCATCCGTAAAAATGATATTACCTACTACAATTAATAAATTAATGTTTTTATTAATCCGCGAGTTTGAATTTTTAAATTCAAATTTGAATATTTACCGCTTATCCCCACTTCTTTCTAGCGCCGCTAGGTCATCGAGCGAAATTATTTTCGCTAGGCAAGATGGCGACCGCTAGCTCCAGCGCCGGCACTCAGCAGTCGCGTTCAGGACACCGCTCGACCTAGCACAGCTCAGCGCTAGCGGCGCCGTAACTCCCTGAACGCACGGAGTCTCCTTAAAAATAATATTTGTCCAAAGTGGTAACTCAATATGGCCGCCGTAATGCATAGGCGTGCATAAATATTTTGTATAGGGTATATATACACTTCCTGTGTTCTCGATAATCATTTAAAATAGGTTGTTAGTCCAAAAATAATTAAAGAAATATCGTGAGTGTATTATGTTTTCAATTCTTTTCTTCTTTTTAATATATTATAAACGGGTTTAAAGGAAATCTGCGTCAAAAATATAACAAATATTAAATGACTTGGATATGTATGTTACGCCACTGAACACATAATCAGACATGTCAGATATATGACAAGTTATTTAAAATAACTTTTTCAAAATTATTATTGCCTATATTGAATGCCAATGAAATAACTTACCAATGAAGAGAAAAAGTGATATTCTACGTTCTTGCCGTTTTAGAACGACCACAAGCCACACAATTCACCATTATAGAAACACTAAAATGTCATTTTTGACATAACAGGATATAACTGACCTCCCTTAAAGTGGTAACTTCCGTCTAAAAAATACCTATTCCCCCACCACGTTATTGTCCCTGCTGTTCTATTCTTTACTCGTAGATTAAAACTGACAAAATACATCGTTCCTCTTGGATTTAAATATCAAGCAATGTAAGTGAGTCTTGTAATTAGTTTGCTCATTTATTTATTTATTTATATTTGCAATTAATTACACCTGTTTAGTTATGTTAAGAACTAAGAGCCCCCTACATACAATTATCACGAGCCGCGGCTGAGCAGTGGGATCACGAATCTCGATAACAATTTAGTATCGGATACGTTATATGATTCGATACGAATCGACTACTGAAATCGCGAAAATTCATCGAATGTTAGGAGTAAGTTTCCGTCAATGCCAAGAAACCTTTAAAGGATATTTCCGCTTTCAAATTATGTCTAAGTTTCAGAACTCGTACAACATTCATGTCGAATCTCCACCAATTTGAACAACTTCTCAAATGATTGCGATTCACGGTATTCAGAAGTTCTGTCGAATCGAATATTAGGTGACGAAACAAACCACTCGTTTCGTTCGGCCTATTACGCGTCTTGTCGATTATATGTCTGTCTTACTTCAATATACATACATCTCTTACGCTCGTCTAGCTGTAATTCAAAATTGCCTCCAGAAAAATTGGTAAATAAAGACGCAGGTGAGATACTAAAATTCGAATTTCCCAACATTATAATCCATACAAATGCAGTAAGAACATTACTTCTACGGCACGTATATTTAAATTTGTAGATTTCGCATCTGGCACATTAAAAGGGTTATCTGTAGTATAAGCGCACAAATTTGACGATTTGCATTTGCTCTTAGAGCATATAAGTTACTAATAGAGTACTAAATATATTACGTTATAGTTACTGTATTGTGATTAATTTTTTTTTTTTTTTGGTTATATCAAATATCACTCACAGAAATAAAAATAGAACCGGCAACATAAACAAGACAAGTCGTCATGAGTGTAATGAATGACGTACAATTGAATGTAACGCGTCTCCTCTATATATAAATTTATAAATTGCAGTACACTTGTTGACATTGAAGCGCATTTTATGTTGTATCACTTAAGTTAGCAAAAATCCCTTTGTAAGCGGTACCAGTCAACCTCTGAGCATAACCACAAACAGCATAATTTACCTGATTAATAAATCATTGATGTAAATCCTAAAAAGCAGAATAATATGATCTTATAGCTCAATTAAAACTGGACAAAATTAATGAGAAATAAAAATATTGTAGGAAATATGTACAATTGTACACGTATTATAAATATTCCTATTTTCTCATTCAAATTTGAATGTTTGAATGCGGAAATAATTAAATCACATCACAGAGTCCTTACAATAAAAAAAAAAACATGCAATTTCTTTTTATAATACACACCTGATATAAGGGGTGTTATCCGCTATATGAAATTTTCCAGCGACGTCAAAAAATTCTTCACCTCTGCTCTCCGGAGGAACTACACCTCGAATAACTTTGCTCATCTTCCAATATGCAGTATTTAATTGTTCCTCGGCTATTACCCCTTTAAATATGTCCCATCGGTATTTGTCCACTACTAACGAAAAGGGGATTTCTGGGAGCCTAGAGAGAGCTTGTTTCAGTAATAGAAATTGATTAAAAGTCTCACTGGACAGCTCTTCATCTGTGATAAGGCTTAAACGATGTAAATGTTGAGGAGACATCACGCCGTTCATTACTGCATCGCCGATACTTTCGTGCATTGCCGAATTAGTGCCGTCCTTAATAAAAGACAAAGAATGAAAAAATGTGGAATATATAGTTTATACTGTGTGAGTGAAAATGGAGAATATCAATGCTGGTATCTTGGAGCGATCAAAATTGATTGTCATTGCCGCACTTGTAATTTTGAGATAATTTTTACACTATGCCACTTTAAGTAAGCTAATATATTTTTTTCTTCAATTAAAGGTGCCATTTTAAAAATCCCAATATGATAAGATGACATTATTTTTAAAAATGAGGTATTATCAAGTTATGGATGTATAATTAATCTTCCAAGATGTACTGAAACCTTTGTAGTAGGTTCTAATTATAAGAGCTCCACGCTTGCTGCTCGCGATATTTAATGTATTTTGTAGGTACCTATACGTATGTGACGTTCTTTGGCTTGTGCTCCTTCTTGAATTCAGACAGTTCTTACCAATAACTTAGTATGTAATATTATTATAAAAGCTTCAGCACCGATCTTCCTTCCTTTTTGCTCACGTTGTAATATACCTATTATAATACAAAGTAATGGAATTACCTGAAATATTGCTGACTGATTTTGATAAGCCATGAAATATTGTATGTGACCTAGCTCGTGGTGAATCACATACAAATTTTCCATATCCACTTTTGCACACATAATAATTCTGTAAAATTAAATGGTATATGTATTTTAATTTTCATACGCTGACAAAAAGCAGTTGTACATTCAAAAAATAATTTTGTCCTCAACTATTTCACTTGGCATAAATAAATTTTCATGTAGGAAAAGATAATTCTGCAAAGAGAAAGATTTTTCGTTAAAGAATATATTTTCCTGCCATACTGTCTGAAATTGTTTACTTTTAGCTTAAGACTTGGTATGGTCGGAGTGAAAATAATTAAACGAACCGATTTCTTTAGAGCAATCGTCGACCAGTTCAATTAAAAATCGAAATAACAGTGACTAATCCTATAGGTATGTAAGTGTTGTATATGTAACATTAAACGGTATATTATTTAAAATAATACAAACACAGTAGAATCCGATTATAATAATATGACATTGAAGGGGAATCACAGTTAGGTCATACGCAGCTGATGACATATTTCTTCTTCCTCAGTCTTCTCCTTTTAACCTTTACTTTGATGTTGTTCGTAACGACATTCATCTCTGTGGATTCTTCGGAGGTCAATACGTCGCCATCAACATCAATGTAATTTTCCCATACTTCAATTGAAGCGCGTCTGTGATTTTTTTATTCACGAAGATAGGGGCATATCGCCCTCATTATTAATACCGTGTTCTGTGATATCCTGAGAAAGTGAAGCGTCATTGTTTTCAACAAATCCTGCGTATTTGAACAATGCTTTGCGAAATTTTGTTCAATACGCTTACATTGTAAGGATCTTATCCATCCATATCTGTTACCTGTATAGCAGAAAGATCTTGACTTTTGCCCAACTTATGATAGTTCAAGATAATACAAAATTTTTCCTGAAATTGCTTTTGAGCACCCTTATAATTGCCTCATCCATAAGCGTTAGGACTGAAGTCGTGTTGGGCGGAAGTAGTACAAGCAGTATCTTTTAAACTTCTTCATGTCGCAATCCCAACATAGAATCTTTTTGTCAAAAATATCTGATGTCATCTAAGTTTTGAAGTTATATTTATAGTCAACTGATAACGAATAAACGCATGAGTCTCTTCGACTTTCCTATAATCAGCATTTTATTTAATTATACCACTCATACATGGATATCGTCATATGACCAACACCAAATTATTTTGCAAGAGATTTGATTCTCCACTTTCCAGTCTACATATGATCGCTCCCTTTTCTGCAAATGTAAACACTTCACGGCGCGTCATATCAATAAACCAGTATCTGTTAGACTAACAAGTTGTCACTGCAAGCAGGAGCTGCTGGTGAGTTCGGTTAGATGGGGCAATTACATAGACAAGACCGATTCGTTTATTATCGGTGATATATTCCCAGATGCTGAGCTTATCACCGGTAATAAACGAATCAGTCTTGTCTATGTAATTGCCCCACCTAAACGAACTCACCAACCGCTACTGACTGCAAGTAAAACAAATACAATGGTAACGACGCGCTACCGAAGTCAATTCTTCCCAGCCAAGAGAAAAACCAGTCATTTTATCAATCCCAAGTCGGGTACGTTTCTTCTTTGCTCTTACGCATGCTCATAACTATAAAAATATTTTTTTAAACCTCATCACTGTTAGGCATGAACACGTTACATAGTAATTTATGGTGCAGTGGATGTTTGTAAAGGTACAATGAAATGTGTTCTTATAAGAGAATACAACATTTGAGTCGCTATTTTAGTTTAACTGCTGAAATAACTTGTCTGTCAAAATACGTAACATTTTTCTGAACAAAATTTCTTGTACAAGGTGCGGCAAAAAATCTGACGGTTTTAAAGTAAAAACAACATAAATATGAAAAGTGATAAAAATTGTGTTATTGCTTATTACAGAGGGGTGTAAATGTAAATTAATGAAAATTACGTCAGAACAACCGATTTCGTCCGTTTGAGATCTGAAGATAACGTCCTTTTCAAATTAATGAAAATTACACCAGAACAACCGATTTCGTCCGTCTAAGATCTGAGTGTGTGGTGGGGGGTGGGATAGGCGCATCTCACAGGCCACACGTGGACATTATTAGTAGTCATGGAGCAGTGGTCGGCTGAGCACCGTGCGTTTGTTGTGGAGACGTTTTTTAAAAGTGGCGATTCCTGCGTTGCTATTCAGCGGCAGTTCCGTAGGCGTTTTAATGTGGACAAGCCGACCACTGCTCCATGACTATTAATAATGTCCACGTGTGGCCTGTGAGATGCGCCTATCCCACCCCCCACCACTTACTCAGATCTTAGACGGACGAAATCGGTTGTTCTGATGTACTTTTCATTAATTTTATAAGGAGGTTATCTTCAGATCTCAAACGGACGAAATCGGTTGTTCTGACGTAATTTTCATTAATTTACATTTACACCCCTCTGTAATAAGCAATAACACAATTTTTATCACTTTTCATTTTTATGTTGTTTTTACTTTAAAACCGTCAGATCTTTTTGCCGCACCCTATATGTTCGACTCAATCAAAATATTTCTGTTCCTGTGTATGTTTTACAGAACCTCGTTTAAATGCTGGTATTTAAAATTTCAGCAAGTAAATTAAGTATTCCTATAAATCAAAAACGTTTCAACGTTAATTTAACTTTGACTTAAGCAAGAAATTACTTCTTCTTTAAAGCTTGACTAAACTAAATCCTTCAAGCTTATTGTGTTTCTTACACACATATATACCAATCTGAATGAAATGTATTCATACTTACCTAAAATCATTAGGTGAGTATAAATTAGCTGCACTTCCATGACATAATGGCATATTATTATTCTCCTCAAAAATTGAATTTTTCCAAAATTGTTTCGGCAACGGTGGCAAACCAAAAGACATATACACATCTTCCGCTTGAGTAATCTGTGATGTAAGATAAATTAATATTGTTTAAATAATAATATTACATGTAAACGTGCTAACCATGTCGAAGACAGTCCAATTTTTAGCTTGCAATCTCTGGTCTAAGTTTATCATATCCTCTGGCGGAACAAACAAATCGATCAAAGTTGACCAATCTTGACCCCACATATTACCTGGTTTTCAAATTTAAAAACAAAGAATTTTAAAATGTTAATTCAAACAATTATCTTATTTATTACTGCGTTTAGCGTTAATGATTAACTAAAAACAAGTAGTATCAACACAAAATCCACACTTTCAAATATAGTATAATTTGAACTAAATTATTTTTTTTTATTTGCGTTTTCCTCGACTTATTAGCATCATTCTTAACTACCGCACATTATTTAGTTTACATGGTTTAGACATTATACCGTGCGTCCGAGCGAAGCGGTAAAGTTCATTATTGTCATCTAATATTGTAGATTGCGAACATTTTTTAATACAAAAATTGTAGATAGTCATGAGCTCTACAATTAAAAAATGAGGTGTGGCCACCACACGACTTTCTTATACGTATGAAAGTGTTACTTCCGGTCCGAATTTTGAAATTTAATATATACAAAAAATATTGCAAATCCAGTTTTAAATACTTTTGTACCTACTCTTGATAAATATACTTAGAATGCATAACTTACGACATATTTGCAAAAAATCGCTATTCGATAAGAGTAAAAGTGGTACTTCTGGTCTGAATTTTCAAATTTTTTTTATACAAAAGATATTTAAAAGTACGTTCTAAATACTTTTATACTCGTACTGTGCCTGCCTAGAAAGCATGACTTGCGAGATATTCGCAAAAAACTGATTTTCGATAAGAGTAAATGACCTACTTCCGGTAGGAATTTCGAAAAACTTTATTAACACATTTTTTCTCAAATTTAATTTTGAGTACATTTGAATTCTATATAAATTTGTTTAAACTTAGTAATTGACGTAACAGTTGCAAAATTCGATTTTTTCACCGAAGTAAACTACTACTTCCGGTCTGCCGATTTTGCTCAAAATCTAATCAGTTCTCAAGAGGGAGATTATATTTGTAAATGCAAAATTTGGAATTGGAATTAAATAGTACGCATTTTTTAAATCTTATGATAGTCCTTTCAGTGTTGATTAAATCAACATCAATTTGTATTAGGCGGTTTTCAACTGTTTCTGATATATGATTTTTCGTCAAAAATTGTACAACTTTTGAAAAAGTAGGGGCCATTTCGATAATATCCGGAGGATAATCTTCGGGACCAAAACTACCCCTAGTAGCTTCTAGAGCAGTGGTTCTCAACCTTTTTTCGCCTAGCGCCCACTTACTGGATTTTGTATAGATCCCAGCGCCCACTGCAGAAAATCGCGAAGGGACACGTCATGGACTACGACTATGGATTATGGACTAGTTAACCTGGGCACAGTAATTAAAACAAGAAGTAATAAATTCTACCTCTAAATTTATTTAAAAATATTAATTAATACAAACAAAAATTATTATTGAAATATTGAATTTTATTTAACAAAATTAAATTAATAAATTTGTGAGCCCAACCCATGCAGTCTTCACTAATGCGATCCTTGAGGTTGGTGCTTGCTCACCAGCTCTTTCACGCGAGGAGTCAGCAGAGACAAATAAAGCCGCAAGTCCCCTCTGTTGACCATGTCCAGCCTTTTCCTCTTGCCTGAGTGCAGAAATGTAGCCGCACTAAATCCGGTTTCCACTAAATATGAAATCGGAAACGTGAGAAGAAGCTTGTGAACAATTCCCCACATTGTAGGGAATAGTCCTGCCATGCTGTGGTTCTGCCAGAGTTTCTTGAAGCCTGTTTTGATTCGGACTTTGCAATCCTCGTTGTTGCGAAGTTCCACCAACTCCTCCTGCAATTTAACGTCAACGTCTTCCAGCACGACTCCAAACGGGTCAGTGATCCAGGCAGGTACATCCAGTTCGATGAGGTCTTGGAAGCGCGATGTAAGGTCCTCTTTTAGTTGCTGAAGATGAGCCCCATATCGAAGAAGATCTTCATCTGTGGGTGTCTCTGTCATTTGATTAATTTCACTAAATTGGTAAAGTTCTTTCCTAACGATATTACTGCGGAGAAGGGCCAGCTTGTCGATAAAGGTGGTCACTGCGCTCTTGCAGTCGATGAGTGTCACCAGTTTACCTTGAATCTGGAGAGACAACTCGTTGAGTTTCCTGAAGATTGTAGCCAAGTAGAAAATGTCGAATTTGTGTTTCTTCAGCTCACCGGCCAACTTCTCATGTTTGACTTGCAGGAAAGTGACAACTGAATCGAACATTTCACAGAATCGAGCCAAGCAGTTGCCTTTAGAGAGCCATCTCACCTCGGTGTGAAGCAGCAGCCGATTGTAGATCTCGTCATTTTCCTGGCAGAGGTTGCGGAATAGTCGATCGCTTTTTGCATTTGTTTTTATTACGTTCACGGCTGTGATCACGAGATTGAGAGAGTCATGAAGGCTGGGGGTCAGGCGTTTCGCTGCAAGATGCTCTCTGTGCGCTACGCAATGTATGCAGATGATATCTGGATGCTCCTTCTTGAGAAGAGCAAGGAACCCCTTGTATCGCCCAACCATTGCTGGTGCTCCATCTGTTGCGCAGGAGTGAATGTTGATTAGCGGAATTTCCTTTTCTTCAAAGTACTTCTTGACAGCAGCAAAGATGGATGTACCAGTTGTGTCATGGGGTAAGGACTCTGCAAACAACATGTCCTCTTTTGTTTCCCCAGTTTCGTCGAAGTACCTCACGTAAGACATGAGAAGGGCAGTGTTATCACTCAAAGTCGATTCATCAAGCTGGATGGAAAAGTTGGTCTTCTTGAGAATGCCCACCAACTGGATTTCGACATCACTTGCCATCTCATCTATTCTTCTGGAGACCGTGTCGTTGCTAAGGGGGATAGCCTTCACTATTTCTGTCGCATTCCTATGTAAGACAGTCGAAATCACCTCTTTCACGGCAGGCAGAATCAGTGTTTCCCCCACAGTGTGCGGCTTGCCAGCCTTTGCAATCATATATGCAATGTTATACGATGCCAGCAGGCCATCACGCTGAATCTCTGTCACCTTGGCAAAAGCAGACGAAATGGACGGGGGAGTTTTCTCCCTGTCATCACGCAGTTTCTTGAAGTATTCTGCGGGCTTGTCCTTTTTGTCCGAATGCATCTTTTCTAGATGGTCACGCATACGAGAGGGTTTTATACCTTCATTTGAGAAGACATTGGAACAAATGAGGCACATCGGTCTTGTGCGATCCGCTGGGCTTGGTACGAAACCGAAGGCTATATAGTCGACCGAATACTGGCGTACCACCTTCTGCTTTTTGCCTGGAGGGGCATTGCTGTCGTGTAAAAAAGACCGATGTTAAACAATGTTAAACAATTTTGGTTGGAGCAATATAATTAAAGTATTTTGTATAAGTTAGATTTCTAAAATAATTTGAGTTATTAAAAACATTACCAACATCAATAAATGATTATTACCTGTAATAAACGGTTTTCGATTATAAAAATTGCTCTACCTAGTTTTAATTCAGCTCAAATATATATTGTTTATTTTATAACAGAACCGTGTGTGCTAAATGTACAATTTTTTGATTAACACTCTCTTAATTAATCACACAACTATCGCACACTGAATATTTGTCTCTGTTCGAACGTTATCGCTGACTATCGTAAATAGAATGAATCATGCGAATAATGACTTCGCTATATATACCGCACTGCATGGAATTCTCTGGAAGTCGAACTCTCGACCTTGGAACATTCGAGATGCGGTCCACTATACTCACGTTGACTCACAGAGTCCGCGCGTTGCGTCATACATACAATAACATAGTTAAGCACAGAAATAGAAACAGCATGTACGTAACCATAGCAACGATGGGGTTAACAATGCATAACGAAACATCAACGAAACAAACAGAAGATTTTTGTTTAATTTTATTAAACAAAACAGTCTTAAGATTAATTAATTGAATCGGCAAATCTTCTGAAAAATCAATTCCATATTTGCTCAGATTATGTCTTCCGTATTCCACTATTTCTTCATTCGTTAACTTAACAAATTTTGAGGCATTAAGAAACGAGAAAAGGTTTATAACTTAATTTATGGAGTAAAATCTTCTAGATAATTGGTTCATAATAATATCAAGTTACGCATTAAAAACTTCTACTTGAAATTTTTTATCGGGTTAGGAATTACACAGTCGTTTTCACATCATCAAAAAACTTTTTAATTCTCTTCTGGCGTTTATATTTTATCATAGGCTGAATATTCCAAGATTCTGCTAGATTTTTAGCTTCTTCTTTTAATTTATCAAAACTTTGTCGTAGTTCTGTCAAGTTTTGTTGACCATTATTGAGCAATTTGCACGTCTTTTCTAAATCACATGAAGGGCTCTGAAGTTGCTTTGAAATTAAGTTAACATTTTCGAGGATTTTACTCTGGAAAACTAGCAATAGAATAAACTCAAAAAATAATTATCCATTTTATTCTGCAGAGACTTTGCTTCATTTCTGTCATTTTGCTTTTTGAACACCAGGATAAAATTTGACAAACATTGCATTACAGACTGATAATTATATTTTATTGACAGTAAGCATTCAAATCTAGAAGACCATCTTGTTACGCACAGCTTTTTCAGTGTGTACTTAATTTTACTTCCATGTGGTGCAGCTTGATGAAGGACTTGCCAGCGTGGCAAGGTTTCACTAAAAAACGTGCCTTTTCATAATTTCGTAATTTCAAGTTTTATCTATTAGTTTATGTACCTACAATCTATATGCATAACATAGTCATATAACTTCATAGTACATGTAAAATGCAAAATTATTATCGTTGTCTGTCTCTAATGAATTTGTAATTTTTTTTAGATCATAAAAGCATGGTATTTTATACGTACTATATATTACCTACTTGTTAGAAAGCATCTGTTGTAAAACTGTAAGACGTACAGGCGGTGCAGGCCAAAAGTTAGGCAAAAACATAAACCTTTTTTTATATGGACCTGTGTTAAGGCAGAAAATGTTGTCTGTGGGTTTCTATATAAGTAGAGATATTTCATTTCTTTTTAAGAAAAAGCAAATTGTCAATACCAGATGTGATATTTTCTTGGAACTGAAAGAGAAATACGAACAATAAAAAAATAAAACTGGACGAACGTTTTCAGAGTAAAAAAATACAAATACACGTACTGTTATAATTTTTAATACTAGAAAACAAGTACATATAAAATAACATACACATTTTTTTAAACATGAAGGATAAAACAGAAATAGTTTTCTAAATTTCATTACAAGTGCGGGGCCCTGAATTTTTGCCCCCTCCCGCATTGCGGGTTCTGCGGGCGCCTTATCTACGCCACTGCTTACAGAGCTATCATAAAAAGGTAAAAAAAAATGCACAGCATTCCTCTTAATAAAATAAATGTGTGTTGGTTTGTCATTGTTGAATACTCTCTATACATGAAAACATTTTTAAATTACAGCCCATGATTGTCTGCAATTTTTGTTTTCAAAATTATTCACTGTCTACATTGTTGGATTATTGTACATTACCGCAGCGCTGTAACACACCTATATAACTTATACACCCGCTAATTTATGAAAAACAGAGTGTATACCTTCTTTTCAATGCAAGACAAGTGTACAGTCCTCGCAATATAACTTGGCGAACGGTGAGAGTGAGTTCGCGCAGATACAGGAAGGGTAGAGATTGCGTTTCATTCGTTCTTCAATATAATGCCGGTTTTCCACCAGACGGACTAGTTGAGTTTTTGTTTTGTTCGTATTTTTCGATACAATAATAACAGAAAACAAAACGCGGACAAATTCGAAACCCTGTTTCCACCAAGCAAACAAAATTTTGTTGGAGTTTCATTTTTGTTTTCAGTGCTTTTCCACCAAACGAACTAGTGCGTTTTTCGGTAATTAAAGTTTGAATTTTAAGTATGCGAAAATCGAAATGGCTTAAGAGATGATGCTTATCCTGGCTGGTGGTTGGTTTGTTCTGTGTTGTATGAAAAAGAAGTAATTGGGCATATAATTTGGATTTATATGTCAATATTGAATTTATCTTTATTTTAGAAGTAATTAAGGTGTTTATTAACTTGTTTGTTTTAGGAGAAGGAAGCGACGTCGACAACATAACAGGTATTCGGTTAGATCTCTGTTATCAAGAAGAGCAAATTATGGTGCTATTATTATTTATGTTTTAATTTTTTTAAACCGTTCATCGTACATACAACCTAAACTCAAAAACAAACTGAAAGCTCTCTGTTTCCACTGGACAGTCAGAGTTCGTAAACACTCCGAAACTCTTTGATCTTACCGCTTTCGAGCGGGACTCGAAAAACAAAACTGCAACTGTCGCAGAAACGTCGAGTCTTTGTTTTTCTCGACACGAGTTTGTGTTGAGTTTTTGTTTTGTCCGTTTAGTGGAAAACCGGCATAACGTTCCCGTATCAGTGGCGTACCTGAAAATTCTTATTTAAATTTATATTTAAAAAGCTAACTTAGGCTTTGAGTCGACACTGGTAAGTGCTATGCAGTAACTGAATTAGACAGGTGGGTGGTACGTTTCCAAAATACGTTTACGGCGCATCACTAACGCTCGCCAACTTATATTGCGCGAGCTTTATCTCCGTATACGTTCCCTTATGTGTTAAGCGCATGGCATCATAAATCTTAAGTACCTATATGTCTTTTAAGATGAGCAGAAAAATGAGGTGTGGACACCACACGACTTTTTTTTATACATATGTGGAAAAAATGGAAACGGATGAATATTTTGCATCTTAAATCTAGTTAGATAAATCGTTATAAAAATAAGAAACATCTCTAGAAACGTATGTACAAATGGTGAAACGAAAGCTTTAGGTTTTTAAAGCAGCTGAAGTTTGGAATCGAATGGAATAGTCCGATAGGACTACCAAATTTCCATCCATAACGTGTATAGTCCATTCGGAAATATAAGAAAATAGCTTTTTGAGATGTAAATACTGTGTTAAGTAGGCGCCCTACGGTGAGGGTCAAGAGCAGGCAGAGCAGTATTAATTTTTATTTGATAGGGCTAACAATAAGTGTTCATCAGGTTTACTTTGGTAATATAAATTCTTTAGTATATAATCAAATAATAATATAAAAAATGATTTTAATTTAAATAGATAGGAAGTACTACATAGAATACATAGTAATGAGGTGTGGCCACCACACGACTGTCTTATACGTATGAGAGTTTGAAATTACAGAATTTTAAGAATACATTTGGTTTTATGATTAATCTTTACCAGAACAAGAGGATTTCTAAACATTGTATGGTGTACTGTATTCAGTACTTTGAATGAAAATGTTTGTTTTTAATTCATGTGAAACTAACTGTAATATTATACTCGTATAATAAGGAAACATCCTATGATTCTTACAATAGTGGAAATATGCAGCCTCTTTTATAATTTTGAAATCTTATTTATAATTAATGCAGTGAGACACAAATTTACTTGACGTGCTTTAGTATATATTCTATACACTCCTCAAGCCATAACTAATATTTGTTTCTACGTCCATTTACAGTATTTGTAAATATCTATCTATATACATGTAGGTTACTTGCGACAAATGAAATTCTTTGAATGAGACAATTTCATTCGTTTTCATTACGTCATTAAACATCGGCATATAATGAAGAGGACTATTTCGTTTTGCTCTTGTTTAAATTCTAGGATAACAAGCACTTGCGTAATCGTGCATATTTTTTTCAGTTTTGTTTTCATTGTTCGATATCAGTCAGGTTGCGTTTATGCCTAGATAGTGGTTTTAAACTATTTTTATTATATATATTTTCTACTGGATTCTTACGAATAAATAAATATTGACTAAAATTTATTTATTTTATATAAAATCATCTAAATATTCCACATAATTAGCATAATTATGCCTTCCTTTTCCTTATTTTAACAAGACGTTATTTAAAAAAAATGTAAAGTCACGCCTATCTACCATACACATATGCATTTTACCACAGTTCATCACTCATCAGTGTGTCTGCATTTTTCTATACTAATGTCTATACTTTTCTCTCTAGGTCGTCTTTTGTTCCAACTCGAATGATAAAAATATCAAACGAAATGCTAAAACTTATTTCTTTTTAATTTCATAAGTTTTGAACAAAATATAAACAAATAGGTGTCTAAAAACAATGAGAATAAAATAGATAGGTATGTACATATTTCATCAACTAAGTTCGTCAGAGCTGTGATAAGTGATGATAGCAACGACGACAGCAGTAACAAAAGCAAGACGAAATAACTATCGTTTATATGGTGTTTACAGGGTAATTTCGATAAAAACCAAGGTTCAGTGATTTTAAATTTTAAAGAAAAATTACTCATCTGTTTCTCCTCAAATATTGTAAAATACTACATTGCTAAAAGTCAACAGAAACGCACATATTCAGTGCACCCAATCTATATTGATTGGAAAGTTTAATTATCTTAATCATAAGTAAGAAAACAATCAAAAATGATGTGGAATATATGAGATTGGAGGGGAAACGTTTAATTATATTTTATCGAGAAAAGATGGAACAGTTGTTATCCTAGGATCAATTCTTAACAACCACTTTATCCAACAGTTTGACTAACACGTATTATCACTATTATAGTGATACTTTAAGAAAGTATTGTGATGCCGAAAATTTTCGTTCTCGATATTTTGTGGATAATCACGTTTTGAAGTGCCTCATATACGAAAAAGATGGTTTCAATGTGCCTGTAAGTGTGTTTATTTGAGAGTGAGTGTGACCACGGCAGCGGCCAAATAGCTAAAGCCATCGATACCGAGCTTTATATACGTAGGATTCTCTAAAATCTGACTAGATTTTTAGTGAAATCGGTAAATTGGAAATGCAAATATTAAATTATACCAATATATTATCAACTACTTAGTTTAGAAAAATGTCTAGACAATACATAAGTTCTAACAAGTCAGTGTATTTTAAAACAATTTTATAAAAAAAGGTTTTTCGAAATTCCTACCGCAAGTAGGTCTTTTACTCTCATGGAAAAACTGTTTTTTGGGAACATATCAAAAGTTATGTAGGACCAAAGTAAGTACTAAAAAGTACTTTTTAGCACTGTCAGTACTTCTTAGTACTAAAAAGTACAAAAATTGCAAAAAGTACTAACAGCACTAAAAAGTATAAAAAAAACATTATTTTTAATTATTATTTATCATTGAAATAAATAATAATAATATACGTTTATTTAGCAATTGCTATTATTTTTCATTATCTTACATAGATATTAGATTAATAAAATTATAAACTTAGTAATATATGAGAAAATTATTTTCGTTGTTACCGAGACTAGTTTTTTGCTTATAATGACAGTGAATTGAATCGTTCGTTTTTTATAGCAAACTAAATTTTGTTCTTCTAATTTGCAACAAGGCCAGCTTGACTAAAGCTGAACGGCTCTGCTGTAACTTTTCTAATACATTTTCATAAAAATAAAACTAAAAAGTACTACAAAATACTACTCTTGTTCGAAAGACATGAGGTGAGATGGAACAGGAACAATAGAGGTATAAATCGCCTTGATCACAATTAATGGAAGCTCATTATACACCTCGTGTCTGTTACTTTTTAGTCAAAGCGGGCGACTATCGACTTGATTGCCGTGATTACAGCTGCCCCCGCTCTCTATTAGATTTTAATATCCCCATCGCCGAAATTATACACGACAATATACTCCTTCCTCTCTTAGGGAATCCTCCAAGGCAGTTTCTATCTGTGTGTACAATTATGGCCGTTCTTTATCTATTATTTAAAATATGCAAATAATCCAAATAAATACATCATTGTCAAAATTTCTATTATATTCCTCTTCTACGAAACACGCGTCATAGGTTTAAGGGGTTCTTTTGATAAATTTGCAATAAAAATTTTAACTTGAAAGATTGCGGTCAATTATGTGAGAAGGCAAAACTTCTGGAAAAAATTTGCGTTGTAAGCACAAAAACTTCTAATGTGCTAGTTACATGAAACACGGTGTATATATTAGTCTTAAGAAAGTTGGATCATTGAGTACCTATACGTGTTAGCGTTCAGTCAGCTGGTCTTATGGTCGTAAGTTTCTTAGGACCGCTTTAGGACACGACCTTGAAAGTTCGTAATTTTTAACTCTAAGGACTAAGTTAAGATCTCATTAGCCAAGATCTAAACCTTGTGATGTAATACGTACACAGCTACGTACCACTTACGTAGCGTAATTTGAAAATTTAATTTCTGTATAACGTATACTTGTAAGGTTAAGGCTAATTCTTAGGACTTATACTAATACTAAGTAAAGGAACGCTGCATAAACCCACCATAAGAAAAATTGAAAAATTTAGACAGAATAAAACTTTTTATTTTCTTTAAAATTTGTCCAAAATACCCTAAATTTTGAGTCAAATTCCCTTTTTCCCTATTTGATCAAGAAATCCCTAGATCTAGGGAAAAATTCCCTAACTTGGCACCACGGCTCTACTACCAACCTAAATACAATTTTCTTAACACAACTAACAGTAACACTAAAACTACGCGCACACTGCACCGACCGGTACGACCGACACGGGCGACCGAGGTTTTTCTAAAAGTCAAATGCATGTGTCTCTATGGAGGCGCGTACACCACACACCGACCGGTACGACCAACAGGCAACGAACGATTCGCCACTTTCGCTATTTTGAAACAAGTCGGAGTGAAGGAACTTTTGGACAATCCGCGGCGTACCGTGCCGATCGTACCGGTCGGTGCTAGCGTACGCCACCAGTACCTACGACCGGAACGGAACTTCACCATTTAAAACTGAATATAAAAATGAGTCACGAGGAAGGACCTTGTAGAATTTGTCCGTTTCGTTCCCTTTGGTCGTGTCGGTCAGTCGTACCGGTCATTCCAGTGTGCGCACCTCCCAAAAATTGCCAGTTTTGCCGTACCAGTCCGTCGTAACGGTCGGTCGTACCGGTCGGTGCAGTGTGCGCATAGCTTAATAAATCAGGATTTTTACTTTAAGCACTTACCCAAAACATGTATAGGTATTGGTCCTACTGGATCGATTACTAAAGGACCATGCTTAATAAGTAACTTGTGTCGTACTACAGCATGAAGCATCTCGTATAGTGGCTTAATTTCTTCATACAGTTTAAAAACCACATTTTCTAAGTCATCAATCTCTAATTCCTCTCTCCAAACTTCACCCATGTCGTTATAGTCTGTAATATCAGTCAGTATAAGCATATTGTTGCTCTGAGTAAATTTTGCTCAGTAAATGTTTACTTACCATTGTTCCTTGCCGCCAAATTTTCTACGTCTACTAAAATGAGAAACGGTTTTTTCATGGGTGGACCCACGAAATTATGCCATGTTTTCCACACCCACTTTAATTGATCAACATTCAGGTCTGATCGCTTCATTAATCTTTCTAGGTCTGGTTCTCCACGCAAACATTCACCAGGCGAAGGATATCCTGTTACATTCTGATCGAAATAACTTAAGGTTTCTAAAGGACCTGGATCAGCATCTGATACACATATTTTTGTATTATATATTTGGGATAACTTGCTTAACACTATTAAATAAGATCTGAAAATAATGATGTTATCAATTGATTGATTTTCTATTTCCGGAACAGTATCTTGTAGTAATATTAAGATGATATCGATTTCATTTAGGAATAATACTAATTAACAGAAAATGATAATAATAATGAGTTAGAAGCAAATTCTGGTTTCATTATGGTATTGTATGCTCTGAAAGAAAATTCAAATTTGCGTCATAATAATTGAACATTTTATTGTCAATTAATCTTTAGTGGTAATAATTATTAAAAACATTGGTACAAATATTTCTAGTGGGAAAAAAACAAGAATTCAGCTGCATCTTGATTCCTTCGAGAAAAAGTATATATAATAGGTATATCTCTTTGGTGAAGAGAGAAATGTAATTCCACTACTGTACATAAAATTGGGCCTTATTTTTTATTATATAAAGTAATGGATTTTAATGGTGACGCATTCCATTATATTCGCCAAAAATGCTCATCAAAGGAGAGACTTGGTATCTTTAAATTAGCATTTTATTTGAAGGTGTAGATATCAAAGATACACTGAATTGCAAGACGGAAGAAGGAAGATCAACTGCATTTAACGAAATGTCGTTAAAACTTCAAATTATGCACACTCTTTTTTCTTGGTAATATTAGTGATGTGAGCGGCCAAGGCGCAGAAAAGTTACAACAAGGCCCCATCAAATTGAAAAGATAATGTCAACGGAGGAAGCCAAAATACACAAAAAAGACACCTTAACCCACACTAATGCACAGATTGCTACATACGCATTTCGACAACTATGTTGTCATTATCAGTAGCACTGATTAATAAAAATCGCGTTTTCTGTACACCGTAGCATATACAGAACAGTACTGGGTAGGAGGTAGAACTGGAATGTTTTGCCTGCTACCTGAATATTAGTTTTCGAATTATCTTCCATTCTCATACCTCGCTCTCACTCTCCCCTGCATACCTCACTTCATTATTTTCTCCTATTTCTCTCCCTTCGTTCTTCCTCATTTCTCTTTTTGACTCAAGGCTGCATTATTAGTCTTAAGAACTGATTAACTTTTAAGAAATTAATTTCAAATAGTTTCTTTCTAAATTCGAGTTAGAACTGACACTTTTATTTTGGCGAATATCAGTAATTTAATCGTTTATTGAAGGTATGTAAGCAAATTTGATTTGTACAGCTTTTGTTTAAAAAAAATTTCAACATTCGCACTGAAGGTAGTAAGTACCTACTTTTACTTTGATCAATAAGCAGTGTTCTGCAAATTATGAATTCCGTGCAGATTATTATGAAGGCTTTTAAAACTTAATTTGGAACAACTTTTTCAAAAGGAATGTTCAAAATTAGGACAAAAGTAACAATTTTCATAAAATAGTTTTTAGCGAATATTTTTCAAATTATGTAGTCAGTTCTGCATATAATGTTCACAAGTAAAATTGACACAATCTTTGAATTGATTTTTTTCCATTATTCGGACTTTACACGTGTATCTATGCTATGTGTAGTAATTATGCCCATGCCATAAATTTTGTATTTTGGTCCAGTTGAACTCAAGCGTTAATATGGTATTTAGGGTCTTTTGGGAACATAATTCTTAATAAAAATTTGTTTCAAATTCTAAAGGTTATTTACCATAAACTTACTCTGTTTTTTAATATCATTGATTCATGTGTAATTGATAGACATATTAAACTTGATGCATTTCTTTTAAAACACTGCCATCCTCTACGAAATCTTAAGACATGTGTTAAGAACTTAAGCTTTGGGGTATGTTTGTATGTTGTACATACTATATGTAACATTGTAAGAGCAGCTACTATATACCGGCGCACACCGGGTTATTTAAATAAACGTGAATTGGATGTAATTTGTGTTTTATTTCATCAAGACAGTACTTTAAAAATATAAAGTATCCTTAACAACATTGAAGTTATTAGTATGAAATAGAAATTGAAAATGTTTAATTGGGTAGAAATGAACTATCTTATAGAATACAGTGACGTATACTATAAGAACGTAATTTTAATGGAGAAGAATTACACTGCTGATATTACGTCCACATAAGCCAAACAAGTTTAAATCTCAAAAGCAACAATGCATAAACAATTGTTATGTACGTATCTAATGTTAGATACTTACTCGATTAATTTAGTAGAAAATGTCGGGCCTCTGCACAGTAAATATAATTTTCTTTCCTGCATTGGGCTGAGCATACTATTTGAAGGTTTGGAATGGCACACGCTGTTTCTCCATTTGTGTTTAGCTATCCCTAATTGCATAGCCTGAATTGCAGTTTTATCGTTCGGCGTCGTAGATAAGCTCCATGTCAGCTGAGCCGCTAATCTGTTGAATCTGCTTAATTCTGATTCTACGTATTTAAGCCATTTTTCTACTAAAAGATAGTCTTCTAGTACTCTAGCAACTAAAAAGAAAAATAATTATAGGGCTTTTGAAGTTCTCTTTAGCGATACGGTGAGTAATCAAATTTGTTATACATTTATGCTTAGAGCATTTTAAAATTTTTGGATTGAGTTTAGAAATCACGATCCAATTTTTTAAGGCAATTATCTCTTAAGCAAGTAATAATAATAACAATAATAAATAAACTGCGTATTCTTCCGCGAAATACAAATTTTTCAGACAAGTAAGAAGGTGATTACAAGACCATAACAAAGATAAAGAGCCGCAGATTTTCGCCTTGAGCCAACCTATTTCAGATAATTTGTGGTTTATATGATCGTATTTTCTGACACCAGCTATAAGTTACAACAAGTATTCTGAATTAGTTGTAGCCTGTATTCCATCTGCGCGCTGAAGTGAGAGTAATACACCAAGTAACATTATGAGAAAACACAGCCAGCGACTCACACAAAAGTTTTTTGACTTAAGTGCTTAGGATGTGCATTAGTAAACACGGCTCGCAGATGTATTTAAGAATTTCTGAACACTTAGCAAGAGATACTCCATCAATTTAAATATTCAATTGCAACTCTTTTTACGTTTGGATCATAAGAGTAGCACAGGTGATATAGTTGAATTAAGTTACAGATTATATCTAGAATAATCACTTATAGAGCGAATATCACTGTTTATCTGAGTAGTAGCCGTATGACAATCATCAGGATCAGAGCCGCAGGTGACAAGAGTATAATAAGCACACCCCTGTATGTATGAGCACCATGATAATGCGAATATATCGCTATTATAGAAAATGAAAACAAATGATACAAACAAGGTCAGAAACATAATTGTTTATTACACCTTACATAATGGAACCGATGAGCAACACTAGTACCAACGTTTTATTTGGAAATAATATGTTGAAGCAGGGTTATTACAAGACTGTTCCAATGTCTGCTTTTCAAATTATTTATTCATACATGAACAAAGATTTTTATTTATTTAAAGGCTGTATTACAATTATGAATTTCTTGACCAAGATCTTGATCAAGTTAAAATTGACGCCAAGTCGTGTATTACACTTGTCAAGTCGACTTGATCAATTTCTTGACCAAGAACTTGTTGAATTAGAACATGTTCGATTTTTCTTCTCAACTTGATAAAGTTTTTAGTGATTTCTAGTAAAATTCATGTTATAAAGTTTTTTGCCAACTGTGTAAAATGTAAAGACAAATTCCAATTTAGAATATCGTTAAAAATGACATGTTAATTGGATACTTCTTGAAAGAATTATATGCGTAAATTATTTATTTTCTTTTGCATCTCTTGTACAGTTATTTTTACATTCAATATCAAACACAATCTTCGGTAAATTTATTAATTTTTTTATTTCGTACTTTTACACTATTGGTACTCCCATTTTACCTAAAACCATGGTGAAGAAATTGATAAGTGTAAAACAGGCAAGGTCAACAATAAACTTGACCAAGAACTTGACAACAATTTCTTGATCAATAACTTGGTCAAGAAATTGATAAGTGTAATACAGCCTTAAAATATTTACTTGAAGGACTAGTCCTATATCCCATGCAATTTTTACTAATTCAGTAAAACTAAGTTTTTTATGGGTTGATGGACAAAATTACAAATGAATTAAATAGTCATAATTATTCTCTATTAGCTCAACAATAACTGTAGATACAGGTATTTATATTACTAATAATATCATTACCGCTTATCACAACAGGTAATGTATTTCGGCAAGTGTAAATAAATGAAAAGATTTATTTAATATTTACTCAGTAGATTATAATAGCATGCTAAACAGAGAACATTCGAATATTTTATTATATTACCATATGTTTCATATAAATGATAATAGAATCCAATAGGTATCTACACACTTCGCGACATATTAATGCATTTATTATATACCAAGGTATCTAATAAAATTATCAGCAATAAATAAATATGTGCTGTACAGTATGACCCAGATAGCGTTCTCATCACGAAGACCTCGCTTAATATGATGATCATTTATAATAATACCTAGTGATGTAAAGTGAAATAATTTAAAAAATTTCGATGACCCGCCTCTCAAACATAAAAAAAAACATAACTCTAAAAAAACAATCCGCAAAATGTGTCTTTAGGGGACTTATTTTGCGGATTGTTTTGAGTTTTAACCCATGTAAAAAAAATCGTGTATGTACCACGTACACAAATAGTTCTAGCACAGTATAGAGCTGTATAGACACAGTAGTTTCTCTCGCCGTCGGCACCTTTGATGTTTGTGTCCCAAAATAGTACTGCGCATTCACGCACGCACAACCAGAGGCGTAGTAAATTTTTCTATTCAGGAAGAAGCCAGTGACGCAGAACCAAATCGTTTATGAGATAATTATGTTAATCTATTTTTAAAATTATGAAAAAGCTATATCAATAATACAAAAAACGATGATAAAACACTGCTTTTTATTAAGTACATATTACACACGCAATTAAAATGTAATACATTATACGTACAACACAAAAAAAAAGGCTCCTCTAACCTAAAGATTACTTAAATTTCTTGACACAATTCATCAATGGTGTTGTAAAATTGTTATTTTATTTGAATTGCCACTAACTTTGAAATTTCTATTGCAAAATTTCAAAGTATAAAAAATTCTTACACGAATAAATAGCTTTATCAAAAATTCAGTAGGAAAATTTTCGCAGGGATGTTTATATGATATCTCCTCCAACTTCTGTTTTAATTTAAAGCTAACATTTGGTTCGAAGGAAAATGAAGAAAAAAATTCACAGAAGACTTTTTCCTAATGCGGTATTTATATATAGGTATACTGAAATTATGGTCGGGCGTTGCCAAATTAGTAAAGCTGTTTCACAAAGTTAGGACATGCCTTAAAGTAAGTGTAAAATTTGAATTCATTTTTTGTGTTTTAAACGTATAATTGTTGGAAAACTATGCTTTTCAAAACATTTGTGTCCCAAATAACCTATAAAATAAGTGAAGGCATTTTGTTCAGTTATATTTTCCCATTGTCGGTAATCAATCTTCGAAAATTAAATTTTGCGTTGGTGGTGGTGAATTTGTCATGAAGTTTGAGTAATTATTCACAACTATATACAATACACAATATGCACATTTTAACAGTTGAGGACATTTTAATGCGCCTGGGGATCTCACCGCATTGGTTCTTTCGGAAACTTGAAAAGGTTAATTTAGAATTGTTCGAACTATTCTTGCACCGAGGTGCACAACAATAATGGGGCATTTTTGTTCCAAGTATTCCCGAAACGAAACACAACAATTATTGATAAAACGTAATGCTGCGTGCACACTAATTATAAAAAACAATTTGTTTGTCAAAAATGTTGGAAGTACGTCAGCATCCATTAAATTATATGGAAATGTTTCAAGGAAATACACAATAATCGAACAAAAATTTTTGACACACATTTTAAACACAAATTCTAAATTAATAATGTGTTAATAAATTTATTTGACGTTAATTATAAATGCCAAAAGAATGTATAATTTAGTTTTACAAATGCCTTGTTTAATCTGTGTACAACTACCCATTAATTTGTGAAATTAGTGTTCATAATAAATTGTTTGTCAAACATTTTGTATAATTGGTGTACAGCCTAACTTATATTAACGGCCATTCACAAATCGCATCAAATAATCCCGCCAACTCAACAGCTGATGGCTGACTACTGCGCATTCAGAAATTTTCACGCACGCGTCGGTTCAAGGTCGTCGGTAGGAGGACAATTATTTCCCTCGAGAGAAACTACTGTTTCTATTACATAGCTATATACTGTGGTTCTAGGGGAATCACTCGGCTCCTTGGTCGCCTCGTCCTTAATCACGATTCGTCCACTTAAACCTCATTCTGCGTACTTGATAAATAAATATCTATTAGAGAATTGTTTTTTGTTTATTATATTGTTTATCTTTAACTGTTTTTTTAAATGATTTATAAGCAATGCATATTTTGTTGTTTGTTGTTTTTATATAAGGAGTTTTTGAGTTTTTGTTTCTCCATCAATATTTCCTTCGTCACTATTACTTAAATTTCTGCAGTATTAACATTTAATCGTTGGCAATAGGCATACGATATGGAAGTGAGATTAACATTAACATAACCTGTGACTGTTGAAATATTTCACGAAATATTAAAAAAAAGTAAATTTTATGAAACTTTACAACACTAATAATATCATTTCAGGACATTGTCAAATTACTTATTATTAATTATGTGTGTATAGACATTCAATGGTGTTATATAAATACAATGCGCGTCAAAAGTAACGCATAAATTCATTTATAGCTTACATTAGCTCCATTTACAGAAAACTCCTTCAAGGGGTATAGTGATTTTGACAGATTTTGTAAAAAAGCCATTATTTGACAATAAAGATTTACTTTTGCGGTTCCATTTCCGTGGTCAACTGGGTTAACTTCTTTTTTAAATGACATACCATGGTTTTTAAGGTATATTCGGATAGATCAAAAAATTCTCTTTTTTACAACATATCATGTTATGGCGTTTCTTAAGGAAATTTGACAAATACTTGTCGCCTTCATGAGATTTTTTTTCGGGACAAAAAAGTCATGTACTCGCGTGTCATCTTGACAGATTTACTTGTCATTTAATGAAAAATTTCAATTTTGCATTAAATCATCATGCATTTGAGTGAAACACAACGTATCGAAATCGATGATATGTTACGAGAATCGCGTAAGAACTCATCAACAAATTTATGCTCTAATCAAGAGCATCCTAAACTCCCTCCGATAGCACATGGATGAGCAGAATTGAAAGAAAGCTTACGAAGTCGGGGGTCTGTGAAAGATACACCAAAATCTGGTCGTAGAAAAGTTACCGATGATGAAACAGGCTTGTCGGTCCTTTTGGAACTTGAAGATAATACTCATTTTTCGTTTAAGGAACTTGCTTAGAATTATTACATTAGTCGATCAACTGCCATCAAGAGAAAAGGATCATCCCCGCAAGATTCAGTTAGTTCAAGAATTGTCGGAAGATGATTCTGATCGACGGAGGGGATTTTGCAAAAATATGATGACCTTCAGCCATGATCATCCAGAATTTGAAGTAAAACTTTTATTTTTAGATATGGCTACATTTTACCTCTACTGGTGTGGTTAATAGACAAAACTGTCGCTACTGGGCAAGGAATAATCAACACTGGATGCAAGAAAATCATTCTCAACACCCACCTGAAGTTAATATATGAGCAGGAATTATCCCTGATCACATTGCTGGGCCTTATTTCTTGTATGGCAATTTATTCGAAACACTCTCGTTCCTACGTTAGCCGAATTATTTCCTAATAACTTAGAACCAGGTCTGCCTGATAATGAGATTTGGTTTCAATAAGACCTTCCCCGCATTATGCTCCAATGTACGTGCATACCTACATGAACTGTTTCCATGAGGTGGGGAGCTCAATAGTGGCTCCCTAGACCACCAGATCTGACCCTGTTGGACTACTATTCATGGGGATATTTAAAAAGCAAAGAATCGTCCTCAAAACTTAGAAGATCTGCCGTTAATTAGAAAGAAAAACTCGTTTCACAAAAATAAATATGATTTATTTCATAAACTAAATGTACATTTCGTTTGCCAAGCAAACATCATCGGTAGTATACAGATTTATTCGTGTTTTTACATTATATATATGTTCGAACGTTTGCAGTGACAAACCTTCTTATTGTAGTAAGTTAAGACCTCTCTAAATCTAACCGTACTTTTATTACAGTAATATTGTAAAACTATGGTGGGTGTTTACTGAATGTGTAAGGGTGGTATGAATTCTATGAAACTCTGACTAAGTGGAGAAACATCTGTGTTTAATAAGTTGTTTTTAAATTTCTTCATATAAATACTTTCCCACATATTTAAATTTTTACATCTAGTTCTTTTGATAACTTGTACATTAACGATTGAAAATGTATGTCCTGTGTTTACAAAATGATACGCTAAAGCTGATTTATCACTATTGTGATTTTTCAAATGATACAAATGTTCTGATGCCCTAATTTCTGCGTTTCTTTTTGTTTGTCCAATATACACTTTATTGCAATTATTACAATCAATTTTGTATATTCCTGAGTATTTTAAAGGGTCTGACTTTTCAATGTTGTTATGTAATAGACTCTTAGTATTCTGTTCATTGACAAATGAAGGCATTATATTGTATCTTTTACACAAGTTTGAAATTTGATATTCCCATCTTTTATTTAAACAAAATTTACAAAAAACTTTTTTGTTTTCTAATTTAATGGATTCTAATGTAGTTCTGTTGGTAATTAATTTTTTCCTTTCTAATTTACGTTTTATTCGATCTATTGTATCTTTCTCGTACCCGTTCTCAGCGGCTACTTTGTATATGTATGCTAACTCTTTATTATAATTTATTATAGAAAGTGGGGTGTTCTGTAATCTGTTGAGAAGAAAAAAGAATGTAGTTTGTTTATGTCTGAAGGACGTGTACGAAGTGTTATGAATATAATTATCTGTATGTGTGGTTTTTCGGTATATGTCAAAATGGAAACTGTTTTCCCTAATAGAGATAAGTAAATCCAAAAAGGGTAGGGTGTGTTCAATTTCCATTTCATGGGTAAACTTGATAGATGGGTACTGATTATTAATGTAATTGACAAACTGGTCTAAGTTAAAATCTCTTGGAATAATTGCAAAAATGTCATCAACGTATCTGACCCAAAATTTAGGAAACGTTGGTCCATTTTCTTTTATATCGTGTTCAAAATAATTAAGGAAAAGGTTCGCAAGAAACGGTGATAACGGGTTGCCCATAGCTATTCCAAAAGTTTGTTTGTAAAACTGATTATTGAAAGCAAAAATGTTCTGGTCCATACACAACTTGGTTAGTTTTAAAAATTCATTTATCTCTTCTTCTTTGATATTGTTGAAAAGTAGAAAAGAATTTAGGTTTTCTAAAGTTTTTTCAATAGGGACATTAGGAAAAAGAGAAATTACATCAAATGAAATTAACCTATCATCAGGTGCAATCTTATATTTTTCTAGTTTCATCATTAGTTCTTTTGTGTTTTTAATGGAATGATCATTTTCAAATTTTAACTTACTAAATTTTTGTACCAGCCATTTTGACAACGCATAAGTTGGAGAATTAATATTTGATACTATCGGTCTAAGTGTATTTCCCGGTTTATGAATTTTAGGAAGACAGTACATGTGTGGGATTTTAGGATTACTCATATGTTGAGTTTTAAGTAACTTTTCTGATCTATTAATTTAGTGCACGTTTTTAATGTTTTTTTCTTTCTAATTAATTGTTTAAAATTCATAAGTGCTCAATTATCAGGATTAAGATCTGCCGTATTTAAAATTTCGAAAATAAAAAAGTACATCAAAATCTTTGTATCTTTCCACGTCGTTTATGGAATTCATTAAGGTCGTCAGAATATCAATGTTCAAGACTGATCCCTCATGGTATTTTCATTCCAGAAATTGGCTTCTATTAATTGCAAATTATATGTTCGATTACTGCTCCAAGGTTTTCAGGGGGGGGGGGGGGGGTAAAAAGTGTATTTTCAATGAAATTCGGAAATATATTTTTTAATAAGTTTATTTCAATATTTTGGTTTGTTTCCCAATTTAGTTTGGGATCAGTTTTTTTGGCTTATAAATACATTTTTCTTGTCTACACTTTTAGCGTTTATATAAAGAAAATGCGAAGATTTGTTACAGTCTTTAATGTAACACTCCGAAAGGCTCCTGTACCAAGAAACTAAAATGTAAAGCATGTAACATGCAAACATATTTTCAAAATATTCATTCTTCCCTATGTTGGATCACTTTTTATCTAATTGCTGTTGATGATATGATTTTCTTATATTAATGTTGATCCAACTAAGCTCATCTCTAATGATAAGATAGATTGTTTCAATAATTACCTGCTTATCGGATGATTCATATTTTTTGCTCCTTTCGGCTTTTTCTTAGTTAAATTATTTTATAGATCGTGGAAGCCTTATTTCAGACCACCTGTGGTTTCCGTTTCATATATGGGAAGCAATGCATGATGTATTTATATCTTCCATATCAGTTAATTTTCTGGTGTTTATCAACTTTCATTTTCAGAAATTTTTTTTTCTGTTGTGCATTTCACATTCACAAGTCATTTTAAAATATGCAGTTGTTCGTGTACTGATCCCCATTGAATGACTTGACTTTTGTTAGAAATTTTCTGATCGTGTCGATATCCTGATATTATTTTTTCTTTATTGCTAATTTGTCGTTGTTTAGCGGAAACAGTTCTTTGATCGTGAATCGTGTTAGTATATTTTTTAATGTTGTCATCTAAGATCTTAGTCAACCTAAGTGTGTCTTCGAGTAACAATTGAGCTTCTGGGTTTCAGTTATATCATGGAGTTCTTCTGAATCTGTTTGATTAGATGGTATAGTTTTATCTCCAGCCTCTAACTGTTTTGGCATTTCTATTTTAAAATTTATTATAATGGCAATTGAAAACAATCACATGCACAAAATGGAAATCAAATTGGCGACATTTATCCACAAATATAGCAAAATAGAATGTTTTTCTGTACGTGAAACTCATGGCGGAGAGGCATTGACGACTGCAAATCACAGTTTTTTGGTTACAAACCTAAGAATTTGCGTTCTTATTAATTTTCCAAGTATCATATTTACTACAGTGCCACATTATAGAAATGATTCTAATATCGTTGTTGTAGAAAATCTATCGTTATCGTATATTATCTTTCTGACGGAGAAGATGTTGATTGAAGATTGTTAACATCGTGGGGTTCTTGGTACTGAAAATGCTGAAAATATTTGATTCCGGTAGATATCGAATACTACTGTGATTTTAATCACTTTTCAACTTTGCTTGATTTCTATTTGAAATTAACTAACTTTACGGAATGAGTTTTTAGCATTTTATTTCTACTTGAAATTAACTCAATTTCATGGGATGAGTTTTGCCCCTTTTCTACTAGGAATTAACCAAATTTATGAAATCAATTTTCAACTTCGTTTCATTCCTACTCGAAATCAACGTTTTTTTTTAATTTTCAACGTCGTTTTATATCTACTTCAAATTAAACTAATTGGATAAATTTCGTTTAATTTCTACTTAAATTAACTAACATTATAAAATAAGTTTTAAACTTTGTCTTATTCCTAATTGAAATTCAACCAGTTTTATGGTATTCATGTATTTCCGTGTCCGGTAACACCATTTACATGGAAAACGTCTAACTTTTAGCTGCATGGATACCTTTGTCGTTAGCAAGAATTACATTTGTAATTGTTCTCGTGAAATTCAAATTTAACCAACTCAAGAGGTGTTCCTGACCCTGAGTCATACCACACCCAGAAGCTGCATTCTCCAGACAACCCCATCGTTGAAAATTGCCTTACACGTTGAAACGCCTGTTCGAAGACGTGTTAAAGTCTTTCAGGTAGGTTATTGAAATTCCGATCCAAAAGTTGTTGTTCTTTCCACAATGCTATACGGTGGTCCTCTAGTTTCATGGCGATCGGTTCTATCATGTGAAACAAGCTTTTCTTGATCACAGTCTGGCGATTTGTGACTGATATTTAAAAAGCTCGAACTCTGCTCGACTTCTGCTGCCACTTGTCTTCTTCTATCATGTGAAACAAGCTTTTCTTGATCACAGTCTGGCGATTTGTGACTGATACTTAAAAAGCTCGACCTCCGCTGCCATTTGTCTTCTAATCATAGGCGGAGCGATATCAGCAAGAGGGTATATATCCATTGGAGTCGGGTTTGAAGATCCTGATATGATACGCACGGTTATTTATAGTTATGACCACATGTTTCGTAATCAGTTTTCAACGTCAATTTATTTCTACTTAAAATTAACTAACTAAAATATATTTTAAAAAAAATTTCAACTCCGTTTTATTTCTACTTTAAATTAAACCAATTTTACGGTATTACTTTTAACATTGTCTTATTTCTATTTGAAATTAGATCTGCTTTTATGAAATAGTTTTTGAACTTTGCTTCTCTAATAATATTTGCTGCTCAAAAAAACATGATAAAATACTTGTCTGTGGTTGTCCAGGGGTATATCAATTTATTCAAAGAAGAAAATTCTGTGATCAGATATTAATAATATTCACCTATCGCTTCGTCCCAAACAGATGTAACGGGTAATTATGTAAGGTTATTGGATTAGTGATATGTCAACATACACTTACCGTTTTAATTTAACACATTTTTGATAAACGTTGTTTAAAAATAGATAAACAACCGTCAACATAAGTACCTACATATAACACTTTGGAAAGCAAACAGTGGATAACATATTATTTTCGAACGTTGATGTATTGGACACACAAGCTGTTTTTCCGATTGATTATTTTTAATATCAACCTAACAAGCTTAATCACATTTTCATTTATTTACAACAAGTAGATGAACACTATAATTGTTTGATTGATACGTGTTGTAAGAATCTTACTTTGTTCGATAACTGTCATATACAGGGTGAGTTTTTTTGAATGTTTAGCATTGGGATCTCAGAAACTACTGGAGATAGAAAAACGCTTAAATGGGGAAAGATGCGCAGTTTTACGAATTTGATTTAAAACTGCTTTTGTTTCTCCGATAACTTTCATGGCTTATTAGATATTCAAAGAAAACTAAATTTTACGTTTTTCTTTAAACATGCTTAGCATCGTTAATAGTAATTTTAGAGAAAAAGTGTTCAGACAAAAGTTTTAGATAATTTTACGCCAAATAAAACTATGTAGCTAATATTTTTTTTTCGTTCGCCATTATCGAGTTATGACACAAACTTGTGTTTTTTTAAATGGAAACCATAGTTGGTTTTGACATCATTAAAAAGCTTATTTTTTGCTGATTACAATGATATAAGGTTTGATATGGTTATTTTAAAAAATAAAGAGGATATAGACATTTTTATGGTTTTTATGGAAAACAATTGAATTTCGAACTGATAAACATTGTCAAACATTGACAATTAACTATTAATTAATTTAATTGTAACCTAACTATAAGCGGTGTAAACGGCCGTTAATCATAAGTTTGCATTGGCTATGGAATTTTCTAACGTAGAAAAGCGTGATATGGTTGAATGTTACATTCAGTGCCAGAGAAATTCTACTAGAGCTGCTGAAGTTTATTTTAAAAATTATTTTGATCGATGTCAGCCGTGGCTACCTACTTGTAAGAGATTATGGGATAATTTAGCAGATTATGGTTTGTTCGTTAAACCAAAATCAAAAAAAGGGATGGATGAAGATAGAGAAATAAACATATTAGCATGTGTCGCTCAGAATCCATCTATATCGACCCGACAAATTTTAACAGAAATGGGCTCCTCTCAACGCACTATTGTCAGAGTGTTGAAGAAGCATAAATTTCGTCCCTACAAATTATCAGTATCACAAACTTTACATGAAGGTGATAACATCAGACGAATAGCTTTTTGTAGATGGTTTAAAGATCAGTGTCAAAACGATCCACACTGCTCAATGAAAATATTATGGACTGATGAATTTCGTTTCACAAATTGTGGAATGTTTAATAGGCACAATGAGCACATAATATGGTCTCAAACAAATCCGCTTCACGTTGAACATAGGAGACCACAAATTAAATTTGGGTTTAATGTTTGGGGTGGTGTTATAGGATCAACTGTTCTTCCTCCTTTTATTTTTGATGGATCACTAACTGGCAATCGTTATCTTAATTTTTTACAAGATTTCGAGGAAATGTTAGATAATTTAAATTTAAGAACCCGAGCAATGCAATGGTTTCAACATAACGGAGCGCCTCCGCACAATCAACTGAATGTTATAAATTATTTAAATTTGAACTTCCGTAATCAATGGATAGTACGAAATGCACCCATTGAATGGCCGGCTAGATCCCCTGATTTATCAGTTTTGGATTTTTTCTTGTGGGGTGTACTAAAGGACACAGTATACAAAAGAACATATGAAACAATCGACGATTTAAGACAAGCTGTCTTAGTTGCTTTTATCAGTTCGAAATTCAATTGTTTTCCATAAAAACCATAAAAATGTCTATATCCTCTTTATTTTTTAAAATAACCATATCAAACCTTATATCATTGTAATCAGCAAAAAATAAGCTTTTTAATGATGTCAAAACCAACTATGGTTTCCATTTAAAAAAACACAAGTTTGTGTCATAACTCGATAATGGCGAACGAAAAAAAAATATTAGCTACATAGTTTTATTTGGCGTAAAATTATCTAAAACTTTTGTCTGAACACTTTTTCTCTAAAATTACTATTAACGATGCTAAGCATGTTTAAAGAAAAACGTAAAATTTAGTTTTCTTTGAATATCTAATAAGCCATGAAAGTTATCGGAGAAACAAAAGCAGTTTTAAATCAAATTCGTAAAACTGCGCATCTTTCCCCATTTAAGCGTTTTTCTATCTCCAGTAGTTTCTGAGATCCCAATGCTAAACATTCAAAAAAACTCACCCTGTATACCTTCTGAAAATCCTTGAAATTTAATTGCCCTATACTAGTTTTAGTTATATTAGCTTTGCCTCTATATTATAATAAATTAATGAAACATGAAAAATTGGCTTTACGGCCACATCATTTAAGTGCTATACAAAATTAATCAAATGCCCCTCACATTTAATGTGAGACATGTGGCACCACCAGTAGGAAATATTATAAATAATTAAATAAAAAACAGCTTGATAAATCGATTTTATTATTTATACTCGTAGGTCTGCGGTTTAAACTAATTGGTGTCAGAAAAGCCGTTAGAGTTGATGACTGACATATAGGGTTGAATCCAGTACGTTTGAACTTATAGTCGAGTATACATGTTATCACGACACTTTTCGTTATTGAAGAAAGGAAAGACATTGATCCGAAACAATAAAATGCTATATATTAAATAATATGTTGTGGAAAAGAAATTACAGGAGAAAACGCGTTACATTCAAGTGTACGTCATTCTAGATCCATGACGACTCGTCTTGTTTATGTTGCCGGATCTATTACTTTCTTATCCGTAGTATAAAGAAGTATTGCGATGATAAAAATTTGTGACTTCGAGATTTTTGCAGATGTCCCCGTTTTGAAGTCCTCCGATACCGAAAAAGTGGTTTTAAAGAAATGCCTGTTTGTCTGTCTGGTCAGTGTGTGTGTGACCCCGATAGCGATCAAACGGCTGTAGTTATCAATTCCAAATTTCGTATTTACGAGTATAATCTCCTTCTTAAGATCTGATTAGATTCTCAGTAAAATCGGCAGGCCAGAAGTAGTAGTTTACTTCGGTGAAAAAATTGAATTTTGCCAATATTTCGTCAACTAATAAGTTTAAACAAATTTATAAAGAATTCAAATGGACTCAAAATTAAATATGAGAAGAATTTTATTAATAAAGTTTTTCGAAATTCCTACCGGAAATTGATCTTTTACTCTTATCAAAAATCAGTTTTTTTGGGAATATTTCGAAAGTCATGCTTTTTAGACAGATACATTTCGAGTATAAAAGTATTTAAAACATAATTTTCAATACCGTTTCTAAAAAAATTTCAAAATTCGGACTAGAAGTACCACTTTTACTCTTACCGAATAGCAATTTTTTTTGCAAATATGTCGTAAATTATGCATTCTATATTATTTATCAAGAGTAGAAAAATATTTAGAGCTGGATTTGCAGTATTTTTTGTATACATGAAATTTCAAAATTCGGACCGGAAGTAACACTTTTACTCTTAGCGAGTAGCACTTTTTTTCAAATATCTTGCAAAGTATGCATTCTATAGAGATTTATTAAGAGAATGGAAGTACTTAGAATAGAATTATCTATAATTTTTATATAAAAAAATTCTTAAAATTGTATAATTTGAAACGCTCGTACGTATAAGAAAGTCGTGTGGTGGCCACACCTCATTTTTTTTATTTCAGTCAGTGACATTTGATATAACCAAAAAAAAATATTAAAAAATTAAATCTATTTAATGACGTACAATTGAATATAACTCGTCTTCTCTATAATTACATAGCGCTCCAAGTATCCATTTTAGCAACCATTCTGTTTTTAATTCATATTAATAATATTTAAAGCATTTTTGGTACAAGTATATACACAGTTGTGGCAGAAAATTTTGGCGTGTTTTCAGGCAAGCGATAGGGAAGATGTACCTGGTCACCTGTAGTAATTTCCGCAGATTGTTCTGAACATTTCTCACTATATTTTAACAAGTTATAAGGAAATTAAGAAAGATTATATTTAATTTTCTTCTACTCTCTTATACGTAATATAAGGAAGTATTGTGATGACGAAAGTTTTCGTCCTTCAGATTTTTGCGGATATCCACGGTTTGAAGTCCATTGATCCCGAAAAAGTAGTTTTTAAAAAATCTCTCTGTTTCTCTCTCTCTCTCTCTCTCTCTCTCTCTTTGTGTGTGTATGCCACGATAGCGGTCAAACGCCTAAAGCTATCCATTCCAATTTTATATTTACGAGTATAATCTCCCTCTTGAGATCTAATTAGATTTTCAGTGCAAAAATTGAATTTTACCAATATTTCGTCAATTACTAAGTTTAAGCAGGTTTATAAAGAATTCCAGTGTACTAAAAAGAGAATTCGAGAAAAAAATTTGGTATATGAGCGGTCTATTGTTACTGTTCCTTGTTTGGAAACATGTTCTACGCAGTAGGAACCAACATCTAACATCTGCCTTAATTCGTCTGAAGAGCAGTAGAGAGACGTTGCTACCTTAGAACATAACTTTTCTGGCTCTTCGAAAATGATATAAACCGATGATCCCTCAGTAAAGCGTTGAAGCCGCGGGACAAGTCATCTTCGTGGCATTGTGCGGTGGTTCCATTTACAAGGACACACTGCCTCAACTTCGCTTCAAGAAATTCACGCAACCCGCGACCAAAAGCAAGGTTTGGTTGGGCAATAACTTGGGTCCTTTGGGTTGAGGTTGGAAGAGGACGGCACGAGGACTCGAACCAGAAACGAGCTCAAGGGAACCAGCGCCATGGCAATGAACATATAGTCCAATGTTTTATCCTTGTATCAGTTTCAATCTCCTGGAAATTTCTATTTTCAAAGGCATTTTCTCCAAATCAAAATCTTTTTACATTTCCAACCTATCTTTTTTAAACGATAGTACGAAGTTGATTCGTCATTATTCATATTCACTGCAACGACGCAGTCAAAAATGTATAACTTGTGAAGGCGTAACAGTGCATCGCACAAGAAAAAGGTTAGTACGAATTTTGTGGGTTTTTCATTCTCTACTACTTTTACATTTGCATCAAAATGTAAACAAAAATTTTCGCGTCGAAAATAGTAAAAATTTATTTTTAGAAACTTTGGCGGCCTCTGCTTTTTGCGCTTTTGACCCCAGAGCAGCGAGTAGATAATTTGTAGAGAATATTGGCCACTGCAATTTTTGTCCGACCAATCATTTACGCGGAAAATCGATTCAAGAAACTTTTTGGGATTACCAAAATCCCAAACTTTTTGGTTTTAGACTCGTCACATGCCCCACTAACGATTTATCAAATAAAATAACCTCGCGTATTTATTTTTCGTCACAGATTGGCTGTACTAAAAGCACACATCTAGGAGTCACCGACAGTTATATAGGTAGTTTTGTTATTTTCTTACTAAGCCATGTCTTCATATTTTTTTATATAGTTTAAATACATTTTTATTACCTTTACTACCGCGAAATAAACGCTAGTTCTTAATATCTATTATACTCGTAGCTACATATTTACCATGTAACATAATAAATCTTGTTGGCATTCATTTTATAATTTCTATTTCTATTGTTAACATTATTTCTTTGTTCATATCATTTTGTGTACAAATTTCTATGTGTATATAGGTAGTCTGAAATACTGATAAATTTTCTATCGTTAACAATTATGTCGCCTACCCCCTACCTACCGCCGGGAATGTGTACATACATGAATGAATGATCATCATTTCTGACGGCCGGCTGATGGTAGGTGCCTGTTGCTGGCTTGATGTGTATAATGTAAATCATCCTTAAAGCCTGATGTCACCCGTAATTTAATTTCGGCTGTGTTTCCTCTTTTTATATTAAGTGAGTAACAAAATATGTAAGAATAGAAGTAGGTACAATATTATTACCATAATAAAATATAAATAGTTATCCATCTCTGTCATGTAATGTCTATTTGATAACAATCCTAAATAAACACAGTACCTAACAGAATATTTTCTTCTCAAATATGGTATTGATACAATCTTTTTACGCATAATTTAATTATCTGTACTGGCATAAAATATGCTATTTTTAAATTTGCGGTTAAAAAAATGACTTGTGTTTTAAGTGACATTCTTGATTTTCCATATATGAGGAAGTGTTTTCAAATTCGCGGAATGGGGAAAAATGGGAGGAAATAAAAATACAAAAGCATTTATCTTTTTCAATATATTCACCTACAACCCTAACACATTTTTCAGTTCTTTCAATTAGCTTCATAAAAAAATGTTTTATCTGTGTCTGAAAAATACGTGGAAACTGCGTGCTTTACTTCTTGCTCGCTTGAAATTTCTTCCCACGCATCTCTTTTTCATTTTAGAGAACAGGTAAAAATTGCTTGAAGCCATGTCTGGGTTAAAGGGAGGGTGATACAAAATATTGAAGCCCACTTTATGCAGGGCAGCCAGCGCAACACGACTGTTGTGGGAGGGAACATGGTGGTTCAGGAGCAGGACACCTTTCTTCAATTTTCCACTTCCTTTTCTTTAATGACTACTTTTATTCTCCAGTTATGGGAACGCCTTTATCTTTGTAATCAATAAGCAGGATTCCTTCTGAGTCCTAGAAAGCAGTAGTCATAAGTTTTTCAGCCTACTGTAACACCTCAAACTTCTTTTGTGGTGGTGTGCATTTCGTATGCCACTGCGTGGAACCTTGTTTGGACTCAAGTTCATAATGATCAACCCAAGTTGCTTCGCCAGCAACATTTTGACAATACATTATCCCTGCATTCATTACAGAAGTCCAAAAATGCACGGAAACATTTCACGCGCTGTTGTTTTTGCAGCGGTGTGAGCATTCTCGGTTCTCATGTTGCGCTGACCTTAGTCATAACAAGATCATTATGATTAATTTTCAAAATGGTTGTATCACATATTCTAGTCATTCCTGTCTTCCTGTGCCAATTAAAGACTATGGTTTTTCCCGGGCAAAAATCCCCGTAAACCGATGACATCTCTTCCAGTAGTTTAAAGACTACTGACGCGATTGTGTTAAAACTTTATATTTATACTAATAATAATTCACTGAACATATTGCGATAAGAAAGAGCTATCCTACTATCATCCAACCCCTCCAATCCGCGAACTTGAAAACGCCTTCTAGTATATCGCATCTTTCCCTCCATATTGCTGAGGATGTTTATTAGATTTTGTGATATAATTTCCGATTTTCCTTTATTAAACGTTAGGGAAATAGGAGTTAATTGCTAAAAATTCTACCAACAAATTTGTAATTATACTAGTAAGTGCCATCTATTTGAGGACTCCTTAAGTGACATTGGCAGTTAAACGTTATCAAATAAAAAAAAACGCAATAAATCCACTATAAACATAAAAATAAATACGTCATGTGCAAGAATATAGTAACTTAATTTCATGGAAAGGTGAGTACCTGATAGTAGGTAATAATTAGGTGACCTACTTTAGGGTCGGTATGACACTACAAAAAATATTGTACAGACCTAAAGTACCTTTATAATCTGAGTGGTAAGATTATTTTTGACGCAAATTGTATCTTCATAGTGCCGTCTTGTGTCAAAAATGTAGGTAATTTAGAGTTACATTCTTATCGATATATCCATTTAACACGATTATAGATTTATTTTACCATTTGACAGATACCACAGGTACTCACATAATGGCCGATTTCATTTCTATTGCCTTCCTATCTCTTGTCACCACTCTCATTATAAATGCACTTTATAAAAACCACTTGTGTGAAAACATCTTCTGGGCATTCCCGCAATTAAAGACATTCCGCTCCTGCGGAAACATAGTCTTTCCGGACTTGATTCGAAAATAACCTTTATAGATCAAGCAATATAAATAACTATTTCGTGTCAGAGAGTCTGTTGTGCAAATGCCAAAGAGTTTATGCAATAATTAATCATGGGTTATAAGTTTACCTTATTAAATTATTGGCTGACATTATATCACAGTTTATTGTTATTGTAAGGTATTTATAAATGATTATAGTGACTAAATACCGTGACTTACATATATACATTTACGCAAAACGTATATGCATATATGCATGTGTTTGAGATACACACATACATTAAGTGCCATTGCCGACAATCGAACGCACAGACACCAGTGTTTCGACCTTTGAGGTCTCGTCAGTGTGCGTGGAGACTGTCGACAATGGCTTCAAGACTTAAAAAGCTGCTTATGTCATTTTTGCGTGTTAAATGCAGTGAGAGTATCACAGCGACATCTAACACCCATTTAACACGCAAAAATGACATAAGCAGAAGTCTTGAAGCCATTGTCGACAGTCTCCACGCACACTGACGAGACCTCAAAGGTCGAAACACCGGTGTCTGTGCGTTCGATTGTCAGCAATGGCACTTAATGTATGTGTGTATCTCAAACACATGAGGTCTGAAAACGCAGGTTTAGGATGATACAGTTGTCAGTTTTTACTTTCTTATACCATACCTACAATGAGATCAATCCCAAGTGAAGTGTGGTGGTATCTTAAATTTTTTTTTGTTAGACACATACGTACAGGTGAAATGTTTGATCTGTGAAAACCATATGTGCACATTGTACGCCTATCCACATAACCTACACACAAGTGTTTCTCAATATTACCAACTAGTCATCCTTGCCAACTTAAAAATGTAGGCTACGGAGCCTTCACTTGAGATTGATCACATTGTAGTTGATGATATAAATTTCCGACCTTGAGATTTTTGCAGATATCCACGTCTTGAAATTGCCTGATCTCTCTCTGATCACGGTAGTGACCAAACGGTAAAAGATATAAATACCAAACTTTATATTTAGAAATATAAACTTCCTCTGAAGGTCTGATTAAATTTTCAGTGAAATCGCTAGACAGGAAGTAGTAGTTTACTTCGGTAAAAAGAACAAATTCTACCAATATCTCAACTACTAAGTTTAGACAAACGTCTGGGGAATACTCAAAAGTGAATTTGAAACATTTTTTATAAAAAATTCCTATGTAATGTAGGTCTTTTACTCTGATCGAAAAACAGTTGATTGTGATTATCTCCATGTGATCTAGACAAATATATTGAGAGTATACGACGACTAAACAATAAAGTAGATACTATATTAATCACTATTGGTTAATTATAGGACTCAAAATACCCGGAGGGAATAATGAAATGCGACCGGGGAATAATGATATGACGCTACCTACTCTGCATTCCGCCAATAAGAACATAACATTACCAACATTATCGTAGTAACGATAACAAGTCCGGCCATTTTACTAACTGTCAAACCGTCAAACGCCATATCGATATAGCAATCTAATATTTTCGTTTAATTATTTTGATTTTTTTAGTAATCCTCAGTTAGTTGTTGATAAAGTATGTAGTGTATACTAACACGCAATAATGACTATTATACCCTCGAGCTCGAAATTTGGCTCTCGGGAATAATAACTGTCATTATTGACTCGTTGTATAAACTACTATTAAAGTTTGATTTTGAATAATTTTTATATAAAGTAAATTTCAAAATTACGACCAAAAGTAGCACGTGTAATCTGGTATAATAGTAGTTTTTGCATATTGACAATTATGAATTCTACATATATACATGCACAACTTGTTTATATCGTCATTGGTTATAGCGTCAACTCGGGTATAGCGTCAATTGAAATATGTACACATGTAGGCAATAACTACTGAGAATATCCGTATTTACATAGGTACTTTGTAGGAAATAACAATGACCTTATTTCTTAGGATTCATAAATCATCTAACAATACAGCACTATATAACTTACAGTTTGAATAAATACAGGATTCATACACCGGACTGAATGTGCGATTCATAAACCCATTCCAGAGAAATTCTTGATGTGAGTTTTGTGCAGTCTTGCGTTTGTTGTAATGTAATAGTAGGTAATAAAGCATGATGATCGGATTAATTATACAAAAATTTGTTGAAAGACAGTTTTTTGAAACTCGACTATCTCGCTTATAGCATCACTCGGTTATAGCGTCCAAAGTGTCGGTCCCGACGAAGACGCTATAATCGTCTTAATTAATTTAGAACATAGCACACAGGAATCTTGTGGTGTATTACATTTGATCACTCATTTAAAAATTACTTTTATGATTTTCAGGAAGGATGAAAATATAGATAAATACATATAAAAAATCTCGAAAATTGTTAATTTTAACTACAACCGTATTCAAACTCATGTGTATATATAACTGTATATGTCGAATTCAAAAAATAGTTTTGTATTAATAGATTATAATAATTTATCTATTCAGAATCAACAAGGGAAGAATCATAAGTAGGATAAACTTTCAAAACAAAATCTAAATAAACTTGCGTTTCCATGTTTTTTTTTAAGAAAGAACGTTTCAATTCTGCACAATTCTAACAAGCAATAATATGAACTATTTATTATGTTATTGTTATTAATTAATAATCATATAAATTTATTAAAAATTGAGAAGAATATATTTAACATAAACCTACCTTTATTTTGATTTAATATCTGCGCATTAAATGAAAGAACACCGATGCTGAAGCTTAGTATTGCAAAAGACCAACGTACTTTCAGCGAAAATAGAAACATAATTAAGCAAGCACTTTAGTCTCTTAAAACATTACTGTTAATGTTTTAAACGTGTTGTTGCAAATGACGAAACTGAAACCGTTCTCCAATTTTCCCATTATTTTATAGGACTTTACGATAGAAACCAGCGATCATGCGCCATCAATCGACACTCTGGACAACTTTTACTATGTATATACATACATGCAATATGTTTGAAAAAAGTATTAAAGAGGAATAAAGTTTAAAGTAATACCCACTTATTCTTGCTTTTTCCCTTTTATGTGATCTCTTTATTCCTATTTTGCCTTTACTAATGAAGTTTATATGAAAGAATGGGTTATGTATCTGAGAAAAATATACATAAAGCAGAGATTATAATATTATTATTAATAATCGTTATTAGTTATAAGTTTTTCGCTGTGCCATCCAATAAGAATGAATGTTCAAACTACAAATTTTGTAGTGCTGTTGAATATATTTTTTAGGATACCATACATATCAAATAGATATTGTTTACATTCGTGCATTGTATCAAATGTATCATTTGCTAACCTTTGATGTGATGTTTGAATAGATAATTAACCACTGACCTGTATAATATAAATGGATGAGCAATAGCATGTTACAAATTGTGATCAAATACGAACTGCGCACGGAGCTGACGCACATGCGCAATAACATAAAATAAAGGCGCTAATTTGAAATGCCTAAAGTCTTTGAAAAGTATGTAACAAAACATGAACTTTAAAATTAAAATCTTAAAAAAATACTCAAACAAACAATACATTGCTTTTGAAATATTTACTAGTTATAAAAAAGTATTAATTTGGAGAGCTTTTTTCTTAGAACGAACAAATAGCTCAAAAAACACTGCCTCTGCAGGAAGTTTATTGTTGTTTTGTAAAAGAATATGGCGTACTTGGACATGTTGTGAAGGACGTATTAAAGCACTATGATTTTTTCTGTTCAAAAGATGAAAACTAGCATTATCGACAGATGTTTGCGAGATTTCTTCTAGTACGGACACACATTTAGCACACTTAACAATGCGCTTCAATTGCTTGACAACAAAACCAGAAATAACAACATTTTGGGATAACAATGTCAGTGATGGTATGTCGGGAATTGTACCACGCGATCATTTAAATTCTAAATTATAGCAGGCGGGATTTTTTTTATTAGGTTGTCCAGAATGTCAATTATTGATTAATTAACATTTTGAAACGTCACTTTGACAATTCAAATTGTAAATTAGTACTTATATACCAACTTAATTTAAATTTCACAGCCTGCTCTAATTTAGAATTTAAATGATCGCGCGGTACATTAGCAAATATATATTTTCATCCTTCTCTAAAATTGTGATTTTGCTGCTTGGAATATATATACTACGTCTATTGAAATCGGCGTTCGGAACTTTAGTGATTTCACATTCGAATGTCAAAAGACTAGAGACTGCGCATACTAGTAAGCCCCGAGTTAAGTATTCAATTTGACATAAGAATTCCACGCGCATCCTATTGCATTGCTCATCCATTTATATTATACAGATCAATGTAATTAACACTAAAGCTGATCACACTTGCTTCAAAGGTTGTGAACATGATTATTACAACTTTTTTAATTCAATTTATTTCGGGAAAATTGCAGTTATCATTCTTCTTATGAATGATAAGCATCGCACATAGGTAAGGGAAATTTTTTTATTGAAAATTCACATTTCTTCTGTAAGGACATTCCGGATGCTTATTGTGCCTATTGTAATCATAATTTCAAAACAAAAGCAAATTTAAAATTACCAATGTTAATATGTTACTATAGTCCATTCATTTTAAGAAAACAGTAGTTAACGCTGCGATCGGCGACCGTATCACACCGAAAAATTTTTGTCTGTAACATCAACTGTCAGAAATTTTTGACATACAAATACATTAACAAATATTATGCGATACATTTTTTATCATATATTTTTATTTGAAAACTAAAAAGAAATTTTACACATATTTCAAAAAATTGAAGACTCCAGGGGATGAAAGTGTAGGTGTGGAGTAAATTTGCCTGGGCTATTAGCCAATCAGAATCCAAGAAATAATCGCCTATCTTACCTAACACTGTTTTCTTAACGTGAATGGAGTATAATATGTATACTTTGGGAGACTATGCTGTGCCCTAGATAGGTATGTGGTTGGTTATTTGCGTTGTATTTAAAACAATACAGCATTTAATGTATTATGGTTATATGTATATTATACATTATTATTTATACATTAAATTAAGTTTTAAAGTAATATATTAATTATTTGCCCTTTTTTTTGTGTATATAAATATTAGCTACCATTAAATATTGATTTATTGTATTGTAAGTTAATATAATTATAATATAATAATAAATTAGTAAAAGTAAGATATTGTTGCACACATTATTTAAAATTTAAAATTAATTTAGAAAAATAAATTGTACATTCTGACTCTCTTCTGTACGACATAAACCAATATGTATTGGAATTTTCATAACTTCTTATGAAAATGTCACACACAAATTATAAGAGCAATAAATAAAAATACTTTTATAAAAAGAAAACGACAATCATTCGAAGATAAGATTTTATTTTTTAGAAATGTAAAAAACAAAGCAATTTAAATTACGAAAATTCCGATTGTACATTTTCTTCTTATGGTGTGCATTCCAATAAATCTTTTGTTAGATTGTGCTTAGCTTATTCATTGCTTCAGTTCAACACCGTTAGGATAAAAACCTATGATTTCATAAAACTAAAGATTTTCGTTTTGTACCTTTTCTTTTGTGTTTGTCAAGGATGCATTCAATTCGTTTAAACTCTTTATGCATTGTATAAAAGAGTCTATAGCTAGACAAGTATCTACTCTACATGTTTTCATTTCATGACAGAAGAGGTCGTTAGCACGATAGCAGGTTAGACATCATTTCTGTTTATAAATATAACATTTATTAATAACTCGACCACAGCGCCACCTATCGTTCCAGATTTTTTGATTTTCTTTTTGCTACTAAACTGGTCTAAGAATAGATTGGTTGAGCCATTAAAAAGTTATTGAATGACGTAATAACTCGACTACAGCGCCACCTATCGTGTCCAGATTTTGTGATTTTCTTAAACCAACATATATTGTGAATATGAGTCATGTTGGTCCATAAATATTGAATTTGTTAATAAATGGACTTCAGCGCCACAGTAGAACATTCTATGTTGACAGGGATTCGTATGTTTTGGAACATTGATGTTAACTTTATTCAGTAACCATGCACAGTCAATATGAAAACGTAGGAGGCTATATATGAATTTAACACTAAGACTTATTCGTCTTTCATTTAGTGAAGTAAACTTGAAACTTGTAAGCATATCTTGGTAATCGCAGTCCCTTTCAGGATATTCACCATTGTCCAAAACGACCATAAATTTTAAAAATCTTCTCTGTAATGCTTCTATGTTGTTAATATGGGATTAATAAATGGGATACCATACCAGTGAAGCGTATTCTAATTTTGATCTAATGTAGGTGCAATAGAAAATACTCAGGCATCTAGTGCTAAAATCCCGACAATTCCTGTAGATGAATCCATATATTTTGTACGCGCCAGTCACTAGCTGATTGACATTTTCAACAAAAGACAATCTGATGTCAAAGGTAACACCCAGGTCCTTGTCGTGCAGTGCTGAAGCGGTACATCATTTCTGACAATATATGGAAAATAATAAATATGCTAGCGAATGCTAATGATGAATAGAAAAAAAAAAGTAAGTGCTTTCCCTAAAACGCTAACTTTACATTAAAAAGTGGAAGTAGTTATTGATGTCAAGCCCGCCAAAAAAGAATAAGTGTCAATTAGTTTCGATTGCATGTTACCAAGCATTAGCGCAACTATGATGCAGTACCCACGTAGCCCAGAAGTCAAATACAATAGATATAATTTTTATACTAAAAAAGATTCATATTACCAATAGTTTTATTATTTTATGTGCTCTTCTTTGCTTACGAGAGAGAGTGGCATATTTCATAATATGTCACGTAAATGCATAGGAATATGTTAATATTTTGAGTATATTATCATTACGGCTTAGAGAATTTTAGTTTCAAGTCAAAGATGTATTAAATTATATAATTGTTACTTCTAATTAAATTTGTAAGATAAATACATAAACAGAAAATGTACCATATATGACATAATATATTGGCTAGATATACGGATTTTAAAAATATGTACTGATTTAAATTTTGTACTTAATGTTATACCGATTATAAGAAAAAACACTAACATAAAAATAAGTATCTACCTTTTATTACTTGCCTGTAACATTTGTAACTTCCTTTTTGTTGTATTTGTGACTGTTCTAAGTTGAATAATGTTACCGGTAATAATTTATTACAAATTTGGATAAGTGAGGATTTAATTTGTATTAAGCTGTGACATACTTTGAAACAAGTTAATTGTAAAGTACGACATTAATGTAAATTAAAGTCGGATTTAAGAAGATATTTTTAATAATGAAGAATTATTAAATGAGCTTGCTACCTAAAATATACACATTATATAACCCTTGTTTAAGTCTTCAGTATTAAGAAATAATTACAGAATAAAAATACGATGATTATTTCATTATACTCACAGAATACTTTATTTTTAACAAAAAGTCCTTAATTTACATTCAGAAAATTTGGTAAATATTGGTGTCAATATAACCTTAAAGTAAACTTCAGAAATCGTAAATTAACATTACGTACTACAACTATTACGTCATAGATTTTGATGACGAAGGTGGATTGATTGGTGCTTTCTACCATAGTATAAATTCCGTCCTAAAAATTATTCATATTATTATACATACTTGCAGTCTTTTCCGGTCGATCGATGTTACCATTTTCTTTATTTTGTTGAAGTACTTAATCCAAAGAAATATCCCAGCTTGTGTAGAGTAGGTACAACATTCGATAAATAAAGGAATCCCTTATATGTATACATATATGTATACAAAACAGGATATCCATGATATTTGTAAATATTTTATTTTAAATATATTTTCTCGCCTTCAATAGAGTGCTAAACAGATTAAGTAAAGCACATAGAAGATTTTAGAAGTTTGCTTTTGAAATTGGTTTTTGTATTGATGTTCTATAATATAGCTTCCAAAGCTGTTAAGAGCTCACTATAATAAGTAAATAAGCAATTCCGGGAAGTCAGATCAGTTCACTATACTGAATGTATTGTAGGTACTTCTACTTTCGATAGAATTATTGGTTATTTTTTATATAATTAATAGCCGATTGCCATACATGTTAAAACTCCATGATAATAAATTAATGAATAATGAAATAAAATTCCACACAGAGAATTCAAAAGATTTGGCGTTTAACCTAGGCATTTTCTTGTTTGTATTGAATCACACTGATGGGTAGCAGTTCAGATGCGCTCATTAAAAAATATTTAATTGATCGTAAGGAGCCTGTAAAACTAAACAGTAATGTAACTGTAAATGTAGGTAGTCTACGGAACAATATTTTAGTAAACAACTGAAACGAAATCGTCTTATTCCGTATATATTATATTCTAGTTTCCAGTGCTAATTTTGGTTTTTAATAAACCATCTTCAGTGGAATAATCAATTTCGAAAACCTTAAATACTTACATCTAAATGCAATGCATGCTTGAATTTATTTCATACTAGCTGAACCGGCAGACGCTGGTCTGCCCTTCCCGCTAGGTGGCGCGATGATATATATAATATATAATAATTCGGCCACAGCGCCAGCTGTCCGGTTCAGATATTGTGATTTTCTTTTTTGCCACTTAACCAACATATATTGTAAATGTGAGTCATTTTGATCCATAAACTTGAAATTTCTTTATAACTTGATTACAGTGCCACCTATCGTATCCTAGCATAGCTATGAATCATCGTTTCAACAAAACAAATATATTATGTGAATATGACCTAAATCGGTCAAGTCAGATTTACACGATCACCAACAGACAGATCAATGAATATAGATATAAATATTTTTCTCCAGATCTTCCAGATTTTTTTTTCAATGGAAAACATTCAATTGAGGTATTTCCATTCATGATGTATAACGAACGAAACAAAAAAAATCAACCAAATATGTTCCTATCGTCAGTTATAATCGAGAGTGCGTATAAAAATAATGATTTTTGTAGTTTGTCCGAATTTTCCGACATTCCTTTGTAATTGTACCGAATTGTTTTTTACCTGAAAACTTTTCCAGGACCATAACGAACAATACAAAAATCCTATAGAACAAAGCACTTTTGGTTTTTCCCGAATTTTCCAATTGCATACATACATATTGCTGTAATAAATCGGCTTACGCGATTTATTTGTTAAAATTTAATATTTTTGTTTCATGCATTTATTTCATTATTTTGTATTTTCCCAAATCATTCCGGTCAATATTTCGTAAAACCCCTCTCCTTAAATTAAGAAGGGCGGCACAAGAAATCTTTTAAACTAAAACCACACCTATCGTCTATATACATGGACCAATGAGAAATGTATACATATTGCTAAAAAGAAATATATTAGTTCTAAGTCTGTCAAGGGAAATGAAATATACAAGTACCTTTAAAAGAATGCATAAATATTCGTTAAGGGAAAGTATAAGTGTGTGAAATAAAGCTGTTACGTGTAAGTGATATACGCAACTGTTGGCACGAGCCACTTTAAAGCAGACGGTCAGTAGATATCCTTTACATGAGTTTCAAGTAGTTTATTATGGGGTGGTTTGGAAACTCTATTGTTAAAATTGCATAAATACGTCAATAGTAATTGGTAATGCGGAATGTATGTAGAGTTCTGAGTTGTAACAGAGCACAGACCACACTCGAAGAAGAACATGTGTGCGCAACAGACCTTTAGTCAAGTGTGTTTTAGACATTCTTACGTCTACTGAAAAAATATTAGATCACACACAGTGGTGTCTAAATTATATTAATGACAAGACCAACATAAGAAGGTACATGTAAAAGGCGTACTTTCAACTAACATATCCAAATTAACTTCGACCAATAAGAACTAAAAATGGGCACGTTAACTGTATACAGGGTGTGAAAGAATTAGACCAAGAACTGATAAAACTAGGTGCAGAAGAAAAATAAGGAGAGTTCCGGCAGAAGTTCCAACAGTTCGACAATTCCGCAAAGGATCTCAACCTCGACTTGAGTTATCCTATAAAACAATCGCAGTTTTATGTTGTGTGTTAAGAATTCGGTCTAAGAGAGTATGAACTGCCTATAATTGTGTAACCAGTTGAATTCCTTTTGAAAAATTGTGTTATGTAATTTTTTGTTGTTGTGTCCTTTTTCTGCGTTATATAAATTATATTCAAGCTATTGTAATAAATAATTAAATTCACCAGTGAGTGATATTTGATTTGTGAGTTTGGTTAATTTGTGGTGATGTAGACGATAGGCTGGATGGCAATAAGGTCGGTAAGTCGTTAGTATATTTTGTTTTGTTTTGTTGTGGTCAATGTTAAATTTGGGCTTAAATTTACGGAGAATCATCAGCGGGATTATTATAGCTTTGCGTAAATAAGATTTCAGAGGCCGAGATAGCGCCAAGTACATTCTTTTTTTTTTTATTTGTTTAATGTTTTATCGCATACTGTAATGTTTATTGTATTATAAGAAAAAGTACCTTAGCATTATTAAATATTTAGTTTTATTGAAAAAATACATGTTTTGCTTTATCTCAATCCCGTAACACCCCACGCTCGAGGAGATCATAGCTACTTGACCAGCTTGTCGCGTTACTCAACAGCACGTGACACGTGAGTGGAAAAAAATTAATATAATTATTATATCTAATTAATGTAACTATAGTTTACATTTGGTGGCAGCGAAACCAACATTCTCCGATACCACAGGTGTAGGTGTTACATTGCATTCTCAAATCAACTTTTTTATTTGAAAAGATAGACCTATGGTTCCTGAAGCAAAGTTTTAGGAATTAGTCCAAATAAGAAAAATGTGTGGGAAAAATAAAGGCGTTGTTGCCAGATTGGGGGCTATTTCAGAGAAACATATTTTCTTAAATGGCAACACCGCATTTTTTTTTAACAATTTCTAATACATCGTAAGATTCTAGACAAAACAAAGAGGATGCAAGTTTTTGATTAGAGTGGCGGTTTACGAGCTAATAGTGCCTAACCTTTAATACATTTTCCCACATTAAAGGAATAACAAGGAGGCTATGTTTGTCCCTGGTGTCATAACATGACAATAAGTTCTGTGTAATCTTGAATTAAAATCGATCGTATGACACCTCAAGAGAAAATTGAATTAATTTTTTTACATGTTGGTGGTTTAAGTTTGCGAAAAGCATGCACTGAATTCCATGTTAGACATCCCAACAAACCTCGTCCTAATCCAGAATTTTTAAGACAAAATTTGGTTAAGTTGAAAGCTACAGGAAGTGTGCATCCAAGGATTCGACAAAGAAGTAAAAATACTGCGGTACAAGAAAATATTCTTTTGGGAAGTGTTGAAAACCCAAATCGATCTACAAATAAGATTGCGCAAGCAGTGGTCTGCTCTCAGACTACAGTTTGGACAACCTTAAATTCAAATAAATTCCATCCCTATAATATGAAAAGTGTACAGTAACTTCATGACAAAATTACAGATGTTGGTATGATAATAATCCTTGTTGGGCTGAAGATAGGCGGGGACAGATCAATCCTAAAGTTAATGTTTGGTGTGGCATATTTAACAACAGAGTAGTAGGTCCTGTTTTCATAGAAGGGAATTTAACGGGTGCATGGTACTTGACATTGTTACGAAATCAATTAGAAAACTTTATTGATGAGCTTCCTCTAAATGACAAAAGTATATTTTCTTGTACCGCAGTATTTTTACTTCTTTGTAGAATCCTTGGACGCACACTTCCTGTAGCTATCAACTTAACTAAATTTTGTCTTAAAAATTCTGGACTAGGACGAGGTTTATTGGGATGTCTAACATGGAAGTCAATGCAAACTTAAACCACCAACATGCAAAAAATTTAATTAAATTTTCTCTTGAGGTGTAATAAGATCCATTTTAATTCAAGATTACACAGAACTTATTGTCATGTTATGACACCAGGGAAAAACATAGCCTCCTTGTTATTCCTTTAATTAATGTTGGAAAATGTATTAAAGTTTAGGCACTATTAGCTCGTAAACCGCCACTCTAATCAAAAACCTGCAGTCTATTTGTTTTGTCTTGAATCACAAGAAGTATTAGAGATTGTTAAAAAAATGCGGTGTTGCCATTTAAGAAAATATGTTTCTCTGAAATAGCGCCCAATCTGGCAACAACGCGTTTATTTTTTCCACACATTTTTCTTATTAGGACTAATTCCTAAAACTTTGTTTCAGGAAACAAAGATCTATCTTTTCAAATAAAAAAGTTAGCCTATGTCAAGATTTAAAAAAATAACCTGTATATAAGAATATGTAAAACTGAGAAGGTTATAAATGTATTTATTATTAAACCTCTAAAGAATAAATACCATTTTGACACGATATTTGAATCACTTCTTATTAATCAGAAATAAACTACCCAGTAGAATTCGCCATTATTAGAATTATTATAAATGAGTACCTACCTATTATAATTATCATGTTAAGGATAAAATAAAAACAATAAAACTAAGCACGCAATTTTACAACCTCTCTTCTTTAAAATCAACTCATGATTATCACTCTATCAGTTTCAAATTGGTAAATAGAATAACATTTCTTTTCGAAGCTCACTATAAAATAATCGAATAAATATTTATTCAGTATTTGCTTGCTGAGCATGAAAGACTCCAGTACTACCTACAATACACAAGTTGCGCTGGTGAATTATAATTAAATTCCCGCAAAGCAAATTCTGAAAATCTGTCCGTGTTTAGCCACAAAAGCGTCTCCTACAGGATATTAATTGATTGTCTGTTATTCTAAATCAAATGCCTTGTAACATTTACGTTGGTTGCGATTAATATCAGATGATGTACCTCATGTATTTATGTTTCGTAATGTTACTGAGAATTATGAAGGCATTTTGCTTGCGACTGAATACATATATACTTGTATAAAAGACGTTTAAATTGAGTTGCGCTAATAAATTTACATTGAATTACATGACTTGGGAAATATACAAAATAAATATGAAGGCAAAGTTAAACATATTCACAGAAATGTTTATATAGTATATACACAGTTGAGATATTTGATCATTCCATGTTCTTATTGGAAGACATTTGTGACAAATAATTATATTATTAAGTACCTATATCCTATATACCTACTTAATCGGAAAAACGTTTGTTTTTCTGATTAAAACGTCGGTTAGCGTAATCATTGATTAAAACGCCGATTGGTACAAATTTGCCTTTTTCGCACACCGATTAGCCCTAATCATTGATTAAGAACGTCGTTAATCGAAGAAATGTTAAACGATGTTTTAAGTACCTGAAAAAATATTCAACAGTGATTAGGATTACTTACACATGCGCTTAACCTAAAAATCTTCTCTATTATTTTTGACAGCCTTTATGTTTTCATCACTGATCTGTATAATATAAATAAATATATTATACAGATCAGTGCTTTAGATACACATATGCTTGATTCATCTATTTTACATGAAAGTCACGTTTCTCTTTTAATTAAGCATGTTGTGCGATGTTATACGAAAATCCGTTGCTATAGCATTGCAAAGAAACAAACAGAAGTAGAACGTGGGGAACTTGTAAGAAAAAAGCTCTCCAAATTAATACTTTTTTATTACCAGTGTTATTTTCTATTACTATCTGGCTATATCTGACTATATTTTTAACTATTTCTATTATAAAAACTATTAAGCTGTCAATATGTCACTCTATATTTTTTGACAATATCAAAACTAAAACTGACATTCGAAAAGGTCTTTCAACAACAATAACAATTAAATAACAACTAAATAAATGTTCCATTCTTGTCCATTCCAAGGTACGTTCATTTATTAACATTTCTCCCCCTTGAAATCACAAAACATTTTCACCTTCAATTAGGCCAATTGGACAAATCTTTGATACTGATCTTCTGTAGGTCCCTGTATTTGTTTTAATGTCTACCACACGCACTTTCTGGTCTTTTCCTGGATAAACAGCAGTTATTCTTCCTAATGGCCAATTGTTTCTTGGTAACTGATTATCCATCAGTACGACTACTTCACCTACTTCTATATTTCTTGTTTCTTGCAACCATTTGGACCTAGCAGTTAGAGTAGGCAAATATTCCCTTACCCATCTGTGCCAAAATCTGTCTACCAACTGTTGGGCAAATCTCCATTGCTTTCTCAAATCAAATTTTTGTTCAAATATTCCTGGTGGTTTAACAATGCTCGATGTTCCGATCAAAAAATGATTTGGAGTTATACTTTCAAAATCATTTTCATTTGACGACACATAAGTCAGAGGTCTGCTGTTAACTATGTTCTCTGCTTCTACTAAAACTGTCTGTAAAACTTCTAATTTTGGAATTCTTTCCCTTAAAATAATCTTTAGTGTTTGTTTTACTGTTCGTACCATCCTCTCCCAAGCACCTCCCATGTGAGGACTTGCTGGAGCTATAAATTTCCAATCGATATTTTGTGCCAAACAATTTTTCTTAATTTCTTCATCATCTACTTCATTTAAAGCTTTACGCAGTTCTCTGTCTGCTGAACAAAGGTTAGTTCCATTGTCACTCCATATACAAACTGGTTGTCCTCTTCTTGCGATAAATCTTCTTATAGCTAAGATAGCCGAACCTGTATTAAGAGATTCCGCAAGTTCTAAGTGGACAGCTCTGACAGATAAACAAGTGAACAGTACACCATATCTTTTTTCATGTCTTCGGCCTATTACAACATCTATTGGCCCAAAATAATCAATTCCCACAAAAAAGAAAGCTCTTGGGGGTTGTTGTAATCTTTCTAATGGAAGCTGACCCATTTCCGGCATTATAGGCTTTGCTTTCTTAATTTTGCAAAAATTACAGCTATTTATTACTGAGGCTATAAGTTTCCTTGCTTGGGTTATCCAATATTCTTGTCTTATTTCATTAAGAACTAATTGTGTCCCTGCATGTCCATTTCTTTCGTGATATTCCCGTACAAGGAGCCGTGTAAAAGGGTGACTGTGACTTAAAATAATGGGTCGTTTTGTCTCCATCTTTAATTCGGGGCAGTTATCTATTCTTCCTTTTAAGCATATTAGATTATCATTTAAGCATGGTGAAAGTGGGAAAAGCTTGCTATCTTTATTAACTGATTTTCCTTTTACTAGTGTCCTATATTCTTGACAAAAGGAGTCTTTTTGTGACTGAAGACACCAAAGTTTTTTCGCATTCTGAATTTCTGAACATGTTAAATATTTTTCTTTATCTGAAAAATATGGTTTCTTTTGGACTTGTCTTATGAATCGGAATACATAGGCTGTGGAATTCAATAGTTTTCTTAAAGATGAAAATTTTGATATGTCAGGTAGGTACGAATTTTTAATATTTTCTTCTGCATGACTTAAAAGGAGTATTTGCGATTCTTCAATGTAATTTTTGCTTAGATGATGCTCAATATTTTCTTCTGGCCAAAAACATGGTGACTGATACAAGAACTCAGGACCTTTTAACCATGGGCTTCCACTTCTAAGATCAGCTTCTTTATCGTCTCTTGTCGCTTCGTCAACTATATTTAATTTCGAAGGTACCCATTTCCATTGTGAAACGTCAGTGTTTTCTAAAATTTCTCCTACTCTGTTACTAACAAAAGACGGTAATTTCTTTGAGTCCGTTCGTAACCAATTTAGAACAGTCGTGGAGTCTGACCAAAATACAATTCTATTTATTTTAAGTGTATGTTGGTGTTGGATTGTTTTTGCCAAACGGCTTGCAAGTACTGCTGCTTGTAGCTCTAAACGGGGTATCGTCAGGGTTTTTAGTGGACATACTTGATTGCGAGACATAACTAATGAAATTTCAATTTTTTCTCCTGCTTCAAATCTGAAATAAGCGACTGCTGCAAAGGCTTGTTTACTTGCATCACAAAACAAGTGTAGCTGTATATTTTTTACTTGAAAATAATTGGAAACATAGCATCTTTGAACTGTGAAGGATTTTATTTTCTCCAAACCATTAAGCCAAAGTTTCCATTTTTTATTTTGTGCATCTGAAATCTGATCATCCCATTTTATTCCACTTTTCCAAATATCTTGCATTAAGATTTTCGCTTTCACAATATAATTTCCAAGGATTCCTAATGGGTCAAACAAAGACATGATAACGCTTAACATTTCTCTTTTTGTAGGTATTTTTTTTCCATCTAAAATATTTTGATCTACTTTATGTAAGCTAATGCAAAAGCTTAACACATCTTCTTTTGGTAGCCATCTTAGTCCTAATATTCTTTGGGGTGCAGAATCTTCAAATATTTTTTCTGCCGTACGTAATTCTTCGGGTATATTTTGAAAAACTTCCTCCGAGTTAGAAATCCATCCTCTTAGCTCAAAACCGCCCATCTTATGGATAGCTATTACTTCATTTATTAATTTTGATGCTTTTTCTGGAGATTCTGAACTATCAATGTAGTCATCCATGTAGTGTTGATTAATAATGGCGTCAACAGCTTCAGGGTACACCTTTTCATATTCTAGGGCATTAATATTCTTGATATATTGGGCGCTGTATGGTGATGACACCGCTCCAAAAATCATCACCTGAACAACGTATGTCTCAAAATCGTTTGCCGGGGAATCTCTCCATATAATTCGTTGAGCATGCTGGTCTTCATCATTTATTTCAACCATATGAAACATCTCTCGTATGTCAGCTGAGAAGGCTATGGGCTTTTCTCTAAACTTTGCAATTACGCTGATAAGTGAATTGAGCAAATCTGGACCTTTGTATAAAAAATCATTTAGACATTTTCCGTCGACTTTTGAAGCAGCATCCATAACTAAACGAATTTTACCAGGCTTATTTGGGTTTACTACACCAAAATGAGGTAAGTACCATATTTTTTTGTGAGATTCTTCTTCTTCTTCAATAGATAGTTTTCTAATGTATCCTTTCTCTTTATATTCTTTTATTTTCTGAGAATAAGCTTGTCCGAAATCTTGATCTAAACTCATTTTTCTTTCTATAAACCTAAAGCGTTGAAGTGCTACATTTTTACTGTCGGGAAGTGTTTCTTCTGTATCTTTCCATAACAATCCTGTTTCCCATCTACCATTTTTTCTTCTTGAAATATTTTTTATTAAGTTTTCGGCTTCCTCATCTTCTTTTATTGATTTTGTGTCTTGATATTTTACCCCTAAAGATTCAATTGTAAAAAAATATTTTACCATATCGTGGAGATCTTCACTGTGAGCTTCGTCGTCTCGAACAAGGAAATTTACATAATGGTCTAATCTTCCTTTAAATTGGGCTACATTTCCGTGGACTATCCATCCGAGCTTAGTACGTGACAAGGCTGGGGAATTTTTGGGGCCTTCTATAAGTTCTCTGGTTGTTATCAGTTCCCAATAGTCCTGGCCAATTAGCAGTTTTGGTTTAATACTCTCAATGTTTGGAAAATTAATATGTTCTAAATGTTTCCAGTTGCTTTTAATGCGCCTTGAATCAACATTTTGTATGGGCAAATCTAAATCTTTTGAGGTATATATATTTTCCATTGGGTAAAATTTATCTCTGTCAATATTCGAAATGCTGAAGGACACTTTTCTTGATCTTGACTGTTTTGTTGTATGCTGGTCAGTCCATTTTAAGCGCAGAATAGTTTCTTCTCCGACCAGATTAAGTTCATTTGCCAAACTTTCATCAAGTAGACTGACAGTGGCACCATCATCTAATAGAGCATAAATTTCAATTTCAATTGTTTCTGTTCTTAAAATTACTGGAACAATTTTCAGTAACACTTCTTTTCTATAATTTTGTAATGTATGTCCCACTATATGATTTCCTGTTTCAAAAATATTTTCATTCTGTAAATTTCTTGCATCAGCTCTTGCTCTAGGTTCCGTTTTATTTGTTTTGAAGTGTAGAAGTTTATGGTGAATTTTTTGACAGTCATCAATAGTACACTTTCTTTTATTTCGGCAATTACTAATTCTATGGTAGCTTTTTAGACAACAAAAGCATACCTTATTTTCTTTGACTATTTTCCATTTATCTTCTATTGATTTTTCTATAAATCTTTTGCACATGTCTAAGTTATGATTTTCTTTGCATAAAAGGCATTTATTTTCTTGTTTATTTCCTGCTACAACTAAAGTCCTTTTAAAATTCGGATTTAGCTGTCTTTGTGATGACATGCTTTGAACGTAGCTAGCAGCATTGGCTTTTTCGTTTACCCATTTCTTAAAATCACGAAGTGAGTATTTACCTTTATTGTTCGCAACTTTCTCACCCCATGATAGCTGCATACCAAATGGTAGTTTCTGCATTAAGTCGTCCATTAACTGGGGGCATGACAGGTAGTTTTCCATACTGAGTGATTCAAAAGTCAGGACAAGATTTGATACAGTTTCCGAAAATTGGGTAAGTGCAACAAAATCATTGTTTTTTACGATAGGTAAGTTTTTAGCTTCACTTACCATGTTTCTGACAATAATATCAGGTCTGCCATATTTATTTCGTAGAATATCTATTATATCTGTGGCAGGAACCGACATGGAAATTAACAGACCTTGTACAGATCTAAGGGCATCACCCTTTAGGCTTTTTCTTAGCCTACAAATATTTTCTTCGTCTGATAGTCCTAGAGCTTTTGTTGTGTAGGTGTAATTACTATAAAAGCTTGGCCACTCCTTACCATTTCCCGAAAAAATTGGCAGTTCTTTATCTATTGTCTGTCTAAGAAGAATTTTTTCTAATCTGTCATCTTGACAAAATGTCTCCATTTCTAAATCATTTTTACTAGAATCTACTACATCTCTATGGCTGCTATTACAACTTTCTGTTTTTAAATCATTTTTGTTAGTTTCAAGCCAAGTTTTTACTTTCTGCAAACTACCTTGTTCCTCTTTTTCAAATATATTATTCCTACCTTCAGAGACTTCTTTCAGTCTTCCTCTATTTTCAACAAATTCATTTATTATCGAGTTTCCTTTGCTTAACTGTATTTGTAGTTCTAAATCTAAAAATTCTTTTTCTTTCCGAAGTCTTGCTTCTTCTAATTCTCGCTCAAATTTAAGTCGCCTTTCTTCTAATTGTCGTTGTCTTTCTTCTAAGTCTCGTTTATATTTAAGCTGTTTTTCTTGTAGTTCTATATTAGCTAACTTTTTCTGATGTTCTAACTGTAAACATAGTATTTGACTAGGTAACAATGAAGATTTTTTCGTACCTTTACTGCTTGAGGTAATTGTGCTATTAGGTTTATTTTTACTACTGGTACCTTTGTCATCATTACTTTTCATCATATTTTGCATTAAATGTTTTGAATGGAGTATAGAGGCATTACTGAACCCAAAAAAATCTTCGGTACTCTCTTTCTCATTCCTATTTTGTAAAGTTTCTCCTAAATTTGACGAATTTTTTCTGCTGTCGGACATGACATCATCTGACTTTCTCGATCTATTATCCATAATTCTTCTATCTGTACATCTATAGGGCTGAATAAAGTTCGTCGAAGGACCACAATGTTATTTTCTATTACTATCTGGCTATATCTGACTATATTTTTAACTATTTCTATTATAAAAACTATTAAGCTGTCAATATGTCACTCTATATTTTTTGACAATATCAAAACTAAAACTGACATTCGAAAAGGTCTTTCAACAACAATAACAATTAAATAACAACTAAATAAATGTTCCATTCTTGTCCATTCCAAGGTACGTTCATTTATTAACAACCAGTAAATATTTCAAAAGGAATGTATTGTTTTTTTGAGTATTTTTTTTTAGATTTCTCTTAATAAATAAACATTTCAATATCCTCAGATGCAGATTTTAATTTGAAAGTTCATGTTCTGTTACATACTTTTCAAAGATTTTAGGGATTTCAAATTAGCGCCTTTATTTTATGTTATTGCGCATGTGCGTCAGCCCCGTGCGCAGTTCGTATTTGATTACAATTTCTAACATGCTATTGCTTATCCATTTATATTATACAGATCAATAGTTTTCATATGCATTTATTTGCTGTACGAAAGTATTTTTTGGAATTAATTAATAATTATTTTGATTAGTGATTTAGTAATTGTATTGCTTCTTCTATAAATGAAATGAACAGTATAATTAAAAATAAAAATAACATAAAAATAAATATATGTAACTTGCTACAGAAATATAATTAATTGACGATCAGGAAAATATTATCTTTTCTGATCAGGACCATTTAGTTTTGGAATTTTTTAAATTCTGCTACAGTTCTGAGCCATTATATCAATTAGTGAAGATTTTAAATAAACTGTGGCAATTTATGCTTGCGTTTGCTTTTGTCTCTTTGCAGTTGCATTTACTAGCAGCTTATTAAAACATCATTCAGTCGATCATATTTTGGACTCACTCTATTGTTATTAACATATTAAACTATATTTAGAAATAAAATTGAAAATTTGGAAGAAATCCTACAGAAGCTGGCAGGTTCACGTTGAGAGCTGATGCAGACACTTTAAGTACTTTTGGCTGGACTGGGTTTGGATGAATAATGGACATGCTTGTAAAAGTGTCCTTCTTCAGCAAATCACTTAAGGCTGGACGCCCGCTTCAAGCTGAGTTCGATTTGAAATAGGCGTACCACTGTTTTCTTCGTGCAAATGTAATAAAAGACAAATGTTTAAGGGTCCGCGTGCTCTGTCTTATGCTGAGGAAAAAGATAGAGAAAAGAACTTGTCACCTAATCTAATCTGCCTGTAATTTATGGCTGCGTTATGGTCTCAGATAATCGCCGGTTGGCCGACACGTTTGGCAGTCGGGAAGCAACCCCCCCCTAAATTAGACAATCTATATTTTCTCAAACACACAAAAAAGGTGAAGCTGAATATGTAAAATCACCTGCCGGATTCAAATTTTGAGTTGGAAAATAAAATCGAAATCGCAAAAAGATCGAAAAATCGTTTTTTTGTGTAAATTTTAAAATTTTCATTTTCTTCAATTTTTAATACTTATCTCGTGATATCTTAGCAATGCAGAGAGCTAGGGATCTGTTTTTTTTAAGGTTATACCCTAAAGTATTTGGATGATACTAGTGTTTTCGATTTTTCTTTATGGTGTGTAAATTTTATAAAAAAAAAAAAAAGTTTTAGTAGACGACCAATTTGTGTAACGTATTTTTCAGGTATCGAGTAACTAATCTTATTTTTCAGAATTTACCCATATATATGTGAAACAAAATAAAGCCAACATTCCAAAATTATTTTTTGTGCAAGAAATAAATTTCTAGATCGTTTCAGAAGCAAATTATTGCGAGTCAAATATAATAATTATACTCCCAGCCCGCAAGCCGTGTGAGTCCTAACATGCGCTTCTAGCAGGTATAGCGTTAGGGACGGGAAGAGATATTGCTTTTACTTTCTGATACGTAGTATAAGGAAGTATTGTGACGCTGACATTGTATATATACACTATATTGTAAAGAAAATATCAACGGTTTCGATAAAATAATGTCCGAGTAACGATTACTTTCTTAACATACACCGATCTCAGAAGTATTTTACAAACTGCGTAAAAACTGCCCGAAATGGTAGGCGGAGCTACATCGCGACACAATGTGCGAGCGTACCACATACTCTATTTGATTTCAGTGAATTTCGCCCAAATTTCAAAATTTTGTTTTCCGTTTCGTGACCTTATTTTTAAAAATTAAGAAAAAATAAAATTTATGTATTGCTGTTGAGTGTTACATAATTTTAAATAAAGGCTTGTTTTTTGAAATTTCTTACATTTTTATTTTTATTTAGGGCCCTTTGGACAATTTCGAAGAAATTACGATTTATCCATTGAAAGGCATTGTTTTCTTAAATTAGCGTGTAAATTCGGTAAGGTTTTCATGAAAAATACGATTAGGAAATGGGAAAAACGATTTCGAGGCCGGGCGTACAGCCTTAATATAATAAAAGAAACCTGTGTCTGTCTGCAAACCATTCTGGCATTTTCATATCTCACTTGCAGATGGCGTAGTAAAAATAAATGGAAGCCACTACATGTGCCCTTTTTCCATAGAACGATAAATTTGACATGTGCTTCTTTCTGACACGTTTTAAAATTGTGTTTTAAAGAAAAAAGGGGAAAAACGAGTTCTGAGAACGACTAGCGATGAACAAAATGAAGTTGACAGTGATTCGAAGGCTGATTATCGTGAAAGAAAAAGCTTAGGCCGAAAACGAAAAATAAACAGGGAGCAATGGAAGACAAACAAGAGAAAAATAGCAAGGAATAGCTGAAAAAAGTATACTAATAGTAATAGTAAGGATACCTAACTAGATTTAGAGCTAAATTTTTATATTTGAGTTTTGGATTGATTGGGTGCCACAGCCTCTGCGAAAAGTTTCCTTGTGGTTCGTGGGTGTTGTAGACGAAAGTGCTACGAAGCGGTACCAGGTAGACTTCAGCAAGAATTTTTAGAAAAATTTTGGGCTTTGACAGATAAGAATAAACAGGATAACTTTCTTCTTGGTTGCATGCTTCCATCTGAACCAAAGAAAAGAGTTGCAGTTTCAAAGTGCAAGTTAAGAATGAAGTGGCCATATGCTCTTAAAATCGACAGTTGTACGACAGAGGTGTACAAAATTTTTTTTTGAATATATTTCAAATTTCGTACAAACGCATACGGATTATTCATCAAAAGACCTTACAAGAAGGAAATATTTCTATTAGCGACAGAAGAGGCGAACATGCGAACAGACCTCACAAAATAAATACAGAAACCTGGGATCTAGTAAATGATTTTTTGGCACAAATACCACATAAAGAATCTCATTACAACCGGTCTAAATCCAAAAGGAAGGTTTTTGAGAATCCTGCTTTAAATGTCAAGGTATTCTTTACCGGATTTCAGCAGTATTTTTTTGAAAAAACCAGACGTACGCTAAGCTTGAAATAAACCCAAATGATCCATGCAAAATAAGCCAAGCGCTACATGAGAGAAAAGTGCAAGCATACAAAGACAGCAAAAAAAAAATTATAGAAAATATAAAAATGATAGGTCAACTTTAGTTATCGAGTTGGATTACGCACAAAACTTGTCTTTGCCAAAACTTATTGTTTCGCAACAGCTTTACAAGCGACTTCTGTGGCTGTACGTTTTTAACGTGCACTGTGATAATAATGATACTTTATTGAACACGAAGCATTTGTAATTCATTTCTTGAGAAATGTGATTAGTCGAGAACCGAACATAAAAAATATTGTACTTCTCTCAGATGCTGCCGGTGGACAAAATAAGAATATGAATAGGATACATTACTGCTTGTGGTTTGCAAAATCACAAAGTCTTAACTTTCGACACATTTTTCCTGTCCGTGGCCACTCGTATTGCGTTTGCGACCGAAATTTTGGTCTTTATGGCAAGCTCTTGAAACGACTGGAAACGATAAAAACTCCGAAGACACATAACTTTTTTAAGAAAATAAATTAGTAGAAAAACTGACCTTGACATTATAAATTGATGCCTTTTGCATCACTAACCCAAATTTGAGATTCTAAAATTACAAAATAAATTCAAAAAACGCGAAACGACAATGCCTTAGTTTACGATAGGTAAACGCTCCTTTTAAATATTGTTCCTAAATCTTTGACACAAAATGGTGCTTCTTTAATAACTATATTTTTTCAATTACAGTATCCACAAATTCTTCTACTTGCTGAAAAACTGTAACCTGTTGGGCTCTGTATATACTGACTTTCTGTTCGAAACTTATTTGTCCATTTCACTTGATAATATTTCGTATATATCTTGCCAAATTGGTGCACCTGTCAAACTTACAATTTTTTGTTTGTTTTTTGCATTGATGATATCTACAAACACAAACAACAGCGTGTCTGCCTCTCTGGGTAGGACACAACATTTATTTTGGTTGGGTTGGATGTATTATTTTGATGTAGCACAGCCTTAAAACTGCTTACGTATACAAGTTAAAATTTTTACTGTAGATTTAGCATCAAGACTACATTTCTATGTGAAAAAATTAGAATTTTAGGGGCTGGCCTTTTTGATATATTAAATCCCAAAAATTACTGTTTTATGTATTGGCAATATCTGGAGGTCCATAGAAATAATGAGATGTGGCCACCACACGACTTTCTTATACATATGAGTGTTTTAAATTATACAATTTTAAGATATACAAAAATTATTCAAAATCCTATTCTAAGTCCTTCTATTCTCTTAATAAATCTCTATAGAATGCATACTATACGAGATATTCGAAAAAAAGTGCTTCTCGCTAAGAGTAAAAGTGTTATTTCCGGTCCGAATTTTGAATTTTTTTTATATACAAGTTATTGAAAATTAAGTTCTAAATACTTTTATTGTCGTAACGTACCTGTCTAAAAAGCATGACTTGCAAAATATTTGCAAAAAACTGATTTTCGATAAGAGTAAAAGACCTACTTCTACTACTTTAATTTCGAAAAACTTTCAAAATAAAACTCTTCTCAAATTTAATTTTGAGTATATATGAATTCTTTATAAATTTGTTTAAACTTAGTAGTTGACGAAATATTGGCAAAATTCGATTTTTTCACTGAAGTAAACTACTACTTCCGGTCTGCCGATTTTACTGAAAATCTAATAAGATCTCAAGAGAGAGATCATACTCGTAAATACAAAATTTGGAATTGGTAGCTACAGCGGTTTGACCGCTACCGTGGTCACACACACACACACAGGCACACATACACAGACATTTTTTAAAAACCACTTTTTCGGTATCAGGGGACTACGTATAAGAAAGTAAAAAATGAGGTGTGCCACCACACGACTTTCTTATACGTATGAGCGTTTCAAATTATAGAATTTTAAGAATTTTTTTATACAAAAATTATTCAAAATCCTATGCTAAGTACTTCTATTCTCTTAATAAATCTCTATAGAATGCATACTTTGCAAGATATTATCAAAAAATGAGGTGTGGCCACCACACGACTTTCTTATACGTATGAAAGTGTTACTTCCGGTCCGAATTTTGAAATTTTATATATACAAAAAATATTGCAAATCCAGTTTTAAATACTTTTGTACTCTTGATAAATATACATAGAATGCATAACTTACGACATATTTGCAAAACATCGCTATTCGATAAGAGTAAAAGTGGTACTTCCGGTCTGAATTATGAAATTTTTTTTATACAAAAGATATTTAAAAGTACGTTCTAAATACTTTTATACTCGTACTGTGCCTGTCTAGAAAGCATGACTTGCGAGATATTCGCAAAAAACTGATTTTCGATAAGAGTAAAAGACCTACTTCCGGTAGGAATTTCGAAAAACTTTATTAACACAATTTTTCTCAAATTTAATTGTGAGTACATTTGAATTCTATATAAATTTGTTTAAACTTAGTAATTGACGAAATATTTGCAAAATTCGATTTTTTCACCGAAGTAAACTACTACTTCCGGTCTGCCGATTTTGCTCTAAATCTAATCAGTTCTCAAGAGGGAGATTATATTCGTAAATGCAAAATTTGGAATTGATATCTGTAGCGGTTTGACCGCTATCGTGGTCACAGACAGACACACACACAGACATTTTTTAAAAACCACCTTTTCGGTATCAGGGGACTTCAAAACGTGGACATCTGCAAAAATCTCGAAGTCGAAAATTTTCATCACAATACTTCCTTATACTACGTATAAGAAAGTAAAACGGGAGGGCAGCATCAGATTTTAAACTTTGTGAGTTAATAGTCCAAACTGGGTACATATACATATTCAAAGTTTGAAGAATGCGCCTTTCTCCATTCTTAAAAAAATATCTGAAATTTGAGTGAAATTATTAAAGATCTTAAAGGTTATTTCATGTATATGCATAAGAGACATCTAAGACATTTAGTCAAATATACAGAACATTTCATGTTGAAATGAGTGATCTGTATTTGCACAAGATAGCTCTAGAAGTAAAGAAGTGATGAAATTTTCATAAACGCCGATTTTGTCAAAAATGCTGTGCTACCCTGAAAAAACATGACTACCAGAAGGAAACTAAGGCCTGTAATTTTTTTTTTATTATTTTTGAAGTAACAGTACAGGGTTATTGACTATATTTGGACCAATAGATAACTTTGTTATTTGAAGGATTAGAAAAACGTTTAAATTAGGAAAGTTGTAGGATTTCACTCAAGGCGCTAGAATTTGATATCAGAAAAAACAAACGAACGTCGTAAAGCCGTCAAAAACGGCTAACTTAGTTTTTTTTAAATGGAATACCCTATATAATGTTACATAATCTGATTCTAAATAAAATTTCGAGTATATTCCATTTATATAACATATACCTACATTCAACTGTTTTCGCGCTATCGCTGATTGAAAATCGTACTACTACTATGTTTCCATAGAAACCCCGTAATGACTTACGTAAATTCATATACGAAGGGTGTAGAAAACATATTAGTAGTACGATTTTCAATCAGCGATAGCGCGAAAACAGTTGAATGTAGGTATATGTTATATAAATGGAATATACTCGAAATTTTATTTAGAATCAGATTATGTAACATTATATAGGGTATTCCATTTAAAAAAAACTAAGTTAGCCGTTTTTGACGGCTTTACGACGTTCGTTTGTTTTTTCTGATATCAAATTCTAGCGCCTTGAGTGAAATCCTACAACTTTCCTAATTTAAACGTTTTTCTAATCCTTCAAATAACAAAGTTATCTATTGGTCCAAATATAGTCAATAACCCTGTACATTGGAAATATTGTATGCAAAATTTAATCACGTACTGGTTGATTTGATATGGAATGAGCCTACATCTTATCTCGAAATTTTGATTGTGCGGTGTGTATTTAAATTTTTGTATGATTTTAATGTATTGAAGAATTTCGTATATCAAATTCCTTATGTTTGTTTTGTAATTCAATTTAATATTAAATGTAATTTTTGTGTCACTTATACTTTTTTAAAACAGGAAAAGATTAAATTATTATTTTTTTATGAAAAATACCACATTTCGAAGTACATTTTTATCCACGTAAATTAGAATTTGTGTTTTCTGTGCTGTCATTTGCTACGAAAAATAGAATAAAATATAATACTCGTCGTTACTCTTAATTGACTTCAAATAGCAGAAGCCTCACAGATTTATTTAAAAAGTTCCACAAAGATGCTTGCTTAATTCGTATACTTCCATCAGTGCATTCCTCTCACTCGCGACTGATTCGCATTTCTAACTGGAGAAACAAAGATAATGTGACCGAGAAGACGTTCATACATAGGTATCGTCTTTGATCCTGGGGCGAGGATCACGCACTTAATGAAAACAAAAGACTCGGACCAATAAAATTGTTTTCTCTGACATTATTTACACGTGTCCTGACTGTTACGGAGGTGGCACCCGCAAGCACGAGAACCACCTTTGAATGTCTAATAGAAATGGAAAATTAAATAAGATTTAAGAGTGGACGAGAATAGCCAGAAGCCAATCGTGATGTACAATGGTGGCACACTTAAAGTTTACAGCAGAAGATGAACAGAATGAACACATTGCGTACAAAATTAGAACACTATTTTAAAGAGCAGCTATGTATGTAACAGTGTATGATTCTGTTATTTATGGCCGAGCGAGTAAGAGAGCGAGGCCGACATAAAGGGTGGGTGAGTATTATGTTATTATATATAAACTGTAATAGTTTCGGCAGGTCGTACTTGTCTAGTTCAATTTCTGCCCACACCATCTGAAAGTGTTCGAAATGGTTCGAAAGGCAAATAAAATAGCCACCAGCGACTTTTTGCTAGTCGTTACACCGTATAGAGCTGTCTGGAAACGTGTAAAACTTGACGATATAAATATGTATAACCCGATAATATCGCAGTGATGAATAAATATAGAGGATGGACAGCGAATTGATATTTCAGATAATTAAGGCTGTATAACTTTTTTTTGTCAAGTATCCAGCTAAATGTTTATTTAGGAACAGTATCATCTTACATGAACCTAACATATTAGAAGTTCTATTAGTCTCCTACGTTGAAACACGAAGCGAACAAAAGGAAAAAAACGTTAAGTGTTTATATTTTTTCCGAGTTTATATGGAAGAAAAATTCTCTAGTACGCTTAACCTATGCCTGTGTTTTGTTATCCAATAGCATAAAATGCTTATTGTTTTTACTTTGTGCTGATATTTTTTTTCAAGTTTTTCACAGCTACACAAAAAGAGGATCGAATCGCCGTTAATTGCCTTTATGAAACTACAGACCAATTAACCCAAAAGCAAACGCTGGTTTTCATGTTATGGTGTCATAAGATAAATTTAAAAAGTTTCCGAGGTGAGTGTAGGAATATAATTAGACTACGCTGAAAATATCTGAAATGAAGCTCCAAAATTAATTTTTGGAGAAATCCCGGTTTGTGTTGACTATGCAACAAAAAAAAAAAATCTCGAAGCAAATAAAAAGCTATCGAAAGTCCATTAATATATATAGATATAGACAAAGGCATTTTTTCCTAGAGGACATCATTTTTATAGTTTTTTTTTATTTTATGATACTTTTGATAAAGTAAAGTACTCTATTTTGTACCGCGCTTGATGTTGAGTACTAAAAAAAATATTTTTATGGGGAATTCCTTGTAGACCAACTCCAATACTGTGATATTGAAAAGAGGGCAAATTATTTCTTATTTCAGTGCTCAAGTAAGATTGCCTATGTCAATACCTGGAGGCTGGTCATCAGCAAAATCTCAACCTCCTGCAGTCACACGACGGTCCACAACCTTTTGTACATTTGCAAAAAGCATTTTTAAAAGGCCATCAGGCGCAGAAAGTTGGTATGTTATTTTTGGCTGCAATATACTATCTCCTAGCATCCAGCCATCTTTAGGATTCAATTCAATGCCTACTCATTGCGTCATGAGTGGGTAGTAGTACATTAAATTTTACTGGTTTAATTTGGCCACAACTTGAATCAAGCAAGCATACCTATAGTTGTCCATAAAAATATTTTTAACACGAGCATTTTAGAAGACGACTATTAGTATACTAATTGAAATAATTTTGTCATAACAAATACCAGTTTTATTGAAAACAATTTTTAAGCCCTTTCGTACGTATATCACTATCAAAGCTGCAGTAATAGTCATTATAGAAAAAAAAGAATAGATTGTCACACCCAGTGAGTACGTACAGAAATAATATGCTATCTCAAATAATAATTCAGTATTTTTTTTGAAAGAATTTCAATAGTTTGTTTCTAGAGTTAGCTGAAACTAAGATATCTCGAAAAATTAATTTTGATGCACGATTTTAACCTTTTACAGAGCTATCAAATTTTATCCCTACAGTCCCTCTTCGGGGACAATTTACACTTAATTCTGGACACCATAACTCACATGCAAAGAATCACTTGCTTTTCTATAAAATGGTCTCTAGAAAATTTTCAAAAGCAATAGACTGTAGTGGTATTTGCATATCGGTAAAGTTGCACACTACTACATGACGAGACTATAATGCTATATATACTTTTGTTGCTGTTTACCTGTCAATTTAAGAAGTTATACGAAAAGAACGACTTTGATCATGCGCTCTGGCGTTTTTAGTGTTTAAATATCATACGAGTTAAAGCAATACGAATTAAAAAGTCTCTCTGGAGGTTTAAAAGAAATATAAACAAATGCATCATCATTTCATGTTTTCCTTTCTTATAATATAATTTAAATATAAGTATTTTACATATTAACGCTATCATAAAGGCCTAACTTTGGCCCCAGGATGGCTTGCTGGTACTAGTGGCCAAATACATACAGTGGAAATTGTTACCCGGTGAGCTTTTAGGGGATCGCAATTAAAATAAAAAATGAGGTGTGGCCACCACACGACTTTCTTATACGTATGAAAGTGTTACTTCCGGTCCGAATTTTGAAATTTCATTTATACAAAAAATATTCCAAATCCAACTCTAAATACTTTTGTACTCTTCATAAATATATATAGAATGCATAATTTACGACATATTTGCAAAAAATCGTTATTCGATAAGAGTAAAAGTGGTACTTCCGGTCTAAATTTTGAGATTTTTTTTATACAAAAGATATTTAAAAGTATGTTCTAAATACTTTTATACTCGTAATGTACCTGCCTAGAAAGCATGACTTGCGAGATATTCGCAAAAAACTGATTTTCGATAAGAGTAAAAGACCGGTAGGAATTTCGAAAAACTTTATTAAAACAATTTTTCTCAAACTTAATTTTGAGTACATTTGAATTCTTTATAAATTTGTTTAAACTTAGTAATTGACGAAATATTTGCAAAATTCGATTTTTTCACTGAAGTAAACTACTACTTCCGGTCTGCCGATTTTGCTCAAAATCTAATCAGTTCTCAAGAGGGAGATTATATTCGTAAATACAAAATTTGGAATTGATATCTAAAGCGGTTTGACCGCTATCGTGGTCACACACACAGAGAGAGAGAGAGACACACACACACACAGAGAGAGAGAGAGAGAGAGAGAGAGAGAGAGAGAGAGAGAGAGAGAGGGAGAGAGAGAGAGAGAGAGAGAGAGAGAGAGAGAGAGAGAGAGAGAGAGAGAGAGACATTTTTTAAAAACCACTTTTTTGGTATCAGGGGACCTCAAAACGTGGACATCTGCAAAAATCTCGAGGTCGAAAATTTTCATCATCACAATACTTCCTTATACCACGTATAAGAAATTAAAAAATGAGGTGTGGCCACCACACGACTTTCTTATACGTATGAGCATTTCAAACTATACAATTTTAAGAATTTTTTTATACAAAACTTATTCAAAATCCTATTCTAAGTACTTTTATTCTCTTAATAAATCTCTATAGAATGCATACTTTGCAAGATAATCGAAAAAAAAGTGCTACTCGCTAAGAGTAAAAGTGCTACTTCCGGTCCGAATTTTGAAATTTCATGTATACAAAAAATATTGCAAATCTAACTCTAAATACTTTTGTGCTCTTAATAAATATATATAGAATGCATAATTTACGACATATTTGCAAAAAATCGCTATTCGGTAAGAGTAAAACTGTTACTTCCGGTCCGAATTTTGAAATGTTTTTTATACAAAAGATATTGAAAAGTATGTTTTAAATACTTTTATACCCGTAATGTACCTGTCTAAAAAGCTTGACTTGCGAAATATTCGCAAAAAACCGATTTTCGATAAGAGTAAAAGACCTACTTCCGGAAGGAATTTCGAAAAACTTTTTTAAGACAATTTGTTTCAAACTTAATTCTAAGTACATATGAATTCTTTATAAATTTGTTTAAACTTAGTAATTGACGAAATATTTGCAAATTTCGATTTTTTCACTGAAGTAAACTACTACTTCCGGTCTGTCGATTTTGCTGAAAATCTAATCAGTTCTCAAGAGGCAGATTACACACGTAAATACAAAATTTGGAATTGATATCTACAGCGGTTTGACCGCTATCGTGGTCACACACACACAGATACACACACAGAGAGAGAGAGAGAGAGAGAGACACAGACACACAGACACACAGACACACAGACATTTTTTAAAAACCACTTTTTTGGTATCAGGGGACCTCAAAACGTGGACATCTGCAAAAATCTCGAGGTCGAAAATTTTCATCATCACAATACTTCCTTATACTACGTCTAAGAAAGTAAAAATGAAATATACTACTTGCTGTGTCTCCTCAGTCGTCGAGTCCCGGTAATGTTTTTCGTCTTTGGACGGCACAGGACACTGTTATTGGTAACAATACATTTTACTTTCGACACTACTAACACTTATGGGCGTCTAGGAAAGATACAGGCTGCTAGGTACAGGTTTATTTACTTGAAATGTACAACGCAGAATAAATATCTATATAAGGGACTTTGCATTAACATAAACCTATGCTTAAACTAACATTTGACACTACCGCCAACGAGAAACTGAAGGAAAAAATGAGGTGTGGCCACCACACGACTTTCTTATACGTATGAAAGTGTTACTTCCGGTCCGAATTTTGAAATTTCATTTATACAAAAACTATTCCAAATCCAACTCTAAATACTTTTGTACTCTTCATAAATATATATAGAATGCATAATTTACAACATATTTGCAAAAAATCGTTATTCGGTAAGAGTAAAACTGATACTTCCGGTCCGAATTTTGAAATTTTTTTTATACAAAAGATATTGGAAATATAGTTCAAAATACCTTTATATTCGTAGCGTACCTGTCTAAAAAGCATGACTTGAAAATATTTGCAAAAAACTGATTTTCGATAAGAGTAAAAATCCTACTTCCGGTAGGAATTTCGAAAAACTTTTTTAATAAAATTGTTCACAATTTCAATTTTAAGTACATATAAATTCTTTATAAATTAGTCTAAACTAAGTAGTTGACGAAATATTGGCAAAATTCGATTTTTTCACTGAAGTAAACTACTACTACGGTTTGACGGCTATCGTGGTCACACACACACAGCCAGACACACAAACATTTTTTAAAAACCACTTTTTCGGTATCAGGCGACATCAAAACGTGGACATCTGCAAAAATCTCGAGGTCGAAAATTTTCATCATCACAATACTTCCTTATACCTACTACGTATAAGAAAGCAAAAAGGGGAAAGGAGAAATACGGTTGTATTTGAAATAGCCGATGAAGAAAAATATTACTATCTTTTCAAAGATAGCAATATTGCAATAGAATAGAATAGAAACAGAAATTGCTCTTGTTCCAGATATTAAATCATCTGACGTACGACGTATCGGAAACAGAGTGTTAAGTTGAATCGCGTTGCCGCTGGTCTTTGCTGGTGATGGAGTCGAATTTTTACCGTATTTAATGATTCCCAGAAGTAGGTATGGAAGATCATAGGTGAAGAAGTGAAGTTCATATTCGCAGAAGAAGTTGTAGAAGAAAAGATGCTCGTAGAGATGTAATCGTTAAATCGCCGTCATCGATAATGTGTCTTGGCTGGGAAATTGACCAGGCTCTTATGCCGACTGGCGTGATTCACTTAGACTGCGCGGAGTCGAGTATGCATGAGTTTCTAAATATTAGTCGAAGGGTATCTTGAGGCGCATCACAAGCGCACCATGGTTTATTAGACACTCTCAATTCAAATCCGATCTGACACCGGAGAGTCGCTCTGAAAATCTGCTGAGGCTCGCTAAGTGAACCATGGAGAGGGCTCCTAGGTCTGTCAACCCTTTGTCCCTGGTAGACAGTTAGTCAAAAAAGAGTCTCGGCTCGTCTTGATATAAAATAGACCTTCGTTTGAGAGAGGTGTATCGTTAGTGTAAACATGGTAAACATTGTGATAATTCAAACCAGAGGGGACCGATGGTCACTGCATATTTCTCGGTTCGAGATTCCAGTTTAGTAGATTGACATCTCACCTAATTCACTTAGCTGTGAAATTATTTCAACAATCTCAAAAGAAAAAAAACAATCTTATACAACGGGAATTGGTATTAATGTAAGGATAAGTGTTTATATATCGATTGACTTATTGAAATTATCCACATAATATAATTAGTAGGTAATAGTAAACTAACTTGCAAAACTTCTTTAGCTCTTACTGGTTCGAGAAGTATTTATTATTGAAATTTTTTTAATTTTAAGTACTTTTTAATGGTAGTTTACAATAAACGTCACGAATGTCATTCTTGTCACTGCTATACACTGTATCTAATTTGCTATATTATATTGCATTGCTTTGAATTACGTTACTACGGTTAATGTTGATTTTAAACAAATTATTTTAAACGACATTTTTGACAGATCTACTTTTTGATAGATCTCCATATTTTTACAAATACATACACATATAGATTTGAGGCAAGTGTTTATTCTAAAAGGAACCAGACGGATAAGGATCCAGATTCAAGAAGAAGTTATTGTAATGTAAGCGAAGAGCAATAATGAACATTATATTTCAACTTGAATATACTGTCAAATGCGTTGGCATGTGAATTGGTACGTACTCATTACCATTAATGTATTAGCAATTGTAAGTTATATTTCTTGTAGCTGTATTTGGCTGATGCTAGTAACACTGTTGGTGAACGGAGATCACGTAAAAGACACGAAAAAAACATTTAAACGGAGTTCGCGGTTTGACGAGGTGGCCGATTTTGCTGACGTTGTTGAGCCAGAATCGAATTCAAATGAATTAAATGTTGAAACTATAGTGCCAGTGCGTAGGGAAGCGAGACCGTCGTTATTCAAAAGGTCTGACTTACAGCGATATGAATCTGATGTTAGTACACTTAAAGTGGGGATTGATACTTTGCAAAATTCCGACGGTGGGAACACAAACATCGACGTGGCACTTCGAGCGGACTCGGAGGATTCGAAAATTGAAACAACACCGAAAAAGCGTAGCGTACCGAAGAAGTACTCTAATTTATTACATTTAAAATATTATTATGCTAGAGGTTTACCAGTCAGAGGTCACTATAATATAAATTCAATTAAAGATAATTCCAGTAAAAAACTCTCAAAATCTCAGATAAAATCTAGAAGTCAAACAGTTACAGGTGAAAATGATCAAGCTCAAATCGGGAAATCGAAACGGTCTTCGCATCTAAACATATTACCGATTGTTTCGGAGCATAATGCCTATATTAGTGGTTTAGCTGATGCCACTAATGACGCATACTTAAAAATGAGAAATTATGCAGCTACAATGATGGTCATATTGCCTAAAGATACCTCAAGACTACACGATTCCAATGGATTAAGCACCACAGAAATTCCTAAGGCCATTGATAAACTGAAAAATGTTTATAAACCCGTACGTATCAGTAAACATTCATATTCACAAAATAAAACGGAACACAGGAAAGCTGATCACCCTCGGGATCTGAAAGGAGAAACAAGAAGGTACCATAAAAAACGAAAAACAAAGAACAAATTGAATGTTGATGAAGAATTTGATTCACAAATGAATCCCAAATTAGTAGATCAATTTGTTAGAGACTATGATAGAACAATTAAAATAAAAAAAGACGTATCGGGTGCGTCTAATAAAATTAATGAAGGTGCTGCTATTCCTGTTCTAAACACAGTTCCAGTATTGAATACAATGCCTCTACCTAATGCTGTTCCAATGGCTAACGCTTTTCCGGTGGTTAACTCTTTTCCATTTGCTAATGCTGTTCCTATAGCTAATGCTGTTCCTATAGCTGATGCTCTTCCTATGGTTATCAGTACAGCATCGTCGTTAGAGACAACATCAGCTTTAAAAGAAACGTCTAAAGAATTTATAACTAATGAACCTGAAACAAGCATTAATAATGTACGCCAAAGCAACAGCAAGGAAATGCTTAATGACAATGTTAAAGCAGTACCACATTTGAATACAGAACACCATAATCCTAACATTATAAACCACAATCATCAATTAAACTCCGTGAAACAAAATGGTACGGCAAAGCTGAAATTGAAAAAAAATTCAAAGAGGGTTACTACTGAGTCTCCTTTTCTATGGGAGAATAACTTACTAAAGGAAGCTAATATTAAAGTAAAACGAATTAGCGGCCCCGAGGAAACTGTAATTGAAAACGAAGCTAAAGTAATAAGTGAAGAGCGTAAAGACATTCCTATAGTTACAGAGTCCTCTAACTTAGAAATAAGTAGTAAAATGCTAACGCCCCTACAGAATGCAACTAACGCCCCCAGCTGTGTCATTAATAAAGCACCAGAGTCAGAAGAAGATCAATGTGGCGATGAAGATGACGAAACTGAGGAAGAATGCGGAACGTCAAACGAGGGTGTAAACAATACGTGCGGTGGATATACTTCTTCTGCGACGCCTGTAGCAGCAGATAAATCGGATCGTCGTAGGAGACAGGTAAATATTTTTTTAAATTAAAAGACGATGTTGCGTTCGTTTTACTATTTATATTTTTCGCCTTTCAATCATCATAGTAATGAAATTATACGAATTTTTGGACACGATATCATGATTTTCAAAATAATTTCTTGTATGTAAAATGATAATTTTTTTTGGTGCTAGTTTGCATAGTAACTAAATCGTAAACACCAAACTGGTGGTTAAGAATTTATGTAAATTTTTAATTAATAATGCAATTATCTATCTCTCTCTATATATAAAAGTGGATGTATGTACGTGTGTGGGTATGTTTCCTATAGACTCAGAAACCGCTTAACGGATGTGATGAAATTTTCAGAAAACTCTAGCATAGTTTGGAGAGTGTTCCTGTGAAGTTTGGTGCCGTTCGAACTAAAAATAAAAAAAAAAATCCGTCATTTTTCAAAATTGCGTTTTTTTAGTACGATGTGTTTTTTGGATGTAGCAACGCGCGCCGGGTATCACTAGTAATGTATATATTTTATGGAATGTTCTTCAAGGAACATAATGTAAAATATAATTTTCTTCGGTGTTTGATTATTTATTTCAATAAATATGTATAACGGGTGCTTGTAATTGATTTACTGATCGGCCATTTGCGTTTTAGCGAATTTTATTTTTTATTTTCCCCTGCTTGAATTCAGTATAATTGAAAATCTGACATAATCTCATAAGTGCAATTTAAATAGTTTTTAGTAATGATTTTGAAAACTATCGACATAATCACCTTTCATAAGAATTTCTTCTATGTAAAATGATAATATTTTGTTGGTACTAATTTGAATATTGGCTAAATCGTAAACACTAAACTCGTAGTTAGGAATTTATATATTTTTTTAATTAATAATGCAATTAGAATGTATATTATTTGATGGAATATTCTGCTAAGAAAGAAGTGTAAAATATGATTTTTGTCGGAGTTTGATTATGTATTTTAATGAATATGTATAATGAGCACTTGCGATTGATTTATTGATCGACCAGTTGCATATTAGCGAATTTTACATTCTTTATTTTTTCCCTCTGCTTGAATTCAATATAAATGTCAAATTTGTCATTATCATAATATTATATGCCCATTTAAAATAATTTTTAGCAATAATTTTGAAAATTATCGACATAAACTAATCAACAAAGTAAGAATTTAAAATTACATATTATTAATGCTATTTGCCTATCACATTTGCATGTAAGCATAATCATGTGATTATAAAATGACTCAAAAGTATGATTCATTAAGAAAGAGCTCCAGATATTAATCATCTTGATTTTTTTGTTTGGGACTCTTTGAAAGGAAAAGTATATGCGTCGCCTCTAGCCAATTAACATAAAGTAATTAATAGAATTAAGGCTACATTTTAAATAACTACCCCTGATATGTTGCAACGCCTATTAAATTCTTTCCCGAAGGCTACAGCTACCACTTCAGATACTTACGTTAATCATTACTTTTAGTTTTAATAAAGTAGTGAATATAAAGCACTGCATTTTCAAATATGAATGAAACTCCTATAAAACTGGTTTGTATTATTGTATGCTAACTGCTATAGTACGAGATTGTCAACCTTACACTTGTTAATTAATCCGTGTGGGATAACGAAGAATATAACCGCTCTACCTATTAGTTACTTTCGCTCTCATTTTCATATACTTTATCTTCTCATCTTTCAACTGTAATCCGTATTTTCTTGCTTCTTCCACAAATTGTCTAAATACGTTCTCTAGTTCCCCTCTTTGACCTCGATCATATGGTCACATCAACTGCGTATGCAATAACTTATTATTTTGTTGTGGAAAATTACGCCATTCGTTTGGATGTTGCTTTCCCTCATAATTCCAGCACCGGACTAAATAGGTCAATCAAAAGCGGGCCTCTTTGGTTTAGTCCCCTTCAGGTTGAAATTTGTTCCGAAAACCATCCATCCACTTAAAATGTTACTTCCCGAGTCCGGAAGTGTTCGTTTTATTAACTTTATCAGTTAATACGGTATTTGCAATTCTGCTAAAGTTTTATAAATTTTTTTTAGAAATTGAGTTGTACGCCGTTTTAAAATCAATGGAAAGCATGTACAACCTTAGATTTTGCTCATACCTGATTTTTGCAACATCTTTAATGTAAATATTTGGTCTGTTGTTGATCTACCAGACATGAAACCCCTTTGATATTCCCTGATTACTTCATTTGCGAATCTCTCTAGTCTGTTTCTACGATTTTTGCCACGACTTTGTAAGCGACTTCAGTAAGGCTATCGCCGTGTAATTTTGAGAAAGTGTTTTGTCCCCTTTTTGTTTTAGGATTTCTGCTGGTATACCACTCTCACCCGCCCTTTTGTTATTCTTAAATTCCTTAATTATATCGCCTAGATCCTGTTCTTTTGGTTCTTCTTGTTGGTATACTTCTGTTGGGATTGTTTGTTCCTTCGTTTATATTTCCTCTTTCAGCAGTTGTTGAAAATACTGCGTCCATTTACTTAAAATGTCCTTTGTATTTCCTAGCAGTAGCCCATCTTCATCTCTAAGAAATCATTTTAGTATTATTGCTCCGCCTTCTTCTTCTGATATCTTGTTAAGAATTTCTGATCTCCCTGTTTACTTAGTGTTCCTCTGTTGCTCTTAATTGTTTCGCCAAAATCTTCTGCATATTCGTTTCGCGGTTTTCCTTTTCTCTTCATAATTTCTCTATCCAATTTTGCTTTATTTCTATCCATTATCGACTCTTTACATTCCACATCATACAATTCCACTGTTATTTTGTATTCCACCTTTCCCAAACAGGTGTTTGCAGCCTGTATTTTACCCCATTTTTCTTCTATTGTTCAACTTTCTATGCTTTCGCTTAGATCTTATTTCGTCTTTTAACTCCCTTGCCACTCGATCCTCACCAAGTTTCTTTAAATCACATGTCTGCCTCTCTTTTCTCTCGTTTCTTTCTGTTGGTACTTCTTGCATAAATTTGAAATGACCAAAAAGTGGTCACTCTCCGCGTCCGGTCCTCTGAAACGTCTAGAGCTTCTAATAGCTTTACAGTGTTTGCTCTCTATGAGAACATGAGCTATTTGATGTTTTGATCGAAAGTCAGGGGAGAACCATGATACCCTGTGGACGTCTTTGCGGTTCTGACAAACTTCAAATGATTTTTTACTGCGAATTTGGTTAAGTTAGTGCGAAGTTAGTTTTCTGTTGTTTTAATTGCTGTTAGCATCTATACTTTTCTCTCATGTTATTTTTTTATACTTCTTTTTTGCCTAGCTTCGCGTTAAAATCTCCTATTTCAATTTTTATGTTATACCTCGGTAAGCTGCCCTATACTTCGTTTAACTTATCGCAAAAGTTGCTCTTTATTTTGTGTCTTTTTCTTACATCCGGTTCCTAAATACCTATTTTTCTCACCACTTTTCAAAAGCGTAGTTTTTACTTTTTCAACTAAATCACTATCCAATTGTTTTGTCTCTTGCAAATCCAGGACATCTGAACCACGTTTGTCTTTACATCTGCAAATTTTTTTAGATGTCTTTTTCGTACGTGCCTCGCACATTCCATATTCCTATTTGTAGCTCCCTCTTTCTTTGAATATTTTGTCGTCTTTTTTTGTTTTGTAAATGTCATTTTATTGGTTCACTAGCTTTTGCTATATCTCGGGTCCGTTCAGATTTGTTACTGCCTGTTCTTTTTTATCCCATCTTTAATCCTTTCGGTTCAGGGTTTTCGTTATTTTCTTTCTTTGTTGTATGTTGGCTGTGCCTTCAGGGGATCTCGCACCAACATTTCTTTCTGTTCGCTACTTGTTCTTTCTTCTTCTTTTCCGACTTTGCGGTACATACTTCACTTAAGACCTTTTTGTCTCGCATCATTTAGCTATGGTTTTAACTGCTTCATTTCTTTAGGGTAATCTTGTCTATCCATATCTCTGTATTTTTTAACTTTTTTAGGATTTTATTTTGTGTACTTACGAGGGAAGGTAAAAATGTTCGCGGAATGGAGGGGATAAAGAGGAGAGATTTTTTGTTTGTGTACCTGACACTAGACGGCGACTCAATGCAACTGTAAATGTCAAATGTCAATGTCAGTGCAATTGGTCCAGTGACGTTTGAGTTATCGCCAGTTAAAGTAGTAATCGCGAAGGTAACAGGCGCTATGAACAAAATTGAGTATCGTGCCGTGATTAAATCCCTCACTAGACAAGGAAAAAACCCACAGACTAACACAATATTTGCAAAAAACTCATTTTACTTTCTTATACGTAGTATAAGGAAGTATTGTGATGATGAAAATTTTCGACCTCGAGATTTTTGCAGATGTCCACGTTTTGAAGTCCCCTGATACCAAAAAAGTGGTTTTTAAAAAAGTCTGTGTCTGTGTGTGTGTCTGTGTGTGTGTCTCTGTGTGTCTGTGTGTGTGTCTCTGTGTGTGTGTGTGACCACGATAGCGGTCAAACCGCTACAGATATCAATTCCAAATTTTGTATTTACGAATATAATCTCCCTCTTGAGAACTGATTAGATTTTGAGCAAAATCAGCAGACCGGAAGTAGTAGTTTACTTCAGTGAAAAAATCGAATTTTGCAAATATTTCGTGAATTACTAAGTTTAAACAAATTTATAAAGAATTCATATGTACTTAAAATTGAAATTGTGAACAATTTTATTAAAAAGGTTTTTCGAAATTCCTACCGGAAGTAGGTCTTTTACTCTTATCGAAAATCAGTTTCTTGCAAATATTTTGCAAGTCATGCTTTTTAGACAGGTACGCTATGAATATAAAAGTATTTAGAACTTAATTTTCAATATCTTTTGTATAAAAAAAATTTCAAAATTAGGACCGGAAGTATCACTTTTACTCTTACCGAATAACGATTTTTTGCAAATATGTCGTAAATTATGCATTCTATGTATATTTATGAAGAGTACAAAAATATTTAGAGTTGGATTTGGAATATTTTTTGTATAAATGAAATTTCAAAATTCGGACCGGAAGTAACACTTTCATACGTATAAGAAAGTCGTGTGGTGGCCACACCTCATTTTTTAATAATAGTAAAAGACCTACTTCCGGTATCAATTTCGAAAAACTTTCATAATAATATTCTTCTCAAATTCAATTTTGAGTGCTTATGAATTCTTTATAAAGTTAATAGTTGCCGAAATATTGGCAAAATACGATTTTTTCACTGAAGTAAACTACTACTTTCGGTCTGCCGATTTTACTGAAAATCTAATCAGATCTCAAGAGGGAGATTATACTCGTAAATATAAAATTTGGAATTGATACCTATAGCGGTTTGACCGCTATCGTGGTCACACACACACACGGTATCCCCCGATACCGTGTGTGTGGGGACTTCAAAACGTGGACATCTGCAAAAATCTCCAGGTCGAAAATTTTCATCATCACAATACTTCCTTATACTACGTATAAGAAAGTAATAAAGTAATTAATTAATATTTCAGAATATATAGCTTCTGCTAATAAAATATTATTACACGAAAGCCAGTCACAAATTGATTATTATAAATAAAATTATTAAACATTACTTTTCTACACCTATCATTTAATACTTGGCTATTCTGTATGGGAGGCAAGCATTGCTGGCAAATTTATATCGTTTCGATGATAATTATAACAAACGTCAACTGGTATTTTCGTCAAATGTAAAAAGGTGTATGAATATTATAGAGCTGTTCAAGATGCTGTTAAATTGAAATAAATATATCCGCCTGCAGCGTTTTATAAAAGTTTTTATATGCAATATACCTATTGATCCACTTTAAAGTAATATTTCTATTCTACAATAACGTGAATATTAATTCAATTGATTGTGGTTTATTTGTATGTCGTAAAGAAACTTATTTTCACATATTTTCTTTCTATTATAAGGGTTTCATAGGAAAAGATATCCACAATGTGCTGTGTTGTAAATTGTGAAAGTACTAGTTATCTTGGTGTTATTAGGTTATTTAAAATATGTAGGGAGTTATATTTTCCATAATATGACATGTAAATTACAATCAAATAATAATGTTTTATTATCTTTTGTCAACATACTAATTCCATCACTATTTCCTATTGAGTTTACTTTGTATAGACAAACAAAATGCTATTTGTCCCAGGCACTGACAAACTACAAGTAGTATGCTCCACACATTTTTCCTTTCTTTTCGAAAATGATCGAAAATGAATTTTTATAATCTAAGCTCGATGATTACGCGACTTTATTTACATTTTTTCAAAATTTACTTGTTTGCAAAATTAAGCAAACAAATTTGTATCAGTTTTTCTCTGTTTCTGAAAATTACAAATAAAGGACAAAATGCATATAGTAAGTCTACTCCTCATATAATATAGATTTAAATGAACTTTCAAAAACATAATGTTGAGATATGAATACAGGTAATATCTGAAAAAAATCAGCCCTTTTTAACTCATTTTTTGCCATTAATTGTGACACAATTGATAATACAGATTTTCAGTTTTTTACTATATAACACAATGCACAACATAATATAACAATTAATTTGCCAACACAGCGATTTCTTCAAATATACTGGAGGCGCGTTAAGTTCCGAAACTAAAAAAGTTACTTTGTTAAATTATACTTGAGGGCATTTATTTCATTAGCTAAAATAGAAGATTTATAAATTGATCGTAGTATACGCATTCATGGCAAATAAACACATAATTTCCTTTTCAATATTAAATTTCTTTATTACATATTTTTAATAGACTAATAGTTCAATTCGGTGTTGACAGATAAATCATATGTGTCTAAAAGACGTGCGTTGTGTATATTCTTCCTGTCAAATTTTTCATGTTTATTTTTACGTTGATAAAATTGTTTAAAAACAGTGCTTCTTAGAAGTGTATTTATTATTTATTTGCGTCCATTGAATATAATGCCGAAAGGTTTCTGTAAAGAGTCGAAGTTTTTTACAAACTTTTCTATAATCATCTGATTAACGAGAAAGCGTAAGTGATGTTTATTTTAAATTTTATTATGGATACGTTATGAAACATTTAAGGGTTTTCGACAATCTAAATCAATATAATAAATAAGTTGAGAAAGACTGAAGTCTTAGAGCATTTCTATTACTAACTATATTACGTTATAGTTATTGTATTGTGAATAATTTTTTTCTTTGGTTATATCAAATGTCACTGACAGAAATAAAAATAAATCTGGCAACATATACAAGGCGAGTCGTCATGGATCTAGTATGACGTGCAACGGAATGTAACGCGTTTCCACCATATGTATGTATGGAAATTTTAGCTACATAGACGTACGTGAGAATTAGTTTGTACCATTTCAATATGCTTACAATTTGTTCCTGTTTCATAATCATCTACAAAGCTTTACTACATATTTATATCTTCTGGAACTATTGTAAGCCTACAAATTTTCACCATTGAACAGAAACGATGAGATACAACCAGTTACGATCGTGATCGGTTTTCTTTAGTGGAAAATCTTTTAGAGAAGCAACTTGTATTTCTATTGAGACTAAAGTAAAAGACTCATTAAAAATGTTGCCTTTATATCCTTTTGCAATGTTCCTATTTTCACATTATAGGCATCACACAGATATTTGCATGTCTTTTAAAACGACTCAATACCGCTTTAGATATAGAAGTATTGCAGATGGATAGTAGTGAACGCGAAAAATAAATAATTTTATTCTATAATATACCTTGTATTTGTCTAATAATCCTATTTGTATATCTGCGGGGCTACAGACGGCCATATTTGTTAATAGAGGCTTTGATTATGAATACTATAGATACACAACTGAAGGTTAGTTTAGGACAGTAGCCACCAGAGGGGTTCGGCAGTAGGATGTGCCCATTCTAGAATTTTTCATTCATTTTTCCCGCTAATATATTGTAGTAAAAGTTAAAGTTACTACGAAGATACCGAATACAATCGGCTTTCATCAGAGTACAGAGTACACCATTGTATGACCACATCCCTTCGCCCTCCTGTTTACAGTTTTCTGTAGGTTGTATAACTATAGTATTAATAAACAAGGGCAGAGGTTACTTATTCTGAACAACTCTATTATACAGGCTGTCCGGGAAAATGTGGGAAATCTCTTGAATGCAGATAGAACATTAATAAATAAGATGGCAAGTTCCTATAAAAAATTTCCTACATGCTCCTCCTACAGAGATTTAAATGTCTTATGGTTTGGTAGAGCACGATTAGGAAATCTTTCGTGATATAATCTTCTGGCTTCTAAAGCATTGCAAGACGCTACACCATACATCAGATGCATATCTGCATACTCAATAAACATGTATTCCATACTTCGAAGAAATTCAGTGTGTCAACGATATGATGACAAGTTCTAAAATGCCGGATATTTTATTTATTTCGTACCATAGTAACGTTAGCAACAGCAATAGGTTTTTTGGTGCCGATAAAAACTAAAACGCACATTTTTTGCAAACTTTTTCTCGTAAACGGTTCATTTTAGCAACAATAAGCAATAGTACTTTTTTAAAATCTATGGTTCAAGCTATCCAGTTTAATATTTTTAAAGTCTTTATCATACAGGGTGTTAAAAATTTAGGCATTAAGTTATAAAGATTAGCCCGCCCCTGGTAAACTACAAAAGCTAAAATGTTTCAAGGACACTATTTTAAGAGATCCTTACTAGTGTCGATCACATTAAATTTTTATTAAATTATATTAGTTACTTTAAAAGAAATTCAATAAAACCCGATTTCCAGCGGCGTCCTTCAAGGGCGCATATCTCCGTAGGAGGGGCCTGTAGGAAATTTTTTTATAGGAACTTGTCATCTTATTTGTTTATGTTCTATCTGCATCCAAGAGATTTCCCACATTTTCCCGGACACCCTGCATATGACAAGGCCGAAATGGCCTTCTTATGTTATTTAACACATAAAATTTTGCAACATCTCAAATTTGACGCCTTTTGAATTTATTGATGTATGTCCGTTGCCAAAGTGATTCAACCATACTAATCTTCATTCTTTGGCTTTCAAAAACTGTTTTTGCATTATTATAAAATTAGAAGTAAACGATTCGTATATAGATCAATCCTAAAGAATGAATCTCCAGAGGAACATTTATAATATAGATAATGTTTTTACTTTGCTAGTCTTAGCAGTTTGTCAAAATAAAGTGAAAATGCGTTCTATTTCAGAAGGAAGTAGTAAACTGTATAATATGGTGATAGGTAGCTGCGCTCGTTTATTATTTTCACATTAAAATATTGGTACATTAAATGCTAAAATACATGGCATTTCAATTGACGGATAATTAATTTTCGAAGTTTATTGAACCGCCTTTCATAACTAACTAAGTATTATAGTTGGGCTTCTTCCAATCTATGAGATAGAAATCTCACTTGTTGAGCAAATTCAGTCGGTCGCTAGGCATTACATAATATTTCTTTAATGCAAGACAAAACGTAAAACGAAAGCAACACAGCATAACTAGAAAAACGTAATTATAAAACAGTTTATTATTGTTACATTATTTAGTTAATGTCTTCAAAATGTCTTGCAAACGATCCTTGTAAAATTGTAACACGTTAATATATGGTTTTTAAATATTAGTTATATGAAAGTTAAAATGCTAGTTAAATTAACCTACTTTATACATATTAAACTTTTACAATCACAAACTATTTATTATTTTAGGCGAACACTGAAGACAAAAAGCACGATGGCGTAGGCTATGTGGAGTTTTCAACACGTATTCACAAACACAAAACACCGAAACACAAACTACATGCATCAAATATTCGATCGGACACTCACACCCATAAAAAAAATCCGATAAAAACCAAAGGGAAATCCAAATCGAAGAGTAAAAAAAAACTTAAACACAAAAAACATAAAAAGAAGAATAAAAACCGCGATGAAACGATACAGAAAAAGAACGCAGATTGTTCACTCGACATTATAGATCTTACGTCAACTAGCATCACCACAGAACACAACAAACAAAAAGAAATGCTAGACATGCTAGAAAAGGCCACCGGCACTATAAAAGAGTCAAGTAGACCGACAGAATTTGTTCAGTTAAAAGAAATAAACACACTAGATTTCAACGCCAAATTCCATACGGATTTAAGTAAAAGTACTATTGCTAAAACAACCACAATGAGAACAACTATTTATTCAGATACTATTCAAACAGATTTAGAAAATGTTGCTTCTCGTACAACAAATTATATACCATTAGAAGAAATTCCAACGTTAGATTTCAATGCTAAACTCAGTCATTACAAAGCCAATAAAGACTTCATAGAAACTACGATTCCTACAACATCCAAATTAGAAAAATCAGAATCTACAGAAATATCGACTATTACTTCTACTGAATATGTACCAGTACATGAAATCAACTCACTAGATTTTGACGCAAAACTCTTAAGCCATAAGAATCTAAGTACAAAAAAGGCTTTAGAATAGTTCTTATCTTCTCTTTAATCTAATTTCTCTAAATTTTAAATTGCTTTACTACTATTTCATTAAAACATCCTATATTCTTTCAAACAATTTTACTTACTTGAAAGTGAAGAAATGACTAATAGAAATATTTAAAAATCATTGTACAAACTGAAACAAAACTAGACACTTTATTATTATTTTAGGCAAGCACAGATCAACCACAAAATGACACAAAGACCGAAGATAGTGGAAAACCACAGGAATGTCCGCAATATTTTACTGTACCTGTCAAACAAATCACCGAAGGTTTAAATCAGGCTCTTAGCAACGTCAATGTCCCAGAGCAAAAGATTAATACTCATAACACGTTACACAAAGCAGACTCTGATAGTGCTACTTCCAATGGAAATGATTCTAACTCAAATATAGCAGTTCCACAATCAGATGGAGGACTCAAGATGGCTCAGGACACATCAGACAATCCACCATTAACACAACAAGCTGCAATACAAAGTGCACCAAACTCCCGCCAACCAGAAAACGCTATTAACGCTAAAATGAAGAAGGAAATTAGAAAACATTCAAAAAAAACACACCACCGAGAACACAAAAAAGCTCACATAAAGGATCACAGATTTAATAGAAATTTAGACAACATGTTGGATGCAGACTCGATTCAATTGGAGAGATTGCGTAGGGATTTATTTGTTGCAAATGAATTGCAGGAATTGTTAAACAAGGTAAATGAAGAAAATGCACAAAAGGGTAAGGCTATTCCAAGGAAAAAACGTGAGCAAGAGTTATATAATGAACGAATTGGAAATAAGAAAAGACTAAATTTTAATGAACCTCAAAATTCTCAATATTCGAAGCCAGTATATGGTAAATTTAAACGGGAGGAAACTGAAGACAGTAAAGAAAAAAGATTTTTATTCAAAAAGAAACGCAAAAAGAAGAAAAGTAAGAACATTTGGAGGCATCTATTCGGAGTTCATACAGATGAGAATCGTTTTTTAAACCAGAACTTTCCAAATTCACAGTACGCGATATATCCGAACTAAGTAAACAAAATCATCGTAACGTACGATACAGTCAGAAAAAACCATCGCGGATAAATATAGATAAAAACCTGAAAACAACCCATTTAGGCATTCTAAATCAAAGTAATAAAATTAAATCAAAAACTAACAAAGACGAACATGATAAAGCAAAGTTGAATGTATTTGAATCAAAAAGGTTAGCCAGCCACGAATCTTTAACTGAACCTGAGTCGACGCCATTCCTTCCAATGGGTGAAAAAGAAGAGTTAAGTCAACTTACTGAAGCCTTTATGGACGACACAGAAAGTACGACTACATCGACAAATAATCCTACAATTTCTACTACATCCATCTTCGAGCCTCTTTTACCAAAAACTACGCACAAACGTACTACTCTTGGATCAAATACAACTGATGACACCATGGACGAAACGGAAACAACGAAAAAGAAAAAAATTACCACTACTAAGAGAACGACTACAACTAGAGAATTTATTCCAAAAGAATATGGTATAAATCCAGATGAAATTTCCGAAATAACTCTTGATGATACAGAAATGACGGGAATGACCCCATCAATAGTGGTCAAGGAAACAACTTCCATCTATGATCCGCTTCTACCTCGAATAGTAAAGGTTGCCGTCAATAGGTCGGAGGAAACGTCAGATGACACTATAGATGAGTGCGTAGTAGTAACAACTAAAAAAACAACTACTGATGCAGATGAAATTGAAACTGCTATTGTTGATGAAGATTCAGAATATGAAGATGAGGATTATAAGAATAATGATATGTCGGATGCTTTAGAATTATCGAAACAACATAACACTACTTCACCTGACGCTAAACATGCCCAAGTAGGATCAAACGTGCCGAAAGTAAAGTCAACATCGACATATGTACCACCTGTTGAAATAACAATATTAGACTTCAATGCTAAATTTCGCCACAAAAAAAATTTCACTAAAACACACAAATTTAAGAACATAACATCCCCTGACAGCTTTCCTCACAAAGATACGCCGACAGAGATGAAACTTGCAAAAATTAGTGGACTGAAAGAGATAAAATCTGCATCTAAAGCAAAAGGGAAAATTATTAATGTGAAAACAAGTGGTAATCCAAGCAAAACTACTTGCTTCCCGGTGCCTGAATCGGATAATCAACAGCAGAAATCTATGCAAGGAACAAAGCGTAAGAAATAATTTGTATATGTATATAATAACTAATTTATTTATGAATTTTAGAACTATCCACGCAGTCTAAATCCAAATCGACCAAGAGCTTGAAACACGTAGATGGTAAGGTCGTATTAGAATTAGTATTACAATAATAACAATTATTATTTCAGAAATTTTTGAAACTCCATCAGCTACTCCAAAAACTTCAAAATGTAAGACAAATAATGTTATTTGATAAATTAAAAAATTGACGATATTAAATTTCAGGTAGTACGTCTAAAACAACACCAAGTAAATCTGGTCATTCAAAAATACTTCCTCCTCCCGCTAATGCTGATGTTCACAAAGCCTCCAATACTATAGGACGTAATGATAGTACCAAAGATCTAGAAAATGTTGACAACATCATTTGCGAAATTGATTCTTTATTGAAAATTTTCTCTACAACGGATTCTATTTTAAATGTGGATACTACAGATTTAGATCCACAAACGATGCAAATTAAATCAAACCTAGATGTAATTACCGTAAAACCAGAGAAAACTATTAGACAACAAAAAAATGAAGGTCAAAGTATTTTATTATCTCGCTCCGTAAGACAATTAAATGTGTCCCCAGGAAATGAATATGGTTCTAGTATGTCTGAAAAGAGTACGGACTCAAATACTAATGAACCTACTAATTTTATAATTGATCCAGTTGATCATATACAAAATCAAAATTTAGATGTAAGGACCAGTTCTAATCCAAAAAATGACTGGAGACCGGAAATAAATTCTCAATACGCAAATAATCCAGCACAGAAAGAAAATAATGCCAGTAATAATGAATCTGCTAATTTGGAAATGAATACAAGTAATTATTTAGAAAATCAAAAATTAGAGTCAACGACTGGTTCCAGTCCAAAAAATTATTCGGGAATGGAAATAAGATCACAATACGATCCTAATTTAGCACAGAATGAGAAAAATTTTGAAAATAGTTCAAATTTTATGTTAAATAGCAAAATTGAAAGTGAAATCGGACGCAATAATAATTTTACTAAATCCACGCCTGGCTTTTTCGAAGAAATTTCTGATAAATGTAGTATTATGAATGATAATTCTGACACCAAAACAGAAATCAATTTAGATTCTAACTCTTCAGCAGCTGGTAGCGAATCATACGCCAAGTCTCAAATGACTAATGCACAAGAGCTACAAGAAGGACGTGACCAAGAAGCTATTGAAGCACAACAATTAAATAACTTGTCAAGGGTATTAGCCAGTGAGTTAGGTGACCATGAAATAGATGATTATAAAGAGTCAAATGCTCTTCCCACTACAGATGGTAGTAAATATTTGGTAGATATGCCGTCCGGGCCAGAAATTAGCACTGTGTCAATAAAGCTTAATCCTAGTGGAACCGCTTCTTCTACTGAAAATTGTAATTTTTATTTAGAAAACTTGACGACGAAGAGTTCTGGCATTTTCACTATAGATCAAAATTCTAACGAAAGAAATCAAGATAACGCTCTTTTACTAAAAGATAACTTGAAGACTAATACATCAACATTGAAAACAGAAACATCGAGTAATAATAGCCGAGGAATGTCTTCACAAATTTCAGAAGAAAAGAATATACCACCAGCAGCAACAGATATAAGCCGACTTACATTTCCACAAATAGGGGGATATTCCAATAATCAAATTTTAACACCTAATATTGTTATAAATAACAATTTGCAAGATACAAAAAGCTCAGTGGCTATGGATGCTTGGCAGAATAATCCCTCTTCTATGAATACAGTACAACAAGGTGTAATAGCGTCAGCTGGTGAAATAACTACACAACTGTTAAGCAACCCACAATTAGATTTTCAAATTCAAGCAACTGAATCTAATTTGCCCGTTTTGACTTCTCAAGATACCGCAGCTCCTCAGTTTAATGTACTTTCTCCACAATATATTGGAGCAGTTACTCAAACAGACAGTCTTAAAAGCAGTGATCTTCAGGCTGAGAGACCTAACGCTGTAGTTGAATTATATACTACGGAAACACCTAATCTATATACAACAGCCACAACTACACAGAATAATGCTAATTGGAACATTTATAATCCTCCCTTATACGGAATTTCATCAATTGAAACTATTTCACCAACAAATTTGCTTCAAGTTCCTGTGAATAATTTGTCGAAAATAGATTCTAGTGAAAATGCTAATATTCTTGTAAGCTCTTTTGGACAGCAAACATATCCATTTCTTCCCATAAAAAATACTCCGACGGGTGCTGCAGAGGGTAAAATAGAAAAAATCGGAGCTCAAGCTGGGAAATCTGAAGCAATTATTGAATACAATATATCAGAGAGAATAGACGTTTCTGAATCTACAGATACTTCGAATATGAAAGATCTAAAGCCTGTGATAGAAATATCCAAATCTGAAATGCCCGAAAAGGAAGAAATGAAGCATATACCGACACAACATGCTACACTAGAAGAAGACACGCTATGCGAAATATGTGAACACACTGAAACGGATGAACAAGTTACAAAAGATAGAAAGAATAATGGAACTAAGACAACAATTAAACCCAAAATACCCAAGAAGGAAGAAATAAAGCATATACCAACACAACATGCTACACTAGAAGAAGACACGTTATGCGAAATATGTGAACACACTGAAACGGATGGACAAGTTACAAAAGATAGAAAGAATAATGGAACTAAGACAACAATTAAACCCAAAATACCCAAGAAGGAAGAAATAAAGCATATACCAACACAACATGCTATACTAGAAGAAGACACACTATGTGAAATATGTGAACATACGGAAATGGAAGGGCATGGAACAGAAAATAAAAAAATGAATGAAACTAATACAAACATTAAACATAAAATACCCAAGAAGGAAGAAATAAAGCATATACCAACACAACATGCTTTAGTAGAAGAAGACACACTATGTGAAATGTGTGAACACACGGAAATGGAAGGGCATGGTACAAACAATAAAATGATGAATGAAACTAATACAAACATTAAACATAAAATACCCAAGAAGGATGAACACAAGCATGTACCAACAAAACATCCTACAGTAGAAGAAGACACACTGTGCGAAATATGTGATCAAACAGAAATTGGACAACAAGTTACGAAAAATCAAAGGACAAATAAAACTAGTACAACTAAACGGCCTCACCAACGCACAAAAAGTCATTTTAAAGAAAAGAATAAGTCTCCAAAAAACGGTAAAAATAAAGATAAGAATAAGCCTGCGAAAAATGATCAAAATAAAGAGAATAAGAAAAAAATTATTGAAGAAACAGACGAAAAAAATCTTCATCATTTTGAAGAACATGATAAATATCGGGAATCCACATTGTGCCAAATTTGTAATGAATCTGAAACAACTCAGAGTTTATTGGAGAAAGACGATAAATCAAAAGGAAAATATCCCGAAAAAGCAAATTCGAAAAATTTCGGACAAACAGTAGAAAGTGAGACGTTTATTGTAACTAAAGAATCTCAGTCCACAATTAGTTATGAAGATATTCAAAAACAAAATCAAAGTATTCAATCAGCAGCTGAAATCGAAACACACGAAAAAGAAGCACAAAAAGGCGGGAAGTTTAGTAAATATTTAAAAATAACAACAGGCTTGTATTCCGAGGAGCACTCAATACATTCCAAATATATTGAAACAACTAACCTGGAAAATATAAAAGGCACAGAAGAACAAACACATAAGTCGGAATACATAATTTCTCCAGTTAAACCAGGCAAGGTTAGTGAGGAAGCAACAGAACAGAATCACCTCCATTCCAAAGAACATATTAAAAGTACTCCTACAGGATATACAGCAGAAGAACAAGAGAAGTTTGTAGGCTTGAAAATATCAACTGATCAATCAATCGAACATACCTATGTTACAGCTAAAATAAAGCCAACAGAACCAGAACATCCGGGACACTCCGCAGAACACACTACTTCTTCCACTGAGACAATCGAAAAGGAACATGCAGAGCAGAAAATGGAAAAATCTACACGGCCTTCTGACGAATATGAAAAAACTGCGGAAAGTATGATGGAAACAGAAGAACCAACATCATTTGCGAAGAGCACCGAGCTACTAACATTCGGCGATCGACATACAGGAGAGATATCAATGTTTACTACTGAAAAATATCTAGAAACAGAAAAAGCTGAAGTACGGGAATCTACGGTTTCGAATGATGAAAGCGCAGAAAACGCAATTGGCACAGAGTCCACGCAAGTGAAAGAAACAAGCTACCATGAACAGTATTCAAAAGCAGCAGAACCTACAGAAGTAAACCAAATGGAAATAACTAACAAACAAATTGTTTCCACTGAGACAACGCAACACATTACAATAACAGAGAAAACTGGTGAACACGAGTCTACGAATTTATCGAATGAAATAACTGAGATGATGATTGCCACAGAATCGGCGCAAACGGAAGAAGCCAATAAGCACGAAAATCACTCAACTGAAACAGAACATGATGAAGTACATCAAGCTGAAATGTCTTCTACACAAACTGAAACTAGTGGACAAACTGTTTTGACAGCTGAAGTGTATGAATTTACGGCATCAAACAGAGTGAGTGAAGAGAGTACAAATGTTACTGAAATTGCGCTAATGAAGGAAACACAAGAAAGTGGAGATTTGTCAACTGCAGTACATACAGACGTACAGACAACTGAACTCAGTGTTTCAACAAAGACAGATGAAATAAAGGAATCTACTGCTTCACCTAGAGAAAATACAGAGAGCACTGTTATCATAGAATCTACTGAAAGGAGTGAAGCAAAAAACCCAGAAAAGGAACATACGGAACCAGAGCAAAAGAAAATCTCTACCAAACAAATTACTTCCACTGAAGCAACTGAATATAGTGCCGTTACAGAGAAAGCTGAAATACACGAATCCACCGCTTTATCTAGAGAAAGTGCTGAGAGTACAGTTGTCGTGGCATCTGGTCATGTGGAAGAAATACAAGAGCATGAAGAACATGCCATTGCAGAAGGACATTCCGAAGCACAGCAAGCTGAAATGTCTACTAAACAAACTGCTTCCGCAGAAGCAGCGGAAGTTTCTACAGACAATGTCGAAGCAAGCAAAGTAACAGAGAAGGAGCAGGAACACTCAACTGCCGCGGAATATACAGGACAATTTGAAATGTTTACTAAAGAAATAGCTTCCACAAAAATTACTGAGCACAGTATTCTAATAGAGAAAGTTGAAACACAAGAAATTACTGCTTCACTTAAAGAGAGTGTTGTGACTACGGAATCTAGCAATGCAGAAGAGACACAAAAGTATGTAGAGCACATTTCTGCAACAGAACATGCCGAAGTAAATGAAGAAACACAGAAGCAGGAGCAACACTCAACTGCAGAAGATCATACAGAAACAGTTCAATTTGAAATTGCTACTAACCAAATTGTTTCCACAAAAACAGCTGAAAGTAGTGTTTTAACAAAGAAAGCTGAAACACAGGAAGCTACTCTTACATCTAAAGCGAGTGTTGTGAGTTCAGTTGTCGTAGAGTCCACTAAGGAAGGAAAAACAGAAAAGTATGAAGAACACACATCTACAGCTGAACGTATAGAAGGAATTGAAGAGACACGTAAACAAGAAGAGTACCCAACCGCAGAAACAGAGCAAACTGAAATGTTTACCAAACCACTTCCTACTACAGAAGCAGCGGAACTTCGTGTTTCAACAGAGAGAGTCGAAGTACAGGAATTTACTTCGTTACCTCAAGAAAGTGTCGTGAGTACAGTTATCGTGGAATCTACTCACGCTGCAACTGAACATGTCGAAGCAAATGAAGAAACACAGAAACAGGAGGAGCAGTCAGTTGCAAACGAACATCCAGAGGCAGAGCAAACTGAAATATCAGTCAAAAATATTGCTAACACAGAAGCACCGGAAGTTAGTATTTCAACAGAGAAAGTCGAAGTACAAGAATTTACTACTTTACCTAAAGGAAGTGTCGTGAGTACAGTTGTTGTAGAGTCTACTCACATAGTAGAATCGCAGAAGAATGAAGAACACGTTTCTGCAGCTGAAACTACAGAAGCAATTGAAGAAACACAGACGCAAGAGGAACACACAGAAGCAGGACAACCTGAAATGACTACTAATCAAATTGCGTATACAGAAATAACAGAACACAGTATTCTAACAGAGAAAGCTGAAACACAAGAAGGTCCTGTTTCACTTAAAGAGAGTATTGTGACTACAGTTGTTTTGGGATCTACCCATACAGAAGACACACAAAAGCAAGAAGAGCATACTTATGGAACTGAACATACCGAAGCTGATAAAGAAACGCTGCAGCAGGAGAAACACTCAACTGCAGGAGAACATCCAGATACACATCAAACAGACGTATCGACTAAACAAGTTGTTTTCACAGAAACAGCTAGTATTCAAACTGAGACACCTGAAGAAAAGGTAGTTACTGCTACATCTGAAGAAAGCTTTGCGAGTACAGTTGTCGAGTCTACTCACGCGAAAGAAACACAGCAGTATGAAAAACACTCGACTGCAGAAGAGCATACAGAAGCAGTGCAATCTCAAATATTTACTAAACCAATTGCTTCCGCAGAAACAGCTGAACGCAGTACTTCAACAGCGAAAGTAGAAGTTGAGGAATCTACTGGTATACCGAAAGAAATTGCAGTGACTACAGTTGTCATAGAATCTACTCAAATGAAAGAAACACAAATGCATGAAGTACACTCACCTACAACTGAACGTGCAGAAGCACATGAAAAAACACAGCAATATGGTGACCAGACAATTGCGGCAGACCATGCAGAAACATATAGTATTCCAACAACATTACATGCTGAAAGACAGGAAGGTACCCTTCCTTCTAAGAAATATCAAAAATCTACCGAACAGATTGAAGAAACAGAAGCTGAATTTGCTGAAATCATTGGAGCAATAACACATAGAATGTCACCGGAACGTGTTGAAAATATAGAATACACGGTTGCCTCCAACATGCTTGTCGAATCTATAGAGAACACAACAGAACATTCAGTCAGAGGGGAAGAGCAAGTAGTTTCTAATATTATGCCCATTCAAGAAGCAATTGAAGGAACCCAGAAGCAAGAGGAACACTCAACTGTAGAGGAACAACCAGGACTAGCCCTATCTGAAGTGCCTACTAAACAAATTGCTTCCACAGAAATAGCTGAACACAGTGTTCTAACAGAGAAAGTTGAAACACAGGAAGTTGCTGGTTCATTTACAGAGAGTGTTGTGACTACAGTTGTCGTGGAATCTACCGGTGCAGAAGAGACACAAATGTATGAAAGGAACACTTCTGCAACTGAACAGACCGAAGCAAATGAAGAAGCACATAAGCAGGAAGAGCACTCAACTGCAGTAAAACTTCCAGAGACAGAGCAAACTGAAATATCTCCCAAAAAAATTGCTTCCGCGGAGTTAGCCGAACTTACCCTTTCAACAGAGAACTTCGAAATACAGAAATCGAGTGATCTACATAAAGAAAGCTTTTCGAGTACTGTTGTCAAATCTACTCACGTGGAAGAGGCACAGAAGTATGAAGAACACACGTCAGCAGCTGAAACTACAGAAGCAATTGAAGAAACACAGAAACAGGAGGAACACTTAACTGTAGAGGAACATACAGAATTAGCCCAATCTGAAGCGCCTACTAAACAAATTGCTTCCCCAGAAATAGCTGAACACAGTGTTCTAACAGAGAAACTTGAGGTAGAGGAAGCTACTGGTGCATCTCAGGAAAGTGTTGTGACTACAGTTGTCGTGGAATCTACCAATGCAGAAGAGACACAACAGTATGAAGAGCACACTTCTGCAACTGAACATTCCGAAGCAAATAAAGAAACACAGAAACAGGAAGAGCAATCACCCGCAGGAGGACATCTAGAAGCAGAGCAAACTGAGATGTCTCCGAAAGAAATTGGCTCCGCGGAATCAGCGGGACTTAGTGTTTCTCCAGAGAGCGTCGAAATACAGAAATCGACTGATTTACATCAAGAAGGTTTTGTGAGTACTGTTGTTGTAAAATCTTCTCCCGCGGAAGAAACACTGAAGTATGAAGAACACACGTCTGCAGCTGAAATTACAGAAGCAATTGAAGAAACACAGAAGCAGGAGGAGCATTCAAGTGCAGAACAACGTACAGAAACAGCGTTGTCTGAAACACCTACTAAAGAAATTGCTTCCACAGAAATAGCTGAACACAGTGTTCTAACAGAGAAAGTTGAAGCAGAGGAAACTACTGGTGCATCTCAGGAAAGTGTTGTGACTACAGTTGTCGTGGAATCTACCAATGCAGAGGAGACACAAAAGTATGAAGAGCACACTTCTGCAACTGAACATGCCGAAGCAAATGAAGAAACACAGAAACAGGAAGAGCAGCCAACTGCAGAAGAACATCCAGAAGCAGAGCACACTGATATGTCTGTCAAAAATATTGCTACCACAGAAGCACCGCAAGTCGGTATTTCAACAGAGAAAGTCGAAGTACAAGAATTTACTACTTTACCTGAAGAAAGTGTCGTGAGTACAGTTGTCGTAGAGTCTACTCATGCAGTAGAATCACAGAAGTATGAAGAACACCTATCTGCAGCTGAAAATACAGAAGCAACTGAAGAAATACAGAAGCATGAGGAAAGCACAACTGGAGAAGAACATACAGAACCAGCACAGTTTGGAATATCTACTAAACAAATTGCTTTCACAGAAACAACTGAACGCAGTATTCTAACAGGGAAAGTTGAAACACAGGAATTTAGTGCTTCGTTTACAGATAATGTTGTGGCCACAGTTGTAGAGTCTACTAATGAGGGAAAAACAGAGAAGTATGAAAAACACACATCTGCGGAAGGAAATGAGGAGACACAGAAGCAAGAAGAGTACTCAGCCGCAGAAGTAGGGCAAACCAAAATATCTCCCAAACAAATTGTTACCACACAGGCAGCGGAAATTAGTGTTTTAACAGAGAAAGTTGAAATACAGGAATTTACTACTTTACCTAAAGAAGATATCGTCAGTACTGTAATTATGGAATCTACTCAAGCAGTACAGTCACAGAAGTATGAAGAAAACACATCTGCAGCAGAAACTACAAAGGCAATTGAAGACACACAGAAGCAGGAGGAACATACAGAAAAAGCACAACCTGAAATGACTACTAAAAAAATTACGTACACAGAAATAACTGAACACAGTATCCTAACAGGAAAATCTGAAACACAGGAAGGTCCTGCTTCACTTAAAGAGAGTATTGTGACTACAGTTGTTGTGGGATCTACCCGTGCAGAAGAGACACAAGAGGAAGAACAGCCTACTTATACAATTGAACATACCGAAGCTAATAAAGAGACACAGAAGCAGGAAGAGCACTCAATTGCAGGAGAATATTCAGATGCACATCAAACAGAATTATTGACAAAGCAAATAGTTTTCACAGAAACAGGTAAGCACAGTATTCAAACTGAGAAACTTGCAGAACAGGAAGTTACTGCTACATATAAAGAAAGCGTTGCGAGTAACACAGTTGAACGCAGTACTTCAACAGAGAAAGTAAAAATTGAGGAACCTACTACTATATCGAAAGAAATTACAGTGACTACAGTTGTCATAGAATCTACTCAAATGAAAAAAACACAGTTGCATGAAGAACACTCGCCGGTAACTGAACATACAGAAGCATATGAAGAAACACAGAAGTATGGTGCACACGCAGTTGCCGCAGACTATACAGAAACATATAGTCTTCAAACAACATTACATGCTGAAAGACAGGAGAGTACCTTTCCTTCTAAGAAATATCAAAAATCTACAGAAATGATTGAAGAAACAGAAGCTGAATTTGCTGATATCATTGGAGCAATAACACATAGAAAGTCACCGGAACGTGTTGAAAATATGCAATACACGGTTGCATCCAACATGCTTGCAGAATCTACAGAGAGCACAACAGAACATTCGGTCAAAGGCGAAGAACAATTAGTTTCTAATATTATGCCAATTCAAGAAGCAATTGAAGTAACACAAAAACAGGAAGAACACTCAACTGTAGAGGAACATACAGAATTAGCCCAATCTGAAGTGCCTACTAAACAAATTGCTTCCACGGAAATAGCTGAACACAGTGTTTTAACAGAGAAAGTTGAAGCACAGGAAGCTACTGGTTCATCTCAGGAAACTGTTGTGACTACAGTTGTTGTGGAATCTACCAATGCAGAAGAGACACAGAACTATGAAGAGCACACTTCTGCAACTGAACATGCTGAAGCAAATGAAGAAACACAGAATCAGGAAGAGCAATCACCTACAGAAAAACACCCAGAAGTAGAGCAAACTGATATGTCACCTAAAGAAATTGGTTTCCCAGAATCAGCGGGACATAGTGTTTCATCAGAGAGCGTCGAAATACAGAAATCGACTGATTTGCTTAAAGAAAATTTTGTGACTACAATTGTCGTAAAATCTACTCAGGTGGAAGAAACACAGAAGTATGAAGAACACACGTCTGCAGCTGAAACTACAGAAGCAACTCTATCTGAAATACCCACTAAACAAATTACTTCCACAGAAATGGCTGAACACAGTGTTCTAACAGAGAAAGTTGAAACACAGGAAGTTGCTGGTTCATTTAAAGAGAGTGTTGTGACTACTGTTGTCGTGGAATCTACCAATGCTGAAGAGACACAGAAGTATGAAAAGAACACTTCTGCAACTGAACATGCCGAAGTAAATGAAGAAGCACACAACCAGGAAGAACACTCAACTGCAGTAGAACTCCCAGAAGTAGAGCAAACTGAAATTGTTTTCGCAGAATCAGCCAAACTTAGTCTTTCAACAGAAAACGTCGAAATACAGAAATACACTGATCTACATAAAGAACGTTTTTCGAGTACTATTGTCGAAAAATCTACGCATGCGGAAGAGGCACAGAAGTATGAAGAACACACGTCTGCAGCTGAAAGTACAGAAGCAATTAAAGAAACACACGAGCAGGAGGAACACTCAACTGCAGAACAACGTACAGAAATAGCGCTGCCTGAAACACCTACTAAAGAAATTGCTTCCACAGGAATAGCTGAACACAGTATTGAAACAGAGAAAGTTGAAGCACAGGAAGCTACTGGTTCATCTCAGGAAAGTGTTGTGACTACAGTTGTTGTGGAATCTACCAATGCTGGAGAGACACAAAAGTATGAAGAGCACACATCTGCAACTGAATATGCCGAAGCAAATGAAGAAACACAGAAACAGAAAGAGCAATCACCCGCAGAGGAGCATCTAGAAGCAGAGCAAACTGAAGCGTCTCCGAAAGAAATTGGTTCCACAGAATCAGCGGGACTTAGAGTTTCACCAGAGAGCATCGAAATACACAAATCGACTGATTTACATAAAGAAAGTTTCGTGAGTACAGTTGTCGTAAAATCTACTCACGTGGAAGAAACACAGAAGTATGAAGAACACACGTCTGCAGCTGAAACTACAGAAGCAATTGTAGAAACACACAAGCAGGAGGAACACTCAACTGCACAACAACGTACAGAAACAGCGCTATCTGAAATACCTACAAAACAAATTGCTTTCACACAATCAGCCGAACTTCATGTTTTAACAGAAAGTGGAGTTGTGAAATCTACTCACGCAGAAGAAACACAGAAATATGAAGAACACACATCTGCAGCTGAAACTACAGAGGCAGGTGAAGAGGCTCAGAAGCAGGGGGGACTCTCAGCTGCAGAAGAACATACAGAAGTAGAACAAATTGAAATGTCTGGCAAACAAATGGCTTCCACAGAAACAGCTGAACACAATGTTCTAGTAGAAAACGTTGAAGGAAAAGAATTTACTACTTCATCTAAAGAAAATGTCGCGAGTACACTTTTGGTGGAATCTACTAGTGCAAAAGAAATACAGAATTATGAAAAATACACATCTGCAGGTAAATACACTGAAGTAAATAAAGAAGCACAGAAGCAGGAAGGGCACTCAACTGCAGAAGAATATACGGAAGTAGCACAATCTGAAATGTCTACTAAACAAATTGCTTCGACAGAAACAGCTAAACACGCTATTTTAACAGAGAAAGTAGAAGTTGAGGAATCAGTCCACTCAACTGCAGAGAAACACATAGAAGCAGAACAATTTGAAAGATCTACTAAACAAATTGCTTATACAAAAAGCGCTGATCGTAATTTTGGAACAGAAAAAAGCGAAATATCAGAATCTACTGTTTCTTATAAAGAAACTCAAGCGGAGAAAACACAGTATGTAGAACATTCAGCTGCAGAAAAATATACAAAAACAAATGAATTGGAAATGTCTACCAAAGAAATTGCTTCAACTGACATAGTTGAACATCCTTTTTTGACAGAGAAAGCGGAAGTACAGGAGTCTATAGTTTCTTCTGAAGAAAGTTCTGAGAGGACAGTTGTCATGGAATCTGCTCAACTGGAAAAAACCCATAAGCAAGAAGAACACTCATTTGCAGCTGAACATACAGAAGCACAGGAACATGGTGATCACTCAATTGAAGCAGACCATACAGAAACATATGGTATTCCAACAACATTATATGCTGAAAGGCAGGAGAGCACCTTTCCTTCTAAAAAATATCGAAAATCTACCGAACACATGGATGAAATAGAAGCTGAATTCGCTGAGGTCATTGGAGCAATAACACATAGAAAGTCATCGGAACTTGTTGAAAATACAGATTACACTATTTCTTCCGAAATGGTTCCAGAATCTACAAACACCACAGCCATAAAGTTAACAGAATCTACAGAGTTTGCTAAGGAAACAAACATAAAGCACACTAAAGGTATGACTACAACGGAAAAGATGACAGAAACATATATACCTACTGAGCATAGTAAAGAAACAAAAATGCAAAAATTTACAATTTTGTCCAAGCATCCGATGCCTACCGAAACAGAGCGAGAGGAAAGTACGGCATATGCTGAGAAAGAAAAGATAAAGCATACCGAACATGCAAAAGAACCATCACAGCGCACTGAAGTAGAAGAAAAAAACATGACAAATACTGAGAGAGTGGAAACAAAACTCCCTGAACATACACAGCTAACATCAGAAGAAGTACACAACGAAGAAGAAAAGACAAAACACACTGAATATACAACTCAGCATTTAACTTCGGCAGAGGTAATAACCGAAATGAAACATACAACACATACAGCGAAAGTTGAAACAGAGCAAACGGAAATAACAGAACATACTAAACTAGAGGGAGAGGCAAGTACCACACATGTTGAGAAAGACAAGTTGGAGCACACAGAACATGCAAAAGAAACCTTAGAACATGCTGAAGTAGGAGGGGAAAATATGACAAATACTGAAGTAGTGGAAACGAAACTCACTGAAAATACTCAGCTAACATCAGAAGAAGTATATACCGAAAAAGATAAAACAAAACACACTGACTATACACATGAGCATTTAACTTCGGCAGAAGTCGTAACCGAAATGAAACATACAACACATATTGCGAAAGTTGAAACAGAGGAAACGGAAATAACAGAGCATACTAAATTAGAGGGAGAGGCAAGTACGACACATGTTGAGAAAGAACAGGTAGAGCACACAGAGCATGCAAAAGAGCCTTTAGAACAGGCGGAAGTAGGAGGGAAAGCAATAACAAATACAGAAAAAATAGAAACGAAGGTCACTGAACATCTCCTTATATCAACAGTTGGAACGGCTAAACAGAGCCCACAAATAATAGAACCCATTGAAAAGCAAGAAAATATAGGAAGCACATTTGTCACAGAACCTATAGAATTACAAACGGAGGTTGAATTTGCTGAAGTTATTGGAGTAATCACACAAAGAGAGCCAACATCAAAACATGTTGAAAGTAGCTGGTCATCTATGGCGACAGAACATGTAGGAGAGGTACAAACGGAAGCACCCACGGATTTAATAATACCTATTTCCAAGCTAACGGAATATACGGGGCATTTAATGTATACAGAACATTTAACACATGCTGAAAGTACCATTGCTCCAGAATATTCAAGTGTAAAGCGGACAGAAATGCCAGAGGAACTCATAATTAGTACTGGAAAGACCATATTACAAACCGAGAAAAATACTGAACCTACTGAGTATATGATACCAACTAAATTAGGCGAAGGAAAACAATCAAAAAAACCTGCCAAACCAGAAAAGCATACAGAATCAATTGTAACTGATGGAAAAGAAAAAACTGGAACAGAAAATACAGAAATTCATATGAGCTTTGCACCTTCTGAGGGCACTGAAGCACAGATGTCTAGTCCAGAAATAATAAAAACAGAAACACAAAAAGGGAGTACTGCATCACAAGAAGAAGAAATGAAAAAAAATTCGATACATACTAAGCATTTTGAGGAACAGCTCAAAAGTGAAGGGACCGAAAATGAATTTGCTTTACAACATTCCAAATTTGCTAGTAAATATACACAAAGCACTATATCAGCATTAGCAGAATTAGAAAATGGAGGGGAAAGTACGACAAATGCTGAGAAAGAAAAGATAGAGCACACAGATCACGCAAAAGAACCTTCAGAATACACTCAAGTAGAGCAAAAACAGATGAAAAATACTGTGAATGTGGAAACAAAGCTCACTGAACATACACAGCTAACAACAGAAGAAGTATATACTGAAAAAGAAAAGAAAAAACACACTGAATATTCACATCAACGATCAACTTCGGCAATTATAGTAACCGGAATAAAACATACAACACATACTGCAGAAGTTAAAACAGAACATACAGAAATAGCAGAACATACTGAATTAGAGGAAAAGGAAAGTACGGCACATACTGAGAAAGAAAGTACAGAGCACACAGAACATGGAAAAGAGCCGTTGGAACACGCTGAAATAGAAGGGGAAGATATGACAAATACTGAAAAAGTGGAAGCGAAGCCCACTGAACATACTCAGTTAACGGCAGAAGAAGTATATACCGAAGAAGAAACGACAAAGCACACTACACATCAACAATTAACATCGGTAGAAGTAGTAACCCAAATGAAACATACAACACATGCTGCGAAAGTTAAAACAGAACATACAGAAATAGCAGAACATACTGAATTAGAGGAAGCACATATTGAGAAAGAGAAGACAGAATACACAGAACATGCAAAAGAGCCTTTGGAACACGCTGAAGCAAAAGGGAAAGCAACTACAAATACAGAAGAAATGGAAACGAAACTCACTGAACATATGATTATATCAACAGTTGAAATGGCTAAGCAAAGCTCACAATTAACGGAATCCACTGAAAAGCAACTACCCACAATTTTCTCCCAGGAAAATATTGAAACTACAGTTGTCACAGAACCTATAAAATTACAAACGGAGGTTGAATTCGCTGAAGTTATTGGAGAAATAACACAAAGAGAGCCAACATCAGAACAAGTTGAAAATAGATGGTCATCCATGGTCACAGAATATAATACAGAAGAAGTGCAATCGAAACTCACTGAACATGCTCATCTAACATCAGAAGAAGTATATACCGAAGAAGAAAAGACAAAACACACTGAATATACACTTCAACATTCAACTTCGCCAGAGGTAGTAACCGAAATGAAACATACAACACATACGGCAAAAATTAAAACAGAATATACTGTAGTAGAGGAAAAGGAAGGTATGGCATATACTAAGAAAGAAGAGGTAGAGCACACAGAACATTCAAAAGAACCATTGGAACACGCTGAAGCAGAAGCGAACGCGATGACAAATACTGAAGAAGTGGAATCGAAACTAACTGAACTTACATCATCAGAAAAAATATATACCGAAGAACAAAAGGCAAAGCACACAGAATATCCGTCTCAACATTTAACTTCGGCAGAAGTAGTAACTGAAATGAAACATACAACACATACTGCGAACGTTAAAACAGAGCATACAGAAATAACAGAACATACTGAATTAGAGGAAAAGGAAAGTACGGCACACACTGAGAAAGAAAGGACAGAACACACAGAACATGGAAAAGAGCCGTTGGAACACTCTGAAATAGAAGGTAAAGAGATGACAAATACTGAAAAAGTGGAAACGAAGCCCACTGAACATACTCAGCTAACGGCAGAAGAAGTATATACCGAAGAAGAAAAGACAAAACAGACTGAATATTCACTTCAACATTCATCTTCGACAGAGGTAGTAACCGAAACGAAACATACAACACATACTGCAAAAGTTAAAACAGAACATACAGAAGTAGCAGAACATACTGAATTAGAGGAAAAGGAAAGTACGGCACATACTGAGGAAGAAAGGACAGAGCACACAGATCACGCAAAAGAGCTGTTGGAGCACTCTGAAATAGAAGGTAAAGAGATGACAAATACTGAAGAAGTGGAAACGAAGGCCACTGAACATACCCATCTAACATCACAAGAAGTATATACCGAAGAAGAAAAGACAAAGCACACTGAATATTCATCTCAACATGTAACTTCGGCAGAAGTAGTAACTGAAATGAAACATACAACACATACTGCGAACGTTAAAACAGAACATACAAAAACAACAGAACATACTGAATTAGAGGAAAAGGAAATTACGGCACATACAGAGAAAGAAAGGACAGAGCACACAGATCATGCAAAAGAACCGTTGGAACACTCTGAAATAGAAGGTAAAGAGATGACAAATACTGAAGAAGTGGAAACGAAGCCCACTGAACATACTCAGCTAACGGCACAAGAAGTATATACCGAAGAAGAAAAAACAAAACAGACTGAATATCCACTTCAACATTCATTTTCGACAGAGGTAGTAACCGAAACGAAACATACAACACATACTGCAAAAGTTAAAACAGAACATACAGAAATAGCAGAACATACTGAATTAGAGGAAAAGGAAAGTACGGCACATACTGAGAAAGAAAGGACAGAGCACACAAATCATCCAAAAGAGCCGTTGGAACACTCTGAAATAGAAGGTAAAGAGATGACAAATACTGAAGAAGTGGAAACGAAGCCCACTGAACATACTCAGCTAACGGCAGAAGAAGTATATACCGAAGAAGAAAAGACAAAACACACTGAATATCCACTTCAACATTCAACTTCGACAGAGGTAGTAACCGAAATGAAACATACAACACATACTACGGAAGTTAAAACAGAACATACAGAAATAACAGAACATATTGAGTTAGAGGAAAAGGAAAGTACGGCACATACTGAGAAAGAAAGGACAGAACACACAGAACATGGAAAAGAGCCGTTGGAACACTCTGAAATAGAAGGGAAAGAGATGACAAATACTGAACAGGTGGAAACGAAGCCTACTGAACATACTCACCTAACATCAGAAGAAATATATACCGCAGAAGGAAAGACAAAGCACACTGAATATCCATCTCAACATTTAACTTCGGCAGAAGTAGTAACTGAAATGAAACATACAACACATACTGCGAAAGTTGAAACAGAACATACAGAAATAGCAGAACATACTGAATTAGAGGAAAAGGAAAGTACAGCACATATTGAGAAAGAAAAGATAGAATACACTGAACTTGCAAAAGAGCCTTTGGAACACGCTGACGCAAAAGGAAAAGCGACGACAAATACAGAAGAAATGGAAACGAAACTCACTGAACATATCATTATATCAACAGTCGAAATGGCTAAGCAAAGCTCACAATTAACGGAACCCACTGAAAAGCAACTACCCACAATTTTCTCCCAGGAAAATATTGAAATTACAGTTGTCACAAAACCTATGGAATTACAAACGGAGGTTGAATTCGCTGAAGTTATTGGAGCAATAACACAAAGAGAGCCAACATCAGAACAAGTTGAAAATAGATGGTCATCCATGGTCACAGAATATAATACTGAAGAAGTGCAATCTAAGCTCACTGAACATGCTTATATAGCAGAACATACTGAACTAGAGGAAAAGGAAGGTATGGCACACACTGAGAAAGAAAGTACAGAACACACAGAACATGTAAAAGAGCCGTTGGATCACTCTGAAATAGAAGGTAAAGAGATGACAAATACTGAAGAGGTGGAAACGAAGCCCACTGAACATACTCAGCTAACGGCAGAAGAAGTATATACCGAAAAAGAACAAACAAAACACACTGAATATCCACTTCAACATTCAACTTCGACAGAGGTAGTAACCGAAATGAAACATACAACACATACTTCAAAAATTAAAACAGAACATACTGTAGTAGAAGAAAAGAAAAGTACGGCACATACTGAGAAAGAAGAGATGGAGCACACAGATCATGCAAAAGAGCCGTTTGAACACGCCGACGTAGAAGGGAAAGAGATGACAAATACTGAAGAAGTGGAAACGAAGCTCACTGAATATACACATCTAACATCAGGAGAAGTATATACCGAAGAAGAAAAGACAAAGCACACTGAATATCCATCTGAACATGTAACTTCGGCAGAAGTAGTAACTGAAATGAAGCATACAACACATACTGCGAACGTTAAAACAGAACATACAGAAACAACAGAACATACTGAATTAGAGGAAAAGGAAAGTAAGGCACATACAGAGAAAGAAAGGACAGAGCACACAGATCATGCAAAAGAGCCGTTGGAGCACTCTGAAATAGAAGGTAAAGAGATGACAACTACTGAAGAAGTGGAAACGAAGCCCACTGAACATACTCAGCTAACGGCAAAAGAAGTATATACCGAAGAAGAAAAGACAAAACAGACAGAATATCCACTTCAACATTCATCTTCGACAGAGGTAGTAACCGAAATGAAACATACAACACATACTGCAAAAGCTAAAACAGAACATACAGAAATAGCGGAACATACTGGATTAGAGGAAAAGACAGGTACGGCACATACTCAGAAAGAAAGGATAGAACACACAGAACATGGAAAAGAGCCGTTGGAACACTCTGAAATAGAAGGGAAAGAGGTGACAAATACTGAAGAGGTGGAAACGAAGCTCACTGAACATATTCAGCTAACGGCAGAAGAAGTATATACCGAAGAAGAAAAGACAAAACACACTGAATATCCACTTCAACATTCAACTTTGACAGAGGTAGTAACCGAAATGAAACAAACAACACATACTGCGGAAGTTAAAACAGAACATACAGAAATAACAGATCATACTGAATTAGAGGAACAGGAAAGTACGGCACATACTGAGAAAGAAGAGGCAGAGCACACAGAACATGCAAAAGAACCGTTGGAACACTCTGAAGCAGAAGGGAATGCGACAAATACTGAACAAGTGGAATTGAAGCTAACTGAACATATTCATCTAACATCAGCAGAAATATATACCAAAGAAGAAAAGACGAAGCACACTGAATATCCGTCTCAACATTTAACTTCGGCAGAACTAATAACTGAAATGAAACATACAACACATATTGCGAAAGTTAAAACAGAAAATACAGAAATAGCAAAACATACTGAATTAGAGGAAAAGGAAAGTACAGCACATATTGAGAAAGAAAAGACAGAATACACAGAACACGCAAAAGAACCTTTGGAACACGCTGAAGCAAAAGGGAAAGCGACGACAAATACAGAAGAAATGGAAACGAAACTCACTGAACATATCATTATATCAACAATTGAAATGGCTAAGCAAAGCTCACAATTAACGGAACCCACTGAAAAGCAACTACCCACAATTTTCTCTCAGGAAAATATTGAAATTACAGTTGTCACAGAACCTAAAGAATTACAAACGGAGGTTGAATCCGCTGAAGTTATTGGAGCAATAACACAAAGAGAGCCAACATCAGAACAAGTTGAAAATAGATGGTCATCCATGGTCACAGAATATAATACTGAAGAAGTCCAATCGAAGCTCACTAAACATGCTCATCTAACGTCAGAAGAAGTATATACCGAAGGAGAGAAGACAAAACACACTGAATATCCACTTCAACATTCAACTTCGACAGAGGAAAAGGAAAGTACGGCACATACTAACAAAGAAGAGGTAGAGCACACAAAACATGCAAAAGAACCGTTGCAACACGCTGAAGCAGAAGGGAAAGCGATGACAAATACTGAAGAAGTGGAATCGAAGCTCACGGAACATACTCATCTAACATCAGAAGAAATATATACCGAAGAAGAAAATACAAAGCACACTGAATATCCTTCTCAACATTTAACTTCGGTGGAAGTAGTAACTGAAATGAAACATACAACACATACTGCGAAAGCTAAAACAGAACATAATACAGAAATAGGAGAACATACTGAATTAGAGGAAAAGGAAAGTACGGCACATACTGAGAAAGAAGAGATAGAGCACATAGAACATGCAAAAGAGCCGTTTGAACACCTTGAAGTAGAAGGGAAAGAGATCACAGATACTGAAGAAGTGGAAACGAAGCTCACTGAACATACTCATCTAACATCAGAAGAAGTATATACCGAAGAAGAAAAGGCAAAGCACACTGAATATCCATCTGAACATTTAACTTCGACAGAAGTAGTAACTGAAATGAAACATACAACACATACTGCGAAAATTAAAACAGAACATACAGAAATAGCAGAACATACTGAATTAGAGGAAAAGGAAACTACAGTACATATTGAGAAGGAAAAGACAGAATACACAAACCATGCAAAAGAGCCTTTGGAACACGCTGAAACAGAAGGGAAGGCGACGACAAATACAGAAGAAGTGGAAACGAAACTCACTGAACATATCATTATATCAACAGTTGAAATGGCTAAGCAAAGCTCACAATTAACGGAACCCATTGAAAAGCAACTACCGACAAATTTCTCCCAAGAAATTATTGAAATTACAGTTGTCACAGAACCTAAAGAGTTACAAACGGAGGTTGAATCCGCTGAAGTTATTGGAGCAATAACACAAAGAGAGCCAACATCAGAACAAGTTGAAAATAGATGGTCATCCATGGTCACAGAATATAATACTGAAGAAGTGCAATCGAAGCTCACTGAACATGCTCATCTAACATCAGAAGAATTATATACCGAAGAAGAGAAGACAAAACACACTGAATATCCACTTCAACATTCAACTTCGACAGAGGTAGTAACCGAAATAAAACATACAACACATACTGCGAAAGTTAAAACAGAACATACTGAATTAGAAGAAATGGAAAGTACGGCACATACTGAGAAAGAAGAGGTAGAGCACACAGAACATGCAAAAGAACCGTTGGAACACGCTGAAGCAGAAGCAAAAGCGATGACGAATACTGAAGAAGTGGAATCGAAGCTCACTGAACATACTCATCTAACATCAGAAGAAATATATACCGAAGAAGAAAAGACAAAGCACACTGAATATCCGTCTCAACATGTAACTTCGGCAGAAGTAGTCACTGAAATGAAACATACAACACATACTGCAAAAGTTAAAACAGAACATACTGAAATAACAGAACATACTGAATTAGAGGAAAAGGAAAATACGGCACACACTGACAAAGAAAGGACAGAACACACGGAACATGGAAAAGCGCCGTTGGAACACTCTGAAATAGAATGGAAAGAGATGACAAATACTGAAGAAGTGGAAACCAGGCCCACTGAAAATACTCATCTAACATCAGAAGAAATATATACCGAAGAAGGAAAGACAAAGCACACTGAATATCCATCTCAACATGTACCTTCGGCAGAAGTAGTAACTGAAATGAAGCATATAACACATACTGCAAAAGTTAAAACAGAACATACAGAAATAACAGACCATACTGAATTAGAGGAAAAGGAAAGTACGGCACACACTGAGGAAGAAGAGTTAGAGCACACAGAACATGCAAAAGAGCCGTTGGAACACGCTGAAGTAGAAGGGACAGAGATGACAAATACTGAAGAAGTGGAAACGAAGCTCCCTGAACAGACTCACCTACCATCAGAAGAAGTATATACTGAAGAAGAAAAGACAAAACACCCCGAATATACATCATTTCATCATTTAACTTCGGCAGAGCTAATAGCCGAAATGAAACATACTACACATTCTGCGACAGTCAAAACAGAACATACGGAAGTAACAGAACCTACTGAGCATACCAACTTTATATCTGAAAATGAAACAAGTGAATCGACTGGTAAGCAAACAGAATATATAGAACAGGCAAAGCCTGTAACTCAAATAGCACATATAAATTATACTGAGGGAAAGAAGATAATAGAAACCGAAATTGCTACAAAATCTAGTGCTTGGGCCAAAAAAGTTCATTTAACTGAAGAAATGATAAAGAACACTGAATATGTAGAAGAGAGCCAAACATCGGAGTTTATAAGCGAACCAAACCATAAAACACAAACTGAAAAATATAGCGAGTATACAGTGGAAACCGAATTACCGAATAAATATGAACAAACGCCAAAAGCTCTAGAACATACAATTACTGGGTATACGGGAACGGAATACACTGAGGCGGAGATAACAAAGTCTACAGAATTTGGCAAAGCATATACAATACCAAAAGGCAAGGAAACACAAGAAGCATCGCAATATTCTGAGTATACGCAAGGGCATTCTACCCAATTGATGCAGGAGATAAGCGAAGAAGGTGGCACTGGATTTACAGAAACTGCTAAGTATACAGAATATTCGAAAGAAACTAAACCTTATCAAAGTTTTGAATATACAATAACAACAACCGAATTATCTCCACTTTCGCACATTTCGCTTGAGAAAACCCAAGGAAGTACGAAAGTAAAAGAATATCAAAAGTATACTGAAATTGAGAAAACTGATTCTGAGGGACATACCGAATATAATTTAAAATATTTTACTCCTGAACATAAGATCACTAGTGAACTCTTTAGTTCTTTGGCATCATCGTCTCTACCAGCAACAGCAATGATACAATTATCTGGCTCCCAAGAAATTACCAGTGTAGAAAGTAAAATGCGTACTGATCAAACCGAATCTACTTATCTAGCAGAAACTATACCTGGTGGGACAAGAACAGAAGAGCATACTGGAGCAGAATATCTAAAATATTCTACGCCAGAGCCTGTGTTAACAACTGAATTATTTAGTTCTTCTGCATCAACATCATTATTAGTAAGTCCTGCGGAGATTAGCCACACAGAAACTGAAGTATTAGCTCATACAACAGAAACTGTAACTGGTAGTTCAGAAATTCTAATGGGTATCGGAACAGAATCTCTAAAATATTCTACATTCGAACAGGAAAGAACTAGTGAATTATTTAGTTCTTCGGTATCACCATCGTTTATAGAAAATACGAAAAATACCTCTGAAGAAATAGAATACTCGCCCACTTCTAAATCTGCTAAAGAGCTTAACCGTACAGAAGCTTTAGAATTAACTCATGCAACAGAAACTGAAAGTAGGTCAGAAATTGTGAAGGGTACCGGAACAGAATTTATAAAATATTCTACATTTGAACAGGAAAGAACTAGTGAATTATTCAGTTCTTCGGTATCACCATCATTATTAGAAAGTACAAAAAAAAATACTGAAGAAGTAACTGTAGAGCTTAGCCATACGGAAACTGAAGAATTAACTCATACAACGGAAACTGAAGTTGGTGGATCGGAAATTGAAAAGGGTACCGGAACAGGGTATACAAAATATTCTGCATTAGAACGGGAAAGAACTAGTGAATTATTTAGCACTTCGGTATCATCATCATTATTAGGAAGTACGAAACAAATTTCTGAAACAGTAGAATACTCAACCACTCCTAAATCTGCTGGAGATATTGGTCATGCGGAAACTGAAGAATTATCTCATGCAGCGGAAACTGAAATTAGTGGATCAGAAATTTTGAAGGGTACAAAATATTCTACATTTGAAGAGCGAAGAACTAGTGAATTATTTAGTTCTTCGGTATCACCACCATTATTAGAAAGTACGAAAAAAACTAGTGAAGAAGAAGAATACTCACCCATTTCTAAATCCGCTGGAGAGATTAGCCATACGGAAACTGAAGAATTAACTCATGCAACGTCAAGCCCATATATCCCTATAGAAACTAGATCAGAGTCTGAGGAAGAAGTAGAAGTCAATCATTTAAATAATTTAACAAAAATATTAGCTCAGGAATTAGAAGAAGAAAATAAAGAGGAAATAGAAACAACATTTTCAGAAAACCAGTACATTTATACAATTACCACTGAAATAAATCAAACAAAGCCAATGGAAACAGAAACTAAGTTTTATGAATATACGCGTGGAACAGAAGAATCTACCAAATCCATTGAAACGAAACATACTGAAGAATCTCAATATACAAGTGTAAGAAGTAAAGAAATATCGAGACCAAGGTCATCTGAAATGGGAACCGAATACAGCACAGGCATGTTCAAAGTAACCACAAGCCCAGTTGTTGGTGGTGAAAGGAATATGACAAATTTTAGTGAAGAAGTTTCAAAGTACACAGAAGAACACCCAACATCTGAAACAGAACATGAGGAAACTAGAAAAACAGTTGGAAAAAGTACGGAATATGCTCAAGAACACACTAAACATTACATAGAGGGATTTACTAAATATACAGAGAGCCAAGAATCTTTGGAGGCAACGGAAACTATGACTTCTTCCAAATATGAGAAAGAATATACAAAAATTCCGGAAATTGAAGAAACAGAAATGAAGGATTTGGGAACACGACCGAGTGGAATATATCCTGAAACTATAATTCAAGAGGAACACAACGAAACTGAATTTTTTAAAAGCACGGAATATGAAGACACAAAACATACATTATTGGCAGAGGAAACTTTAAAGCATTTTACAGAATTTGCAGGAACAGAAACCTCACAACTCGTGACCGACTATCATATATCAAGTGCTGAAGTTACGAGTCGTAAGAAAGTTGAAGGTACTTTGCCAAATACAGAGCAAACGAAAACAGCGCTCACCGAACAACCCACACTAACTAAAGAAGTAGAATATTCAGTTACATATACAGAGCTTCCCGAAGTTGAGCATAAACCAAGTACAACCGCTGTAGAACAGTTGTCGGAAATTAATCTAAAACACCATTTAGAAACAGCACCATATGAATCAAAGATAGCCACGACGATTGGGGAAGCACATAAGTTAACTGAAAATATACCTGAACCTCTGCAGAGTTCTGAAGGTATAGAAACTAAATATACATTTTCAGCTGAAGAAACTACGAAACATACAAAATTTCATGAAGTTGAAAATCGGACTGGGTCTCCTGCTGAAATGGTCACCTACGTTACTCCGGTAGAAGTTACAGAGAATAAAGAATTCGAAAGTATAGAAACAATGAGTTCCAAGCCCTCTTCGACAGCACTAACTGAAGGTATAACACTGAGTTCTGAACATGTAGAAATAAAAAACACATTTTTAGCTGAGGAAACTTCGAAATATAAAGCAGAATTTTCGAAAGCGCATGAAGTAGAATACTCCATTTTCCCAGCAGGTGAAAGCACTAGTCATTTGGAAGTGTTGCATTCGATTAGTTCCGAAATTACAGAAGAAAAAGGAACTGCTGGTACAGAGATGACTACTCTAGCAATGGAAGTGCCAGGAAAAATAGAACTCACAGAACAAACAAGGTCTACTAAGGGAGAATTAGAACTTACAAAATATGTAGTTACATCTACAGAGGTGCCTGAAGTCAAGTATAAAGGAAGCACAACCGGTGCAGAACATTTGACAGAAACTAATTTAAAGCACTCATTCGAAACAGTAGCACAGCTCTCAAAGACTGACACTACAATAGAAGGAGCACATAAATTTACTGAAGAAGTAACTAAACTTCCATATGGTTCTGAAGGTGTAGAAATAGAGCACACATTTTTAGCGGAAGCCATTTCAGAACATGAAACACAACATTTAAAATTTTATGGAGTTGAACATGGAACTGTCTCCCTCGCTGAAACTGAAAAACATTTGGAAACTACACACCCTACTTTTCCTGAAGTTACAGAAAAAAAGGAATTTGAAGGTGTAGGGACGATGACTCAGACATCTATTGGAGAAACATCATCAGAAGCAGAATATACAAAAATACCCAAAATTGAACATTCAACTATCCCAGCAACTGAAACAAATGAACACATAGAAGTAGCAGAGATAACGACTTTAACGCCTTTAGAGTATACATTTTTGGTGGAAGAAACATCAAAACATAAAGCAGAATACACAATATTTCACGAAATGGAACATTCTGCTGTCCATGAAGTCACAGAAGAAACGTTACACATTACTACTTCAGAAGCTACGAAACATAAAGGACTTCAATTTGAAGACATGACGCCCTTGACATCTGCTAAGCACGCAAAAATAGAATATACAGGCACACCTGCAGAGCTTCCCGAAGCTAGACATAAAGAAAGTACACTTGTCCAATCATATGAAAGCACAGAATATCCAGAAATATTGCATATAACTAGTGCCGAAGCTATAGCAGAGCATGGAAAAATAGAACACACGAAACAGTCAATGATAACTAAAGAAGCATTAGAACAAACAGAACAATTAGTTACATGGACAGAGCTTCCCGGTGTTAAACTTAAACAAAATACAGCTGGAGAAGAACTCAAGATAACTGAAGAAGTGGCGAAGGCTTCTGTAAGTGAACATATTACACCAGAACATACATTTTTAGCGGAAGAAACTTATGAACACGAAACTGAGTATACAAAATTTCACAAAATAGAATATTCGGTTCCCTCATCGACTGAAATCACAATACATCCAGAGGTATTGCATATCACTAGTGCCGAAGCTATTGCAGAACAGACGAAAGAGCCACTAGAACATACACTACAACTACCTATATCGACAGAACTTCCCGGAGCTAAATATAAAGAAAGCACAACTGAGGAAGAACAGAAGATAACTAAAGAAGTAGCTAACCTCCCGCAAAGTTCTGAGTTCATTGCATCAGAACATACACTTTTAGCGGAAGAAACGTCGATACATGAAGCAAGAACAGAACATTCAGAAATGTTGCATATCACTAGTGCCGAGTCTTTTGTAAAAATAGAACATACAAATCCATTAATAAAAACTAAAGAACCATTTGAATATACGGGACAATTAGTTACATTAACAGAGCTTACCGGAATTAAACAAGAAAGTACAACTGAGGAGGAACTCAAGATAACTGAAGAAATAACGAAAGTCTCCCAACATATTGCACCAGAACATAAATTATTAACGGAAGCAATATACACAAAGTTTGACAAAGAGGAACATGCTACACTCCAATCTCCTGAAAGCACAGAATATCCAGAATTGTTTCATATCACCAGTACCGAAGCTATTGCAGAACATGTAAAACCAACAATGATAACTAAAGAACTACCAGAACATTCAGAAAAACAAGTTATATCGACAGCGCTTCCCGGAATTAAATATAAAGAAAGTACAACTGAGGAAGAATATAAAATAACTGAAGAAGTAACTAACCTTCCTCAAAGTTCTGTATACACTGCGTCACAATATACATTTTTAGCGGAAGAAACATCGAAACATGAAGAAATGTATACACACCTTCATAAAGTGGCACATTCTAGTGTCGAATATTCTGAAAGCACTGAACAATCAGAAATATTGCATATTACTAGTGCCGAAGCTATTATAGACCATGTGAAAACAAAACAGACGGAACCATCAGTGCTAACTAAAGAACCATTAGAATATACGGAACAATTAGTTACATTGGCAGAGCTTACCGGAGTTAAACATAAACAAAGTACAACTGAGGGAGAACTCAAGGTAACTGAAGAAATAACGAAAATTCCAATCAGTTCTGAACATATTGCACCAGAACATACATTTTTAGCTGAAGAAACTTCGAAACATGAAAATGAATACACAAAGTTTCACAAAATAGAACATTCGCTTCCCTCATCTATTGAAATTACAATACATCCAGAAGTATTGCATATCACTACTCCCAAAGCTATTGTAGAACATATAACAGCGGAACAGACAAAAGAGCCACTAGATCATACGGGACAACTATTTATATCAACCGAAGCTAAATATAAGGAAAGTACAACTGAGGAAAAACACACCATAACTGAAGAAGTAGCTAACCTCCCCCAAAGTTCTGAATACATTGCAGAGCATCCATTTCTAGCAGAGGAAACTTCGAAACAAAAAGAATACTCTCAGTTTCACACGGTGGAATATCCGAGTGTCCAATCATCTGAAGGCACAGAGCATCCAAAAATGTTGCATATCACTAGTGCAGAACCTATTGCAGAACACGTCAAAGAAAAACAGACAGAACCATCAATGGGAATTAAAGAACCGCAGTTTCACAAAGTGCAATATTCGAGTGTCCAATCGTCTAAAAGCACAGAACATGAAGGAATGTTGCATGTCACTAGTGCCGAAGGTATTTTGGAGCATTTAGAAATAGAACAGACAAAACCGTCAATGATAACAAAAGAACCTTTAGAACATGGTGAACAATTAGTTACACCGGCAGAACTTCCCGGAGTTAAACATAAACAGAGTACAACTGAGACAGAACACCGAATAACTGAAGAAGTAACTAAATTCCCGCAAAGTTCTGAACACATTGCACCAGCACATACATATCTAACTGAAGAAACTTCGAAACATGTAGCTGAATACACAAAGTTTCATAAAATTGAACATTCACTTCTCCCATCTACTGAAATAACAATACATCCAGAAGTATTGCATATCCCTACTGCTGAGCAAAAAGAAGTTGAAGGTGCAGAGCTTTCTAGTCTAATGTCTGTTGAGCATTTAAAAATAAAGCATACAGAATCCACTATCTTAACTAAGGGAACAGAACATAGAGAATATTTAGTTACATCTACAGAGTTCCCTGAACATAGAGAAACTGTTAAACTACCGCAATTGACTGAGACCAGTTTAAGACACTCACCAGTAACAGTGTCGCACATATTGATAGTGGCTGGTACGAGTATGGAGGAACCGAAATTAACGGAAGAAGTAACTAAAATTGCCCAGAATTCTGAAAGTATAGGAACAGAACACACATATATAGCTGAAAAAATGTTGGAACAGGAAACAGAATATACAAAACATCATAAATTGGAACACTCTACTGAAATCATAGGACATTCGCTTGCATCACATATTGCTAATGTAGAAACTCCAGAGGTGACAAGTCTATCATATGAAGAGCACTTAAAAATAGAACACATGAAATCGCCGATGCTAACTGAAGAAACATTAAAGTTTTCTGAACAAGCACTTACGTCTACAAAGGCCTGGGGTTCTAAACATAGTACAACCGGTGTACAGCCTTTAACTGAAATGAGTTCAGAACACCCATCTGAAACAATATCGCACACAAAAATAAGTGAATATCCCTATACTTCTGAACATATACAATCATTTTTAGCAGAAGAGACTTCCAGATATGAAACTGAATACACAAAACCTTTTGAAATACAACATCCAACTGGAATTACAGAATATATGGAAGTGCCACATATTACTACTACAGAATCTACAAAATACAAAGAACTTGAAACTATAGAAATACAGCTTTCATCGCCTGCACAACCAGAATATACGGAACAATCACAAACTGTCCAAGTATCAGAATATACACCACATATAACCCTCTCCGTCCAAACGCCTAGTGAATATTCGGTGGAATCTAAAGGGACGACAAAATCAGAAGACATCAGACATTCGATATATGCATCAAACAATGTACTTATTGAAAAAACTAGTGAATTAACAACAGAATATGTGCAAAGTATGCAGATGGAAAGCGAGGAAAATGTGGAACATTCATCACATTATACAACAGAACATGCAAATGTTTCAAAACAAGAATTTACGATTACATCTAAAGCCATTGAAATATTACCAAGCGAAGAAAAGGAGGCTGTTGAACATACAGGGTTTATAGCAGAAGAATTTTCCCAAACAAAACTTAAAGCCGAAAGTACAAAAACTACAGAATTGCTACAAAGGACTTTGCAAACAGAAAAAGAATTTGTAGAAAATGAAAAAAGTACAGAATTTACTCACAAAGAACATATTACTATAGAGAAAGGGATCTCTGAACTTACAATGACTACAGAAGCAGTAACTGAGGAAAGTAAATTGACTGAATTATTAATATCAAAACATACAGAAATGGAGGAAAGTAGTAAAGCTGTACAGCATACAAAATATCTAGAATATTCAACTATACATCCAGAGGTAGAACTCGTACACACAATGCATACGAAAGAACAAACAGAAACATCATTTGAGTCCACAAAATATCCCCTCGAAAGACACAAATCAACAGAACATACAAAATATGTAGAACATTCTACAATGGCACACACAGAAGTAGAAGAATTGGAACACACAAAGCATACAAAAGAACTCACTCAGTCCTCTGTAGAAAGCTCTAAGAGAGTAGGTCTGCCGGAAGTATTATCTGAATCCACAGAACATTCCCTCGAAATACACAAATCAACAGAACATGGAGAACATGTGGAACATTCTACTATGACACTCACAGAGGTAGAAGAATTGGAACATACAAAGCATACAGAAGAAGTCAAGCAGTTCTCTGCAGAAAGCACTGAGGGAGTTGGTCTGCCGGAAGTATTATCTAAATCCACAGAGCATCCCCTCGAAAGACACAAATCAACAGAACATACAAAACATGTAGAACATTCCACTATAACACACACAGAGTTAGAAGAATTGGAACACACAAAGCATACAAAAGAATTCACGCATCCCTCAGTAGAAAGCACTAAGGGAGTAGGTCTGCCGGAAATATTATCTGAATCCACAGAACATCCTTCCGAAAGACACAAATCAACAAAATATACAAAATATGTGGAACATTCTGCTATAACACATACAGAGGTAGAAGAATTGGAACACATAAAGCATACAGAAGAACTCACCCAGTTCTCCGTAAAAAGCACCGAGAAAGTAGGTGCGCCAGTAGTATCGTCTAGATCCACAGAACATCCGCTCGAAAGACATAAATCAACAGAACATGGAGAACATGTGGAATATTCTACTATGACACACACAGAGGCAGAAGAATCGGAACACACAAAGCGTACAGAAGAACTCACGCAGCCTTCTGTAGAAAGCACTAAGGGAGTAGGTCTACCGGAAGAATTATCTGAATCCACAGAACATCCGCTCGAAAGACACAAATCAACAGAACATGGAGAGCATGTGGAGCATTATACTATGACACACACAGAGGTAGAAGAATTGGAACACACAAAGCATACAGAAGAACTCACGCAGCCTTCTGTAGAAAGCACTAAGGGAGTAGGTCTGTCGGAAATTATATCTGAATCTACAGAACATCCCCTCGAAAGACACAAATCAACAGAACATGGAGAACATGTGGAACATTCTACTAAGACACTCACAGAGGTAGAAAAATTGAAACACACAAAGCATACAGGAGAACTCAAGCAGTCCTCTGCAGAAACCACTGAGGGAGTAGGTCTTCCTGTAATATTATCCGAATCCACAGAACATCCCCTCGAAAGAGAAAAATCAACAGAACATACAAAACACGTGGAACACTCTACTATAACACACACAGAGGTAGAAGAATTGGAACACACAAAGCATGCAGAAGAACTCGTCCAGTTCTCTGTAGAAAGCACCCCGAAAGTGGGTACGCCAGTAGTATCATCTGAATCCACAGAACATCCGCTCGAAATACACAAATCAACAGAACATGGAGAACATGTGGAACATTCCACAATGACACACACAGAGGTAGAAGAATTGGAACACACAAAGCATACAGGAGAACTCACGCAGCCCTCAGTAGAAAGCACTAAGGGAGTTGGTCTGCCGGAAGTATTATCTAAATCCACAGAACATCCTCTCGAAAAACACAAATCAACAGAACATACAAAACATGTGGAACATTCTACTATAACACACAAAGAGGTAGAAGAATTGGAACACACAAAGCATACAGAAGAGCTCACCCAGTTCTCTGTAGAAAGCACCGAGAAAGTAGGTGCGCCAGTAGTATCATCTGGATCCACAGAACATCCGCTTGAAAGACACAAATCAACAGAACATGGAGAACATGTGGAACTTTCTACTATGACACACACAGAGGTAGAAGAATTGGAACACACAAAGCGTACAGAACTCACGCAGCCCTCATTAGAAAGCACTAAGGGAGTAGGTCTGCCGGAAGTATTATCCGAAGCCACAGAACATCCCCTCGAAAGAGAAAAATCAACAGAACATACAAAACATGTGGAACACTCTACTATAACACACACAGAGGTAGAAGAATTGGAACACACAAAGCATACACAAGAACTCGTCCAGTTCTCTGTAGAAAGCACCGAGAAAGTGGGTACGCCAGTAGTATCATCTGAATCCACAGAACATCCGCTCGAAATACACAAATCAACAGAACATGGAGAACATGTGGAACATTCTACAATGAGACACACAGAGGTAGAAGAATTGGAACACACAAAGCATACAGGAGAACTCACGCAGCCCTCAGTAGAAAGCACTAAGGGAGTCGGTCTGCCGGAAGTATTATCTAAATCCACAGAACATCCTCTCGAAAAACACAAATCAACAGAACATACAAAACATGTGGAACATTCTACTATAACACACAAAGAGGTAGAAGAATTGGAACACACAAAGCATACAGAAGAGCTCACCCAGTTCTCTGTAGAAAGCACCGAGAAAGTAGGTGCGCCAGTAGTATCATCTGGATCCACAGAACATCCGCTTGAAAGACACAAATCAACAGAACATGGAGAACATGTGGAACTTTCTACTATGACACACACAGAGGTAGAAGAATTGGAACACACAAAGCGTACAGAACTCACGCAGCCCTCATTAGAAAGCACTAAGGGAGTAGGTCTGCCGGAAGTATTATCCGAAGCCACAGAACATCCCCTCGAAAGAGAAAAATCAACAGAACATACAAAACATGTGGAACACTCTACTATAACACACACAGAGGTAGAAGAATTGGAACACACAAAGCATACACAAGAACTCGTCCAGTTCTCTGTAGAAAGCACCGAGAAAGTGAGTACGCCAGTAGTATCATCTGAATCCACAGAACATCCGCTCGAAATACACAAATCAACAGAACATGGAGAACATGTGGAACATTCTACAATGAGACACACAGAGGTAGAAGAATTGGAACACACAAAGCATACAGGAGAACTCACGCAGCCCTCAGTAGAAAGCACTAAGGGAGTCGGTCTGCCGGAAGTATTATCTAAATCCACAGAACATCCTCTCGAAAAACACAAATCAACAGAACATACAAAATATGTGGAACATTCTACTACGACACAAGAACAAGAACTTACGCAGTCGTCTGTAGAAAGCACTGCGAAAGTAGGTACGTCAATAGTATCATCTGAATCCACAGAACATCCCCTTGAAAAACACAAATCAACAGAACATGTGGAACATACTACTATGACACACACAGAGATAGAAGAATTGGAACACACAGAGCACACAGAAGAACTCACACAGTCCACTGTAGAAAGTACTGAACAGCTAGGTCTGCCAATTGGATCATCTGAATCTACAGAACATCAGCTCGAAAGACACAAATCAACAGAACATACTACTATGACACACGCAGAAGTAGAAGAACCGGAACACACAAAGCATACAAAGACTTTTCTGGAAGGTGTTGAAGAAAGTCTGTCAGAAATAATATCTGAAACAACTGAGTATCCACTCGAAGTAATAAAATCAACAGAGCATATCAACCATACTTATTCCCCGACTATAGCATTTAATACTACTGCATTCGCACCAATTAGAATCAATTTACCAATTCTTTTTCCTAATTCGACTGATCGTTTAAAAAGTTTTCAAGAATATTACACCACAACATCAAGCACTGTAAATATCTATGATGACGAGGAATTTGATACCACCTTAAACCCACAATTTTTTAAATCGATGAAATTGTTTGATTTTGAAAATGTCACCGAGTTTCCACCGACAACTTTTCCTGCTAATTATTCAATGTCTTCCGAAAAAATGGAAAACGTATCAAAAGAGCTCAAACAAAGTACTGAAGAAAAAGAAATTAGTATAGCTTTGGAATATTCCACGCATTCATCAACAGAATATACATCTCATTTTTTTTCCGAAAAAATAGAAAGCATAACAACAGGAGAGATGGAACACACTACTGAAGAAAATGAAACGAAATTAATTACAGAATTTTCCACACATTTATCATCTGAATCAGCGGAATCTATAGCCGCATCTCATAGTGAAAATAATTATTCTTCAACTATGGAAATGACTAGTATTAACGAGAGTGTGTCCCATGCTGGAAGTTCTACAGGTTTTACAGCGGAATATGAATCAACATCGCTGCATGAAAATGCAACAACAAAAAATCAAAGCACTCATGAGTTAAAAAATAAGACTTCTACAAAATTTACTACGCCCACCTTCAATATCGAAGTGACCCCATTGGAACTTAAACAGGAATGTGGCGTTGCAGAATTTAATATTAAAAAGAATTGTATGTGTTCTATAGACAGTCTAGTACAAGATCTTCGATTAAAAACAAAGGAGAAGGATTTTCACAAGGTGCTTGATAAATACTTGTGCCCGAACTTCACTTTGGCAAAGCCTGGTGTAGTCATTGGCAAGCCGCCCCCAAAAAGTCACCGCAGACGTAAAAGATCTCTCCAGTGGGATCTCTTTCGGAGAGAAAGTGAACCAAAAGATTCCAAAAGTTCCAGCGATTCTACTGACATCTTCTCTGGAGATATTGAATTAGAAGATACCGGTAAGTTCAATAATATAATTTGTCCATACGTCTTACACATATCTAGTTACGTAATATTGCTAATTATGTATTATTTTGTCATAATTTGCAAGAAATATTGCAACATAGTTTTCTTTTATTTGACTGTGTATGTATACGAGATGCACGGACGTCAAGAATTACAATGCATACGAACACGTCAGTGTTGCTATCCCTATTGTTAGAAAAACCACGCATTGGAAAGTTTGCTTTGAAGCATACTGTTTATTTGAATAAAACATTTCACATGGTCAGAACTTGTGTTAATATACAGGGTCGGGCAAAAAGAGCGGAACACGGAATTTATGGCTTAACTAGCACGTTTTCGAAAATTTAACCTAAATTAAAGTTTTTGTATACTTTATGTATTATTTATTGGTGTTTGCAGATTTTCCGTTTTTGTCACATTTTTGGAGATATGATGTCACCGGATAGTATTTTAAATGAATCACCCTGTATTTATATTTTTTTTTGAGTAGACATTTTTTTCCTGAATTCACTAATACCAGGTTTAGTGGGTCTCTGACTTATGGTTTCATAAGAAAAAAATAAAATGTAATGGCACCTAAATATTTATTTAATAAAAAACGAACGACAATAACTAAAGATTCTAAAAAAAGTTAATGCTGCATTAAAAGTTCATGTCACCTTTAAGCGAGAAATGAATTTCATAATCATTTATTAAAGTTAATGGACGTTAATGAATAGAATCTTTAGTTATTGTCGTTCGTTTTTTATTAAATAAATATTTAGGTGCCATTACATTTTATTTTTTTCTTATGAAACCATAAGTCAGAGACCCACTAAACCTGGTATTAGTGAATTCAGGAAAAAAATATCTACTCAAAAAAAAATATAAATACAGGGTGATTCATTTAAAATACTATCCGGTGACATCATATCTTCAAAAATGTGCAAACACCAATAAATAATACATAAAGTATACAAAAACTTTAATTTAGGTTAAATTTTCGAAAAAGTGCTAGTTAAGCCATAAATTCGGTGTTCCGCTCTTTTTGCCCGACCCTGTATATTCAACAAATGTAAAAAAAAAATATGTCCTTAACTTTTTCGATCAGTTTAAATACAACATACTCAAAAATAAAATATCAATCATTTTAATCTGGATGCGCTTAAAATTGCTGTTTTTTTGCTTTATTTTAGATTACCATGTGTACGCCTTGCCGGGCACAAAAGTGAAAATATCATGTATAGGTGGAACAAATAACAACAATAGTCAAGAAATGGCGAACACTGTGTGGAAATATTCCGATGGACAACCTATAACTGGCAAGTATATAGTATTTATTTCATGAATTATAATTATAATTTAGTATTAATAATTGCATCGAATTAAAAAATTTCTTTAAACAAACTTTCTACTTTCTTTGCAGAAGGGAAAAAGCAGGAAAACGGATCGCTGATAATTGAAAATATAATACCACAGGACGGTGGTAATTATACCTGTCAAAATGGGGCGTTCCAATATCCTCATCAGTTAACTATTGTGGCATTAGCTACATATTCAATAGCAGCGAACATCCTTTATAGTTTTCCCGGTAAATGCACCAACGATTATATCCAACTGATGTATGGCAGTTTTCCGATGAAATTCGAAAACATGCTGTGCGGTGAAACTAATTCTGTTTGCTTCGTGAATATAACAAATCGCTGCGTAAACAAGGTAAATCTCATAAATATACTGAAATAATGCGTATTTTAAAGTATTAATGGTCAATCTTGATATATATTTCGCAAATGTTGAAATGATAGGATTGAATCCTCAGCATTTTAAACAAAAACTATCATAAAATAAAATTAGACAATTGAATTAATTCTAATTATAATTAATTTGAAAACATGTGTCTAACAGTCGACATAAAATATTGATGTTTGTGCATAGTATGTTAACAAGTAAAGCCTTACTCGTAGTTTCTTTTGATTGTAATAGAAATTTAGTGATATAGAATATATTATTATCATATATAGAATAGATTACTATCATCTTATAATTACAACACAGAGTTTTTATTGTTGAAAGCTAGGATTTGAGTCAAGTATCCCTAAATTTTGCAATCACAAATAAACATGTGGGTGGCGAGATTCATGCCTATTATGATAAATTTCCACTGAAAATGTCTGACAGGGAATTCATATAGGAATTACATTGCGTAGCTGTAACAAGAAATTCAGTTATTAGCTCGAACATGCAGCTCTATTTATCAGAAAGACCTAAAATTATATCCAAATAAAATGATTAAAGTTGTTCGCAAACGCAGTCTGGTTAATAATAACAGAAAAAATACTGCCAGTTATTTTTGAATACCTTGAATAATGATAATGTTTTTGATAAATCCTTTTTATATGTTTGGTTTCATGTTTATTATATATTTAGACAAACAAAATATGAAAATATGTTCGACAGAAAATCGTCAGGAATATTTGGCGACACCATTATATAACCTAAAAATGGGTGTTTGTATAGCAGTATCAGGGAAATTGTAACGGAATAATTATTTTTGAAAGATATCTAATTGAGTTATTAAAACTTTACGAATCAGTTACATGATGATAAACTGATAGAAGGTTTTTTCAATAAGATAATTCTCCAATAAAGAGAGTTGCATTTATGCATTTCATAATTTCATAACCGCTTTCTGTTTTCTGACGTGTTATTTCAATTGTCGTATGCTTCTCTTGAGAAAAAAAGTAATCCTTAATTGTTAGAATTTGAAGACTGCAAGAAATACACTTTACCAAGCGATTATCAGAGAACCGCCCCAGTTGGAAGTTGTTTGATTGCTTTAGAGAATGCAACAACTCCATTCCCTAATGTGAAGGACTTGAATGTTTACTTAATGTAAAATAACGAAAATGCAAAGATAAATCTCATAGATATTTGTAACAACCAATCGATGCTTTAACATAACTTGTTTATAGGCGTTGTAAGGACTCTTCATTACATATAAAACGCAAGGACCGCAACTGGTGAATAAATTGCTTTATTGCAACTACTTCTTCAGTTGTTAAAACTGAGTGAGAAATGGCTCAATAGCATGACACATTTCGTAGCTTGCTTGCTATTTGGAAGTTGGAGGAACAAAAACAATTCGTTGCTGCTCAAACGCCTGGGTGTCCCAAAGTATTATTTTACGTATTTCTAACTTCTTTTGGAGAAGATGAGTCTTCATAATAGGCATAGACAAGTTGAACAATCCAGCACTAGAGTTAGAGATGATTTCTATTGGCCGTATTCACCATTAGAAATCGGCAAATCAGCACAAGTCAGTTTCGAAACCAATTTGCTGAAACTACAGGACATCATGTATCACTGCAAACCATAAGAAAGCACCTTCATAGTATCGATCTTTATACTCTTCGACCAATAGTATCTATCCCTTAAACTAATGAGAATATGCGAATGCTTTAAATTTTGCGTATAAGAACTAGTGAATTGGTCCGCTCAAGACTGGACAGTTCCATATTGCGATAAGTTCAGGCTTAGCTTAATACCTGGCAATAGGCGAACGTTGGTGTGAACGTGGTACTCGAAATAATCCTGCTTTTGTTTGGTAGGAACCAGTGCATGAAGGAGGGAAGTGTTATGGTATAAGCTGGAATCAGTTTTGGTGTCCATACTGGTCAGGTTGTCATTTAAAATGAAGGTTTAACTGCTGTTCGCTATCGGAATAACAGCATTCTTAATCCTAGTTTTTCTTAGCGCTGGTACAATCAATCAAAGGTTTATTTTTATGAACGATAATGGTGTTTCCTTTACTGCCCTAATATGATCATCGACTGAATTACGAATATGGATTACAATTCTTGTACTCCTGACTAAATATTAAGAGTGATCGGGGATCCCTGAGGAGCTTTTGGATAATTTGATATATATTTAACTGTTTCCATGCATAAAGTGTAAAATAACATTCCGACGAAACTGTGTAAATATTTTAATGAAATAGCCAAATTTATCTATTTTATGTAGTTATCGGTGGTATACCTATTTTCTTGAAGAAAAGACGATGTACCAATGCACTCGAATGTTAAGAAATAGGTATATGCAAATCTATACTTTTTCAATATATTTAAAGAGTTTCCTATTTTCACATAATAAATTTTATTCTGGCTTGAAGTTAATCTTTTTATATTCAATTTCATGAGGACTCAATTCTAGGAATAATACTTATCAGTGGCGGCTGGTGTGTACGTTTTGGTAGTGCACCTACATAGACAAGACTTATTCGTTTATTATTATAGGTGATATGATAGGTATCTGGGAGTATATAGCCGATAATAAACGAATACGTCTTGTCTATGTACGTGCAATGCCAAGACGTACTCACCAGCCGCCACTGATACTTATACACATTCAACTAGTAGTTATTAATAATTTTGTGAATAGTTTCAAGAACGAATAGAACCTTCTTTGCATCCCAATTCAAAATCTGATGCTTAAGGCAATTGTTATTATTTTTATAGGCCACAGATTATGTTGCTGTAGATATGATGATAGTAGTAGAACCGATAAATGTCATTATACCAACACTCGATGTCTCTATATGCAAGATATCCTGTCAACAGAAGATTTATACAAAGTTAATATCGATCCTGGTAAAAAACGTTGAAATTTTCGAATCATTACCTGGTAAGTTTTATATAATATAGACCATAAAACTAAGACATACTACAACGACGTAACTTTCAGTATTTTACAGTTTGGGAGGGAAAAAATTTGACCTGAAGCCAACGCCACAAGTTGATAGAAACAATAATAGCAAAACGGCCACACGTGCTCCCAAACTTTTGTTAGAGTGCTTCCCGGGGTTTGGACTTATCGATCGAACACATATATGCGGTAAATTATAAAAATGAAATATTAATTGTTTATATTTCAATATTTTTATTTCATAGGCGCGTGTCCAAAAAACACGTACAGTAGTGGAGAACCACCGACATGTATTAGGTGTCCTATTAGACAATACCAACCAATGGTGGGTTCTAAATCCTGCTTAACATGTGAAACGTTTCTTGAAGATCCTGCTTGCATACCATTAGTGGTAAATACATATCTTTTCGTACTTACTGTTTTCGTATGGAAGTGCCTCCGTAGCCGGCGCCGGTTTTAAGTATGGTTGCCGGCACCGGCATACCGTATCGCTACCGGCGGTTATGTGCATATGTGATTGAATCTCTACCCCCTTTTACAATTTCTATAATTAAAAATTTCCAACTAATTTTAAAATTTTATCTACAATTATCGCATTATCTATGAATTACTAAGGTGATTTTGGCAAGTTATGGCAGTGATTATTCAGTCAGTTGAATAATAATGACAGCGATGGAGTTATGGTCATAACTCAATCGTTATGTCAATATCAGTTTCTTTCCGTGAAAGTTGTAGATAAAGTATCGATTTGGGTGTTATGGCTATAACGCACACAGATGCTTACATTGTGTGCAAGTCATCTTCGTGGGTTATAGCCGTCATAACACGCTCATTGAATAATATACTTACTATATTTAATACACATTATGATATAAATATTATAGGTACTATAAATATAGGAGAATAATTTCTTTCTTTCAAAACTAAATATAAATCTAAAAATAATTACATTAATTTAAAAAAAATTATTAAATACATTCTTTAGTAGATATTCTTTTTTTTGAAAACCAATAACTGTGTTTCTGCATCCGTTGGGGCGGCCTCTAATTTTCACAGTAGGTATCTTAAAAAATAAAATTTTAACAAACATTGCCAAAACACTGAACATACTAAGTAGGTACCTTAACATCGGAAATTATGATGGCTTTTGATTTCGAAGAACTTTCACCAGATTGATTATCTTGTGTACTTGGATTTTTGCTTAAATTTATAATATTAATTTCACTATTTCGGTCAACATCCCAACACACTATTTGGTTTAACTGCGAAGTTGAATTATCGTTATTGTTATTTTCAAAGTTTTTCGTATACATATGCATTTTGGGGCTACTCTGATTTTCAGTTTCCTTCTCAGCCTCATTATCATCATTACTGGGGAAACTACTAAGGTTATCAATTTCAATTTCACCGTTAGTGTTATCTCCAGTAGATGTATAACTATTATTGGACCATTCTGTAACAAGAGACTTAATGAATTTCAGCTGTTGTAAAAAGTCACGGATGAAATCTCACTGCATATCTGGGACAATCTCAAACATTCATCATTTATTATTTTGAACATTTGGTGATATGTTAGTGGTCTGCGTTTATATGGATTATCATTCGTGACTTCTAAGTTAACCTCAAGTTTTGAATTAGTACTTGGCGTCTCTTCAAACTGGCTAGTTTTGAGGGATGGACAAAATGGGTGACGTGATTCAAAATAGGTTCTCTTCCATCGTTGCAAGCAAATGTGTTCATCAAATAAAGACTGGTTGCACATAGATCGAAGTTTGAGGATGTGGCGACAAGATAATTGGACGAAGCTCGCGGAGGTCCAAAACATACACTGACAACTATAAGGTGTTAGCTCTAGAAGACCTTCACTAGTAGGACCGAGACATTTTTCTTCTTCAATAAATTGAAAATCTTTGCATTTAGTCATACATTCAAGTTGCCGTTGAACCTTTTTAAAGGTGAAATTCGTTAAAAGTCTAGAATACAAATCTTCTACTGAACCTGACGTAAATGCCCTGGTAGTAACTTTATGATATTCTTTAGAATTTTTGATATTTCTATCTGCTCGTGAAGAATTGAGGATAACAAAAAAATTTTTGATGAAATCCTCTGGATTAGAAAATTTGGTAATGACAGATTTCAATTTGGCATTGATACTTTCAATTCTGTTGTTTGTTTTGTTCAGAAAAGACGGATTTGCGAATGTCAGGTACAAAATAATCGATAACGACTTGATGAACATGTTGTTTCATTTCCAAATAGATTTTTTGAAAACACTCCTCAGATAAAGCATAGGCTTAATTCTGCAAGTACTTTTTGGCGTCTTCACATTCTGTGGTGGACAATCCCATTTTCTTCACACTTACTTCTCTGTTAAATATCTGTAGAGTATGAAATAAACATATCTGCAAGGAGACATCAAGAAAATTTTCTTTTAAAAGCACTTCTCTCTTTGTTGTCCTTATCAGACATCACCACTTTTATATCTGATGTTCTCTGATTCAAATTTTTGAATGTTTTTATGAACCAATCGATATTTTCTTGAGTTTTGTTTAGTAATATACCAACTGCTACTATTGCACCACTTCCCTCTGCATCCTCTACCATAATTAAATATGTGGCCGCTCTACTGCTGTGTAGACAATAGGTGCCATATATAAAAATTATTTCTGGATAAGAGTCAAACATATGTTTCATCTCAGGATCTTGAAAATAGATGCATTTCAAATTTGCTTCCACATCAACGTCAATATGAACGTCGCATTTGTAAGTATTTCTTAAAATTGATTGACTTTCATCAAACTTTATTCTGTTCTGTGGTTTTCTGTTTAGATTTGTCTTTCAGAGTCACAAGGCACCCGGATTCATTAATAATATTATTTTGTACGATTTTTTTGTTGGCGCTAGCCTGCAATGCTGCTACTGAATTAACCTTAAGCTGCTTTGAAATGTTCAGTCTTTGCTGCGGTAAACTTTTAAATAAAGTTTGTGCTTCCGTATGAGTGTGATCTTCATTCAGTTCCTTTATCTCTAAAAATTTTCCCACAAGAAGTTAATTTTAAAAACATACCGGCTGGGCACTTCTGCCTAAATGTAAATGTGTTTTTTGTTTTATTCCCAAAAGTGTGCATTCGGCCACCTTTTATGCAAGCTATTCTTACATAATGGTAAGTCTTGTTTTGATATCTTTTAGCCTGCGTCTCGATGGTTCTAGAATCTCTAATCCAGTAATCATTGAACACTTCATTTTTGTATTTTTGTAACTGCTTGTTGAAATTCTCGTAACTTTCAAACTTATCGCCCACTTTCAACATTCTACAATTAGAAGAACATCATTTTTAACAAAAAGCATAGCTACAGGGAAAAACATACCTGCAAATTTAGATAAATTAAAGGAAATTAACACTAAAAGTTAAACCGTTCACGCGCGCACTATGGAAAATAGAGGTTGTGTTGATAAGCCGGTAACGATACGTGAAGCCGGCTGCCGTCCGCAATTCCTGATGCCGTAGCCGGCACCAATATGCATACAAAACAGAAACCGGCGCCGGCTATGGAGGCACTTCCTTGATTTAAATATACCACGTGGGTTCAAGTCCTAAGGTCTCTAATTTTTTTTCTGAAAAAGTACTTACCCTAAAGAGTTGAAACTTCTGTTACTGCTCTATATAATCTCATTGATGATATACACATTTTTCACAACGTTGTCGCCATCATTCCATGACTGCCAAGAACGATTATGGGAGCGCTTTGCAACGGCGAAATGAATGGAAAATAAGGAATCACGGGGAGTGTTCTTCGTGGTTGGAAAAGAAGGGAAATCGGTAGGAGTGCGATTTTGTGAGTATGGTCTAGCAAAAACTACCTTAAAGTTGTTATCATAAAGAAACTACTAAGCCAGGAAGGTCCGATAAAAGTGGATGTTTTCCAGATGAAACAGTACCGTACAACCTTCTTTGGTTATTTTTCATGGAATGTTGGAAGTAACTTTGGCGACAAAGCATCTTTGCTACGTTTTTGCCGTAACGGAACAATACTCGTGAGAATAACGTCTTTGTTGCTCTTAAACATGACCACCAAAACTCTTCAGCAAAGGCCGTAACTCAAAATACCTTTCGTGACAGTAAATTTCAGGACTAAAAACTAGTATGCAAGTCTCAGCTATCATCACAACTGACGAACAAAAATACCATTCATGTCAAAGTTACTGCCCGCGGTGCTTTGTATTCGTCGGTTAACATTCAGGGGACCCACCGTGAAGAGACTTTCCAGATCATTAAACAAAAAGAACTCCACAAAATCCTACGAAAATTTCAAGTTTATGTGTGATATTACGCACACCTTATCAATAATCTTGCATAACAACTTGTTTCGAACGCGCAACAAAGATTTGGTTCGACTAGTTTGTGGCCGAGACTCTTCGATTTTATTATTGTCACATAACTTATTTAAACTTTCGCATATTTTGAACATCCATAACGCCTTCATCGCATGTTTCACTCGATGGGCTATTTATTTCGATGAGGGTTTCATCGTGAGTGGACAAAACAAATGATTACCCGTTGATAACGCTGTCCTTCCGCCATTTTAAATACAAAAAACAACGATCAAAGTAATTATTGTATATGAATTTGTGTGATTTCGGGTAGTGCTGCGACCTATATTACAAATTCAGAAATATTTCTACTCAATGTCACTGTTAGTAAAAACATTTGGAGACCTTAGAATTTGAAAACACCTCATACATTACATCTCATGTAAAATAAAAATCTAAATTACCCTCAAAAGAAATATCTCATAAGAAAATGTGGTGAACATTGTTTTTTTTCTCAGGGTTAGCATGATTTTGCATGAAAAATCATGCTAACCCCAAAAACATTGCTGGAAATGAATATCCTTTTCCATATAAAACCAACCTTTCACAGTTTTCAATTGAGGACATTGGTCGAGTTATAAATCATTTGAAAGATCCTTTAGCTCTGATAACTACAGTTTTTGTGCATAAATTGATCGATATATTTTAAATATTGAATAAATGTTGTATAGTCGAATCGCTCTCGCAACCGACATGCGCTACTAAATTAAAATGGCGTCGAATTTGAGATGTTGCGTAATTTTACCTGTCAAGTAATATAACTTACAAAAGCCATTTCTGGACTGTCATAAGTAATAATATTCATACACCTTTTGACATTTGTCATAATTATCTTTTGACGTTTGTTATAATTGTCATCTCCACATTTTAAATTTGTCAACAATGCTTGCCTCTTAAACAGTATAGCCAAATTTTATATAAAATATAGGTTTAGAAAAAATAATATTTAATAGCCTTATTTCTAATATTTTATTTGTAACTGGTTTTCAAGTAATCGTATTTTACTATGGGAAGGTATATATCCTGAAATATCAATTAATTAGTTTAATTTAATTGTTTTGAAATTATTCCGGCCGATCAAAATTTGTAGTAGTATTGAATCGTCGTCTTTAGTTCGTACTTTGCCCGTGTCGGTTGCCAAAACGACTCGAATATATGTATAGTGCGAGATAGATTGGTAGAAAACAATGGATATTTAGGCATGCCAAGATAAAATCCCCATGGATTTCTTTTCACGGGGTATCTAAACTCAAAAGTTTATACAACTAAGGCTCAGTTAAAACTCGATTCAAATACTCGGTTATCTAATCATTGAGTAGGCCTAACAGGTGTTTTTCTATAAAGGAATATCTCATACACACAAATATATCAAATAGTGAATTATCATTAATTTGACTTGAGAAGTATTAAATTTGTGAAACATTTGCAAAATTTAAAAAAAATTCATAATTTTATAATTTTACTATTATAATTTCTTTGAAATATTTAATATATAATTACCTAAAAATAACACAACAAAATATAACTTCAATAGCTTATAATATTATAATTAACGTTTTTCTGTAAATTACCTTACTCCTGGGGGGACTAATTGACTAACAGATGTTTTGCATATTAATTATTATGTCTGTCAAGTCGGAGTTTGCGTTATTTCACAATAAAAAATCCATGATATTTGTCATAACTTAAGTACACAGAAACGAGAAAATATTCTTTTACTTCAAGATAATGCTTTTTACTCATTTAACTAACAACAATTTATTTTTACAGCAAATGGGCGTCCAGAAGTTTAAAATCCTCGTAGGAACTTTATTTGGAGGTGCATTGCTTTTTATTTTGATCTGTTGTTTCTGCTTTTGTACCAAGAAATCCAAAGCCCAAGCAATTGCCCATTTCGACGAAGATAATACAGGAAATAAAAACCGACGAAGACAAAGAAACACTGACGTTGAAAAACAAGAAGAACTAATGTCTCTTTACGAAAGGGACAAGTACAGAAGGAAATATACCGAAGCTCCAAAGCCGCCACCGCCCAATTTTGACTAGATATTTTAGGATATATTAGTGTTAACGTCCATAATGTAATACTTGTAAAGTCTATATGTTATTTTAACGTAGTGGTTTCTATATTTATTGCATTTTATATAATTATACATTATGTATTAAAGCGAATTAACCTATTAAGATGTCTCTCAATAAAGATTAATAATTAAGAATCCTTTCAACACAAAAGAGAGTCGGTTACTGCAAAAAAATTCTGTATATGATTAAATCACTTTTGGCTCCAATAAATTAAAGGAGCTTCAAATTCGAGATGATGCAATATCTTATCTGTCAAGTAATATAACCTACAAAATCCATTTCAGAACTGTCATAAATAATAATATTCATAGACCTTTTGACATTTGTCTAATTGCTTTTTGTTATAATTGTCATCCAAATAATATAAATTTGTCAACAGTGCTTACCTACTACACAGAATAACCAAGTATTAAATACTATATAAGTAAAGAAAGAAGAAAGTAGTATTAATAACGTTATTTATAATATTCAACTTGTAAGTGGCTTTCAGGTATTATATAAATATTAATTAAAGAAACATTAATACTATGCATACAAGTATGTGTCTGTAGTAGATTTACGCATCCGCTATTGGCATTTAACATGTTCCAGTTTCCACCCCCTGCATTAATTCACATTAATTGTCAAATTTGACATTAGAATACCATATGCGCCTACGAGTAAAGAATAGAACAGGAGAGAGCATAAGGTGGTGTGGAAATAGGTACTTATTTTTTAGACGGAGTTACCCTTTTCGCTAGGTCAGTTATGTCCGGTTATGTCAAAACTGACATTTTAGTGTTTCTATAATGGTCAATTGTGTGGCTTGTGGTCGTTCTAAAACGGCAAGAACAAAGAATATTAATTTTTCTCTTCATCGGTAAGTTATTTCATTGGCATTCAACAAAGGCAATAATAATTTAAAAAGAGGTATTTTAAATAAATTGTCATATATCTGACATGTCTGATTATGTGTTCAGTGTCGTAACATATATATCCAAGTCATTTAATATTTGTCATATTTTTGACGTAGATTTCATTTAAACCCGTTTATAATATATTAAAAAGAAGAAAAGAATTGAAAACATAATACACTCACGACATTTCTTTAATTATTTTTGGACTAACAACCTATTCTAAATGATTATCGAGAACACAGGAAGTGTACATATACCCTCTACAAAATATTTATGCACGCCTAGGCATTGCGGCGGCCATATTTAGTTACCAAATTTGGACAAATATTATTATTAAGGAGACTCTCTCCTGTTCTATTCTTTACTCGTAGATATGAGCAGTTTAGAGATTTGTAACATTTATTTCGAAAATTATTAACATTAGTACCTAGTCAACTTTAATAGAATATGAATTCGAAATTACTAATTATTAGTGCTATTTCATCATATTGGCAATGTTACAGTTGCGCGTAAGCTCGACTATATGATGATAATATGATTTTCTGAATTTAGATATTTAGGCACAACTCTGACGTAAGAACAAATAAAGTATGGCATTTCAAAGTTTGCGATCTAATAAAATGAAATTTCTAAATCGCAATACATAAATCAACTAGAGATACCTATTATGCTCCAAATCTGAACTTTCAATGAACAATAATTTTTATCTTACATTTACAAATATAATATATTTTAAGTATGCAAAAAAAATAAATCAAAAAGAGTAGGTTTTATTTTTGTACACAACACACTTCCAACAAAATAACACAAGATTGTAAGAAATTAAGTATAGCTACATGAAAATACTAGAGATAAATATTTATTAATATTAATATTTGCAGCTTTCGATTTCATGTTCGTGTAAATCTATTCAGTCCACGGTAAAGGGTTTTGTTTTAAATTTTCATCCTTAGCGTCCTTTGCCATCTTGACATGGAATATAGTGTTCGGTTGTTGAACTACTTTTGCTTTTCGATACTTCTTTCTATATTTCTTTCCATTTAACGGGAACAATTTCCAATGTGAATTAATGCCAAAGTTACGATTTTGCGTCATGTCAAATAAAACCTTAGAAAATCTATACTTTCTCTTTCTTTGAATATTCTTCATAACATTTATATTGAAGTCGTGAGCTGGATTCATTCCTATGTTTATTATGTCTTCTACTTTATTGGTGTCGATATGGCATCTCAGGACGGATATAGCTCTGCTAACACCTACCTATGATTTTTTAGATCAAGCAAAAATAAAAAATATAATTGCGAAGTTAATACCTGGCCGTGCTTTATGTGATGCTCTACTAAATCCGCACCAAGTAATTCTACATGAACTTCCATTCTAATTAACACGACCTTGTTAATCAACCATAATAATACGACGCATGAGCAAATACCCCAAGCAGCTAAGCATAAGGACGACAGGGCTTGTATGCCTAATAAGTACCATCCTCCACCTAAAAGTATTTAGAAAGTAATAAATGTAAAAACCAAGTTTATTTATTTAACTAATACACTCGGACTTCATAACCGAATAGTGTGAATGTATTTAATTTAAATTATCCATTCGCAGTAACATCTATTATTATTATGAAAGAACAACCATTACCCCAATCACTTATAAAAATCACATGTTTTCGCAATAAGCAATAAAAATTGTGTTTTGGGAATACTTTGCACCAAAGTTTTCACTAATATAATAGGAAGATAAACCCAGTTAATGAATTATCACTAAGTAAAGCCGAACTGTATACGATGACGATGATATAACTGGGATGACGAAACGCCAGCATATCTACAGCATAAATTTCATACGATGTTGCGGCTCATAAACTTGCATGGCGGGTAAGCGAGGCAGCTAAAGCCAAAACATGTTTTTTTCTAAAAAGCAAAGAAGGTTGGGCTTGCAGAAATGTGCACAGTCAGTGATTGGCACCAAACTATACAGAGCCATATTACAGATGTGTTGATTTTTACAACAAATCCTTATTGAAATCAACAAGGGTCTCGAGATGGATACAAAAATATGCCAATTGGTGCCAACAGTCAAACACATAAAATAGATTAAACACTAGAGAATTAAAATTACTAATTATTCAAATATGTCGATCGAGCGCAGTTCTCATATTTACTAAAACCGGACATTCTAATACAAAATTTCTTACTCATATGTGATGCTATATGCTGGTTTAATACCAAACTTACCACAGCCGGAATCAAATCTTTTCTCTTTTTTGTCTGTGTTCTGCATTAATCTAATCTATTCGAGTTTGACTTTTTTGGATAAACGTATTTTTAATTAGACAAAAACACCTTCACCACACTAAAGCACAAAAAGACTAAATACGTATTTCGACAACTAAGTTGTCATCTTCAGTAGCACTGATTAAAAATCGCGTTGTCTACATACCGTAGCGTAACAGAACAGAATATAGATAAGAAATTTATTGTCCTACCTTTTCATAATATTTCGAAAAACTTTAATAATATTTTTAAAAATGTCGCGTTTAAATCATGTAATTTGTTGAAAAGTCTTTTGAGCAGTAGTAAAGATAAAATTGAGGTAGAACAAGAATCTGGTATTTACGAAATTAATTGTAATAAATGTGAGAAAAAATATATCGGCCAAACTAGATATCCAATTGCAACTTGCTATAAAGACCACATCGCTCATTTTCGGTTTAATAGGACAGAGAAGCCTAGTGTAGCTCGACATATTTTGGACACAAGTCATGATATTCCAGCAAGCGGCCTCAAACTTATAGAACAAATGCATAATTATAGAGAACTAGATAGTTATGAGAGTATATATTATTATATTCACAAAAACAGAAATAGATTAACGAATTCAGATAACGAGCCGATTCCCCAATCTTGTTATATAAGTTTGTGGTATAAACGATACTTAGAATATTAGAATTAAAGGATTGGATTATAGTATTAAACGTGACGAATTTAACGGTATAGTGATCAGGTACCGTTAATGATGTAGTTAATAGCTTAGGTAGAAGTATAAATAAGCCATCCCTGTAAATCGGAAATCAGTATTGTTCTGCGCTACGGTGTGTAGTGCTACTGAAGATGACAACTTAGTTGTCGAAATATGTATTTAGCCTTTCTGTGCTTTACTGTGGTGAAGGTGTTTTAATGTTTTTGTTTAGTATCAAGCCACAGACTCCAAGTTTAGTTTCGTATTTTTAATTGACTAAAATTTGATCTGGTAAAAACATTTAAAAAAAACCGTAAGAAAAATTCGCACCTACTAAAGTTTTGATTTTATAGTTGTTGGTATGGTAACCAAATTTTTTTCAAAAATAAGTTTATCAATAAAAAGTATGTATTTACCCGTGACAAAAAATACAAAAATTAAGCCATATATGTACGAGGGAGCGTTTTTAAGTTCGCGGAATGGGCGCAAAGGAAAGAAAATAAAAATACAAAATTATTTTTCTTTTAAAATATTCACCTGCAAGAAGTTTTATCTTTGTTTGAAAAATACACCGAAACTCCGTTCATTACTTCTGCATTGCTTGTAAAATTGTTCCCATGCGGCTCTTTTTTTATTTTCGGAAACAGGTAAAAATCGCTAGGAGCCAGGTCTGGGCTATAGGATGGGTGATTCAAAATATGGAATACCACTTTATGCAGGGCAGCCAGCTGAACACAACTCTATGGACGGGAGCATTGCCGTATAGGAACAGAACACCTTTCGTCAATTATCCCCTTCTTTTTCTCCAAATAACTTCTTTTAACCGCTCCAGGATTATAGCGTAGTATTCCCCAGTTATGGAAACGCCTTTATCTTTGCCATGCGTTTTCCGGCCGACTGTGATATCTTAAACTTCTTAGGTGGTGGTGTGCCTGTGTTATACCACTGTATGGAGTCTTCCGTGCATTATAGAGGCCCAAAAGCGCACAGGAACATCCCACGCGCTGTTGTTTTTGCGGCAGCATGAGCATTCTCAGCACCCATCTCGCCTTGACCTTAGTTATGCCAAGATGATCGTGAATAATTTTAAATATGGTTGTTTCAAATACTCTAATCATTCCTGCGAGTCGTGTCTTCTTTCGCCGAGCATCTTCCATTATTGATTTTTTAACTTTTTTATCAAGTTTTAAAAATGGCCTCTTCGGTAGATCGCCCCGGCTGTGGATCGTTTTCAAGTAATTCCCTCTCTTCCTTAAAGCGACTGTGCCATGTAAAAACTATAGATTTTTTCTGAGCAAGAATCCTTGTAAACTAATGACATCTCTTCCAGTCATACCATACGGTATGAATGGACTTTCCCTCGTTTGTAAGAAACTCTTTTGAGCGACAATTTTTTAAGACTACTAACGCGATTGTGTTAAAACTTTATATTGGTACTAATAACGAGAAGCTGAACACGTTACGACACAAAAGAGTTCCCCCACTACCATCCAACCCCTCCATTCCGCAAACTTAAAAACGCACCCTCGTAATCTCCATACGCTTCTACAGCATCATTAATGCAGATTAAGGGTTTCTTCCCATTTAATAAGGCATGTTAAATAATAATTTGTTTGGATAGTAATGTGGGATATAGGTAACTAAATAATAATAATAATAAGTTTGTAATACAGTATAGTTAGTATAATGCAAGCATTTAGAAAAAGAAGTTTAGTTAGAGGAACAAAACCCCTGTTCCGTTGAATTGAAAATAATTAGATTTTAAATATTTTTTTTAGTTTAACAGTTAGAAAACACTAATTTTATGTTATATGTCCTAAAGAGTACAAATTTTCTTATTTACTTGGCATTATGGAGACTGAGGAACATCAAGAATTTATCAATGTGATAGAAACATTGTCTTAGATCGGTAAAACACCCTTTTATCGATGTTTAATAACCTACAAAGGTATCATAAAAAATGTATATACGACATAAAAATAGCTTTTATTGGCTTTTGCCAGAACAGCAAGATACTAGTTAGTCCTTTTTGAAATAAACATGTCGATTATGTACTTATGGTATTTTTTATTTACCGTTTATAAGTCCTTTGCGTCCCTGGGTCGTATCCAAAGGTTCGGGATTATCAGAAAATAGTCCAACCGCTAAAGTACCTTAAATACGATACATCGTTACGTTATCAATTATTTCGTTATACATATATGCTACATTTACCCCATATTCCTCCTACTCCGTGAACTGCACTAGCTCCTACAGGATCATCAATCCCAAACTAAAATGAAAATTATGACAGTGTAAAATATAGCATTACTTCAAGTGTACATTATTGTTTACATTTTAAATGTGCTTTGTAATATGTGGAAAAATCCTTACGTAAAGCATTTGGTAGGAACAAATTAGGTATCTTACGACGTGAAAAATGCTTAAGTATCTACGGGGGGGGGGGGGCGTTTTTATATTTGTAGAATATGTATCAAAGCAAGAGACTATAGCAGAAACAAAATGTTCTTTGGTCAAAATAAATATTTTCCTGTTGAATATAGATTCCCAAAATTCTGTAAATTCTCTCTCTAAATTCATAATCGTTGCTAAATTTGGTCCTCATATGCTTTATCTATATTCAGACACAACCAAAGATGTTCATATAGTGCGAAAATGTAAACAATAAGGCGAGAGTTCAATTACTTCATGTCAAAGCAAGAGTCAATAACAGCAACTTATGCTAGCTTTGAGTTGCTCACTGATGTCTCGTGAGGAGTAACAAAATACCTAAGGTCATTATCCTGTGTCGTTGGACTACAAAATCTCTCAGGCGATGCATTAAGCTTGCATAATGCTCTAATGTTATTGAATTACCCTTTACACAATCAATTATCAATATGCTATTATTTTGCTCTGGAAGGGATGGTCATGCTACTGCGTCGACAGTTCTTTTGATTCAAAACCATAATGATAAACCAGTATGTCACCAATTTCATTTTCAGTTATACCGCGTGGTTCACTTTACAGGAAAACATCTAAATAAATTGTTTACTAATAACGCAATTAGTATAAATCATTTGCTAGTGATGTAGAGACTATTACTATTACGTTTTGTAGGAATGCATTTTTATATGTCTAAATCCGGTCATTTATGATTAAATAAAAACTAGTATTTCAAGTAAAGTCATAGTGAATATGAAGATAAAGCCAAAGATATTTAGGATTGTTGTTGCTAGTCCCTAACTTCCTCCAATACGAAAAATATTAACTCTGTACTTTTTCTACATTTTTGAAAAATTTATAATTCAAATATCAAGTGTGCAAAGCACAATCAAAATAATTGAAAATGCATTAAAAGTTAAATTATAATTTTGTAACACTTATTAAATACAAGATTTTTCAACTAAATCCCCTGAACCAGAATACATCGTTTGTTATTAAGTCCAACGCAACGTGTCGTGATTGGAAAAACATCATAATACCAATCTATAAAAGGGGAAACAAGAACGACCCGGAAAATTATAGACTGATAACTTTGCTAGCCAGCATAAGCAAGCTGTTCACCAAAATTATAATAACAAATATAACGAACAGAATAGAAATAAGCAAAGAACATCAAGGCTTCACAGAGAATAGATCGATACGCAATCTTCATCCTCAGACAAATGATTGAAAATTCTCTCGAATATAAAAAATCTTTGTTTCTCTGCTTAAAAGATCTCGGGAAAGCGTTCAACAGAGTACAAATAACCGACATCATAGATATAATCCAGGAAAACAGACCCGTACCTTACATTAACGTAATAAAAGAGCTCAATAAAAATAACACCACAAAGACCAAAACATCACATGGATTTACAGAACAAGTACCAGTACTAACTGGATTCCGCCAGAGCGATAGTTTGAGCCCAATCTTTTCAATCTCATTATGGATAAAGTAATTAATAGTGTAAAAGAAGTTGATGGAGTATATACAGAATGGAACAAGAATGGATAAAGATACTATGCTATGCTGACGACACAATTTTGATAGCGCATAACGAAGACGATCTACAACGACTAACTATATAGGTTTCAAACAAGACCGGAGAACCTTAATATGCTGATATCTATAGAAAAGACAGAATCAATGGTAATAGCAAAGGAGCCCACCTCGCTGTAAACGACAAACCCAGCTACCAATGTCTACAATGTACGTACTTAGAAGCTGAGATAACGAGCTCCAAAAATTTACAACAGGAAGTCAAAATCCAAGTGAATAAAGCCTGGAGGATGAATACATTGACGAATATTAAGGGAGTAAGCTTGAGAGACCAGATAAGAAGCAAATATATAAGAGCAGATCTCAAAATTCAAGACGTGGTGCAGTTTACGAGATCGAGACGACCATATTGGAGAGGCCACGTCGACAGAATGACATAGGATCGGTGTGAAAAATGGACAAAGGATGAAAAGCCGAGTTGAAAGAACCCCCCCCCCCCCCCCGGCCGACCTCCCAAAAAATGGTGCGAGAGCTGAGCATCAAAGAAAAAGAGGAAGAAAAAACGTGTAATATTTTCGTTAAAATTTCGCAACAGCCTCATCGGATCCGCGCTCTGTTTCGATACCTATTGCGACCTATTCATCTTAAAGAAAAATTCTCGTTTAACTTTGCGCGTACTATTCTTGCGTTGTTAACTGAGGTTCCATTACGCTATAAATACAATTTTCGTGTATAAACCTTTGCGTGTTTAACGTAACGCAGTTCTGTGATGAAACTACACCGTTAGTGTTGCACGTAACTTCAACTGCAAACTTTGTTTTTTTTTCAAAATTTTCTGCCGTTTAAAAAATAAACCATTAACAGTTCTTCATTTTTCTATGCAACTCCCCTCCTTCAAGAGTGTGCAAACATTTTGGCTTGTAGGAATTTAATTTTCGTCGACAAAGACATCTCCAAATTTTAGTAGAAGGGATATTTAAATGTCTACTGTCATTGCAAAAGTAATTCAAGTGCAGCTTGATGGATTGGTGGACGTTTAGGATATATCGCGTTAAATCTTAGCAGCCGTCAGGGCTGAAGCGTAAGCAGTCACCAACAATTTAAATAGCCATCTTTTTAGGAATACTTAATCGCTATTCATCCATCACTAATCAAACAATAAAAATGTCATGCCACTTAAGTAAATTCTTTTGACAGCTGACGTTTTAAACAATTTTCAATTGTTTTGAAATGGCGTGCACACTTGATATAGCTACTATATTTAGGACAGCTGACTCGTCGGCCATTTTAGAGATAAATGTCAGTCATATTACGTACTTATTTATTTTTAGTTATTATTATACAAGGTGTCTCTAAAAGGTTTTTAAACAACTCTACCACGTATTTTTCGGACCAAAATAAACCGATTTAGCAAGACTTGGCTTAGTCAAAGTTGCTTAGTTTGTGCGCAATACGGTCCTGAAGTTGCAGTTGGAAAATTGTTTTTTTGTTATAAATTTGAAACGGCTGGAGCGATTGCGCTAAATTTTGTCACGTTTACATAGTTTTATGAGTCAAGAAATTCTGTATCAAAATTGTGATAGTAATCAATCCATAGGCGGAGAACCTGCGTTTATAAATATTAAAACATTTCCATTTTCTACGCCAATGGATAAAAAAGAGTTTGTCTATAAAATTTAGATTATGTGTCTTAAGTACAAGAAAAAAGGTACTCTTGGTAAGACTCGAAAAATTGCATCGTTTTCTCAAAAATCGCATTTTAAGATTTGAGAACATTAACTAGAGGACGGCAGCGCATACTGTATGCTCCATGTACATGTATCTTTAAGCCGTGTACACGTGTCTTAGGCCGTTTAGACGTCTCTTTAAACTATGTACACGTCTCATAAAACTATGTAAACGTGACAAAATTTAGCGCAATCGCTCCAGCCGTTTCAAATTTATAACAAAAAAACAATTTTCCAACTGCAACTTCAGGGCCGTATTGCGCACAAACTAAGCAACTTTCACTAAGCCAAGTTTTGCTAAATCGGTTTATTTTGGTCCGAAAAATACGTGGTAGAGTTGTTTAAAGACCTTTTAGAGACACCCTGTATATTCTGGGTATTTCCTAAATATACGACTATTGTAAAAAATTATACCTTCATTATTTCACGTCCTAAACCGGCTTAATAAAGTCAATTATTCGAAGTTCTATTCAACATTTGCTATTACCATACATATTTACCGCCTTAAAATTATCTCCAAAATGGCGGACGAGTCAGCTATGCTTTATATAGTAGTTGTACACTTGACCGCTACGTCACTTGTTTGGAAATACCCAGACGCACCTCACGTAGGAATGTGTTTACAGTCCATGTACAAAGCGTTTTTCTGTGAATTTTGGCTCAACAAATAACGTTTACTTTTATTAGTTGCATGTGTTCTATCGCTAAAAATGTCCCATCCACATCCGTCGCGACATGCTGTTGAAAGTTGGATATGAGATATTTACCAACGCTAGAATTCAACAGTATTCTGCTCCGATACAGAAATTGCAATGTGTTACTGTCGTGGCAAGTGAAAACTGGCGTAGTAAAACATGTGTCGGCAGATGCACATAAAGCACGTATTGCTGGATCTGCAACTGCTTATGAACGTCAGAAAGCATTTATTTTTGACCTACTTAAAGTGTTAGTAGCGTGTAATAAACCATGGAATACGATGAATTTTCTTAAGTACTCATTTTTTTACAAAATTGTCGTAAATATAGTGACTTGCGTGTGCCCGCGCAATCCAGTTTGAGAAAAATTATTTGCCCCCGAGATATACGTTAAAATTAAGACTTCAAATGTCAATGACATAAATGATATACATATATTTGAGTCAGCAGATGACATAGCTGCTCAAAACACTAGTTTTTGTTTTAATAATTATAATAGTTGGCAAGATTATACAAAATTATAATTTAACTTTTAATGATTTTTTTAATGTAATTTTTTCAATAAGTTTACACAAAAATATAGAAAAATTATAAAATTAACATTTTTTCAACGGAAATCCGTATTCGGCGGATATTAGGGATTAGCAACAACATTCATAAATATTCTTGGCTCTAGTTTCATATTCACTCTGACTTTACTTCAAACACTAATATTTATTTAATTATAAATGGACGGATTTAGAGATACAAAATTGCATTTCTACAAGATGTAATTGTGATAGCACTATCACTGGTAAATTTTTTATACTAATTGCGCTATTTTTAAACAATTTACTTAAGTGATTTCATGTAAAGTGAAACACATTGTTGTAGGTTCAAATTATTTACAAGGCTCTACTTTAACATACAATAAGAAATATAGAAAAATAATTTATGGATGCACCTTGTCTGTCAATCCATTATTGTAGAATCTTGAAACTTTTATAAAAGCTGCTAATAGTCGCTTTTGAAATCTTATAGTGTCTAGTATCAAACACCGTTTCTTTGACAACACATAAAATGATCACATCAACTGGAACATAGATCATCATTTAATGAATCTCAATCCTAATGACACATTGAACTGCATACACGTACCTGGAAGGGACCCGTCCTATTCCGATACACAGCAGTGAGTGTGTCAGGCGCAAGAACAAAGATAGACTTACTGTGTAGTATTCGCGTCACTGTCTAACACGTTTAAAGAATAGCCGGTTTGTTGCCAGGTGTCTTATTTATAGAGTTTTATCGGTTGTTACTACCTGACCGCTCATTTGACTTGTTCGAATTTGTGCTTTAAGTATCAGTGAATCTTCTAGTGTATGTGTATTTAGATGCAAACTGTTTTTTGATAGTTCTAAATCGTTCTGTGAAAATGGTTCTCAATTGTGTTGCATATGGTTGTAATAATTTACACGATTCAAGGAATAAGATACCTTTTCATACGTAAGTATTTATCTGTAAACAATATTTCACACTTTCAAAACAACTTCCACGTTTTTATTATTATCTGCTTATTTGATATTCTATGTTATTAATTAAATCAATTTTTAAACAGATTTCCTTCTAAACGTCCTGAAATTCTTCAATTATGGATTCAAGCAATTAGAAGAGAAAATTGGACTCCATCAAAAACCAGCAGAATTTGTGGAGTGCACTTTTTAGAAAAAGATTACCAAATTAGACCACGCTGTTCCATTAAATTGTTAAAACCGGATGCTGTACCTAGTGTTTTCTGCTTTCCCAAACACTTACAGAAAAGTGATACATCACGCAGAGTTGTGAAGAGATATGTAATTAAGCTTGTGAAAAAGAAAGTAAACATTTTGTTGGCTAATTGTTATATTTCAGATACCAGATTTAAAAACAAATGGTGTTGTGGCAATGGAAATCGATGATACACCGTCAACTTCTACTTCTTCAGTGCCAAGTAATTCCATTAACCAAGCAACACAAACTTCGAACAATTATTGTTCATTGCTTCATATGCAAAGGAAAATTAAAACTTTAAAACAAAAAGTTAAGCGAAGAGATATAAATATAACAAATATGAAAGATGTCATAAGACATATCAGTGAAGCAGGTTGTAGCAACGATAATTTAGATGCTGTTTTAAAAAATTACTTCCAAGGTACATAATTGTTCTTTAATTTTTTTCAGGTTATGTAAGTGTTTGTATTGTAGGTTTTCCATTAGAATTGGTGCTTCATCAAAAAAACAATCAATCAGCGTCAAATTCTGGGCAGCGGAGATATTCTGAATTGATGAAGCAATTTGCACAAACCTTATATTTTTATTCTCCAAAAGCGTATAATTTTGTAAGGAAATATTTCATTTTACCTAATGGTCGTACTATTAGGAAATGGTTATCTAAAGTAAACTGTGAACCTGGTTTCTTAAGTGAGGTTCTAGAGTTTTTAAAAGAAGAAGTAGTAAGGGAGCCAAGTCTGAAAGATTGTGCTCTGATAATTGATGGCATGGCTATTAGAAAACAAGTACTTTGGGATCATAAAGAAGGAAAGTTTACAGGAAATGTTGACTATGGGGGTCTTATAGACGTAGATTTTGAAGAAGCAGCATCAGAAGCGTTATTTTTTCAAATAGTTAGCTACACAAAACATTTCAAATGTCCTGTGGGCTATTTCTTAATAAATAAGTCAGATGCTGACATACAAAGTCAGCTAATAACTTGTTGTCTAAGAATGTTGTATGAAGTTGGCATTACAGTACGTTCTATAACATCAGATGGCACTAAAACTAATATTTCTACATACAATAAATTGGGATGTAATCTTTCAGGTGAAGAAATCAATTATTATTTTAGCCATCCTTGTGCACCAATTAATGTGTACTGTATGCTAGATGTTGCACATATGTTAAAATTAGGTAGGAATGCTTGTGCAGAAAAAAATATTACATCAAATTTAGGGATCATCAGTTGGAATTATATCAAAAAACTGGATGAAATTCAAGAAAAAGAACAACTGCGTTTTGGTAATTCCTTAACTGCCAATCATATTTATTATAAAAATAAAATCATGAACGTGCGTTTGGCTGCCCAAGCGTTAAGTAGTGGAGTAGCAGACGCAATCGAATTTTTGCATGAGCGTGGGGTGAAAGAATTTGAATGCAGTCAAGCGACTGTTGAATTTATCAGGATTATTGATAAAATATTTGACATTCTGAATTCGAGAAATCCTTTTGGTAAAGGTTATAAAGCGCCCATGAAACCTGAAACAATGCAGTATTTTGAGGAAGTTTTTTTGGAAGCAATAGATTATTTTAAATCTCTTTCAATTGACGGTATATCGATCTTACAACATAGTAGAAAAACATTCGCGTTGGGTTTTATATTGTCCATGAAAAGTACTCTTGCTCTAGCGAAAGATCTTTTTGCGTTAAATGAATATCAAATAAAATATTTTCTTACTTATAAGTGCTCACAAGATCACCTTGAATTATTTTTTTCTTGTATAAGGTCTCGTGGAGGATGGAACAATAATCCAAATTCCCAACAATTAAAGTGGTCGTTAAGACAACTGCTATTAAGAAATTCGATTACAGCAAGCATGAATTCGAATTGTATAGATTTTGGTACTTTTTCTTCTCTGCAAATTAGATCTGAGAGAAACCCGAACGTGGAAGATGCAAACGACAGCGAAGAAGTTAAAAATATTAACAATTTAATATCTTCAATTGGTGTAACAAGTTTAAGCGATTTTCAAGATAATATAATTTATTACATTGCGGGATTCGTTGTTCGAAGTTTATTAAAAAAGTTAACTTGCCAGGATTGTATCCAAATATTATTCTATAATCCTTTAGACACAAATCATCAAGACCACCCCTACTGTGCACCTCAGGAAAGTTTTAAAAATTTTACAAATTCCGTAACTCGCGGCGGTTTAGTTTATGCATCAAATATTGTGTACAAAATTTTACATTTTACAGAAAGACAATTTCGTTATATAGTAGCAAATGAGAAATTATTAAAAAGTAAAACGAATTTAAAAAAAGTGTTGCAAAGTGCTGCTGTCAATAATTTTTTGCAAAATTTAGATTTATTTCAACCAAAACATCCAGTAACGGAAGAATTTATAAACGAAGATTTGCATGAAATACAACTTGTTAGAAGCATTCTTGATGTATTCTTAAAATGCAGAATGCATCATCATGCAAAAATTAAAAATTTTGAATTAAACGGCAAATCTTCTAGTATTCGACAAAAATTGACCAAATTAATTTTGTTCAAAAATTGTTAATTGTATGTATTGTGTATTTTTATAATTAATCTGAGTAGGGTACTTATACCGATTCTGGCGCCTCCTCCCCCTCTTACCCAGCTCCCCCTCACCCCCCTCGCCCTAGTGGCGCCCTCTGCCAACCCAACTGATGTGGCGCCCCCTCGCGGTCGCCAACCCAACTAAAAATTGCAGATTTCATCATTACCAACCCAACTAAAATTGCAGATTTCATCATTACCAACCCAACTAAAAATTGCAGATTTCATCATTACCAACCCAACTAAAATTGCAGATTTCATCATTACCAACCCAACTAAAAATTGCAGATTTCATCATTACCAACCCAATGTGGCGCCCTCTGACGGCCACTAACCAAACTAAGAAATGGCAGATTTCATCATTACCAACCCAATGTGACGCCCTCTCACAGCCACTAACCAAGAAATGGCATCTCTCATGATTGCCATAATGCAGCATCCTCTCACGGTCACTAGCCAAACTAAGGTGACGTCAGACAAAATGGCGGACCATCAAGATGGTCTTTGTTTCTAGAGAATACCTGAATAAATTACCAGGCTTGCTATCGCGCTTCTCAATGTACTTCAAACAGGTCTAAACATGTTTCCAGCGGAAACCGCAACGGCTGTCTGCTTCTGTGATAGCCGCACGCTTGAAATGCATATCTTACTTATAAAATAAAATAAAACAAACAATATATTTTTTAAGAAAAACAATGTATTTATTATTATTAATTAACAATATGACCAAGTTTCATACCCTCAAGATGGTCGATAAAAATATAAACTTTATATCTAAGATCGGCATACCATTTCAAAATTATAAAATAAATATACAGTATGCTACTGGACGAGATAGCAACCAAGTATGAATATACAGGACGTTTCAAAGGTAGGGATTTTTAGAAAAGCAAGATGGCGAATCCAAGATGGCCGCCAAAAATCTAATAAACTAATGTCACGTCAATCATCCAATCTATCAAAACCATGCACTCGAACTCCTATGAAACATCATCTCAAAACCATCGCTAGAATCAGCTCACGTCATGAAGCGGTTCTGAAACCCCTATATTAAAACCACACATTCAAACCACTATCAAATCCCTCTTTTCTCAAAAAGCCATCCAACCATCCATCAATCCATCCATCCATCCATCCATCCATACATCCATACATCCATCCATCCAACCATCAATCCATCCATCAATCCATCCATCAATCCATCCACCCATCCATCCATCCATACATCCATCCAACCATCCATCCAACCATCCATCCATCCAACCATCCATTAATCCATCCATCCATCTGGACGAGATAGCAACCAAGTATGAATATACAGGACGTTTCAAAGGTAGGGATTTTTAGAAAAGCAAGATGGCGAATCCAAGATGACCGCCAAAAATCTAATAAACTAAGGTGACGTCAGGCATCCAATCTATCAAAACCATGCACTCAAACTCCTATGAAACATCATTTCAAAACCATCGCTAGAATCAGCTCACAACCGGATCATGAAGCGGTTCTGAAACCCCTATATTAAAACCACACATTCAAACCACTATCAAATCCCTCTTTTCTCAAAAAGCCATCCAACCATCCATCAATCCATCCATACATCCATACATTCATCCATCCATCCATCCAACAATCAATCCATCCATCCATCCATCCATACATCCATCCATCCATCCATCCAACCATCCATCAATCCATCCATCCATCTGGATAACATAGCAACCAAATATTAATATACAGAACATTTCAAAGGTAGGGATTTTTAGAAAAGTAAGATAGCGAATCCAAGATGGCCGCCAAAAATCTAATAAACTAAGGTGACGTCAGGCGAAATGGCCGACTATCAATATGATCGATCAAAATATAAACTCAACTTCTAGAAAATACCCAACTCCATATCACGCATCACAACAACAACCACCACCACAACCACCCAACATAGTTTCAAACGCCACAACACCAGACCAACTTAGGAAGATACATCTAGGTCAAACCCCAACACAACATACTTTCAAACGCCACCACCGCGGATTTACATCTAAGATCGGCATACTTTGTCAAAATCATAAAATAAATATATAGTATGGTACTGGATAACATAGCAACCAAACATGAATATACAAGACATTTCAAAAGTAAGACTTTTAGAAAAGTAAAATAATGAGCCCATATTTTTAAGAAAACAATTTATTAAAAATAAAACAACTACACACATCAAACAAACCTCAACCATACTTTCAATTTCACAAATATCAAAATTTAAACAAAACAATCAAATGCAAAGGCAAGGAATGTTCTCGAGATGACCCATATAGTGCAATATAACAATGCAGTAAAACGATAGAGGTGAGATACATGGTCTATCAAAAATTTTTATTACCCACTTTTTTCAGCAATCAAAACTTTTTTGACAAAACACTATACATATGAAAATAGACATAACATTAAATATTTCCATTTTAGAGATACCCCAGTTTAATCTCAATTTTAAATAACATAAATTCTTAAATTGATTTAGTTAACTTTCTTATAATATTTAAAAAAAGGTTGAAAAAGAAAACATACTAAGTCCCACAACAGATAAAATATGTACTATCTTTTCACACTTCATGTTTAGTACCATCATTAGAAGAAATATGCTTGAGGTACAGCTTTTAATATGAAATTTAGAGGTTTTTATGCAAAATACATAGTTTATCACTAATAAAACTAATTTTGAAACACATTGTCACCATAGCAAATACCACTTCCTGTACATTTTAAAAAATAACAATTTTTATATATCATAAAAGAACCAAACAAAAAACTAATATAAAGACAGCATTAACGTTCTAGCCAAAAGATTTGCAAAAATATTAAATATATACTTGTTCTAAAAATGCTTCTATCTCTCTTTTTACAGTTTATGTTTTGTACAGCAGCGAATGTATTACATTCCCTTTGAAATTACATAAAAATCCATGCAATACACTTAAAACATTTGAAAAATCATGTTTGGTAAGCCCACTATATATCAATATTTAAGACAAAAAATTATTATTAATTTTCCATCTACAGATACCCCTGCTTAATATCAATTTGAATTAACATAAATTCATAAAATGAGTCTATCTTTTACACTTCATGTTTAGTACCATCATTAGAAGAAATATGCTTGAGGTACAGCTTTTAATATGAAATTTAGAGGTTTTTATGCAAAATACATAGTTTATCACTAATAAAACTAATTTTGAAACACATTGTCACCATAGCAAATACCACTTCCTGTACATTTTAAAAAATAACAATTTTTATATATCATAAAAGAACCAAACAAAAAACTAATATAAAGACAGCATTAACGTTCTAGCCAAAAGATTTGCAAAAATATTAAATATATACTTGTTCTAAAAATGCTTCTATCTCTCTTTTTACAGTTTATGTTTTGTACAGCAGCGAATGTATTACATTCCCTTTGAAATTACATAAAAATCCATGCAATACACTTAAAACATTTGAAAAATCATGTTTGGTAAGCCCACTATATATCAATATTTAAGACAAAAAATTATTATTAATTTTCCATCTACAGATACCCCTGCTTAATATCAATTTGAATTAACATAAATTCATAAAATGAGTCTATCTTTTACAGTTCGTGGGTTGTACTATCATTAGAAGAAATATGATTGACGAGCGGCTTTTAATATGAAATTTAGAGGTTTTTACACAAAAACATAGTTTATGCCTAATAAAAACTAATTTTGAAACACATTGTACACATAGCAAATACCACTTCCTATACATTTAAAAAATAACAATGTTTATACATCATAAAAGAACGAAACAAAAAACTAATATAAAGACAGCATTAACGTTCTAACCGAATTCGAGCCATACTTTCCCATGTTTTGTGAGCTGTTGCATTGTCCTGTTGGAAATACCCATGTAAAAGTTCGTCATCATGAAGATTTTGTAAAAACGGTTCAAGTAAATTATTTCGATATCTCTCAGCATTTATCGATCCTTCAAAAAACACAGGTCCAAATATACGCATTCTAGAAACCGCTAGCCAAACACCAATTTTTCGCGGATGGAGAGGCGATTGAATAAACTCATGAGGATTCTCCGAAGACCAAATACGCATATTTTGTTTGTTTATATAGCCGGATAGGTGAAACCATTCTTTTTGTATATATTTGTAGAGTAAAAGCAGCATTCGATCGACTAAGAAATAGTAGCACTTAAAACATTTGAAAAATCATGTTTGGTAACCCTACTATTTAAGACAAAAATTATTATTTATTTCCATTTACAACAGATAGCCCACTATTTATCAATATTTAAGGGCAAAAAATTATTATTAATTTCCCCATTTACAACAGATTTCCGTGTTTAATCTCAATTTTTAAATAGCATAAATTCTTAAATTGATTTAGTTAACTTTCTTATAATATTTAAAAAAGGGCGAGAAAGAAAACATACTAAGTCTCACAACGGATAAAATATATGATATCTTTTTACAGTTCATGTTTTTGTACTATCATTACAAGAAATAAGCCTCGCGATTAGCTTTTAATCTGAAATTTAGATGCTTCATAAAACCACCTCAGAGACACTAAAAATTATGATTTTCAGCTCAACCAACCATTCAAAAAGTTGATACATCAAATTCGTGAATATTAATATCACTCTACACTCTTAATAAAAAATTTGGCAGAAGTCTCACATTAAATGAATACAAAATTTATATATGCACTACATTAAATGAAGATTGAATTTTATACACTGCTTATATCACCAGAAATTTTGTTACAAGATTATATGATTAGATAGACTCATGACTAAGCCTAAACGGACACCAGGCTTTCAATATGTAGTAAAGTTTTTTTCTTCATACATTTAATATAAACTAATGATCTATCTTTAGAAAGCATCCACAGGTCCATTAGAACTTGTGGGTGGTGCAACATCTACTTTAACCCTCTTCTTAGACGGTCAGGCAACATGCTCACATGTATCCACACCCTACCTACAAATACCGCAAACAAAATTGCAGGGGAGGGTATTCACATGTCGCTTCATGTTATCACGCCGGGTGAAGGATTTTCCGCAAATGATGTAATTCATTCTATGAAAAACAAATTAAAAATAATTAATATAATAAATTTAAGAGAATAAAAAGCTATTGAAACCTAATTTTTAATATATCGAAATTGCTAATTTATTTGACTGATCAGCGTATATTTAACTAAAAATACCTGTATTATTCAGAATTTATTTAAATTATTAAAAAAAATCTCTTTAAAGAACCATATAAAATAATTAACTTAATTATATAAATTCACATACTTATACATTAAAAACAATTTAAAGAAAGCACTAAATGCAAAAAATACTTGTATTATACAAAATTTATTTAAATTATTAAAAAAAATCTCTTTAAAGAACCATATAAAATAATTAACTTAATTATATAAATTCACATACTTATACATTAAAAACAATTTAAAGAAAGCACTAAATGCAAAAAATACTTGTATTATACAAAATTTATTTAAATTATTGAAAAAATCTTTTTAAAGAACCGTATAAAATAATCAACTTAATTATATAAATTTACACGCTTAAACGTTAAAAACAATATAAAGAAGCTACTAAATGCATATAAAATACTTTGAGGCACCCTGGATTAATTGTATATAAAAATAATATTCAATAAAATATTCAATAAAATTTGCATCATTAAATTATTAAGAATAGCCTTATAATTGAAAAACAATGTTTAAAAAGTCCTATAAAATTTTAGAGCGGTAGAAAAACTAATGGAAACTATGATCCGCGTATATTTAACTAAAAATACCTGTATTATTGAGAATTTATTGATAAAACCTTATAAAATAATCAATTTAATAATATAAATTTACGCACTTAAGCATTAAAAACAATTTAAAGAAAACACTAAATGCATATAAAATACTTGAAACATATCCTGGATTAATTGTATATAAAAATAATATTCAATAAAATATTAATAAAATTTACGCCATTAAATTATTAAAAATAGTCTAATTGAAAAAACAATTTTTAAAAAGTCCTATGAAATTTTAGAGTGGTAGAAAAACTAATGAAAAATATTGCAAGTTAATATTATATAAATTAGGGTTTCTAAATACCTTATAGTAAACACAAACAAGCACTAAAAACGATGTTGACTGTTTAAAGACACTGGTTATAATAAAATTAAAGATGCCGATCTACGTATATATAGATACACATCTGCGTCAGATTCCCACGCAAATGGAGTGATGCATAAAGAGAAAGACCTTTTTTTTTCCCGCGCATACATATATATACATATATACGTATGCGGCCAGATGCAATTAGCGGCGGGCACATTCCGATCTCACGCTCGAGCCGTGTTCTAAGGAATGCACTTAAATTTTTCGGTCTCATACCTGCATCCAATGAGGGTTTCGAGTCCGGGAATTTCGTCTTTCTACCTGTACAGATAGATCTGTCTTTATATAAAATTCGTATATATTAACTATGATTTTAGTTTTAAAATAAAAAATAATAAGAAGGTTAAAATAATTCGTTATTTTGTAGATAGTTGCATAGAGCTAAAACATTATTTTGCATGCATATACATTCTCCATTAGTTTTATTATTATGATAAAAACAATGATTGACATTTTTAATAAGCTTTGGTACATCATTAAAATATTCCAGTAAATTAAATGCTAATGATGTAAAAATACCTAAAAATATTTCGTAAAACAAGAGTATTTTAGTTAAATATACGGAGATCCATATGAAAAACTACGAAAGTTATATTAATGTTAAATATTAAATAATTTAATTAAATGAAAACACATCGTTTCACAAAAATTATGTTTTATTAAACACTAGATATACATTTCATTTACCATAACAGTACATTATAAACCTTTCTTAATATTGATGATACAGGATCAGTTAAATTAGTATGGTTGTTAAGAAATTGGAGGAGTATTTGATAGTATTTTCTTCATAAAAGTAGTATGTATTGTAATATAAGATAGTGTTATAAACTATACAATAAATATTATTCAGTATTGGAATACACAATGAATAACACAAATTTGAGTAGAGAAAGATAAATATTTCTAATTGCACATGTGTGAATTTGAATCTATCGGGAATATACAGAGTAATTATTTACATCTGATGGTGAAACATGGTCGCGTATTTTATATCATTCAGTAATTTAATTTGCTCTATAGCCAGACAATGAGGTGGATGCTAAGCATTAATGTGTACACACGTAATGTTATGATCGTCAGTGTAACATATATATTCAAGTCTAACACAAACTTTTTGATTTATTGAAACCCCAATAGAAATTATCACTATTTCGAGAAGAATAGTCATGTACCTGTACATATTCAAAGCCGCTGAAGTATGAGTACATTAACAGCTGTATACGCATGTCTTTATCATCCACTTTAATGTGTTACTGTAATTCCAGTTACTTTTTTTTTATTTATACGTACATATATTGTGAATTATTACACTAATTATAAAACAAAATTAATTATAGATAGACAAACATTATGCAGGTATATTGCAAACATGTAATGCTAAGATAATCAGAGTGATATATACATACATGTAAAGAAATTTATAGTTTATTCAATCTCTTATTAAAAGAGTTATTAATATTTTTCAAATGAATACCTGGCAGTGGTGGAAAACTGTTGAAATTTGGATAGATTAATAGTTACATATGCGAGCTTCAGAATAGCTTCTGAACATGTTGGGGAGAGGTTTAAACTGCTTTCTATTCAACATGAACTCCGGTGAACTTGTTAAAAAAAAAACCGGTTCTGTATCGGTTCAGCTTGACAGGAGCGGCTTTTAGAATTCTAAGTCATGAATGGCGCACCAAAGATAGGTATTTTTTTATTAAACTGTATTATCATACCCTCTTCCGAAGCCGATGCTTCACCAATTATCTTAAGGATATAATCACGGCTGGTGCTGGTTCTGCAATTCTTGCTGATCCAGCTATAGCCCTGAGGATATCCCTAAGATAAATGGTGAAGCATCGGCATCGGAAGAGGGTGTGATAATACAGTTTAATAAAAAAATACCTATCTGTGGTGCGCCATTCATGACTTAGAATTCTAAAAGCCGCTCCTGTCAAGCTGAACCGATACAGAACCGGTTTTTTTTTTTTAACAAGTTCACCGGAGTTCATGTTGAATAGAAAGCAGTTTAAACCTCTCCCCAACATGTTCAGAAGCTATTCTGAAGCTCGCATATGTAACTATTAATCTATCCAAATTTCAACAGTTTTCCACCACTGCCAGGTATTCATTTGAAAAATATTAATAACTCTTTTAATAAGAGATTGAATAAACTATAAATTTCTTTACATGTATGTATATATCACTCTGATTATCTTAGCATTACATGTTTGCAATATACCTGCATAATGTTTGTCTATCTATAATTAATTTTGTTTTATAATTAGTGTAATAATTCACAATATATGTACGTATAAATAAAAAAAAAGTAACTGGAATTACAGTAACACATTAAAGTGGATGATAAAGACATGCGTATACAGCTGTTAATGTACTCATACTTCAGCGGCTTTGAATATGTACAGGTACATGACTATTCTTCTCGAAATAGTGATAATTTCTATTGGGGTTTCAATAAATCAAAAAGTTTGTGTTAGACTTGAATATATATGTTACACTGACGATCATAACATTACGTGTGTACACATTAATGCTTAGCATCCACCTCATTGTCTGGCTATAGAGCAAATTAAATTACTGAATGATATAAAATACGCGACCATGTTTCACCATCAGATGTAAATAATTACTCTGTATATTCCCGATAGATTCAACTTCACACATGTGCAATTAGAAATATTTATCTTTCTCTACTCAAATTTGTGTTATTCATTGTGTATTCCAATACTGAATAATATTTATTGTATAGTTTATAACACTATCTTATATTACAATACATACTACTTTTATGAAGAAAATACTATCAAATACTCCTCCAATTTCTTAACAACCATACTAATTTAACTGATCCTGTATCATCAATATTAAGAAAGGTTTATAATGTACTGTTATGGTAAATGAAATGTATATCTAGTGTTTAATAAAACATAATTTTTGTGAAACGATGTGTTTTCATTTAATTAAATTATTTAATATTTAACATTAATATAACTTTCGTAGTTTTTCATATGGATCTCCGTATATTTAACTAAAATACTCTTGTTTTACGAAATATTTTTAGGTATTTTTACATCATTAGCATTTAATTTACTGGAATATTTTAATGATGTACCAAAGCTTATTAAAAATGTCAATCATTGTTTTTATCATAATAATAAAACTAATGGAGAATGTATATGCATGCAAAATAATGTTTTAGCTCTATGCAACTATCTACAAAATAACGAATTATTTTAACCTTCTTATTATTTTTTATTTTAAAACTAAAATCATAGTTAATATATACGAATTTTATATAAAGACAGATCTATCTGTACAGGTAGAAAGACGAAATTCCCGGACTCGAAACCCTCATTGGATGCAGGTATGAGACCGAAAAATTTAAGTGCATTCCTTAGAACACGGCTCGAGCGTGAGATCGGAATGTGCCCGCCGCTAATTGCATCTGGCCGCATACGTATATATGTATATATATGTATGCGCGGGAAAAAAAAAAGGTCTTTCTCTTTATGCATCACTCCATTTGCGTGGGAATCTGACGCAGATGTGTATCTATATATACGTAGATCGGCATCTTTAATTTTATTATAACCAGTGTCTTTAAACAGTCAACATCGTTTTTAGTGCTTGTTTGTGTTTACTATAAGGTATTTAGAAACCCTAATTTATATAATATTAACTTGCAATATTTTTCATTAGTTTTTCTACCACTCTAAAATTTCATAGGACTTTTTAAAAATTGTTTTTTCAATTAGACTATTTTTAATAATTTAATGGCGTAAATTTTATTAATATTTTATTGAATATTATTTTTATATACAATTAATCCAGGATATGTTTCAAGTATTTTATATGCATTTAGTGTTTTCTTTAAATTGTTTTTAATGCTTAAGTGCGTAAATTTATATTATTAAATTGATTATTTTATAAGGTTTTATCAATAAATTCTCAATAATACAGGTATTTTTAGTTAAATATACGCGGATCATAGTTTCCATTAGTTTTTCTACCGCTCTAAAATTTTATAGGACTTTTTAAACATTGTTTTTCAATTATAAGGCTATTCTTAATAATTTAATGATGCAAATTTTATTGAATATTTTATTGAATATTATTTTTATATACAATTAATCCAGGGTGCCTCAAAGTATTTTATATGCATTTAGTAGCTTCTTTATATTGTTTTTAACGTTTAAGCGTGTAAATTTATATAATTAAGTTGATTATTTTATACGGTTCTTTAAAAAGATTTTTTCAATAATTTAAATAAATTTTGTATAATACAAGTATTTTTTGCATTTAGTGCTTTCTTTAAATTGTTTTTAATGTATAAGTATGTGAATTTATATAATTAAGTTAATTATTTTATATGGTTCTTTAAAGAGATTTTTTTTAATAATTTAAATAAATTTTGTATAATACAAGTATTTTTTGCATTTAGTGCTTTCTTTAAATTGTTTTTAATGTATAAGTATGTGAATTTATATAATTAAGTTAATTATTTTATATGGTTCTTTAAAGAGATTTTTTTTAATAATTTAAATAAATTCTGAATAATACAGGTATTTTTAGTTAAATATACGCTGATCAGTCAAATAAATTAGCAATTTCGATATATTAAAAATTAGGTTTCAATAGCTTTTTATTCTCTTAAATTTATTATATTAATTATTTTTAATTTGTTTTTCATAGAATGAATTACATCATTTGCGGAAAATCCTTCACCCGGCGTGATAACATGAAGCGACATGTGAATACCCTCCCCTGCAATTTTGTTTGCGGTATTTGTAGGTAGGGTGTGGATACATGTGAGCATGTTGCCTGACCGTCTAAGAAGAGGGTTAAAGTAGATGTTGCACCACCCACAAGTTCTAATGGACCTGTGGATGCTTTCTAAAGATAGATCATTAGTTTATATTAAATGTATGAAGAAAAAAACTTTACTACATATTGAAAGCCTGGTGTCCGTTTAGGCTTAGTCATGAGTCTATCTAATCATATAATCTTGTAACAAAATTTCTGGTGATATAAGCAGTGTATAAAATTCAATCTTCATTTAATGTAGTGCATATATAAATTTTGTATTCATTTAATGTGAGACTTCTGCCAAATTTTTTATTAAGAGTGTAGAGTGATATTAATATTCACGAATTTGATGTATCAACTTTTTGAATGGTTGGTTGAGCTGAAAATCATAATTTTTAGTGTCTCTGAGGTGGTTTTATGAAGCATCTAAATTTCAGATTAAAAGCTAATCGCGAGGCTTATTTCTTGTAATGATAGTACAAAAACATGAACTGTAAAAAGATATCATATATTTTATCCGTTGTGAGACTTAGTATGTTTTCTTTCTCGCCCTTTTTTAAATATTATAAGAAAGTTAACTAAATCAATTTAAGAATTTATGCTATTTAAAAATTGAGATTAAACACGGAAATCTGTTGTAAATGGGGAAATTAATAATAATTTTTTGCCCTTAAATATTGATAAATAGTGGGCTATCTGTTGTAAATGGAAATAAATAATAATTTTTGTCTTAAATAGTAGGGTTACCAAACATGATTTTTCAAATGTTTTAAGTGCTACTATTTCTTAGTCGATCGAATGCTGCTTTTACTCTACAAATATATACAAAAAGAATGGTTTCACCTATCCGGCTATATAAACAAACAAAATATGCGTATTTGGTCTTCGGAGAATCCTCATGAGTTTATTCAATCGCCTCTCCATCCGCGAAAAATTGGTGTTTGGCTAGCGGTTTCTAGAATGCGTATATTTGGACCTGTGTTTTTTGAAGGATCGATAAATGCTGAGAGATATCGAAATAATTTACTTGAACCGTTTTTACAAAATCTTCATGATGACGAACTTTTACATGGGTATTTCCAACAGGACAATGCAACAGCTCACAAAACATGGGAAAGTATGGCTCGAATTCGGTTAGAACGTTAATGCTGTCTTTATATTAGTTTTTTGTTTCGTTCTTTTATGATGTATAAACATTGTTATTTTTTAAATGTATAGGAAGTGGTATTTGCTATGTGTACAATGTGTTTCAAAATTAGTTTTTATTAGGCATAAACTATGTTTTTGTGTAAAAACCTCTAAATTTCATATTAAAAGCCGCTCGTCAATCATATTTCTTCTAATGATAGTACAACCCACGAACTGTAAAAGATAGACTCATTTTATGAATTTATGTTAATTCAAATTGATATTAAGCAGGGGTATCTGTAGATGGAAAATTAATAATAATTTTTTGTCTTAAATATTGATATATAGTGGGCTTACCAAACATGATTTTTCAAATGTTTTAAGTGTATTGCATGGATTTTTATGTAATTTCAAAGGGAATGTAATACATTCGCTGCTGTACAAAACATAAACTGTAAAAAGAGAGATAGAAGCATTTTTAGAACAAGTATATATTTAATATTTTTGCAAATCTTTTGGCTAGAACGTTAATGCTGTCTTTATATTAGTTTTTTGTTTGGTTCTTTTATGATATATAAAAATTGTTATTTTTTAAAATGTACAGGAAGTGGTATTTGCTATGGTGACAATGTGTTTCAAAATTAGTTTTATTAGTGATAAACTATGTATTTTGCATAAAAACCTCTAAATTTCATATTAAAAGCTGTACCTCAAGCATATTTCTTCTAATGATGGTACTAAACATGAAGTGTAAAAGATAGACTCATTTTATGAATTTATGTTAATTCAAATTGATATTAAGCAGGGGTATCTGTAGATGGAAAATTAATAATAATTTTTTGTCTTAAATATTGATATATAGTGGGCTTACCAAACATGATTTTTCAAATGTTTTAAGTGTATTGCATGGATTTTTATGTAATTTCAAAGGGAATGTAATACATTCGCTGCTGTACAAAACATAAACTGTAAAAAGAGAGATAGAAGCATTTTTAGAACAAGTATATATTTAATATTTTTGCAAATCTTTTGGCTAGAACGTTAATGCTGTCTTTATATTAGTTTTTTGTTTGGTTCTTTTATGATATATAAAAATTGTTATTTTTTAAAATGTACAGGAAGTGGTATTTGCTATGGTGACAATGTGTTTCAAAATTAGTTTTATTAGTGATAAACTATGTATTTTGCATAAAAACCTCTAAATTTCATATTAAAAGCTGTACCTCAAGCATATTTCTTCTAATGATGGTACTAAACATGAAGTGTGAAAAGATAGTACATATTTTATCTGTTGTGGGACTTAGTATGTTTTCTTTTTCAACCTTTTTTTAAATATTATAAGAAAGTTAACTAAATCAATTTAAGAATTTATGTTATTTAAAATTGAGATTAAACTGGGGTATCTCTAAAATGGAAATATTTAATGTTATGTCTATTTTCATATGTATAGTGTTTTGTCAAAAAAGTTTTGATTGCTGAAAAAAGTGGGTAATAAAAATTTTTGATAGACCATGTATCTCACCTCTATCGTTTTACTGCATTGTTATATTGCACTATATGGGTCATCTCGAGAACATTCCTTGCCTTTGCATTTGATTGTTTTGTTTAAATTTTGATATTTGTGAAATTGAAAGTATGGTTGAGGTTTGTTTGATGTGTGTAGTTGTTTTATTTTTAATAAATTGTTTTCTTAAAAATATGGGCTCATTATTTTACTTTTCTAAAAGTCTTACTTTTGAAATGTCTTGTATATTCATGTTTGGTTGCTATGTTATCCAGTACCATACTATATATTTATTTTATGATTTTGACAAAGTATGCCGATCTTAGATGTAAATCCGCGGTGGTGGCGTTTGAAAGTATGTTGTGTTGGGGTTTGACCTAGATGTATCTTCCTAAGTTGGTCTGGTGTTGTGGCGTTTGAAACTATGTTGGGTGGTTGTGGTGGTGGTTGTTGTTGTGATGCGTGATATGGAGTTGGGTATTTTCTAGAAGTTGAGTTTATATTTTGATCGATCATATTGATAGTCGGCCATTTCGCCTGACGTCACCTTAGTTTATTAGATTTTTGGCGGCCATCTTGGATTCGCTATCTTACTTTTCTAAAAATCCCTACCTTTGAAATGTTCTGTATATTAATATTTGGTTGCTATGTTATCCAGATGGATGGATGGATTGATGGATGGTTGGATGGATGGATGGATGGATGTATGGATGGATGGATGGATGGATTGATTGTTGGATGGATGGATGGATGAATGTATGGATGTATGGATGGATTGATGGATGGTTGGATGGCTTTTTGAGAAAAGAGGGATTTGATAGTGGTTTGAATGTGTGGTTTTAATATAGGGGTTTCAGAACCGCTTCATGATCCGGTTGTGAGCTGATTCTAGCGATGGTTTTGAAATGATGTTTCATAGGAGTTTGAGTGCATGGTTTTGATAGATTGGATGCCTGACGTCACCTTAGTTTATTAGATTTTTGGCGGTCATCTTGGATTCGCCATCTTGCTTTTCTAAAAATCCCTACCTTTGAAACGTCCTGTATATTCATACTTGGTTGCTATCTCGTCCAGATGGATGGATGGATTAATGGATGGTTGGATGGATGGATGGTTGGATGGATGGTTGGATGGATGTATGGATGGATGGATGGGTGGATGGATTGATGGATGGATTGATGGATGGATTGATGGTTGGATGGATGGATGTATGGATGTATGGATGGATGGATGGATGGATGGATTGATGGATGGTTGGATGGCTTTTTGAGAAAAGAGGGATTTGATAGTGGTTTGAATGTGTGGTTTTAATATAGGGGTTTCAGAACCGCTTCATGACGTGAGCTGATTCTAGCGATGGTTTTGAGATGATGTTTCATAGGAGTTCGAGTGCATGGTTTTGATAGATTGGATGCTTGACGTGACATTAGTTTATTAGATTTTTGGCGGCCATCTTGGATTCGCCATCTTGCTTTTCTAAAAATCCCTACCTTTGAAACGTCCTGTATATTCATACTTGGTTGCTATCTCGTCCAGTAGCATACTGTATATTTATTTTATAATTTTGAAATGGTATGCCGATCTTAGATATAAAGTTTATATTTTTATCGACCATCTTGAGGGTATGAAACTTGGTCATATTGTTAATTAATAATAATAAATACATTGTTTTTCTTAAAAAATATATTGTTTGTTTTATTTTATTTTATAAGTAAGATATGCATTTCAAGCGTGCGGCTATCACAGAAGCAGACAGCCGTTGCGGTTTCCGCTGGAAACATGTTTAGACCTGTTTGAAGTACATTGAGAAGCGCGATAGCAAGCCTGGTAATTTATTCAGGAATTCTCTAGAAACAAAGACCATCTTGATGGTCCGCCATTTTGTCTGACGTCACCTTAGTTTGGCTAGTGACCGTGAGAGGATGCTGCATTATGGCAATCATGAGAGATGCCATTTCTTGGTTAGTGGCTGTGAGAGGGCGTCACATTGGGTTGGTAATGATGAAATCTGCCATTTCTTAGTTTGGTTAGTGGCCGTCAGAGGGCGCCACATTGGGTTGGTAATGATGAAATCTGCAATTTTTAGTTGGGTTGGTAATGATGAAATCTGCAATTTTAGTTGGGTTGGTAATGATGAAATCTGCAATTTTTAGTTGGGTTGGTAATGATGAAATCTGCAATTTTAGTTGGGTTGGTAATGATGAAATCTGCAATTTTTAGTTGGGTTGGCGACCGCGAGGGGGCGCCACATCAGTTGGGTTGGCAGAGGGCGCCACTAGGGCGAGGGGGGTGAGGGGGAGCTGGGTGAGAGGGGGAGGAGGCGCCAGAATCGGTATAAGTACCCTACTAATCTGTATTTCCTAAAAATAAATATTGTAATATAAAACTGCAAAAAAATTGTTTATCAATATGTTAGCCTAATGTCCCATTGCCGCCAATGAGGTAGAAAGAGAGAGAAATACTACACAATGACGGGTTGCCTAAGCAGAAAATATGCCTCACTCCATACTACGTACGGGTCCCTTCCAGGTACTTGTATTGAGTTCACTGTAATGACACAATTTTGACAACTATATAAGTTGAGTGCGAACGACCATAATTATTCTAGAATATAGTCTATTATTTAGGTTCATGTGGTAAGGAATTTTATAATAGCTGTGTATTTTATTTCATGAAATTTGATCAATTTACATGTAAGTTGGTATGAAATTTACTGCGAAATTTATTATGTCATTTAAAAAAAGAATCAGAATAAAAAATAATATAGAAACGACTGCTCCCGTATATAATTGTAAAATGGTTCTTACCAGATCAATTATAGGCATAGACACGCAAACTAGTAAAGCCCCTATGGAACCAATAAGTAACGACTCCCAGGCTATAATGCAAATGGTTAATAATTTTTTTTATTGTTATTAAAAAATAATTATAACCGTTATATAGAAAACATCCTGCAGTTATCGATACCAGGGATCCCAAAATACCATTAATAATATCCATAACGTCTATTTTCGTACGATTTCTTAGAAAAGAATAAATTATGCTAGTTGTGCCACCACCTAATGTTGAAATCATTGTCATAACGGCTGCTTTTGCGGCATATTGCCATTTCTCTCCACTCAGCTATCAATAAAAGAATTAATTCATCAGACTAGATTTAGATAAAAATTCTGTTTAATTTATAATGAATATAGAAAATTTTATTGTCTGATACATACTTTAATTATTTAAAACGGTATCAGTATTGTTTATAGATTAACTGCTGATTACTAAAAGATATATAGATACAACAGTATTTCTAGACCTATTACAAAAGAATCCCGTTCAACAGTAATTGTATTACGATGTTCACACACAATACAGAAAACTGATACATATATGTATATACAGATATATTCAAGGCTTATTAATGTGAAAAGATACCAACCATAACCTTGGTTCAAATTTTTTTTCTTAGAAACCCCAGTACGCTTAGAAATGCTCTATCTCAAGCTATATATCTTTTGAATGAAGTTATAGAAATTTTACTATTCGAAATAAATAGTATTTGTTAGTATTAGGGAGCGGAATCGAGCGAGCTAAACCACCAAGGAGCCACAACCGTTAAAAGAAATAATGTAAACAACTGCGTGTTGTTTACATTATATCTGAATAGCACTAATTCATAGGGCGAACTGCAACATCTGTTTACGCCCGAGAATCAGAGAAAAAACTGCCATAAAATAAGGAATTTTATGAATAAAATCCTTTATCGACGACTAAACAATAAAGTATGTATTATATTAATCAATATTGACTAATAATAACACTCATAATACCCGTAGGGAATAATGAAATGCGACCAGTGAATAATGGGCCATAACGTTACCATTATTCACTGCATTCCGCCAATAAGAACATATAATGGGCCATAACGTTACCATTATTCACTGCATTCCGCCAATAAGAACATAACGTTCCTAACGTTGTCATAGTAACGATAGACAAGTCCGGCCATTTTACTGACTGCCTAACCATCAAACGTCATATTGATATAGTAATCTGACATTTTCGTTTACTTATTTTGATTTTTTTTAGTAATTTTCAGTTAGTCGTCGATAAAGTAGTGTATACTAACTCGCAATAATGACTATTATTCCCTCGAGCTGAGTTACTCCCTCGCCGCTTACGCGGCTCGGGAGTAAATTCAGCTCTCGGGAATAATAACTGTCATTATTGACTCGTTGTATAAACTACTATTATCGACGACTAAACAATAAAGTATGTATTATATTAATCAATATTGGCTAATAATAACACTCATAATACCAGTAGGGAATAATGAAATGCGACCAGTGAATAATGGGCCATAACGTTACCATTATTCACTGCATTCCGCCAATAAGAACATATAATGGGCCATAACGTTACCATTATTCACTGCATTCCGCCAATAAGAACATAACGTTCCTAACGTTGTCATAGTAACGATAGACAAGTCCGGCCATTTTACTGACTGCCTAACCATCAAACGTCATATTGATATAGTAATCTGACATTTTCGTTTACTTATTTTGATTTTTTTTAGTAATTTTCAGTTAGTCGTCGATAAAGTAGTGTATACTAACTCGCAATAATGACTATTATTCCCTCGAGCTGAGTTACTCCCTCGCCGCTTACGCGGCTCGGGAGTAAATTCAGCTCTCGGGAATAATAACTGTCATTATTGACTCGTTGTATAAACTACTAATTCTTCATCGTCGTAGGTATAAGGGTGACGAGTTTTTAAAATTTATTATATTTACCTTATATTTCGCAATATAATATGTATGTTTCAATAACATACGCCTACATTTTTAGTTATCATTTATTTAGATCTAGAACGTTGTTTATGTTACTTTTTCTGAGATCAAAATTAATTGTCAGTGATTCCGAAATTTATTGCAAAGTCTGTAAAATATCGTCACTTAGCTTTGCTAAAACATACACAGAAATAGTTTTCATGCAGAGAATTTCGATAGTTTACAAAATTTCGTTACATGTTTAAATGACGATGCTCGAAGTATTTCTGAGTGCAAGGAACTAACACAAATCCCAAAATTAGAAAAATCAGTTGTTAGTCCTTCAGGAGCACTTTGGAAATTTGCCTAAACTAATCACATATTTTGAAAATCAAAATCTCAAATTAAAAGATGAGGTGTGGCCACCACACGACTTTCTTATACATACGAGCGTTTCAAACTATACTATATTTTTTTTATACAAAAATTATTCAAAATCCTATTCTAAGTACTTCTGTCCTCTTAATAAATCGCTATAGAATGCATACTTAGCAAGATATTCGAAAAAAGGACTACTCCCTAAGAGTAAAAGTGTTACTTCCGGTCCGAATTTTGAAATTTCATATATTCAAAAAATATTGCAAATCTAGCACTAAATACTTTTGTATTCTTGATAAATACATATAGAATGCATAATTTACGATATATTCGCAAAAAATCGCTATTCGATAAGAGTAAAAGTGGTAATTCCGGTCTGAATTTTGAAATTGTTTTTATGCAAAAGATATTGAAAATTACGTTTTAAATACTTTTATACCCGTAACGTACCTGTCTAAAAAGCATGACAAGCGAAATATTCGCAAAAAACTGATTTTCGATAGGAGTAAAAGGCCTACTTCCGGTAGCAGCTTCGAAAAACTTTTTAAATAAAATTGTTCTCAATTTTAATTTCAAGTACATATGAATTCTTTATAAATTTGTTTAAATTTAGTAGTTGACGAAATATTGGCAAAATTTAATTTTTTCACTGAAGTAAACTGCTACTTCCGGTCTACCGATATTACTGAAAAACTACTCAGATCTCAAGAGGGAGATTAGACACGTAAATACAAAATTTGGAATTGATATTTACAGCGGTTATTGTGGTCACATAGAGACACACAGACATTTTTTAAAAACATCTTTTTCGGTATCAGGGGACTTCAACACGTGGACATCTGCAAAAATCTCGAGATCGAAAATTTCACAATACTTCCTTATACTACGTATAAGAAAGTAAAAATGGATTAACCACATTAGATGTGGCTATTAATAATTCCAAGTGACTTAGACGCAGTTTTTAATAGAAATCCAGGTTTAATAACATTGCGGCAATTGTGTATGCTAATGTAGAAGGGACGTTTTCTATCTACAACTTAATTCAAAGAGAACAAGTCTTACAGAACAGAAAATGAACAAATAGTAGGGTATTTTGTATTTTATAATCACCAGCCACTTGTTATTCAATTATATAAATAAAATTAAAACCTCTTTAAAAATACAACATTTCAAAAGCGCGCCCATGGGCGATGAGTCATGACTCGCTCGATTCCGCTCCCTAATTAAGTACTTACTCCATACGTGCTACCAGAATTAAATGCTAGCCATCCCCACCACAACACAAAGAGTCCCATGACAGCATTAACAGGAGAACCTAAAGGTAACGGTTCCCTTCCATTATCGTACCTTCCCAATCTTGGGCCCAACATTACAGCAGCTGCAAACGCAGCACTACCGCCTGAAAATCCGAAGAAAATATTGCATGTTGTTGTTTTCAGAGTAGCATGCATTACCTATTAAATGAACGGGACCAGATCCAGCAATATCAACGGCTCCTAATTTTCTCAAAAAACCGATTTCACCCCATACCCAACCGGCAGGTATACAGTAGATGATAGTATTGAAAAAACTAAATATGCAATATGCTTTAAAATTACACCTAAAATATGATTATATATAGTGTTAGCGTGTTTTTTGAACAATACTATCTAAAAATTTTAAAAACAATGTACTAACACTATTCAGTTCTAAAAATGATTGGTAGGGTAACTCTTACCATATGAGAAAATAATGAAGATGTCTAAAGCTTAAGGAAATATACAAGCGAGAACTGTATTTTTTGATCATTCAACAAGATAAGGACATACACCAGCAATGTCATAGGACGTTACCAATGCGATTTTGTACAAGGCAGATCAACAGAAAATGCAATACACTTAATAAAACAAATAGTACAAAAGGCGAGCAAACACAAACAAGCTTTCAACTTCATCAAGAAAAGTCAGTAAATTATGAGCCCAAAGGAATTAAAACAAACTGAGAAAATGAAAACAAATGATTTTAAACAACACAAAAGCAGTGGTGCAAACGGAACACGAGGAAACAAAGAAATTTAACATCAGCAAATATGCCGCTAAACTTTACACTTTATTATGCCATTAGAGCATGCATTAAGGAAAATGGATATGAGAGGAACACTGAGAACAAGGGGAAGCCAAGTCGTTGCATCTACATAAACACAAGAAAGATAATGGAAAAAAAAATTTAAGAGTATTGAGGTGAAGGGAGAGAAAATGAGTCTGACCATACATAAATAAAAAACTAACATTATGAGAATTGGCAACAGTGAAAAGGTAAGAATTGAAAGCTACGAATTTGAAGACGTGAAGACGTTAAATATCTTGGTATTACTGTAACAAATAACGGAGAAAAAAACGGTTAAATACAAAAAAAAATATCACAAAGCAATGCAATTACTGTCAATACTAAAATAAAAATGTAAACAATAATAAGACCTGTTGTAACATATGCCGCAGAGGCCCTTTCGTTAAAACAAAATGAGCAGCATTTATGAAGAGTGTTCGAAAGAAAAATAATAGGAAGGATACTAGATGCTGTTAAGAGAGGAGAAAATGAAAATAGAAGATGAACCAATCGAAAAATTGAAGAAGAACTAGAAGACAAAGATATTAATTATATTAAATCGGCGAGAATTAAGTAGCTAGGGAGCTACGGAGGGCAAGACCAGAGACTAACACAAGCGCAATAATAGAATGACCGCCAAATAAATGAAAAGGATGAGAGCAATAAGTAGATAACAGAACGAAGTTGTGGCGGATATAAAATGCTTGGTAGTAGGCAGATTGAAACAAAAATTTGAAAATAGTTAAATATAGAAGAAAATAGTGGAAAATAAAAATTTTCAAACAACACACATAAAGCTTGTAATAGTAGCGAGTAATCCATCTCAATAAAACGACAAAAAGGACTTCGGCACAGAACGCGGCAAAACTCCAAGAGAGACTGTGGGGGCCTTATGCGTGTAATGTTATTTATACGAAGGATGTTCTCTCTCCCCTGAGCCTACCTAGTAGGCGATGATATTTTGCAACAAATTTTGTATGACAATTTCAATCACTTGTTTACAAGTTTAGTTATAGTGACATTTGTCAAATATACCTGATTGTTTGTAAGTTAGATTAGTTTAAAGTATTCCTTCGCCAATACAACGAACATTATCGAGCGTGATTTTTTAACAATTATTCGTGGCTTAAGCCGTAAAGAATGTTTTGAGGAAATCAATCGAATGTTTGGTAACAAGTTGTGTTGCTTCGCTACCGTAAAGCGGTGGTACAATAAATTTCAACGCCGTTGACTTTCCTTAAATGACAGTTTTCGAGCTCCTAAGCCAAAAACGGCAGTTACAGAAAACATATTGCACTTATTCGGAACATGATTGTAGAAGACTGGCATACTACTGTCAGAAGCATTCAAGCAACTTTAAAGATTAGTGTGAAAGCAATTAACATTATTTTACACAAACATTTGAAGGTGCGTAAGCTGTGTTGTCGATGAATTCCCCATAATTTTATTTCAATTCAATAAGAAGACCGTGAAGATGATGCAGGTCTTTACGAGATCGCTTTAACCGTGGCTCGTCTCATTTGGTGTACATCATCACCACAGGTGATGAAACATGGGTATGCCGCTACGATCCCGAAAAAAGCAACAAAGTTGTTCGTGAAAAAAGTCGAAACAAGAAGATGGTAGCCACATTTTTTGCAATTACTGGGCATGTTTCCACTGTAGCACTGGAGGATAGACGTAATGTTCATTCAGAATGGTACACTACAGTTTGTTGCCTCAGGTTCTCCTAAATGTTCGAGAAAAACGTCCAAGAGGAAAGATCATCATGCCTTTAAAAATTAATATAAACAAACTACGGTCAGAAGATTGGAAAAAGTGTTTTCAAGATTGGTATTCACGGATGCAAAAATGTATTGACTGTGGAGGAGAATACTTTGAAAAATTATAAATAATTGTTTTTTGTGAATAAATTGTGTTTTACTTTGCCAGGCTCAGCGGATGGAGAACAGCCGTCGTATTCATTTAATATCTGGTGCTGTAGAATTAATATTTTATTGCCATTTCAAGTGAATCATACTTAACCTTTCTGCCATAGCTCCACTAACAATTGTTGTGGAGGTAGTCGCGAACGAAAGTTGAAATATAAAAGCTGCATAAATAGCGCCTTTTAATGGATCATCAATGGCTGGATCAATGCAAAAATCCCCAAACGACATAAAGCCATTGCTAAAAGGGCTACGACCAAATTGTAATGCATAACCAAATATCCAATATGTTAAACCTAATTTCAACAAAGGTTTTATTCTCATTTTGCAAATATTTAAACATTTACCTCCTAAGACGATATCCACAACGTTTTTCATCATAATGTTGACTTCATTTTTAATAGACACACAACCTGATTCCAACATTCCGAAACCTATCAAGCATGTGTTACAAAGAATTCTTTCAAATTGCCACGGTCACATTACCAGTTTGCATAGTAAATATCATGAAAGAACTCGTAATAATCCAATTGGTATCTTCCAAAGACATATCATAATACCAGGGCATATCTTCAGTTACATTTTTTGAGTCGGTCGACGTCATTACTTAGAATTTTGATCCGTCTTGTATTCGTGGAGGTAATAGGTACAATGTGTGTAAGAACACCTACCTAAATCACAAGAGTTCGTAAACACTTTAATATTTAACTAAGAAATTGCCCTCAGGAGAAATATACTTAGATGTTATTGGCACGCAAACCTACAATCGAGAGAATATTAAATGTGGTTTAAGGTAATTAATTTTACTTCGATCAAATAATCTAGCTATTTAAAAAGATACCCGATCTAACGAGCATAACGTCATGTCTCCTTTGTTTTAGTACCGGAATAATAATTAAATATCTACTTACGTATATCTAATAAAGAACTTGATTATTCCTTATGTTTTATATTCATGATATCGTTTGCTTGTATGTTCCACCTATTATATAAAATATTAAAGTTACATGAACATACACCGTAGAAATTAACCTTCAATTTTCTTTTGAGTAATTTCTAACGACTACAACACATTTGCATGGTGAATTTACATTATATAAAATTACTGCTCTTTATGCTACCAATAAGTATTAACGATTATAAAAATATTATATTTGTAACACAGCATTTTAGTAAACAGTAGCTCTTATTAGAGCTAGAAACTGCATAGTTTTTTTTTTATTTAAAACTGAATGATTTATAAAATTCAATAGCGTATGATAAAAATAATTTTCGACATTGAGATTTTGCATATGACTTTTTGATGTTTCCCCATACCGAAGTGTTTTTAAAACATTGTAAAGGGGTCTGTTTGTCTCTGTGTGTATCTACGATAACTAGGGCGCGGACTTGACCGGTTTAAACTATGACGAAGTTAGAACGGAGCAAAGAAATAATGTAAACATTATTAATGCGCGTACAGGCCTATATAAGGCGACGATTTTGTTAGTAAAATCAGAGTTCTCCTCCGCAGTCTAAGGAGATCATCTCACAGAGCTTTCTTGGCAGTCTGACAGAATTCTCACCAAACTCTCTGGCAGTCTGGAGAGCAAGTCCCGGAAATTGTTTTATTTTCTGGCAGCCTGTGGAAAGAAAACAATTTCGTCTTGTAAGTCCCGAACGAATCTTTATATGGTTATTTCGTTCATTTTAAATAATTATATCGGATAGGTTTCATTAATTTCAGATGTACTAAAGTAAATTTTAATTTCACGTAAGATTTTAAAAATATATTACTCTTGTCGAATATCTCTTCAATAATACGAACGCACGTACCAGATGATGCATTAACGTTTTTTTTTTGCCGGACTTGTGTAAATATCACCTTTCTCGAAGTAAATAATATGTATATAATATCTCAATTTACTAAATATTTATGACCGTATATTTTATATACTGATGTTTGAATATTCCGTTAAATGTTTGTTGACATACTGCGAATAAGATTCAGTATAAGAATTAATTATATGCTTTTGTATACAACAAATACTTTATTATTTTCTTGTAGATATAGTACAAAATTTTTATAATTAAATTTCTGTTTTATATATAAATAAAAAGGTTGACATAGTAAGATTTCGTTTACTCTTAGTGTTAGGAAGTAATCCGAAAGAAGAATATTAAATATTAATATATAAAACCATAGTGTTCTCCATAAACCGATCTACTCGTATTTGAGCATTTACTGTTGATAAAATTTACATTCACCACTATCGTGGTCACACACACACTCACATAAAGCAGTAACACAGACATTTTTTAAAAACCACTTTTTTATTTTAAATGCATGGTCTACTAATGCAATATTACATGCATATGGTCCTATGTATGACTCAAGCAATTTTTGAAGTGTAGTGCTAAATAAACGAATAATGTTCAAAACCTATACGGAAATATATTTTTTCTAGTAGTGTAAACGGTATTTTACGCAGTAAAAATAAATACAGAATAACGCATAACCTCCACATTAGCGCAAAATACTCATACCTTGATTCCCAAACATAAAATGACGCGTTCTTCTGAAGAATAATGGGAATTTTGTCGCCATACATACGCCTGGTCCCAAATACGCAATTATAAATTCGTTCACTTCTAAGGATTGACAATAATATATTTTGTGGTATGTATCATATATTACTCATTATGTAATAGAGGGTTAATCCTCTGGCCCGTTCACTGCAAGCGATATTTTATATTCCTTTTTTTCATTCTAACTCCACCAAGTGACGACGATAATGAAACACATAATGTTAACTCAGAGGAAGACATAATTTCAGAAATAACTACACGAACAAATTTGTACTGTGCTCAAAAACAAACAAACCGGGCAGATAATATTTCAGAAAGTGAATTAGGCAGTTTACATTCATCTCCATCTACATGTCAGTTATTAATTTACTACAAGTAAGCATTAGTGGTCACTATTACTCATTATATCTAGGCAGTTTCATCTGTAATGACATGTAATAAATGGGAAGAAATAAAACATTTTCTGCACTTCAACAATAACGAGAAATTCATACCTCGCGGTCAAGAAGGACAAGATAAATTGTTAAACATGAGTCTTTACTGAAAAACAAACAATACAGATTGAGTTCCAATCGAAGAAAACGTTCCAGTAGATGAGTAGATTATACCCACTAAATCCAGGTCAACAATTAAGCAATACAATAAGAAGAAATGCCAAAAATGGAGATACAATGTGTTTGTTTTAAGGGGAATGTCCGGCTTTAGTTATAATTTTTATATTTTTGCTGGCACCGAAAGCAGTACCATTCCTGAAGGCGCCCCTGATGTAGGAGCCAGCAATAATCTTGTCGTCAAGCTTACAGAAATAATTCCTAAGCATTTGAATTACAAACTATTCTTTGATAACTGGTTTACCAACATATCTACTTCTTGTTATTTACCTAACTAAAAACAGTATCCATTCTCTTGGCACTGCACGCTTGAACCGTGTACCTGGTTGTCAGATGTCTTCAGGAAAAGATGAAATATACGAGAAAAATTTTCAGCTAAAGACGGGGTCAAAATAACTATCGTTTCTTCAAAATTATGATCACTTTACCTACCTATAGAGGCTCACAACCAATTGGTGCTAGACAAAGTTTCTTCAGGAGCGGAAAACCCTTTAAAGCAATAAATTGTCCACAGGGCATACTAAAATACAAGGAATATATGGGAGGTGTAGATCTTAGAATATTTTTCCACGTTATGGATATGTGCTTTGTAAACAGCTGGCTACTATAGAGGATACTGATAACTAGGGCGCGGACGTCCCAGGTTTAAACTACGACGGAGTTACAACGGAGCAAAGAAATAATGTAAACAACACACAGTTACTGAATACAAAGCTGAATAGCATTATTCATATGGTGAACTGCAACATCTGTTGTTTACTTGAAAAGTTATTGAAAACGACAACAAAAAATGCTCATTAAAAAAGGAATTTATGAGTAAAATCCTTTCTTCATCGGCGTAGGTAAAAGCGCGAGGGGTTTCTAACATTTATTATATTTATCTTATCTTTCCCAAGAGAAATAAAGTTAGATATATGTATATACCTATTCATACTCACGTTAGTTTCGTTTTTTCATTGTTTTGACTGTTAATTACGTACTTCGTAATTTATGTAATAGTTCCTGTTTAATCCCGATTCATTGAATCGACTTCTCCCAATTATCTAGACGTAAGTGTGCACTGGATTTCGTTTAGTTTCAATAACATACGCAGACATTCTTAGTTATCATTTATTTAGATCTAGAATATTGTGTATGTTACTATGATATGGAAGAACGTCGAGAAATACATCGTGAAACAACGGCGAGTTGGATTGAGGGTCATACTGATTGTATGTCCATTGTCAGTGATTCCGATATTTATTGCAAAGTCTGTAAAATAGCGTTACAAAATGCCCAAAAAAATGCACGTACAACGTCACTTAGCATTGCGAAAACATAGACAGACATTGGTCCCGTTGAAAGCTGACAATTTTAACGAAGAACTCTGTGAAGCTTTAATGGCGGCTAGTATCCCATTAAAGAAACTTGACAATCCCACTTTCAAAACATTTCTTCAAAAATATACTGGTCGAAATATTCCTGATGAATCCACCTTACGCAAATATCATGTTTCTAAGTGCTTCACGAAAACAAAGAAGACATCTTTCAAATCAGTATCTATGAATAAGTGCCGACGAAACTGTCGATATACTAGGAAGCTGTGTGGTAAATGTTGTAGCTGGTGTACTACATTCAACTATTCCATATAACAGTTGATGCGGAAACCGTTGCTAAAACCATTGACGAGAATTTGCACAAAATGCTTCATTCAGACCATAGGTACAAGAAAAAAATATTTTTGTTAGTGACAGTGTCGCAGCGACTTGTGTCCGCTTTAAAAGAAGTTTTCAGAAAAGCACCACTGAGAGTAGCTCTTTACAAGGAAAAACGTCCACTTTTTTCACTGCCTCCCTCGCCAGTAATAACTAGATGGGGAACATGGTTGGAAGCTACTAGTTTTTATGCAGATTATTTCGTTACATGTTTAAATGACGATGCTTGAAGTATTTCTGAGTGCAAGGAACTAACACAAATTTCAAATTAAAAAAATCAGTTGTTCTTCTTTCAGGAACACTCTGGAAATTTGCCTAAACTAATTACATACTTTGAAAATCGAAAACTCAAATTAAAAGACGGATTAACCACATTAGATGTGGCTAGTAATAATTTCAAAAGTATTCCAACTGACTTCGGATGTGGCCCTCGGCAAAAGTTAGACGCAGTTTTTAATAGAAATCCAGATTTAATAACATTGTGGCAATTGTGTATGGGGACAATGACACAAAATCAAACTGCTAAATACGCTGAAATAAAAGAATATTTCCAGAACAAGTCTTACAGAAGAGAAACTTATTTGTTCAGTTTCTCTTCTGTAAGACTTGTTCTGGAAATAAGGTATTTTGTATTTTATAGATCACCAGCCAGATGTTATCCAATTATATAAATAAAATTAAAATCTCTTTAAAAATACAACATTTCAATAGTGCGTCCATGGGCGATGAGTCATCAACCGTTCGTGTCCGCGCCCTACTGATAACTATGGCGCGGACATGACCGGTTTAAACTACGACGAAGTTACAACGGAGCAAAGAAATAATGTAAACAACACACGCTTAATGAATAGCACTAATTCATATGGTGAACTGCAACATCTGTTTCCGCCCCTGAAGTGCCCGAGAATGAGAGCAAAAAATGCCCATAAAGTAAGGAATTTATGAGTAAAATCCTTTTTTCACCGACGTAGATAGGAACGTGAAGGGTTTTTTAAATTTATTATATTTACCTTATATTTCGCAAGAGAAATAAAATTTTCATTCATATTTACGTTAGTTTCGTTTTTTCATTGTTTTGACTGTTAATTACGTACTTCGTAATTTTTGTAATAGTCTGTTTAATAGCGGTTTATTGAATCGACTTCTTCCAATTATATAGACGTACCTAATTGTGCTCTGGATTTCGTTTAGTTTCAAATACATACGCGTACATTTTTAGTTATCATTTATTTAGATCTAGAACGTTGTTTATGTTACTTTTTTTGATATAAAAATGAATTGTCAGTGATTCCGAAATTTATTACAAAGTCTGTAAAATATCGTTACACAATGCCAAAATATCAAACATTCGTCACTTAGATTTGCTAAAACATACACAGAAATAGTTTTTATGCAGAGAATTTCGATAGTTTACAAAATTTCGTTACATGTTTAAATGACGATGCTCGAAGTATTTCTGAGTGCAAGGAACTAACACAAATCCCAAATTTAAAACATCAGTTGTTATTCCTTCAGGAACACTTTGGATATTTGCCTAAACTAATCACATATTTTGAAAATCGAAATCTCAAATTAAAAGAGGGATTAACCACATTAGACGTGGGTTATTAATAATTTCAAAAGTATTCCAAGTGACTTTGGAAGTGGCCTTCGGCAAAAGTTAGACGCACTTTTAATAGAAACCCAGATTTAATAACATTGCGACAAGTGTGTATGCTAAATACCTTGAAATAAAAGAATATTTCCAGTATGCACCTATAACCAGTTGCGATGTAGAAAGGACGTTTTCTATCTACAAGGATGTACTTAATTCAAAGAGAACAAGTCTTACAGAAGAGAAAATTAACAAATAATAAGATATTTTGTATTTTGTAGATCACCAGCCACTTGTTATCCAATTGTATAAATAAAATTAATACCTCTTTAAAAATACAACATATCAATAGTCCGCCCATGGGCGATGAGTCATCAACCGTACGTATCCGCGCCCTCTGATGCTTTATGTAAAAGTAGGAAACTTGCTTGTCTAGTGCCACTTTGCTTGAATAAGAACAGACATTGTTGCTTTCATACCGGATGACAATTTTTCCTTTGTTATACATGCTTGCTCTGTTATATTTGGTATATACTGTTTTTTTAATTTGGTATTCACACTCGATAAACGTTTTGTTAAACAGTTTTCCATTAATCGTTTGTTCTATACCTACATTTTTTTTGTTAATATGACTACTATTATTTTCTCACTAAATTGATAATAACAAAATTTCTTTATACCTTGATATTTAGTAACACACAACTTACACGTAATTTTAGTACAAATTTCTTAAAGAAAACGTGTTTCAAATAAAGGTGCAAATCTCGGGGCTGATAATTTTCTCCAATACTTCAAAATACGAATGATAATTATTTATATAATGTTGGCAATACTTCAAAAAAATAAATGCATTTCTGTTGCATATACTTCCTAATCAATGTGAACCGATCGTATTGCATGAACGTGAATGCCACTTTATTTGTATTTTAGGTTATAGGAAAAATCGTTTTTGCGATTTCTTTCTTTAATTATAATAGAATATTTTCTTTGTGTGCACACAGACACAGTTGTGGTACCTATATTATTTTGTGCTTTTGGAGAAAAGCAAATGAAAGTATTACACAGAAAACGGAATTTTCAATTTTTTCGAGAAAATTTTCCTGTAGAACTTTTATGTTATTAAATCGGCAGCTTGGAAACGTCTATCTTCATTTGTTCTACCGCCACAGTCGTCCTTACCTAAATATTTAATTTACAAAATAAAAACTATTTTATAATCGAATGATCATTCTTACTTGCAACTATAATATTGCCAATATGTGGAAATAGCATTAATAACCCGTAATTTGCAATTCATGTTCTGTTAAAGTTGATGTCAGTTATGTCAATAATTTGAAAATCACTGCTAAACAGCTATTCAAACTGCACTTATGGGATTCTAATGTCAAATTTGGCCGTTAATTCGAATTCAAGCAGGAGTGGAAATTGTAAAAAAGGAATTGTAAAATTGCTAAAATCCAAATGGCTGAGGCATAAGTCTATTACGGGCATATTTTATATCAAACCATATAATTTAGGTTGCTATTTTGAGTTTGATATTTTGAAATTTTCTGGCCTTCAAAATTTACGTTTAGCAGATTTCACGCTGTAACACTTCCGGAGATATCGTTTTTTAATAGTAAACGACGTTTTTATGAAACTGTCCTCTATATCCATCACTAACTAACGAAAATCTAAAAACTGGCAGCGACAATTATTATTGGCACTTTTAGCATTATTTTTTGGCCAGTTTAAATAAATATTAAATTTAGTTTAGTCAACTTTGTGGGATATAGTAATAATTTGTAAAATACTAAAGTAAGTGCTTGTGGAAAAGAAATACCTTAAAAAACCAAGAAATGGTGATTATAAGTTAAAAGATAAGAAATTCCTTGATATACTAATAATTATAATAGGATCAAAGCAACTGGCAGAAGCTGTTAACTCAAATACAGTCAGTAGGTACACAAAAACACTAAAATACCTTCACCACACTAAAGCACAAAAATGGCGAAATACGTATTTCAACAACTAAGTTGTCATCATCAGTAGCACTGATTAAAAATCGCGCTATCTACACACCGTAGCGTAAAGAACAATCAGTAGGTACCAAGTTTAGATAGGACCATAGTAGATGTATGTAACATAGGTGGTGTTACTGGTGTTGTTATAGAAAATACTAATTGCTTATTCAAGAAAGTAGAGTCAGTCTTGAACGGAAGACTTTTTATAGATCGATGACATTTCAGACATGCAATTGTCTAGAAACATTAGTGACAAGAATTTCTTGTTTTAATTTTTAAAATGTAATTGCAAATGTTCTACAAATGCCTGAAACTGTAAGAAAGTATTTTAAAAATACCAAAATTCATTACCATGTCTAATTAAATAATTTGATAATCTGGAATAAGTTTTTACACTATTTACTAAACAAAATATAGTTTTGTTTCTATTTACGATTTATTATATTCTCTAATACTCTAATATTTCCTTAAATTAAAATCCTGTGTTTGTTAATGAATTTGAATAATTCAGGAACAATTAGATAAAATGAATAAATACCTGTGCAAATTTTACACATTTTTGTGCCGATCAAAATGGAAGTCAACTGAAGGCAATTTTGAAAGTTGTTTTGAGGATGAGCTGTGATATTCTGGGACTAGACTCCGAGTCTTATATACTGGTGCCATCTATGTAAAATCTATGCAATGGAATTTCCTTTCTAGTACTGCTTTGCTTTTATTTTTTTTGTTACACTGAGTTTGGCATTACGTAGTAAATTTAATTCATTTAAATGCTGGCTCTACATATAAATAACGATTTAGATCTTTATTTTTATAACATAAACCAGTTAATACATGCCAAAGTCTAATTGAGGCTTGGATAATAATAATTTAAATAATTGAATGAAGAACCTATGTATTTACAGCGCGTGGTTATGCAACCAACATTACATAGTAGTATCCCATTTTCATCACAGATGTCAGTTCAAGGTTTAGGTGTTTAAAATTTATATGTATTTAAATATCACATTTAAACCAACATTTGTGAAGTAAATTCGTGTGTAATCTTTTTTTCATAATTTTATGAAGCATGAGGTGTTTGATGTAGGTGTATATATTATTTATTTCTTTTTAAATATATTCCATATAATTGCTTAATCCCATACGCAGAACTACTAACAGAAATAATTCTGGTTTATATGTTTCCATTACTTCGTTCATTGATTCATAATCGCTTGTAATCATTGATGATTACGATAGATAAAGAAAATAAATTAAACTTCGAATAACGGTTAATCATTTCAACTTTGCCGCTAGTTCTTTGACAAGTTTTGAGTAGCCGGGCAGTGTCGTTGATGTCAGTAGTGAATCAAGATGGCTGCTAGCGATGATGAACCTATGCATCATTTATACGAGGTTTTTACAACTTGTTTCAATAAAATCGCAAATAAGGCGCCAGGTAAGTGGATTTTTATTCATATTAATCGACGCTGCACGATTTTTACAGGCATTTTCAGTATGAATTGTCCTAATAATACACGTAAACTTCGGATTGGTACTCGCGTGTAACCCAAAACATTATAACAGCTTGTGTTAAAATCCTTATTTTCGTACTAAACGTTCGCGAAGATCGACAAAGTGATGGGCTCCTAACATTTTGCAATTAAGGTCTCGAAGTTACAAGAGAATTTGTGACCGAATTTATTTATTTGGACACTGTTTCAAACAGGTTCTTCAATTCTGTCATTAGTGTAGGGTATTGTAGTTCCATTGTGTGTGTTTCTGTTGTTTATTTACTTTATCCCAACCTAAACACAAGATTTTTACCGTTTTCTTAACGGTTTTAAAAATTAATATATTAAATAATTTCTTTTAACATAAATTTAAGAAGATTAGTGCTTAAAATTTAGTGGTGCTTTCTGAGATGAAAAGTGTGAATAGTGCCGACGAATTCAGTGCTTAATAATTGGGCTTTTATAAATATAAAAGTGTATTCCCTGCCAGTATTCTTTAAAACTATTTTCATTTATGGTGACAATATTTTATATACCCATTAATTAAGATGGACATCTATTCAGGTATTTGTACTTATTTTATTTAGATAATTCTTATCATTTTGATAATTTGTTTGCCATTCAAATTAAGGTACCTACTTCCACTGAACAATTTTTATTGTTCATCAATTAAATAAATATCTCACTCTACGGTTTGTTACCGATATAACTGATCAATTTTTGAACAAGTTTTAAGGGCTTTAATTTCAAGTTTATAATTTAAACTAGTCTGTCGGGGAGATCGAGTTTTGTTAGATATAGATTTAATTAATTAAGAGCTTCTGAAGGACTTGTACTGTTTTGTTCCGGTAAATAAGGAATTCCACTGAGAGTTAGTGAAGTTTAGGAACAAATTGAAGTGTGATTATAGCGTATTGTAATTCCCAACATTTCTAAATTAACTTTGTGTTTATAACTTCATAATTTTACTAATTTGGTACCTATAGGTACTACTTGTGTTTAATTAAAGTTACTATATCTACTTCATTTGTTAAATTATATGTGACAATAAATGGATAGATGTAATATGATTTTCTAACCAAGAATATATAGGGTTCAGATTTATAAAACCTAACCTAGCATTTTTTATAAACGAACTTACTCTTTTTCTTATTACATATACCGCGCGATCATTTAAATTCTAAATTAGAGCAGGCTGTGAAATTTAAATTAAGTTGGTATATAAGTACTAATTTACAATTTGAATTGTCAAAGTGACGTTTCAAAATGTTAATTAATCAATAATTGACATTCTGGACAACCTAATAAAAAAAATCCAGCCTGCTATAATTTAGAATTCAAATGATCGCGTGGTACTTGTTGAGGGCGAATAAGATAAAAACAATTGACATCAATAATAACAATTGCATATTTACGTATCATCCAAGAAATAGTGGAAATTGAGTATAATGAATTTGATTGTATGGATACAATATACCTATCATATGGACATTACATAGGATTTAAGTCTTCATTATGAAACAATTACATATTGTGCAGCTGAATAAAAATTTACGATGTCTAAATTAAATCATTATTGACGCTTTTGTCACCCATACTATTATTTATGTTTCCAATATACATGCACAGAATTTAATTCCGGCTATACTTACATTGGGGAAGTACCTAGTCATATTGAGTAATTCCAATAGAATTAATGATTTTAAATTTAATAGGTGCCTCTGATGGAGATTGGTCATTAGTGAATTTATATCACTACAAAAATAATTTTTTTTTTTAAATAATATTAATCATAAACTTCAAGCTTGAGATATCGCTAAATTTAAATTATTATCTTATATAGGTATGTAACATTGATATTGAATGTTCTGCCATCCTAGTGATGCAATGCATAGCAGCTCGTAACGTGACAGTACCTTTTTACGTGTTTATTTTGCTGGGGCTTTCCTCGTTTCTTAGCCAGAGACATCTACATAAATCGCACCTCATGCCCGTAACAATAACTTGGCCATTAAAAAATATTCCTTAAATTCGAATGGATATTTATTAATTGTTATGTATTCAGTGCCAATGATGAAAGAATAAATATATACATATATCTGTTGCTATATTAGAGAGAAACGTGAATTTTTCTCTAAATATATGTTATTTTTTATTCAAGAATATTATTGTATTACTTATAAACTAAACATAATACAAAGGGAAAGTCGGTCGACGTTATGTGTAATTCCGGCAACAAAGTGTTTTTGATTTTACTTTTGAACCGGATTAAAGGTATTACTAACTTCGAAATGACTGAGATATGTCTTTTTGCAGTATTGGATGATATTTCAATGAAATGGTGTGCAATGTATAATGAATCACTTTAAGTAACCATCATACCATAAGTAATTAATTCCTGGATAGCTGTCATGTCATTATGTAGACTCATGGGATTCATTAATGGATACCCCCAGCGATGAGTTTCCTTCTATAGGGTATCCAGCCAGACTAATCGACTGTAGTAGTTTATAAACGCTTGTGTAAATAAACTAAAAAGGAAAAAGCCAAGTGAGATCTAAAGGACTTTTTTTCCAGAATATTTCAAAATATATAATACATACACATAATATACAAACACGTGATTATATGAAGCGGTGTGTAGGTATTTTTTCTTAGGATGATCACTCACCATATAAGACTGTCTATAAAGCACGTCAATAATTCTTCTGTAGTCTACTTAAATGTAACATAATGTTTTAGATATATCATGAGACAATAAGAAATACATTTAAATATAGTTTAAGAGGATGCTTTCAATGTACCTATCATCTTAATTTTTTGACAAATGTACCCGTAAGTGTTTTATATTAACTTACATTATGTTGCAGCCTTATTTGTTATAATAAACACTAAGTAACTTCAAAACACGACAAAAAAAGCTAACTATAAATAATATATAAGAAATCCCTAGATTTATAGATTTTTTTAACATGCATTAAACAAACATAGAAAAGGTTTTGTATTTCAGGTATATTGTTAGTATTAGTACTTCAGGTATTAAATTATAATTGTCGAGGAACTTTTGTCCTCTCTTTTTCTTCTCTCGGACGTAAATTCTATTTCGTCTCTTCCTCTATTTACAAATTTTAAGAAGATACAGATAGTAAGTAGATAAGTCCTTCAAAAAGCAACAACGTATGTGGAACTATTGAGTGATATACATATACTGCCTTTAGCACATGTAAACGATGGCCGGTTGGTGTTTGTTTATCACAACAGCACGGTTAATAAAGCCAGAGTTCTTCAGCGATGGTTTGAAGAAAACTCTGAAATTAATGTGCTTATTTGATCTTCCCTATCTCCAGATCTTAATCCCATTGAGAATTTGTGATCTGCTGTTCGTTTTTCGATTGGCAACAATTATGTAATTAATTTAGGTACCTAATGTGAAACATATCCATACAATATGGCAGAATCTACCTGAAAACTTATGCCAAAATTTAGTTAATACTATGTCGCGCCGATTGAAGGAAGTCATAGGCGGTTATTACACAAAATATTAATATGAGCACAATTCAATATTACTTTTAAATTTGCTGGCAGAATAAAAATGTTATCGTTTCTTATTTTTCCCCTAAGCTCTAAAGTAATCGATTAAAGCAGTAAACAGATTTTATAAACAACCAAATTCTACATTTTAGGCCGTGTTGCATTGTTTTATATTTATACATATCAATTTCTTCGATAAAAGCTGAAAGAGTAGCTCGAAAGTTAAAAACGACGTTTTGTGTTTTATAGATTCTTGTATGTTATTTAGTGCCGGAACCGTTTGAAGTCATCAGAAAACATACTCAAGACGTCTGACTTGCAAAAGTTATTTCTTATACCACTGAAAGTTAAAGCCTTACGACAAAAAAAACATTTAATTTTTTTTGTTTCTAATAGCTAAGTAAAGGGCAAAACTTTTAAAATTCCCAATTTAATTTGATTCGTTAGTTTAGTAGTGCATAAATAATTTTAAAAAATCTATTATTAATTTTATCTTCACTGAAATACTTTTGTTACATCTTATTTTTACTTAAATTACCCCAGAGATTCCCAAGACCCCAAAAACCCTCTTTGCGACATACCCTGATGACACAGCTATCTTACCAACGTCAATTAATCCTACCGCTGTTATCTCAACCCTACAAACTGCCATCGATAAACTCATAACCTGGTGCCATACCTGGCGAATAGGAATAGACGGAGATAAGACCCAAGCCATCATTTTCCGTAGGAAAATATAGCCGTTTCGAGGAAACATCTACATCGACCATATAGAAATATCTTGGCTACCACGCGTCAAATACTTAGGGACCAACCTGGACAGAAGACTCACGTACTCATATCACTTTAAAACTACCTTAAAGAAGACACAAATGGGCAGGGGCAGCCTCTGGCACTCCTGGGCTCCGCAAGTACCCTCGAAACTAAAATTAAGAATTTACAAACAAATCATAAGACCCACGTTAACCTATGGATCACAGGTATGGAAACACGCAGCCCCGACTCATATAAAATCAATACAAATATTTCAAAATATTTCCCTCAGGATGGTCCTGAAAGCCCCCTGGTATGTAAGAAACTCGCAAATACACAACGAGACAAACACCCCCTCTATCCCAGAATTCATCGAGGATCTCTCCCGAAAATTCTATGACTCCATCGACAGCAACGACAGCATAAAACTCACAGCACAAATGTTATATGATCCAGAAATCTACTTGCCGCACAAAGGACCTAGGCTCTCCCTCACCTAGGCCCTCTTCCGTAAGAATCCTGTGAAAGAGTTCATTTCCACCAAACTACATTAAGATTAATACAGATAAGATTAAAAGTAAAAGGCCCTAAGGCGTGACTTAAAAGCCACTATAAGAAGAAGAAAAAGACCGAATCCACGTATGAATTGCTCATAAAATTCCTTCAAAAACACTTCATGTTTAAAAGTGGATTTTAGAAAATCTCTCTCTACACGAAAACGGCCAAACTGCTAGAGCTATCAAAACTAGTATAGTATATAAATAAAAATAGTAGTAGTAGTTTATTTCAGTGAAAAATCAATTTTCTCATCTACTACATTGCCTCGAAATTTGAAAGGAATACGAAAGTACTCTAAACTGAATTTAAAAAAACATCATAATTTTCCACAAAAGTACTTGAATATTGAATTGGAAGAAATTTTCATAAAAAAAATTTCGAAATTTACATCGGAAGTAACACTTTTACTCAAAGGTTGATTTTACTAGGAAGATAAAAATATTTAAAATATAATTTGGAACAAGTTTTGTATACAAATATTCGGAACGCACATACATATAAGTCGTGTGGTGCCCATACCTGCTTCTTGACATGGCTTACCGATTTACATATGTGTGTGTGTGTGTGTGTGTGTGTGTGACACACGTATGAAATTCATATTTATACTAGTCGACATATTTTAATTTCTGATACGAAAGTAGAAAGAGGAAAAGAGCGCAACGAAATAAACTAAAGATACACACAAGCGAGGCTGCCAAGACAGTACACTCGACAAATGTTTTCTATGAAATGTAAGGCGTCAGGGTCCCCGACACTGCGTTGCTCTCCCACCACTGTTAGCAAGCAGGCATCGCTGCATATTATAAGGTCATCTTATGCATGGGATAGTACAAACCGAAATTAAAATTTGACGACTACGGTATAATAAATTTATCAAGGCTTAAAATTGTTTTCAAACAAATGCTAGAAATGTAGCAAGACAAGAAAGATTCAGTGTATGAAATAATTTTGGTTTTATATTTCGCAGATCGATACTTCTAATTATCATATAACAAGAGGAAATTCTGTATATAGAACGGTGAATTTAAAGAAAACAAAAACTATTAGGAATGAATTACCTCTTCAATCAATTTTTTTTGTATATTATCTGATTCATAGGTATGTTATATTTTAAAACTCTCATTTTGGTCATTTATAAATAATTGTAATCGACCAATTTGACGAGGTGCTCTAGTATAGACCAGGAAACGCGTCGTAATATTTATGATCCCACATTGACCATCGTTTGTAACAGGCATTACAATATTGTACTATATTACACTATCTATGTATACGAATTGGGTATTACCATAATATATATTTTCAGTGTAAATGAGAAAATTTGTCAAGAAAGGTTAAGACGCTTCTCAAGAAATTTTTCCCCAACTACTCTATTCCTTTAAACTGATTTCTTCTGGCCTTTATTTATTTTTAATGTTATTTTATGAAGAATTTACTACCCCTGCTGTTGATGAGGTCATTATTTATAACCTAATAATCAACTTAAAACATTTCTTTATAGGATATATATTTATTATTAGGATGACAACTAACTTTACCAACATGAAAACATTTTTGCATTTTAATTTATTAAAACTATTTATTATTCGATCCTTGTAATTCACAATAGCAACGATTCTACTTGAAATTTTAAGTAGATTTAGTTTTATTATTTTTGAAATGAAATACTGAAAAATTATTTTTCACTTTATTGTCCCTTTAATCCATATAATTTCTATATTCGGTATGCATCATTCATAGAAAGTTATTCACGGTTTATACATATATATTTAAATACATATGTATTAAGCAAGTTATGTACTTTTCTCTCGGAAACTGCGAAATATCTCACACATACATATTCGGTATTCAGCACATCCCTGAATAAATTTTCTGCGCTCAACTCATTTAATGGAATTCAGATGATCTGCGGTGGATACTTCGAGTGATTGTTATTTTAATCTGTCTCAAAGTTCTTTCTTCATGAATAGATGTGGAACTTGAAACTTTGTATCTCAAATATTCGAAATATTTTTATTTCTTCACTTCCAAGTCACGTCATATTTATAATTTTTTCGAAAATTTCTTCACTGTGTGTTGTATTTATATTAACGAGGAAGAAAATCGAGCTGTTTCAAGATTTTCATGTCATTTCAAACTCGAAAAATTTTCTCAACAATATTTTGGTACAATTATACTAAAATTGCTGTAAACTAATATACGCATTTTTAACCCTTAAGAAAAGATTGCAATAATTAACTTATTTTCTATAATGACTGTCGCACTCTGTTGCTCTTTTAAAAGCTTTCATTCTTAAGATTCATAATCATCCTTTTAAGATGTCTTCATTAGTTTCTTACTGTTCCAGTCTTCAGTAAGAGCATCTCCAAGGAATTCGATTCCCAGCACATTTCCCAAGCTCGTTCCATATTTATGCATAATGATTCTCTTTAAATATTATTTTTAATCTCTCCTTGACCACTGACGAAATTTGAAAATTAACAAAAATTATGCTCTCCGTTGGAAATCCTGAGACTGCAAATATTTGTCGACCTATCCCCATTCTATTGTTTGTACAGCATTACTCTATGAAGAGGTCAGTAGCACCTAATTTATTAATTCTTCCTCATTTCTAAAACTATTGAGAAGAAGTCCCAGTAGGATGGCATATATCCCAAGGTGCTTGAAGCAGTGATTCCTGATATTTTACTGCAAAAATGTGGCGCATTTGAATTCTTTAATCAGCTTTAAAGATTATTTGCATTTTATCTATGTATTAGAAGTCAGTTTGTCAGCTGTAATGAAGTGAGCTTCGGTGTACCACAGGGTAGCAATTTGTGACCATTACTTTTTATATTTTGATTAACTATATTGTAAGTGCATTCATTAATTTTTTTTACATGTTCATGTTATGATGAAATAAATCTACCCCTCTTAGAAAAAAGTAATTATATTTTTGTCTTACGCGTAACCTATATTTTCGTATCAAGTTTTTGTTTTGAAGAGCGCATAAGCAAGATAAAACAATATGTATTTAGAACCATTGGATTTATAGGACGACAAATATAGAAAATGTACAATGTAATGAATGCATTGGCTGGGTTTAACTGAAGTTTTCTTTCTTTTAACAATGATAGACATCAATTTGATAAAAAAGTTGCAGAGTAATATTTTGAAATATACCTGTATAACAAAAACTGAAACAGTAATTCATATTTTGAAGCATATATCGGAAAGAAATTTTCGTTGCCATTACATACTTACTTGTAGAGCGAAGGCGGATTTTTTAATTAATTAAATTATCGCATTTTCTATTGCACGCGCAACATAAAGGCAGGCCAGAATTTGTATACTATTTAATAATTACCCGTAACAAGTTGACAGATTGCGGTTACCAGAATGACTGCTTTTGCTCGAGTTTCATATAATTAGGATGGAAAATAAATATGTTATATGTGATTATTGCCACAGCAATACGAATATCATTCAATTCCCTTTGTGAGAAAGAATAATCAGCTGGAGAATTAATTTCTTTATATGGTTTTTATCATTATTAACGATTCTCGTCACAGTGTGAAATAATGACACTCCATTGTTATGGTATCGAATTTGGGTGGATGCGTGGAAGTTCAGGTCGCCATACTCGGTGGTGAAGTTGGAGTTTTTGTTTAATTTTTTTTTGTCACTCATTAAAATTATTGCCACGTACTTCATGCAGCCGACTTCTCATTTTAATGGCTATGGTGTATCTGTTTCTTAACTTGGTAATGTCACTTTTCAAACATATCAGTTTCTTAAAAACTGTCTTTAACTCACTTAGCGATAAAAATACTAATTCCAATATTTTTGGAAACGTTATATATGTCATTACACAGTATTTTAAGTTGTGATTGCTTGATTTGTTTAATAGATTTATTGTAAGAATATTTTTAGGCATATTGAATGTGAGTTATCTAACTGATATAAAAAAATGAGGTGTGGCCACCACACGACTTTCTTATACGTATGAGCGTTTCAAACTATACAATCTTAAGAATTTTTTTATACAAAACTTATTCAAAATCCTATTCTAAGTACTTTTATTCTCTTAATAAATCGCTATAGAATGCATACTTTGCAAGATATTCGAAAAAAAGTGCTACTCGCTAAGAGTAAAAGTGCTACTTCCGGTCCGAATTTTGAAATTTCATTTATACCAAAAATATTGCAAATCCAACTCTAAATACTTTTGTACTCTTAATAAATATATATAGAATGCATAATTTACGACATATTTGCCAAAAATCGCTATTCGGTAAGAGTAAAAGTGTTACTTCCGGTCCGAATTTTGAAATTTCATTTATATAAAAAATATTCCAAATCCAACTTTAAGTACTTTTGTACTCTTCATAAATATATATAGAATGCATAATTTACGACACATTTTATTTTATTTTCGATAAGAGTAAAAAGCCTACTTCCGGCAGGAATTTCGAAAAAAAATTTTAATAAAATTCTTCTTAAATTTAATTTTAAGTACATATGAATTCTTTATAAATTTGTCTAAACTTAGTAGTTGACGAAATATTGGCAAAATTCGAGTTTTTCACTGAAGTAAACTACTACTTCCGGTCGACCTAATTTGCTGAAAATCTAATCAGTTCCCAATTATACAAAATTTGGAATTGATATCTCCAGCGGTTTGACCGCTGTCGTGGTCACAGACAGACAGACACACAGACAGGCACACACACAGACATTTTTTTAAAAACCACTTTTTTGGTATCAGGGGACCTCAAAACGTGGACATCTGCAAAAATCTCGAGGTCGACAATTTTCATCATCTCAATACTTCCTTATACTACGTATAAGAAAGTAAAATAATAATATGTTCTTATGGTCTTAGTATTTTATTTTCTAATAGAAATGAACTAACTAATAACATCGATATTGTTAAAAAGATATATTTTGCAGTGAAAAAGAAAAACATGAAATATACATACTCATTAGATGCGATAACAATATTCTTCATATCAACATTTAATGATATTTGGGTAAAAACAAAAAAATGATGGTCATGGATAAATCATTAGAAAAGAAGAAGAAAACCGACACATTGAAATTGAACCTATTTACCGGCAATGTTAAATAAAAATGAACAGGTACTAAATCAGGCAGTTGTACAAGGTTAGATAAAATTTAGGTCGAAAGTAAAAGCAAGAAAATTGATAATATTTAAAAAACGCTATAAACTAAAAAGGAGTTATAGTTTCAAAAACTATTTTGGAAGCACTTCAATGTACGTCGTTTGAATTGCTTGTAATAATAACAATTCCTTGTAATTGCAGTTTCTCTTGCATAAACAACTTTGCTGTTGTCAAAAGAAACTGACGGGCTTGTACTTTTAACATTCCATATACTTAATGGCAATTGCTTTAAGTTTATTCCCTTTATGGATTTTATTGTATGGCATAGGTAAACTTTTGCAAAATAATTATAATCTTTACATTACACACTTGGTTATGGTTATAGTTATGTTTATTTTATTCCACTTTGCGTCGTAACTTAATTATACTACGATGCAAGCATGGATAAATCCTCAACAATTATTGTTGAAGATAGTAAATACCTTACAAGTTATATAAACACACTAATTTCAAACGAAGCAGAAATTTTTGCTAATGATTACTATTATGAACTTTTCTCAACTTCTCCTGCAAAGTCGTTGTTAATTATATGATGAAATAGAGAGACGTATTTTAGAGTCATTTTCAACATCTATAAATCACATAAGCACCTATTTTTGGCCTTTTAAAAACCCTCCTTGAAAAAATTACTTTATTTCCTTGATATCCCATTGGCTTCTCTTTATTACTGGCAGATGCCCGGCTTTACAATAACAAATTTCCCGGAAGAATTCATGAACGGGCTACATCGTACATCATTCATCTAAGTGTCGTATCAAGGGAATACATGATTAAAGGTTAATACTCCGTTGCTGATTGGGAAAAACTAAATATTAATTAACAATTTTATAGATTCAAGATCCTATGATAACTGTGTTTTTTTCATTTGACGTGTAATTGCTCTTTTGCTTTGGAATTAGACTACTTTTAAAACATTTTATATTTTGTACTACCTGTCTACCACTAAACCACAGCATATTTTATATCACTTGAAAGCTAAAAATTATGCCAATATGGCACTGTAATAAAAAATAGGTGTTACTATTTAAAAAAAAAAACGAGTACCTGTCATTTGAAAATGAAAAAAAAAATCTTATTTTCTTTAGTAATTTCAACGTGAAATACATGTTTCCTTCGCCAATGCGTGTAAATGTGAAAAATACGTTTCTTAATTGTTTTCAAAGCTAACTTTGATGGTTGATACATTTCGACAATTGTTGCGAAGCAGTTTCACTTTAATGGATAAATTTAACAGATACCGCCATCTTTGACAGAAATGTCAAAAGTTAACCTGCACTAGATGGCAAATTTTTAGAAGAAACAGAATATGAACAGAAATAATAAATGTTGTATTTAAAAATTCAAAATTAACGTCACTTCCGATTTGACCGGAAGTGCTATAGAAAAACTGAGTGTACCTGAAGATGCCCACAAATCACTCATATATACGGTCCTAATTTCAAAGTTTTATTTTAACTAATAAATAAATGGCGTGCTGATACATGATCTCGTTGACACCTGGTATTCAAATAGTATGATTTTTCACTTCAATATGTTAATAAAGTCTGAAGCCTGAAGGAAGTGTATTTTTCAATGGTCCTATTTAATGGTCAACCATTGAATACCAAGCATTTTACATTTCCTGGGTTTTTCTTTCTTATTTGGGTAGAACCTTGTTTTTTATATGTTAGGATAATTGATTAAATTTAACACAATTTATTACTTTGTATTATATAATTCTGTTTACAAAGTAATAATATTTATATACCAGATTTATTAAGTGTCATAAATGGTTTTTAAATATTTGCTACCATCAAAGAAAAAAATAATTAAAAATAAATAATGTAATTAGAAATTGGGCACAGTAATAGTGGTCATATCAGTATTACTGTTACGTTATTCATTCAAGTCTTAATTAATATTTTTGCATGTATGGTGCAAATCTGGTATTTATTAAGTGTCATAAATGGTTTTTAAATATTTGCTACCATCAAAGAAAAAAATAATTAAAAATAAATAATGTAATTAGAAATTGGGCACAGTAATAGTGGTCATATCAGTATTACTGTTACGTTATTCATTCAAGTCTTAATTAATATTTTTGCATGTATGGTGGGTATATGTTGGTTTTAGTAAATATAAATAATAATTATAAGAAATACGTGAACTAAGTTATTGCTAATTCCGCATTGGAAGAAGAATATGTTATTAAAGGTTTGAAAGGTTCATGATCAGCTACTATTGAAAAGCAGCTGCTTCTCCTCATAAATTCTACAACAAAAAATATTACTTAACGCTTATACACTTTTAGCGTTTCCTTTAATACAAAATTTAATACCTGGTGTTTTTATAATGTGCGTATTTTTGTTTTAATAAATTTAAATTTGAAAGTTGCTGGGATAATTAACATAAACCACATTAGCACTGAACTTTACGATGACATTAAATAAATAATGAAACTGTAAAACGCACCGTAATAATAATATGTTCATGGGAATGTGTGCTACGAAGAATAGCCGTTTTCATTTCAAGCAATGGTATGTAGCACTAAATCGTTACTAAACGTTAAGATTTTATCTATTTTTGCTTTTTTGAATATAATCATTAACAATGAGCTTTTCGATAGATATTACACTTACAAATTCCCGATTTGTTTGTTAACTTTGTCAATGTCAGTAGAATCTTATATTTTCTTATATGCAGTACTAATAGTATTGTGATCACTTTTGAGTCAAAAGTGATCACAGGGTTCGAAAATATCCGATATTTATTATAAATATCAAAATATTGGATATTTATGATATATGTCCGATATATATCAAAAATGTGATTGATATATATCCGTTCTGTATAGCAGCTATATTATACAACGTAAAACAGTTCTACCTTTAATTTTAGGGATATTTTGGGCAATTAACCTTTATTGTGTATGTATACTATTTGCATGTGTTTAATAAACAAGCTAAATTTTATTAAAAAAAAAAACAAAATTTGGTTGTCTTTTATATTGAGGTATTTAACAAATTAAATAAAAATTAGAAAAAAATCAAAAACATAAAATTCATTAGTCGTCTTATTCTGAAATACCTAACTACTTATAGGTAACAAAACAAGAAACAATACAATAAACAATAACAAAACAATAAACAAATATAACTGGAAAATATAATCTAATCAAAGTCTTTTATTAGTTCTTAAATTAGTTATATTTTAATAAACTATTAATTGTCAAATAAAATAATAAAAAAAATGCTGTTTATCGTTTTGACTGCAAGAAAGATAAAGGTATGTCATCTTCTGATTCTGTATCAGGACTGGTAATCATATCGCCGTCCACTACATCAGCAGGTTGAGTAACATCTTCACCGTATGTAGGATCCAATATCCAATCCAAGTTCGTTTTCTTTGTTGAAGACTTGTTGAGGCGTTTAAGCAAGTACACCAATTTATTAGCCTTGTCAATTCCCAAACGGTTTCTCAGCTTCGATTGCACCAGACCAAAACTTGAAAAAATCCTTTCAAGACCTGCTGTTGACGCAGTAGCAGTCAAAAGTTGTTCACACATATCCAGAAAATTCTTTTTGTATTCCCATTGCTGCCATCGAACATCTGTGGTATTCAAGTCCAAGAGCTTCCACCAATCCATTGGTGGCGTTGTTTTAAACTGAGACCCAAAAAGATATTGCGGAAAAATTGATGATTGGGTCATTATGAAAGTGACCATTGACATAAAGTTTATATCCAATTCCGCAAATGCTAAGTTTCGTTGATCAGGGGTCAAGTTTTTACCTGCAAATCTTTGATCAAGAATATTTGCCATGTAATGTGGTGCACCTAACGCCATATCGCGCCTTTTCTTAAAAGCAGATTTCACTTGAGTAGGCTGAGTTGATAAATCCTTCTCTAGATTGTTCCAAATTTCGACAGCTACTGAAATCGTCGTCTCATCTCGTTGGGAGCGATCTAAGGCTTTTGCTATCGGAACAAGTCTTGCTAACAAATCTAACGAATTATTGGCAATTTGAATGTCGTTGACAATTCGATAAATGTCACTGTCAATCGCTTCTCGATGATTTTGGCAAATCTGCACCAGAATTCCGCGATTTTCAAGGAATGATCGTACTGTATCACGAATAGAGTTCCAGCGTACGACAATAGGCATGATCAATTTTTTACCTTTGGCTTCTTTATACCACGCTGCTGGCAAATGTTTATTCCTAAAATATTTAACGACTTTTATGACATATTTAGTGACACCTTTAATTTCTACATCCTCAGCAAGTAGATTTAACATATGTGCACTACATCCATATTGAATAATGTCAATGTCTTCTTGCATTTCCAATTCACGTCGCATCTTAGTGACATTTCCAGTATTGTCAGTAACAAAACTGCGTACTTTAACTGCGAAATTTTCTTCAGTTTTTTTTATTGATTGCCGAGCAACAGTTGTCAAATATTCAGCAGAATGCGAATTACCTGACGTATCAATAGTATCGACGAGAATGGAATCTCCTTCACTTGTTGTGACGCTACAACAAACAATCGGTTCATTGTGAATATTCGACCAGCCATCTAAGGACATGGAAACGGTTTTTTCACGTAAACATTTTTGGTCTTTCTCTACAACAGACGTATGTACTTTATCTAGCAGTGATCCAGCTAACTGGAATGCGGACGGTGGTTTGTATCCTGCTCTTAATGCCGTAATCATTTCTTTAAAGCGAGGGTGATCTGCATGACTAAATGGTGTATTTGTTGCATAAAAAAATGCTGCAATTTTTGTGTCAAGATTTTTAGACAATTCTGTTGAAGTAGATATTACTTTATCGTCAATTAAAGTTTGTTTCATATGGACAACTTTTTTCCTTTTTTGTGGTGTTGATTCAATGTCGACAGAACTTGTTCGGGGCGTACTTTCTGGATCAGGGCGTGTGGTGCAGTTAGAGCTGCCTTCTCGTATACATATATCTCGATGTTTCACCATACGCTCCGGAATCCCTTGCAATTCTTTGGCGCATTTTTTACATTTCGCCCACTTGCCCGTGTTGTTGGGTTTTGCTATTAGCTGAAAATCAGCCCAGACTGAATGAAGAGGCTTTGGCATGGTTTATTTATTCCTAAGAAAGGACAATAATTGCAGTTAAAACCATGGAAATGTGAGAAAAAAGTGTAAAGTGCATTTGACAAAAACTGTCAAAAGTCGTATACTTTTCTTTTTAAAACATTTTAGTATATGTACAGCTGGTGAGGTTGCAAATTTGAAAACCACTCTCTGAATAAAGCCGCAGATAGACAGACAAACAGACATTATATGCCTGTGCCTGTCTCTCTCTTGTTGTTGTACAACAATGTGTTAGAAAGAGACAGAAACCGGCATATGATTAAAAAACAAAGAATAGGTATCTGATATTTGTAACTTTAATAATATGTCTGTTTAAAAACAATAAAAACATAACCTAAAAATTCATCATTTAACAACAGTTAGTAAAGAAGTATAAATGAAGTAAAATCGTTTACGCATCATGTCAATTACTGTCTTTGTAAAAAATCACAGAATAAACAAAAAAACTTACTATTTAGTTTTTGCAATGATGCAATCAACTTCCACTGGCGCCAACAGATCGGAAGAACTAACAATCACAATCGCCGGTGTGATGCTGCTCTGCTAGCTATTCAGTGTTGCCAACGTTGCCATTTAACAATTAAAACTTACTTTTATGGTGTATGGTTAGAAATGGGTGAAAATTATTTCGGCTCTGCTAACGCATTAATATTTAGACAGTAGAAATGCAAAAGCAAAAATCTACTAATTGATATCAAAATAAAACATTTTTTCATTGATATATATCACAAAAATACCTTGGATATATATCGGATATATATCGGATATATATCATGATATATATCCATTGATATATATCCTCGAACCCTGCTTTTGACCTCGTGATTTTTGCAAGGTCTTTATTGGAAAAAGTGTTTTCCCAATTATTCTCTCTCTCCTCTTTTGTGTGTGTGTTTATTTGTTTGTTTCTCCAGGGACATGAGTAGCTTTGAACGGCTAAATTTATGAATACAGCATCCTAAACTTAGCGAGTAACTTCAGTCGGAAGATTTAATTAGATTTTGGCCTAAATTGCTAATCTGCAAGTAGAGAATACAATCACGGGATCCCGGGATTAGAGACTATGTGGTATCTAATTGGGCTCAAATGTAAAAAAAAACTATTTCTATTTCTAATTTCTTAAAATTTTTTTATTAATATTGTTGCACAACACAATACACAATATACTAAAATAAGGAACAAAAAGACAATACAAAAAACTATTTAGAATTTCGAAAATCGCAGAAATATCAAAGCATCCAATGTTTGACTTCCAAGCCTGCTTCGTAGTTTATTGCCAACATAAGCAGCAGCTGAAAACGCTCACTCAGGTTCTACACTGGCTGAAGAAATAGATATTTATATGCTAATTCTAAGTGATATCCACGAACTCCTCCATTTTCGAAAAGGCTCATTTCGCGTCTAGTAATATTTTCCAACCCCGATTCATTTTGTACTTCAGGATCTGGGGATTCCATGCTCTTATTAATTTCCAGCTGTAACTTTTCCTTTAATATCAATTGGGGATGGGAGGTTTGATGCCTTGGCTCATCATCTGTCTGTGATCCTGACATTTCTTCCTCTTCCGTGTCATCTCGACTATTTAGTCTTTTACTCTTTATTTGTTTCCTCACTAAAGCCTGTGTAGGGACTGGAAATAAGTCAAGCCATTCCAAATTCGATAATAACTGATTTTCATCATCTTTTCTTGGATTTTGTAAATAATTCAACACACCAGTTAAATCATGACTTCGTCGTTGCTTTATACGTTCCACTAAGGATGTTTTCATTTTACTGGCGAGTGCTGAGTTTTTACTAGACAATTGTTTTATAAGAAATTTCAAAGCGGCATCAGCTGTGCATAAATTAGCATCTCGCCAACAGATTGCTTCTACTGTTAATTTAATTGAGGCCAGCACATCAACAATTTTATTAACAAGTCAAAATCAGCATTTTCTAAACGGATTGGATGATTGAGATCTATAAGAGCTTTTTGAATGCAGGTTTTTATAAGAGAAAATCGTTCCAGCATGGTTAAAAGACTATTCCACCTGGTTTTAGAGTCCAAAAAGGAGTGACACCTCTTTTTCAAGTTCAATCGTCTCATATTTTTGAAGTACTGTTTCATTTTTCAATGGTGATCTTTTGAAGTACACTACAACTTTGCGGATTTTCTTTATCAGCTCATTAATGGTTTCATCTTTTGTTAACTCTCTGGTATGTGTTCTCGCTCGTGATGAAAAAGCGGCCAAGATCCCGGGATTGTATTTTCTACCTGCAAGTAGTTACCTCAGCACGAAAATCATATTTTGCGAATATCAACTGTTAGTTTAATTAAAATTTATAAAGAAAATATTCAGAAGTGGCTTTGGAATAACCTTTTTAGATCTAAAGTACCACTTTTATCGAGTAATAGTGCTTTATTAATATATGGCAAAACATGCATTTCACGTACATTTATTTAAAATATAAAATTATTTAAAATGTTATTATTAAATACTTATTTTATATTTATTTACTCTCAAGATTTTTGCTAATGATAGTTAAATGCAAGAATTTTAATACAAGCTCTTGGCTACAATCGAAAGCGGAATAAAGAAAACTGCCTGGAGTGAGGTCAATTTATTTGTAATGTAATATCTTCTGGAGAAACTATAAGAAATGCACTGGTAAAAGAAAAAGGAAACAACATAAAAGTCTGGTATTAATATTTTATGGCTGTTATAAATACAAATCGTCTGTGCCACATGTATATCAATGTTGAAAACATTTATTACACTTTTAATACCATAAGCGTTTTCTTCCATTCAAACTGTAAAGGGGCCCACACACTGCGTTTTTGTTCGACAGATTTGTTCGACGAACAAGTCTGTTCGAACAAAAACGTCGCAAAACCGAAGTGTGTGGGTCGAAAACCGTCGTTGATGTTGGCGTACAAATCTGCTGAAAATAATTTGGTTCGGCCTGTTTATGTCCGTCGAACAAAACCGTCGAACAAATCTGAAGTGTGTAGGGTAAACAGTTTTAAAAGACGACGATTTTTTGCAGTGGTGTAGTTCTATATAGTTCATAACCAACGTTTTGCCGAACAAAACTGCTGAACAAAACTGTAGTCTGTGGGCAATTCACGTTCGTCGTTTTTGTTCGTCGAACAAATCTGTCGAACAAAAACGCAGTGTGTTGGCCCCTTAATACTTACGTTTTTTGTAATACTCGTATCTGCATTTTAGTTTTAATAAATTTAAATTTGAAATAAAACGTGATAATTAACGTTAAACTGCATTGCATTGCCATGGCATTAGTAAATGACGTTGGGCAACTTGATAAAATGATTCCCCATAATACGACATAAAATTACAGGAAAGATTTCACTACATAAATTACTTCTAATATGAAAGTAAAGGAGAAAAATACTGCCAAGTATCCAAACAATATAAACCCAGAACCCACTGGAAACTGAGAACTGCAAATCATCAAAACCCATAGAAATTCTGAAGAAAGATCCTAAAATGTTGCTTGTACACATATTTATAAGACGTACATAATAGCATTACTGGAACAATTAGTTCTTGATTTATCTTAGCATGAAGTAATAATCTAATTTTTATTAACTAAGATCAACATTCGTGGTGTCACTCAATTCACATAATTCTTCAACTTTATTTATTGATATATATATAGTAAATCTGATGTTTACGCATCGCTTATTAATGATATACTTGGGCGATGCTACCAATCACTTTTTGCCGCAGTCAGAAATATTTAACACTAAAATAAGAGTATTTCGAGATTATACAAGTCCTGAGTGTTACATTTTTAGCACTAGATGTGCAGTATTTTTCTAGTGAACATTAACACTACCTACGTCAGATGTTGGAAGAACAATAGAGGTGTTGTGATCAGCCATTTAGGTAATTTCACGTTTTACAATTTTTGTCCTGATTGAATTCAATGTGATTGTTGGATTTGACATTATAATTTCATAAGACCAGTTTAGAGTTTTCTAGCAATGATTTTGAAAATTATCGAAATAAGCAAGTTTAACATAATATTACGTTAAAATTACTAGTTATTTATGTTGTCATCATATCGGCAATGTTATAGTTGCATGTAAGCATGATCATGTCATTATAAAATGATGTTTATTTTGCAAAGTAACAAAAAAGACACAATTCTGGCGGTAGAACAGATGCAGGAAGACTTTTCCAAGTTGCAGATTTAAAATAAATGAAAACTTCTAAATCGCAATGCGTTAATAAATTACAGACACCCACAATGCTTGGATTTCAGGTCTACCTGGAATTTAGAACAGAAAATATTTTTTCTTGACAAAATAATAACCATTGTAGAATTTTACTTATTATTTTCCATTTGAAATTGCACTCAAGTTGACATTCATAATTCAAATTTATACTCATGCTACTAAGGGATGAATTAAGTAATGATCAAAACGCTCGTACCGATGCTGTTGTATTTAATGCCCACTACGTTCGCCGATCTTTTCACGCGAACCATGTGCGAGACTAAATTTTATGCTCAAAACGCTCGCATTTTACAGGTGGATTAATATGATTTACCAAAATAATTGTAATCCTTGGGGAAGATGGCGCTAGTCAGATGACAGATTTTTTAAGTTATAAGAATCATTCAAAAGCTCATTATGTTACGACCATGGTAGAGCACAGGGATAACGAAATCCAGGTTACCATGTAAGATTTAAAGCAAGAAGATTAGCCGTAGGGTGTCTAAGTCCCGGGACCAAAAAGGTCTTCGGGACTTGGGAACTTAGTTCTGTGTCCGGGTACTAATCCCGAAAGTCCCGATTGTAGCCCCGAGAACGAAATACATTTTATTAATTGCGCTAAGAAAACAAAAAAAAAGTGATTTAGTGTTTTTTACTTTCTTATACGTAGTATAAGGAAGTATTGTGATGACGAAAATTTTCGACCTCGAGATTTTTGTAGATGTCCACATTTTGATGTTCCCTGATACAAAAAAAAGTGGTTTTAAAAAATGTCTGTGTCTCTGTGTGTGTGACCACGATAGCGGTCAAACCGCTGTAGATATCAATTCCAAATTTTGCATTTACGTGTACAATCTCCCTCTTGAGATCTGATTAGTTTTTGAGTAAAATCGGTAGACCGAAAAAATCTAATTTTGCCAATATTTCTCAACTACTAAGTTTAAACAAATTTGTAAAGTATTCATATGTACTTAAAATTAAAATTGAGAATAATTTTATTTAAAAAGTCTTTCGAAATTCCTACCGGAATTAGGTCTTTTACGCCTATCGAAAATCAGTTTTTTGCAAATATTTCGCAAGTCATGCTTTTTAGACAGATATGTTACGGGTATAAAAGTATTTAGAACTTCATTTTTAACACCTTTTTTTATAAAAAAAAAATTAAATTTGTACCGGAAGTACCACTTTTACTCTTACCGAAAGCGATTTTTTGCAAATATGTCGTAAATTATGCATTTTATACCGTAGTCGACATATTTTAATTTCTGGTACGAAAGTAGAAAGAGGAAAAGAGCGCGACGAAATGAACTAAACATAAGCGAGGCTGCCAAGACAGTACACTCGACAAACGTTTCCTATGAAATGTAAGACGTGAGGGTCCCCCGACATTGCGTTGCTCCCCCGCCACTGTTAGCAAGCAGGCATCGCTGCATATTATAAGGTCATCTTCTGCATGTGATAGAAGTGTAAACCGAAATTAAAATTTGACGACTACGGTATATATTTATCAAGAGTACAAAAGTATTTATTTAGATTTGGATTTGAAATATTTTTTGAATACATGAAATTTCAAAATTCGAACCGGAAGTAAAATATTACTCTTAGGGGGGAATAGCACTGTTTTTCGAATATCTTGCAAAGTATGCATTCTATAGCAATTTATTAAGAGACTGAAAGTACTTAGAATAGGATATTGAATAATTTTTGTATAAAGCAATTCTTAAAATTGTATACTTTGAAACGCTCATACCTATAAGAAAATCGTGTGCTGGTCACACCTCATTTTTATTATAATAGGAATCGGGCTTTAGCAACAGTACAAAGCAAGAACAAAAAATAATAAAAAAGAACATGAAAATGAACACTAAACACTATCTTAAATAAAAAAATTAAAAACTATTCCATTAAATTATAGAAGTAGAAATCATTTTATAAAATAACAAAATTAATATAATGTTTTAAAAATACTTTTATGAAATGCCGGGACCAAATACCGGGACTGGAAAACCCTAGGCTAGCCGAATCAATTTATAAAGATATGGGATTTACGAATATCTTCTAAAAGCAATCTCTAATCGTTGCATAACTCTCATTATTGTACGCTAACGCTAACAGATCAGTATTTGTACAGATTACCTACTTATGAGTTTGCTGCACTACTTCGCTCTGTATACATGTGTATTTGATGTCAATGTTATACATGTACAGTTAATCTTACCTACTGTTTAAAAAGTATAAAGAGCAACTTATCAACTGATTTCATATATTTTCCTTCAACACTGTAAATGTTCATTAAAATGAACTAATATTTTGCCGTTTACGTCTCTGTATTTAGTATATATGTAATTCTTTCAGCATTTGTTTTAAAATTATTTCAGAATCCATTTATTGCGTAAAAATTGCCTGTCTGGCGGATATAAATCAAAACCTGTGTGCACTTTAATAGATCACTTCAACTTATAATTAGATCAGATAAATGGATTTCTCAGACACATTTCGCCTACTAATTGCACATTAAAACCCAAATAAGATACTCCTCTCGAGATTACGCGGCATAATTTCTGAAATCGTTCTTTTATGACTAACATAAAAAAATGTTATATTCCGTTTTAGTCGTTTATTTTCCAAGTATGCCCGAGCTTCATTTAAATACAATGTGTTATATTTGTGTTTTCTGTTTGTCCGTATCTCGCGAGCACATCCTATCCGTTCATTTCAAATTTATCGCTTTATTCAATGAAATCTCGATACTTCACTCTCTCCGGTACGGTAATTTATTTATTGTTCGCTCATGTGGAATGTTTCTGTGGGCAGACGTAAATTGAATTTCGGTTTTGTGTCGCTGGTAAATTTGGGATTTGTCATTTTGGAAGAAAATAAAAGGAATTCTTAACGACTTGGAAAAAGTGGATTGTATTGTATTTGGGTTTATGGTTTTTACTGACTTGTTACCTGGATATATTTTTATAAATTAAATAGGTATCAATTGAATTTATAATAGATTCTTTATCATATATCCAATTTAGGATATACATGGGTGTTATAAATTAAGTCAGCACTCTTGCTAACTTTGTTATTAATGAAGCTACAGTATCGGTTAAATTAGCAAAGTAGTAGTATCTTTATCGTGAACAATGATGGCAGAACCAAAGAGACAGTTGAATTTCTAATTTTCGCGCTATTTATTATTAAGTAAATTACAAAGCGCGATCGTAGATGGCAAGCGTGAATATTACATTTTTGTCAATGTGCATGCCAGGTTGTGAATATGTTCTTTAAAGAAAACAAATAAACAACATCCTCTTCACTCTTCAACCTTTCAATAATCAAAATGATGATAATAAAGTGCGCAGATCGTTTTTCTAAAAACGTCTGTGGAGAGAGCAAGCGAAACGGCAGATATAGCAACCCGTAATCTATCCTCTCCGAAGATACATATTCTTATAGTTACAATAGTCTAAATCAAAAAACAATACATTTTTTACAGTTACTACAAGAAAACGCTCCGACATATGCAGACTATCTCCAAAGAAAAGACCAGTCCATAACACCCTTATTTATGGGGGGATTTTAATTATAATTATCTATACACCAAATTAAATGGTTGTAAATAGGCTACTAAATGGCCTAATAAAATCACGTATAGCCCTAATTCTAAAATGAACGATCAATGTTTGTAGATATGTTTCCGAGTTTATAGATTATAATACTTACCAAGCTTCGCAACTTTGTCAGCAAGCTTAACCGAACAGATATCCTCCAAGTCGATGCAAATTTCACAATTTACGGAGATATGGGTTTCAAGAAACCGAAACTAACTGAGCGTCAACTTCAGCATAAAAACTTCCTGGTGAAATGTTATCTAATGCAACATATAGAGTTGCGCAGGGATGCCGCCAATGTTTAGCGCAGAATGGAGCGTTCGTATTTGAAAAACAAATTATAGATAGTTCAGTCTTAAAGCCCTTAGGGTTAGGGTTATACGTGATTTCATTAGTCCATTTAGTAGCCTATTCGTAACCAATTCATTTGATGTATAGCTAATTAAAAGTCCTTCGATAAATATGGGAGTTATGGACTCGTCTTTTAGAGACAGTGCGTATGTGTATTATTTGGAGAATGATACTATTGTAGGAACTGAGGCAAGTAATGAAGACAAATTAAGTTACTAGAACCCAGGTCAGAGCAAACCGTATCTCAGAATAAGAACGAGTGATTTAATATTGCACCAAATTGTACATAACTTTCATATTATTAGTTCTTGTGTAAGCAAGAGTAACCTGGAACAACCGTCATATTTTCAAATAAAGGGGGGGGGGTGAAAGAGTCGTTTATTTTCAAAATTCACAGTCAAATAAATCGTTATGGTCCACTTATTCTATGTTAAAATCATGCTTAATAATATATGATAATACGGATATATCTAAATATGCAAAACTCATAGCGTATTTAAAACAGATAACGAAGCAACATCAGCCTAAAAAATCAGCAGTATTAACCGAAGAACAAATTACTAAATTTATTGTTGAAGCACCAAATTCTTTGTTCCTACTAATGAAGGTAAAGTCATTTCCGTATATTTAAATTCCATACAACACTATATGTATTTATAGGCTGTATTAATATTGGGTATTTCCGGAGCGTGTCGACGTGAAGAACTTTGCTAAATGTCATTGCGAGACAGAATTTAAATCGAATTTAATTATCGTAACAATTCCAGAAACTAAAACAGGTAATAGCCGTAAATTTGCAATCATTAAGCCCGAATGGATTGCATTAATTCGGCAATATGCAAATTTAAGACCGGACAGCCAGCAGCGATTCTTTTTAACATATCGCAATGGCAAGTGTGTTTGTTCACCTGTTGGTCTTAATACAATTGGCAAAATTCCAATGCGAATAGCTGAGTACCTTCAGCTTGATAGCGCAAGTAACTTCACAGGTCACTGTTTCCGAAGGAGTTCAGCGACATTGTTGCCAAACCAAGGAGGTGACTTGCTTTCAATTAAAAGGCATGGTGGATGGAAATCACCTACGGTTGCAGAAGAATATATCGAAAATTCTCTGCATAGTAGAATTCAATTGACTAAAACAATGACCCCGTTAGAGATATCGACTCCGCCTGCAACTTGTTCGACATCTGAAATACAAGATATACGTAATAATACAATCAACGGTACTCTACCTTCGCAATCAAGATCAATTCAAACAAACCAGTTAATCCCTGGGGTATCAATCTCTGGTTGTCAAAATTGCCCAATCAAAATTTTTAATAATTCTTCCGTTTCAATTTCTGAAAAGAATGAATAATGGTAATTTATATAATATTTGTTGCTGTTCTGACATTTCTATTTCATTTCTTTTATTTTCATAGAAAAACAACGAACTGGGTAGCATATTATTAAGGTTAGGGATTTATGATTTTAAAATGTCACTAAATTAATCAAGTTCTAGGAAATACCAAGTTTACTTTTACGCACTCGTGTTTAAAGTGACTTTTTACGCACGCAAATCGAATCGTGAAATGACAGGTTTTGATAAGCGAGTACAAAAAGATATTTAACGTAAATAAGCACAAAATGCAGGAGTGCCAAAGATTCGATTTCAGTCTAAATACGAAATGAGAAATTTGCTTTGTCCAGACCATTACTGTCATCTGATGTGTAATTTGAAAGACTAAAGCGTAATTATTGTAATAATACGCTAAATGTAAATATTCAGTCTCATTGGCAAAACAATAAACTCTTTATCTATCGAGTTTAAAAATTCTTTACATATTTCAACAAAAGAAATGAACTTCATATAACAACCCATTCTGAAATGTTTGGTTGACGCACAAAACGACTGTGTATACGATTTATGTAAACATTTAAATTAAATTAAATTTTATTATTCTTCATCTATAAACATACTGTTAAAAGATTTTTTTACCTCATATTAATGATTTATTTCACAAACATAGGTGTCGAAATAATGGTCAATGAGTAAAACAGTGTATTCACATATTTATAGGTTAATTATTAATGAATACTTAATTGTAAATATCTCATTAATATAAACGATTTTGAAATTTAATATTTTCTTAACCTACTTGTTGGCCTGGCCTAGGTTGCGCACAATCGAATCAGAATGTTTTTATGGCAGAACTCTTCTTCACACTTATGATATAAACATACTTTTTCCTCGGATCATTTTTAATACCCTTGCTATTTATCGTCAGTTCAAATAAACATATAATTTCCAAACTCTGATTACCTATACGAGTATAGATTATGAATAATCTTTAAGGAGTATTAGGAGGAATTACATAGGATAAACAAATCTTTTTTAATTGAGAACTGATTTAGTATAATGTATTGATTCATTTTTCACAAGGTTTATTTTAAATTTTAATATCGAATTTCAAGTAAAACACTTCAAATTATAAATATATAATAATTAAAACATCGCTTCGTATCTGTTGCGAAGTAGTGATTGCGTAATACAGTAATTAGTAAGCGCAAGGTTTTTTCATCTTGCTGTTTGGCAGTCAGAAATGAGTCCTTTACGCAGGACGTGTAGATTCCTTCTCCTTTCCGATAATAATCATTGAATATCACGTTTGACGTGGCCCATTGTTGTTGGAGCGCCTGTCTCGAAAATTCTTATCCCGGAGCTGGAAAATATCGAAATGGAAAATCCAGCGCGCATTGGAAGAGAAAAAGACGGATTTTTTTCACGGCGATAAAACGAGCGACTGAAAAAAAGATAACGCACAATGAAATATTGATAATAGAATTTGGTAAAAGGTATTTTTATTAAAAAGAAATCATTGTCCACGTAACTTTCGTGCGTGATTAATTGATTGCGAGTGACGGTTATAATAATAAATATCGTAATGTCAAATGTAAATCTGAATCCTTTTCTTTCCTGAACATTACTTTTTTACAAGGGTGAAGGATGTACTTGCTACTGAATTATAAAGTGAATTCACTTTTTAACATTTTACTTGAAGCTTTTACTGCAATATTATTTTAATATTTGTTGGTAGAGTACTACAGTACTACATATAGCAACCATGGCGGACAGAAAAAGTTTAAATCTTAAATTCAAATTGAATTCCTGAAATTAATTTTACGATGTTCTAAATCGATATTAGAAATTACATGTCATTTTAGGTATTGTCACTAATAGATAGGTATAACAAGATATATGAATAGCTATTTGTAGAAAGTAAATGAAAAAAACTGTTTGACGATTGTAATTTTGACTTGAGCAAATCGGAGTTAATCGAGGTAATCGATAGACAATAGTGATCACAAGTATATAATTTATTGGTTGTTGTTACTATGACTGTTTGTTTATTTTGAACCACGCCATTTCTGCTTAAAGCAAAATCCCAATTTTAAATATTAAAAATGTATCTAAAGCAGAAATTAAGGTAGGCGGAAAAACGTATTTATTTTTATTTAATTGTTTTTTATACTTTGCAGCAGTTGTGAGCCGAGAAATAATAAATAAATACAAATTTTTGATTTAATTTTCGACACATTCTGAATATTCTTTATGCCATCCATTTATCCATTTTAGACGAATTGGTCCATCTCTCATTTAAGTCAAACGTGTTTGTCATACAGCCATTGGTAAATTCAGAAGTTATAATACACCATGAGCGGTTCGTATCGCATATGAAATGATGAAAATTCCTTAAGTTAAAAGGTACTTTTTCTTCATGGAGTTTTCCTTCTCTTGAAATTGTGTTTTTTTTTTTAATGTTGTGGACCAGTAATATATTTACTAAATTTTATAATATTAAAATTAGAAAGTACTCCAGCACTGAAGAAGCTATATATTATTAAATATTAATTAATTTGCTTAATTTGTTTGTTCTGAAATTGCTCCGGTTGATGATAATTTGTAGTGATATTGAATCGTCGTCTGTAGTTCATATTTTACCGCTGTAGGTTGCTGAAACGATGCTACTATAAGTGTCTATAACTGTATTACACGCTGAACTATTTCTATCTTTGTACTGAAATATAAAACTGTAATTTTAGAATATGGAAGTTATTTATGGAATATGTAATTGGAACGGCTAAGGGATTTGTCAGTGATAGGGATGAACAGAGTTAATTGAGTCTTTAGTACCTACGTTACTGTTATAAAACATGAAATAAATAAAAGTATAATTGTTTTATTTTACAATCACTTATTTTATTTGGAGAATTTGTAGGATTTATACTGTCAATAAAAGTTCAGGCCTGGCCCGTTTAATACACAAGACAGATCCGCCCGCGGGGGGGGGGGGGGCGGCCTTGAATCGACTCGTCCAGTGCTCTACTTAAAGTATCCTGCACTTATTTTATGTTCCTCATCCGCAATAATTTAAATTTTCAAAGTTATTGAAATTAAATCAATGTTCTCTCGACATATTTTATAATTTACAATAAACATTTTATCACTTTATTTGTGTTTTGTATATCACCATATTATGAATAAACAAGGGTACTACTTACTTGAATATCCGAATTATTTTATACAAACATATATGCTTTGGGATTATGACAATAAAGATACTACACGAAACAAGTGGTATGATTTTTGTCGTTAATTACACTTAACGTTTGTAATTTTTTTTTAAATATCGTGTATTTGTATACGAAGTTATAAATTGGTATACTTCCTTGATAGCTTCTAGAGCCATCTAGTGTAGCTTGTGTCAGTAAAGTGGTTAATGGATTTGTTAATCTACATCAGTGGTTCCCAAACTTATTTTGCCTACTGCCCACTTTGAGAATAAATTATTTTTTAGCGCCCCCATTTTTTCACCTACTCAAAAACCACTATAACTTCAAATTAAATTAATTATTGTGAGCTATATTAGCGGAGATTAAACATTCATTCTAAACGAGACTTTTACTATGGGTTATAGTAAAAGTCTCGTTTAGAATGAATGAGTTAACTTGAGACCTGAGCGTAGTAGGTAGTACACAACGGCGCTCAGGTCTCAAGTTAACTTTTACGGGCTACACCTGCCAATGAGAATGATTATTGAAACGCAACTTTATAGTATTCAGACAAAGTATCTTTTATTCAAAATTCAAAATAAAACAAACATAATCGATTCTAATATAAAAACTAATGTGAAGGATGAATCTGATGCTGTTTAATAAGTTTGTTGATATCAGGTTCCAATTTACTCAAGAACAGCCGCAAGTCACCACGTTCGGTAACATGCAAACGATTTCTCTTTTTAGTAAGCAGCGTTGCTACAGCACTAAATCCACGTTCACACAAATATGACGATGGGAATGCTATCAAGAATCGTTGAATGATTGACCACAATCCAGGGTACAATTGCGGGATCGGTTTTTGTAGCCAAAATTCTTGGTAGCCATTTTTGAACTTGATTTTTATTTCCTCGTTCGTTGTCAATTCTATAAGTTCTTCTTCCAGATGTGGTGATATTGCTGTGTTGACATTTGAAAACGGATCCAACACCCAGTCTGGTATTTCCAAGTTCAAAATATCCTGGTATCGTTCGGTGAAGTCAATGTGGAGCTTTTCCAAATGTTGGCAGTAGGCAAACAAGTCGTCGTTACTGCAGGATACTGATAAATTCGGAAAATTATGAAACTCACGTCTGCCCATATTCTTTTTGTGTAGAAGCAGTTTGGCTGCGAAAGCAGCAACGACATTTTTTGTTTTAATTAAATTTAGTTCATCGCCTTGCAGTTGGAGATTCATGTTGTGGAACAATTTATACAGGTCTGTCATGTAAGCTATATCATTTTTTGATGTAATGAGCTTGTTGCGCAATTCTGTATCTTTAGTTTCCAAAAACTCTATCACAGAGTCAAACAGGTTGTAAAATCGAGTCAGACAATTGCCTCTTGATAGCCAACGAACTTCGGTATGAACAACAAACGGTTGAAATCTTCGTCATTAGTAACACAAAGCTGATGAAATAATCTATCATTCAAAGAGCAGTTACGGATTTTATTGACTGCTTTGATGACATATTGCAGTGATTGAAATAGTCGTTCACTTAAATTTCTAGCAACCAAATGTTGTCTATGAATAACGCAATGTACAGCAAGGACATCTGGAATTTTATTTTTTACGTACGCTATGAAGCCTTTATGGCACCCTGTCATAGCCGGAGCGCCATCCGTAGCAACTGATATAATATTTTTCAAGGGAATCTCTTTCTCATCACAAAACTTTTCCAATGTATTGAATATGGTTTCGCCTTTTGTATCGGTCTCTAAATTTCTAGCAAACAATAGTTCTTCACATATTTTCTCATCTTTAATAAACCTCACGTAAGACAGCAACAATGCTTCATTAGTTGGTAAAGTGGACTCATCGAGCTGAATTGAGAATTGACTAGTCCTCAGATGATTGCACAATGATTCTTCTATGTTTCCGGCCATTTCATCAATTCGTCTTTGCACAGAATTATTACTCAAAGGAATTTTTCCGATAATATCTGCGGCCGGTTTATGAAGCACAGTAGTTATTACTTCCTTTATTGCTGGCAAAATTAACACTTCTCCGATGTTGTGTGGTTTGCCTTTTTGAGCAATTAACAAAGAGATGTTGTACGAAGCTCGAAGTCCGTCGTCATCTTGCTTAGCAGCCGCCGAAAAGAGTTTTGCTACACTTGGCCGAGTATTATGCTTCTTCTCTAGGTCTTGAAAATATGCTACATTCTTGTCTTTCTTATCTGGATGCATTTTATTCAAATGATCTTGAAGTCTTGAAGGCTTCATTGCTTCATTCGAAAATGTTTTTAGGCATAGAAGGCACAAAGGCGACGATGGGTTTGTAGGATTTTCAATGAATCCGAATTTAATATATTCCGCACAGTATTGCCGTCTCTTCTTTTTTACTTCCGACATTGTTTTGTTTTGAGAAATACGTAAGTATAAGTGTTGAATTTAAGTACTGCTTATCTATTACGCGCGAAACCGCAAATGAAAATAAAATAAATATTACGTTGTTTATATAGGATTGCATAAGCAGCACGCACCGACAGGAATAAGACAAACATGCATAAACTCGTTTATCTCATTCGACGCTCAATCGTACTCAACAAGTAAGAACAAGTATTCTATGAACCAGCCGATTGATACAGTTGCCTTTTTATTTGTTTGTTTGTGTCTCTTTTCGTTTCGAAACGGAGCGACCGATTGATATGTTTTTTATTTTATTTATTCAATAAAACAGGACAGATATATGAACTGCTCGGAGAGAAATATCGAACCGAGTTGGTTTGAGCAATCTCTTAATTAATATTAGTTGATGTTCACAAGCTGTAGTCGAGAGTAGGGATGGGACATCGGTGGGTAAACATCGATATCAAACATCGATGTTAACATCGTTGATCAACATCGATGGTTGCAAAATATCGACTACCAAACATCGATGTTTTTAAACATCGATAATTATATTTATAGATTTATTTTTTGGCAGTTTAACAAAAACTTTATTATAACTTAATTAATTTACGTCCTTAACAAAATGATATAAAAGATATCACTATTCAAAAAAAATAATAAAAGAAATATATACATTTATAATATGTAGTTAACTTTAGAAACTACTCAAAAAAAACTATATAAAAAAACAATATTATGCAATTACGCATGAAACAACCACATGACTTAAATCGTCTGATACTTAAAAAATATATACATTTACGTGTATCAAAGCTTTTTAAGAGAACGATTTTTATTTGGGATTTTATAGTCTTGCATTTTTTTTTGACTACGCTGGCAAATACCGAGATACATATGGATATGGTTTTATATTTCTGATGTGTCATCTTGCATTTAATACGTGTATCGTCGTGTATGATTGTACGCACTAGGGAATTTCCCGAAGAAGTATACATCGGTAATGTCTATCTCCCTTCTTTTTCTATGAAAATACGTTTACCTCCTTCACTTATTCTGCATGCATACATAATTTAACTTTTATTCTGCACATTAAAAGTACTATAAATTTATGTATTTAATTATATATTATTTAAATATTTATACTGAGTAATATTTAAAAGAGCCTAAAATGAAATATTCGAATTTATATGATATAGCACTGTGTAATTTAAATACTTCTTTTATTCGTAGACAATTTTACATCCTCGTAGCCTGTATGTGAGCTGTTAATTTGGAAACATTTTTGTATTTGTCAACAGAGGACGCTGTTTTATTTTGTGATTAGTGCAAATACATTTTGTCAAGCTTAAAAGTTCGATGTTCACTATATTTCTTCTAACATCGATAGTTTATCGATAAATCTAAATTGCAAACATCGATGCAAAAACATCGAACATCGATCCTAAAATATCGATGTTCAATGAACATCGATGTTTATCGCCCATCCCTAGTCGAGAGCTCAGTCGGTGTCTAAGAGTCCTCCTAGATTCTAGATGAAATTACAAATCGCCCCCTAAGCCTTTACACAACGCCCCCATTTTTTTTCTGGGTCTCTTACCGCCCCCCTTTAGACCTGCAGCGCCCACAAGGGGGCGTTATCGCCCACTTTGGGAACCTATGATCTACATTCATGCTAGACCCCAAAAGTTGAATTTTATACCAAATATACTTATAGATATGAATATCCCCCACTTTACTTTTGTGTTTTATTATTATTATCCATTCGCAGAACACTCTTCGTTGGGTGCGTAACTCAGTATCTAAATGTATTCATTTATTTTATTTTAAGGCCGTTTCAACGATGGTTTAGCTAATATCCAGCAAACGACTTATTTCACGGACACTAACGTGTGGATTTTCTATTATTACCATAACAATTCGTAATTGATTGTCACCATTTATCACATATTTTGGCTTCCGTGGTTTTGAATAAGCAAAACTGCCAGTAGTAATGAAAGTATCCGTTACTCATCTAAAAGCATCTGGTCTGGGACATCGTCTGGTAAACTCTCTGGGCTAATAAATAATTTCTTTCATATTCCTTCCAGTACAAAAATACCGTATTGAAATAAAAAAAAACATAAAGTTAACAAAATTATATCAAGAAATGACAGTAGCTCAGGCCACTTTTAAAGTAATACTTACATGTTTTTGGTGCGTAATTTAGAAAACAATTTAAAATTAAACTCATATACAGGTGTTTCAATTGAAAAAAATACGCTTAAACAAAAATGTATCATGCAATTTTAATCCAGTTTTCTGCATATGCAATTAGTAATTGAAAAAAAAATTAAATATGCTTGAATTAGGGCCTTTTATTGTGAACAACGCTACTAAAAATTGTGTCTCATCTAGTACGTCATTTTTATAAAAACATTGAAGTCGAAAACTTTAAATTACAGGCCTATAATTTATTACTTAACTAAGAGTTATACGGGAAATACGAAAATGTAATACTATATAGGCTGTTCCATTAAAAAAAAAAACTATACCTATGGTCAGCCACCAAGTTATGGAACACTCGGTATAATACAAAATAAATTTAGAATATACTAATAATGAGTGGCTTTCATAGAGAAAAAACTGCTTCGAAATATCTTTTCTCATAAAGCCACAAAGTGCCTCCCAGGGAGACGACTCCCTCTGGATATACATTATTTATTATTGAATTAAGATCTATGGAAGAGGCAAACAATATTACAACCTCTTAGAAAATTGAAAACTTTAACTGTTCGTTTACCTGAGACACCTTAAAACTAAAATAAACTCAATTTACTTTTAATTATTATAACAGTAACCAACATCTCTTTTCCTGTTATGAAGTTAATAATATACCTGAAATTATCCTGATTATAACTATTTATCATAATTCTGATGCAAGTGAAATTAGGGATTTCCAAACAAACGTGCCAGTGTAATAAAACGTTAAAACTAAATGCTTTTCATTGTTTGATTTTAGTATACATATTTGGATTTGTTTCTGAGAGATTTTGCATTAACATAAATAGGTCTATAAATAATTCTTCCAATAACTACTGCAAGTAATTTGCCCTTTCTAATTAAATGATTTAAATTATCAAAGTTTATTAAACTCCTACTTTCTTAAATTACCACTGTTCAAAAGTACTTGCACATTTTGCCATATTATATGGATTTTTAATTGTGTTAATACAAGTTAAGAAGGCTTCATAAGTGGTATCTGTGTGTTTAAAGAAATAACACAACATACGTCTTCGGACAATGTGTACTGAATTGAGTAAAAAACAAATCTACTGAATATATTATTATTATTCCCCGAGCTACGATTTGATTATAATTTTCTTGTAAGTGGTAGCCTTGAATGACATGAAATATTTAAATGGTTCATCCATTATTTCCGATTTTGCACGACGGATCTATATATTGCGTTGTGAGTTATCGTATATATATAGCTAATAGTACGAGTACATACATGCAAGTAATTGATTATTTTCCTAATTGCAATATTTATTATTAATTCAACGTATTTAATTGTATATTTTTAAATTAAATCAAGAACCAATTCAATTAGAATATTCTATAATTTGTTTGAAAGTAGGTTTAACGTCCATTTGTAAAGAAATGTGTAATTTGATTGTTATTTTTTACGAGGTTACTGCTACTCTTTTTCTTGTTAAAAATAAGAGTTTTATACTTCGAAGAGTGTGTTATTTCTCTGCATTTTATGCGAGACGAGCTTTTTTAGCCGTAGTAAAGATGTTTGCACCATAAGACAGGTGTGTGGAGCAAATTGACTGTTAGTATAAGCCGAAAATATCAACATCAAAAAGGTAAATGACAAAAGCTAATTGAGATACAATAAGAATGATATATTTTATTTCTATAAGAATGTGGTATGTACAAATTGCACGTCAGAAATAGTTAAACCAAAAACCTCCTTCGTTATTGTATTAACAATTCAGTTGTATTATAATAATTTAAATCAAAAAATATATGTTTTAATTTATATTAGACCAAACTTGATGATTTCTTATTTTCGGTGTAATTTATCCAAAACTGAACTACTAGTACATTCTTTGCTACTCTAGAAAAAAATTATGTTATATTTTGTAGGTAATTCGAAACATTAGTTTTGATATTGTTCTTATTTTGTGTACTATTTCTTTGAAATGTTCGTACATAATTGCAGAATATACGTGTCATAAAAACTAAGTAAAGAGCTAAAAGTGTATGACATATCCACTTGAGATTGCAGTCAGTGTGGACTATTTGACTTGGCTTGGTACGTGTACATTTAAATTACTTACCTTAGTCTACTTTGGTACAAGATTGACTATGATAAACTTCTGTAAATGTAGTTTTTTTAAATACGCCATGACAAGCTGTGACTTAGTAACGGGATCCTAACGAGTTTATAAAACGTGTTTTATACTATAACTTATCTACGACAGCAAATAATCATAATTTTGCCACACGACCTCATTTTGGGAAGCATATTGGTGAAGCAAAAAAAAAATGTAGTGAAGCACATTTTTCCATATGCGTTTATTTATAGTAGAAAAAGAATAGCAAAGGTCCTAAGATGGTTTCTTGTAGTACTCCTTGGTTTATAGTTTCAGTCTAAGAAGCAATGTGCTTCACCCTCTTTAGTCAGCAGAACACTTTGCTGTCAGTTTGATAAATAACTAGAGAACCTCTGACGTGGTTCGATCCTGATTCCGTAGAGTTACAGCTTTTGAAGTAAGCATTGATGTTCAATACTGTCAGAAACTTTGGATAGATTCATAAATCACTATACGGGATGGATTCTTTTATTTTTCATAGCAGCCTAGATACAATCTGTGAAATTAAACAGGATGATTTTTATACTTTCTTTTACTCAATGCCTTTGAAGTAACATTTCGCAGGAAATAAGTTGTCCCATTTAGAGCAGAAATTGCTATGAAATAACGATTTGCTGGGACACTAGGTATATTAATTATAGGAATATGAATTTATAATAACATCAAAATTGAGGACTTGTGTCGCGTTAAGAATTCAAATTTGAACTTGTACGAATAAATTTAAAGAAACTTTTGTGTTGTATATTTAATCATTTTTCCTATGTGAACTGATTTTGCCTCAACACGTACGCGACCGCTTCATTCTAAATAAAATGTAATATTAAGAGTGTTAAGGGGGTGTGCCTACTACCTCAATCAGTTTCTTCCAAACCCTGACTTTATTTTTTAAAATATTTAAACAATTATTTTTTTACATTATTAAGAAAATAAAAGAAATACGATAGCGTGGTTCTTTTTCCGAAAATATATGTCGAAAGAAAAATAAAAAATGAAATTAGCAAAATATCCGAACCTTAACGACACTATTATAATTTAAAATTATTCTACTACGTCCTTGAAAGAGTCGAAAAAGTATTTTCACAATTAAATCTGTGACTTGGAACAAAATAAATACTGAAAGAAACAAATCAAACGTACGCTGAACGCATAAATCAGAGTACCTTACCGCTGCAACTTCACATGAATATTCCATCTCAAAACGTATGTCGGTGAACATAAATCTGAGAAATACACGATGCGCCCACTTAAAATCGGGGTTCGTTCAAACTGGGAACACAGCCTTAAAAGATTTTGATAATACCAGTCAAGTAGTTTTATATAATAATACATATATTTGTTTGTAAAAATCTTGGACCTAGAATAAAGCCCTGTAACACTCTCATAATCGTTAGTAGGCAAACTACTGTAGAACATCACTGCTGAAATAATTGGTTGTCACACCCCATTACGAAGGGCACCTGCCGACCTGTCCTAAGACATAGGGCCCCAACATCACTACTGCCTTGTCAACAGTGTTTAAGAAACGTATTCCTAATACTTTATAATAATACATATATTTGTTTGTAAAAATCTTGGACCTAGAATAAAGCCCTGTAACACTCTCATAATCGTTAGTAGACAAACTACTGTAGAACATCACTGCTGAAATAATTGGTTGTCACACCCCATTACGAAGGGCACCTGCCGACCTGTCCTAAGACATAGGGCCCCAACATCACTACTGCCTTGTGAACAGTGTTTAAGAAACGTATTCCTAATACTTTTTAGCTATTATATCTATCTCAAATTTAGATACGGAAGTGAGCGACATTTAAGTCAATTAATAACATTTAAGAAAATAATTACGCGACTGCATATAATTAGAATAACATTGACTAACTCTTGATGATTCACTTTTCTTCAAATTATCCCGAATAGACGACAATCAGGAAATGATATCGATTAAGTTATTCTCTTCTATCTACTTGTTTATGTTATTCTTTTTCTTTTTTTCCCTTATATACCATACGCCTTCGTAAACCGAGACGGACTATAAGAACAATAATTATAAAACCACACATGCTAACTATACATATGTATGTATGTTATAGATACATTATGTGGCAAGTAGATCAAGTGAGTAAGTACATTTATTTATAACCATGAATTAATTGTCTGTGTGTATTTGTTGTTGTTGGAGATGAATCAGATCAAAGAACAAATCAGTGCAATCTGTAAAACAGATTTACTTATATTGAGAAATAAATGTTGTGTGCCTGTAGATTTATCAATATGTAACATTCATACATAAACTAAAATATAAATCAGTCTGTAACGTATTCGTACACATACAAACATGTACGCTCTGGAGCAGTAATTTTGAAATGAAATTGCATATAAATTTTCACTTCACTAAATATTTATTTAGTCATTTATTTGCAAATAAAAAATGTTGCATATAATTTAATTCCCTAAATTATTATTTTAAATTCCCAAATTGTAATTGTAATCTGAATTTAATTAAAGCGTTAATTTATTTTCTTTTCATGTATACTTTCCTAAATCTTGTCTTGATTACTTGTAAATTAAAATTTTGATGGTTTTACGATAATCTTACATTACAAAGAACTGTTTATTCAGATTAATTTTATTAATGATGTTTATGTTTCATTTTCGTTAGATAAATTACATCCTCGACCATGTTTTAAATTTAACTTAACAAGAGTAATACATGTATACAATAATACTTATTACATAGAATAAATATTATGACATACAACTTCCTCTTATTATTTAAGATCAGTTTGATTATAGTGGTCTCTCACGCGTATGATTACCCACGAAAAGATACGAACTACAGTTTTCATTGTCATTAAAGTCAGTTATTAGAAGAGTGTTAGTTATACATCTTTGTGCAATATGCTACTTTTAAATCATTACATAATGTTATTAAATTTTATTGTAATTGCAAGACGTTATTCATAATTACCCATAAATATGTAAAGAGATTAATTTTATTCTATTTAATTTCCGTTAGAATAGTCAATCATAAAATATACAATATTATGTATGCTTGCCGTGATGTATTACTTTCCTATATTGTATCTATTTACTGATTGATTCTGAATACATATATGTAATTTCAAAAATTTACAAGAATTATTTCAGATGTTCTTAATCTTCTTTCCCTTTTTAGTTAGCAGTATGTATTAATGTTGACAGACTAGATTTTATTAAAGCATTTTAGTTTTAATGGGTACAATCATATAAGTGTTTTTTTAGAGGCGGAGAACTTTAAACACAGAAAAGTGTTTTTAATATCCATGAAATGTTTGAATATGATACCATAAAATACTCGTAATGCCCGATAAGTTTCTCGAGTCGCCGTTTCTTCGGCGTGAGTCTATTCATGATGAATAGGGCAATCCAACGACCTGTCAAATAAAATTCAATATGGCCGTTGTGGGCAAACACACAGATTTGTATAATTAAAATTTGACTATAAGTGCTATTATTAAACAATTATCTTATTAAATTAATTTACTGAGGTCATTATTTAGTTATCTAAGTATGATGTGTATCAAAGGCCGAAACTTATACTTATGTGAACAGAACGTTCTGTATTGCAATATGTTTGAAAGAAGTGGTTCAAGAGAAAAACAGCTGAACTATTGCCGGCTTTGAAGTTTTCATTGGAAAACCAGATAATTATTTAGCTCGGCAGTAGTACTGTTCTATTTATAGGCACGATACAAATTTTAATAGCAATAACTCCTCAGCGAAGTATATGCTACATTAGTGAAGCTCGGGGTGACATACATCTGAAAAATTAATGGAAGAAGTAATTTTGGCTACAATCTTAACCCAGGATATGTTGTTCTTGGAGAAAGAGCATTTTTAATAAAGGCACTAGGAATTCTGCAAGTGAATTTTAGTTATTCCAGCTGTTACTAAAGGAAGAACTCGTTAGCACCTTAAAATATCTCATTCCAGTATCTATGTTAAAAAAGTGTAATAATATGCAAAAATTAAACAGTGTAGATAAAATTGCGATTGTATTTAATGCTCTAATTCGCATATGTAAGTTGTAAATGATTTTGTATTTATAATTATTTATGGCACTATATAATCTTAATTTATCCTGTACAACGTGACCATTATTTTAGAATTTAAATAGGCATTTCGCTATAGACAAAATACAAACCTTTAATAATAAGTTAAATTTATTTATTAATTTATTTGAAATCTATTTATATTTTTTTAAGTCATAGGCTGTTGTATATTGTACGCTAAATATTTATAATAAATTTTTATCATATAATATTTCTGTATGATTAAACTTATTTTCTTATTACTATTTATTAATTTCTATAATAATTATGTGAAACTATTTTAATAAATAAATCTTATTAAACAATCCTCTGATTATTTTGTTAGGTATTGCAAATTTAAAGACAAGTTTAAATAATTAATCCTTAATCAGTGCATGAGTGGCTTTCTTTTTCTTCGTATACTAGAAATAATAATGCATCAACATAACTACAATGTTCGGCTGTTACCATCCATGCATGTAGAGCGAGCCGAAAGTATTGATTCACATTTCATAATAATGCACTATACATCCATTGGTTTTAAATTAACTTCTTATAAATGTTTCACCTAATCAAAAACACATACTTTTCCACATAAAATAAATAAGTTGTTAATAAATGTAAGCGGTGAGACTCTTGAACAGTCATTTGGTCCTTAGTGTAATAAATATGTATTAAAACCAAATATACAATATCCATACTTGGCACAGGTGGAATACCATCTATTAAATTGTGTAGTAATTTAATGTTCATCTGATAGCTGCCAAAAAATACATTCTCACACGAATAATTATTGTCCATGATGATTTCAACAAAATGTTACTCCAACTTCTGGATTTTCAGATAAGAACTTCTTCAGGTAATCACTCATTATCATGTTTATAAACTCAACACACACGAAAAGTAAAACCATATTAAACCTAATAATGATGGCATACCAAACTAAGGTTCATTCATTGTTTGCGCACAGACGCCATATTAGATCACGTGATTTGGATGCCCTAATTGCCAAACCAAACTAACCCCAAAACAAACGACAGCTGTCAAATCGACAGTCACGGTAAACAGTATTGCCAATTTAAAGTTATCCGTCTCCAAAGAAAAAACACCCTAGGTCAGTATGATACGTTGAGCATTTGTGGAAATACTAGATGAACGTCTTATTTACGAGTTTGTATACAATATGAATAAAATGAAAAAGGTATACCGAAACACACATACATTAACTAGATAGAGAAATATAGGTGCAAATATATTAAATATTTGCATGTATGACCTAACTGGACATGTGGATCAATTTGTCTTAACATTATTAAATTTTTACGTAAAAACTATTAGAACTAAATATATATTAAAGGGACATTCTTCTACAGTGCGGTATTCTAACGATAAAAAGATTAGAAGAACAAAAGAGTAATAACACCTTCACAAGACCAATGAAGATACAGTTCTTGTAAAGCTACATAATGTCGAGAAAGTTTCTTGAAAGCTAGTCGCTTGGCCAATTTCTGGGAATAATCAAGTGATCAAACTTTCGACGCAATAAACCAATTGATTCACAAGTCGTGTGGCACGTATCGCTATTCTGTTGGAACCAGATGTTAATTAAGTCAATCAGTATCATTCAGTTAAGACCATAGAATGTTAATATTATCGATCTATAATGCTTACTATTGACAATGAAATCTGCATTCTCACTTTGCAGAATGGAAAGGATTATCGTAAATGACTTGTAGATTATTTCCATTGCTGTAACGACGATATTGGTTGTGCATCGCCCCAGATAGGTGAAAATAAACTTGATCTGATGATTTTCTTACCAAAATCACTATAATTTTCAAGGGGAAATTACTATGACGTCCAAAATTTTGTATGGATGCTCAAATATTTACGTAAAATATGCGTAATAAACGTCAATTCTTCAACACAGGCTTGAACAGCAGCAATATTCTCAGCACTTCGAGTAATTCTTTGACTTAAGGGAACGCGATCATTATGCAAAGAAAAAATTAACTTCGAAAATTTTAACATTTCGACGAATAACAAGCTAGGTCGATTATGACGGTCATAATTGTGTCCAATAAGTTACAGTAAAAAAACGATTATTTTAATAAAGAAATTGCAGAGTTTACTAAACTAACTTGACAAGGACCGATAATTTTGACATATATCATCATTTTTGGGAGAGCCTTCATTAATCAAGCTCACTTGCAGTCTTTATAGCCGTACGTAATCATTTACTGACTGTTCCTTCGAAATCTGATAGGTTTACAAACCTCATTCTTGTTATTTAGTGACACCACTCACTGTTTCGATATGGTCAGTTTAATGTTCTGGACACATTGGATCTTTTCTGAGTTGTCTTTGTTGTTAGCTGTGTTGGGTTCTAGACTGATGTCTTGGGCGTCCTTTTTGACTCTGTATATGTTCCTTGATATCCTCGTGTTCCATTCGTGATGTAAATGACGGCCAGATCGATATTTTTGATAAGTAGATTTGCACCTCTAACATTCATATGATAACTTTTTGCACACTATTTATGTGTATTTCTGAATTATTGCAAAACTTCTTATTACTTTTCAATCGAAATATCCACAATAATATTATAATTATGGTTTGGAGTAATACAAAATAATGTCTTCTCACTTTTACGCACACAAACTGAATAACGCCATTGTAATATACCTACATGCACAGGCGTTTTTGCTTACCAATTTTCTCGTTGAGCGATTGAAAATAAAACGAGGCAATAGTTGGCAACACATGCAAGGAGTGCTTTTAAATTAATGCCCGTCTCTTTTTTTTATTCGGTAGACCAATAATATTGATGTTTAGGAAAAACGATACACTTTATAAATTGGTATATAAAGACAGACAGATATATGAATGTTTGTGAATAATTGCCGACGGTATTTTTGTTTGGCAAAACAGGAAGCAATTAATTTCACTTTGATTTCTATAAATCAAACTGACATATTCATATTTCATGTTAATATTCCGTGATTATTTCTGCAATAGCATAGCAGAACTATTGGTTTCGTTTTTATATTCTTTTACAATAGAATTCTGGCGGAAGAATGTTGGTATTAATCATCTTTTATTTCATCTCGCTAAGTGAAAAAAGAGCGTCTGGAATATTTCTACTTGACTAAATATATTATTTGTGTTCATAAAACTGTACTTTTGCAGAGTAGCGACAATTGAATGAAAGCTATTCCGAATTTCTATAATGCATTACCACTAAGACTGGTCAGAATTGTATGCGTTACATTCAGTAAATGGTGCGTGTGATCGTCTCATTAAGTCCTAATATAGTATTTGAATTTTAAATTTTCAGTCAAAAAGTTTTCGCATAGCGACTACATGTTCTACGAATTGGTTTAATGCTGACGTTAAAAGATCGAGTGTAAATGTAAAACAATGATTTAGACATAAATGTAAAAATCCTATACATATTGCGGAAATGTATAGATAAGCAAAAAAAGCACATTTCGCCCAAATATCTAATATAAAAACATGATCAGAATTGAATTACGAATTCGATAAATCCAAATAGATGTCTGGTCACAAATGCAATTTTAAAAACATTTCGTTCAATAATTACTTTATTGGCTTAGTTAAACATATTATTGCAAACAAGCCTAATGAAAATCAAAATACTAAGTCCGTCTTTTCAGGAAATATAAAAGCCAAGTCGCAATCGTCATCGGAATTTGATGACATTTCCGCAATAATTCTATAAAGTTTTATCTGTTGCAGCATAGGTGGGGAGGAGCGGTGTAGTTGTCACAATTTTAGTTTTTCTCCTATTTTATGTATATCAACGTTAAGCTTATTATAATGTTTATTTTTTATTAAAATTAAACCTTAGTACTTTTCTACATAAAAAATTCCATAATTCTTTTTAAAAATTTATTTATGCAGTTTATATTGTTGCAAAGCATACGTGACAACAAACCTCGCAAAATGGACTAGTTGTCCGAAGAGACGGGGTGAGTTCTCATTATAAAATAAAGACAGTAGTAATAAACATTAATAATTCCCAGCGCAATTTTTATGAGCTCAGAGGCCATATATCTTGTACTTTACCCAATTTTCGTTTGGTTTGCTTGTTGACCACAACTCTCCACAGACTAAACAGCAGGTCTCTTCTTCATCAATACTATCTTGACTAGATGTTAGCACTTGCTGCACAGTTTTTATCACCCTTTGTTTTTTTTTTTTGTAAACTCAGAGAGCTCTGATCGTTTCTTAGGTTTTTTTGCTTGATTTTTTTAAAATTCCGCCAATGCATTTTTAATAGGCTTATCTGCTAGAATTGCAGAAACTCTCTTCTTGCTGTTTATTCTACCTGCAGGTGTCCAAACCTCGGCTATTGGAAATATTCGAATGTTTTCTGGGGTAGGTATTGCATACCCTGAACAAGAAGTTGTTTCATCTTTTTCCTGAGCATATGTGCCTGACCGTGGAGATGGGGACCTCCTTGATGTGCTTGACCGGGAAATAGGACGTGGACGTGTTTGGCTGTGGAATTGACGATTTGTTCGATTCTACAACCTTATTTGTGACTTCCAATTTTTTTTTTGTATTCCACAAGAAAATCAGATTCGGATCAATGTAACGTCTGTTGGTGTTTAACCATGATCAGTTAGTCGTTTTCTGGTGTGTGGCATTGTAGGCAGGTCCAATTTAAAAATAAACATTGTGGAACTTTTGTTGCGTTTATAAACAAAAATCGTGTTTGAAACGGGGCTAGTTCTCACATGTGACTACTAACCCCTTCTCTTATGAGACAACTAGCACTTTATGATGGCGACTAATTTTTGATAGAAAAAAAGGTATACCCAAGCCAATAAGCTCAAAGTATGTTTATATCGCAAAAGTACAAGAAACAACCTATCCAATAATGTACTAACTACTGTAATTTAAGAGAGATATAATATTAATAATTTTATAAAAAATTGTTTCCGGCAATAATTTTACTTAAGATTCACTAACTTGCAGAAACTTAACACACTAGCTCTGATATTTTGCGTGCTACTCCATATGATCATAAGGGAACCTTTCGTTTCAGTGTATATTGTGCCGGTCTTAATCCACTCCACAGAAGCGGCCGCATCTATGCCCTCCATATGGATTTGCACTGGGAATCTTCCGTGAAGTGCTTTACCTCTTCATCTTTCTATTATCTGCTGTTCAGTTTCAATTTTGTTTTCCAGGCCTTCTACTTTAAAAGCGGTGTCCCTTTATAATTGTTCTGCACGATGCAGTGGTGTATAGTACTGTGCTGAGCTTCTTCCGTGAAGTACGTACGTAATTTCTTTATTTGTGCCCAGTGGAGATTGCGGATTGTTCTGAATCCCCCTCCCACCATGCTTCTTTGCCAGGTGGAACCTTTCAATAGCATTCTTTGGATGGTGTATTCGATACTTCGTGGCGGTTGTTCGGGTTGTTCTGTCTAGAGTCGAAAGCTTAGTTTCTGTCCATTTAAGTATGCCGAAGTTGTATGTCAATAATGAGATTGCAAACGTGTTTATGGCTTTGGCTTTATTGCTAGCTGATAATTCTGTCTTCATTATTGTTTTTATCCTTTCCTTGTATGCCCAAGGCCCAGATATTTGTAGAATTCATCCGGATCCAATCCCGCAATCGTTTGCTGTTCCCTGGCCACATCGAACGGTTCCATTTTCCGCCAACGGCCTCTAATCATAACACGTGTTCTGCATTTGTCTATTCCGAATTTCATCCCTATGTCATCACTGAAGGTACTAGTCTTTTTGAGCAGTTGCATTAGGTCCTTCTCAGTACTGGCATACAACTTAACGTCGTCAATGTACATCAGGTGGCTCAGATAGTCTGTGTCCATTTTGTTATTATTATTATTATTTTTATTTTTATTATTATTATTATTATTATTTCTCGTTTTTTTGTAGTATGTACATCACATACCTAATGGCATTCGGGAAGTAAACTAGAGGTTGAAGTTGAATGTGATGTTTAAGAGAGTCTGGACTGCTTAATTTTAATTTCGTTTTTATGAAATATATATTTTTTTTTTTGAAAAAATTGACGATATTATTTTTGTTACTCACACAATTTAATTTTTTTCTTGACCTTGAATTTACAAAGGCGCAAAAAGTGGTTTCAACGACCAAAGCCAGCCTTGTAACAAGTAAAACATGCTTTCATAAGCTTAATTTATTTCTGTTTCTGTGTTTACAGTAGCTTTAGGTAATAGCAACACCTTTCAGTTGGTTGTGAAAATTCAAAGATAATCTTGTTCTCCATGTGACCATTGATAATTATAATCGTATACTGACTGGAATGTGTATCATATGAATAACTGCAATCAGCGTTCTCTTTCGTCTCGTGGATTTTATCGATACGGAGGTGTCCTCATTGTTCTGAAAGAAATGTAAGTGTTGTAAAATCCAGGAATAATATTAAGCAATTTGGTGCGCTCAATATATTGAAGTGAGCGAAACTGGACTGTCTTTATCGTGCAAAGATTGCAGAGGTGTAAGTTTTATTGCACTGTATCGACACCACCATTGTCGGAATGTGAAACTTTGTTTGAACAAGTGCCCCACGTTCTTAACTTACTTCCAGGTGGAAAGAAATTTATTATTTTGGGCGGTGATTTTATTATTGTTGATTTTTTGTCATCATGCCGTGGGAGACTGTAGCTACTGAATGTTGTTGGTTTTAATGTTCAGCACGTATGTCCCAACTCATATTAATAATTCTCTATTTATAGTATCGACAATTTGAAGCGTGACTACTCAAGATTATTTTACCGAAATATTGGTCAATTTTTGCTTAAATGAAATAAATAATTTTTGGAAATACTCCACTCTGTATAATTAATTATTTTAATACATGATATACAGAAAAGGTCACAAAGAGCTTATCAGTCTCAAGCAACATGTTGTTTATGTATTTTTAGGACAATTGGTAGAGGGGATTCAATTGCATTTACCGATTACCTTGTTTATTAACATGTTAAGTTGAACAATACGCCGTAGAACTTGAATATGAATATGAAGAGTATTTTTCGATTAGGTTTGATATACATACACTTTGAGGTCGAATTTGTACATAAAGTCATTCAACTACACTCATTTGTTATTTTTTCTTGTTATAAGTATCAATTTTCTTTAATTCAGAAGAAACATATATAAATTGTATTACAAAAGTAGAAATATATTTAGAAAGGCCATAACTGCAGGGGCCCTTTAAAACACTGCACCATCTTGTCTAGTATATAGGAAAAAACCTGCAGAATAAAAAACCTCCATCACAGCGCCACAAAACTAAAGGTCTTTAGTTGTTAAGATCCAATCAACAGCCTTTCGAATTAAATTACGTAAATCTATATATCCTAACTTAGCTAGAGGATATTCTTCAACAATATGTTTAACTGATTCAATCTCAGCTCCGCAATCACAAGCTGGACTCGCAATCACATTCCATTGAATAAGACGATTCAATTACACCAATTTTTTCTTGGGTGTATAAAGCCAGGCACTTTCATCAAAGGATCGTCTATTAATTATTTCTATTATGTTTCTTTTCTTGTACCTGTCATGTAGTTTCATACGAATATATATAATTCAGAAGAGTATCTATATAATATAAATTTGAGGACGGCGGGCGGCTTATCAGTTTTCTTTTTAAACATGCTCAGAATTACTCTGAATTTACAGGAAGCCTACAATAAGAAAACTGAATCTTGTAACCACAGGTTCAATCTTAGCAATTGTTGTTTAAGAGAGTAAATGCTGAAGAAGTAGCAACTCATGTTAGTTACTCTATTGTTTAACAAAAATCGACACTTAGGGTAGTTCTTTTTCGCCCTAGATGAATCAACAGATGTTTTAGATTCTGCTCAGGTGTTACATTTTATTCGAGGGATAGATAAAAATGATGTATCCGAGGAGCTTCTTGACGTTCATAGCATTCACGGCATAAATCACTCGTGAAGATATTTTAAAGGAGTTGAAAATTCTGTTCAGAAAGAAAGTCTTCAATGGTAAAACTTAAAGTCTATCGTTATCGATGGCTACAAAACATGTATTAAAAAAATAAAGAAAGGTCTTATTCCTCCCATATCAAAGGCTGTGGAAATTGACGGTGGTTTAAAATTATTATTCGTACGTCATTCATCAACAGTTTTTGTACGGAAAATGATGTGTCAGAATTTTTAAAGCTAGGCATGTCAGCTGTCAATTCCGCAAGATTATTGAAAAGTTTGGAGAATAACATATTTTACTGCAGTACAATGGCTTATTACACACTCTTAAACATACCAAAGTTCATATTTATGTATTAAACTTTGCCAGTCCTAACTCTGGATGAAATGTGAAGGAAAGTGTTGTTTTATTAACTTTTATCTGACTATTATAATTCTCTTGTTTAATTGCTTGTTTTATTATTATTATTAATTTGGCAAAATACTCAAGAAAAAATGGTTTGAGTTATTCTATAGATAGTCACCTAATTATATAATAAAAATACTAATTGAAGTAGCAAACAGTTTTGGTCAGGTTAGAGATACATAAAAAAATAATTCTTGTATAGTTTTATGTATATATACATTCATATTAAATGACCTACCCTATTGAAGCGAGTATATATACTTTATAAACACTTACAATAAGTAATTTTCATATACTCGCCTCAATAAGGTAGATCACCTAATATGAAAAGCACTATGTACAATATATATCCTAAGTTTTATGTATTTATACATGTATATATCCCCAGAGAACGGGAGCGCAAGTCGGCCGGCGAAGATATGATTAATTTTTTGTCATTAGGGTCAGAGCGCAAATAGGTCGATTTCAGGTAGGAGCGCAAGTGCGCCGAGCGCAAGTGACCCGTATTCTTTTATACAGATTCTGATTTTTCTTAAATATAAGCTATAACCTTATCCCTATAAAAGAAAAACAAGAGATTTGCCAGGAGAAAAGAAGTTTGAATACACTGATAGAATTCACGTATACTTATAAAGTACGTGCTGTTATGAAAATAAATGAATATATTAAAGATAATACAAATTATCATTATTTTTATTAGTTATGTTGCTGGAACAGTACACATCATAATCTATTTGGCAATGCCTAACGTATGGCAATACTACAATTATTTTATACTAAATAATTATGTTGCCACAGCAATATATAATACATACGGAGTACATAAATAATTTATTTGAATGTAATCTAACAGAATTATAAAACAAACATTGTTATGTGCACAACTAACTTGTCTAAAGCTGCAAAATCCGATTATACCCGCAAAAATTGCTCTTTTCATTTTCGTCTTTTTCGCCTGAACGACCCCCATCAATACAAAAAAAAACTAGATTTTTCAGAAAGTCATAAAACGATCGTTAAAAAAATCCCATTCCTATTTCCTCCATTAAGTGCTTCGTTCACTGAACGTAGAGATACGAACGGATGGATATCATATTGTTACGACCTAATATTCCGGGTAATGTATGAGAGCAACGCCTAAATAAAGACCGAGTCATTTTTATAACCACTAAAAAGTCGTGGACGAAGGAACGGGAAAAAAACGGCATCATCAAGTAGGCAGAGGCAGTTGAAGCAGGCGAATGATGCCGCTCCTCACTTTTTTATTGCCGAATCGTCGTAAAACACGAAGAGAATGCCACATATCCGTCACCACCCGACATGACATATTCTCCTTGTACTCGATGACGAGCCGAGGCATTTTGATACTACTTTGAATCTCTCCTACACACTATATTATTTATTGTCTTGCATTTTTATTACGTGAAAAAATTAAAATATTTAAGATTGTGATTATAGTTGTCTGTTTTTGCACTAATAATTTAGGGAGATTTTGTTATAAAAATGTATCCATGGGTAATCCCATTGGTAGTCAGTTATTGTTTAAAATTTAGTAGCTATAGGACTGATTAAGGGCTTTTCTTTTTTAACTGTTACTTGATGTGATTCAGTACAATGTAAAGATTCGAAATCATAATGGGAGGTCCTGTGTTAATTTTACCCGTGGGTTAATAAAATTTACCTAATTAATTAAATATCAGTGCCAAGCAATAAATAACTATTACAATTTTGAAACACTGAAAAACTTATTTTAAAATTATTTAAAATTTAATTTATGAAAGATTCTTGCAAATTGTTGCCTTTTACATCCTCCGATCTTGTTTTTCTTAATGTTATGTTCCTAGCACCCCCGAAAATAACAATACCCATTTTTTCTTTTGGCAGCAAAGATATGTTTTGAGGATTTATATAGAAAAAAATAATTACCATGCATTGACATTCCAATTGATGCTTAGTTTCACATCTGGAACGGCTTCTACGGTATTATGATCGAGTTGTAATCTGTCGTGTGCAGCCCATCCACGGGTCTAAAGCTTAATAAAGCTTGTTAATACCACTGAAGCTAAACGAATTTCTAATCTTCTTCTTCTTCTTCTTCTTCTTTCTATTAGGATTTCTCCTGTTATGTAACCAATCCCTATAAACTGTCTCTCCATCTTTTCCTCGGTCTTCCTGTCCTTCTTCTTCCAAGTGGTCTGCTGTCTCTTGCTATTTTTGGCAATCTCGTTGCTCATTCTAGACACGTGGTCCTCCCAGTTTTGTCTTCGCTCTCTTGTCCATATATCAATCTCCGTTACCTGACATGTCTCTCTTATATTTTCATTTCTAACTCTGTCCCATCTGGTTTTTCTTGCTATTCTTCGCAGGACCTTCATCTCCGTCGTTTGCATTTGCCTTCTGGTTTTAGCCGTTTGTGACCTTACTTCGGCCCCATAGGTCAGTATGGGCCTCAATGCACTCTTGTATATTCTTGTTTTTGTATCAATTCTCAGGTACTTGTTGTTCCAGATTACGTCGCTCATGCATCCAGCGAGTCTATTCGTTTTCGTAACTTGTTCATTTGTTTCTTTGTCTATGTCACCCGAGCTTGTTATTACTGTGCCCAAGTATTTCACCTGCATCACCTGTTCTATTATGACGTTGTCTACAACTAACTTGCATCTAATTGGGGCTTTTGCAATCGTCAATACTTTAGTCTTTTCTGTGGAGATTTTCATGTTATATTTTTTGCATGTGTTATTGAATTGAAGTAACAGTCTCTGTAAATTGTCCTCATTCTCTGCTATCAATATAGCATCGTCTGCATAGCATAAAATAGTAATGTTATTTCTTCCCATCCTATATCCCCTCATGTTTTTCAAATCAGATTTTTATATTCAGCTGGTTAAAGTACCGTAACAACATAATAATTATATTAAGAAGCATCATAAATGCTGATCTATAATTTTATTAAATGTTAGCACTTTTGATTTTTGCTTATTAAGGGAGTTTAAAGAACTTAATTTAACGTAAACGTGAAGAAAATTAAGAAATAATTCTTTTAAAAATCATATATAAGTGCTTTATTCCTAATTATAATTATAAAAAATGTGTAGCAGATGCCCCATATTTAATTAATATTGTACACGGCTTTACCTTCAAGTGAAGTAGTAGCTACTCATCGGTTGAATCTCATTAATCAGTTCCGGGTAGATGGTCAATCCACTGTTGTCTTTTCACTTATAGCCTTGTATGTGTTTTTGCTTTCCCCATAATCTCTTTTCATTCTATCCTGCAATGTTTCTCTTCAACTTTCAATTTTTAATACTCTAATAGAGTATATCATTTGATCCTACCGTCTTATCTTCGGCCTACCTCTTAATCTCCTTCCTTGGTTTTCACTTAGTAATTCTTATTACCAATGCCTTCTTTTCTATTGATGTGTCCATACCATCGTAATCTTGATTCTTTTACCATTCTCATTATTATATCTTCACCTTCTAATATGTCATTAATCTTACAATTCAAGTCACATATCCTCCTTATAACCTTCCACTCAAAAATTCTCGTCTCTTTTCGTTAGGCGCATAGTTCTGACGCATAGGTTACCACTGGTCTAAACTTGTAAAATACCTTGAATTGTTTGTGATATTTTACAACTTCTATTGTTTTCGTTATTAACTATTATCTAGCAAGTATCTAAAGTTTTCCACTGCCTCAAATTTGAATCTGTTCTTCTTGCAGGCAACTTGTAGTACTTCCAGTTGTTCTCGTATACATCTGTCATTTCTTCTTAAGTAATTAAGCACCTTTTTCCAATTTATTCTTTCATCTTTTCCTTTGAGACATACATAATTAATGAGTATAACATAACAGGACCCTTCGAAACGCGTTTTTTCTTGTCTCTAACCTCTTCCACTGTCTACAAAAGTTTCATATGTATTGCATACATTTCACGAATTGTTTAATTTCTTAGAATATATTTAAATTTATACTAATATTTAGCAGTTCGTGTAACAAATTTAAACAAAGACTGACAACTACCAAAGTATATTCGCTAAAACCTATAAAGTAAGACTAGATGCCACAGAGATATTAATCTTAATCTGATGTATACTGTGATAACTACGACATTTAGTATTACGTCTTCTTCACTCCCTTCCTTCAATTCGAGTATTTTTTACAATTACCAATAGGCATCATTCCATTTACCAAGTCTTTCTGGCATATGAAGATCAAAGCTAGAAGATAAGTACGAATTTTCCTATTCTATAACTGCGTACATTATATACTCTACTCTCACTATTATACAGTATAATCCGCTTTTAACGAATACTGGATATAGCGAGATACCGGTTGTAACGAGCACATGGGCATAAAATTTGGTTTTGAATGCAAGCCCCTGTATATAAATTTCCGTATATAGCGAGACCGGATATAACGAGATTCCGGTTATAAGATATGGATATTTTAGAAAAAACCTGTTATAACGAGGATATCGATCGCGCTCGTTGAGAAATCCGAACAGGAGGTCAGGAGGGAGTAATCGGAAAAATATCAGTCGCTTTAGAACTCTTGACGAAGCATGTCGTCTTCCAGTAAATTAAAACGGAAGCAATTTACCGTTAGCCAAAAAAAAAGAAATTTTACAAAAAGTTCATGATGGTGTTACCAAAGCACAAGTGTGTAGAGACTATGATTTGTCCAGTTCGACCTTGTCAACCTTTTTAAAAAATGAAGCAAAGTTAAAACATTCTTCTATTCAAAACACCAACAGAAAAAAACAGAGAACAACGGAGAAAATGGACCTAGATGAAGCCCTTCTGAATTGGTTCCGCATTCAAAGAAGTGCAAACATTCCACTTAGTGGGCCTATTTTGAAACAAAAGGCAACCCAATTTGGCATTTCGTTAGGTTATGGAGCCGATTTTGAATGTTCGATGAGTTGAATAAACCGATTTAAACAAAGACACAACATAAATGCAGGCAGAGTTGTTGGGGAAGCAAAATCTGTGGACCGCACTGTTACTGAAAAATGGTTATCTAACACGTGGCCTCACCTAAAACATGGTTATGCTGATTCTGACATTTTTAATGCCGATGAAACCGGCCTTTTTTATAAATTAACACCCGATAAAACTCTTAAATTCAAAGATGAAAAGTGCTCTGGGGGTAAACTATCGAAAGAACGGGTGTGCAAATGCAGATGGTTCCGAGAAACGAAAGCTACTGATAATTGATAAGGCCAAGAAACCACGTTGTTTTAAACACATAAAGTCTTTACCTGTGAAATATCGTGCAAATAAAAATGCGTGGATGACATCCGACATTTTTACTGAGGAACTATTTGACTGGGACTCACAACTCATTAAGAAAAATAGAAAAATCCTCCTCGTTGTCGACAACTGTGCAGCACACCCAAACGTACCTAATTTGAAGAATATTAAATTGGCATTTTTACCTCCAAACACAACTTCAGTGCTACAACCGATGGACCAAGGAGTAATAAACTCCTTAAAATTTCATTTCCGAAAAACACTTGTGCTACACTTGATAGATGTCATTGAAACAGAGACAGAAAGCAGTATAACACTCTTAGACGCCATTCGCTTTGTGGACCGAGCCTGGCATAATGTTACGCAAGCTACAATAAAAAATTGTTTTAAGCACGCTGGTTTCGTAGGGGAAGTTACGGCATCTGAAGAAGGATGGCAATGGGATGACGAAGTACCCCTAAGTGAACTTTGTGTCTCATTAAACACTGAACAAATAAACTTTCAAGAGTTTGTTCAGGTTGATAATTCTGTATGGACCTGTGGAATTCCTACCGATGATGAGCTAGTTGATGATGCTTATAAAAAACACAATCAACGTGCACTTGACACTGCTGAATCTGAGGATGAAGAACCAGTCTTATTACCAGAAAAAATCTCACGTCTAGATGCTAGGAGGTGTCTGTCGAACTTGCGAATCCGAAGCTACTTTAGACAGTGCTGAACAATCTTTCAACTACTTATCAAAATTGGAAAATTTAATTGATGTGTCAGTGTTAAATGAGAAGCAATTGAAAATCACAGATTATTTTGGTTAATTTATATCATAATATTATTTTCTAATACATTATATAATCACCATGTAGTTACCTTTTCAATAAAACGTATTTTTTGAAGTAACCGTTTTTAACGAAGTCCGCTTATAACGAGATAATCCCGCACTCCCGTGCGTGCTCGTTATAACCGGACTCTACTGTATATGCTGGCCGCCGAGGTATCCGAGTTACTTCCTATATGAATCAGTGACTAATTTTCAGCAAAAATGATTCTATTCACTTTTCCCGAATTCCTAACGGTTTTGAAATATCTGAGTTTGAGCTGATGTAAATTACTCGAAGGATTATGAAAAAATTTGGTTTATTTTAAAGAAAGTGTAATGACAGGGCAATTATTAAAGCTGCTCATTGTGACCACCGCCTTGTGCAATGCATAACTCAATCTTCCGTCGGAGCTCTCATGCCCAGTTGTAGTTCTCCGTATTGTTTTTCACCTCATAAAATGCTCCATGAATCTTATGGATGAGGTGGTCCCTATTATTAGGCTTTCCCGTTGAATAGGTAAATGTCATCACATGTCCCCACATGAAAAAATCTAGTGGGTTGAGATCTGGAGATCGCGGTGGCCAAGCAATGGGACCACCACAATCTATCTATGGATTTGGATCCTGTTGATTGAGGAAATTAATGAACACCTCTTCCATAATGACCTCAAGTAGTAGAGCTAGATCGTTTTCAAAATAGCTCGGTACATTTCGCTGTTTAAATTTCCGTCAAAGATATGTGGTCCGATAACTTCCTGTGGAAATAGGTTTCTCGAACAGCATGAGGGCTTTTAATTGCCCAGAGATGTTCATTGCGAAAATTGTCGATTCCATCTTTTGTAAATGTGACATCGTCACAGAAAAGGGTCCTTGAAAGAGTATCCAGATGACTGTTCCTCCTTTCACAGACGAACTCTTGGGGGAAGTTCCTGGAGGAGAAGTTCTTGTACCGGTTGATAATGATAGAGATGCAGTCCGTATTCTCGCAAAGTGTCTTGCACATCCGTCTTAGTTTGTCCAGTAAGTGCAGAAATCCTTCTCGTACTAACACCAGGATCATTTTCAACAACCTCAAGCACTTCTGCAACATTGTTTCTTCGCATAAGTTCTCATTCACAAGTCGATTTAGGGAACGCACCTGTTGATCGAAGAGTTGTGAAGGTTCGACTGAACATTTGCTTATCTGGAAGACGGCGGTTTGGGTGTCGTCGTTAATATTCCCTAACTGAGGGTGATTGCAATATCCACACTCGAAAATCATGCCCACCTATTCTTCATTTGAGTAAATTACAATCATGATTTAACACATATAACACAATAGAAACTAACTGTCAGTGATGACAAATAACGAACTGATAACCTAAAAAAAAAATATTATGAGCTATCCATATGACCTGCCAACTTCAAAATCCGATATTTCAAGAACCGTTAGGAATTCGGGAAAAGTGTTTATGTGCGATTTATACGTATGAATATAATATGTGGCAACGTGGTACCCCTACTGTCTGTCACCAATGCCGACAACAACCGACATCACAACGATATTCTCCGATCCCGACCCAGATTTTGCATTCAATGTTTAGGTGGGAACACGTTGTGGTCCATGGCCGTCATCATCAAATGGCCTCCGCGATCTACTGATCTCTCTCTAAATGATTTTTTTTGTGGGGATATTTGAAAAATATTGTTTATACCCATGAAGCTGGTAGAACAGAAAACACAGTTGTGTTAAGAGAAAAAATAAGTGAGGCTGCTAATTCAGTAACTGCTCACATGTTAGAAAACGTAAGAGTAAATTTCTACGACCGCCTATGGTAATGTCTTGCTGTGCAGGGAGGAATCCTTTTTTATTTATTTTATTAGGGTTATTTTTTAATTTTATTAGAATTACGCTTTTGTTTGTGTCATGCAGCGTGAACGTACCTTAATAATTATCTGCATTTACTGAAAGGAAAAAGAAAAACAAATCCTTGCAACTCGTAAATATTATTTCTGAACGCATTAGAAACACACGAGTCGGTGGTTTAATGGTTACTGCTAAGTGCCAGGGCTGCCCGTTCGAAAATGTACTGATATTTTAGTTGAAAACGTACTGAATTTGGTAAAAATGTACTGAATGGCGGGAAATTTAAAAAGTTTGTTATAAAAGAATATTTGTTTTATAACGTAATTGTAAAAGAGATAGCAGAAATACAGATTATTGTAATATAAAAGATAAAATAATATCTTAATCATAGTAGGGATGTTTATAGAATGGAAATTAAAACGCACAGACGCCAAATGATTTATAGAGACATATTTCCATATTGATTTTATTGGAAAAACAAATATATATTAATATTGAATTTCAATATTAGTATGATATGATTCAAAGCGCCTGTCATTAATAAGTTTTGTTTTCTTTTCTTCTCTTAATTACAGCATACGACTCAATTTTGTTTGCTAAGGCTTTTATATGTTCGCTGAATATTAAACGTCGGGGAGGGCTGACTAAGTATTGTTTGTACTTGCAAAGCTGCTGAATGATTTAGGAACATCTTTTGTTTGTTATGTCTACTAATAGTGATTTTGTTAATTGTATACGTATGCACATTAACAAATTATGTATTAACGAAAACAAATACATATAGTATAGTAATATAAATAGAATTAATTTCAATATGTGTGTGTGATATAATCATAGATATACGTAAATAATTACATATCTATGGATATGATTCAAATATTATCTAACGTAATTAACACGTTTTGTTAATTTACTTAAAAAAAACTATTTTCTATTAATTTTTATCTTCGTAATTTCGTACTGACACTAACATTTTTGTAGAAGGTAGTACTCACGTACTGAATTTTAACGTTTTGTACTAAATTCAGTGCAATTGTACCGAAACGGCAGCCCTGCTAAGTGCTAACTTGTATTTGCGAGCATGTGTCGGTTGTCGCGTCGTTGGCATTGGAAAGGAAAGTAGGGGTACCACGTTGCCACATATTGCATGGATTGATCGGCTGTGGCTAATGAAAATTGACACATACGGTATAACAGAAACTCTACTTGAAAAACATCCGTCTCAGTTTCGAATTGAACCCGCGACTTGCGATTGCATTAGGAAGACGGGGGATATATCGTATAAACCACCTATACATTCCATCCAGTAAGGAAACAGATGTTAACCATTTTCTAATTACGTACAGATTTTAATTTAAAGTATCAACGGGAAATATCCTTCCTGGGTGGGATTCGAAAATTCCAGATGATAATGATTTAGCAACATATAAGGTTGGCAATAGTTTAAAACCTAATACATCCAATAAATAAAACGTATGAAATACGTATGTTAGAGATCACACAGATTCGATAACAAATTCTGTATTAGACATGCTTAATATAGAATTTAATAAAACCAATGCTTCTTATCGAATTATTCGTTGATATTTGAGAAATACTTGCGAAACCATCGAATATCATTCACTTGCTTGGTATTTTTTAATCACTAAAATGTACCTACTACTACACACGTACTACACGCCGATGGATAATCTATCAAGCGGGACTCGGTAGACAGCGAAACGCATTCGACGACAAATTCTCCGCGCTAGGTATCTATCTCGCTGAAATTACTTGAATTATTCAGCGGCAACTCACCAACTAACCGAGTGAAATGTTAATTACGATACAACTCCGACGGTTCGATAATTCAATTACAGAAATAATTTCGTAGATTACAGTTTTATCAACGCCCGCGTAGCGTAGGTACTTACTGCATTATAAATAGCTCGCGTTCTCGTGGCCTGAACGAAACGAGTGAACTCTCAGAGTAATAATGCTAAGCACTAATGACATACGAAGGAACTTCTTGGCGAAGTTGCAGTCATGGCGGTCTTGTAGAAAGGATTTGGGAAGACGCTGTTGGTTTAAGAAAGATATATCTAGTGCTGTATACAGGCTGTTACAAAAACAACCATAGTCACAATTTTCTTTATTTGGGAAATCAAATAAAACCTTCTCTCGTTCTTATATTTTTTTATAATACAATAATTCACTTGCAATTAAATTAAATATTATTGAACTGAATTTTCACTAAACAGTTCATCTTTCAAATTTAATTCATTTTCCGTCAGAAACTTATTAACATTTTTATATGACGGACTATGGTTGTTTTTGGAGGAAACCTTAGAAGATTAAAAATGAACACTGAAATTTTAACGATTTTATTACAATAATTTTTAAGAATACAAACTCATTTCTTATTTGTTAATTCAGTAGAAATAATTGACAAGTCTGTGCTTTGGCAGATGTTTGTTTAGTTTTCGTCGCCACTACTATTATTATCGTTTCGATTTCCACCTCAATAGGACCAGCAGAACTCGTACCTGGTGGTTCAGGATTAGATTGAAAGCGCTAGGTAGTACTCAACATATTCAGGAGTTTTGAGACACTCAGCTAGATTTCTAAGAAAAGCTAGCTTTTGGGGCTTTATTTGAATTTCCTCTTGATACAAAGGAGACAATGTCAGTTTGTGACAGAGTTAGTGCGATTTAACAACTGCATAGTATGCGAAAGTCCTTTGTTTAAACGTAATCTACATCGGCAGATATTTTAAGTACTGTAAGTCTTTTAATCTTCATTGGTGGTTTAGGATTTGGCATAAAATACGGTTTTAAAGCTTCGGATATGTTAAAAAGTCAGCCTGAAATTTGTTCATTTTTATCATCAAACTAAAATCTGGATCATTTGGTGAACGAGAATGTCCTCGTATGGGGAAGTAATACGTTATGGTTTTGAATACTTTGAGAATATGAACTAATGCGTATAAAAATCTAACCATTAAATACTTTTTATTTTGACCGGAACATCAGTCACTAAACAGCACCAAGTCTTCATTGGTTTATCTACGTTGTTAAAATAATGCATTAAGAATGAAGCTATATCATTCTGGCCCTTTTTTTCCCCAATGGTTTCGTCATAAACAAACATAGTCACATCATTAGTTGCTAAATCGTGCACCACAAAAACGTGATACCATAATTGACTGGAAAAGAAAACTTAAGCCGTCTGAATATGAGGTAAAGACAAATTTTGCATGTAATGAAACGTTATGCACATAATACGTCCTTGTTAAACTTTAAGCTTGCATTGTCTCTTTATCTCATAAAACTTGTCTGTCCTGAGCTGATAAAGATTCTCTTCTGTTTCAATATTCCTCTAGGTCAGTACTTAAATTTAATTTTGATATCAATCGATCACAAATAGTGCAAGTATCAGTCCTAGGCAGACCAAATTTAATATTGAATGACGTTGTGAATGCGAACCAGTAGGTTTTGTAAGAAATATTAATACGATACTTCTCTGAAAACATTTTGTACATAGCTCTTACAGAAAGTGTTTCGGGCAGATATAAACGGTCGGGATTCTTTTTTCTGGAATAGTGAGATAGTCGTGCTTTAAAATATTGAATATGAAGTGTTATCAACTCTAGAACAGGTTCAGGTGTTTTCTTAAATCTATTTTGATGTTTACCTCTTCTCTGCTATGAAGCGATCTGCCTGTTCTAAAAGATGATTTTGTAACCACAAAATCTCGATAACGTGTGAACGTCTGAACCATGTGTGTGAGTAACTTCTGCGCAAGAAGAATTTCCGGCAAAAACAGCCTTTGTCCAGGACTATGGCTGTTTCTGTAGAATCTCGAATGGACAAAGGCTGTTTTTGTAGATCTAGTGAAACTTTGCTATACTGTAACTTCGGACTGTGTATTTTTTTGCAGAAAACGGGTACACCAGTTGATTGGGCGTTCCCCAAACTATGTAAATTAACACTAACAGCGAAATTCAAATTTTTGGACTACGGCTGTTTTTGTAAGAAGTGCACCATTCTATAATTCCTTATTATTGGAACTATGAAGTTAGTTAGATTAGCAAGTTGGTGGCTTTTTTTTTTGTTTTGATTGAAGATTGTGAAGAAAATAATTATTTCCGAGATATTCCCAAAAAATATGTTTACTTATTATGAAAGACTTCAACTGTAAAATTATAAATAAACAAATAAAATGCACGTAAGCTATTTAATAATTATTACAAATATAATCTAATAATCCAATAATGGGTGAAGACTGTGGCTTAAAATTGAAACAAAATGCAAAAAGAAAAATCCCCTACCACAAAAATTAAAAAGATATAAAAAATGTACATACGTAATTTCGGCAACTAAGTTGCCGTCTTCAGTAAAAACCTGTAGAAAAACAAAAAAGAAATTAAACGTAGTGTTTTTGGCTGAGGTGTAACCTTAGAAGATATGCTCTTTACACCAAATCACCAGTGGTATTACATCAGTATTATCCCACTGGTCTTGTTATCTTGTAATTTCTCTAATGTTCTCATTACAATTTCGTGTTTAGTTTGAGCGGATAGTTTTAGTATTACTGGGTCAATGCTTGAAATACCTATATATCGATGCTTGAAAGATTTTTATCTGATACAAGAATGTGCAGTATTGCAAGGTCTTTCTTTAATTAATAATGTAGTAGGTTCCTTAGCTTTATTATCGAGACAGATAAACTTTACCCTCAAACCAAGAACTGCGTTCTCGGCTGGTGCGGTTTTATTATCTAGAGCATAGGTCCCCATACGCTTTGTGTCTCGTAGACCAGTTGCCATATTTTTCGGTTTTGGATAGACTCCCTGCTTACCTGATATGGTTTTTTTCTAAATCCATCAACTTCAAATGTGTTTTGACATCTGTTATAGTGCTACTCTCTTTGAAAGGTTTAAATTTCTAACTATAGTGGGGTGTAGTATGAAAAACTGAAAAAAAACATGTGAAGTTATATACATTTATTAATTAAATTCAAATTAAAACGAATCAAATTAAAATTTAGTATTTGTTACATAAAATAATGAAGCGAAAATAAATACTTTTAATGGGAGGAATGAATCTGATGCTTTAATAATACATTTTCAACATTTGACGTCAGTTTAGTTAGGTTTAATCTCAAATAGCATTGTTAATGATGACCAGTCTGTTTTTTTTTTGTTAGGAGATTGCCAAACGCGCTGCAATTAAAAACTTGTTCGCGATATTCCATAATACAGGATAAGTAACAGGTATGTCTTTTTGAAACGAGAATTGCTGATATCCATTTCTAAACTGTACCTTATGTTTTTCGTTTGTGCTTATTCCGATCAGTTTCTCTTGTAATGACATTCGTTTCATTAGTGTCACCATACGGATTGATTAATCACTGTGGTATTACCATAGTCAACACATCATCACCTAGTTTCAAAATATTAATAGAGAGCATTTAAATGTTAAACATACGTTGAAACGTCATATTTCTACAGTTTGTCTGTGACAAATTGGGGAACTGGAAAAAAGTTCGCCGTCCAATGTTTTGCTTCATTAGTTTAATTCTGGCAAGAAAGCTGAAATGATGGACTTTCTTTTAATCAAATTTAGACTGTCACCTTGTAAGTACAAGTTAACCTAATTAAAGTTGGTAAACAAATCTGTTAAATAGACAATGCCTGGTTTCCCCTTGATTAAATTTTGTTTTAAAAATGGATCTTTAGCATCCAGAAACTCTAAAATGGTCTCAAAAAGTGCTCAAAACCTTGTCAAACGTAAGCTTTTCGACAGCCAGCATACTTCAGTATGAAGTGTAAACGATGAAAGTTCATTTTCTTCACACAACTGCGCAAATAACCGCGTATTCAACGCGTTGCTTCGGATTCGGTTTACTCCATCATGCCGCCTCTACACATCGCCGCGATATGTAGACAGTTTATTCGGCAAATATTTGATATTCGCCAATATTCGCGCCGAACACCAACGCCGATCCTTTCGGAGTCGGTTTTCGTTTCACACATCAAAGAAAATTCGTATCCGAACACAAATAACCTGATTACACATCGTATACTGAAGTGAGATGAATACCTATATAATTAATAGATAAATTCGTAAACATAACCTATAATTTAAAGATTTCAAATTAAAAAAGGTATTATTCTGTATACGTTAATGAATTATGGCGGAGTGGAGTAATGACTTAATACTCGAATAATAATTGCAAGTACTCATATAGTATAATGCAGCAGCAATTTGTTTACCTTCCATCATTCTATCTTCTTTTCAACGCGAATATGGCGAATACGATGTGTGGATAGGCAATTCGTTCATATTTGCGCACGAATTATTTGACGAAACATTCGTATCCGAATCTTCGGCGAATACATTCGGCGATGTGTAGAGGCGGCATCAGAGTGTATTGCGACCACAGAGTGTATTGCGACCACAAAGCGAATGCCTACAACTTACACAATTTTATGAAATATACTAATTTAATTTAATTAATATGTAATTGGGTGAAGTAAATGGAATAAAATAGTCCACTATAAAATCCCTATTTACTAATATTATGATTACGAAAATAAGTTTGTGTACAAAACCGTAGTGTATTGTCGATCGGTTTGTTACGTCTTCAGGCAAAATATAAGCAACAAATCTCCGTGATCTTGTGCACAGATAAAGTCGGAGGTCTAGCTAGCTGACATAGGCTTCCATTTTTTTTTTGCAAAATAAAAACTAACACGCGGAAAAAATAAAAACGAACACAGGCGAAGCTGCTGCAACTACTAGTTTATAATAGTTCTTAAACAGTTTCATATATCAAAAAATATTCCTAATAACTTAAATTTTAATATAAGTCTTCATCACGTTTCATTAACATTTATGAAAAGATTTTTATTTCATAGGTAGTTTTATCATTTATATAGATAAATATATGTCTTTATATTATAAGGAAGTATTATGTAAGTAAATAGGGACTATATGTGTATGTGGATTATTCCATTCATGGCAACCCAAAATTAAAGTCACGTCCTGCTTAAATGAGATCCACTGTCGTGAGCCCCCATTTACATCTCTAGGACCTCCATTTTTTTTTTTGCTGTCATGGACCCCTTGCAAGTCGTCGTCAACCCCTGGGGATCAATATAGACTACTTTGGGAATCACGGATCTAGAGCTAGAACTAGCATTTTTATAAAGTCACCTATTTCAGATGTGGTAACTTATATTGTCGATATTTTTTCTGATCGTCTTACTAAAGTAATAATTTTTGTTTATTATTAATGGTTCTATTTATATTATACAACATAATATATAATATTTAATTATCCTGTAAATATTGTGTAGATTATGTTGTGCAGTAATCTGATTATTTTGTTGTTTGTCAATTCATCATAATAATGCGGCTCTTTTATGTATGCACTCGATAAAGCAACATTATGTCCTCGCTATTTAAGCAATTTTATACCACTTAATTGAACGTACCACTAAAAATTTCTTGTATGTGAAATAACTATGATATATCACCACAAAAAATTCTATATAAATGAGATACATACATTCTGAACTTTCTACTTAATAAATACTTTCTGTCGTATATGTATGTGTATAAGAAATTGTTTCTGTTACATAATTAATTTTATTGCAATGCTTTTACGCTTATCTTAATGCTATTTAAATGGGAAATACGAAATGAGTATAAAATTTGTTGTTATTCTTGTTGGAATGTGAATTAACTCACGTATTAATGATTTGCGCCTACCTGTTGATGATCTTGCTTCGCTCCTGCTGTTCTTATGGAAAAAGACCGGAACCCAACAGCTGTTGTCGGCGAATTTTACACCAAATCGAACCTACTCACGGCCGCATAGAGCTTAATGAGAAGCCAGCCAGTAGTAGTTGTCTTCAGGAGTCGATACCGTTATTGCCCAAGCTATTTCCGCCACAGTTTCTAAAACAGCATTCGAAATAATGAGATAACATTAACAAATACTTAATGCTATGTTTAGGTCTTAATGGTTTGAACATTAAGTATTATCGAAATAAGTAATATGCTTATGTAAATTGGACGTTGACGTGAATCAATCTGCGAACTAACGGACTGCCTTTTCCGAGTAGGTATTATGCACTTTTAATTATTAATTGCTTCCACTATTCCACTAATAATATTTTATCTACTACTAACAGCTAGTTGCTTCAATAAATAATTAGTATCTGATTCAAACAATCTATATATATATAACAATATATATAGTCTGATTCACGTACACTAGCGATCACGGAAATTTGGCCAAACAGGAAAATTATAAATAACTTTTGATAAATTATACTCGTTTCAACAAATTCTCACACGTGGCATTATTCTAATTAATTTTTGGATTGTTTTGTCCGATATATTGTTCCATTCGTTTTGAAGACTACTACAATGTTGTTTTTTCGAAATGGGACTAGTTTTTTTCACTCTACTCTCGATTTGTCCCAAATCAACTCGATAAGGTTCAAGTAGGAACCTTGGGGCAGCCAAGTCGTTATTTGTAAAATGTTTATCGTTTGTTTGGGTCAAATAATCCTTACGTATTTTGGCAATACATTTTGGATTATTGTTCCATTTGGTTTGCGCTGATTTTTACTTGATCCAATCAGCGCAAACCAAATTTTACCACATATAATTAAATGCAACAATATGTACAATTAAAGCATGGCAAAATACTAACAGAAGAAATAAATATTATCTTACTATTAATGGGATCAAAACATCCAAAGTTCAACAGTAACGATCTTAATATAATATCGTAGATCGGGCAACCAATTATACACACCCTTTGTTCAGCATGGGCCGAAAGAGACGTACAGAATTTGCAATAAAAAGGAATTGAAGACTATTCAGAAACGATGCAGAGGCTACTAAAGAATATGAAAAATATACATCTATTATAATGGCTTCAGATCCCTTCAGTATGTGTCATCATCTGGTGTACCACAGGGCTCGAATCTGGGTCCTCTTTTATTTAATCTATTTGTTAACGATCTTATTAGCACGATTCAGTGTCCTGTTTTGGCTTATGCTGACGATATAAAAATTTATCATAGAATAGCGACTTCTTCGGATGTCGATATACTTCAGCGAAACTTGGATATAATTTTTGCCTGGTGCAAGAGCAATAAGCTATATCTTAATATAGACAAGTGCTGCTCTGTCACTTATACTAGGAAGATAAATTTCATTCATTCAGAGTATCATATTAACAACATATATATATCTACTTTGTCATCCGTTAAAGACCTGGGTGTTTTTTTTGATTCTGCACTTACGTTTTCTGAGCATATATCATCCGTTACCGCTTCTGCGCATAGAATACTTGGCTTCATTATTCGTACCTGTAATTGTTTTACTAACTTACAAACGATATGTTCCCTTTTCTATGTCCTCGTTATCAGCAAACTAGAATACGCATCTGAGGTGTGGTTCCCGATATACCATGTGTACTCGAACGCAATTGAACGGGTGCAAAGAAGGTTCCTGAAATACCTATCCTTTAAACTAGATGGCTTCTATCCGATTCAGAATACTGACTACGGCGCATTGCTCTTGAGACATAATTTTAGAGCACTATCCGAAAGAAGAACTGACACCAGCGCTTCCTTCATGAATAACTTACTCTTCAGTGTATTGGATGCTCCGGAGTTGCTTTCTAGAGTGAACATCCTGGTTCCACGTCTTCAGTCGAGGGCAAGCAAGTTAATTATGGTTCCGACGCCCAGGACGAATATTCTATACAAAGCGCCCTTATATCACGCTGCTATGAATTTCAATAATCGTCATGAGTAACTTGTGCGATTTTAGTGTCAATTTTCCAATTTATTAATTGTTGTTTTTGTTGTAATCATGTGATACATCATTTCATAATTTGAACATTGTATTCGGTAACCAAATAAGTTCATGCGGTTTTTTATGGTAAAATATAAATATTTATTAAGAAACAATAGTACAATATTATTCATCAAAGTAATTACCATCACACTCAATGACCTTTTGCCAACGTGACACCAATTTTTTTATGCCGGTATTGTATAACTCTACGTATTTTGAATCAAAAAATTGACGGACTGCGTCTATTACATTAACTCGAGTTTTAAACTGCCTATGTCTCATACAGTTGTCAAGAGACAAAAAAAGATGGTAATCACTTGGCGAAATGTCAGGGGAATATGGAGGGTGTGGCAATATTTTCCAGCCAAGTTCACAAATTTTTTCCCGGGTCACTTTTGCAGTATGCGGTTTGGCGTTATCTTGTAAGAATATCACTTTCTTTCGATTGATTAAAGAAGGCTGTTTTTGGATGAGTGCTGCTTGTACTCGCTGAAGTTGTTCACAATACAAGTTCGCAGTGATGGTTTGGCCCTTTTCCAAAAACTCATAATGGACTATTCCATTTGCTGTCCACCAAACATACAATAAAATCTTGTTTGGGTGCAAGGAAGCCTTGGGAGTATGAGGTATTGCATCAGTAGGCGACAACCAATGATACGAACGCTTAGAATTTGAGTATAATATCCATTTTTCGTCGCAGGTTAACAACCGATCAAGAAATGGTTCATTATCGTTGCGTGAAATGTTTGCCGAACAAATGGTAAGACGACTTAATTTGTTATCATTTGACAATTCATGTGGAACCCATTTGCTCAACTTCCACGTCTTTCCTAGCTGATGAAGATGCAAACGAATGGTTTCGTCACTCACATTGAACCTTTCTGCAAGCTCTAGGCACGTTGTACTGGAATTTGCCTCCACAACCTGTTGAAGATCCTCGTTGTTAATGATCTTCGGTCTTCCAGAGCGTGCTTCATCGGTTAAGTTGAAATCTCCCGAAGAAAATTTCTTGAACCACTTCTGTGCTGTTCGATCACTTACGACATCATCTCCGAATGCGGTACATATTTTTCGCGCCGCCACTGCAGCTTTAGTACCAAGTTTGTACTCATAGTGTAAACAACCTCGAATTAAAGTTTTATTCGTTTCCATTTTCAACTATTCAAATTAATAATTAAATAATTGTCACGAAATGTGTATGTATTAAATGACAGAAGGATTGATACTAAAGTGGATGACAGATAACAGACAATTGCTATCGATCAACAACTTAAAGAATATTCATGGCACTCTGCTGTATACAAAAACCGCATGAACTTATTTGGTTACCTGATATTATCGAGCATTTCTGTAATTGTATTGCCCCATTTGGAGTTTTCTGTTGGGTAATTAATAAAGTTATTATTATTATTATTATTATTATTATCTATACAGGCTGAAATTTTAAACCGAAGGTGAAATGACTGGATTGGTCATTGTCAGAGTTAATTAAATTGCGTTTATTTCTGTGTCTATAAATATTCTAGTAATTACCTAATTCTCTATAATTATTTACTATTCTAATTCATCTACGAGTTTAAAGCATACTGTGACCTGTGTTCCAAATATCACTGAGCAACACTTGACTTTTCTTATCAAGTCGTTCATAAATGTGCAAGATATGCTCTTTGTAACGAGATGAAATTGAACGTTTTGATTGCTCACCTATTATTTCGATTTATTTAAGGTAGTAATGTTTTTTTTATTAAACTTACGTTTCCTAATGAGCTTAGATACTATTTCGGAATTAAAGCATTGTATATTGCGGTTGTTTTGATTAAATCAAGTTATTTTCCATCTCTACCCTTTATAAATGAAAAACTTAACACTGGATTATAATCACACTCAAGATTGTTTACTTAATGCAAGGTATTTCTTTCCTGTATTTTGTCGAATTCCTTCAACATTTTACAAATTACGCTTTATAAAATTTGTAATATAGATTGAAATGAGAAAATTAATATCAATAATTGACATTTTTAATGATCTTATGTACAACTACATATACTTAAAAATGTTTATAAGAATCGTCAAGCATTATGTAATTTTAAATATGTTTTAGGACAATTGTATGTAACAAAATAAATAATATACGTGTGTATATTCTATTAAGATCGCGCATTATGTAATTCTTTTAATAAAAATTCCTTTTGTATGGAATCCTTACGTAATGTCGATTTGAACGTTTCCGATTTTGTATCTGTTTTTGTTGGATAATGTTTGCGCTAATTACTTGACGTGTATATGTTTGTAAGAAACGAAATAATACTATGTAACGACTTTTCATTCTTCATTCTTGTGTTAAAAGTTGTAGTAGCTACAGTTACTAACAATAGTACCGGCCAGCTTGCAGCTTATCAATGCTAAAGTAACCAAGAATGAAAATTAACGTGTAGTTTAATTTGTAGTTATAATCATGTACTATTACTCTGTAGGTCTAGGAAAACGAAAAATAATAAATATGTCAATAATAAAGTACATAAGCATGCAGCCATTTGATATTTCGCAGAACCCATTATGAAAACTCTTCCTTTTAATCTGAAACATTCACAACTTTCAGTTATTATATATTTTATATGTACATAATTCAGCAAAAATAATGGCATAATTTTTATCATGTGTATAATCCTCAAAAGTGACTGGCGGACAATTTCTGTAGATGTTCACTAGTTGTATATGCTTGTAATTGAAATCAATAATCATTGTGAGAATGACTGCTGTTTGACTTCTCTAGGGCGTGTGTTTCAGTATCTGTTATACAAAAGAAACTGTTCTACCGTGAAATTAGAGAAATTTTACTGAAATGAATATTGTCGTTTTAACAAACAGAGAATTTGTAGTAACTTGTAATGCCATAACGCCTGATCAGAGTATCAACATTGGTGTAAATCAAGAGTTAGTGTTGTGTCCGCTTACATTTATATTGTTTATTCATGATAACATAGAATTTGTCATCAAGCTAACTTTACGCTCAACTATTCAATCGATCCACGGATGGGGTAGAAATAGGAAATTCGCGTGAGTTGTAGGAGAAAAGAGTATATAGCGCATAAAAAACTAAATTTTCTTCATCTAAAATACAATTTATTTCTTACAAAAATACAGCGCCAAACGTGAGTTCTGAAATATTTACAGGTGTGTATATCAATTGATCCAAGGTGACCTGGGTATACGGTAATAATAGGGCTGTTCCAACAACGCGAACTGACAAATCCGGGATCAATTGCAATCTGTTCCAACATAACACGATCTACTTTGAGGACTGTCAAAACATACTCCGAGCGGTTTGCTGATCTTTTACAAACTGAAATTTATGGATACTTAGCGCATGCTCACCAATGCCAATTGTACTACGATATCTCTAACGCTAACCTAAGTAGTTGTATTGGTAAAATTATTTATTACTTTAGGTATCTACTGCATTATTTGAATGTTTTGAATGAACGATAAACATGAGTGATAGTGACTCTAGTTTAGACACAATGATTCTTCTTTACTTTCTCCACTTCTCTACGTATGTATTACTAATTTTAATGCTAGTTTACTTGAATTAATACTAGGTAATAATCTTTTAAGTAATCATACGATTCATCAAATACTTGTCAATCACTGAACGAGCACCATCTAACCATAAATATGATAACTAAAAAGCTAAAATAGTGTTCCAACACACTTTAAATGCGGTTTGGTTAGGTATTGGTTTCTGATAAAACATGCGCAGTTGCAACAGTCATAGATCGATCCAAGACTGATCAGTGATTTCTTTGTTGGAACAAACCTAATAATAATGAAAGAATACACTAACCGAGTTTTTGTTTCTTAGATAAAATAAAAAATGAGGTGTGGCCACCACCCATACGTATGAGCGTTTCAAATGGTAGAATTTTAAAAAAAAATTATACAAAAATTATTCATAATCCTATTTTAAGTAATTCTATTCTCGTAATAAATCTCTATAGAATGCATACTTTGCAAGATATTATAAAAAAGGTGCTACTCGCTAAGAGTAAAAGTGCTACTTCGATAAATATATACAAAATGCATAACATATTTGCAAAAAATCGCTATTCGGTAAGAGTAAAAGTGTTACTTCCGGTCCGAGTTTTGAAACTTTTTTTATAAAAAAGATATTAGAAATTATGTTTTAAATACTTTTGTACTCGTAATGTACCTGCCTAGAAAGCATGACTTGCGAGATATTCCCAGAAAACTGATTTTCGATGAGAGTAAAAGACCTACTTTCGGTAGGAATTTCGAAAAACTTTTTTAACACAATTTTTCTCAAATTTAATTTTGAGTATAATTGAATTCTTTATAAATTTGTGTAAACTTAGCAGTTGACGAAATATTTGCAAAATTCGATTTTTTCACTGAAGTAAACTACTACTTCCGGTCTACCGATTTTACTGAAAAACGAATCAGATCTCAAGAGGGAGATTATACACGTAAATACAAAATTTGGAGTAGATATCTACAGCGGTTTGACGGCTATCGTGGTCACACACACACAGACAGACACACAGACATTTTTTAAAAACCACTTTTTTGGTATCAGGTGACTTCAAAACGTGGACATTTGCAAAAATCTCGAGGTCGAAAATTTTCGTCATCACAACACTTCCTTATACTACGTATAAGAAAGTAAAAAGCATGTATATTCTGTACTGCTTGACACATTCTTATTTATACATTTCTTAATCAACAATCAGTGTATACTATTCCATCATACGTAGAATTGTTCATGTCGGCATTGTAGTATATGAGGAAAAGAATTTGGAAAGAAATGCAATACGAAGGCATAAGAGAGAAACTACCAACGAAGACGACATTCGTCTGTGCATTCGTATTTTATTCCAGTCTGCGCTCTTATGCACATAAAATAGCACATGTACTTTATAGAGTCCAGTGAGAAACTTTTGGTTTAGTAGGATTATTTGTATTTTAAGAAATAAAGGCTGTTTTTTTAAAGGTGGAGAAATTTAAATTGAAATAAAACAGAGAAAAATGTTTTAACATCCATGAAATGAGCTTTATTTAAAAGATAATTTTATGGCATTCATGTTTGAATATTATTTCGGACGTGTGGCCGCCACAACTCACTCGTACATGGCGTAATTTGGAGGTCCAATTTTCACACATCTTTGCAGTAAATCAGACTGTATTTCGGCAATAACGCGTCGAATGTTGGCTTCCAAGTGCTCAATTGTTTCTGGTTTATCGGCGTAGATATGCGACTTTACATATCCCTAGAAAAAATAGTCTAATGACGTCAAATAGCACGAACGAGATGGCCAGTTAACAGGTCCATTTCAAGCAATTAATCTTTCGTCAAATGTTTCTTGCAGTAAATTAATTTTGTATTGCGAGCTGTGTGGTATGTGGGGCCGTCCTACTGAAAGCACAGGTCTGCAACATTAATGCTGCCAATTGAGCACGAAAAAGTTAGTAATTATGTCTCTGTACCGCGCACCGACTGTAACGTTCTGACCATTATCATTTTTGAAGACATATGGACCAATGACTCCACCGGCCCATAAAACGCACCAAACGGTGACTTTTTCTAGGTATAATGGTCTTTTGACATTGGCTTGTCGATTACCATCTCCCCAAATGCGGCAATTCTGCTTTTTGACTAAGCCATTTAACCAAAAGTGTGCGTCATCACTGAACAAAATTTTCATATGAAATTGTAGATCAATAGCAATGTTTCCGGCGAACGATGATCGTGTGGCTTCATTTCCTGTACAATTGGAATCTAGTAAGCACGTGAACCAAAATCTTTACGCAACATTTTCTATAAAGTAGTTGGATACAAGTTTAATTGTTGAGCACGATGACGAATTGACGGATTTGGATCATCATCAACACTACGCTGTACACCACCAATCGGTTGTTGTCTGTGTGCACTGTACGACATCTTACGGGATGCGTATTATCGTTTAGAGTAAAAGTATTGCGAAAACAATCCATAGTTTCTCGACAAGTCTTCCAAAATTAATTTGAACAATTTGCAAACTTTCCTCCGGCGTGAGTCTATTCATGATGAATTGTCAAACCAAACTATCCCCAAAACAACCGAGAACTGTCAAATCGACTGTCACAGAAAACAGTGTTGCCGATTTAAAGTTCTTCGCCTCAAAAAAAAAACACCCGTTATATATTCATCTACTTTAAACGAGACGTAAATCGATATGCACACATGTTCATATTTGTTTTTGTAATATACTCTAATGTATTTAAAATAGAAAAACATTTTTGAGTTTTAGGATTCAATGTGTTCAGATTTGGTATTCGTATCGCACTACATAATTTTAATACAGTACAATCTCGATTATCCGAAATAATGTGGACCAAAGTGATTTCGGATAATCGAAATTTTGGTTAAACCGAACTTTTTTTTGGAAAATAGGAGTTTAGGATGCGTATATCATTAGATCGACTTAAAAACATTTATGAAATATTTTACTTGAATTTATGTATTAATTTAAAAATAACATCAACAAATAATTTGTTTAATTTTTTTTACTTAATTTTTTTTGACATAGTATGTATGTACATTCATAAAAGACATGTTAAATGCAACGAAAATTATAAAATACAGCACGGTCAATTTTCATTAGCCATAGGCGATTAATTCATGCAATACGTGACAACATGGCACCCCACCTTTCCTCTTCAATGCGAGCGCGGCCGATTCAAGCTCAAGTTACCAGTAGCTGTTGGACTATTGACTAGGGTGTTTGTACTGCGCTCAGAAATAATATTTACGCATTGTAAGGATTTTTCTTTTTCCTTTCAGTAAATGCAGAGAATTATTAAGCTGCGTTCACGCTGCATGTCACAAAAAAAGCGTAATTCTAATAAAATTAAAAATAAGGTAAATAAATAAGGATTCTGAAAATAATAATAAACCACTAGATTGCGACGGCCATTTGATGATGACGGCTTTTATTGCAGACTAGATCGCAACGTGTTCGCAGCTAAACATTTAACGTAGAAGTGGGAAGATCGGAGAAAGTCGTTGTGATGTCGGGATTGGTGACGGATAGTAGGGGTGACACACGTTGCCACATATTATTTGTATACGTATAAATCGCATGTAAACATTGAATCCATATACCTAATGAAAATTGACACATACGGTATATATCCCATTCTACACTTTACTGTTTAAAAATGAGGTAATTTTTAACTGCACTCGTTTAGCACTACTTCTGTTTTTGGCCGCAATGTCTCTCCAACGTTTTATTAAAAGAACATCCGCGGCAGTTGCATTTTCTTGTTGTTCTACATAAGTTAACGCTTTCTCCAAGGCTTCTAGCCCTTTTGAATGTGACATTTTTACTGAAATATTGTCAGTGCATTCTACTTCGTCATCGTCATCACTGCTTATTTCATTAGCATTTTTGCAAACACTTTCAATTAATTCTTGGCCAGTCATTTCATCTTCTACATTATCACTGTTTAACCATTCATTAACTTCTGTTTCCGTAACATTTTCACATCCTGGTATTTTCGTGAAAATTTGCTGTAAACTTTCTTCATGGTCGGACTCTGCTTCTGTGATACGTCCCACCTCGTGTTGAATCAATTTTGAGCAAGATTTTTCCAGGGTTCTACCTTTTACTTGATTCCAAGCTGAAGCTATCCAATATACAACATTTTTCAAGTTTAACTTCTTTAGACATTCAGTGAGATTGGCACCCTCATCTACTTCTTCCAAAATATGCTCCAATAGCAAACGCCTGTAATTTCGTTTTAAATTTTCCAGCACACCCTGATCCATGGGCTGAATGAGAGAAGTTACAGCAGGAGGCAAAAACATTGCTTTTATTTCCCCACTTTCAAGTTGCTCCGCGCTTGGGTGAGTGGGAGCATTGTCTAGTAACAAAACACATTTTCTGGGATATCCGTGCTCTTTTAAAGAAGACTCTACTTTTGGTACGAAATCTTCAAAAAAACCAATTTTTGAATAGATTTGCATTCATCCAGCCTTTTTTTTTTTGACTTTTATACAAAACAGGTAAAGCATTGGGACGAATATTCTTGAAGGCTCGTGGTTTTGCTGACTTACCGATACATAATAATGGAAGTTTGTGTCTCCCAGAAGCATTAGCGCATGCAAGAACAGTGATACGTTCTTTGCTACATTTGTAACCAGGTGCTCCAGCTTCCGTGTTTGAAGCTAAGGTACTCGAGGGCAACATTTTGTAGTTCAAGCCGGTTTCATCACAATTGTAGATCTGGTCTGGTTGTAAATCATTTTCTTTCATAAGTTGCATAAAATTCTCTGCAAATTTTTTGCGGCAGATACATCGGCAGACAACTTTTCCCCACAAACTTTCAGTTGACGTACACCATGTCTTTTTTTCCATCGGTCTAGCCATCTATCACTTGCAGAAAAACCTTCAGGCGCTTCAATGACCGGCAATTCTTCGCTTAAACTCACTGCTTTTTGTTTTAAAATGGTCCCCGAAATTGGTATTCCACGTTCTCGATTCTGTACCATAAAAATAAAGAATCATCCACTTTTTCGTATTCACTTCTTTTCATACTTTTTCGTGCCGGGGTCGGCGATGACAAAACACTACACCATTTTTCAGGTTTTTCGCGATTTTTTCTCCATTCTGCAACCGTACTCACGCCTACGCCTAAATCCTTTGCTATATTTTTAAGCAATTCACCATTATCTAATCGTCGAACCGCGTAAGTTTTTCCTGCAAGCTGATAACAACGCGTTTACGTTTATTGCTTTGACACTGCATTTTGTAAAATATTTGAGAATAAATCTTCTCTTTTTGCGATAATAACAGACGTTAATACATATGTACATACTTGTAACGCTCTGTCGGCTAACCAAAACTATTCGCATTTTAGACAGTCGTATTGCCGTGAAGCCCCGAGAGGAACGACCTAGCAGTATAGGTGAATCCCAGACGCGTTTCGTATAATGCGAAATTTTCGGTTAATCGGGATTTTTGTTTTTAAATAGTTTGTTTCGGATAAACCGGATTTCAGATAATCGCGATTCGGATAATCGAGATTGTACTGTACTAATTTTTGGTTGTATTAAACCGCACACTAGAGCAACCACAAAAAGGCGGCAAAATAATACCAATAAGCAAATTTAAAGTAGAACCCAACAAGATTATATGAAAATAATTTTTTTAGTGATCTATATTAAATGAAATACTTGTGAGGTGAATGTTGTCAGCTCATTTCTGCTTAGTTGACCAGCTAACTCATTTATATATCTGCAGATGAACCTTGAGCACACGGTGTTTATAATAAGTATTTATTGCAAATTTACTATGCTTTGCTTTAAAGATTATTCACGCATGTCTTACAATATCAATGGATAGGCATCTAAGTATTCAGAAATAGTTTTTATTGCACAAAAAACCAATAATACAAATCTTATTTCGAATACATACTGACTTACAATTACACTTTTATTAACTTACTTGCTTTGGCACATTATTTATAAGACAGCAGTGCTTATGGAAAGTATAATTTTAAATTTCTGAAAAACAGTGTTTCATAGGTGTTATACACAATTTAATAATTTTAGAAGGTTAACACTTTTTGATAAACCACTGGGCATTAATTGACGCTGACATGCTAATGGAGACATGTGGGAAACTTAGTAGAATTTCGGAGCTGGCAGTATACTGGCTTTAAAGTTTTTATGGGACGTATAGTAAAATGCATTTAGGCTCGCTACTATTACTTTTCGTAAAGTTCGATGCGGCCGGATACTTTTGTGAATGACTGTATATCATGCGCGCACCATTAAAAATGTACACCTGTTGAACAATTTCTGGATTGCGGGACATGATCCGTTTGCACACAATTCCTATGTATTTACATACCTGCCCTGGGCAGAATCGGCGACTCCCAATTCTCCACCACCTTCTCTCTCTTAGATCGCAAATAAAACGGCCGACAACCGATGATAATCGAATCGAAATTACGCGCGCTTCGTTTGCCCCCCGCTGGTAGAATGCTTAAAAAAACATCACACGCGACCGACCAATATAAACATCACAACGGTACCATCTATCGCCAATTAGTAATTTATCGGAAATTAACTTATTTGCAGTATGCTTTGAAAAAAATAAACCATTTGAATTAGTAATTTATATAAGAACTGTTTACGTCACTACAAACAGAAAGAGAGTAGATTATTTAATTTTTCTTATAACTAGATATTTAACCCGTTTTTATGAAGGTGTTGATCTTCGTTGGAGAATTTTGGAATTTACCGGAATAATTAAGCTGAACCGATAACGGATGACTTCAATGAGGTCATGCTTATGTGCTTTGTGGTGTTAAGTTATCCAATCTGACAAGTTTTATGTGTTGAGATTTGTAACTAACAGTCAGTGTTTTGTTTTCTATCACGTTGTAAGCAGCACTAGTAAGATACGCATATACATACATTTATTAAATGTAATGAAGAAATTATATCAATCATAATATTACATACAAGAATTTGAAAAAATAAAAATAAATATTTTGTCAGTATATAAGAGGAGTTTACGTCATTATAAATAGAAATAGACATAGATTATTTATTTTTTCTTATAAATAAATATTTAACCTGTTTTTATGTAGATGTTGATCTTTATAAAAGAATTTTAAAAGTTACCAGAATAATTAAGCTGAAACTATAACGGATGGATTCCTTGAGGTCATGCTTATGTGCTTTGTGATGATAAGTATTCCATTCTAGTAAATTTGATGTGCTGAGATGTGTAACTAACAGTCGGTGTTTTAGTTGTGATCTTGTAAAATATATTCCTATAAATTTATCCAAAACACTCGTCTGCTGCCATGAAGATATCGCAGAAATATACACCCGAATCTTTAAACGTTTTTTTTAAGATTAAACCATAAATGCCAAATATGATATTCGCATAACAATTGAAACATTTTTCTCACACCGATAATATTAACACGATACGAACGCATATAACGAGTTTATCGAAGTTGTGCTCTGACCATTAAGCTACCGAGGAGATGTTCATGCGTATTTTTTAAAGATCTTTAACCAAGCTAGAAGTGGCAACAAATTCCTAATCTGCAATTTTATTATCAACGAAATCAACTGCATGAAAACTCCATGAAGTAATAATGAATATAAGTACCTACAATACTACCACCTACATCCGCAAAGACTAAAAAGTATTACGTTCTTATATTTTCAATCTAGTTTTGAAAAGAGTACAATAAAGCGTGTCGCGACTCTTGTCGTGCCGGCGTTTTAAAATTTTAAAAATAATGACATGCATAAAAGATTATAGACATATTCGGTTATTTTCTGCATCATTCTGGTATGTGACATACAACACGCGGGCATGTATTTCGCCGCCACAGGCCTCATCAGCGTGCGACGTGTTGCCAGCTATGCATGTAAACTTAAATCGCCAGCATATCAGCCAACCTTTATGGCAAATGTATACGAGAGATAATAACGACATCTGTTACACAACCGTACATAACCAAGCGGCGTTCTCTTGTCATAGCAGGAATCGAGATTGTAAGCAACCACTAACTCAGTTGAAACATTTCAATGTAAGCAACAAAACCTGTATCAACCTAGTTTACAAGCACCATTGACAACACGTAACACGCTGATAAGTCGAGTGGTGAAACAGTGTCTGTCTATTATTTGGTGTGAAGGTAGGTGCATTAATCTATGCATACATATACGAATTAATTTCGTGTATTTAAGTGCAAATTATTTAATCAATTAGCAAAGGAAACATGAAACTTGCCAACACTAGAAATTAAAAAAGTGGTATAAGAAGTATTGCAAATGTGATGATGCTTTGTCTTTTTCCGTTTTTATGTTGTTTTGTGTTCCTTAGTTGTAATGTACGAGGTAGGCGCCATAAATTCTCGGCCTGGTATAGAAAAAAGAAACTTGGAACAATATAAGAATTTTTATTTTTCAATGTAATCTCCCCTAACTTCTATACATTTATTACAACGATTAATTAATAATTCGATACCCTTGTAAAAATAATCTGAAGTTTTTCCATCAAAATGCTCTATAACAGCTGCTTGCAACTCACTGTCGTCCTTAAAACTACGTCCTCTAAAGTCTTTTTTCAAATTAGAAGCCAAAAAAAATCACAAGGAGCCGTATCCGAACTATACGGTGTGTGATGTGATAAGGTGTATGCCCTTCTGTTGTTAAAAATTTAATTACCGCGCGGTACTCAATTTTCCTTACTTCAGACATTTTCGTGCGCTAGTGACGTTGGTTGGCCGGTTACTAAATACTACTAGGCTTCGAACCGTCACATTTATAGTGTACACCTCGCGTATGTGCATGCATGACGTGACGGAGTTTGAACACATTTGAACCTGTATAAGCCTGTCAGGCCGAGAATTTATGGCGCCTACCTCGTACTTTTATTTCATGCAGAATATGCATTTCGTTGGGATTTCGGTTTATCTAGCTCTAGCTTCATGATATTGTCGACTGATCTGCCCTAATTTGTGTTCGTATTGGTATTTCCATCTATTGCTGTTCTTGGACACTTCATACATTTTTGACTAAACTCGTGCCCCTGTAATACGCAAAAATACCGTACTTTTCCTCTTAAATTGATGAAAAAGATTTACATATTTTTTCGGATTTACATTATATGTTCGTCATTATTTTACTTACAAAATAAAATCCTGAAATTTGTACATATTTATTTTGATCAGTGTGATGTTTGCTTTTATTTTTTCTACAAAGCAATGAAAACACATTGAATAACATTATATAAAACAAATTTGTTTTTATTAATTTATTTCAATAAATATATCATGCGTGTAATTTGCTTTCTTGTTAGTGAAGCATGTAAATTATAATATTATAAGGATGACACACGCTTTTTCATTGTGGAATCTAAAATATAAAGAACAGTTATTATACTTGTAAAAGCGTTATTATTTATTGTATAAGTTTATTTTACCACGTGTTAGGGTCGTTGTAATTTCGTTTTATAGGAAGTCAATGATTGCTGGATAACTCCAATTTTTCTGACGTCAGGCATCAGTTGAAGTTGACGTGTTTTTGAATGTTTTATCCGTGCTTATATATGTTGTATGTGTAATATTCATGTAGTTTTGCTTCATGATGCAATGGCGCATGCATTTTAGTAATAATTATCTTCGTTGATATAGTTATTTAATATTTTCTGTTCATGTTGAAACGATTTGTAATCAATTTATTACGAGGATATGTATGCAACGGATTTGCTACAGGCACATTGAGTCCTGACCAATCGAATGATGTTGACCGTTTGCTGTGTAATTATTATTTTCATACGGTGAAACGGACTTACGCGATACGCTTCAAGTTTTCCTCTGTCTCTCTCTTCTACAACAGTATCTTTTTCTGCATTCTCTTATTAAACTACTAACCTGTAATTACATAAAATTCTAATTGAAACTTAATAATTTAATATCCAGAGGAACATACACGTAATAAGTATCTGTCTATTATTGAACCTAGCCGTTACTATTGTGTGTAATGGTTTATGAATATTTGATATCTCTGTGATATTGTTTTCTGGGAGAAAATGATTTTACCTTCTCGAAACTATTATTAATGGAAAACTTTCTTTTACGTTAAAAAGTTAATATTGTCATCGATCACCGATCACCTTCCAAGACGTTTTCTACTTCTTAATAGTATTAAATATAATGATCGCAATGAATTTGCAACAGTAAACAGAAAGTTAATAACCTCATAATAATTTAGTACGTAAATATTTGTATTCCCAAAATAGGTTAAACGGTTTTAAGGTTCCTCTGGAAAGTAAACAAAGATAAATAAAAAAATCATATATTCGGCAATTCCTCTTTTTCAAATGAAATATGCGCATTAGTACGTACATTACCGCCCAAAAGTTCAATCGCACCACCCAAGCAAAATAAAGTGGCTCAATTTTAAAGTCGGTATTAATATTATAGTTTTCATAACTCCCTTTTAAGTCGGGTTCAAACTTCCGTATAATTAAAGTTCGGATATTATTTCTTTAACGATTTAAAGAAGACTTTAATATCATTTGGTTACTTGGCGTGTCATTTTCTGGTCGTATTTTGTTTATAATCTATTGTTGCGCCTATCTATTTCATTTTATTTATTAAACTTTACTTTGAACTGGTATTTCTTAAAAACAAGTGCTAAAACCTTTGCAACTTTTAATTTAGACTAATCTTTATCAAATTGTAAATAAAGACATTCAAATTGATTCAAATTGGAGTCGGTTAATGACATTTAAATTTGGAATTAACACTTACTGATTGAAACTAAACTTCTAGCTATTGAGATTAGGTATTTTCAAATTGGGATGCAACATAATTTATTATAACAAAAGGAAGTTAACACAAGAAAGACAAATGTACATTACTGAAGTTATTTGAACAAACATTTACAATAATATATCTATCAGGTTTAAAGCATCCGATATAAATGTTTGGATGTATGCTACATAATTATTAAAATTTAGTGTATGCATTCTATTAATTATAATATTTTCTAGCTGTCGAAGGCAAAATTCGGTTTGAGATATATTTGCCTTGTCTTCGCCAGCTAAAATTTCTGGCAAGTCTACTGATAAATCTTGCTTAACAGTAGTTTTTAATCTGGACCAGGTAAGTTCAATAAGAATCTTTATTGGACTGTACAGACTTAATCACAATATACGCTAATCCATAGTCTTCCTCTGCTCTCATGACAAGGAGCATTATTGTCTACTGCTAGCATAATCGGTATAGATTCTGAGCACTACGCAGCAAATTACGTATAAATTCGTTTGCATTTTGTTTCCTTATGCCCCCTTATCATGTGGTGAATTAATACCATATAATCAGTACAGCCGATATCAAGGATATTCACTGCGCTGCTTGCTGCTGAAATGTGTCTGCATCGGTTTCCCTTTTTAGAGCGTTCTTGTCTTTGTGAAATAATAAAAAAAGATGTTTGTTTCATCTATATATATGTGACGGGTACATTATGACCCTGATATTTTAAGAGTTAGTGTCCATAATCACGTCGCTTTACACGTCTGCAATTGAGAACAACGTATACATTAGACCGTCCAAATGTTTTCACAGATACTCAGTATATACAACAATTTGGTGGTTATCTTCAATTTTTTTCTTCTAAAAATAATGGCTTCTAAAAGAAATGGCTGACATTTGACGATTTATAGCGATGAAATATAGTGTTGTACAGTTGCCTCCATGTTAAATAGAACTGAGTGATTAATTTTGCTACATAAATCATACAAATCGGCGGATGTTGCTGCAATTTTTTTGTTTACTAAAATATGATGCATGATTAGTGGAGAGTGCATAAAATCTATAAAGCAATTATAATTAACAGCTCTTACTCCTTGTTAAAGTTCTATTTTCCATTTCTTATTTTCCCTTCATAAATCTTGCCTCACATTTTGCGGTTTTTAGCAGAATGGTCTACTGTTTGTACTGGATATCAACCTATAGATCCCAAGTTACATTCTGAACCAAATCATCTCACCTTAAGTAAACGACTACTATATTGTTATATTTTATTTGCGTTTCGGGCTTAGGCATAATTCCTACTGGTATGTGTGTCGTTAATGTATAAGTAATTGGTAATTCTAATAGCTGTATATATAATTCTTATTCTTGACGACATATTTCCTGTATATTGTTTCTGAGTATTTTGTATTTTGTAGTGAAAAATAAAAGTAAATAAAGATTATTATTATTATTATATTATCTAGAAATCTTTCTTAGAGTCGATACCGTGTTTTGTAGGCCATCTAACACATGTTACACTATAGTGAATTGAAGTAGGCGCAGTTCAGTACACTATATTAAAATCTTTCTCGTTTTTTTCCGATAGTCATTCAAGAACTAGAAATTCTTAGAATATCTTTAGAAATTTAATTTTTGTTATAGTTATGTGAATTTTCTAATTTACAGAGGAGTGCTACCTAACAAATCCCTACTTCATCTCAAAAAAATTCACATACTTGGAGATACCCTGTACCTAATACTTTTAAAATGTACTTCATTTTTGAAATAATTCCTCCGTACTATGACGTCTTATAGAGGAAAAACTAAAATTTATTGTTTATTCCACAACGTCATCCTCATAAATATTGGACTAACATATTTATATATAAAATTCATTAACAAATTTGCGCCTGCGTCATCATCTTCCTTGAACTCTATACCTCAATATTAAAGTCAAACACTATTTGGTGTGTGTTTTTTGCCTATTAGAAAGATAAAAATTCAAAGATGTTAGATAATAAAAGTGTCATCTGCTTCGAACGTTTACAATAAAAATCAGACAAAAAAATTCAATATTTCTAAATTCCAAGGTCTGCATATGCTTATTATACTAGTTTTGTTAAATTGTATTATAGTACATTATCCCACCAATTAATTCGATTGAAATTAGAGAAGAGTTAAATGTTACGTTTAATTTATATTTATATTTGTCATTATAAATACTAAAACATTTTGCAAATTTAACGGTTTCAATGTACATGTGAAGCATATGAAAAGGATTATTGATGTTTAAGTTGTTAAGTTTTCTGCTTATTGACAAATCCTATGTTTTGTCATAATATGTCGACATATTACGATGGATGTTCAAATGTAGAAAACAGCGTTATGCAATGTCAAAGAACTACACTGTAAAAAAAAATATGGGGAATTTTACTCCGATAATCGGATGCAACTTTTCTACCTCCGATATCCGGGTAAATTTCCTGAGCTGAGTAATTTTACCATCCATGTGTAAAATTCCAAAGTAAGAAGGGAAAATTGCAAGTGGTAAAGTAAACTTACATGGGGAAGTTACCATGCAAAGGCAATTTTGTTGCGCGGAGGTGAAATTTAATGCTTAATTTTACCATCAAGGGGTAAATTTACTTCTCACAATTTAACCTTTTATAGGGGAATTTTAACCACAGAAAGTAAAATCTGTCCTGCTGTAGTAATTTTATCCTCAGACTAGTAGTAATAAAGTTGCATCCGATTCTAGTAATAAAATTACCCTGTTTTACTGTTCACTTATACTGCATGCATTCACTGTAAGTAGTGATATGTAATGCACTTACAAGCCGACCTTGCACATTCTTTCATTGTCCTAATTCCAATCATAAGTGAATAGAAGTCTACACTTTCTACAGGAAATTATTTTAAATCAACCGCGCATAAGGTTTTTATAAGAACTCCGAATATATAATTATACTGCATAGAATTAATTGACATTTGTTATTCTACTATTCACTCTATTGATGTCGTGAGCAATTAACGAAAGGTGGCTGGTATGCTCAGCTTTCATACTTGATGTCGGTACTGTGTGGGATATGACAATATTTTTCCGAAATGGTGATACATTTCCTTCAAGACGAATTACAATACTTTGGTAATAATTTGCAAATACGTTAGAAGTCGATGATAAACACTAGAAAAGTCAGTGATTAATAAATAGATTAAAGTCAAATGGTAAAATTTCACTGCGGCCAGAGTTGGGCATTATATATATAGGTAATTCCACGAAACTCTTAAATTGCCACAAAAATCAGAAAGAATAAGATTGACCTTTTGGTTGCATCAGTTACGTTTAAGTACAGCTCTTATTGCAGTGCGTCATTTACACTATAATTATATAATTTGGTGAGTGTTACATAATTTACATTTTGCCCAATTCTGACTGAAGTACCTACGTTTTTTTAATTTTTAAAACTATAAGTAGAGGAACACCTTCAACTTCATTCAACATCGTTTTATTTCTTGTTATACATATTTACATTAAACATTATTTCTTAAATAATTCGGTAAGTTTACTACTTTTGCTTGTGTTTTCTTTTTGTTTTTAGTGCCTGAAACAGAATTTATTTTCATACAATAATATTGAAAAAATAACATTGTGTGTGATATATCTTTTGGATATTCCAGGTTAAACATAAAATATATAGCAAATAATTGATTTAATTCCTCTCTTAAATATGGGGTGCCTTGGTTCAGGTGCTGCTGTTCCATTTTTATGACATAACGATGAATATTTTCATTGTCATCTGAAAACAGAAATATAAATAATTCAATATCACCTACATATTTGTATTTTACCTTTCCTACATAAAATGTATGGTGAACTATTATCTAGAAGTTGCTTTTCGTCCTGGAAGTAATTCAACCTTAAATATTGTTCGGCATTTTATAGTGTCTTAAGGGTTAGCAAAGCAATTTTACGGGAACAAAGGTCTATAAGAGGTGATGGATGATAGCAAATTAGCAACATTTAAAATATATAAAGAATGTACATGATATTTGTAATGAAAATTGAGTATTTGAAAGAAATGGGTACCAATTTCTTGTGTTTATCACTGGTTATCTCCACTTACTGCAAATCCTTAAGTTAAAATTAAATTTAACTATCTACATGTTGTAATTTACATACTTACATTGATTCTACAAATAATGAGCTTAGCATTCTCTCCAAAATATCTGCATATAACTTTAATTACACATCGTAAAACTCCGTCTTCATCACTAGGAATAGATGATATATATATTTCCTTTTTTCCCCAAATTCTAAAATTTTAGAAGCTTTGCTTATCATTGCTTCAGAAAATACTTCCGCTTTGTGGTTCATGAGTTTTTCATAGTGCCAATAAGTTCCTGACTGACTCAATAAAATTGGCTACTGTTCTTTAATTTCACATAGAGCAGGATAATTAGTGTTTAGAAAGTCTCTTTGCTTTGCATAAGTTGTGTCTAACAATTTTATAACGGTTTAATCAAAAACATCGTTGTTAATGTCTTAGTTTCTCCTGATCATTGTCAGTGTCTTCGTTATTTTCTAGTGGTGGTTGCGAATTGTGACAACCGGATTTTGCATTCTCTTCTTTTTTATTTTCTTGGTGCAGTGTTGCTGTCGTTGGACGGTGTCCTTTTTCTGTTCAGTAATGATTTTAGGTATTTTGCTCGTTCTTATTCGTAACTGTAACATTATCCTCATTGATTGAACTTACATCGCGCTTAATTTTATAAAAATGATATCGATAAAAATGTGTTTTAAAAATACTAACACTTTGAAATAATCCTCTTTTGTTACATAATGGACACTCAATTATTTTTCCATCCCTAATATGACCGTATAAATGAGCTAAAAGAATTTGTAAAGATCAACCGTGAAATTACATACATTGCAAGAAAATGCTAGTGGTTTGACTTTTGGCAACACACTTCTATGTCTACGGTAGATGTGCAGATTGAAACGTTTGCATTTACTGTATTCCATAAAGCATTCGGGATATTTGCAGTAATACCGAATCTTTCGTACATTTCGATGTTTGTATTGACGTTGGTTATAATCTGATATTATTCGAAGCCTTGAATTACAAACAGTACATTCATAGTTATTATCCATCTTATTTCTACAACAAATAAGTATGTAAATCAATCTATTGATTAGCAGTTATTTTCTTGTGTTATTTAGAGAACATGCACAATTATTTGAAATAGATATGGATATCTTAACATGGCTGCTAAATTTATAACGCAAAATCACATACAATAAATATATTTTCTTTTGAAACCAGCTTTATATCAACAATGGACTTTTGTATATATACGTGAGGAACATCGATGCTTCGAAATACTATCAAAAATGTAAATTACCTGTACATAGGCTAATAAAATAATGTACTTAACCCTCCAAACATGTCACGTACACACATGAACAAAGCAGGTACTGTTGTTTTGATCTTTTCATTACAGAACATAGTAACTTATACTAATCTACACTTTCTTAATAAAAAACATTTTCACATAAACATTATTATTAATACTCACCTATCGTAGAAATCGACAACACAAGCAGAGTTAACAAAACATGCAAGAGCATACAATAGATTATAGAATGTGTAACGCGACTGTCTTTGAGAGCATGCGTAATAGGTATGGTTTACTTGCAATTCTTCACTCATATTCCACACAACTAACTATAATATTTATTATATGTTCCAGTGATATAAAAATATTAGTACCTATACCACTTCAAATTCTTTAGTCGCACAAAAAACGTTTGCTATGATTTGTGCCTCCGATATATGTAATTCAGTTCAATGAGTGAGATCAGTTATAATATACATACTACGTTAGATAAAGTGAAATAGACGACTCGCTTGTATATTTCAATACCACATATTTTCACTTATCAGTAAATAATATTACTTTTTGCAGACAGTTTTCCTTGCTATAGATAGGGATACTCCATGCATTCGGGAATACTACTTTTCTTGGAGTAAATTTACTTCATAAAGGGAGTAAATACCCAACTTAGAGCTAAAATTGACTAACTCCTGACAATTTTCCCCATAAATTAATTTTACCTTAAAAACGGCAAAAATTGATCTGTTTTTCGAGGGATTTACGGGGAAAATTACCCTCATTTTTTACAGTGTACACTACTTAGCAACATAATCTCTAATAACATTCGGTACGTATCTTTTCGTGTTCGGTACCATCTAATTTCCCTGGTAAAAAAGTCTTAGCACTTGTGCACAGCTTTCTTCACCGTTTCCTTGTCTTCGAATTTGGTGCCGCATAAAAACTGTTTGAGTGGCCAAACAGGTAGAAATTGAACGCACTAGATTGGCAATTTGTCATGAATGATGGAATCCACGGATTGCTACAGTAACATTATACCAATCAGCAACTATTGCGATTGCCATAAGTCCGTCATAGTCGAGGCTTCATCGGGCGTTCAGAACGATTTGGACTATTCAATTCATTTATACATCTTTTTGCTGTTTAAGCACTTTTCAGCATATTGTTTCAACAGTTTTCAAAACTTCATACGGTTTCATACCTTCGAACAGCAAATACCTTATAATTGCACGTTGTTCTTTTGGCGAACATGTTTTGAGAGGAGATGACATTTTGAAGTGAACAGCGATTTGAATGCTCGCCAAGGTTGCCAATCTTAAGAACGTTTTATCTAATAATGTATGTATAGCATTTCGCTTGCTATTGCAGCTTGGCTCGTTTATTATTGAATGCCTCTCGTATGTTGATGTATGTGGGCGGTTCAATAATTACTATGGCTGACGAATGTGATCAGTACTAATAAGAAAATCTCATCCATCATTTCGATCAGAAGGTATTAGGTATTAGGTATTATTTTTAAGGAACGAGAATAAAGGACTTATACTGTTATAAAAATATCTACTTGTCCATTGTGCAGATCATTTGGCTTCGAAGAACTTAGATGGCACGAGTTGGCTATGGTCCCGTTATGTTTTATAGTGTTTTGGGTGTTAAGTTCGACTGGGTTTCGTAAACAATTAGATCGTGAATCCACGCCACTCTCAATTCCTTGAAGCCAATTATTTTATAGGAAAGAAATGTTGTATTTGACGCTCAAAGTAAAAAATAATTGGGCAAAAATCTCTTCTTCGCTACTTATTTTATAAGTCGGTAGACAGCCGTGATTATACGCTGATGAACCAATATATTTGATGAAGAATACAGTAGACAGATGTGTATATTCAAGCAATCAACTACAAGTACATGATCGCACACATCCCATCTGAATCAGTGGTTTCGATTTTGCATTATGAATTGAGTATAAAAAAATGTGCAAGATGGGTGTCGCATTTACTGCCTGGGTCGCAAACGTCAACAAGAACGTATTTTAACACTCAATTTAGCGAAAGTAAGATATGATCTGAAAAGCTTCCGGTGCATAATAATAACGATTGATAAAACGTGGTTACAATATTAAACACCTAAAATGAAACAAAAGCCTGAAGCTGGTACAAGTGTTGCGAAAAAGGCAAAGACGGAATTGACTGCAAAGTTTACGTCTACAGGAAAAGCGTTGGGATTATTGTTATTTGTACAATGGTAAAACAGGAATATACCTCTTTTTAGATTAACTGATTTCTGAAATATATTAAAAAATAAAGTAATTTTTTGCCCAAAATTATTTTTTCATATCTCTAATTACTGACCTGCGTCGTCACGTATATTACTGTATCTCAAGCAATGCACAGTTATTCTTGGGGAATCTTTCTTCGAGAGAACAGGCCTATTACGGAATCTTTATTTAATGCAATGTTTTTAAGATTTTTGTAACTGACTTATAATAACAATCAGTGTATTATTATTAATTAAGAAAATACACCAAGCCATTTAAAGACAATTATTATAATAGTATAACTTCAATCTAAAGGAAAAACACCTGCAATGAAATATTATTAATTAAATTGAGGAAAATGTATGAAATGATTTGTAACCTTATTTTCTGATTTGTTCTAGAAGTACGAATAACAAGATAATTTCTTAGTAATTGGTGTTAACAAATATCCTTTAGTAAAACCATTTTCCAAAAATATTTATTAGTTATATTCACTTTTATATGACGTAATAAAATTGATAAATAAAGGCTTCCTGCTAATTTGTAGCTTTTTATTTTTTATTCAGTTAAATCTATTCATTTATGTGTGATGAAATAGAATAACGGAGAAAATTAATAGCTAATTATATGTGTACATTGTAAACGTCGATATAAATACATATATTAAAAAAACAATCAGTAAGCCTGATGTCATGTGTTTAATTAATAGTAAATGTTTTTGATACAGGAGACAGTAAACTGTAATATTGTATACATATTTAGGGTGGAGTGATAATGTATGAAAAAAAAAAATTCTAATTTTTTTTATTGGAATAGCAATACAAAGTTGCCTTTTAATGAGTAAATTCAGCATACAAAAGATTGTTTACTTGTCTTGATGTTATGAGGTGCCCCAACCCAATTGAAAATTAGAAAAATACTAAATTTTTAAAAACATTGATCTAATTTTGAATGATAGTATTTTTATAGATTTCATGTCCCTCATAAAAAAAAAACTACATTGTGATACGTTGATTAAGAGCCTGGTTAGGAGTACTAATATTTTTAATCAAGAAAAATTAAAAAATATATATTATCAAGGAATGAACAAAACCAGAAATTAGTAGATTATTTGGTATTAAATTGTTTTTTTGTTTCAAATTTAGGCATTTGCTGCCGTGATAATAGTCTTGCCCTTATGAAACCGTCTCGTTTTTTTTCTCCACAAACTGCACTTGAAGCTTCGGTCACTAATTTGATACAGCGCTCTACAGCTTGGGTATGGCACGGAAAATCTTTAATATTCTGACATGTAGTCAAACCGTTTTCGACAATCTCTTTCAAGGCTTCATCAGATAAATTGGAAGTCAGAGGTGGTTCAGTTATCTTACATTCTTGCCACGTAATTAAGTCGGTATAATCTTGAGCATCGAAATTTAAAGCAGGCACTTTAAACGTTCGAAGCCCTAGAGTATTCCCTGCTCTTGCTTTTAAAATTCGCTGATATGCTAGTTTACGTATGATTTCTCTGTCGTCTCCAAGCATAGCAATAAGAATATTTTCTGGATGACCAAAATATCCATTTCTTTGGATTACCTTATCAAGGATTTTCTTCAAAGGCGCATTCAAATATCGAGTTAGGGTAATTGTTTGCCACAGGTGCTTAGCTCCGTTTATACATGAAGGATAACATTTTATTGTGAACCACATTGGACCATAAACTCTCATAACGAAAGTGGCTAATATCACTAAATTTTCTTCGGGGTCTGTTTTAGTAGCATATAATCTTAAGATTCTATTTGCTGTAGTAAGCCATCTAGAATGGTTAAGTGGTCCAGGTGTAATATTAGCTAGATCAGGAGAAAAAATGCCAGTGCTGATAGCTGTCATCACATCGTAAAGATATTTTTGGTCGGTGCTCAAGTCATTTCTAGCGACTTCAGGTAATATGCAGGGAATGGTGGTAAATTGAACAAGTGGCATTGATTCACATTTTTGTAATTCAGATCCAATAGGGCCTGAAAAGCATTTAGGCCCTGTAGTTTTTCCATCCAGATGCAATAAAAGATGTCGCAATGGTAACTCATTCGAATGTAACTGGCAGACAAACCATTGTAATGGTTTGTTAAGTTCTTCTTCCATAAAACGAATAACACCTCCGTTGAAACCTGTATTCACGACTGTACCATCGCAACCAATAACAACTATTTCATCCAATTCCACCGATTTTGTTCTCAAATGATTTATTATGGTACTTTCAATACCTTTAGCAGTTCCCAACTCACACGTAACATGCCCGAAATAATCACTTCCTGGCTCTGATACAATCACATAATGGTCTTCTGTTACTCTTTTTCTATAAAATTTGCCTTCCTTCTGAATACTAACCAAAGTCTTATCTTTTCTGCCATCAAAATAAATTCCGCGTATATTTTTATTGCGATCTGCATCGTGTAATGCTGATCTGACTTTCGTTCTTTCTCGGCGCAACTTTGAACGATCAATGACAGCACTTGGATCCTTTGATGTAATAATACCAACATCTTTTAACACAGAAGAAGCTATAATAGCAGCTGCTCTGTCAGAGACTCCAGTACGATCGCAGGCGAGAGCTAATGATGGTAAATTTAATCTCTTTTTCTTAAGTGGCGGAGCAGCTACTTGTTTTGGCGATTGATAAGGACTAGAAGCTACGCTGTTATTGCTTGAGCTGGTGCTTTCGGTTGTTAAGTCATCAGGCAAAGAACGAGAACAAGACGGTTGGTTAGGATCCATTATCTCTTTTTTACGCAGTAATTCTTTTTCTTGTCTTTTTAATTTTTTCATATTTTTTACAGTCGCAACCAAATCTACACCGCCTATCATCATTTTTCTTGTAGTTCTTTGATCAAGTAAAAAACATACTTCTTCCTTGGGAACACGACTGTCTTTTGAGCAATTGCACTCTGAGATTACTTTGCATTTGCAACTGCAAATATCAAATAACCGTTGGGACTCAGTAACAAATTCATTTATTTTCTCTTGATATTTCTTGTTCGTTTGACGGCTTTGATAAGGTTTTAGTAAGCTTCTATATTTGTCATGGTAAGATCGAATAAGTTGTAGTACTCTCTTAAAGCTGACAGTAGGAAGCGACGCTTTTCGCCAGATATCTAAAATTTCCGTAGCCAATCTTTGGGATATATCATGAACTGTCGGCTCTTTTGTTGTTTTGTCAGGCTTTAATTCATATTTAATATATAAGTAATTTTTCATAACAGCATTATAAGTTGGTAATTGAGACACTGGTAACTTCTCCGGTAAACCAAACACAGGACAACATGTCTCTTTTCGTGTTTTGACTCGCGACATTTGACTGTAATAAAGAGAAAAAATAGGTATAAATTATATCGAAAATAGTGTGTCATCGACAATCTGTGAACAGGAAATTAAAAATATTACTTACATACAGTCTTATTTTCTTGACAGCAGTGGTTAAAATTAATGTTTCTCACAAGTAAAATAACAATAATACACGCGCACAATGGCGTTCGAACAACGTTTGACAAGTGCAGTGAAATCATCTCTCCCGCCTCAACACCCCCGCCCCCACCCCACCTATCCACGCACTATTCAAGGTTAAACAGTTGCCAACGAAACGGAACACACAGAATATGATTTAGCGTTAATTTGACAATATTAGACGTTGGTGTTTTTTGACAAAATTTTGCGAATTTCTCTAAAGTTCATGATGTTGGGGGCACCTCTAAATTTATCATGTGCCAAATAAAATTTTGTATGTATATTTGTGAACAATAACAGCAACTTTTTACAGGTATTCCGAAACGAATATGAAAAAAAAAATTTTTCACTCCACCCTAATACATATACTCATTCAAAATATATATATGAGCAGATGTTCGAATACTGTTTTGGTGTATAGACTGTTAATATTAATGTATTACATATTATTATGTATTATTAACAGTAAAACTTCATTCAGTAAAGTGTAATGACATTTTGCTCTAGTTCTAGGAGTTATCAACTTTACATACAAACATCTGAACTCCATCTTGAAATCATATTAAATTATGTATAGTTTCTGTTTCATTTTTTGGGTCCCTTTAATCTAATAAGTACATATTTAATTAGAATAGTTCTGTGATTGATGTATGAACCCTGATATAGAAAGAACAAACTTGAATATCATACATTTAGCAGTTTTTACTCAATACATTTTTAATGAAATGTGCAACACCATAATATTTTATACACTTCCAGCACCTCAACTAAATCTGATGATTTCCATGCTGAACTATATCGTTTCATATTGCACGGAACAAAATTATTCTTTGTGCCTTAGTAATTTGGCAACGCGCTAGATCCAAGAGATCAAAACACAATAATTTATATAGGTACTTTTCTTTCACCTAACTAACTTAAAAAACCCTTTTAAACGAATACTGTCGTTTTCTAAGGTGATTAGTTGGCAAGCAAGCAATTTGGTTATTTTTGGTGGTTATTTATTAATTTTCTTCTCAATCCATGAGATTAGTATTCAGTCATGTTGTAGTGTTTTTTGTATATGTCGTCAACTTTGTGCTTTTGTACGTTTACAGTGATGCTTGAAAAATCGTATTTGAACCGAAGACATATCAAAATATTAGAACATAATGCAATATTGTAAGTTACTGTTTCTTCCTTGAACTTGCAATTTTCTATATTATGTTTCAAGAAATCCCATCGTGTTCTGTTAAAAAATTTGATAGATTAAATCAAAATACTTCATTGTTTAAAAAATATTTACCGAAACATAAAGTAAGTTATTCTGCACTATTAGAACGAAATGCAGTGTTAGTTCTGGATGAAATTTTGTATGCGATACTATAAAAACTGCCTTATCAATCTAGTTAAGAAAACGTCCTGAAATTTTCTTAGAAACGTTTCGCAAATTATGACTAGTTGTTCCGTCGTATTGAAAGTATCTAAGATTTTGAATTAAATTTAGTGGTGTTTATCTAGCATATCTTCTAGTTCGATACACTAAAAACGTAAATATCGTTCTTCATTCATATTGTTTTCATAAAAATATGGTCCCAATATTTTCATACAAAAAATTAGGTGATGATTATCTTGAGAACAATAATCGTTATTTTGTCTATTAAGTACTTCATTCTTGGTACATTTTTTATCTCTATAATGAACTGTATATGAAAAATGTGGATTATTGTTTTTTTATTCCAAAAACCACATTCACTCAGCAATTTCGCGAGTAGATCTCGAGGTTCATAATTTACAAACATGTTATGTACATACATTTCTTCATCTTCCAGTTTGATTTTCTTTTTCATTTGATATGGTTTTATAGACCATCATGTACTTACTTGCTCATTATTTCCTTAATTGGATTTGTAATACTCACTTATTATTTTCTAAACTGGTACCCGACCTCTGACCTGTAAGATCGCCTAACATTGTTTATTTCTTTACAAAATTTGTATTAAAATTTTTTTACTATTTCTAGTAATTTTTTTCGTTTCTCTTATTTTTTTTGCATTAATTGCTGAATTCCTTCTGCTATAATAACATTTTTAGAAAGATAACCTTATCAAACATTTATATATGAAATCAGAAAAAAATAACCAATTTAATGAAGTCATGGCCAACTGTGATTGCCATGCTAAATTGTATATAAATTATATTTTATTATATTTAGATAAATAAGAGAATTTTTGATGTTAAATTTGGAATTTTAAATTCTTCGTACAAATTTCTAACGGATGCCATTTTAAGATTTCTTCTATCTTAAATGGTTACGAATATATCTATTATTGAAAATATTTGCAAATTTTAGTTTTGACAATAAATTAGTTGACAATAAAAGATAAATCTGAATATGCTCTGGAAGATAACAAATGGACAGACTCATAAAGTTGAAATGTGGAATATATGTTGTTTAAGAAACGCTGTTCTGAGAATTGGAAATAGTAAAAATGATAATGTCATTTATATAAGCATTAGTAAAGAGCACAGGTCAAAGACGAAAACCTTGAGGTACATCGGCGGAAATAATAATACATTTTGATTATTATTTTATTAATCCGATATACCTTAGACAAACAAATTTTTTTTATATCGTTTCTTTAATTCAAATATACAAGGTGAGTCATCTCTGTGGGGAAGGCGGATTGTGACTTTATGAAAAAAGATATTTTGAAGCGATTTTTTTTCCTGTGTTAGCCACTCATTAGGAGTACCTTTTAAATTTAGTTTATATTATACAGAGTGTTCCATGTTTGTTTGTTGTATTCCCCATATAATCCTTAGTCAAAAATTAATAAGATAGTATTGGTCTAAAATTGAAAGTTTTCAACTTATTACAATTTTTTTTTGAAAAATACAATGTTTCTATAAAATTATATTTTTCGAAAACGACGTATTAGATGGACATAATTTTTGGTAGTGTTGTTCATAATAAAAGGTCCTAAATACATGCTTATTTTATTTTTTTCAATTACTAATTGCGCATGTATATCGATTGACTACGGTATAGTGAGTTCATGATATTTGCCGCGACATTGACAATTGAATGGTTGACGTTTAATAACTTACTTCTCAGTTGACAAGCGTGGTTTTTAATTAATTTTTCTAAGAATGAGCTTAGATGTTATTTTGTAATTTGGGGAAATGACAAAAAGTTTGGATATATTTTATTTAAAATACACTATACCAAGAATATATTTTATAAATATATCACAATTAACAAATTTTAAAACCAAACACATTAATAACATGATAGGTATAGAAACAGGAACTGTTGCGGGAAAAGATTAGTAATTAGTGGAACATAAATTATAAAATAACAATATATATGAACATTAGAATTGATAAAAAGTATTTCAACAAGTGTTTCACTTTTAAACATTTTTGAACAAGCGTCCGTAATGATAAATCGACATTGATAAGGAGTTGAGTACTTATATTTCTAAATATTTGTGGAATATGTTTCTCCCGCATAGCTTCTTTTGTGGTTACAGGTATATTGTATATTTGTAATTTTATTTTGTAATATTTGTTTGTAATTTTGGGATATTATTTATTGATGATAAAATATTTCGTGCCTGTAGCATAGAATATGGTGGTTCGCCCGCTTTCTTTTTGCATTCACATTTTGTAATAATTCCAATAAATTGCTTGATGGAAATTGCACATAAGCTTGTCCGTTAATACTGCCTTCAAAGAAGTGCGAGCCTATCATCCCATCACCAAAAATACCCCCCATACATTATGGTGCACCTAGCTGATGATCTGTTTATCAGTGAAGAGGTTTCCATTTGAATATTAATGAAACCTTCTTTTGTTAACTATCCCGTTACTATGTAAAGCAGCTTCATGCATAGATAACACATTATCAAAAGACATTGCCTAGGCGTTAATTTTAGATATTGTCCATTCGGAGAACTAGTTTTAAGATGATGGGTTCGTAAGTCAGTATGTAAATGTATTCATTATAGATAACATTTATTTCATTTTAAGATTTTGCAACAATGGTTTGGCTCATACCCAGCAAACTTATTTCACAGGTACTGACGTGTGGATTTTCTGTTGCCATTAGACTTCGAAATTGATTTTCATCATTTATCACATATTTTTGTGGTTTTGAACGAGCAATACTAGCAGTAGCAATGAAAGTACCCATTATTCTTCTAAAGGCGTCTATTCTGGGACATCTTCTGCCAGGGTAACGCTGCTGGTAAACCCTGTGGGCTAATAAATAATTTCTTTGATATTCATCCAGTATGTAGTCAAATAAAAAACATAAAATTAGTAAAATTATATTAAAAAATGACCATAGCTCAGTAATAGTCACTTTTAAGTAATAACATGTTTTTGGTGCGAAATTTAATAAGCAATTCAAAAATGAACCGATATAGAGGGTGTTCCATTTCAAAAAATTACTTGCAAAAAAATGTGTTTTGCAAATTTAATCCTGTTTTCTGCATACGCAAGCAATAATTGAAAAAATAAAATAAGCTCGTATTAGGACCTTTTATTATGAACAACACTACCAAAAATTGTGTCCATCTAAATACCTCGTTTTTGAGAAATATAATTTTATAGAAACATGGAATTTTTCAGAAAAATGAGTCGATAACTTTAAATTTTAGGCTTATACTATCTATACTTGACTAACAATCATACGGGGAATACAAAAATGTACTAATAATAATAAATAAGGTTTTCCATTTAAAAAAGTATGACTATGGAACACTCTGTATAATACAAAATAAATTTAAAACGTATTCTTTATGAGTGGCTATCATTGGAAGAAAACAAAAAAGTCATGGCTGACATGGTGACTCACCCTGTATATACTAAGACCTATTTTATGGAATGAATACTTTACTACATGTCATACACATTACTTTATTTCTTTGTGAAACAACCCAGTTATCATATGGTCGTAGTGAATGCCGTATCGTATATTTTAGAGAAGGCAACTATCCAGTCAACCGACGGAATCCAACCCCTAGTATCGGTTATATCGCGACCTCCTTGAACAAACCCCCTTCTAATGTATGTGCCCGTATGTGTACATATATCTGTGTATAAATATTTAAATGTTATGTAGAACCCCGCTCGTAAACTTCAATAACGACTTCGGTATGGAAATCGGTTGTCATAAGAAAAACATTTGTAAAAAATTTGTGGTTAGAAGTCGACTGACTTGTTTTACTGCTGACTAAAAGGTTCGTAGTTGCCGTTCAGGGTTAACTAATAATAATGTCTTCATCATTCGAAATCAGTGATGATAGTTTAATGGCGTTAATTTTAATGGACATGAACGTGCTTTTTTAAGATACGTTGAATTACACCAGCACATGCTTGTATGTACAGCATGGATATATTCGACATTAAGCATCACTCTGAAGTAGTATTGGTCTCAATAGCGATTACTTATCTACATAAATATAAAGGTGCATATTACCGAACATTAGCTGTCCACCGAACACAAATAAGAACGTCTGAAGTGATAGAACTTGATATTAGACATTACTTGTATTGTAAGTTCAAAATAAACAGTAACAGGTAAAGGGTACCAGTATATATGCTTGAAACAAATAGTTGTTTTAAAAGACAACAAACGTGAAATTTTGTGACAAAATGTAAACTTAAATACAATAATTAAATAAGTGCAGGTAAATGTCAATAGTATAAGTAATAAATAGTAATGGCAGGACTACGCGTATCATTTCTCATGGTGACTGCCAATTTTTTGCAGTTTGTACATTCAATATTCAATATTTAAAAAAAACTGCACAAGTAAACAAAACGTAAATTGATATACAGCAGAATCTATAAATTGTTATTTTTAAAAGCCAATTTTTATTACGTCATTATTGCAAATTATGTAATCCTCCGGCATGCGCTCAGCAAGTATCAAGTTTTGAAGAAAAACCGCCTGGCAGTGACATATTACAACCCATGCTTTTTGGCTATAGTCTTGCATATAGATGTTCCCGTGGTATAAAATATACTCTTTCTAAATGAAGAGATTACGTGGTTAATGAATTTTGTTTTAAAGAAACTTGTAATATCCTAATGTATTATGTCTATAACCAAACTGTATGTATGTATTAACTTTTTTCCGAATTCAATCATAAAGTTAAATTTTAGGAGTTAGATTGTAGGTTCTCAAAATTACTCGGTTTGATGTTTTAAAATATTTTATTTTTTAGATCATCTTTCATAACTTTCTAACACAGTTACTCCACTGCTGTTTCAACGTTTTGATGACCTTATCTGCTTCGGAAAACAAAGTGAAAATCTACCAATTCGAAAGGAGCCGGATGAGTTAAAAATGCACACTTTTTAAGAATTTCGACAGGTATATTTCTATTAAAGCGTTTGACAAATTGTGTATACTATACCCTTTTACCTCGCCAAGAACTCAGAACACATAGCTTAAAATATAGTAAACAATTAGGTATTGTCTCTAAACAGTTGAGAATGTAGTAATTTGTCAACAATTTTAACTTTTATTATTTTTTCTGATAAGTGCAAAGAATATATATCTAGAAAATGATAGTACAAGAACGACTTTTTAGATTAATATGTACAATCTACTCAAAATTATATATTAGATGTTTGGCAATTTATGAAATACTTGTTCAAACCATTCTTCAAAAATATTGCCATTCATTTCATCATGGAAATCAGTTGCTTTGTGGCGATAGGACGTTCCATCGCCGCCGATTCATCGCCAGCCCTTTCTTGGCTAGTCGTTATTTCGTCGCCGTTTAATAACAACACTACCTGTTATTACTAATTTAACTAAGAAAATGTACGTTTGTATTAAATCTTTTATCGGTTCACTGCTTGTGAAATACAAAACAAACAAAATATCAGTTAAACATTTTTAATAAAGCATTAAAAATCACACACAGTACAACAAACTAAAACAAATTAGGGAGTATAATATAAAGAATCGTTGTTACAAGTAATGTATAATTATTTACAAAAATTAAAGGAATAATATTAGGAAACGCAAAAAATATTTGCATAATTAACAGAAAGTAATACAGTGTAATATTTCAGATTAAAATAAAAAATATTCCTGCTTTAGTTGTATTATATACAGTGTACACATGTAAAAACACAGTAATGTAAAAATAATTGCCAGTTTTAAATACACTCATTGAGTACTCTGATAATTATGTGGCAACCCTCGCAAATATTCTACTTTGTCTGTTATTGTACTCGGAAACAATGTTTTTGATTCGTTCATCAGCCTGACGGTATTTTTTCAATTTCTTTGGTGGTTCATTTTCAGCAAGAAGTTGTTCATAATAAACGTTTCGACTTTTTTTACACTTTTTGCAGTCCATTTATTAATTTCCATATACTTGTGTGATCGACACCTACCTCAGTTTGTAGTCGGCGATGCCCAGCTTCAGCGTGATTATTAGTTCGATCTTCTTCATTTAGTACACGATTATATAAACTCCAAATTTCTGCCGGAAATATAGCAGGACGTCTTCCATTGCCACGTCTATATGGACGACCGATGTAATTATCTTCGAACCCGTTAAGCAGTGGTTGTAGTTCAACTCTCAGTTCATTTCCCAGGGCATCTACATATTTATCTATGTCTTCAGTTCGCATAAAAGCCAATGCAACTACCATTTTTGTTTGTATTGCAAAATCTGGGTCATTATTATACTGCCTCGTAAATCCCATTTCGGCTAAATGTTTCTTCATGTTTTTTGCCAAAAACAGCCTTTTATTTCCACATCCGGACAACATTCTGTCAAGACAGCAATCGCTGCTTGCTCAAAGTAAGAGTTAATAGAACTGGGACTTAAATTTGGTAGTAATCCTTGAATTGCTGCAAACATTTTTACGTAGGTCCTACGTTGCTTATTTGGTAAAAGAGCATAAAATATAGGGTGAATTCCATTGTGCTTTTTCACCATCACCGTTATCAGAAATCCATTAATATAGGTAACAAACATTTTCAAAATTTCATAATGTTTACATTACTTCAAAGTAATTGAAATACGGTCCTGAAACATTTCGTTTCTCTACTTTCGCTTGCTCGAACCTTTTTTTATGAGCGGGTAGATTATCTGCGGTATTTGCTATTGTGAGCGACATTAACTTATATACAATGGGACTAGGTTGTAAACACTCAGTAAAACTAGGTACACTACACAATTATTTGTATGGAAAATTTTCGATGGCGGTGAAACAGCTGCAATAAAAAGTCCTAAACCGTGTTTTTGTAACTTTAAGGAGGTTAGTTTTTAAAAAAGGAACTGCACACCTTCTTCCGTATAGTATTTTTCACAAATTCATCGTAATTCTTGTAATTTGGAATGCCTGACCACTCGTTCTTTAGGATATCTTAATTCGCTGTTTCTTAATATTTATTCATAGACAAGCACGGATAGACGAATTTCATCTTCCATTAATTCGTGTGAAAGAAGTATAAGTGTTTTGAAAGAAAATTTAGTATTACATGTTTTTTAGTAGATGATGTCTACTCAATTTTGTCGATGATTGTATGTTTAGACTAACCGCAAAACGCATTTCGTAACATTTTATGGATTTGCAAAGAGAGTGTGAAAGTGTTGCGGATAATTTGTTTATTTTTACTATCATGAGGACATTAGTTTTGAAATTATTTCCTAATTATTATCTAATGTTCTAATGTGTGTTTCTCAATATACCATTTATAACGCCTCCACCAAGTGCCTTGCCATTCATGTCGATTAATTAAATTTATTAGAAAGTTCTATACAAAAAATATAACAACATATTCATACATGTATATTACAAATAGTAATTGAAAGTAGTTTATGTGACATTTTTTGAGACATTTCAGCATTTCGAGGTTAGATTTAAATATACACACACGCACAACCTTTAAATACGTTTTTCATTTTACTTCCTCTCCTTAACTAATCAGTATTTTTTGTCATCATTGGATTATAAAAAAAAAAATCGTTAGCCGCCATAAATTAGAAAAAAATACCTATAGATTTCGCCGAAAACTGTGAATGAATGAATATTTGAATTAAAGACATTTCCATTAAGTAAATTAACGCTCGTAACGTTGCGTTTGTTTATGAATGAATGAAACTAATGGGAATGTTACTCAATTAGAAAACAATGCGAGACCTTCAACATTACACCCACTTTACACATTAGCTTTTCGTTAATGGTTTATTTAAACAAATTTTTTACCACATGTATATGAAATAATAACCAGTAATTATGTAATTGAGCCGATGATCATACAAAAATTTGATGGCTATTTGGTGATATAAAATCTTAATCGAAGATTTGAGTTTATTTGCAGTTCATGTTCCTTGAAAAAAAAACCATAAATTTTATGACTATCACACGATGTTTGAGAAACATGCTTTTATAGATCCTGTGGTTTCATGTAAACTTAAATTGCATATGAAATACACTAGTGTTTATCGAATTTTGAACGTGTAATGGAGAATATGTACACTACCACTCATAATTATTCACTCCACAAAGTACGTGCAAATCAAGGAAACACTAATTGAAATATATATATATATTTTATTCTATTAGTAAAATACTATTTAATACACACAAATAAATACTTTCCATCAACTTAAAAGGTTTAATAAAAAAATAATTAAATTTTGGTTTCCTCTAGGTGACCATATTTTTTCAAAGAATTTCAGTATATAATCTTCTTTCGATTAATTTTGCTGGAGAAGCAATTTCTATTTTGAACCAGGAGGTTGATAGTTTTTGTTTTACCTATTAATCATGTTGTTCTCATAGAAGGCCAACGGATCTATGATCTGGGCTTTATGATGGCCATATCATAATTGAAATAATGATATCGGGTTCGACTTGTTCTAAATATTCTGTGTTTCGGACCTTGTTGCAGGACACAATAGTCATCGATTATTCACCATCCATGTTGGAATACACTTGCTTCTAAAAACTGCAGATAACGTTCTTTCTTTAAAATTTCGTCTAATTTGTCTGGGTCTCTTATGAATGCACCGCCAAGACACCCCTAAATATTGCCGGCTCTCTCCATGCTTGACGGTAGATACTATGCACGATTTTACACCTCTTTTAGCAGTGGCCCTGAACAAAGACATGTCTTCCAAAGAGTTCGATTTTCGATTTATCAGCCCACAAAATATTTTTCTTTGCTCATTTAACCAATCTCGATGGTTCATTATCCATTCTAACCATTTGTTTTTCTTCTGCTGTAACAGAAGTTTACGCATTTCTATGCAGCCAAAAAGTTTTCAACCTTGTTTTCGCAGTTGATACACTAATTCGCTTTTCACGTCCTTAATTTATTTCAGTCAAAATTTCAGGTGAGTATTTTGGACTATTTCTCTTACTCATTGTTAAACTACGAATATCCAAATGTGTGAGATCACTGTGCAACAATAAATATTTACACTAAATCATCATATGGCGATAGTGTTAGAAGTTATATTTAGTTTTATTTGCAAAATTTATTATGTTTTTTTAATTTTTGTTAACAAAATATGTAGATTGGTAATAACTAGCTATCCGCAGTCAGGGGTACATTGCAAGACTGGACTTAAATAAATAATGTAATTCGAAATTGGGCAGAGTAATACTGATATCATCACACATCAATTTCAACCTCTAAAAGTAACAGTTATTGCCGTATTAGGTAAAGTAAGTAACAGAGGACCTTAACAGTAAAAAAAATATTTTGAAAAAGCAGACAACAAATACACAAATAATATTAATATATTTGTTTGAAAGTTTCTTAAGTCTCCGTGTTGTGTTTTATCCTTTGTTTATCGATTATGATAGTTATCCATTAATTTTGCTTATATTTTTAAATATCTTTAAATTGCAATCTACAGCTTTTGGATGCTATTTGTGATTAGTGACATTGGTAGTGAGTATATTTTATCGATTTACAGACGTATTAGTGTCTAATTTTCAGCTTAAATCAAGGTTTTTTATATCCATCTGGACAAGCAAGAACATCGGCATCACGTCTAGAAGAAACAGCATCTTCGTGACATGGAATGTAAGAAGGCGTCGCTGCACGTGTTTATCACGTCGCGTCAAGTTCTGTATCGCTTGATTTATGTTACAATTTTATATTCACATAAATATTCAGTGGCCTGTATTTATGATTTTAATTTTTACATTTTAATTTTTGCAATGTAGCATAATCTTAAGTCATAATTCATTCTTATTAATTTAGTTTTACAGCAATATGTATATATGAAGAGCACATGTCACATAGACTGTTCATTTGTAATGCGCCCTCGGTTGCCGTACATGTTGCTGTCCGTGTCAGTATTTAGAGTACACTGACGATATTTTTATCAACCCGCGAGCAGCTGAGCTTGTGTTTTATTCTCCGCAAGTTATTGTTGCAAGAGTTAAATTAAAATTCTTTTCGTATCTATCTTTTTATTAATTATTTTATTTTTATCTTGAAGAAATTAGGAAATTTTTCTTTTTCTTAGAAGAAGAATTATCCAAATCAGTTGTATGCTTCAACAAATTACCTGTGATGTACATACATACACAAAATGCTTTTATTTTTATAGTAATAATGTACATGTGTCAGTACAACAATACAGATTGTGTAAATTTGAATAGATAAGGCAAGGCGCACATACTAACATTATTAAAATTGAAGTTCTTTCCGAGAATTCACTATAGAACCAATGAGCTGCCAAATAATATTCAGTGACTTTTATCAAGAATATAACCGTAAATAATGACTATGTTTAATACCTACACACGTATGAAAACAAACATACCTACATAATTACTTTTCCAACGATAGTAAGTGGTGAACCACTTTTTTTATGTAACGGTCTATTAGTGGTATATAGAAAGAGTGTACATATATGTACAACACGAAAAGCTTTATCTCTTTTGTTACATGCTAATTACACACCATTTCAATCCAAAAGCGTACAATATATTTCAGACTCAAAACTCCCAATTCTTTTGCAAAAAACGAAACACAAGTCAACTGACGTCTTTTGAAGAATTTTATAGTAACATGAATTAGCGCTGAAACTGTTATAGACGTTGCGCAAAACCAAATCACTGGCTCCTGCTAATTGATTTAACTTTATATACCTGTGTTTCGGCGGACATAATGTCATAACAATCGTGAAATACTGTGTAAAAGTGAAGTATTTATAACAGAATATATTAATTTTAAAAATAATAGGAATAGATACGCACGGACAACGTCTTATTTATCTATTTGGATTTTTAGTAAACATCTATTGAAATGTGTGCGCGCTTTTTCTAAATCTTAAATATTTACATTTTCGCGTCCACTATATATATTTAAAATAAATACATGTTTCGTCTAATTTGTTTAACTTTAGGGAAATTACGGTTTCAACACGTTTTTCTTACGGTTTACGTTAGGAGGCTTAATGTGATTCGAAAATGAAATCGCCCGATACCAATTTACATGGTCTTATGGTTAACGGTAACTGTGATTTAGTTTATGTGTTAGGAGAAGTTCCCTGCGAGATTTCAATAAACGTTTCTGAACCCACTTAATCCACACGACATTATTTCTTTACGATTTAGAAAACTTAAGTTATGAGTATATAAATTTTAAATTTAAATAAAATCGGCTAAGCAGATTCATGTACAATTAGGCTTCAGAGGTGAAGAATCAATCAGTAATAGCTTTAAATGGTTGTATATTATAGTAGGAATTAAATTAGGGCCACTGGAAAAACAATTCCATTTTTATGGTAAAACAGCTAATTTTCATTGTTTTCCACTGAATTTACAATGCTGCGTTATTGCTTCTGTAAATTTCTAAATAGCTTTCATCTTTGGGATCAAGTGCACATTTCTGTAGCAACTTGCGCCTCTTAAAGTATTTCGCATAAAGTATTTACAATCAGATTTACCTAGAAAGAATTTGGAGTCGAATTAAATACAAGCGATATATTATTTTCAGATGATGTACATGCACATATGTATTTAGGAGAATAATAATAATAATCTTCGTTTTGTGCAACTGGTACACCAATTACAATACAAAAGTAATTAAATTGCACGTCGCATGATTATACAAAGAAAAAGAAACTATATACGTATACCTACTGCAGGTGTACCCCAGAGACGAAACCTTGGTCCTTTGCTATTGAATATATTTATTGCCGATATTTTTAATTCGCTTGACTGCCGTCTATTTGCATACACGGGTGACCTAAAAGTATTCTTGGAAATCAGGATTTTGCAAAACTGTCTACTTTAGGACAGTCTGCAGATAGTTACGATTGGTTTCTACAAAACAAATTATTCTTAAATGTCGACAAATCTGTGATTGTTACCTACTCTGAAATTTCCAACCATGTCCTTTTTCTAATGAAAACGCCCCAACAAACGCATTTCAAATATTTGGGAGTCTTCTTCTATTAACAGCGGAGCAACTAAATCATTGAGATCCTTATCCGTTTACATCGAAATTGCGAAGATCTACTAGCTTTAAGGCCGAGTTCTATACTTTCGTTAGAAGTTGACTCCTGGAATACGGTGCTATAGTCCGTACTAACTTTAATGAGCTAAAATTCGTGGAAGACCGCTGCGTCATTTCTTGGAATAAAGCCGACGGAAGGCTCTACCTCGACTAGATATTTGCAAGCAGTGCCTTGTTTTTTCTTGGTATTTTGTTTTTGGCGAATATTCAGAAAGTATAGAATGGATCTTCAGCAAGTTTTGTTTGTTGTAAGAAATTAAATCTCGATAAATAAAGCGGGTAGGCCAGCGTCGACTTTTGTAATAAAACTAATTTCAAATTATATATTTTTATTTATTTGACAGAAAGATAAATATAATAATAATAATAATAATAAAAGATAAATGTGATGATACAGTTTAATAATATACACGTTAGCATAAAAAAGAAGGGATAAACAAATACATACTTATTTGGATAACCTCCACAGCCCCTTAATCTGATAAATTTTGAAAGTCAGTGTCATTAGATGTTTCACTATCAGAATCTGTTATAATTAAATTTTCCGTCAGCACATCAACTCGAATCTCATGTTGTAAGTAATTGTGTTCAGCTTGAACAACATGTCTTCACAGTGTCTAGTTTAAACGAGACATTTTTCTTTGCTACGTTATTTTTTACTTCAGCCCATATCATTTCGATCGGATTTAAATCGGGATGGTAGGGTGGAAGTCTTAAAGCCACATGCCCATGTTCTTCTAACAGTTTATCGAATTTGTAAACAATATGTTGTCGTTTGTGATACTTTATTTCATATAACTGTGGCTTATGTAAATTCGTCGAAAAAGGTATATTTTTGCTTGTCAGCCATTCTATCATATCTGCTTTCCTTGAGTTGCTGGTAGGTGGTTTTTGTACTTGTATATTGTGATATGATGCATTATCAGAAACAATAACAGAATTCGGGGGAAGATTTGGAATTAGCTTTTTCGTAAGCCATTTCTCATAATTTTGTGAGTTCATATCGTCGTGGTAATCTCCGGATTTGGTTCCAGATTTAAAAAAAAAACAGTTAGGTATGAAACCCATTTCACCACCGGCGTGAAGACTAACTAGTCGATTGCCTTTAGATATGGTTGATAACAAACCATTAGTGCTATTGTCTGTCCAACTGCTAGGACTAGTATATGACCAGCATGAATGTAAGTTTCATCTAAAAATACAATTGGCTTACCTTGACTTCTATAATATTTAATTTTGTCCAGATAATTCAGTCTCAAAGCACGAATATCACTCTTCTCTATTAGCAATCCCCGATTGTTCTTACTTTTCCTCCACTTGAATCCCAGTTTTCTAATAATTCTATGCAGGGAAGTACGTTTGCCGAAGAAGTCGTATTCCGCACTTAACTTTTCTTGCAGTTGAGCCAAAGTAACTGGACAATGTTCGGTTTTATGAAAATTGTAAATCATATTTCTAATGTCCGTTTGTTCCCATGGTGGTATGTCAGTTATTGTACATTTTCTCTTGCGTTCCTTGGGAGAACTGAATTTTATTTTACCATCACCGTTCTTTGTATCTTGCAAAGTGACACCTTCACTGATGATTCTCTTTACGGTTGCTAGAGAAACTCCCGTAGCAGCCACAACACAATTTTTTAGTTCCGTTTTATTTTTATTTGGAAAAATTGTCTTTACATAATTATATACGTTGAACACAATACCTTTACACTGGCTATTACACTCCTGTCTTTTATTTTTCGCCTCCATTGATTTATTTTAATTATAGCCGCACAACCGCAAGTCGCAACGATGCACAGGCTCTCAACGAAAATCGACTGCAAACAACGACATCAAACTAGAGTTATATGAATTGATGGCAATATATATATCTTATTTGGTAACATCTGAGACACACTACAAATTAAATACCTATTACTCTGATCTATTTTAAATTGTTGATGTTCAGTTACCAAATGTCCCAGCTCAATTTTATATTAATATACTGTTCTAATAGGATTTAGACAACTTTAAATAGAGGAGTATACAAAAGATCTGTTTGGTCATTAAGTAATATTTCATCTGATTTATTATTTGTTTTAAAAATTTCTAACGCTTCTAAAAGGTTTAATTTTAATCGTTTATCACTGTAATGTTAAATTTTGATATTATTTTCTGAGAATGTGTGGTTATATTCTATTAAATGATTTGCAAAACATTATAACATTATTATAACAGTATATTAATATAAAAGTGAGTTGGGAAATTTTGTAACCGAACATAAACAATTTAAAATAGACTAGTGTAATAGGTATTTAATTTGTAATGTATCTCAGATGTTACCAAATAAGATATTATATTGCCATCAATTCATGTAACTCTAGTTTGATAATGACATGTAAAATGTTGAAACTGCAGTCACATAGTGATTAAAAATAAAGTGAAGGTATTTAAAGCTTAATTGAGTGTTTTATTTTACTTATATCCAGTATCATGATTCTTCACAAAGTAACAGCCGAAAGTGTTATATATTTGCAATAATAATTGTACGGTGAAAGACCGCCGCCTATGCGTGCCTTATTCTACTCGAGGGTCGGGTCGATTCCAAGAAAGTAACGTAGCGGTCTTCCACGAGTTTTAGCTCATGAAAGTTGGTACGGACTATATCATATGGTATAATGGATTGCCGACCCGTTACATACGGCATGCACTTTTACCACTAAATTTTCAATGAACTAAACCGGACCGAAGTTCGGTCGTAATCATTTCCTTGGTCACTACTCCAGTTCTGGTTGAAACTATTACTCTGGTAGTCAGGATTGGGTGCAGCAGCAAAACCACAGTATAGCCACGGAGCACATTATGCCGTAATGTGTATATGGCCGAAGACGATTAGCGACTGGACCGAAGGCCTCCCCAGCTTATACACCTCTGGTGATCATTCACCTAGCGTCTGACGAACTATCCATGGTCATGTACTTGTTTTTACCTTTTTGACGTATTCAAAACATTATGAAGATATTATTATGATTCTCTTCAGTCTTTAACTGTTTGGAGAAGGATTAAGCGTACAACTTCTTTATAATTTAATCAATAATAAAATAAACACATCTGCTTTTGCTATCTCAAGTAGATTGCATCATTTGATTCTTTCGCTTTTTCCATGGCTCGAACAGACTTGCTTGAGTATTTATCCAGATCCTTGCATCTAGCGCACTGGACTTCAACCGACTTACTAGTAGGCAATATGTCGTATTTAGTTTATTCAATTTTTTGATCATTTGTTTGGAATGGATTTTTTGAGTAGTAAAAGCATATTACTATTATCACTGTTATTATATGATTGATACACAAACAGGGCACTCGCGCGAAATAGTTGTTGATATTAACCATCATCATTAGATGTAATGGCAACCATTTGTTTATGGTTCAAAATGTATGTAGTCCATAATAGTAATCACTTTGAAGACCGAACAACAACTTTTAATACAAATTTTGTGATTCCATTGGCAGTTGAGTGGCTTTTAATGTTTTGGCATTGTGAGGAGGTTTTTTCTATATAGGTTTGCCCTATATAGTGAACCAAATAATGCAATGCTGTGGAAGGATTTTTGTAACAAATAAAATCCTATTAAATAATTTGATAATGTCTCAAGAGGGAGTAGAAAAGTTAGCTGTTATTTCGACAATAGTGATATATAGAAACCAATAATATTATTTTGTTAGAAGATGTATTTTGTATTAATTATAATTATTACAGTTTTTTTTTAAATAGCTTCCAGAATTTAAAAACAACTTTTTTATCGTTTAATTCATTCACTCTCTAAAGGAAAATCTGAAAATCAACAATATTACTGAATTAAGTTTGATGCTCTTAGCTTTTCCAAAATTTCCATGTATAGAACAGATTATTTTGGATAACGTTTGTGTCAGCATTCTTTTCTTTATTATTTCTCAAGAAATTATTCTAGAGTCCTTTCGTATAACAAGACTGAGATTCGTAACAGTAGAATATACATTGCATACTGAACAGTATAACATAAATGCGGGATGAAGGATCGTTTGCTAGGAGCGAGAAACAGCAATAACGACACACAATGGAATGAACGATCTGGATGCGGTACATACAATGCCATTTGCGAGCTCTAGCAATCGACCAGTTGCTAAGACTTCCGAAATTGCCGGGACTATAACATTGACGGCTTGTATTAACGTAATTAAATCCAGCTTAATTAACAAATTATGATTAATGTTCGCCATGAATTGCGATGCTTATTTGACTGTCGAATATTAATAGTGTATAAACCACGTGAACACTCGCCCCGAGTTTTATTAAGCTAATAAATATTTGAATTGAGAGTTTCGAAATATTGTTAGTTATGTAAGTACGTTTTGGAATATTTAATCTGTCTAATATATTTCTCAAACTGTATACAAGAGATCAGCTCTAGATTCTTATATTTACCATTGGTAATATCATTATACCTACATTTTGTCAAAATTATGCTACCGGTCGTCATCTTTCGATTAATATCGGTGCTAATTCCTTGAAACAATATCTTCTTTTTCTTTTCTATTGATGAGATAGTCTATTGAATTCGTTATTTGACCGTGCGTTTTGAGTACGAAGCGATTTCTTGACTTTATAAGGGCGTCCGCTTTAAGCATAAAATTCAGTTTGTATATTATCATACAGGCACTATCTTGAAAATAAAATTTGTAATTAGCTATTTGTTTTTCTCCGTAACCGCTAGGCCAACAGAAGAAAATTGAAGAAACTTTTGAGGTAACTTTGATAAAAAAAAGTTGCAAGCAGAAATAAAAATGTTTTTAACCTTCATCTTCTCCTGTTCAAAACTTTTTTATTATCAGTCTTACCTCGAAATTTTTTTCTGAAAGTAGTAGGTAATTATATCAAATACATACAAAAATGCTCGCTCCAAAACTTCAGTCGGTCTCATAATTACCGAGATAAAAAAATTACACCCCCCCCCTTTTTTTTAAATTTGCTGCTGTTTCACTTGAATGACCTCTCACTGTGTAATGCATTAGTAGTCGATGAATTCTGAGTATTTTTAGTGGATGTATCGTGTGTATTAGGCGCACTAGACAGTACTTAAGCAACCTCAACATTTTTTCTAATGGTCCTAACAATGTTATCTTCAGTCACAGATGAAGATTGCCATCCTTCATGGCGCTTAATTGTGAATAAATCTAAAGCAGTGCTCACTGAAAAGCTCAGGGTTAGGTAATTTTAAGTAACTAGCAGTATTTTTGGTTTTTTTTTCCTACTGGTATAATACTAATTGGACATCGTTACAAAAACCATGCCTGTATTGCAGGAAGAAGTGTTTATTTAGATCTTACGATATCAGTGAATCTTAAAAGTTCGGTTTGTATTTTATCTTATTAATAAATTTATGAATTCATTTTTTAAATAATTTTTTTTTTCATAGTATCTTAATGGCGAAAATTTATGCCACCATCTGCTTCATAAAGATACATTATTAGTTTGTTGCTCAGTAATTGTGATCCAAGGATTTTAATATCAGATACATTACATAATTTTAGAATTGTATTTGTGACAACAGCAATTATAACCTATTATAGAACTTCGGAATACCAACCATTTATTTTTTAATTTTTGTATATTTATATTTTGGTCAAGTTGAGATTACAACGCTAACCTATGCTGAATTATATTCTTTTCTTGTAATTTAAATTCACTCGCTCATTAATTGTATGGTACGCTTGATACTGGTTTATATTGAGTTGAATATTTTATTATTTACTGATTGAACAAACTCTAGAGTAACTAACTATACAGTATACAGGACTCCTTCTAGTGACCAGGAATTAATTTTTTAGTAAATTGTCGAAATTGTTTTGAAATGTAAACACATGAGATAGTGTTTCAATAACATTTGTTATTGTTTAGAAGACCTTTGGTCTTACTGGGGGCCTAAGTTTTACTAAAGTGAGATGACATTCTAGACCATCATATTAGTGTGCATTATCTTAACCCACACCTCTACGAGAGGGCCTCGCGGACTTTAAATTACAGTTGTTATTAGGAGGACTTTCAATATTGGTAAAATATTTTATGAGAGCTTTTTGTATAATCATACGAAAATTAAGCGCCTCCTTTAAGTCCAAAGGAGCTGCAGCAGTAACTTTTATACCTCTTGATAACTGTAATTACAAAATAATGTATATTGCAGTATATTTTGCAATTCCGTTATATTTAATACTGGTTAGGTTTGTGTTGTTAGTGGTTAGTATATTTCAGTTATTTTATTAATATTCATAGTTTTCAGATTTAACATGTCCATTTCTTTTTGTACTGGTATAAGAAGTTTATATATAGGACATATTTGATATCGTACTTAGATTATATTGGAACCCGATGCTATTAGTAAAGTCCAAAGTGTCGCTAATTGTAAGGTATTTCTGTAAAACAACGTATAATAATAACACATTTTTGATTTTCTGTCTAATATCATAGAAGTTTTACGAAAATTAGTGAATGTATGACAAGCTTTGGATTATAATCATAATTGAATTGCTTGAATAATAATAGTAAGTAACATAAAATGGATGACTTCAATCTCTTATTACATAATATACCATTATACCTCTCTTTACTATTTAAATTTAATTTAATAAAAGTCTATTAGTATATTATGCAATGAGCATTTAATGATAGCTATTAAGACAGGAGTAAGAAAAGTGTCTTAATAGCCATTAAATGCGAGTTGCATACACTATTTTTCTACGACCTCATAATAAAACACTATTTTTTGAACATTCCATTTCATAAATTGAGGTTAAAATTTTCCATGCACCTTTGCAAATTTAGCTGGTAATAAATTCTTCGTGGTTACTCAGGCTTGTTCCATAATTTCTGGTGGACCCAAATTTTACATTTAACTGTCATTATCCCTCATTTTTACCGTTTATATTTTCAAAAAAGCACAAATTTTAAGTACTTACTTGTAAATTGCAGAGAACTGTCACATTTATTTAATTTGTATATCTGTCAGATATGCAGTCGCCATATTGAATATTGGAATGTCGCATTCCTATTGGATATAAACTTGTATCATAATGAAAATCTGTATCGTAATGGACATCATTAAAGTACAGGTTCGGCATATCTAATAATACAATTAAAGTATGGGAGTAGAAAAAATAATTAAAAGTATATTCTTATTATCAGTCTATTATATACAATGATCTTATAATAGGTTAGGTGCAGCATTGGTATATCTTGCGCGTATGCAGTATTATCGTAAACATAAGAGAGAGAAAGTAACATCGTACAAATTCCAAGTGCGACAAAGAACGAGATACAGATATCACGTGGGTTGGGGCAACTTTTATATGATTTGTATTAAGCCAGATTAGTAATTTAATTTTAAAGCTCGTTACGTGTAGGAGACACAAATGTTAAGGTACAATTTAAGTAAGGTAAATAAAATGCAACAATGAGAATTTATTAAAAACACTGTAAATACAATTTGAGTAATTAAGTATGAGAATAATAGTATTAATTACGTAACAAACTGGATGAAATAAACAACATGTATGAAAATACATTATATCCCAAACAGTTATTTCAGGAACATAATACATTAAAATAAATGCTAAATAAATATAGGGAACATCAAACAAAATAATTTCTTATTTTATGGATGAACTGGTTTCACAGTCAGTTTGCAGGGAAAAAAGGGAACTGTACTTCCTTTCATTACAAAAGACAATTATTTAAGGAAGTTTCTTTCAGGATATAAAAAATAATTCTTAATATTCTTAAATAAAATTAGTTTAGAATATTTGTACCGAATTCTATCTTTTACCGCATTTATTTGCATATTTTTATGGAATAATCTAACGGAAAAGTAATATTTTAATTAATTTAAATTTAAAAATTGTGGAAGTTGTAGAACTACATTAAATATTGTTTACCAAAGCTTTTTAATGATGTCAAAACCAACTATGGTTTCCATTTAAAAAAAAACATAAGTTTGTGTCATAACTCGATAATGGTGAACGAAAAAAAAAAATTAGCTACACAGTTTTATTTGGCGTAAAATTATCTAAAACTTTTGTCTGAACACTTTTTCTCTAAAATTACTATTAACGATGCTAAGCATGTTTAAAGAACATCGTAAAATTTAGTTTTCTTTGAATATCTAATAAGCCATGAAAGTTATCGGAGAAACAAAAGCAGTTTTAAATCAAACTCGTAACACTGCGCATCTTTCCCCATTTAAGCGTTTTTCTATCTCCAGTAGTTTCTGAGATCCCAATGCTAAACATTCAAAAAAACTCACCCTGTATAAAATTAGCTTCGAGAAAATGATATGACCACAATTTTCAATATTTTGATGGTTGAAATTTGTCTCGTTTCAGAGTAATTATCCACTTTTGACGCAATGTCGCATCAGATGGAAAACTAAAAACAATAATTTATATCCAAAAATTAATTTAAATTTTTATGAAATTATAAAAGCAATGTCTAATGAGATTAAATTTCAAACACTTTTCAAATTAACTAATTACATAATATAGTCGATACATAATTTTTTATGATTTGCACAACAAATTGCAACGGTTATCTTACCGGTGAAAAGATATATTTGTACCCATTTTCTGGCGGTTTGTTGTACATCCATAAGCACAACAGGATTGAACCATTTTGTTATACCTAAATCGTTAAAATAATTGATGAAAGGGTAAGTATCCCTACAATATTAAATCACTAAAATACTTATTGTTTTTTGTAATAGTCAATCACTGTATTGGTCTGTAGTACAACTAACTTAAAAACAATCTGCATCTAACCTATTATAAGATCATTGTACATTCATTAATTGTGCGAAATAATTGTTCACTGTAACACCTTGTTAATTTTTAACATTCAATCATCAAAGAAAAAGTAAAATTACGTCAAACTTAGGCTGAAACCATAAAAAAATAAAGCAGATACCGGCTAGTGTTGCTATTTTAAATTAGCGGCTCCCAATGTTTTGCCCGAACCCAGCTGATCGCGCATATACTCATCTCCCTCTAGTGTTGTTTGCAATACATCTCGCTCGTCTACCCATCTACAGCTCGCAGATTGAGACCTGGCCGGTGAGATGTCCTTCCCACAAGATGCGCAGTGGATTCTTATAATATTAGACAAGCACGAGCAGTGCAATATATTTCCTATACAGCAAGAGCGCGCGAGGTGTGATCACCCGATGGTATACGTAAACTCGCATCTAAACGTGGTCCGATAATACATATTAGAGTAACGGCAGAACATACTAGCATTGCCTTCTCATATTCGAACTCATAGTGATCTGATTATTTTTTTGCAGATTGACAAAAAGAACAAATTAAATTTTCTCTTTAAGTGATGACGATTGCTTAGATAACTAAGTCGATAATAACGCGAAGATTGTAATACTTATAACGTAATTATGATTATCCTAATGAAATTAAATAATAATGTAGTTGTGTACAAAGTTATAGCAGTACAACTGGGTTTTAGAATGAAATAAAAACAACCCGCCTGAAACATCTGCAGAATAAACTAAGATGTCTAGAGAAATATAAATAAATAGAAATTTCATGGTAAAAAAAAACTATAAATAAGTATAACAGGAATACCATAAAATAACATAAAAACGACCCTTGAAATAGAAATTAAAATTAGAGATTCTCTCCAGTAAATATAACGAAATAACAACTCTGGAAAAATAAATCTATATATCTATATCTGGCGAACACAGCTAGCGGAGATCATTTGCCGAATATACGTCCGAAGAATATCGACTAGCATCGGGTGATCATACCCCGCGCGCTCAAGCTGTATATTATGTATCTCTTTTCAGTATACTTATTACAATTTCTTATCTGCATTTACTGTTTCGTCCGGCTAATGTATGCGATGATGAACAAATGTTATAATTACTTTTTTCCGAATACTTTCTGTCACACAGTGACCTGTAAATCTGCGCGACTTATAGGTCGCGGCTCCCCCCATCGGCCAGGATTCGGTCTGTGTACTGTAACTAAATATAAGACCATTGATTATATACAAACTTCATTTAAAAACATACTAGTCAACCACAAGTCAATAGGCGAGAGATTATAATATCGAGAATGACCCCTTCCCATGTATTAAGTGTTTACCTGAGTGGATGAGTAAACAGGATAAAATATAATTTGCAAGGGGAGATAACTAAAGAAAAAAGTTGGGAAGAAACATTTTGAATTTTTAAGGTAAAATATTCCTTTGTCTTGATAGGGATTTTTAATTACAATATTGTGTATTGTATTATGTTACTATACAGTTTAAGCGTATTATTTAATTAAGAATTCGTTGGTACAAATATAATTACTTTCTAGGACCCTGTTGAATACACCTCAATCTTATATATGAGCCTAACGAAGAAAGATTTGATCTTCCTGAAATGTATTATCTTGTAATTATTTTGTTTAGAAACTCCGACATACTTATTTCTAATGTATGTACATATGCATTATTTATTTATTTGTAAAATTGTTCAATCAATAAGCTATTAAATAAAATATTCTAAATACGTTGTTATATATAAATAAATTTTTAGTCAGTATTCTAGTTAGTTAGTATTGCAAATAAAGTGATATAATAGTTGTGACTTGTTCAAATATTGTAGTACGGTAGAATTACGTCTAATCATGTTATTTAGAGTAAACATATGCAGATGTTACTTACTTGGCGTTTGTAAAGGAAATGCATCAGAAAGATTATAAATGTTTACACTTAAACTAAATTCTTATGTATTTCTGCACCTAAAGTTAATGTTAGAAAATCAATATACCTAGAAATAAATGTTCTAAAATCTTTGTAATTTAGATTTTTAAAAAAATGTGTTTCGTAATAAAATTATTATACTAAAATCTTGAGAAAATAAACAGCGGAGCACTGATAAAATTATGCCGTTTATGAGGCTACTATTTATCTATTTCATGTATTAATAAACATGTTAATAGATTGTATCAATTATAGGAAACGATAAGCGCTCGGTAAATTTATCTAACTTGTTAGAACGGCATGAGGTAGAGTGAAACCCGCGTTCCAATGCAAATTTAATGGGGAAAATCGTTAATCTCCTTCGGCGATTTCTTCGTGAAAATTAACATCTTAATTGTTCTTCGGAGAAGTACCGCTGCGAGAAACGTTATCCCGATCTTACTCCCCGTATAAGATTAAATTGCTGGGGACTTTGTTATGGAAACTTTCCAAATTACACGGATTACTAAACAATTATATTTTTAAGTTCAACTTGATCATTAGCATTTGCTTAATGTATTATCTTATACATTAATGAATTATAAAATGGATATGTTAGATTTATGGGAAATAAATTTTTATTAACCCTGATTTCTACAGAACACATCACTTAAGTACTGTTAGCGCACACTTTCTAAAACGAAATTATCTTATCCGACTAGTTCCGAGTACAGCACTTCTTTCATCAACACAATAGATAATTATCACTACTTGTATATTATTCAACCTAGTCGGCAAAGATGATGTGTACTTCGTAATAATCTTTTAAATCTAGGCATGTATTGATGGACTGACAATAATTTTGCTCAAATAAAAACTTATACCTACATGTAATTATTAGACCAATATTGACATTGTTCTTGTGTGGAATCTTCCCGAATGATCCGAAAAGCGTAAAAAATAATATCGATTTTTAAAGCATAGAACAAAAGGAACCTGAATAATTATAGCTCTATTTTGATATTACCACTGGTTTCCAATGTAGGTACTTGACGAAGCAATAAAATGAAGATTGGTCACGTAGTCTGCAGAGAAATATATATCTAGCGACTGTCAGCATTGATATAGATGAAACTCAAATAGAATAACGGAAGCATTTGATGGGGAAATGAATAAAGAACTGATTTTCGGCCTTCTCCTGTGCTGGCCAGATCTTCATCGAAAAATTATAATTGGTTTTGTCGTACTGAGGCAATAATAAAATAATCAAACTATTACGGAACCTTTTGTGAGTCTAGTGAATCACTCCTTTATTCGGCGATGATTTCCGTCATCTTAAAAAATAGCGCAACTAATTCCAGAGTATAGAAAAAGGAAACCATACACACACAGTCCATTATCGTCATGTATCTATATTCTCTAGTTTCTCATACGTTCTTGAGTAAACCGTGTTATTATATGATTTTTTTAAATATATGATAATTGCAGCCTCAATTTGGATACTTAAAGTCAAGGTACACGAATGATGACTTTTTTATTAGACTAAAAATAGCATGTAGCAGCAGCTTTCATGCTTCATCTATCACAGGCATTTGATTTTGTTAATTCTTGTTTATTGCAGCAAAAACTGCAACTATGTGAAGTTTGAAGGAGGGTGGTCACCATGGCTCGCTTCATACGCAAGGAACTGAAATCAGATAACATCGATATTATTATTAGACTATCAAAACTTAGAGTCCTAAATATTGCTGTTCTTCAAAGATCTGTTTTGTGACTTTTATTGTGTGTAATTTATGCCAATGGTATTAGCGCAACAACTTTGATGTTGGATTTATATGTTAATTTACCGGGGACACGTCTGCAGTTATTATTTAAACACGGAAATGAGGAATTGTCTAATAAAGCTAATGAATGTGCAGTAAAAAGTATTAGCTTGAGTCGATGTAATGAACTGAATTTAAACAACGTAAGTCCCAAATCTATCAATTTCGATTGTAGCAGATGACATAGTTCCTCAGTGTTGATCCGGCATGGGTAGAATATCGCTACCGTAATGGCCATTACACAGATTTCTGGACTGTACTATTAGCAAGCATATCTCTTGAGAGGATCATGTTGGTGACATCAGTAAAGTTTGCAGACACTTTCGTAGCTGTGTGAGTACGAGTGTGCAGTACATATATAGGGAAAATTAATATTGCAGATTTTTGATCCTACGAAGATCACAATAAAAAAAATACGAAAATCGCCTTGTTGTTGATTTATGCACACAGAACAAAATTTTGAGCTGTCTCCTTACTATAATTATATTAAAATCTAAAATGAACTTCCATTAGAACAGAGAGGTATAGAGCAATTTAACAAATTTAATAGTACTGTCCAATGGCATTTGATTAAGCAGTGTCTATAGATGAATCTGTGCTAGTTAGATTTTGGTTGTTTGGTCGAGTTTTGGGGTTTGCATAATTAACATTCAGATTTTATTCATTTTTTTAAATTTCATTGCCTATTTAGGAAAGTCGTTAATTATTGAATTGAGAATGAAAATTCTTTTCACATATTTAAAAAGTTATTGGAATGTCCATATGTAGATACTTTGATTTGCCTCCATTTGAGCCGCCACTAAACAAATTAAAAAATTGTCGTCTAAAGATTCTAGTCAAACACAAGAACATTAATTTACTGAACTTCATTCTTTGCTATCACTTCCACTATACGAGGGCGACCTGAAATGTTTCCGGAATCGGCAAGAGATGGCGCACGAAGGTTGAAGTGGGTAAAGTCACTATATCTAATAAAGTACCGCAATTGGTAAGGACCATGAGTAAGAGAGAGAAAGATATATTTTGGAGACAAAATGGCCGTTTGACTGCTGTCATATTATTACTGTAAAAACACGAAATCGCTCGTTGGTCGCTTATTTATATGTAATGTGTTATAATTGGTGTTATACATAGTAAGAAACGTTTGTATTTGTTGTGACAATGGTCAATTTACGACATTCAGGGAATATAAAACAGATAAAAATGCCTTAGGTTATGCAAATAAGGAAATTTTTAATTTTATGTCAGAGTGTGAACTTCGATACAGACTTTATGAGGACAAAATAATACAAAATAAAATAAGTCAAAAGCAAATCACTATCATACTGCAACAATCTGAAAATCTTCCACCGGTGCCTAATTACCACAATGTAGTGTTAAATATAATCAAATTGTTTGTAAAAAGTAGAGTTTATTTTTCTTTACGAGAAAAAAATAAAAGGGTATCGACAACTTGTGATAAAAATAGTAGAAGCATTGCTATGAGATCCGTTGTCAAAAAATAAATATAAACTTACCATAATACATATTTCGTTTTATTTACAAAAAAATGCATGCATAGTTACTAAAACAAATTTAAACAATAAATAATATTGAAAATCGTCATAATATGTGTCAATTCCATAAAGTCACTAAAACAGGACATTTAAAAATCGCGCTACTCACTACATTTCAGTTGGTATTGGAATCAATATGGCGTCCTAATTGCGGTACTTTGTTAGATATAGTGACTTTAGAAGTGGGGACTCATTGGTCGGCAAGGGCAACTCTTTTTATAGCAACTGTCAAAATTTCAAACGTATACTGTCAATAGTTGTTATTTAAGAGTGTGTTATGTGTAGCAAGTCATGCGGTTTAGCAAAAATGGATAAAATCGAATTTCGTGCAGTGATAAAACACTTCTGGATGGCTGGGAAAACGGCCACGGAAATTCGAAATATTTTGCTAGAGGTACATGGCGGATCTACTCCGTCATTTTCGACCATCATCTTCTGGGTGAGCGAGTTTAAACGTGGCCGCACAAGCACAAGTGATAAACCACGCAGTGAACGCCCAAAAACCGCTACCAACGATGAAATGGTCGACAAGATTCATGATGTCGTGTTAGCCGATCGCCGATTGAAGCTGAAAGAGATAGCAGAGACATCAGGCATCTCAGAAGAACGCGTTGGCCATATCCAACACGAAATTTTATTTTGGGAATGAAAAAGCTTTCGCCGCGATGGGTACCGCGTTTGCTCACACCAGAGCAAAAACGAAATCGGGTGACCGTTTCGGAGGAGTGTCTGGCCAGGATTCAACGCAATCCAAGAGATTTCTTCATGCGTTTCGTAACCGTGGATGAGACTTGGATCCACCACTACATACTGGAGACCAAGGAACAATCGAAGCAGTGGACTTTTCCGGGCGAATAAGCTCCGAAGAAAGCAAAGACCGTTCCATCGGCCGGAAAGGTCATGGCGACCTATTTTTTTGGGATTCCCGAGGTGTGATCCTCATCGACTATCTGCAAGAGGGAAAGACGATCACAGGGCAATACTACAGCGATTTATTGACCCGATTCGATGCAGTATTGAAGGAGAAACGGCCTCGTTTGCAGCGGAAAGAAGTACTTTTGCACCACGACAATGCACCGGTTCACTCATCCCGCATCGTCTTGTCCAAATTGAATGAGTTGCCAAAATTCACTGACAGGAAAGAGATTTGCTTTGCCTCAAATGAGGAGGTCATCGCCGCTACAGATGGCTATTTTGCAGACCTCGAAACATCCTACTTTTCCGACGGCTTGAAGAGGCTGGCGCACCGTTTGAAAAAGTGTATTAATGTTCGAGAGACGACATCGAAAAATAAAAATAAAAACCACACCAATACCGTGTTTTACTTGTCGAGTCCGGAAACATTTCATATCGCCTTCGTATACGAGCATTACATTACCTATTATGTAATATTCAATATTAAATATCAACAATGCGTAAATATCTCAAAAGCGTAAGGTAAAATTATGTGTTGTTCTCATATGGTTTCTTTTGTGCTTTAATTATTAGTCGGACTTACATATCTGCTTGCGCTCTCAGGCACATATGTAAGTCCGAGCATTATTTTGTACCCAACTTTCAGTACATACAAATCTCGGAGCAGTATGTTTATTTTAAGATGTTTTGTCCAAGAGAAGGCATGCACGCAAAGTTCAAGGTCACCGTCATTTTCACTGTGGGTATTTCGTGGGGCTTCTGTAAACATATGTTTGAAATTCAATTATGGAATTTTTGTCGAATATCGCAATTTGTAATCGAATACCTATATACAACATCTGAATATTAAATTCCCACATTTTTGAGATACAATATATGATTTTAATTTGATTATTTGTGTATGTATTTTAATCAGTTTAGTATTATGAATATTAGTTGAGCATGAAAATTTAGTATCCCTATAGAATTCTACGGCTTTGTTGACTCTATGTAGTTTAGTAAATTTGATGTCTATATACGTTGTCTAAGTTCGACACTTTGAGTAGAAGCAACTATCTACGTTTTCTAATTTTTTATGTTATATGGAATGCTAATCTGCTCAGAGGTGGTCGTGCTAGTGCTAATTATTCTTGGATGAATTTTAGAGCCATCTATTAACCGCCAAATACAAACTCTACATTTATTGTCCTGTGTTCAGGCCATATGAGAAAATACCAAAGAATTAATAATTATAATTTGTCTTCAGTGGTTAAAATAAATTTATTATAAATGTTTCAAATTAATATAATATAAAGCTTAATAACAAAAAATATAACTAAACTAACATTTATTTAATGTATTTAACTTATAAAAATCTACACTGTATATACATATATTATTTCAAAATGATAAATTAACATAAATTCAATTAAGTAATACTTTGGAACCTTTTTATATTCATTGCAAAACAGATCATTGTTTAGAATGAAATTGGAGTACTTTACCTTTATATTCTAATGTTAATGCAGCAGTAAGCAAAGAGGTTAGAGAGTCAAAATAACACGAAGGCGACCTTATATTATAACCTTCTCGTTTATATACATGATACAATAGGGTTGTATTAGGCTAATCTAAAAGTCTATTTTAAAATGTATTTAATAGCGTTTACAATAGCAATAGCAGTATATAATTTCCAAGTAATTTATATTTTACAATAGGAGTTAATTTGCGTCAACCTATCAGAACGAATCTCATCAGTGTCACCACTCAGATTATAAAGGCATTCTTAGTAGGGATAGTAGGGAGGACTTTTAACGCATGGTGGTACATAAAACATATTGCCATAAAAAATATTTGTTGAAAATCAGAGAACCGCATTTGCTGTCTTCTTGACCTTCTAAGCAGTATTATAAATAGAGACATAACACTTAATATGCTCATTAATTTTTCTTATTTGGACACATTTTACTATCCTTTGTTCCATATACTGTTCGCCGTCAGGTGTCTTTGTATATTCTTGTTTTAGTCCTTGTGCTAATTGCTTTCTTTTCCAAGTTAGTGTCACATTTTGATGTTTCCTTACCTAATTTGGTTCTCATCCAAAGAGATTTGGTATTTTTTTGTAGCCCCAAATAACAAAAAATTACTAAAATTCAGTTAGAACATGGAAGCGTAGTCAATTTGTTGACAAGGGAAGGAAATGGACCCAAGAATATTCACCATGGCTAATGTGTATGTGGGAGTTATTTTTTGAGCAATTATCAAAAAAAAAAATTTTTAAGGCATAGCGTTATTGAAAAAACCTTAGAATAAATGTGTGACAGTTAATGAATATGTTGGAATGTAAAAATATTACTTTCCTCCAAACTGTGTTCATTCATAAATGGACAGAGAATATAAAAATCTCCCCTCTTATTTGTGTAAATTCCTAATTCCACCCACTTCATGGTAATACTTATTTTAATTCTACCAGCATGCCAAACAAGTTCGTTTTGCTTTCTTTTGTTTGTTTGGTCGTTTTCCGTGGCTTAGTCTGTATACTTTTATTTTTCTCCATTAACCATAGCGATCGCACGCCCATCTTACGTAAGTATTTTAAAATGTTCATTGATTACTTTGATTAGCATCGTAAAATATTACCCACGACATTACGTTAAAATTATAAATAGTCAGTGAAATATATGTCAGTCTCTCATAAACATGCGCATAATTATGAGAGACAAGTTTTTCATCTCGTATTATCGTTCGAACAAGTCGCATATTAAGGAGCAAGAAAAGAAACACGGAAGAATCGATTTATAACTCGAAATTAATTCAGATTGTTTACGTTCTTAGATGTCGTCTTCTTTCCTCTTTTCCGCTAAACATATACATATTATATACGCTATCGCTATTTACAACTACCTGCACGTTATTTTAACACAAAAGTTGCTGTAACATTTGGTTTGTTAAAGAATTTTATTGGCTTAAACGAGCAATTCACATGTCACATTTGTGTTCTTACTTTTAGTGACCGTGATATATTCGTGGGTATAGTCTTTGACAAAATTTTCAAAGACCTTCAAATTATATATATGTATAACCGTATTTGTAACGATTTATATTAATATAATTAATATTCAGAGATGTGTTAATGTACTTATATGGCAACTGAAATGAGTTTAATTTAAAATAAATTAAGTTTAAAAAAAACATTATTAATCTATATCTTAACCACAATATCAGATTCAAACTAAATATGTTATTTTGGATATGCGTTTTTAAGATCAAAATACATTCCACAATAGCTCTGTAATCATTGCAATTATCAAAAAATATTTAAGTTAAACTAGCTCCAAATCATATCACCATATGTTAAAATTACTTATGAGTGTTCCATTTTATCTGTAGCATATCTAACTTTAATTTTTTCACTTCCATTTTTAAATCAGAAGTGAGTCTCTGAACAGAATATTTGATGGTCGATGAGCCTTTTAATTTTTTTTTCAAAATATGAATTTTCCAGTATCCCGCAATATATAAAAGTGCGGTTTTCACCGGTTGCAATGGTTAAACATAAAGAATACTTTATTCTGCGCTCACTTAAATCAAAATTATATTAAATAGACATAAATTTTATTATTATTATTATAGCATTTAAAATTATACCTATTGTTATTTTCTATTACTATCTGGCTATATCTGACTATATTTTTAACTATTTCTATTATAAAAACTATTAAGCTGTCAATATGTCACTCTATATTTTTTGACAATATCAAAACTAAAACTGACATTCGAAAAGGTCTTTCAACAACAATAACAATTAAATAACAACTAAATAAATGTTCCATTCTTGTCTATTCCAAGGTACGTTCATTTATTAACATTTCTCCCCCTTGAAATCACAAAACATTTTCACCTTCAATTAGGCCAATTGGACAAATCTTTGATACTGATCTTCTGTAGGTCCCTGTATTTGTTTTAATGTCTACCACACGCACTTTCTGGTCTTTTCCTGGATAAACAGCAGTTATTCTTCCTAATGGCCAATTGTTTCTTGGTAACTGATTATCCATCAGTACGACTACTTCACCTACTTCTATATTTCTTGTTTCTTGCAACCATTTGGACCTAGCAGTTAGAGTAGGCAAATATTCCCTTACCCATCTGTGCCAAAATCTGTCTACCAACTGTTGGGCAAATCTCCATTGCTTTCTCAAATCAAATTTTTGTTCAAATATTCCTGGTGGTTTAACAATGCTCGATGTTCCGATCAAAAAATGATTTGGAGTTATACTTTCAAAATCATTTTCATTTGACGACACATAAGTCAGAGGTCTGCTGTTAACTATGTTCTCTGCTTCTACTAAAACTGTCTGTAAAACTTCTAATTTTGGAATTCTTTCCCTTAAAATAATCTTTAGTGTTTGTTTTACTGTTCGTACCATCCTCTCCCAAGCACCTCCCATGTGAGGACTTGCTGGAGCTATAAATTTCCAATCGATATTTTGTGCCAAACAATTTTTCTTAATTTCTTCATCATCTACTTCATTTAAAGCTTTACGCAGTTCTCTGTCTGCTGAACAAAGGTTAGTTCCATTGTCACTCCATATACAAACTGGTTGTCCTCTTCTTGCGATAAATCTTCTTATAGCTAAGATAGCCGAACCTGTATTAAGAGATTCCGCAAGTTCTAAGTGGACAGCTCTGACAGATAAACAAGTGAACAGTACACCATATCTTTTTTCATGTCTTCGGCCTATTACAACATCTATTGGCCCAAAATAATCAATTCCCACAAAAAAGAAAGCTCTTGGGGGTTGTTGTAATCTTTCTAATGGAAGCTGACCCATTTCCGGCATTATAGGCTTTGCTTTCTTAATTTTGCAAAAATTACAGCTATTTATTACTGAGGCTATAAGTTTCCTTGCTTGGGTTATCCAATATTCTTGTCTTATTTCATTAAGAACTAATTGTGTCCCTGCATGTCCATTTCTTTCGTGATATTCCCGTACAAGGAGCCGTGTAAAAGGGTGACTGTGACTTAAAATAATGGGTCGTTTTGTCTCCATCTTTAATTCGGGGCAGTTATCTATTCTTCCTTTTAAGCATATTAGATTATCATTTAAGCATGGTGAAAGTGGGAAAAGCTTGCTATCTTTATTAACTGATTTTCCTTTTACTAGTGTCCTATATTCTTGACAAAAGGAGTCTTTTTGTGACTGAAGACACCAAAGTTTTTTCGCATTCTGAATTTCTGAACATGTTAAATATTTTTCTTTATCTGAAAAATATGGTTTCTTTTGGACTTGTCTTATGAATCGGAATACATAGGCTGTGGAATTCAATAGTTTTCTTAAAGATGAAAATTTTGATATGTCAGGTAGGTACGAATTTTTAATATTTTCTTCTGCATGACTTAAAAGGAGTATTTGCGATTCTTCAATGTAATTTTTGCTTAGATGATGCTCAATATTTTCTTCTGGCCAAAAACATGGTGACTGATACAAGAACTCAGGACCTTTTAACCATGGGCTTCCACTTCTAAGATCAGCTTCTTTATCGTCTCTTGTCGCTTCGTCAACTATATTTAATTTCGAAGGTACCCATTTCCATTGTGAAACGTCAGTGTTTTCTAAAATTTCTCCTACTCTGTTACTAACAAAAGACGGTAATTTCTTTGAGTCCGTTCGTAACCAATTTAGAACAGTCGTGGAGTCTGACCAAAATACAATTCTATTTATTTTAAGTGTATGTTGGTGTTGGATTGTTTTTGCCAAACGGCTTGCAAGTACTGCTGCTTGTAGCTCTAAACGGGGTATCGTCAGGGTTTTTAGTGGACATACTTGATTGCGAGACATAACTAATGAAATTTCAATTTTTTCTCCTGCTTCAAATCTGAAATAAGCGACTGCTGCAAAGGCTTGTTTACTTGCATCACAAAACAAGTGTAGCTGTATATTTTTTACTTGAAAATAATTGGAAACATAGCATCTTTGAACTGTGAAGGATTTTATTTTCTCCAAACCATTAAGCCAAAGTTTCCATTTTTTATTTTGTGCATCTGAAATCTGATCATCCCATTTTATTCCACTTTTCCAAATATCTTGCATTAAGATTTTCGCTTTCACAATATAATTTCCAAGGATTCCTAATGGGTCAAACAAAGACATGATAACGCTTAACATTTCTCTTTTTGTAGGTATTTTTTTTCCATCTAAAATATTTTGATCTACTTTATGTAAGCTAATGCAAAAGCTTAACACATCTTCTTTTGGTAGCCATCTTAGTCCTAATATTCTTTGGGGTGCAGAATCTTCAAATATTTTTTCTGCCGTACGTAATTCTTCGGGTATATTTTGAAAAACTTCCTCCGAGTTAGAAATCCATCCTCTTAGCTCAAAACCGCCCATCTTATGGATAGCTATTACTTCATTTATTAATTTTGATGCTTTTTCTGGAGATTCTGAACTATCAATGTAGTCATCCATGTAGTGTTGATTAATAATGGCGTCAACAGCTTCAGGGTACACCTTTTCATATTCTAGGGCATTAATATTCTTGATATATTGGGCGCTGTATGGTGATGACACCGCTCCAAAAATCATCACCTGAACAACGTATGTCTCAAAATCGTTTGCCGGGGAATCTCTCCATATAATTCGTTGAGCATGCTGGTCTTCATCATTTATTTCAACCATATGAAACATCTCTCGTATGTCAGCTGAGAAGGCTATGGGCTTTTCTCTAAACTTTGCAATTACGCTGATAAGTGAATTAAGCAAATCTGGACCTTTGTATAAAAAATCATTTAGACATTTTCCGTCGACTTTTGAAGCAGCATCCATAACTAAACGAATTTTACCAGGCTTATTTGGGTTTACTACACCAAAATGAGGTAAGTACCATATTTTTTTGTGAGATTCTTCTTCTTCTTCAATAGATAGTTTTCTAATGTATCCTTTCTCTTTATATTCTTTTATTTTCTGAGAATAAGCTTGTCCGAAATCTTGATCTAAACTCATTTTTCTTTCTATAAACCTAAAGCGTTGAAGTGCTACATTTTTACTGTCGGGAAGTGTTTCTTCTGTATCTTTCCATAACAATCCTGTTTCCCATCTACCATTTTTTCTTCTTGAAATATTTTTTATTAAGTTTTCGGCTTCCTCATCTTCTTTTATTGATTTTGTGTCTTGATATTTTACCCCTAAAGATTCAATTGTAAAAAAATATTTTACCATATCGTGGAGATCTTCACTGTGAGCTTCGTCGTCTCGAACAAGGAAATTTACATAATGGTCTAATCTTCCTTTAAATTGGGCTACATTTCCGTGGACTATCCATCCGAGCTTAGTACGTGACAAGGCTGGGGAATTTTTGGGGCCTTCTATAAGTTCTCTGGTTGTTATCAGTTCCCAATAGTCCTGGCCAATTAGCAGTTTTGGTTTAATACTCTCAATGTTTGGAAAATTAATATGTTCTAAATGTTTCCAGTTGCTTTTAATGCGCCTTGAATCAACATTTTGTATGGGCAAATCTAAATCTTTTGAGGTATATATATTTTCCATTGGGTAAAATTTATCTCTGTCAATATTCGAAATGCTGAAGGACACTTTTCTTGATCTTGACTGTTTTGTTGTATGCTGGTCAGTCCATTTTAAGCGCAGAATAGTTTCTTCTCCGACCAGATTAAGTTCATTTGCCAAACTTTCATCAAGTAGACTGACAGTGGCACCATCATCTAATAGAGCATAAATTTCAATTTCAATTGTTTCTGTTCTTAAAATTACTGGAACAATTTTCAGTAACACTTCTTTTCTATAATTTTGTAATGTATGTCCCACTATATGATTTCCTGTTTCAAAAATATTTTCATTCTGTAAATTTCTTGCATCAGCTCTTGCTCTAGGTTCCGTTTTATTTGTTTTGAAGTGTAGAAGTTTATGGTGAATTTTTTGACAGTCATCAATAGTACACTTTCTTTTATTTCGGCAATTACTAATTCTATGGTAGCTTTTTAGACAACAAAAGCATACCTTATTTTCTTTGACTATTTTCCATTTATCTTCTATTGATTTTTCTATAAATCTTTTGCACATGTCTAAGTTATGATTTTCTTTGCATAAAAGGCATTTATTTTCTTGTTTATTTCCTGCTACAACTAAAGTCCTTTTAAAATTCGGATTTAGCTGTCTTTGTGATGACATGCTTTGAACGTAGCTAGCAGCATTGGCTTTTTCGTTTACCCATTTCTTAAAATCACGAAGTGAGTATTTACCTTTATTGTTCGCAACTTTCTCACCCCATGATAGCTGCATACCAAATGGTAGTTTCTGCATTAAGTCGTCCATTAACTGGGGGCATGACAGGTAGTTTTCCATACTGAGTGATTCAAAAGTCAGGACAAGATTTGATACAGTTTCCGAAAATTGGGTAAGTGCAACAAAATCATTGTTTTTTACGATAGGTAAGTTTTTAGCTTCACTTACCATGTTTCTGACAATAATATCAGGTCTGCCATATTTATTTCGTAGAATATCTATTATATCTGTGGCAGGAACCGACATGGAAATTAACAGACCTTGTACAGATCTAAGGGCATCACCCTTTAGGCTTTTTCTTAGCCTACAAATATTTTCTTCGTCTGATAGTCCTAGAGCTTTTGTTGTGTAGGTGTAATTACTATAAAAGCTTGGCCACTCCTTACCATTTCCCGAAAAAATTGGCAGTTCTTTATCTATTGTCTGTCTAAGGAGAATTTTTTCTAATCTGTCATCTTGACAAAATGTCTCCATTTCTAAATCATTTTTACTAGAATCTACTACATCTCTATGGCTGCTATTACAACTTTCTGTTTTTAAATCATTTTTGTTAGTTTCAAGCCAAGTTTTTACTTTCTGCAAACTACCTTGTTCCTCTTTTTCAAATATATTATTCCTACCTTCAGAGACTTCTTTCAGTCTTCCTCTATTTTCAACAAATTCATTTATTATCGAGTTTCCTTTGCTTAACTGTATTTGTAGTTCTAAATCTAAAAATTCTTTTTCTTTCCGAAGTCTTGCTTCTTCTAATTCTCGCTCAAATTTAAGTCGCCTTTCTTCTAATTGTCGTTGTCTTTCTTCTAAGTCTCGTTTATATTTAAGCTGTTTTTCTTGTAGTTCTATATTAGCTAACTTTTTCTGATGTTCTAACTGTAAACATAGTATTTGACTAGGTAACAATGAAGATTTTTTCGTACCTTTACTGCTTGAGGTAATTGTGCTATTAGGTTTATTTTTACTACTGGTACCTTTGTCATCATTACTTTTCATCATATTTTGCATTAAATGTTTTGAATGGAGTATAGAGGCATTACTGAACCCAAAAAAATCTTCGGTACTCTCTTTCTCATTCCTATTTTGTAAAGTTTCTCCTAAATTTGACGAATTTTTTCTGCTGTCGGACATGACATCATCTGACTTTCTCGATCTATTATCCATAATTCTTCTATCTGTACATCTATAGGGCTGAATAAAGTTCGTCGAAGGACCACAATGTTATTTTCTATTACTATCTGGCTATATCTGACTATATTTTTAACTATTTCTATTATAAAAACTATTAAGCTGTCAATATGTCACTCTATATTTTTTGACAATATCAAAACTAAAACTGACATTCGAAAAGGTCTTTCAACAACAATAACAATTAAATAACAACTAAATAAATGTTCCATTCTTGTCTATTCCAAGGTACGTTCATTTATTAACACCTATATTCACTAATTTTAATACGAATAGAATCATTGTGCTTATAGTTAGATGTATCCAAAATGGACCCCTGGTCCTACTAAATACATACTCTCTTTAGCATATGAATTGCCATGAATACACCAGAAAAGAACCAGGAAGAAAGGATACCTAAGTCAATAGTACAAGTACTGAACTATCAACAAACCAGTATTTCCTAGTTGCGGTAATAAAAAATCATGGAAAACACCAGCGAGAGAGAATAGCCGTTATGCAACAACTGCTTTTAAATCATATAAATCAGAAGAAGATACGCAAAATACACAACAGAGGAGAAAGAACATGCAGAAGATGACCTACAACACATTACATTGGAGGGCTAATGGAAAAAAATGAAGGAATTTCTATATCAGGCTGCCACGAAATACTGTGGTATAATAACAGTTGAAGGAAGCAAGAAGATATCAAGCTGGTGAATGAGGATTTTCAAATTTTTATCAAAAGAAAAAAGGTGGCATGGATAGAGCACTTAAATAATAGTGCAGACGAAATATACGAAACTTATAAAATAGTCAAGAAAATTGTAACAGGAGTTGAGGCAGCTTAGGCCAGGGAATGGGGATAGTTTGGGACATAGAAAAGGGTAGTAATAGTAAGGCTTACACCGCTTTATAAAGTATGGAAAATAATAGAAGGCAAAATAACTGACAATTAAACCGACAACAGAAAAATAGTGTACAAATGGAAGGAAAATTTTCAGGTGGTTTTAGATGGAGCTATATCAACTCCAGGACAACGAATTAGAGTAAAATGATAACATAGAACTCAAAGAAGGAAAAATGGACATGATAACAGCAGAGGTACCTAAATATATGAGCAAAAGGATGTCAGCTGTAATATAGATTAATTAATGATACATGAACGATAAAAGGAATTTCCCAGAATTTGTGAAATTCGATCATTCTTCCAATTTACAAAACTGGAAATTTAAGGGAATGTTCCATTTACCAGGGGATATCTTGGTTTTTCCCACTTGCAAGATATATGAAATTGATTTAGAAAAACAAACTTCATGGCACATAGAGGGGATTTCATCCAGCACACAGTACACAAGACTGACCACTATATTTACAATCAGAAATGTAATAGATAAAATAAACTTCTTCCATGCAACGCCGAAATATAAATGTGCTACACTTGAAGAAGGCTTTTGACAAAGTTGCCTGACAGAAACTATGTATCCACTTGGAAAGTAATGACGGAGAAACAATAAAATCAACAAATAAATAATAATGAAGAATCTAGAATCTGATAAACTTCGAACCACTCTTACCCTCTGAGTGGTTCGAAGTTTATCGAACCACTCAGGGGGTAAGATATGAAAAAAACTTCAACCCAATGCTGTTTATCATGAACGAAATAATTAAGAGCCATCAATAGTCATGGTAAGAAAATAAACGTATGATACGTATAATAAAATGAGGAAATAAGTTAATGAGTGTTTGCGGAAGCCGTTGTGATACTGGCGAATACAAGACCACAATCTGCAATTCAATGACAGCTTGTCATTTGAAGAATTTGAGAATGAAGAATGAAATTAATATCACTAAGGCGAAAGCAATAGTGATAATTATGGATCGGCAGTCAGGAGTACATTGGCAGAATTTATTTGCTATAAACACTTATAACTATTTATAACACATAAATTCTGCCAATATACTCCTGACTGCCGATCAATAGTAATAATATTTGATAGCCGCTATAGATAGTACCGGGAGGACTGATAGGGATATTAATAGCGTATAGCGGCAGTGTGAGAATTTTTCGCAGCATTAAAAGAGTAATTATCAAAAAGACAAGTGACAAAACGAAAGGAACAGTCTACAAAACTATATACTTGTCTGTACTACTTCATGGCTGTGAATCAAGATAATTGACTGAGAAGCTATTTAAGAAATATGAGATGCAGAAATGAATTTTTTTAGAACAACAATTATAATGATAATAGAGAAATGTTGGATGTAGATAGAGAATATAATCCCGGGATCCCGGCAGTTTTTTGATGATGAAAACATAAATGAGCTGATAAAAAAAATCGCTAAGTTGTAGTGCATTTCAAAAGATCACCATTGAAAAATTAAACAGTACTTCAAAAATATGTGAAGATTGAACATGAAAAAGAGCTGTCACTTCTTTTGGACTGTAAAACCAAGTGGAATAGTCTTTTAACCATTCTGGAAGAACGATTTTCTCTTTTAAAAACCTGCATTCAAAAAGCTGTTATAGATCTCAATCATCCAATCCGTTTAGAAGATGCTGATTTTGACTTGGTAAATAAAATTGTTGATGTGATGTCGGCGAGATGCTAATTTGTGCACAGCTGATGCCGCTTTGAAATTTCTTGTAAAACAATTGTCTAGAAAAAACTCAGCACTCGCCAATAAAATGAAAACATCCTTAGTGGAACATATAAAGCAACGACGAAGTGATGATTTAACTGGTGTGTTGAATTATTTACAAAATCCATGAAAAGATGATGAAAATCAGGTATTATCGGATTTGGAATGGCTGGACTTATTTCCAGTTCCTAGACAGGTTTTAGTGAGAAAGCAAATAAAGAGTATTGTTAAAAGACTAAATAGTCGAGATGACATGAAAGAGAAAGGAATGTCAGGATCACAAACAGATGATGAGTCAAGGCAACAAACCTCCCAACTCCAATTGACACTAAAGGAAAAGTTACAGCTGGAAATTAATAAGAGCATGGAATCCCCAGATCGTGAAGTACAAAATGAATCGGGGTTGGTAAATAGTATTAGACGCGAAATGAGCCTGTTCGAAAGTGGAGGAGTTCGTGGATATCACTTAGAATTAGCATATAATATCTATTGTCTATTCCTCCAATCAGTGTACAACCTGAGTGAGCGTTTTCAGCTGCTGCTTATGTTGGCAATAAACTACGAAGCAGCCTTGGAAGTCAAACATTGGATGCTTTGATATTTCTACGATTGTATTTTCGAAATTCTAAAAAGTTTTTTGTATTGTCTTTTTTGTTCCTTATTTTAGTATATTGTGTATTGTGTTGTGCAACGATATTAATAAATAATTTTTAAGAAATCACTTAATTTTTTTTTCTTCATTTGAGCCCAATTAGAAACCACATAGTCTAATCCCGGGATTCCGGGGTTGTGTTCTCTAGATGTAGAAAATTCTAGCGGGGCACATGTAAAGACTAAAAGCATAAAGATAAGTCAGGAAAGTGAGGGAATCAAGAACGCTGGAATAAGAAAGGGAGGTAAACTTCGCACGACTTGGGATAATGAGGTGTCAAAATTACGGGTTTAACGTGGGTACAGGAAGAGGCTTTAGCAAAAGATGGAAAGAATTGGGAAGAAGAGTTAAAGAAAGCTAAAAGAACGAAGTAGTTATAGCACTCTCTACATTTAACAGTAGAAGAGCAACAGTTTATATAGTTCTACTATGCAGTGTTAACTTCTTTCTAATTTAGTTGAATTACTAGTTGGAACTAAATGCGTGTTTATTCTTAATACCTATGTGTTTTTAAATTTGACCTTATTGAATATCCATACTTTTAGTATAAAATAAATAAAAAACCCATTATGTTACTTCTCAATAGTAACATTAGAAATTTAACTTAAAATTAAAAAAAAAATTATATTTTACTTCTTGAACAAAGTGCATCAATCATTTTGTCGTGAAATGTATTGTGAACGACATTTTATCGTTTTATCTTTTTTCGATTCGCTTTTCGTATCACGCCTCATTGTACAGCCTCTATTATTATTATTATGGACTGATTATGTGACAGGTGTAAAACGTTATTCCGGACTAAATTAATGACGTTTTAAAAGGAACGTTTCCTTCGGAAATATAACGAACACCTCTCTCGCAAATATCAATAATTATGACGGTACGAGAGACGACTTTCTATTTGTGTACGTCTATACTTGATTTTGATGCGATCAACTTCGGACGTCCATGCCATTCCTCGTGCCATCTCGGCTAGTATAATAAATTTTTTGATGGGTTTTGCGTAAGCGGTCGGCTTTATGGTTACTGCAATTATTTCGATGTCAACTCTAATCGTAGATTTATTTTACTATTTACGTCAGGGGATTAAGTCGTTACGTTAGTCAGTAACACTTTTTATATTTTTTATTGTAATTATAAAACAGTTAATGAGAAACTTTTGTAAGGTCATAAAATTTATGACATACATTAGAATGAAATTAGCATATATCTATATACATATGTATATACTTTCATAAAGCTTATACCAATATAATTTGAAATGTAGAAAAGCTCATAAAACAATCTGATTTCTACTTTGTAACGAAGTTCCTCGTTAATTGCACAAATTAACATTTTTAGTCCATTATTAATTTATTTAACAATATTAAATTAATAGAATGTAAGTTATTTTGCTCAAATATTGTATAAAATGTTTTGGACGGACCTGTATATGTATTCATGTGCAACGATCATTCAAGTTATTTGTTATTTTTCAATATAAGGATGTATACGTCATGCTCGTAGTCGCGCGCAAATTGTATATTTTAAAACGAGTTTTTCCTACAGAAATAGGGGGGTTTACGGATATATAAAGACACCACCAAGTGTGTCTCTTCCATTTTATTTCCCTATCCTTCTGCTGCCTTTACCTTTCTTTACTCAGCCTTGATGGCGTGGGAAAGATAGGTGTTTATCCTAGAAACGTATTACATTCAGGTCTCATGCGCCGTGGAGTAATCGTTTCAAAATCCGCTAAAATCCGTCCGAAAGTGTTTGTTTCATTCAGACCAGGGGTCGTGAAGGAATAGACATTTTTACCGCTACTACCTATAATTCCCGTCCGAGTCAGACTATAAATGTCATGACTGTGTATATATCTCTGTATTTAATATATGTATTTCATTTTCAGAAACGTTAGATTTCAAATTTTGTTTGTAACGCGCGTATAAATTCAATACATTGTCCGCGCTTTGTAGCATAAACAAAGATATAATAATAATTCTCCGAATAGACGCGCGAAAGTCCGCACCGATTGAAATTGTTCTCCGCGACGAAATATATATAAGGTTCTTCTGCGAGCAGGGTAACGTACAAAAACTTAGTTGTAATATAATTTAAGCAAACCTGATCATCCGTATTTTATTTCAAACACCATTTTATTTATGTTTTTCTTTAACGGAATATTCTGGGATTGTAATTGTTAATTCAGGGACTAGGAACGTACAAACGTTCTTGCTTGATTTTATACGCGACATATAGAGGTCGTTGACGCGTATTTAATTTGTATTCTATTTATGTACATAGATTTTGTAAATATATAATTAATATTAAACCATAAAGTGTATCAATTGTGACCATAATTTAATTGCTGAATTGTTTATTCGTTTGATATGATTTTATAATGTGTTAACAGAAATAAAAGTTAATTATTATGTACTTTTCAAATGAATTTCTAACCGTGTGTTTTTTTTGCTTACCTTTACCGTTTGCTAGTGAGATAGAGAAAGTAGTATATTCAAGAGTAACGAATCATATTAAAACAATAAGAAGTACTCACGTTATTTTTCTCCGCTGAGTCAGCTGTGAGCAATAGGTCTTTTGTCCCAAGGCACCACTCTAAAACCACCATAACTTTGATTTATTTTAAACCGCCCGAACAAGTTGACATTAAGGTCAACGGCCGTACTTTTACCAGATCATAACATTGAAGCCTGAACATATAGGCAGCCAGGAGTGCGTATTTTTGGTGTCTGGACGACATTCAGAAGACCAATTCTGTAACCGGCGAGGTTGCCCTTGGTGTTATATAAGCAAATGGCACTGTGTATAATAAAAGTAAGCCAGCTAGGTTACAGACGGCGCCCAGAACGTTTGGCCGTGTTTTAAGAGATTTAAAAAATTAAATTCCGCCGCGTTTAATAAAACTGTTTGAATAATTTCACAGTTTTCCGCTAGATATACATGTATAATTATTTTTTGTAAATAGTAAGATAGGAAAATTGATACACATTTTTACGTACATACATAGAGATAAGTTTTTATTAAAGGATAGTAAAACGTACATATTCTTTATTAATTGTGAGGGAGTAAAAGGATAGGAGAATAAAATTGCAACTACAATACATTTTCATTTTATTATTATTTTATTTTTATTTTGTACAAATTATAAAATGACCGATCAGGACAAAGGCAAAAATCCAAACCCTCTTGGGTGGATATATACTTTGAAAAAAGAGGATTTAAATGCCGCAGCAGAATCTTTAGGGTTAGACGCTACCGGTAATGTCGAGGACGTACGTAAACGCATTAGTACCTTTCTGAAAGAGGATAAAACGGGTTCAACGAATAAGGGAAACGTTCCACCGCAAAGGGACACTAACGTTCAGATTTCTTCCGCGGAAATCTGTGCTCAAATAAGGAAATGGGGGATTCATTTTAATGGCAGCTCGGACGCTGTATTTTTCCTGGAAAGAGTCAACGAACTCCAAGTATGCTATGGGATTAAAGACGAACATATGCTACATGCATTGCCTGAGCTTTTTAGAGACAAAGCACTGCTTTGGCTCCGGAATAATAAAACTTTATGGGGTACATGGGACGAGTTCTTAGAGGATTTCAAACTTCAATATCTTCCGCCTCGGTATAATTTTTCAATCGAAGAAGAAATACGCGCTCGGTTGCAAAAACCAAAAGAATCTTTTAAAGATTATTTAACCGCCATATTGACGTTGATGAGACGCGGCCAAGATATGTCCGAAGGTGATAAATTGGAACGTGTATACGGTAACATGTCACCTAGTTACAGGATGTATATACGTAGGGACGCGATACAATCCCTCCGGCAATTATCTAAACTCGCTGCCGACTACGAATTACTGCTGGAAGAGCAGGCGCGCTTTTGTAAGAAAGAGAGTACGCTATCAGCACCGGAACGTCCGCCCAGCGATAAACCGAGTACTTCGCGTTCGCATCATTTGTCATATGCCGCCCAGGATAATAAGCCTCGCCAATTTCCTGTACCGCCGTCGCCGTCACAAAAATTATCACACCCGGAAAACCGTTGTTGGCGCTGTGGCAGAGAGGGGCATACGCGTGGTTATTGCCGTAACCCATTTAAAATGTTTTGTTCACGGTGTGGCAAGTTAAATGTGCGTTCCGTTGACTGCCGATGCCAGGGAAACGCCGAGAAGGGCGGTCTGCAGGCAAAGACCGTCCGCAAGCAGTAAAGCCGCCTGAATCCGCAAACACAGGTATCAAGGACTCGACAGTGCCAGACAATCGCGTCTGGATCCGCGTACACATACATAACCAGAATTTACGAGCCCTCGTGGACAGCGGAGCGACTTCATCGTTTTTGTCCGAATCGCTAGTTGCCCGGTTGTTGGAAAACAATACACAACGCGTCTTAAATAGAAAATCTAAAGTCCGCCTCGCAAATGGAGACGTTGTAGAATCGCCTGGCTCAGTTTTGTTACCGGTCCGCATGGGTAGCCGAACTACAGACGTAAATTTTATAATTATGCCGAAGAGCCCGTGCTCAGTCATCTTCGGAATTAATTTTCTCAAGGAAATTGGGGCTGTTCTCGATTTTTCCGAAAGGAAACTGTACTTTAAGGGAGACAATGCAGTCTTTGCCGCGAGCTGTGGGATCTCCGGAGTACAGGACCGCCACGAGACCGCCTTAAAAAAATTCCTTGATCAAGAATTAAGTAAATTTACTACCGTGCCTGGTCGGACGAATCTAATACGTCACACAATCCGTTTGCAACCGAATACCGCCCCAATAAAACAACGTTATTATCCGTGCAACCCGAAGAAGCAAGCACTAATCGACGCCGAAGTAGACAAGATGCTACAAGACGGTATAATAGAACCCAGTAACAGCCCGTGGAGCTCTCCAATCGTCGTGGTCACGAAAAAGAACGGTGGCGTTCGGTTTTGCGTCGATTTCCGAAAAATTAATTCTGTATCGATTAAAGATTCATATCCTTTGCCGTATATTTCAAATATTCTTGATAAACTCCGCGACAGTAAATATTTTTCGACGCTTGATCTTAAAAGTGGGTACTGGCAAGTGGAATTAGAAAAGGATAGCAGACCCGTGACAGCTTTTACAATTCCGGGAAAGGGCCTATTTCATTTTGTATCATTACCGTATGGATTGCATAGTGCGGGAGCAACGTTCCAACGCCTATTAGATTCGGTGATAGGTCCCGAAATGGCAGAGTACGCATTTGTATATTTGGACGATATCATTATTTTAGGCAAGACTTTTGAGGAGCATTTGAAAAATTTAAGTAATGTTTTCGCGCGTTTACGGGAAGCAGGCCTTCAACTACAACCAGACAAATGTACTTTTGCCAAACAAGACATAAAATATTTAGGTCATGTTGTAACACCGGACGGAATCCGTACAGACCCGGACAAGATCGCTGCTATATTAAATGTACCGCCGCCGCGAAACAAGAAAGAAATACGTGGTTTTCTGGGACAAACGTCATGGTACCGTCGGTTCGTACCGAATTTCGCACAACTTACCGTTCCGCTTATAAAATTAATTAAAAAAGATGTGCGCTGGGAATGGACGACGGAACAAGACGCCGCATTCGCCGCCGTAAAGAAAGCATTAACAGAGAGCCCAGTTCTCGCGTGTCCGGACTTCTCCAAACCATTCCAATTGCATACCGACGCCAGTGAGAAAGGTTTAGGAGTCGTTTTAATACAAATAATAGAGGGTGCCGAAAGAGTGATTGCCTATGCCAGTAGGACTTTAAGTAAGGCAGAATTAAATTATTCGACGACCCAGAAAGAAGCTCTTGCCGTCGTTTGGGGTATCAAAAAATTTAAGTACTATTTAGAATTTTACCAATTCACCGTTATTTCCGATCATCAATGTTTAAGATTCCTGAACGACTTGAAGAATCCGTCAGGACGACTCAGTCGATGGGCTGTTGATTTACAACAGTATGATTTTGTCATTCAATACCGTAAAGGAGCGATGAATAACTTAGCCGATTCTCTGTCCCGAGCACCGCTTCCTTTCAAACACGAAACCGATGAAGATACCTGTGCCTTGTTAGAAGAAACGTCTTGTTCTTGGTATAACAAGAAGGCTGCGGACGTTCAGTCAGATCCTGAAAAATTTCAAGAATACCGATTGGAGAATGGTAATTTGTACAGACACATACCTGATACACAACATACCGAGGGAGTGCGCGCATGGAAATTGTGTGTAGCTACGCCTGACAGAAACGACGTCCTGAAGGAAATCCATGACGCTCCTGAAGCTGGACATCTTGGGGTCGCCAAAAGTATAGCGAGAGCCGCTTCGTTATATTATTGGCCAGGGATGTTCAGAGATGTCCGCCGCTACGTCAATCGATGTCGATCCTGTAAACATTATAAATTTAATCAGGGAAAACCTCTAGGCCAGATGTTATTCTCACCCGTTGATTGTCCATGGGAACAAGTGAGTGTGGACCTCCTCGGACCTTTTCCGCGTTCCAAGAGAGGATATACTTCATTATTGGTAATACATGATCGATTCACGAAGTGGGTAGAGTGCCAGCCGCTACGCTCTGCCACATCACGAACCATCATCCAGGCACTGAAGGAAAAGGTAATCTATCGTTTTGGTTGTCCGAAGATCCTGTTGGCTGACAATGGTCCGCAATTTGCCAGTCACAGTTTCACCAGTTATTTTAATGGATTAGGTGTCAAGATAAGATTTAATGCTCCGTATGCTCCGCAATCGAATCCTGTGGAAAGGACAAATAGGGTATTAGGACCTATGATTGCACAATACATCAATAAAGATCATAGAGAATGGGACCAATACCTACCTCAGTTCGTTTTCGCCATCAACACCGCTAAACATGAGTCTACAGGATTCACACCTGCCTTTCTTAACTTTGGTAGAGAACTCATGCCGCCGAGCTCTCTGCGGAGAACCGCTGATGGGCAATTAATGGATCCTGCTCGACCGAACACAGAAGAATTGGCTCAAGAACTGTCGAAATTGGACGACTTTTTCAAGATTGTCAGGATAAAGTTGGCTCAAGCGTTCCAGAGGCAAAGTAGGCCCTACAATCTGAGACATCGTCCTTACCGCCCTCAAATTGGACAATGGGTGTATCACCAGACCCATAATTTATCCGACGCCTCTAAGAAATTTACCGCTAAACTTGCTCCGAAATTTGAAGGTCCCTCTAAAGTTATCCAGATCCTGTCTCCGTCTATTCTTATGTTACAGGTACCAAACAGACGAAAACCCGTGAAAGTCCATGTGAAAGATGTAAAGATTCCGTCCGCCGACGAGCTCCATACCGATCTCCTACCTCCAATTCCGCAGGAGGCTGTGAGGGATGTTTTGGACTAGTACTTGCTGCAATCCGCCGCACCAGGTGTTTTGTTCCAAGGCATCATCCGGAGCTCATACTTTGTACAACCCGCCGTACCAAGTATTTGCTCATGACACCATCTAGAGCTCGTACTTCGTGCACTCCGCCGCACGAAGTGTTTGTCCACATGGAAACCGCCAGAGTAAAAATCACTGCAACCGCTATAATAATTCCGACAGTGGAGGCCTATCAAATTTTCGACGCATGTAATTGTCCGAGGCGATACCAGCACCAGTCCATGTGCGGGTCGACGGAGTGAGCGTCGTGATGACTCGCAGGGAAGCTGAGATCCACCACGCGAATCTGAAAAGACAGAACAAGCAGTGATAGTGCGTGCGTCATAGACATCGTGAGTGATGATAAACTGACGAGTTTTAGTTTTTTTAATTTTAAGATGATAGACTTTCAAGAATTAATTGTTTAAATTTTAATTTTCCGTTTCTGTACTTTTGATATTTAGTTGTTAGGGTTCGTTGTTTACTTTTAAGGAGGGGGCTGTAACGAAGTTCCTCGTTAATTGCACAAATTAACATTTTTAGTCCATTATTAATTTATTTAACAATATTAAATTAATAGAATGTAAGTTATTTTGCTCAAATATTGTATAAAATGTTTTGGACGGACCTGTATATGTATTCATGTGCAACGATCATTCAAGTTATTTGTTATTTTTCAATATAAGGATGTATACGTCATGCTCGTAGTCGCGCGCAAATTGTATATTTTAAAACGAGTTTTTCCTACAGAAATAGGGGGGTTTACGGATATATAAAGACACCACCAAGTGTGTCTCTTCCATTTTATTTCCCTATCCTTCTGCTGCCTTTACCTTTCTTTACTCAGCCTTGATGGCGTGGGAAAGATAGGTGTTTATCCTAGAAACGTATTACATTCAGGTCTCATGCGCCGTGGAGTAATCGTTTCAAAATCCGCTAAAATCCGTCCGAAAGTGTTTGTTTCATTCAGACCAGGGGTCGTGAAGGAATAGACATTTTTACCGCTACTACCTATAATTCCCGTCCGAGTCAGACTATAAATGTCATGACTGTGTATATATCTCTGTATTTAATATATGTATTTCATTTTCAGAAACGTTAGATTTCAAATTTTGTTTGTAACGCGCGTATAAATTCAATACATTGTCCGCGCTTTGTAGCATAAACAAAGATATAATAATAATTCTCCGAATAGACGCGCGAAAGTCCGCACCGATTGAAATTGTTCTCCGCGACGAAATATATATAAGGTTCTTCTGCGAGCAGGGTAACGTACAAAAACTTAGTTGTAATATAATTTAAGCAAACCTGATCATCCGTATTTTATTTCAAACACCATTTTATTTATGTTTTTCTTTAACGGAATATTCTGGGATTGTAATTGTTAATTCAGGGACTAGGAACGTACAAACGTTCTTGCTTGATTTTATACGCGACATATAGAGGTCGTTGACGCGTATTTAATTTGTATTCTATTTATGTACATAGATTTTGTAAATATATAATTAATATTAAACCATAAAGTGTATCAATTGTGACCATAATTTAATTGCTGAATTGTTTATTCGTTTGATATGATTTTATAATGTGTTAACAGAAATAAAAGTTAATTATTATGTACTTTTCAAATGAATTTCTAACCGTGTGTTTTTTTTGCTTACCTTTACCGTTTGCTAGTGAGATAGAGAAAGTAGTATATTCAAGAGTAACGAATCATATTAAAACAATAAGAAGTACTCACGTTATTTTTCTCCGCTGAGTCAGCTGTGAGCAATAGGTCTTTTGTCCCAAGGCACCACTCTAAAACCACCATAACTTTGATTTATTTTAAACCGCCCGAACAAGTTGACATTAAGGTCAACGGCCGTACTTTTACCAGATCATAACATTGAAGCCTGAACATATAGGCAGCCAGGAGTGCGTATTTTTGGTGTCTGGACGACATTCAGAAGACCAATTCTGTAACCGGCGAGGTTGCCCTTGGTGTTATATAAGCAAATGGCACTGTGTATAATAAAAGTAAGCCAGCTAGGTTACAACTTGAATTCAGAAGAATTTGCAATTTGAATTAAGAAACATAAACTAAAAACAAATTTGAGCATTCTAAATAAAACAAATTTTGAAGTCTAATACACTCTCTGGAAATTAGATTGCCACTGGAAAGTACTTAATTTAATATTAAATTAATACTACAGTACGTGTTTATTCAATTGAAAGAGCGCTAATGTAAATTCAGCCGATGTAAGGTATTCGTTAAAATAAAACAAATAGAAATTTTTGTTTTTCTTATTATGTTTTTGCATTAAATTGAGTACAAAGGATTAATTAAGGCTTCGTTGGGAGTACTTTCTTGTAATTCAAATTATTTACTCCTACATTTCACTATCATAGTTGTCAAAATTTACAACTTTATAACACTACTAACTAACTAATTCCAGTCGATCATGCATTGAGCCTTTGTTTATTTGTGTTTTAAATTTTGTTTTGATATTTCGTAAATAAAAGCGGTACTATTGTTTTAACGAAATCTTGTAAAGTCCAGAATTTACATTAGCCCATATCGCGCCACCCCCTTACGTCCAACTTCACGGCAGTTAGTCGGCACCTCTGCGTAAGCCCCGTTAATGATCAAAACTCTTTGTTTCTTTGTTTTAAAATCAAGTATACTCACTGTTATCATGGAATCTTTATGACGTCTTACATAATTCGTCACACCTGCTCCTGCTACGCCAACAGTTAGTGCTACCTAAAACGTACAGAATAGTACAGATTAATAATATGTGAGTTACAAGAAAGTTTTAAGTTATTTACCGTCATTATACCCAGAGATGCTCAAGAAACACCCAGTAAAGAACCTGTACAACCTGTTATAGAACACAGAAAAACTGGACAGTAAACCTTATTGGCCGTGGTGCAAAGTGTGGACGTAAGTTGGATAAGCCTGGGGAAGAAAACTAACCTGTCGTCATTTAAGTTTGTGGTTAGGTGCTTCCAATAGAAATAATTCTATTTGAAACTTGCACCGAGTTTTAGATTTTTCAGGTCTGAATCCAGCAGATTAATGTTATAAAAGTGCAATTAATTTTCGAGTATAGATTTTAATAGAATACAAAAAAGAAATAACTATTACATATTCTTGTTTTTTGTCTAATCTATTTCGTTTTATCAGAACCTAGCGAATCTGTTTATTATAGAAAAGGTATTCCAGTTGACTCACGTAAACTAAATGAATTATAGTATCATGCATTGTATCAAAGACCACATTAATCTGTTAGGAGAAATTTATTTTTCATGAGTACGACCAAGATTGATGGCGGTAATAAATCGAAGTAGTATATCCTTACTAGAAAGGAACACATTCGACAATTAAGTATAATAAACCCAATACTCAGAAAATTTATGTTACGTAATATAGCTAGCTTTCAAAGATATATTTGTCGGCCAAAGACAGGCGGTATTTCATAAGAATAGTCTACTATGTGCATAATTTACAAGTTTTCCTTTAAACTTGTAATTAGCTTTGCCAGAATGAACAATGTAATACTTTAATATATTGAAAATATATATCTGATTAATAGGTCTAACAGTATACTTTCACATTAACAATTTTTTGTTATAAATATAGTGATATAAACACAATTTACAAGCACAAGATAAAAAAAGTTAGTCTCTGAGTTTATATCACTTTTGTTATTTAACCCATCAACTTCTTTTAAATATAGTCACATTTAAATTTGATTGTTTCTATTTTATTATTATATTAACACTAGATATACCAACTAACCACTTCAGACACGTGCTCGTTACATTTTTTTTCTTTAAACTGAATTTCAAATTACAAATAAACAATATAATTTTATATATCGGAAAATTACTATAAATATTTAAATGCATTTATAGAATTTATTATTATTATTATTTATAGAATTTTACCGAATACTAATGTAATTTTGCATATTCTCCAATCTTTTTCTCAAGAAATCGATATTGTTACAATTTTACACAACTTTGATTGTTAGACTTCGACTTTAGGTACATGTTTGAGTACTTAGTCCTTGCTTTATGTATACTATGTTACAAATTAAATGCGAATCTGAAAATGTTTTCTCATTTAATTTGAATTTAATTTGCATACTGATACATACCAAACTAAGTCATATCGGCCATTGCATTAAATGCATGGATTATATATACAAAAGCGCCCCAAACACAATATTACTAGAAGAGGTTTTCCATCGCAATTAGAAGAACATATAGGTGAAAATTGTAGAAATCAGTATCTGTGAAAAATATATTTGTGAGAAATTAACACATAGGTGGGAAGCTTTGATAATCTTATTGTATCCTCAGTGCATTTTCGAAGAAACACAAATTTCATTCTTGCAAAAATATCATGGCTAGTAATAACTCAATATAGAAACAATTCCAATCATTTTGAAACGAACGGGGTCACAAACTAGAAGAAAATACACTTGTGACTGGTGTATTTTCTTCTAGTTTGTAACCCCGTTCGTTTCAAAATGATTGGAATTGTCAAATCAACAGACGAAGATGATTTTTGAATATCGGCTATATAATTTGGAAATGTAATATCAACCAGTGTAGCCGTTCATCTGTAATATCAATGTATGGAGTAACAGTGCTGTCTAATGCATGCATATAATGAGTTCTACTCCTAACATTATGAACTTGAAAGAAAGTATACATGGTTTCTAAATATTTGATGGTACCATCTACATCTTGGAACTGCGGATGCTTATTCTCTCGCAAAAACCATAAAGAACAACTTACGGCTGGTGAAAATATTTGAATTGCACGTAAAACGTTCATATTTTCAAAACTGGTGGGAAATAAATGTTTTCTTGTTAAAAATCTTACAGGCTTTACCGGCAAATCTTTTTGAATAACATGTATTTTTTTTTAAAAAAAAACTGATGTGACAAGACAATCACTTGAATACAGACCTCTTTCCAAAAATAAAGTTCTCGCATTTTTTATAGCATGGCAAAAATCAAAACTTAAGAACAATGGTAGTGGTGCTAAAAAAGGGTGTGGAAGAGAATTTTGAAGTGATCCATTACCTAGCATTTTGAAATGTTTTACATTTGCTGCAAAATTATCTGTGACAAGTCCCAAAATAATAAACCCGATAGAAGAAAGAAGCTCCAACACATTAAGAGTCAGTTTATGAAAGTTTTCCGATGATAAAGAAGCATGAAAAAAATACCCAGCAGGTAGTAGGTAGGGGATACTTAGTCCATAGACAACATAATAAAGCATTTTGTTTGCTATGTCTGGTTCCTTGCCTACGATATTACTTTGGCAATTACTTAAACCATATATACAATCTTCAGACCTGATGTAAAACATTTTTTCTTTAATTGCCACGTCATCTATTACTAATGAGCAAACACGTTCGACAGGATTTTTTAGCTGATTAATTTCTGCATTTAATCTATCTTTGATTAAAGAATTAACACCATTGAAAGGACCTAGATATCGTGAGATTGTCATTTTAGAAGGTAAATTTATCAAATGTTTCCTGACAAATTCATAACCTTTTGGAGAGGGTAAATCTCCAAATAGTACATAATCGAATAGATGTTTCTGACCATCGAGTAGCTTTTTTGCAGTATTTTTTTTATAATATCTGTTATAAAAATGGCTTTTTCATCATTAGCTTTACAACGTTCATAAATTGTTTTTAATTCTGTTAACGATTTTGAATTTCTTTCCTTTTCAACTTGTAAGTCCTTTAATTCACTTAAGGTTTTATGATATTTTTCAGTTGTCCTTTTCAACTTCAGGTTTAAAACTTTGCAGTGGTACCTCAAATTTTGAACCTCATTTTCAGTGATGGAATCAACTTGAACGAATTTAGAGTTACTACAATCAAAATCGTCTCTGCACCTAGTACATGGAGAAGATACATTGGAAATGCTAGATTCGTGGAAGCCCTAAAAATTATTTTATGTACTGATGCATAGTTTACTTGTGGAACGTTAAAATTTACAAACACGGAAGGCAGTGTTCCTTCATTTAATTTAATTTTCTTGCCTGAACTGTTAATATCATTTTCATGAAAATGTTTTATGCAAACAGCACTGTAATCAGTCAGTTTTGTAGTATCTATAATAAAGAATTAAATTAAGTATTCAGTATTTATTATTTAGATTATTTTATTCTTATATAAAAATTTAAAAATAAAAAGTACTTTTTGATAAGATTACCACAAAATTTTTGAAGAATATTTATCCATAATCCTCGGATATCATAATAAATCATATCATAAAATAATAAAACAGCGAATCCTAAACTAAACAAATCAGGAATTTACAGAATTAATCGTAGTGATTGTAGTAAATTTTATATAGGTCAAACAGGGCGAAATTTCAAATTAAGATTCTCAGAACACATGCGAGCCGTTAAATTAAATTATGAAAATTCAAGTGTAGCTAACCATGTTTTAGACACGGGACATCAATTTTCAATAGACAATTTAGAAGTACTGTATAGTTTAAATAAAAGTAAAAAAATGAATGTTCTAGATTCTAGAAGGTTATTTTATAAAAGAAAGTTTACTTTTACAACCAGGCAATGTTCTTAATGAACAAACAGAACTCATAAATTCTCCGCTAATAAACCCTAGCCTTGTAAAAACGATCTTTCCAGATAAGCCATGACCTTTTCATAATTTTCTATTTTTGTACATTTTTATTTACATTTTTGTTAGAAGTAGGTAGTTACAGTATATTAAATTTTACTTTAGTTTCTCGAGAACTCCTGACGATGCCGCAAGGCGAAATGTACATCGAGTATTTAATTATATTTATTTGTGAAACAATACCAAATGTGTTTTTTGTTATTACTTGCTTATATTTCGACATGTTTCACTAAGAGATTTCCATCACTTCATTTAATTACTCGGATATCAGGCTTACTTGGAATTTCGAGAGAAATATTTCTTTCGCCACAAATAATACATTTCCTAAACATTTTTAGAATTTTACCTTAATTTCAAATTGAAATTGCCGTCAAGCTGACGTTCAAAACTCAAATTTAAAATATATATGCCTTTCAAGATTTAAAATAATTTACCAAGCAGTTTATTATGCTTTGCATAGATAGCGCCACATACTGATAATATTTTGAGGTTATAAGAATCAGAAATGTCTAGTTATGTGACGACCTTATATCGCGCAGTTGGCCTTGAGCATCGTAAAATATTCTTACGTAGGTAATAATAAATTTACCATTTTTAATATAATCTAAAATTGTATTTAATTGACATTCGTTTTTAAATCATTGAACATCCATTTACAATTACTCAATATTTTAAATTAACATTACCACTATACAAATCTCCCTATCAGTAAGTAGAAATTTTGTGGAGTTAGATCGTAAACAGAATAATAAGTAATAACTTAATTTAGCGATATGATTATACATATTTTTAAGACACCACAGCCCTATATCAGATTATTAAAGATATTTTAAAATATCTTGTCAAGGACTATATGTACATACACTAGTCTATTATCATGGCAAACAATCAAGGACAGGATGAAGACTGAAACGAACATGAAAAAATATAATGAATAAAAAGGGTCGTAAACCACCCTTACATAGTTGTCGTTTTTGTCTCTCTCTGCAACTCGTCTATCTGACAGGTGAATAATGAAATTTGCTTCTTGACAGCACCGAAGGTGTTATCTGCTTTGCGATTTTAGTATGGATAACAGCGGAGGTATATAAACGCTTCTGTATTTTTTTTTATTACGACATGTATTGTGACGTATTTTTCGAGGAAGAGCTCGTGAACGTTCATTTTATTGAAGAGCCAAAAATGGAATAACGAACACGGTATGACACATATTCAGGGATATGCGTTGACAATCTCTCTTGCGATTTCTGTTTGATCCTTTATATACGGCATCGTGTAAATGTTTTTATTCCATAAGGATTTTGTAACGTACGGTTTCATTTCAACAGATGCATTCATTGAAATTGTTATTGCAAATTACGGCTAAGTAATTATGTGATGAAAGGAAACGCAAATTAATCTGAACAAACTAAAATCTATTCGTATGCTAAGAGATGTATTTCTTAAATCCATAAATACTTAAAAGCGTTTATTGATGCGAAATTTTATGATGTAGAGCTTATAAGTAAGATTTTATATTCCAGCTTTATTAGGCTTATATTTAAATTTAATGATGAGTGCTTTCCAGCATTTTTCACTATACATGTACGCAAAATATCACTGAGACGAGCCGTGCGAGCATTTATGGATATAACACATACTTTGCATTTTTATGATGTGTAATAATAAAAATACAGTATTTATTGAATATAGGCAATTATAACTCTATTTCATTCAGGGCCGGTTATTCCAACTCTGAATAAAACGCCGGTTAGCGTAATCATTGCTTAAAGTACCGGTTAGTACACATTTGCAGTTTTCCAATACTGGTTAGACAATATGAAAGTATTTTTTGGAATTAATTAATAATGATTTTTATCAGTGCTAAGAGATGTATTTCTTAAATCCATAAATACTTAAAAGCGTTTATTGATGCGAAATTTTATGATGTAGAGCTTATAAGTAAGATTTTATATTCCAGCTTTATTAGGCTTATATTTAAATTTAATGATGAGTGCTTTCCAGCATTTTTCACTATACATGTACGCAAAATATCACTGAGACGAGCCGTGCGAGCATTTATGGATATAACACATACTTTGCATTTTTATGATGTGTAATAATAAAAATACAGTATTTATTGAATATAGGCAATTATAACTCTATTTCATTCAGGGCCGGTTATTCCAACTCTGAATAAAACGCCGGTTAGCGTAATCATTGCTTAAAGTACCGGTTAGTACACATTTGCAGTTTTCCAATACTGGTTAGACAATATGAAAGTATTTTTTGGAATTAATTAATAATGATTTTTATCAGTGATTTAGTAATTGTATTGTTTCTACTATAAATGCAATGAACAGAATAATTTAAATCTAAAAATAAAATCCTATTGAATATGTGTAACTTTAGGCTTACTGCACAGAAATATAATTAATTGATACCAGAAATCAGTGGTATAACTTTCTGAGCTAAACATTTTTATCTTCACTTTCTTCTTTATGCACTTCTTCTGCAGGTTCAGTGGGGTCAGTTAATGCCACATGTGATGTGGTTGGTTCATTTAAGCGATCATTCTCCTGATACCCTTCACTATTTTCATTATTGTCTTCTTTAACTATCGATTGTTCATTGAATGGAGGGAGCACCGAAGAAATTGTCTAGTTTTTTATATTTTGTTGCAGTACTCTGTTCCTTTTCCCTACGAAGTTTTCTTTTTTGATATCCACTAAAAACTTTTTTCCGCTCATGTCTTTTAACTGCAAATATATTTCAAATTAATTTATATAAGGAAACATTAAATAATTTTTACTTTTCGCTATTTATTTGCTTTAAACCCCTAAAGGTACCAAAACAATTTCTATTATTGTAAAATAACTAGGGGGCGGACGTCCCAGGGTTAAAGTACGACGGAGTTACAATAGAGCAAAGAAATAATGTAAACAACAAACATTTACTGAATAGCATTTATTCATATGATGAACTGCAACATCTGTTGTTTACTTGAAAAGTTATTGAAAACGACAACAAAAAATGCCCATCAAAAAATGAATTTATGAGTACAATCCTTTCTTCATCGGCGTAGGTAGAAGCGCGAGGGGTTTCTAACATTTATTATATTTACCTTAACTTTCCCAAGAGAAATAAAGTTACATATATGTATATACCTATTCATACTTACGTTAGTTTCGTTTTTTCATTGTTTTGACTGTTAATTACGTACTTCGTAATTTATAATAGTTCCTGTTTAATCCCGTTTCATTGAATCGACTTCTCCCAATTATCTAGACGTAAGTGTGCACTGGATTTCGTTTAGTTTCAATAATATACGCGTACATTTTAGTTATCATTTATTTAGATCTAGAACATTGTTTATGTTACTTTTTAAGATATATGGAAGAACATCGAGAAATACATCGTGAAACAATGGCGAGTTGGATTGAGGGTCATACTGATTGTATGTCCATTGTCAGTGATTCCGATATTTATTGCAAAGTCTGTAAAATATCGTTACAGAATACCCAAAAAGGGCACGTACAACGTCACTTAGCATCGCCAAAACATACACGGAAATTGGACCTGTGAAGCTTTAATGGCGGCTAATATCCCATTAAAGAAACTTGACAATCCCACTTTCAAAACATTTCTTCAAAAATATACTGGTGGAAATGTTCCTGATGAATCCACCTTCCGCAAATATTATGTTTCTATAAGTGCTTCACGAAAACAGTGGAATGCATTAGAAGACATCTTTCAAATCAGTACCTATGGATAAGTGCCGACGAAACTGTCGATATATTAGGACGCTGTGTGGTAAATGTTGTAGCTGGTGTACTACATCCAACTAGTCCATATAACGCAGATGTAATAGCATCTAAAGTTATAAATACAATTGATGGGGAAACAATTGCTAAAACCATTGACGAGAATTTGCACAAAATGCTTCATTCGGACCTTAGGTACAGGGAAAAATACTTTTATTTGTTAGTGACAGTGCCGCATATATTTTAAAAACAGGCAGATTATTAAAGGAAACATATCCTTATATGCTGCATATTACTTGTGTAGCACATGCTCTCCACAGAATCTGTGAATATATCAGAGACAACTATATACAACTATATCCGGAAGTTGATAGTCTTGTATCCGCTTTTAAAAAAGTTTTCAGAAAAGCACCATCGAGAGTGGCCCTTTACAGGGAAAAACTTCCATCTTTGTCACTGCCACCCTCGCCAGTAATAACTAGATGGGGGGGGGGGCATGGCTGGAAGCTACTAGGTTTTATGCAGAGAATTTCGATAGTTTACAAAATTTCGTTACATGTTTAAATGACGATGCTCAAAGTATTTCTGAGTGCAAGGAACTAACACAAATCCCAAATTTAAAAAATCAGTTGTTATTCCTTCAGGAACACTTTGGAAATTTGCCTAAACTAATCACGTATTTTGAAAATCGAAATCTCAAACTAAAAGATGGATTAACCGCATTAGATGTGGCTATTAATAATTTCAAAAGTATACCAAGTGACTTCGGATGTGGCCTTCGGCAAAAGTTAGACTCTGTTCTTAATAGAAATCCAGATTTAATAACATTGCTGCAATTGTGTATTGATTTGAATTATTATGTAACTTGCGAACCATATTAAACGACATTGGAAGTTTAAAGTACATGTCTTCTGAAATAAATGACATTTGTCATCGAAAGGTCTAGGAAAAAATAGAAATATATAAACCACATTCTTAAATTGTTTTCTTAAACATATTTTTAAATTTCATGATCCAATATAAACAAATTATTTTTATGTTTTTATATTGATAAATAACAATGTTAATCTACACTTATTTACTGTAAAATAGAATTTTTATTCATCTTAATATTTAGAAAATGTAAGTAGTTTTGTCATCATTTTAATTTTTCAAATATTTATATTTTAAAAACAGATAAGTTCAATTCATAATAATATACAGCAAGAGCGCGCGAGGTATGATCACCCGATGGTATACGTAAACTCGCATCTAAACGTGGTCCGATAATACATATTAGAGTAACGGCACAACATACTAGCATTGCCTGCTCATATTCGAACTCATAGTGATCTGATTATTTTTTTGCAGATTGACAAAAAGAACAAATTAAATTTTCTCTTTAAGTGATGACGATTGCTTAGATAACTAAGTCGATAATAACGCGAAGATTGTAATACTTATAAGGTAATTATGATTATCCTAATGAAATTAAATAATAATGTAGTTGTGTACAAAGTTATAGCAGTACAACTGGGTTTTAGAATGAAATAAAAACAACCCGCCTAAAACATCTGCAGAATAAACTAAGATGTCTAGAGAAAAATAAATAAATAGAAATTTCATGGTAAAAAAAACTATAAATAAGTATAACAGGAATACCATAAAATAACATAAAAACGACCCTTGAAATAGAAATTAAAATTAGAGATTCTCTCCAGTAAATATAACGAAATAACAACTCTGGAAAAATAAATCTATATATCTATATCTGGCGAACACAGCTAGCGGAGATCATTTGCCGAATATACGTCCGAAGAATATCGACTAGCATCGGGTGATCATACCCCGCGCGCTCAAGCTGTATAACAATTTTTCTTCATTTACCATAATAATTCTTCAATTATTTTTTGACCAATGACCACTATTTCTCCTAATATCCAAAGTAATATGAAACAGACTGTCTGTGCTAGATGCTGAAAATTCATTAAATTAAAATTGTAAGTGTGCGTTTTAAAAAGAAAGTGCACAATGTTCATTCAATAATATTTGCATCATTTGTAATAAAGAATTCGTGATATTTTTAAATTAATACTGTATTTACATGTTTATTGACCCATACATTACTGAAATAATACGCTAGGCTCCCATATACCTATCAGCGAAATCTTTTCATATTGCTTTAGTCATCTGTACATTGTTCCATATATAAAAAAGAAAGTCAAAGGTTAATTTATACGTAAATACATATGTATCTACATGCATATATATATACACTTTTTGATTACAAATTGTTAAGCAAGACCAAAAAAATCTCGTGTTTTGTTAACATTTATGGTCAGAGTCGAAATTTCAACACTACTCTACGGCTGTTGTGTTATCTTTTGTGCACGGGATTAGTCACCCGCAGTATAGAAAAGGTGCTCCACCATCATGGGTCGAACAGAATGACCTTTCGGACTGACCCCTAAGCTTGAGTTATTTTTATTGTACTTACAAAACAATGAAGTACCTACATACGTACAAGTTGTTTCCTTGTACAGTATGTATGCATGTTATTGATTGTAGTTCGCTGTATTGATAAATATCAGAAAATTAAATTCTTGTTGCTGTGCATTAACTAAAGACCATATAAGCTTATTTGCATATATGGACATTCAGTTTAATACGACAAGGATTTTACAATATGTTATGTTACAATGTTAAAATTAGATTGCGCCTATACACAAGAAAGTCAAAAAGTGACAATTTTTAGTTAACTTATCATTTGGATGTGAAACAAGACGAAAAACACTATTATATATGAGTAAACGTGTTAATTTTCGTCCGAATTTTAATTTTTTTTATATAACAATACCTACTCAAAATTAAGCTTTAAATACTTTTATACTCCTCAATGCATTTGTGTAGGTAGCTAACTTGGGAGATATTCGCAAACAACTTTTTTTCGAAAAACATTTTTTTTTTAATTTTCAAATTCACTTTTGTTTTCCCTAGAAATTTGTGTCAACTTAGAGCTTTCTTATACAGAGCCACTCCAGTGGCAAACGCGCGCCCCAATTAAGATGCCCGGGCTGGCCACAGCTGTGGTGCATTCAAGCCACAGCAGTGGCCCGTCCTAGCTTCTGTGTGGCTTTGTTCTTTGCTTGTTGTTTTCATTCCTTTTTTAGTATTCAAAATGTCTTCGTCCTGTGAAGAAGATGAATTGTGCTTGCTTCTCTTACTGAAAAGAAAGAAACGCAAACAGAATAGGACTTTAGGAGTGTATCCCTTTTTATTAAGAAGGTCCTCAATAGGTGTTTTTATATCTTGTATGACGATTTAAGAGAAGACGACAACAAGTTTTTGGGTACTCCCGCATATCAAAACGATTGTTTGATGAACTTCTAGAAATGATAGAAGAATACATCAGAAAACCCTACACAAACTACAATATATAACGTTATTTCAGCAAAGGAGAGATTGGCACTTCCTTTTCGAAGAGTCCCAAATTCCTGGTTCACCAACAGATAAAATCTTCTACATTGAAATTGAAAAAGAAGCATGATAATCCACTGAGGAATATTATCAATTTTCGGCATTTTGAAACCTAGAAATCTGCTTACAACCAGCTCAAAGAAAGTCAAAGGGATGACCGAGTCAAGAATCTAGCCAAGGCTAGTGACTGAACGGTGGCGCTGTGCAGTTGCTCAATATAATAAGCTTTCAGTAGTCGTCTAGAAGAGAGGGAGCCGTCTGGAGTGCGACGGATGCCACCTCTAGCCACAGATGTAGCCCAGTATAATAAACTCCATATGATTTGCATGTTACTTGTCTGAGCGTTTGAAGCGGCGGTAGGCGTTCGCCACTGGAGTGGCTCTGTATAATAAGGCACTTAGTAGTTGACAAAATATTGGTAACAGATGATTTTTGCACTGCTACTTCCGGTCAACCGATGTTACTGAAAATGTAATAAGCTCTCCAGTGAAAGATTATATTCATAAATGTAAAGTTTGGTATTAATATATTTTATCGTTTGACCGCTATCGTGGTCACACACCGGCTGACATATATTTTTTTTAAATTACTTTTCCAGTGTGAGGGAACTTCATAACGTGGACATCTGTAAAAATCTCGGAGTCGAAAATTTATATCATCACAAAAGGTACTTCCTTATAGTGCGTATAAGAAAGTAAAATGGCTTGGGTTTCTTTTTAAAATCAATCGCTAGATGTCCCAAATAATGCTTTTCTGTTTGTAGAGTTTATCTCACCAGTGAACTAGAAAACTAGCGCAAGTAAACGCAAGTGAGTTATAACTATACACCGGACGTGCCAGGTTTAAATTACGACGGAGCAAAGAAATAATGTAAACACGCAGTTACTGAATAGCACTATTCATATGGTGAACTGCAACTGTTGTTGACGCGAAAGGACAACAAAAAACGTCCATTTTTACTCCTTAATTTCTTCTTTCTTCATCGGCGTAGGTAGAAGGGTGACGAGTTTTTAAAATTTATTATATTGACCTTATATTTCGTAAGATAAGGTAATTTTTGCAATAGTTCCTGTTTAATACCGGTACATTGAATCTACTTCTCCCAATTATCTTGACATAAGTGTGCACTGGATTTCGTTAAATTTCTATAATATACGCATACATGTTTAGTTATCATTCATTTAGATCTAGAACATTGTTTATGTTATTATGATATGGAAGAACGTCGAGAATGGCATCGTGAAACAATGGCGAGTTGGATTAAGGGTCATACTGATTGTATGTCCTCCATTGTCAGTGATTCCGAAATTTATTGCGTAGTCCATAAAATATCGTTACCGAATGCCCAAAAAGGCCGCGTACAAGGTCAGCATCGCTAAAACATACACAGAAAATAGACCTGTTGGAAGCTGACAATTTTTACGAAGAACTATGTGAAGCTTTAATGGCGGCTAATATCCCATTAAATAAACTCGACAATCCCACTTTCAAAACATTTCTTCAAAAATATACTGGTCGAAATGTTCCTGATGAAGCCACCATACGCAAATATTGTGTTTCTGAGTGCTTCACGAAAACAGTAGAATGCACTAGAAGGCATCTTTCAAATCAGTACCTATGGATAAGTGCCGACGAAACTGTCGATATATTAGGACGCTGTGTAGTAAATGTTCTAGCTGGTGTAGTACATCCAACTATTCCATATAACACTTGCTAAAACCATTGACGAGAATTTGCACAAAATGCTTCATTCGGACGACAGGTACAGGGAAAAATGCTTTTGTTAGTGATAGTGTCGCTTATATGTTAAACACAGGCAGACTATTAAAGGAAACATCGCCTTATATGCTGCATATTACATGTGTAGCACATGCTCTCCACATAATCTGAATATATCAGAGACAGGTATCCGGAAATTGATCGAATTGTATCCGCTTTTAAAAAAGTTTTCAGAAAAGCACCATCGAGAGTAGCTCTTTACAGGGAAAAACTTCCATCTTTGTCACTGACTTTCTCGCCAGTAATAACTAGATGGGGAACATGGCTGGAAGCTACTAGTTTTTATGCAGAGAATTTCGATAGTTTACAAAATTTCGTTACATGTTTAAATGACGATGCTCGAAGTATTTCTGAGTGCAAGGAACTAACACAAATCCCAAATTTAAAAAATCAGTTGTTATTCCTTCAAGAACACTTTGGTAATTTGCCAAATTTGCCACATTAGATGTGGCAATTATTAATTTCAAAAATATTCCAAGTGCCTTCGGATGTGGCCTTCGGCAAAAATTAGACGGAGTTTTTAATAGAAATCCAAATTTAATAACGTTGCGGCAATTGTGTATGGGAACAATTACACAAAATCTAACTGCTAAATACGCTGAAATAAAATAATATTTTCAGTAACCACCTATAACCAAGTTGCGATGTAGAAAGGACGTTTTCTATCTTCAATGGTGTACTTAATTCAAAGAGAACAAGTCTTACAGAAGAGAACCTTGAGAAAGTATTGTTAGTAAATATTAATACTCCTCTACTCGACTTGAACTACAAAATGAACAAATAATAAGGTATTTTGTATTTTACAGATCACCACACACTTGTTATCCAATTATATAAATAAAAATAAAACCTCTTTAAAAATACAACATTTCAATAGTGCGCCCTTGGGCGATGAGTCATCAACCTTTCGTGTCCGGTCTGCAGTTTTCACGAATTTATATTTGTCACCTGGTTTTGTATGGGTAATATATTTTTGTTTTATAAACATGTTACTTATTAAAATATGAAATATTGCCCGAAATATTGCAAAATGAAAGGGTGTAGTACTTCACACTTTTATTAATACAAACTACCTAATTAATTTAAACCATTGTGAAAATAACACATTTTCTTTGCAGGCGATTATTTAGGTAGTGACATATTAGATTTACTTAGTCAATTGAGATTGGAAAAATGTTACTTTCCCCTTAAGCTGTTATTTACACATATCTTGCAAACATATTTAGAAGGCCCCTACTTAATTGCGTCTAAAAGTTGAACCATTTCTACGAAAGAAAAAAAAACTGCAACTTCTTACTATGAAATATTACTGTAAATATTGCCAGTGTGTAGAAAAAAAAATCTACATATATTTTCAACAACAATTTTAAATTTAAATGACATATATTAATGACCATAATTTATTTTTTGCTAATATCAGGCATTCACAAAGATTAATTGTACAAAGTGTAAACATAGATGGGAACTTTAATCCTTAATGTGTAATTTGTAATTATAATTTGTAGTATCCAAACATTTTTAGTCCCCGATTGTACTCATTAGTTATCGTTAATATCATTGGTTAACGTACATGAAACATATGTTTTTACAATCATTTATAATCAAGGATTTCAGTTTAGTAGTAATGTAATAGAAAGATACTTAAACACTTGGAAAATAAAGAACTGAGTCTTTTGCTTCCGGAATAAACTTTTTGTAAACCGCATATGTACTCGTACATAGGTATATGTTGATTAATACGTTAAATTATGTATAAGCATTTTTTAAACATTTAACTTCGTTAATAGCAGCATACAAAAGTTTCTTAGCTGGTCATTCTAAATTAAAATGATCTATAGCAAGAGTATCATTATACAGTGACTTTCTAATCAGTTCTTAAGAAAAGTGCATGAACACTTCAATTTTGTTTCTAAATTATACACTTAATTTGACTATTTCCACTATCTTCATCTCACTATCAAGTATTATAGAGATAATACAGGCAATTCTAAGCAGGAATTAAATGATTTGACATTTTAAATATGAAACTTGGACGAACTCTTGAATAAAATTTGTAAGTCATATATTTGTTGCTTAAATATTGTTTTCCTAGTTTCGGGGGTTGTTGATGAGTATATGTGGAAATACTTTTTTAAAAAACTATTCTTGTGTTTTTTTTGTATATTACTGCTTCATAGCAAGACTATCGTAATGAACTGTCAATTATCATGTATCGTTATTACTAGATATTTTAGTCGATTAGACTGTGTAACCTATTGTTTCCCACTTTTATTGCATATTGCTTTCTTTCATGCCCATAATCATCATTTCAAATCCTACTGCTTTAAAATTAATTTTCATCTTCTTTATAATATTGTACCGCTTTCATTAGTTATTATTTATTACCTATTAATAATAATAATTAGTTCTACTAAGGTATAACATTTATCAATTTCTACTACTGTGTTTATTATAATTTTTAATGCGTTTATTGGTTATACGAGCGAAAAATCGACTTATTATTTTATTTGAATTAAAAACTAAATATCTCTTTTTAACTAAGCTAAAAACGCGCAACTGATTACGATTATATTATACATTATTCAATCGGATATAGCGAATAAAAAATTCATATAACGGGTGGAAAACTTTAATTTTCGACACTGTTTTCAATTAATCATGAATAGACTCACGCCGCACTGTAAAAAAAATATGGGGAATTTTACTCCGATAATCGGATGCAACTTTTCTACCTCCGATATCCGGGTAAATTTCCTGAGCTGAGTAATTTTACGATCCATGTGTAAAATTCCAAAGTAAGAAGGGAAAATTGCAAGTGGTAAAGTAAACTTACATGGGAAAGTTACCATGCAAAGGCAATTTTGTTGCGCGGAGGTGAAATTTAATGCTTAATTTTACCATCAAGGGGTAAATTTACTTCTCACAATTTAACCTTTTATAGGGGAATTTTAACCACAGAAAGTAAAATCTGTCCTGCTGTAGTAATTTTATCCTCATAGTAGTAATAAAGTTGCATTCGATTCTAGTAATAAAATTACCCTGTTTTACTGTTCACTTATACTGCATGCATTCACTGTAAGTAGTGATATGTAATGCACTTACAAGCCGACCTTGCACATTCTTTCATTGTCCTAAATCCAATCATTAGTGAATAGAAGTCTACACGTTCTACTGGAAATTATTTTAAATCAACCGCGCATAAGGTTTTTATAAGAACTAAAATTCACTGCGGCCAGAGTTGGGCGTTATATATACAGCTTGAGCGCGCGGGGTATGATCACCCGATGCTAGTCGATATTCTTCGGACGTATATTCGGCAAATGATCTCCGCTAGCTGTGTTCGCCAGATATAGATATATAGATTTATTTTTCCAGAGTTGTTATTTCGTTATATTTACTGGAGAGAATCTCTAATTTTAATTTCTATTTCAAGGGTCGTTTTTATGTTATTTTATGGTATTCCTGTTATACTTATTTATAGTTTTTTTTTACCATGAAATTTCTATTTATTTATTTTTCTCTAGACATCTTAGTTTATTCTGCAGATGTTTCAGGCGGGTTGTTTTTATTTCATTCTAAAACCCAGTTGTACTGCTATAACTTTGTACACAACTACATTATTATTTAATGTCATTAGGATAATCATAATTACGTTATAAGTATTACAATCTTCGCGTTATTATCGACTTAGTTATCTAAGCAATCGTCATCACTTAAAGAGAAAATTTAATTTGTTCTTTTTGTCAATCTGCAAAAAAATAATCAGATCACTATGAGTTCCAATATGAGCAGGCAATGCTAGTATGTTGTGCCGTTACTCTAATATGTATTATCGGACCACGTTTAGATGCGAGTTTACGTATACCATCGGGTGATCATACCTCGCGCGCTCTTGCTGTATAGGTAATTCCACGAAACTCTTAAATTGCCACAAAAATCTGAAAGAATAAGATTGACCTTTTGGTTGCATCAGTTACGTTTAAGTACAGCTCTTATTGCAGTGCGTCATTTACACTATAATTATATAATTTGGTGAGTGTTACATAATTTACATTTTGCCAAATTCTGACTGAAGTACGTTTTTTTAATTTTTAAAACTATAAGTAGAGGAACACCTTCAACTTCATTCAACATCGTTTTATTTCTTGTTATACATATTTACATTAAACATTATTTCTTAAATAATTCGGTAAGTTTACTACTTTTGCTTGTGTTTTTTTTTTTGTGTTTAGTGCCTGAAACAGAATTTATTTTCATACAATAATATTGAAAAAATAACATTGTGTGTGGTATATCTTTTGGATATTCCAGGTTAAACATAAAATATATAGCAAATAATTGATTTAATTCCTCTCTTAAATATGGGGTGCCTTGGTTCAGGTGCTGCTGTTCTTTTTTTATGACATAACGATGAATATTTTCATTGTCATCTGAAAACAGAAATATAAATAATTCAATATCACCTACATATTTGTATTTTACCTTTCCTACATAAAATGTATGGTGAACTATTATCTAGAAGTTGCTTTTCGTCCTGGAAGTAATTCAACCTTAAATATTGTTCGACATTTTATAGTGTCTTAAGGGTTAGCAAAGCAATTTTACGGGAACAAAGGTCTATAAGAGGTGATGGATGATAGCAAAGTAGCAACATTTAAAATATATAAAAAATGTACATGATATTTGTAATGAAAATTGAGTATTTGAAAGAAATGGGTACCAATTTCTTGTGTTTATCACTGGTTATCTCCACTTACTGCAAATCCTTAAGTTAAAATTAAATTTAACTATCTACATGTTGTAATTTACATACTTACATTGATTTTACAAATAATGAGCTTAACATTCTCTCCAAAATATCTGCATATAACTTTAATTACACATCGTAAAACTCCGTCTTCATCACTAGGAATAGATGATATATATATTTCCTTTTTTCCCCAAATTCTAAAATTTTAGAAGCTTTGCTTATCATTGCTTCAGAAAATACTTCCGCTTTGTGGTTCATGAGTTTTTCATAGTGCCAATAAGTTCCTGACTGACTCAATAAAATTGGCTACTGTTCTTTAATTTCACATAGAGCAGGATAATTCGTGTTTAGAAAGTCTCTTTGCTTTGCATAAGTTTTGTCCAACAATTTTATAACGGTTTAATCAAAAACATCGTTGTTAATGTCTTAGTTTCTCCTGATCATTGTCAGTGTCTTCGTTATTTCCTAGTGGTGGTTGCGAATTGTGACAACCGGATTTTGCATTCTCTTCTTTTTTATTTTCTTGGTGCAGTGTTGCTGTCGTTGGACGGTGTCCTTTTTCTGTTCAGTAATGATTTTAGGTATTTTGCTCGTTCTTATTCGTAACTGTAACATTATCCTCATTGATTGAACTTACATCGCGCTTAATTTTATAAAAATGATATCGATAAAAATGTGTTTTAAAACTACTAACACTTTGAAATAATCCTCTTTTGTTACATAATGGACACTCAATTATTTTTCCATCCCTAATATGACCGTATAAATGAGCTAAAAGAATTTGTAAAGATCAACCGTGAAATTACATACATTGCAAGAAAATGCTAGTGGTTTGACTTTTGGCAACACACTTCTATGTGTACGGTAGATGTGCATGTTGTAACGTTTGCATTTACTGTATTCCATAAAGCATTCGGGATATTTGCAGTAATACCGAATCTTTCGTACATTTCGATGTTTGGATGGATGTTGGTTATAATCTGATATTGTTCGAAGCCTTGAATTACAAACAGTACATTCATAGTTATTATCCATCTTATTTCTACAACAAATAAGTATGTAAATCAATCTATTAATTAGCAGTTATTTTCTTGTGTTATTTAGAGAACATGCACAATTATTTGAAATAGATATGGATATCTTAACATGGCTGCTAAATTTATAACGCAAAAGCACATACAATAAATATATTTTCTTTTGAAACCAGCTTTATATCAACAATGGACTTTTGTATATATACGTGAGGAACAACGATGCTTCGAAATACTATCAAAAATGTAAAATACCTGTACATAGGCTAATAAAATAATGTACCTACTTAACCCTCCAAACATATCACGTACACACATGAACAAAGCAGGTACTGTTGTTTTGATCTTTTCATTACAGAACATAGTAACTTATACTAATCTACACTTTCTTAATAAAAAAACATTTTCACATAAACATTATTATTAATACTCACCTATCGTAGAAATCGGCAACACAAGCAGAGTTAACAAAACATGCAAGAGCATACAATAGATTATAGAATGTGTAACGCGACTGTCTTTGAGAGCATGCGTAATAGGTATGGTTTACTTGCAATTCTTCACTCATATTCCACACAACTAAGTATATTTATTATATGTTCCAGTGATATAAAAATATTAGTACCTATACCACTTCAAATTCTTTAGTCGCACAAAAAACGTTTGCTATGATTTGTGCCTCCGATATATGTAATTCAGTTCAATGAATGAGATCAGTTATAATGTACATACTACGTTAGATAAAGTGAAATAGACGACTCGCTTGTATATTTCAATACCACATATTTTCACTTATCAGTAAATAATATTACTTTTTGCAGACAGTTTTCCTTGCTATAGATAGGGATACTCCATGCATTCGAGAATACTACTTTTCTTGGAGTAAATTTACTTCATAAAGGGAGTAAATGCCCAACTTAGAGCTAAAATTGACTAACTCCTGACAATTTTCCCCATAAATTAATTTTACCTTAAAAACGGCAAAAATTGCTCTGTTTTTCGAGGGATTTACGGGGAAAATTACCCTCATTTTTACAGTGCGGAGCAGCGTTTGCAAATTGTTCAAATTTATTTTGAAAGACATAGTTCAATTTGAGAAACTTACTGACATTACGTGCATTTTGTGGTGCTCATAATCGTCCATCAGAGCTGATTAATTCGAGAAACTATGGATCGTGTTCGCAATACTGCCGTACTATCGTAAAACATAGAAACTCCAAATTTATAAAATTCTAATAGAACGTCTTGAAGTTTTATAAAATGATTTTGCTATATCTTAGTGAAATATGAAGAGTTGTGGAGGTTTTACCAATTTGCAGTTTTTTCCTCCTTGCTCTGACAGTAATTAGTACATATAACATATTGCTCTGTCCCTTGCAAATTAATAACAGAATGAAATTATTAAAACTATATTCCTAAAAATACGAATGTTCACGCATATATCTCAAGAAATTAGCCTTATGCTAATCTGAGATGTTACTACTTCTGCAAAATGTGGGCTAGGCAATGTCGCACTTCACTAGCTCAGTTAATGGTATCTCTAATTATCTTTTATCTCAGGGGCAGAAATATTCTTTTCCCAAAGGATTGTAATCTTAAGTTTTTAACAGGTCAGATACATTAAATAAAAATACAGAAATAGCTTACATTATAATTTATTTACAGGTCACAATATAGGATATTAGCATCTAATAATGTATATAAACTAAAGTATAAATTAAAATCATGTATAACACACAAAACAAAAGGAAATTTCTCATAATTAATCTATAATGTGTAACGACTTATATTAGTTATGATTATGACACAAAATATTATTATTATTATTATTATTATTATTGTGCACACACTAGAAAATAGACTTTGCTTTGATTCTAATCCTATCCAAATGCCTTTTCTCGTTTCTGGACAACATACCCAAAGCAAATTCACCTTAATGAGTCGGTCAAGGTCCCATCCTATGAGTTTATCCTTTAAACCTATTAAATGCACCCTTGACCCATGTCATAACGTGTCCAATCTCTAATGTTTACAAGAAAGAGTGAAAAATCATTGAACATTTAATAAAAAAAACCTAATTAGTGTTTAGATATGCATTAAAACGCTGTCTTTGTGCTGTTATTAATTTCACTCGCTTCTGAATGAGAAGCTCTTCACAAATTCATGTCAGAGAATCAATTAGGGCTCCATTCCACAAGTTCATTAATTGCAGAACTTGTTTAATACATCCCCAATCTATAGAATCCCAGCATGTCAAATTCCAATGCACAAACACAGAAATTCAAAAAAAAACAATCATAAACTCTAAACAATAAAATATAAATTTACCAACCTTATTAACTTTCAATATAAATCACCACACAAAGACAATAAAGGTGCACGCACACTGAGGCGAGGCGAAGCGAAGCGAAGAGAAGCGCATTTATTACGCCTGATAAAAATGCACGTAATCAAATGCTTACACATACATTTCTATAGGCGTAATAAATGCGCTTCTCTTCGCTTCGCTTCGCCTCGCCTCAGTGTGCGTGCACCTTAAAACACTTTTTGTACTCGCCGCCTGTAAAGTCATAATTGGCGCACGTGTAGCTCGACTGGGAAGTACGTTTTCCCGGTTGAGGCGACTGTAAAAATTGAAAAAAACACTGGCACTTTGGGACATTTAAAAAAAAATCTAACTTGATAGTAATAACATTTAGTCTATAAAATGCTACTTCCCTCCACTATTCTTCACTAAAAGTTGGGGAAATAGGAGTAATAATTAAAAATTCATCGAACAAATTGTGGCGCCATCTATCTGAAGATATTCATATTGGCTATTCTAATAAATTGTAATTAAATCAAAGAACGCAATAATGTACTATAAATTTATAAATATCAGAATAAATACCTCATGTTTGCCATGTGTAAGAATATAATAATTTAATTTTATGGAAAGGTGAGTAATAGATACGTACACGAAATTCTGAAATTAATTAGGTAATCTATTTTAGGTTAGGTGTGATACTAATCACATTAATCAACAATATTTTTATTTTGGGAAGATCTACAACTATTACAGATATTATTGTTAACATTTACAGTAAAATTTTGACAATTAGAAATCGAAGTTCCTGGAGTGGCTTGGTTTGCAACTGATAAAGTTTGTGCAACATTTACAGATTCAGGTGTATAAGTTGCAGTCACAGATGATGGTCCTGGTTGCATTATGTTATAACTTGTAGTAGTAGAAAGTGGTCCTGGTTTCATTATTTTATCTGCAATCATTTTCCTGCTATGCAGGGAGTTTTCTACATAACCCTCGGCCACTGTTGAAGAACGCCAACCCCCATGTCTTTTAAGGGTCAACAAGTCCCCCCCCATTGTTCGCAAGAAGAGTAGCGGAACTTCTGCGGAAGCAGTGACCTGTATATTGACCAGGACTGTCTAAGCGAAGGTATTCAGCAATTTTTGAAGGAATTTTTCCAATTGTGTTTAGACCCACTGGAGTATTAACACATTTTTTATTACGGTATGTTAAAAAAAACCTAGTATTTACTGTGTTTCTTAATTCTTTATATTTTAGAACCAATTTAATCCATGCAGGATTGATCACTGCAAAGCGACGGCATATATTATTCTTTGTTTCTGGTACAGTTACACATATCACATCTGCTTTGAACTCGATATCATCAATGGACATTTTACATAATTCTTCCCGGCGACATGCTCCAGCAATACCCATTATTAATACCACCTAAATTGAAATGTAATATTTAATAATACATAAATAAACTTGAAGTAATTATGTATAATAATACCTTCATTAAAAGATATGAGGAATCCGGAGCTTCTGCAATAAATCTTTCAATGTGTTCAATCTCGAGAATTTTTGATTTCTTCGAAGACTGGTGTTCTGTTTCTCTTTTGAGAAAGGCGATTAGTTTTTCGAATTTTGATATATTGATATTGTTGTAAATAATTAAACAGAACTTCAACATTGAATAGGTTGGCCACAATGACTTTTTGCTAGAAAAGCCTTGAAAATATGCCAATAAACAATTTTCGGTATAATTTCTAATATTTTTGTCTTTGCACCATTGTACAAATTTTTTATAGACAACTTCATATCGTCGTTTTGATTTTATTGGCAGCAAATTTTGTACCGCCGCATTTGCAGCTTCCCGAATTTCGGGAGGAGTACATGAATTATCAGACATAGATTTTGTAGAAAATTGTGCACTTGAAAAAGAAACTGGCAAATTGCTGCAAAAATATAAATGTCAACTGAAACAATTACTTCTATACTTGTTGAATTGACACCATATTTAGTTGCGTTTGCAATTGTTTCTAGTAACAATAGAACTGTCATATTCCAAATGCATATATATGCATTAATTCCTTTTTAAATAGTACTATTAATCTATGTAGGCAAGTATAAAATTAAGTCGTCAAGATCTGAATAGGTATGTATGTATATATATATACAATATCAAGGGAATATATTTGAATGTTATAGTAAACAATAATCATTGCCTGTTGCATTTATGTTTGCTCTGAATTTTGATGTATTAAAACTAAGACTTTTAATTTAATGCTCGTACAAAAAATATTGTACAAACCACTTGCGTGAAGACATCTTCCACGCATTCGCGCAATTAAAAGCACTCGCTTCCTGCGGTCGCTCGTGCTTACAATGTGCGCTCATGCGGGAAAACCGTCTTCCCGCACTTGGTTCGTAAATAACTATTATATACAACAAGAAAACTCTATACCAGCGATTCTCAAACTTTTTTAACCACGGAGCACTTTTTAAACTATAAGTTTCCTGTGGAGCCCTAAATTTATATATATATTAGGGGAGTAGGCAAATATATATGATATGAAAACTCATTTTTATAATTTATATATTTTATTCTATATTTTTTTTAATAATAAAACTCATACAAACGTAGGTACGTTATATGAATATGTATATACAAATAAAAAATAAAATAGAGTGTATATTAGTTGTTACCATTTAATGGGAGATATATAGTTGCTTTTTATTTTCAACCAACTGTTTAAGGCTTGATAGAAGAGAGTTGAATACGCATGTCAGGTTCAGCAGCCAGTCTATTACGGTATTTCGTCTTTGAAGCTGCATATGTCGAGAATCCTGTTTCACACAAGTATGTTGTTGGGAACGGAAGAAGAACAGTCAGAGCTTGTGTGGCAAGTTGTGGATATTCATCACGAACCCTGCACCAACAATTATCAAGTTACATTGTTTTGAACATTGATTCCATGCTTGAATCTGATGTTATTTCTAAAAAGGGTTCATAGATTTCGTTTGACATATTTTCTGGCTTCTGCAAATTCGGTACAAAAGGATTCTGAACCTATGAATTCATTTTCAGTTCTGTATTCTGCTCTTCCGGAAAATACCTCTCAAAAGATGCGTGCATATCATTAAGACATTGGATCACTTCTTCAAATATTTCATTTGGTAATTGTGCTGTCTTACCAACGAACTCATTCAGTATTGAAAAGCTTTCTAGTTCTCTGTTGCCAACACAAACAATCCAAAACTCTATTTTTTTAAGGCTGTTATATTGTTATTAGAATTGAACACTGTAGTCTGTTTTCCTTGTAAAGATAGATTTAATTCATTAATTTTTCCAAATATATCTGCTAAAAAGCTAGTCTGTACAACCAAGTCACATCACTCAAACAGTCTTTTAATTTAAAAGGAATATCAATCATAAAAGATTGTAATTCAATTCTTAGTTCGAATAATCTTCTTAAGGTCTTCCCCCGAGATAACCATCTAACTTCAGAGTGGAGTTTATGTCTGCTTCCATAATCTTCACACAATATTGAAAACAATCGGGACTGAAGAGGGCGTGATTTGACGTAATTGATTATTTTTACTGCTTCATCAAGAACCATTTTTAGATTTGGTGGCATCTTCTTTACGGCAAGTCCTTGTCTATGTAGGATACAATGGCTAGAACTACATTTTGGCGCTTTTTTTTATTAGTGATACCGCTCCAGCTGTTTTACCAGTCATTGCCTTGGCCCCATCTGTACAAATATCGATGCAATTGTTCCAATCGAGATTGTGTGTTTCAAAAAAAGTGTCAATCGTCTTAAAAATTTCTTCTCCGGTAGTGTTAGTCGGCAGCGATGCGCACATAAGCAAGTCTTCTTCGACTTCAGACGACTCATCCATTTGCAGAACGAATTTGTTATGTTTAAGGTGACCAACTAGCTCTTGTTTGATGTAGCTTGCGAGGCCGTTAATTCGACGAGAAACAGTGTCGTTCGAAAGCAGCACTGTAGAAAGACGCTTTGCAGATTTTTCATCCAGCATACACTGTGTTATGTCTACCACACCTGGTGTTATTAATTTTTCAGCAATAGTGTGCGCTTCGCCCGCTTGTGCAATGCGATAGCTGACCAAATAGGATGCCTCCGTGGCTTTTTCATTCACAGTCTGGGTCGCATATGTCATAGTTTCTTGACTTCTTAATAATTGCTCTTTCTTACGTATAAAAAATTCTTTATTCTTGTCTTTGCAATCAGGGTGTATAGTTTCTAAATGTCGGCGGATCTTAGCAGGTACCATGGAACTATTTGGAAGTAGCTTGCTACATAATATGCAGAGAGGCGAGCTGCTAGAATCAACAGATCCGAGATTGATGTAAGATTCGTCATATCTTCTTTTTCCCGCCTTTAGTGAGTCCTTCGTTGATATCTTACTGCTTGAAATCGCCATATTACCTTGAATCTCATCTTCTTGATCGTAACTCTTTGAGGTTGATGCAGCATTTTCCGGGCAAACCATCTTCGAACTTTCTAAACTAGATCTTGTTGAAACACCTTTAAGCCACCGCTCCTTTCTATCTTTTAAAATCAACAGTTTAATTTCACAATATAAAAAACAGAATAATATCACCACAAGATATTTTACAACCGTTAACACAAATTAAATATACTGTGGCCCGAGAGCGGTGCGTGGATTGGAGATCCTTCGAGGCAGTTCTAGGTTTTCTGGACGAGAGTGATGAAGGGGGGACACGTATGGAATGTTCGCAGCGTGTCTAGATGAGTCAGCGCACAGAGAGAGTGAGAGGGTGACAGCGTCAACGTGACACTTGTGATAAAGTAGTAACGAGTATCGAATCACCACATACCTAATCGTACAAACTAAACTCCTTTGTTTATAGTTTTTGATCATAGCATTATTGTATATTTATTATGCTGCTTGCCGCCTCATTTTCTGCTATTACGTACTGACAAAATAATAAATTCTATAAAATCAACATTGGTATACTTTTTTTTCTCAATGTGTGACAAGACTTGATGTGCTTTGTTCTTTATGTTAATATTATTTTGGCGGAGCCCCTCGTCGAGCTTCGCGGAGCCCCAGGGTTCCGCGGAGCACACTTTGAGTAACGCTGCTCTATACCAACTACTTTAGCTCTACATATAAACCATTAAATTCTTCCATATTCACTTTAATTGACTTATTTTACACCAATTCTACAATAAATAACCTCTTTACAAAATACCCTGATTCAAAAAAACATTATTATAATTTCCTGAATCTTTTATCGTGACATGTAGCGTATGGCCATCATGTTTTAAAATAAAATATTCCGGTTCTTAACAAACATTCTAATATCTCCTAACTATAATTTAAATATATGTATTTATTTAATTTAAAATATTATTCTTAAGTTCGAATAAAAATGCCTATTCAAGAGATTCTTCCCACTCTTAAGGATACATATACTCCTGCATCGCCTCTAGCGGCGTGTAAATACATTACAGCTTGAAAAATGTAAACAAACAAATGCATCTTTACTATCGATGTGATTATGTCAATTTAATATACGAGATTTAAAGAAAAGCCAATATATAAGTACGAGAAAACGTGAATTATTGCAATATCTTGATTCAACACGATTAATAAAACCTGTTGTACGGGGATTGTTACAATATTAACAGTAATTTTATAAATAAAAATTATAAGGACATTGTTACATTGTTTTACTTAAACTAATATAAATTTTTTACATCCTAACCTACTATTTTACAATAAATATTTATATACAATGTGTATTGTTTAAATTTAAATTAAAACTAATATACATAAAAGATTAAAGATAAAATTTAAATTAATTAAATCTAATTGTGGTCTTGAGAATACTTATATACAACTTAATTTTAACCCAAGATCACAGCAATATGTTTTTTTTAGAAAACTTGCTTTTGTTTATTTTAGACTGAATTATTACAAGAGCACCATGCAGTGTACAAATATAAAACCAAGTAACTCGATATACTTTTTATCGTAATTTATTAAGTCTCTCAAAAACAAAGTAAGTAGATTTAGTTCAAGACGAATTAATGTGAAATGACCCGCAACTTAGTTATGAACGGATAAAAATCTACCAAGACAAAAATGTGTAGTAAATCGAAGTAAATTGAAACGTTCAAACAGCTGAGGTATTGTAATTAACTCGTAAAACTTCAGTACTAGGGATCGGCAGTCAGAGGTACATTGCAGGACTGGACTTTAATGAATAATGTACCCCTGACTGCCGATCCCTAATAATTACGTATGTATATTTTAACCAAACGCTCATTAACAAAAATTTAAAATGTTAAGCAATGCTCGTGATCGCAAAGGAAAACAAATGGTTTTTAGAAAATCATGGGATTAAATTTGCTATTTGACCCACTCTCCGTTACAGATACGGACATTATAAGTCTTCATTCCATTTCTCAAATAACCGAAATGAGTAAAAAGAATATATAAAATAAAAGGGACACCGTATAAATACTCGATTAAACAAAGACGCGCAACTGTAAGAGTGAAAGACCATAGATGACGAGGAAACCTTACATAAAATCAACTTATGGGTCATATCTGTACTTAATTATCTCGAAAATTTCGACCCTATGTCGTTTACAGTTACAGTTCATTCTCCTTTTACAATGCTTTTGAATTACGCACGATTGACGACGTAATCAGAGACATGCCGACTCGAATTCGGGCATGGGAATTAAAAAGAGATCGCGCTACGAAATCTTTTCCAGTTTCAGCCGTATAATTTCTCTCCTTCGTACAACATCTGCCTTTTCTATCCAACCCAGTCTAAGCTTTGGCAATTATATGTATGCCTTCATCTTATGTTAAATTTCTCATTTTTTACGTTATCTTTTTTCTCTGTGTGTTCGTACACGCGTATATGTTAACGTGTGTGTGTTTGTGCATTAGTGTGTGTGTGTGTTAGTTCGTGTGTATAATACGCTCTTTAGTTGTTGTTTTTGTTAGTTCGTTGACTCACTAACCTTACTATTACATTGTACTACTATACCAGAGTTGTTTCTTTCGTTCACGAACTCCTCTGTTAATCACAATAAATTGAATAGAATCAGAATCACTCTTTTTTGCTTTAACGGTTCTATTTTATTGCATTGGCGTGTTTATGTAGAAATGGTAATTGAACAATAGAAGAAGAGATATTGAAAGGGAAATCACATCCCTTTTCTTGTTATGTATGAATAATGGTATGATATACTGTACTACGTTTCATCTTCCTCTATGGATAAGTTTGTACAGTTTTAGAGCAGTTTAGTCCCAGAATTATCATTCTTTAAAGGTACATTTTTTTGTTTTATTATTTGCAACTGATACTTTTTTATGATTAAGTAAAATTGCAAATATATTGTTTTCATAGTTGTCATATACCAGTACCAACCCTACGTTACATAACTTCTCTTGAATTATTATCATTTGATTTGTGAATGAGTATAAAACCTCATCTACTTAAGAACCCGCATAATTTCATTCTCACAAACTCTGACATTTAAAAGGAGTTAGTTGTCATTTCAGTGTTTATATCTTTCGTTCATCTCAGAAATTTAGTCCGCTGTTAGTTGTTCTTCACGTAATTTTTTGCGGCCAAGAACATAAGTTTACAATTTTACATTCTCCAGTATACTACCGTTGATTGAAGGAATAGGGTAGATGCACCGGTTGTGGCCATCCGCGAAATGAATCTAAAATATTAACGGCCATGTTCAAACTAAGCAACAAAATCATATAAAAGCACAATCCTTATAGTATTCTTGGTAGCGCCTGCGCATTACCTTCAGTTTGTCGGTTACAGTGTTGCTTACTCAGTCTGTTTTTTAACACGTGGTGAGAATATTGTGCTTTTCTTAGGAATTTTGTTAAGGCACATGAGGTAAGTTAATGTATCATTCTGTGTAGAAATAGAACTACTGGTGTTTAAGGTAGTTGGTGTTTGATTCAGAAAGGACTTTCCCATGTTATTTCAAGACTTTAAACTAGATATTTAACCTATAAATAATTAAAATAATAGTGGCCACAGCTGGAGCATCAAACGTACCTTCTGCGCCAGTTGTGGTCTGTCGGTGGCCACAAATAGGGCATGAAATCCAGTTGTGGCCACGCAATAGAAAGAGATGGCAAAATGTAATACTAATATAGTAGAAAAGGAGTAACAATCTAAAATTATTTATTAGTTTCAGAAAAATTATGCCATCCCGAAAATTATTCCAGTATACAGAAGGTTCTATGCAAAATGCCCTTAATGCAATACGGCATCAGTCTATGCCCATATCAACAGCATGCAAGAAATTTAACGTTCCTAGAACATCTGTACGAAATAGACTAGATGGCAAAACAAGCGATGATTGCCGAAGAGTGGGCCCAAAATGTGCTCTTGGCCCGGAAATAGAAGAAAAATTGGTTTTCTGGATTCTGGACTGTTCTTCAAGAGGTTTCCCTATAAATAAAGAAGGTCTCCTATATTCTGTACATAAAATACAAGAAGAGTGTGATATTCACCCAAAACTGATGAAAAATATGCCAGGAAGAAAATGGTTCGATTCTTTTATGAAGAGACATTCGAAAGTGAGCAAGAAAAAGGCTGAATTTATAAACAAGGCAAGGGCTGCGGTTTCTGAAGAATCTATCAAACGCTGGTTTAGTCATGTAAAGGAGCTGCTGGGGACTGATGCTGCCATTTTAAACAATCCAAGGCGAATATTCAATATGGATGAGACAGCCATTTTTTTATCACCCAAAGGATCTCTTATACTGGGCCCCAAGGGAAAAAATGTGTATGACGTCGGCATATCAGATAAAGACAATGTGACTACATTAGTCGCTGTAAATGCTGAAGGCTCGATTGCACCGCCGTTAACAATCTACAAATTTAAGCGTTTACCCAAAACCTACGCTGATGCTGCTCCTAAGAATTGGGGAATTGGAACATCGGATTCAGGGTGGATGCAAAGCAGACAATTTTATGAATACTTTGCAAATGTTTTCATTAAGTTTTTGGATTCTAAATCTATTACCAGACCAATTATTGTTTTTGTTGATGGTCATTCATCTCACTTGTCTCTAAACTTAAGCAACCTGTGTCGTGAAAATTGTATAATTCTAATCTGTCTTCCACCAAATACTACACATCTGCTGCAACCTCTTGATGTTGCCTTCTTTTATCCTTTAAAGCAGGCATGGAAGAAAATTGCAAGAAAATGGTTATACGATCACGAAGGCCAGAACATTCAGAAAAAGGACATCCCTGCTGCATTAAATTCGATTTTGACAGAAAAAGATTTTACAGGTGCCATTAAATCCGGGTTTCGTGTCTGTGGTTTGTATCCATTTGACGAAAATGCTCCGAATTACGAGAAATGTGTACGCAAAAACCTGTTACATTCTAATGACGAATTGAAAAATTCAAATATGAATAACGAAATGTCTCATTTAAATTTTTTAGAGCAGCAAATGGATCCCTGGGTACTACAAAGTTTTAAAACAACATATGCAACTCAATATTTTTGGCAAGGAGAAGATCGATATTTAGAGCTCTACAATTTATGGCGTTCCATTAAAGTTGACGTAGACCAAGAATCTGAATTAAACACATTTCAAGAAATGGAGACAGATGAAAATCAAAACGAGCAAGTGACAACCTTTAATTTAGAAACCATTGAAGCTGCAGAAATTCAAACAAAATTCAGCTGTTCAAACGAAAATGAAAATATTGAAGACAACATCCTTGTGTTTGACTTTCCTGAATTGCACAACATTGAAGAGTCAATAGAAGCTAGTGAAGAGAAAATTATTGACAGAGACGTTAATAATAAGGAAATCAATATACTACAGAATATTGTAATTAAAGAAGCATCTGAAAAAAGTGATAATTTTAACGAAAGTTCCAACAACGACAAAGATGTAAGACTTCTTAAAAAAATGACAGTTAGTGGTGTTCTTCAAGACGTGAAAACATGGCCTGATGATTCTACAGGACATTCAAAAAGAAAAAAATCCCCCTTCCTTCGGTGATCACTTCGGATAAATGGATTGAAATTTTTGAAGCGAGAGAAAAATATAAAGAAAACTTAGCTGCAGAAAAGGCTACAAAAAGAACAAGCAAGACTGACAAAATGAACAAAAGAAGAAAATTAATGAAAAAAAAGGTTAATGATCAAACAAACAATGGAAATAATGAAATATTTTTAGGCAATACTACAACAGAGAAAGAAACTATTTTGGATAAAAGTGATGCCAAAAAGTCTAAAAAACAAACAAGGAAGAGTATTGAAAAAACGAAGAACAGCAACCGACCAAAGAAGATTCTAATACAAACACTGGGATTGAAGAGGTAACCATTAGCAGAAAGCCTTGTAAAGAAGAAAATATGAGTACCTTGTTAGATGTAGGAAGCTATGTAATAGTCAAATATGAAGGTGAACTATATCCAGCAAAAATATTAAGCAAAGAAAAAAATGAGTGGTATTGTTGTGCAATGCGAAAAAGTGGAGTAAACCATTGGAAATGGCCTGAATCACCTGATCTCTTGTGGTACAAGAACCAAGATGTAGTTTTAAAAGTAAATGAACCTAAAGCAATAAATACCAGAGGGGTCTATGTAGTTCCCGAAATGGAATCTATATTATAATAATTTTATTGTTTTATTTAGGTGCTCATCTATTTGTTTTTCTTTTACATTTTATGTTGTAAATTTTTTTGTCTACAAGTAGAGTAGCTATATATCTATAAACTGGTTTAAATTTTTTGACTGGAGTATTTTTTTTTAATTTTGTACTAAAACAAATGTTTTAACCCTTATAATTTATAACGAAGTTTAGTTTCTTTTTTATTTATGTATATTAGTTTCTTTAATAAACTTGTTAACTAAGTAGGTAGGTAGGACTTGTCCATTTTTGTAGCTACTTTGTAGGTAGGTACCTACCTATTTGTCTATTTCAACAGGATGGCCACAACTGGTGAAGCCTCTGACCACAACTAGCAAATAGGTGGCCACAACTAGCGAAACTGTTTTTTTCTGCGATTTTATTAAATCTATCTTTGTCTGACTAATATAATCCAAATTAGGTGTTAGTTTTAGAGACAAAAATATCTATACTACTTTTATACCTGGTATTTGTATCAGGCAAACTCTCTTAATAAATAAATTAAAGCTAAATAAAGTTAAAAAATGTCTTAAAGTGGCCACAACCGGTGCATCTACCCTACATAAAGATGCGCAACTACATAGCACTGAGCGTAGCCAAAACTGGGTCCGAGATCTATAGCGATGCATCAGTGGTTTGGGTCCGAGATTCGAAACAGCCCGAGGCAGCGATGATGTTTCTCGGCAAGGGGTTTGCGGGACGACTTAACGGAAAGACACGCAATTTTACTATAGCGTTGCGCATCTTTATATATTCCTTCAATCAAGGATACTACTTTGTCTTAAATTCTACAGATTTCAGTAAGTAAATCTGGACATATACAATGACGATAGTCATAGAATACTTAAATATTTAAATAGCGTTCTACCTGATTCTGTACCGGAAACCATATATAATATAGATATTAATCTTGTCTCAACATTTGTAAAATAAATAAATAAAATGCTTTAAGGGCATGGACTGAATTGTATTCTCTTATACTATGACATCCCTGATAGGTGCCGGTATTTAAATATGTCACTACTATTTTCGTAAAATTTGTTATTGTGGAAACAGATTGTTTAGAGCAAGCGTTTGAAAAAAGCAGTTTAGTGAAATAGTTAACGTTTTACATGAAGGTTTTCATTCGATGAATTTTTACGATGTTACTAAAGGCCTAACCCAACAACAATGCATAGAATCGTTTACAATTGGTTCGCAGAATTTCTACGTGGTCGTGCGCTTGTTAGTGACGAATATTATGAAGGTTGCCAAAAAAAATTCCAAAAACTATCGAAGCTGTGCACAACATTATTGAATAAGATCGGCATGTGACTTAGACTGAAATAGGGGCATTCTTCAGTAGGTATATCAAAAACTTCGATTTAACATGATCATTTAGCTTGGGAAAATGCGTGCAACCGATTGATTCTGCAGAATTTAACCGAAGCTTAAAAAACTGTTGCTACTAACTGGTGTAAGGAAATTATCAAAAAAATTTACCGTGGAACTGCAAAATCCATATACAACATCGTAACATGAATAAATTTAGATGAATCAGAAACTAAGCAACAATCCGCTGTTTGGGTGTTCCAAGTTGAACCGAATTCTACAAAAGTTTGTTTACGAAGCGCTTCTATGAAAATGAGCACCTGTTTCCTCAGTTGCACTGGGCATGTCGAAGAAATTTCTTCATTAAAAAATAGAGGAAGAATATATTCTGAATAATATACAGGAGTCATTGACGAAAGTAGAAAAATGAGGTGTGGGCACCACACGATATATGTGCGTTTCGAAATGTGTATACAAAAGTTTTTCCAAATGAAGTTCTTATTTCTGCTCGAAGAACTTTTATTCTCTTAATAATCTCTGTAGAATGCATAATTTAAGAAATACTTGCAAGAAAATGCTATTCGATAAGGGTAAATGTTATTACTGGTCCGAATGTTTAATTTTTTTTTTACAAGAATTATTCCAAATCTAGCTTTAAATACTTTTGTACTTATAATAAATCTATATGGAATTCATAATTTGCGAGATATTTGCAAACAAACTATTTTTCGCTAAGACAAAAGAATTTCCAAAAACTTTTTTATAGAATTTTCTAAATTCATTTAATACTTTTGTATTCTTTAGAAATTTCTCTTCGTTTATCACCAATTATATTAGTATATTAATTTGTTTTGATAATTGTAATTTTACTTCGTTCCTAAAACCATGCTTGTCTGATCACGAACAAATTTGATTAAATTTCCTATCGGGATCTTCTCATCTAGTAGACTAGCGCGTTATCTTCAAATTACTGGAAAACACGGAATGTAATGTCCCGACTAACTCTCGGACATTCTAATGAAGGCCTCAGATTGGCGGTCGTTTCTCTTTTACGCTTCACGTGGTTTGCACCCGCAGAACTGATCTGTGCGCCTTTATTGCCACCACTGGCACTTATATAACGGCCAGAACACATCTACGATATAATGAAAACGTCACAATGGCAATGACACAATAAGATAATATTCGGGCGTGCAAAGGGCAGCCCTGCTACCTAAACTGCACGATGTATGAGACGTGTCCAGCAGACCGCTAGAAAACGGACTCCTTGTTCTGACACTATGCGGGTATTACTATAGTCCCTATCGTTATTAAGATTTAATATATTATTTTATCATTCATATACGTAGATATCAAATATAGTAGTTATACAATTATAGAGACATATACAGAAATTCGAATACAAATGATAATCATAATTAATAAGAAATAATAAATACAATATGCCTTTGTTTAGCTTAATATATAATTCTTTATTTTATTGCTTTTTTATGATTTGAAATAATTTAACTTTCTTCTTTTACAGAAAAACCGGGGTTCCAGCCTCCTTACGGAGGTATAGACAATGGAATGGTGAGTAATTTTTATATATTTTTATTCCAAAACAGAACTAAAGAGAAACAGTATGAACCAATATGCAATTTTAGCATTTTGATTAAAATGGAATTTATATGTGCGGATTGCTTTCCATAACCATAATTTGTCGAATTCTAACAAATATTACATTTAATACAAAATATGATACTATAAAAGAAAATTACTGCCGCACATCACCATTGAGTGTCATTATAAATTTTGACGGCGTTTATAGAGACCTAGGAGGTCACTTTATCAATAAGCTGGAATGCCGAAAGTTGGAATATCTCAGGCTTCCAGTTTTGGAATATAAAAATCGACACCATAATTTATTTTCTAATTTTGGAACAGCCTCTATATTGTTTTACTAGCTGTCCATCAATCTCTTCGAGCTTGAATCGCCTTTCGCGTCCGCTTACAGTTTTATTACAGTTCGCTGTAAAACGCCAAAAAAAATCATTTTTGATTCTCTAAACTTTTGGCACACCTTGTATAGACGTATATCTTTGTCCACGAAGTACTGTCACGGTCACAGGTGGAACGACAATTTAAAGCATCTTAACGTCAGTCTGACTTTTCGTTGTTGGAGTTTGAAATTTAGATGCTATTTAGCGTAATACTAAGACTTGACACTAAAAGATTCATAGTTTTATTAGTTTTACACAATGAAAGGACTAAATCATTATTGAAAATGTAATATCAGATTTATTTTAATTTTGCATAATTTAACCTGCCAATTATCATGGCCCGCAAACATACTTTTGACATACCCTTTGAGCTTTGTTATAATGCAAATTTGTGAACAATGCATGCCCATTACACAGAAGAATCAAGTTTTAAATAAAATGTTGTTATAGAATAAGTATGACTTATTACTTTTATTTATAATAGTGAATTTATAACTGGCCTCCATATTAATAATTAGTTTCATTTGTCTGCTCTGAAATTGTTCCTGTCAAAGTGAGTTTGCAGTGACATTGAGTCGTCGCCTGTAGATCGTGCTCTGGCTATGTCGGTTGCTGAGACGATCCTATTATAATTTCAATATTTAGTAGTGACGCTGGTAGTTGAACTAAAAACAATAACCAAAAATAATACTGACCGACGTTGGAATATCTGTGTAAACATTTTGCTTACACACACTGTAAAAAGAATATAATTTGTAATTGTTGGATCATTTTGTGATTTTTATTAAGTATTTAAGGAAAAATAACACAAAAAGGTAGTTCATGATTACAACCAATCCATCGAAATAAGAGCCACCAGCCTGGGACACGATCATCATCAACCATCATCAGAATGTTTGATTAACAATTTGATTTAGTGGTGTATTTTCAAACATATCGCATTAAATGATTGAACGCTGCCCATTCTTCAAACTTTCTACTGACAATCAAACTATTTAGTAGAAGTAATTGTTGAATTAGACTGGAATATTTACTTTAGTAAATTGAATAGTTACAAAACCATTATCATTACATTGGAATTTGATTCGTCTGTCACCTAGTAATAATAATATAAATCATATTTTAAGGTAATTGTCTAATACCGTGCCGTCAAATACTTTCCGCATTAGAGTAGGCTGTTTTTGAAGTTTTTAAGTAATCAATGTTGGTGTACATGCTAATTTTTTGAAAACTTCAAATTCTGACAGTTGTCATACTTAAATTCAAATTATAGACGCCTATTATTATTTATATGACATAACCAAACTATTAAAATTATGCATTGTCACCAACCATTAAAAAAAAAGCATGGCCGTCTCTAATGCGGAGAGTAGGTATTTGAAGGCACGGTATATAGGCAAAACTAAAATGGATCTGATAGCACTTTTCTCATTAATATTTTAGTCATTTCGCTGTATAAAATTTGTAATTTCATATCTTTTTGTGTCAAGGTCTACAATAAATATCGATGAAGCTTAAAAACATGAACCATGAAATATCAGACAGATGTCAGGGTGTTTAACCTTTTTTTTTGAAATAATTGTCATCATGAAAGCAGTTCAGATTAAATTTCATCACGAACTGAAATCGATTGATCGTTTTGACGTTTTATAACCTGCAATTAAATTTTTGTGAAATTGCCAACATTAATCAAAAGTCAGATGGACTTTTTCTGACAATTCTGACGTTTCCTGTAACATTTAAGCCACCTAACGTGAATGTTGAGTTGACCAACATTTCGCGTATGCTCTAGTTAAATATATCGGTGTTAAAATAATAATAGATGAGTAAAGATGGCTACACCCTTTAACTGTTACTTAATTTTAGTTTAATAATATACTATGTTCACCAATTTTGATCAGCATGATGTATTCGTTTCTTTGAATTACAATTAACGTAGGGCTTACGGGACAATAGTCAATAGAAATAAATTTATATGACGTTCGTTGCAAATAATCAAGCTCATCAGTGCTCCATAATGTTTGTCATAAAATGTCGATATAAGTCATCAAGTGCTGATTATTCAATTTACTCTTTCCACCTTTTTTCTTTTTTTTTTTTAGGACACATTAATTTAATAGAATACTTGCTCTTTTTGTTATTCCATGAAACTCTTCGAGTTTGAATTGCTTCTTTGGAACGTGACTACTGCCAGTCGCAGAGGCACTTGAATTTTAACGGTTATAAATTTTCTTTTAATTAGTTTATGAATGAAGATGCAAATTAAATGAAATATCTCTAGAAATTAATTATACATTATTGTGGCATCTATAATTATAGACAAATGGATTTATTAACTAAAAAATTTCCCATAAAATGTTTAACATTTCTATAGAATTTACTGAAAGCTGATTACTTGGAACATTTCGTTGACATTCAAGTTTGATATAATGCGTGTGCACCTAGTCTAAGTTGAATGTAAGTAGGCCGAACAGGTAAACCTAAGATGGTTGTATGATCAAGATTTGTTGTATCATATATAAATTTCTTTGTTTTTTAAATTTGGTAGTACTCTAACTTTATTTGTCTCAAGTTTTATGATAAACGTTGCCCATACGTTAAATTATCTTGCAAACTGTCATGGGGGTGACAGTTCGATCTATTGCGAGAATGAATTGTCAAATTGAATGTCACTGTAGACATACCGTGCCTTCAATTAATTTTTTTTTGGAATAACCTACGATTTCAATATTAATTTGAAAACACTGTGGAACTTTTCAATAAATTGACTTAACTATGACAGTAGGTAGTCAAAATGAAAAACATTACTATAGCACAGTATTCCCAAATTAATATTGATATCATAAGCTACTCTAAATTTAAATTAAAGACGCAGTATGTATATTTGTATGTAGAAAGATGACAGAGATGTGTCCAAGACATTAAAGATACGATAAATGACCGATACAATAGTAATAATAATAATAATTGATGATAATTGATGAGCAAGTGCTCTTTTAAGATTTTGATTTGAGTGGTTTTCCATCTGGTTATAGAAACTGAGCGCTCTTTCCTTGATGTAGTCAATAATGGTTGGGGTATTTGTTTCATTCATTATTTGATTATTTCTCATATACCATGGAGCATTTAGTATCATTCTAAGACTGGTGTTTTTTGATGTTGGTCTTGCACATATGCACCCATGCATATGTGAATATTGGACCTAATACTTGTTTGTAAAGTAGAATTTTGTTGTTCGTGTTCAGCTGGCTTCTTCTGCCTATAAGAGGCCATAGTTGACATCTTGTTTGTTTGGTTTTGGTTATCGTTTTTGCTATGTGTGTGTTATAATTGAGCTTTATATCCAGGTATATTCCCAGGTATTTAATTTCTCTACTCCATGGTATAGTGTTGTTGTTGATGGTTATTTCGTTGCCTGTTGTTTTCAGATTCCTTTGAAAGATTATTGCTTGGGATTTGTCTTCGTTTATTGTTGTCCTCCATTGTTTGAACCATTTTATCGTGTTGTCTAGGTGCGTTTGGAGTTCCTGTACCGCGTTCGTCGGACATCTTGATGTTGAGAGCAGTGCCGAATCATCTGCAAAGGTGGCCGTATTTAAGTATCTTGTAGGATTTGATACTGGTATGTCTGCTGTAAATATTGTATATAGGTGAGGTGACAGGCATGAGCCCTGGGGGACTCCCGCTGTTGGATGTTTTATTGAGGAAAGTGTGTTCTGGATGCTAACTTGAAAGCAGCGTCCTTAGAGAAAACTGTTCGTGATTTTTATGACGTGTGTTGGGTAATTGTGTATTATCATTTTATATATGAGTCCCTGCCTCCAGACTTTATCAAATGCCTTTGCTATGTCGAGAAATACAGCTGCCGTCACTTGATTTTTATTGAATCCGTCTTGGATAGTCTCAGTGACTCTTGAAAGTTGTGTTATCGTTGAATGTTCTTCTCTAAAAACCCATGTTGATCTTCTGGTATTATGTCTTGATTATCAGAGTGGTACTTTATCTTCTGTAGGATTATTTTTTCTATCACTTTGCTAATGGATGGTAACAGGCTTATGGGCTTGTAGCTGCTTGGTATTGTTTTTGGTTTTCCTGGTTTAGGTATAACTATTACTTTGGCATGTTTCCATATCTTTGGGAATGTTTGGAGTCTGATAACGGAGTTTGCTATTGCTAGAATTGACATTATTGCTTTTGGGGGGAGGTTTTGTAGTGATCTGTTGGTGATGTTGTCTATACCAGGAGCTTTTTTGGTATTTAATGCTTTAAGGATTGCTTTTAGGTTCTCGGCTGTGACTGGGTCGTTGCTAGGGGAGTGGGGTTCACGTATTTCTCTGCTTACTACTTTGTGAATCTGCACTACGTGTTGCATGTCTACTTCATCCAAGTTCGGAGTGAATTGCTCTTCTAGTGATTCCGCTAGAGCTTCTGCTTTTTCTTCTGCTGTGACTTGTGTGGAGTTATTGAATTGAAGTGGTGGGATTTGTATTTGTTCTCTTTTGATTGCCTTGATTATTTTCCATGTCTTAGAGGGCTCTGCACCTATTTCTTCGAGTGTTCTTTGCCATTCTACATTTTTCGGTTCCAGTAATTTCTTATTATGTACTTGATGTTGAAGGTTGTTTAGTATAGTTTTGTCTTCTCCTAGCTCTGTTCTTTTCCTTTATTAGTTCTTTAATATGATGTGGTAGACTACCTGATTTATATATCCTTTCTATTTTGATGGTGTTATTTTCAACAGCGTTTGTTATTTTATCTTGTAGTGATTTTATGGTCTGTTCTAATTCTGCAGTGTTTTGTATTTTAGGAACTGCAGTGATGGTTTGTTCTAGTTCTGTTTTGTAGCCGGCCCAGTCTGTCTTGAAGGTGTGATATGTTCTTTCGGTTATGTCTTCGTTCCAAGTTATTATAATTGGAATGTGATCAGAGCTCATGACACTTTCAGTTTCTATCTTTATGGTTTTGTTAATGTTTTTACTGATTGCTAAGTCTAATTGTCTAATTGTGTGCATCTAGCCCAAGGTGAACGTCGACAGACCAAAACAAAAAAAAACCAAGACGGTTCGGCAATGAAATGTTGTTTCATGTTATTCGTTCTATAAAATTGGTAGTACCATGCCTTGTGTCAAGTTTACGATAAAAATAGTGTATACTTCAAATTTTTTGACAGACTGTCATCGTGACACTTATACGACAATAAAAAGTTGATGTTTAACCAAATTGTCGTTCCACCTGTCATCGTGACAATACTTCGTTGTTGTGTATTCGTTCACACATAAACTTGTGAGAACGAAATGTCAGACTGAGAGTGCTTAACAACATTGTCTTTCCAATTGTCAAATGAAATTAACAACATAACATGATGAACTTTAACAAAACATGCTTTAAACTTACAGGTCATTGAGAGAATTAATTAATTTTCATATTACGCTTTAATAGTTGTATATATATGTACTTTGTAAAACCCAATCAAAAATCTTGCTGGCTCCTAATACCATTTAACCGAAAATGTACTTCTGATTAGTTTGTGCCAACCCGCATAGTCGCGTACTTTAAATGCTTACTTTTATAACTGAATTGATAAACGAAATTACATAAATGCTTATGGGAATTTTACATATTTGATGTATTTATGTTATTTTGAAGTGTTTCGGACACATCTGACAAATAAAGAAAACTCAGATGATTCTTTATTTAGGCTTGCTTCGGTACTTCTTTCGCGAGAAGTGACGACATTTCGATTTGTGTTTAATATATCTTAATAAAATATAGAAAGATCGTTATATTTGTCACTGTACTTACGTGCGATAATACACTTTAAGTTTATTTTATCATATCCGTCGGCATTGTTCCTATATTCATAAATAGAAAAGAAATAGTAACAATTGATAATAATAACACTAATACGTATCTGAAAGGTACCACTTTCCCTTCATAATCCCTTTATTTGTCGGCCTTCTGACATTTAAACTTGACAACCGATCGATAAACGTGAATAGATAGTCATTATGTGTTGTGTATTACACGACTGGTGCTTTCCGCCAATTTTGACGTTTCCCGGCAAATGCCATATCGCGAACTCAAACTGATTTGACGGTTTTGATAATTTATAACCTGAAATTGAATTTTTCGTGCGTTTAACTTAACCTTATCCGAAGTTTGATGTGTCACGGTCATCTGTATCGATCCACCGCCATTTTAAAATCGAACCTAGTCCATATTTTTTATTTTACACGTAGGCCTTATGGCAAAATACTATGATTCATACTCTTTTTCTGCACGTTCTAAAATTTTCAAAAACTCCTTTCGGGCCCTCGTTCTCTCTTCGGAGACGTGAAAAATGGCCTAAGGCACGTGGGACCGTGGTCCCCGTCGCGTGACACTTTCGTTCCCACCGTAGATGCGCCAGGTTCTCAGAAAACTGTCTCCCCAATTCGTCAATTTTGGGGTATAGCTTTGCCGTTTTAATCGTTCGTGTTAAAAAGAGCGAGACAATTGGCTTTTAGTATATATAATTTTTAAATTCACTCCCAGCCGCGAGCGCTCTCTAGTTTCGGACAATGGCCGCGTTCGGAATGAAAAGTGGAGGGGGTAAATTCTCGAGTTTCAGGCCCTGTGACCTTGGGTGCAGGCTGTTGATCTAGAAGCGACCTATTCTTTCTACTGGTATTTATAGAGATCTTAAACGTTACTTCATCAGTAAGTTGGTTCGAGCTGCAAGGATGCCAAAAGTGGGAACATATCTGGCTTCTGGTGTCGATTTTAATATCCCAAAAGGGGTTTTCTGATATCAAAATCAACTCCAGAGATTAAGTGTGCGCAAGAAATATCATCACTTATCAATTTATAGAGAAGCCGTGTACTATGACATTTACGGCACTTTCTTAAATATGAGAATCCATGTTGCATAAGTTATTACTTGTATTCTGACTGATTCATCACTATGATTTTGCCTTTAACTAATAATATTGGGGATCGCAGAAAATAGGGATGCGGAAGACAAATAAACGACTCTTTTTTATGTTTCCTTAAGCTTTCGAATTTTCTGTAATTGATCCTCAGAATACAGCAGATTGAGAATACAGAGACCAGTACAATACGTTAATGCATGTAAACTGTATAAATTAATAGCAAAATCTTACATTAAAGCTATTTGTGAAAATGAGCACTATATTTTATGCCATATCATTCGTGATTATTAGATTTATTTTCTACTCCCATACTTTAATTGTATTATTAGATATGCCGAACCTGTACTTTAATGATGTCCATTAAGATACAGATTTTCATTAAGATACAAGTTTATGTCCAATAGGAATACAGATTTTTCATAAGATACAAGTTTATATCCAATAGGAATGCGATATTCCAATATTCAATCAATATTCAATATGGCGACTGCATATCTGACAGATATAAAAGTTAATTAAATGTGGCAGTTCTCTGCAATTTACTAGTAAGTAGTTAAAATTTGTCCTTTTTTGAAAATATAAACGGTCAAAATGAGGGATAATGACAGTGAAATGTAAAATTTGACTCCATCAGAAATTATGGAACAAGCCTTAGTAGCCACGAACAATTTATTACCAGCTAAATTCGCAGAGATGTACGGAAAATTTTACGCTCAATTTATGCAATGGAATGTTCAAAAAATAACGTTTTATTATGGTGTCGTAGAAAAAATAGTGTATGCAACTCGCATTTAATTGCTATTAAGACACTCGTATTCATTACAATACTCGCCATCGGCTCGTATTGTAATTTTCTTACTCGTGTCTTAATAGCTATCATTAAATGCTCATTACATAATATAATATTTTGTAACAGTAGCCACAATTTACAATTCTTTAGTAGCCAATAATTGTAAATTTTATAAATTGTAATACTCACTACAGATACGTGTTCCTTGTGAGCGGGAACCCCTGTAAAAGTTTTAAGTAAAACTAATAAATATATGCATATTAGATAAGTAGATGTAATAAGTCGCTTTGATCGACGTAATGATGTTGCTGTATACACGTAATTGAACGATTGATTACATTGCGCATCAATTTATAATGAAAGTTTCGCCATCAAACTGCTTTTTGAGATATACTCAAACACTAAAGATCGTTAAGGAACAAGAATACATTGCAAACGAGTCAGAAAGTCACGAGCAATGGAATTGTATAAAATCTAAAAATATTGTGTAATGCTTTCGGGTCTTTGCAATTGAATCGGGAGCTAAGAGTCGTAAATGGCTAAGTATAATACATTGAAAATGAAACAGAAAGTTTAGACGAATTAAGGGGTGCCACTTTTAAATATATAGTGTGTTGCAAAAGAGTCGGATACTCAAGAGGCATCGAATAGTACCAAATCAAAAAATATTGTGCAAGTCATTCGGTTTTTTCGATTACACAGAAAGGAAGGGTCGCTGAGGGTCAAGTAACGTGAATGAATCAACAAACGAATAGCTTTGGTAGGTCCTATACATCAGATTCCCAATAGTCTCAGCTAAAGTCAAATAACTAACAGTCAGGATATAACTAATTTCGTTCATTGTATTTTGACTGAGAAAAAGTTTATTTCAAGATCGTATTGTTCAGTATTTCTTGGCTAATGGAAACATGTTTTCTCTTTGTTCTTTGGACATGATTACCAAAGAATAAAGGGAAAATCACGTCTCCATTAGCCAAGAAATTATTGAACAACACAATCTTCAAACAACATGGCAGAGCACAGAATAGCATTCGTCGTCGTCATCTCGACCAAAAAAATAAGTAGGTAAATCGTAAATGAAATCCATACATGGCCTAGCAGGGTTCCAAATATTTATCAAGCGTTCCTTCAGCTTATTATGGTTGTGTGTGTTCAACCGGAAATCCCAGACTCTTGAATTTTGCATTATTACAGTACTCTAACACATTGCTATCAGTTAGTTTATAATCAAGAAAAATATTCTGCCCAACAGTCTGGATTAATAAATGAGGTCGGGAGCATTGTCACTGATTTTATTTCTCAATGAACAGGTAAATTAAAATCATTTACAAAATCTGAATATAATTTGTTTCCACCTTAATACAACGAATTTGAATTTTTTTATTGTATACTTTTGATGAAGTTATAAAAAAATTAAATTAAACGTAGTAAAATGTCGAAGCGTCAGTTTTACTCAGTACTCAATTTTATCTCACAGAAAACAGCATTTCTAATTTGAGGAAGATCAACAGTAGTTTTTTTGCCTACGTCTAACGGACCTACATTGGAACCCTGCGGTACCCTCATTTATAATAAACTTATCCTTAAACTAATTGTTTTGTTACACTACTTTGTGCTTTTTATTTTGTTGTTGGGATTTTAAGATACTATACAGTCTGTCCAGATTTCGATGCTCACCATTGGTATAACGGTTATTAGAAGACATAGAGGAACGGTTAAAGGGGGAATGTTTTGCAGAATTCAATGCTCGCATCAAATCTCATTTCATATTCATTCGGACTTTTTACAATTTTGAGATATTTTGAAAAAACCAATATTTGCCGATTTAAATTTTCCTCAATAACTCGATAACGCCTAATGCGATCGCTTTTAAACTCTAACATTGTTGCGACACAAATTTTATGGTGTTAAAAGTAACCCCCGATTTTCATTTGTTTCCAAGTTCTTAGCGCTATCTTTTGTTTTTCTTATGACGGCCATATTGGATTTTTAATTAGTTAGATAGCCCTTAAAAATAGCTTTTCAATAATGTACAACATGCCTAATAAATCTTTATTTATAAAGGAGATATGAACATTAGAATAAAATTTCACTCAAATACGAAATTATTTGGCTATGAAATTAAATGGTAGTGTAAAACAGACGATAAATAAGCTCTGTCATTATTGACATGTAAAAGTGCAGTGAAAGATTTAGAAGTTTGTGTCAGTAATTACCGCTAAGCATGGAGATTAATAAGAATTGACATTGGCACACACATTTTCAAATGAAGTGAAGGTTGATATGTTGGAAGTTTATTTCAAAGTAAATAGAATCTCTGAAAATGCTTGCACAAGTTACGCTCAGCGTTTTCGGGAAAGATCACAACCACACCGGACAATTTTTAGCAGAATAATCGGAAATTTAATGAACTACGGAAGCTTCGAACAAAAAAGATCTATCAAGTTAACAATGCTGATATACTTCAAAATAATATTTCACAATATGTTATGAACAATCCAAGTACATCAGTACGTCGAGTGGCTCGAGAAACTGGGATTCCGAAATCAAGTGTTTACAGAACGTTGAGAAAAAACAAATACCACCCATACAATTCCAATTTAGCAGGTGGTATCTACAAAAATGTGAAGATGATAATGATTTTCCTAGGAAAATACTTTGGACAGATGAAACACGGTTTAAAAACTGCGGAGTGTTCAATAGGCATAAGTATCATCACTGAACTACTGAAAATCCACATTTGGTAAATCAAAGAAGATTTCAAGTTCTGTTTGGTTTTAATCTCTGGTGTGGTTTGATTGGTACGAACTTTTATTGACTTCTTTTTTGTTTTTTATTATATTATCAGTCCAGCCACTGTACTTACTGATGTATTTGGATTGTTCATAACATATTGTAAAATATTATTTTGAAGTATATCAGCATTGGTAACTTGTTAGATCTTTTTTGTTTGAAGTGTAACTTGTGCAAGCATTTTCAGAAATTCTATTTACTTTGAAATAAACTTCCAACATATCAAACCTTTACTTCATTTGAAAATGTGTGCCAATATCAATTCTTATTAATCTCGATGATTAGCGGGTTACTTACACAAACTTCTAAATCTCCCACCAATTTCACTGCACTTTTATATGTCAATAATGACAGAGCTTATTTATCGTCTGTTTTACACTATCATTTAATTTCATAGCGCAACTAATTTCGTATTAGAGTGAAATTTTATTCTAATGTTCACATCTCTCGTATAAATAAAGATTTATTAGGCATGTCGTACATTATTGAAAAGATATTTTACTCACAATCGGTTAGTAATCTGTAGATTTGTACCCTTCGAAACAGTCGGGAAGCGACTTATTGCTTACCTACTTCACTTTCCCAGCTATAGCCGGAAAAGTGTTTTCTCAGCTAGCAAGTGTCAGTTCATTATTCATAAATATGACATCATTGTCATTTTGGCATTAAAACATGTTTTTAAGAATAAATTAGAATCAAACTCTGTATTTACTTAGTAAAGAAACAGTTCTGGTGGGGTGCATTCAAGTTCATTGTCGGACATATTTCTTAGTATACTCGTATAAAGATTTTTTATTATTAAAAATGCCGTACTATATTTTGTAACTGGCAAAATAATTACCTAACTGTCAGATTCAACAAACTTATTACATTGCCTAGCAACGATTTTACAAGTATCTTCCTTAAAATAGTTTATCAAATTATCATAAAAATTAATACTCATGTATTATTATTATTATTTAAAATAAAACTTATATAGAATTACTAATAGTAGATTGTGAGTAAAATCGTATACATACCTCGGGAGAACTCATTCCAGCCTCGCGTCTGTAGCTTACCTCGGTGCTTTGCACCTCGGTAAGCTACCTTGACGCTCGGCTGTAATAGAGCACTTCCCCGCTCGGTATGTAATATACTATTTAAGGAGTATATAACTATACTCCATTCAGTCTAAGAATAAAGCATTGGGAAAGATAGGGCTTAAAATAAACGTTTGTGATTGGTTGAAATCGAGTGTGCATTTACACCGGCAAAATAATCGCATTTAGCTCGTTCTGTCAAAAATTTGTTTACTGACAGTTTTGTTCAAAGATTTTGTCGATTTCCGTATTTTACATAGTTATTTGTTGTTAATATTCTTAAAAAATAGTTCTTCTTAGAACTCGCAAGTGAAATATTCATTTGTTAAGGTATTTTATCAATTTCGTTAACTTTCTTTTCGTAATCGCTAATATTCTATAGTATGGCGGAAGCAGTTTTACCAGGTCCTTCAAAAAATCGTAAAGGGAAACACATAAGATCTGGACAAAGGCAAATGGCTTATAATGTGTACATTAAGGCTGTACGCCCGGCCTCGAAATCGTTTTTCCCATTTCCTAATCGTATTTTTCATGAAAACCTTACCGAATTTACACGCTAATTTAAGAAAACAATGCCTTTCGGTGGATAAATCGTAATTTCTTCGAAATTGTCCAAAGGGCCCTAAATAAAAATAAAAATGTAAGAAATTTCAAAAAACAAGCCTTTATTTAAAATTATGTAACACTCAACAGCAATACATAAATTTTATTTTTTCTTAATTTTTAAAAATAAGGTCACGAAACGGAAAACAAAATTTTGAAATTTGGGCGAAATTCACTGAAATTAAATAGAGTATGTGGTACGCTCGCACATTGTGTCGAGAGGTAGCTCCGCCTACCATTTCGGGCAGTTTCCACGCAGTTTGTAAAATACTTCTGAGATCGGTGTATGAATATAGTGTACATATACAGTGTGAGTGGGTGTGAACATAAACAATTACTATGAGTGATAACATAACGAAACAGAGGAAAAAGTGTTATAAAAAAAGAAGTGTTCGCCTGAAGATGAAAAGGTAAGTTACCGACATGTGTGATAGGAAGGCAATTGGATCAAAATCGCTAGCTACTCCTTTATTTACCAATCAATAGCCAGTTTCTAAAATTAAAATTATAAATTTGCATATTTTTAAAGAAAAGCAAAGTTTATTTTTTATGCTGTTGCAGATGAAATTTTGTCTGATTGCAACACAAAAGGCTAGCGTTTATTAAAATTGTATCTAATAATGATCCATATTGTGAGAATACGCTATAGAATTTCAGAGCTATAGTGAATAATTATGTAGTATCTATCTGTCGTAACAAATAATTTATTTTTTCAGGATACGTTCAAAATCTAGTTCTGCACCTGATGAACCACCGACCACAGATGCCCAAAGATGTAAAATTCCCAGGTATGTACAGAATCATTGATGAGAAATAAAGAACATCGTAGAGCAATAATAATAGTTATTTATAATAGGTACAAACGTGATCACAAACACGACTAATAAGGTTCGGATTTTATGTAAAAAAAACATCTGTTTTATTATTACTTAGAAAGCGGAATCGAGCGAGTCATGACTCATCACCCATGGGCGCGCTATTGAAATGTTGTATTTTTAAAGAGGTTTTAATTTTATTTATATAATTGAATAACAAGTGGCTGGTGATTATAAAATACAAAATACCCTACTATTTGTTCATTTTCTCTTCTGTAAGACTTGTTCTCTTTGAATTAAGTACATCCTTGTAGATAGAAAACGTCTTTTCTACATCGCAACTGGTTATATTTACGTAATGGAAATATTTTTTTTATTTCAGCGTATTTAGCATACACAATTGCCGCAATGTTATTAAACCTGGATTTCTATTAAAAAGTGCGTCTAAGTCACTTGGAATTATTAATAGCCACATCTAATGTGGTTAATCCATTTTTACTATCTTATACGTAGTATAAGGAAGTAATGTGAAGTTTTCGACTTCGAGATTTTTGTAGATGTCCACGTTTTGAAGTCCCCTGATACCGAAAAAGTGGTTTTTAAAAAATGTCTGTGTGTCTCTATGTGACCACGATAACCGCTGTAGATATCAATTCCAAATTTTGTATTTACGTGTCTAATCTCCCTCTTGAGATCTGAGTAGTTTTTCAGTAAAATCGGTCTACTGATTTTACTGAAAAACTAGTAGCAGTTTACTTAAGTGAAAAAATTAAATTTTGCCAATATTTCGTCAACTACTAAATTTAAACAAATTTATAAAGAATTCATATGTACTTGAAATTAAAATTGAGAAGAATTTTATTTCAAAAGTTTTTGGAAGCTGCTACCGGAAGTAGGTCTTTTACTCCTATCGAAAATAATTTTTTTGCGAATATTTCGCATGTCATGCTTTTTAGACAGGTACGTTACGGGTATAAAAGTATTTAAAACGTAATTTTCAATATCTTTTGCATAAAAACAATTTCCAAATTCAGACCGGAATTACCACTTTTACTCTTATCGAATAGCGATTTTTTGCGAATATGTCGTAAATTATGCATTCTATATGTATTTATCAAGAATACAAAAGTATTTAGTGCTAGATTTGCAATATTTTTTGAATATATGAAATGTCAAAATTCGGACCGGAAGTAACACTTTTTTCGAATATCTTGCTAACATCTAATTTTTTAATTTGAGATTCGATTTTCAAAATATGTCATTAGTTTAGGCAAATTTGCAAAGTGTTCCTGAAGGAATAACAACTGATTTTTTAAATTTGGGATTTGTGTTAGTTCCTTGCACTCAGAAATACTTCGAGCATCGTCATTTAAACATGTAACGAAATTTTGTAAACTATCGAAATTGTCTGCATGACAACTATTTCTGTGTATGTTTTAGCAAAGCTAAGTGACGATATTTTACAGACTTTGCAATAAATTTCGGAATCACTGACAATTAATTTTTATTTCAGAAAAAGTAACATAAACAACGTTCTAGATCTAAATAAATGATAACTAAAAATGTACGCGTATGTTATTGAAACATACATATTATATTGCGAAATATAAGGTAAATATAATAAGTTTTAAAAATTCGTCACCCTTGTACCTACGCCGATGAAGAAAGGATTTTATTCATAAAATTCCTTATTTTATGGCAGTTTTTTCTCTGATTCTCTGGAGTAAACAGATGTTACAGTTCGCCCTATGAATTAGTGCTATTCAGATATAATGTAAACAACACGCAATTGTTTACATTATTTCTTTTCACGGTTGTGGCTCCGCTCGGTCGATTCCGCTCTCTAAATTATTACGAGTATCAACCAAATATTTAGAATATATCCATGTTACACCGAATTAATGAGATTAGTGGCATAAAAAAATAACATATTTTGCATAAAAAAGCATTAGTGCATATTTTTAGTTTTGGTGCATAAAGAGAATATTTTCATTAATTATTTTATTAGTTTTTTCTGGCATATGATTAAGCCGGAAGCGAAATTTGTTTTTTTCCTATATACATTTTTAACAATTTCATTTTAAGTAACTATTCGGATAATTACCAAATGGCAATTATTAAATGTCTTTATTACAGTCCATTTCAATTGTAGAAAACTGCGAACATTATTACTGAGGTTCCAAGTAGAACTTAGAAAATTATATGACGTGACATATTTATGTGCAGTTTGATGCATTTCCTGTGCATAAAAATCCGAACTTTAGATATAACATATTATACTGTAGGCGTTATAGAAACTTAGTTATATTTTCATTTCGCACAGGTCTGACTCTAGTCCACTGAGGGTCGAATTAGTGACTCCCACACCATCCACTTCCACTGAATTAAAGAATTGCTCAAGGTAATGTCGTAATGTTAAACAGAAATTGTTTATTACAAATTTTAAAAATTTGCAGTCACCTAGGCGATTCTGTTGAGATCGTCACATCTGACACTCATCTAACCAAAAACATTGACCATCAGATAAATGGCCGACGAATCGTGGATATTCAGGATTTTTTTACTGACATGCAGAAAGCAAATGATCATTCTCCTTACACCTGTAATTTGGACCATATGGACATGTGTTCAGAATCATACGATGGTCTCATATGTTCCATAAAACTAAAGTGTCGAATGTGTCAAACGGAAAAGAGTGTAAGAACTGAAGCGCCAGGTGACAAACTAAATGTTAATTCGGCATTAGTTTTGGCCACCATATCGACAGGATTGTGTTACGCCCAAACTACGCAAATTGTCAGTACGATGAATATGCCTCATCTGTCTAGGAGGCAGTTTGACAAACATTTCGCAAAAGTCTCAGAGACAATTTTGGCAACATCATGGGAAGCCATGGAGGAAGCAGGCGTCGAAGAAGGACGCATAGCTCGGGAAATTGGGGATGTCGACAAGGACGGTTGTCCTCTTATCAGCGTTATTGCTGATGGAGCATGGTCGAAACGGTCGTACAAGACGAAGTATGATGCCTCCTCTGGAGTAGCCTGCATTGTTGGTGTTAAAACAGGCAAATTGTTATTCGTTGCCGTTAGGAACAAGTACTGCCCAATATGCGAACGAAGTAAAGCTAAAAATATTGCAGTTAGCGAACACAGATGCTACAAAAATTGGTCGGGGACGTCTACCGCTATGGAATCCCATATTATATCAGAGGGATTCAAAAGAAGTATGGAAATGCACGGTTTAAAGTACACCCGACTTGTAGGGGATGGCGACAGCAGTGTATACAAGAAGTTGTGTACAGAAAAACCGTATGGCAATGAAATTTTGATAGAAAAAGTGGAATGTAAAAATCATCTCTTGCGGAATTTCTGTACAAAACTCCGAGAGCTAACAACCAAAAATGTCAGCTCCAAGTTAAAAAAAGTAAGCCCACGACTAAGAACCTTACTAAAAGCAAATATTGAAAGACTCAGAAAAGGGATCAATGCTGCTGTAACGTACCGACGAAAGCAAGAAATAACGTTGACAGACCAACTATCTGCTCTCAAGAAGGACATTATAAATTGTCCTAAGCATGTGTTTGGAGAACATTCCGATTGTGAACCCTATTTTTGCAATGGATCCAAACAAAACGAAGTCAATGAATGTCCCAATTTCGTAGAATGTGGATTATTTGATGATATTATCGCGTGCTGTAACCGTTTAACTCATAATGCACATAGTTTAATTTTAAACATGAATAACAATGCGGCGGAGAGCTATAACTCCGTGGTGGCGAAATTTGTTGGCGGTAAAAGGGTCAACTTTGCTTTGAAGAACAGTTACGAAGTGAGGTGTCATGCTGCATGCATTTCCTACAATCGGAGGGAAGAATATCATCGACTTATTCACAAAAAACTGGTACAGAGGAGCCCTGGCAAACACAGTAAATTGTACATATCAAAATTGCGGAGAAGAAGACTCTACTTGAAGAACCGAGTACAGCTATTTTCTGGTCGAAGGAGAAAACGAACAAGAGCAGAAGCCGACGAAGACTACGGATTGGTTGAAGACATAATTCCGGCTGCAATACTAGAGGAAAAGAAATCGTCACTAATTAAATATTTGAATAGGACTCGGGAAGATTTTGTACTTTTACAGAAACAAACTATTGGCCAAAGTAGCAACGGAATATGGAAAAGAGAACGAAGTTTACGGCTAACAGCATCAAATTTCGGCACGGTGTGCAAGAGACGACAGACAACAGACGCTAAAAAAGTAGCACAAAGATTAATTTATTCAAATTTTATCGGCAGTGTGGCAACAAGTTGGGGCCAAGATCACGAGGAGCTGGCAAAGAAGCAGTTCTCAGAAGAATATGGACTCGAAGTTCAAAATTGCGGACTCTTTGTGTCTGCCGAAACTCCTTATCTGGGAGCTAGTCCTGACGGCCTAGTTGGCGCAGACGCCATAGTTGAAATAAAATGTCCTCACAAAATAGCTAAATTGAAACTTTCTCCAAAAGAGGCAGCGGAAAAGAAACTTGTGCCGTATTTATTGCTGGAGGAAAATAATCTAAAATTAAGAAAGACTCACGACTACTTTTATCAGATTCAGGGTCAGCTAGCAATAACAGGGAGAAGACTCTGCTATTTCGTCGTGTGGACTCCCCTGGGAATGATTTGCCAAAAGGTAAAACATACCTGTCCTTTATTGTATGCCATTTATTCACCGTATGACCGTATGGATATTATTTTATACAATGTTTTCTTTTTTCAGATTGAAAAAGACGAGAACTTTTGGCACAACATAAAACCAAAACTAGAAGTGTTTTATTTTAATTACATGTTACCTTTATTAGCATTAAAAGAAAAATAAATAATTTTGTTTAAAAATTAATTTTTACTTTTCGAATGTTTTTACTTATGAAACATTACTTTAAAATTTGGTTCACTAATAACAAAACTACTACTTCATTTAGTGTCGTGATGCAACACAAACATAAACATACATAATTCTATGTTTTTTTACATATGCTTTTTACTTTCTTATACGTAGTATAAGGAATTATAGTGATGACGAAAATTTTCGGCTTTGAGATTTTTGCAGATGTCTACGTTTTGAGGTCCCCTGATACCAAAAAAGTGGTTTTTAAAAAATGTCTCTCTCTGTGTGTCTGTCTCTGTCTGTGTCCACGATACCGTCCAAACAGCTATACTTATTAATACTAAACTTCATATTTATGAATATAATCTCTTTCTCGAGAACTTATTAGATTTTCAGTGAAATCGGCAGACCGGAAGTTTACTTCAGAAAAAAAAAGAAAATTTACTGATATCTCGTCTACTACTAAGATTAGATAAATTTCTAAAGAATACAAAAGTTCCAAAAATTGAATTTTATAAAAAAAAAATTCGAAATTTCTACCGGAAGTAAGTCTTTTTATCTTAGCGAACATCAGTTTTTTGCAAATTTCTTACAAATTAAGCATTCTATACAGACTTATCTAGAATACAAAGGTATTTAGAGCCCGAATTGGAACAATTTTTGTTAATATAAAATTTCAAAATTCGAACCTGAAGTAACACTTTTACTCTTTTTGAATAATATTTTTTGCGAATATCTCGCAAATTATGCATTCTATATAAATTTATTATAAGTACAACAGTATTTAGATCTAGATTTGGAACAATTTTTGTATAAGGCAAATTTTAATATTTGGACCATCAAATAGCAGTTTTTTGAAATATTTCGCAAATTTTGCATTCTATTCAGATTTATTAAGAACCCAAAATTGTTTAGAGCTGTATATGGAATAATTTTTGTATATAAAAAAAATTAAAATTTGGACTGGAAATAATACTTTTACTTTTATCGAATAACAGTTTTTTGCAAATATTTCTCAAATTATGAATTCTATAGAGATTTATTAAGAGAATAAAATAATTTTTAGTTGTATTTAGGATAATATCTGTATAAAAAATGTTGCAAAATTCGGACCAGAAGAAACACTTACTTATACAGACTTAAAAAATTTATGTATTTATTTGTAACAACTTTTGTATACACATTTCGGAATGCACATACGTACAAGAAAGTCGTGTGGTGGCCACATCTCATTATTATATTGACGATTACCAAAGGTGTGAGTTATAAAAATATATACTCCACGTGAATCTGGAAACAAACAAGCCTCTTCTACGATGCAAACAAAAAACTATTATTATTATGCAAAATAATATAATTACAAAAAATAAATAATTTGTTTAAAGTAGAAGTAAAGTAAATCATTGCGTAAAGAAGAAATAGCATCAAATCAAAAAGAATATTTGCATAAGTATAAAATTTGGGCCGTGGGCACCACACGACCATATTATACGTATGTATATTTCGAATTAGTTATACAAAAGTAATTTACTCCAAATTAAATTTTAAATATTTTCATAACCTTAATAAACATGTGAGTAGAAGTGTAACCGGTCCGAATTTTGAAATTTTGTATTTAAAATATTGTTACAATTCGAGCTCTAAATACTTTTGTACTAATACATCTGTATAGAATGCATAATTTGCGAGATATTAGCAAAAAACTGTTTTTTGATAATACAAAAAAATCGCTGTCGTGATCACACACAGACACAGAGAGCCATTGTTTGCAAAATACAAAAATCTGGAGGTCGAACATTTTCAGCGTCACAATACTTCCTTATACTACGTATCAGAAAGTAAAAGCAATATCATCTCTTCCCGTCCCTAACGGTATACCTGCTAGAAGCGCATGCTAGGACTCATACGGCTTGCGCGCAGTGATTATAATTATTATATTTGACTCGCAATATAATTTGCTTCTGGAACGATCTAGAAATTTATTTCTTGCACAAAAAATAATTTTGGAATGTTGGCTTTATTTTGTTTCACATATATATGGGTAAATTCTGAAAAATAAGATTAGTTACTCGATAGCTGAAATATACGTTACACAAATTGGTCGTCTACTAAAACTTTTTTTTTTTTATAAAATTTACACACCATAAAGAAAAATCGAAAACACTAGTATCATCCAAATACTTTAGGGTATAACTTTTAAAAAAAACAGATCCCTAGCTCTCTGCATTGCTAAGATATCACGAGATAAGTATTAAAAATTGAAGAAAATGAAAATTTTAAAATTTACACAAAAAAACGATTTTTCGACCTTTTTGCGATTTCGATTTTATTTTCCAACTCAAAATTTGAATCCGGCAGGTGATTTTACATATTCAGCTTCACCTTTTTTGTGTGTTTGAGAAAATATAGATTGTCTAATTTAGGGGGGGTTGCTTCCCGACTGCAAACGTGTCGGCCAACCGGCGATTATCTGAGACCACAACGCAGCCATAAATTACAGGCAGATTAGATTAGGTGACAAGTTCTTTTCTCTATCTTTTTCCTCAGCATAAGACAGAGCACGCGGACCCTTAAACATTTGTCTTTTATTACATTTGCACGAAGAAAACAGTGGTACGCCTCTTTCAAATCGAACTCAGCTTGAAGCGGGCGTCCAGCCTTAAGGATAAAAACAATATGTCTAAAACAGCTGCAGTCAATCAAACAGCAGAGGAAGTGGGTATTAATAGGAATACAATGTACTGCATTATTAAAGAAATGGAATTATATGGAGTTCCAATTTCTCCTCCAAGAAAAAGAAATTATCGTCATACTTACAATAAATTGGATGAAGCACAAAAAAGTACAATTAGACGACATGTGCATTCCTTTTTCTTGAGGAATGAGTTACCAACTTGTATAAAAATGTACGTAAATGTCAAAATATAATGATATCAGATATGTATATCCCTGCTATCCATCTGACAGTAAACATATGTTTTACTTGTTTTCAAAATACAAAGTTCATCGTGTGTAAACTGTGCTCATATTGTAGCGCCATCTACTTTATTCTTAGACTGAATGGAGTATAATTAAAAATCCAATATGGCCGCCATAAGAAAAACAAAGGATAGCGCTAAGAACTACTATTAACGCCAAAAAATTTGTCTTAAAAGAGTGTCTGAATAATGTTAGAGTTTAAAAGCGATCTCATTAGGCGCTATCGAGTTATTGAGGAAAATTCAAATCGGCAAATATTGTTTTTTTCAAAATATCTCAAAATTTTAAAAAGTCCGAATGAATTTGAAATGAGATTTGTTGCGAGCATTGAATTCTGCAAAATATTCCCCATTTAACCGTTCCTCTATGTCTTCAATAACCGAATATACCAATGGTGAGCATCGAAATCTGGACAGACTGTATGTATTGCTTTTGTTTTCAGTGTGTCCTAGCTTATTTAATAATATTTTATGAGCAATACATTCGAAAGCCTTCTCCATAGCACATACTGTTATTTCCTCCGACTTTTATTGTCTATTGTTACCAAAACTATTTCGCATCTTCATATCACCGGTCAACGCTGTATATTTAATCTAGTAGTATTAGCACAAACAAACAGCCATATTAAGCTATCCCTTAGATTTATTACATATCTTATATTATTGTATTATACAGAATCTAGTACAATATAGTATTAAGTATAATAAACTTTTATTACTTTAGAATAGCTACTTATCAATATTAGACCATTAAAATAAATTACAAACTCAATAGGGATATAAACCAACATATGTATAATACATTAAGTACTGAAATATAATTTTCCTAGCTAACTTCAGTCAATTTAGATGTGGGAAAAGCGCGTTCGCCTTCCGAAACACAAAGATAATTGAATATAACACATTTTATCTTTCTAGATTCGACATGATTTACTGAACACCATAAAGGTTGTCGTTTAGCTCCCCCTGGACTTGGGTTTTTATTACTCGAGAACCCTCGTACCGAATTACTACTTTTGTCTCTCCAAAGTTACTTACCGGCAAACTTTACCGTTTATTCCTTCTTGAACGTCTTTCCAACCGACTCTCCCCGCTCGCCGTCTTCTCTTTTACCTCATTCTACCTCTATACTCTCTTCGAACTGCTCAACTCCCAACGGTACCACCGCCGCATAGCATTAGACAGTATATGCCAGCGCCCTCCTCAGTAGAAAGCCGAAATCACCAAGCTCGGGAATGAATGATGGTTCGAGTTATAATTTCTGTTGCTACTTCTTTAATGTGTGTTTCGCTGGATAAGTTTCCCTCCTCTTACGGAAGTTTTATTCTTATTTTTCACGTTGCAGTAATTTGTTTTATATTTTATGTTTCCCCCATGGAAAACTCCACTTTACTATATTTAAACAAGGGCTCTAATATGTTCAACTTTAACTATGTTTTACCACCATTGCAGAACTTGGTTTTTATAGTTCTCATAAATGAGTAACTACTTCATTTTTAATACAAATAGTAGCGGTTACGCTATTGAGAATTACTAAAAACATGTATTCACAAATAAACTCAAATATAAGTACCAGTCCAAAACCATAGAATTAATAAATATGAAGTAATTTGAAATAAACACGTATAATATATTGGTCAAAAGCAATAAAGACTTAGAAAGGCAAGTTCTTAGAAAAAGTAATACTAGAACCTCATATATTGTATGCTCAGGAGTGTGATAATGAGTATATATATACAGCTTGTGTCAATTTTCATTAGCCTTAGGCGATTAATCCATACAGTACGTGGCAACATAGTACCCCTTCTTTCCTTTCCAATGCCAGCACGACCGATGCATGCTCGTAAATACAAGTTAGCGTGGTTAGCAGTAACTATTCGACCACCGGCTTTGGTGTTTGTAATGCGTTCAGAAATAATATTTACGAGTTGCAAGGATTTGTTTATCTTTTTCCTTTCAGTAAATGCAGAGAATTATTAAGCTGCGTTCACGCTGCATGACACAAACAAAAGCGTAATTCTAATAAAATTAAAAATAAGGTAAATAAAAAAGGATTCTGAAAATAATAATAAACTACTAGATCAGGAGATCGCGGCGGCCATTTGATGTTTCCCGTTCCAGTAATAAGACGGCTTTTATTGCAGACTAGATCGCAATGTGTTCGCAGCTAAACATTGAATGTAAAATCTGGTGGAGAGAAGTGGGAAGATCGGAGAAAATCGTTGTGATGTCGATTGTTGCCGGGATTGGTGACGGGCAGTAGGGGTGCCACATTGCCACGTATTACTTGTATACGTATAAATCGCACGTAAACATTGAATCCCTATACCTAATGAAAATTGACACATACGGTATAATGCTAATTCGAATTATTAGAGCAAGAAATAATATATCAGTTACACGCAACTCTGTTTTGACCCCAAAAATTGTGTCCGAAAAGCATAGGTAATAAATGTTGTATGGGTGAAAAAACAGATGTTTGGCATTAGGCTTACAAATCGGCAAATATAATACAATAAGGAATATAAAATTTGCATATTTTATTTCATAAAGATGGCGGCGCCTCTAAGTTTGAAATAAATTTTATTTATTGTCACTTTCTAACACTAAACGCACAGTACCACAATATTGTCCTCTGCCTCCATTGGTGGAGTTGGATTTTGAACAAAACTAAATCTCTTTTCTGGATCCCAAATTAACCAGGACAATATGTCTTCAATAGGTTTTATGGAAATTCTTTAGTAATAGCCGATTTATCTGAAGATGCAGCTTCACCTGTTTTTGAGGAAACTTTGGCGTACAACATGGTCTTACAGTAGAATCGGAAAACCGTAAATTATTCTAATATCTGGAAGAAAATTTTTAAAGAATACAAAGTACTTAGAAGTGAATTTCAGAAAATATTTATTAAAATAGTTTTCTTGAAGGTCTTTTATCGGAAAGTGAATATCTCTAAAGTCGTACATTTTGGACAGATGTATTAATATAAAAGTATTTCAAGCACGATTTTGAATATGTTTTGTATAAAAGACATTTTCAAAATTCGGGAAGTGTCATTTACACTCATCTAATAGCTGTGTTTTGCAAATATCTCTCAAATTATACATTCTATACAGGTTCATTACGAGTATAAAAGTATTTAGAGTTACATTTGTCCTAAAATTCTTACTCAAGGGTTTATTTTATTAAGAAGATAAAAGTATTTAATTTGGAACAACGTCTTCCTAAAACATTTTTCATGGTTTTTACAATATCATCATATACACCAAAACATTTTCCTGCAGCCACTACATCTTGTAAAGGTGCAAGCCAATCTAAAATTTTAATATCCAATTCTCTTTTATTGTTCTGCCTTTATCGTATAAGAAGGTATTGTGCCGTCCACATTTTCGACCTCGAAATTTTTGCAGATATCCACTTTTTGATGTCTTCTTATAACGAAAAAGTTGTTTTTGCAGACACGCCGTTTTTTACTACAAGTAGGTATCCTCTCTTCAAGAAGCAGTTTTTTTTTCTGTTATAAGTAAATTATTTGAGATTATATAATGACTACCGAAGAATATTTCAGTTGTAATTAATAAAGAAAGTGATTGAAAATTACGTATACTATTTATTGGCACTTGCCAAAAGTAATAAATTTTAATGCCGAGAATTTTATTTCCATTTTTATTAATTTCTTTAACATAATACATATATTTTTACATTAACTGAAAATGCAGAGGAAAGAAAATATATATTGAGAAGATATATATGTAGTTACAAAGAATTTTTCTTTCAATTTGAGTACACCACACTGTGTGCGAAATTAAAAGGACACAATTAAAAGATGATATGAAACCTTTTTTTTTATTAATTCGTATAAAAATAGAAACATTCTATTTTGGTTCAGTGTTGTAGTTACTTGGTTGAGTTAAATAACATAAGAACATGTAACTCATTCTTTCTATAATTTATAAAAATATATTCATACATATCATGTTATAAACTTAATAGAAAAACGTATTTACATTTACATATCAAAGAATGTGAAACATTTTAAAGTGTTCAGTATCTATTTTAAAATTAAGTTCTGAACCTATTAAAAAATGTAGGACACTCTTCCAGGCATTTATTGTTGGAATTGGAAGTTAGCAGGAGATAATCGCTAATTTATAGACCTCGCGATATGTCTATTAATATTTTTATTTGTAAACACTTTTCGTAAATCTATCCACACAGTATTAAATAGTACAATACAATAATTGAATACGTTAGATTTCTACTCATTTAATCGCTCATATAATAGTGTAATGTTCATTTTAATACAATTCGAAACTTCAGTACTAGATAATAGGATTAACTGTACAATCGACCATCCATTATTTCTCCAGAGACTCATTTTTAGATACTTATTTCACAGTCTGAGTTGGACAAGAAAAAACGGTATAGGCGTTGGTACAACACCAAGAATTAAACCTGGTACCTTCCGTTTTACAGCCAAAAGTCATATCTTCTAGGCTTTACTACAACAACAAAATAATTTCAAAAAATTACAAAATTATTATCATCAATTTGAATCGTATACGGTAAAAACAGCAACCGCAGATTACAGCATTACTACTCTACTTAAGATGTTGAAACAAATTAATGAATTACATAGCTATTTTCATAAAGAAAATGTAATATTCCACCGTTCCAGTTCGACTAAATATTAGAGTCGAAGCAGGACATAGCTGCGATACTGGCGAAGCGATGAAAATACTGTCATTCATTGGTACGAAGCAATAAGTCATTTTTCTGCAATTTTGAGGTATGGACAGCAAACTCTTGCTAGGAGAAATTTTTGTTAGTTTTCTATTATGGATAGGGAATACAATCCCGGGATTAGACTATGTGGTTTCTAATTGGGCTCAAATAAAAAGAACTTAAAAATTATTTATTTATATTGTTGCACAACACAGTACACAATATACTAAAATACGGAACAAAAGAGACACTACAAAAAACTATTTAGAATTTCGAAAATACAATTGCAGAAATATCAAAGCATTCAATGTTTGACTTCCAAGCCTACTTCTTTATATGGTAATTCTAAGTGATATTCACGAACTTCTCCATCTTCGAACAGGCTCATTTCGCGTCCAATTCTATTTACCAACCCCTATTCATTTTGTACTTCAGGATTTGGGGATTCCATGCTCTTATTAATTTCAAGCTGTAACTTTTCCATTAGTGTCAATTGGGGTTGGGAGGTTTGTTGCCTTGGCTGATCATCTGTTTGTGATCCTGACCTTTCTTCCTCTTCCGTGTCATCTCGACTATTTAGTCTTTTAACAATACTCTTTATTTGCATCCTCACTAAAGCCTGTGTAGGAAGTGGAAATAAGCCATTCCAAATCCGATAATAACTGATTTTCGTCATCTTTTCTTGGATTTTGTAAATAAGTCAAGACACCAGTTAAATCATCACCTCGTCGTTGCTTTGTACGTTTCACTAAGGATGTTTTCATTTTATTGGCGAGTACTGAGTTTTTGGTAGAGAATTGTTTTATAAGAATTTCAAAGCGGCATCAGCTGTGCATAAATTAGCATCTCGCCAACAGATTGCTTCTACTGTTAATTTAATTGGGGTCAGCACATCAACAATTTTATTTACCGAGTCAAAATCAGCATCTTCTAAACGGATTGGATGATTGAGATCTATAACAGCTTTTTGAATGCAGGTTTTTAAAAGAGAAAGTCGTTTCACCATGGTTAAAAGACTATTCCACCTGGTGTTACAGTCCAAAAGAAGTGACAGCTCTTTTTCATGTTCAATCTTCACATATTTTTGAAGTACTCTTTCATTTTTCAATGGTGATCTTTTGAAACACACTACAACTTTGCGGATTTTCTTTATCAGCTCATTAATGTTTTCATCTTTTGTTAACTCTGGTATGTGTTCTCGCGCAAATTCATTTTGTAACATTAAGATTAAACCAGATTCTGGACAGTCTTAAGTCCATTCTAGTTTGTCATCATCATCGCTGTCGTTCATATAATCAGCAGTCACAGCTGGTTCATTTATAGGATCATCTGAGTCTGAGGTAGGGCTGTCTTGCCTGTCTTGCAAATACATAATTCTTTTTTTTTTATAAAGCACATCACAGACGGCCAAATTGATACCATATGCGATACACAGTTGTTCTTCAGTGCAAACAAGCCGTCCCACCTTTATCATAACGTTCGGTCCATCGGTTACAATAGCCACGATATCTGTTTCCAGGGAAATATCAAATTTACTTAGACACTCTTTCAATATACGAAGCCGTCATACTTCCATGAATAGGAACGAGTCCTCCAAATTTTTTTATATGAATGAACCTTGCCAGCCATGTATCGTTTATTGAACGTTGAGGTCCACTCTTCGAAAGATAGACTGAATCTTTCACCTGCACTTTTCAAATGTTTTAATTCTGCAGTTACTTGCTTTCTGATTTTTTTACAGTAATTCATAACACGCTTTCGAATTGTGACGGCTGATTTTGATAAATCCGTGTATTTTGCAAAGAGCAATTTTCTCAAATCGTCTGAAGTTATGAATACACTGAATGGAAATCCATCTAATGCAATCATTCTTGCCAAGACATCATCTGTGTTCAGATTTTCAGATTCTTGACTTGTTGAAGCTGTTAAACGATTAACATCAGCTAAAATCTTAATGTTATGTTTTAATGACAAATGTGTATGTAATCCCTTAGTCGATCCACCCAAAGTCTTGAGAATGGCAGGGATATCTATTTCTGTCTTTCGCAACTAAAAAATAACTCCACGCTGACGACCTATCACTGTTTTTTATGTTTAACGAAATCTTCCGCCATTTAAAATAACTTTTTCAGATAATTGACTTTTAAATTTAAATGACGTAACCTGCGTAATCTTGTCACTGGTAGAATAATAAATGAAAAAAGTAAATCCTAATAAGCGTATTTATACCTCCGTACAGGGAATCCCCGACGGGGAATACCTCGCGACAATATTATGATATGAGGTGGTTGGGTGATTCCTACTGTTGGCCCGTTAGGGAATTACTTTGTAGTTCTTTTATCGTACGGCGTACCTAAGGTTGATTGTTTGTTTTATGTAATAAGTGCCCTTAATTTAATCTAGGTAAGGTCATTGTGAAGGCGCAACGGATTACGGAATGCAAACTAGACCAATTTGTAGTAATCCCGAAAATCCCGAGATTAGCCAAGTACATTCCCGAAATTTTCGGGATCAAAAAACGGCCGAGATCCCGGGATTGTATTCTCTAATTATGGAACCAAAAAGAAAAAAAGCTGCATAATATATACATTTTAGACAAAATATGGAATGAAGTGGCTATTGCTAATTGGTCTAGCATGATAGTTAACCATTTGAAAATATAATGAATGATTTCCACCTCCATTCTCATATATTCACAACTTTTTCGGAGTGTTTTCCTTCCTATATTCATCAGGTGCACTAAATATTTGCATTTCTGTTGATTTTTAGCAATAGAATGTTTTCCAGCATTTGATCACTCATTCCTGTTTCATTTGTAATCACTTGTATAAAGACGAGGTAATAATTTTCCGCTGTAGGCAGCATATAAGGCTACTTTCAGATTAGAGCTGTGATAAAGGATAGTAGCGCCGATACTAGCGAAGCCATGAAGATAAAGTCACCGAGGCACACTTAGTAGCCGAGCAATGATAAGAGCGCCGGCAATCAAATAAGTCATATTCTCTACACTATGGTATGGGTATGGGCGCGAAACTTTTGACAAGTGAAATTTTTGATAGACCTCTGTATGGGATCAAAAGTAAAATAATCATAATAATAGCTATACATTTTCGACAAACTGATGTAGGTAGTAGTTGTTCAAAATTAGTCTACCATGATGCATATATATAAAAGATAGTTTGGCTTTACTTTTGTCACTGCTCCTATCGCCACAGTCATCATTTATCACATCTCCAACTTAAACGCACCCTTAATTAGAAAATTTTGTAATATAGACATATGTATATGTAATAAATTTTCTCAATAAACTTCATAAATATTCAAGAATTCGTATTATACACGCAGGGATGATAATATGTTATTTAAACTAACTATACATTAAATTAATGTTTTGAAAAATTTGGCGGCTTAATCTATGCAGTAATTTGTATTTTTTCTATATAATATCGTTTCTTTACAAGATTATTTAAAGTTAAAATGTGTAACAACAAGCTGAGGCTTCAAGAAATATTTTAATACTTATGCAGGTAAATCTCCTGCAAATACGAGCCCCACTTTACTTTCTCGGTGCATATTAGATAATAAGAGAAGGAGGTTTATTGTTTACTCACATAGATTATATCTGTATACAAGGTGTCCACAAAAAAACGCCCCAGCTCGTAGCACCTTTATTTGAAATCTGATTGTAACAATCGACATACCAAATTAAACGACTTAAAAAGTACTATTAGAGAAATATCAAATTTTATTTTCAGCTACTCGGTTCGTCAAGGACCGATATTCAACTTTTTTATGTTAAATGGCAACCTGCTACTTTTTTCACAGAATTTGATAAAGATTTTTTTTCTGAATTCAATGATGTAGCACAATACAGTTTTTTGTTTTATTTCAATTTGTTAAAAAATAAAAAACATTGTGTTTAAATGTACTATCACTTTCCAATAATCATCTCGCCCTTAAAGAGACCGGTACTGTAACCATGACAACCATAGTATAAAGTTGTGTCAACCTTAATATGTCTAAAATTAAAAGGCCTTGATGGCACCTTACATTAAATAAGAACGTTCTCCCATTCAAGGTATTTTCAATAAAACAACCGTTTAATAATACAATGATTTTTTGTAAACTTTTCAATGAAATGAACTTATTTTAACAAAAAATTAATGGAAATGCTCAAACTGGGCACCGTCCCTTTCAAGGCACTGTCGACACCTGGGTAGCACATCTAACGTAGCATTCGTTAAAACTTCTCGAGACATGCGTCAATTATTCGATTTCGCAAAACTTTGACTGTATCAGGAGGTGTGGTATAAACAATATCTTGCAAATAGCCCATGAAGAAAAAATCTATCGGGTTCAGATCACAAGAACGAGCTGGCCACAAAATAGGTCCGTATGTACCCATCCAATGATCTCCAAATTCTCTATTCAAAAACTCTCTATTGATTATGACGTTGTGTGGAGTAGCCCCTCTTGTTGAAAAACTAAATTATTTCCTTCATTTAAAGTGAAATTGTCAAAAACTTCTAGTAAGTCTTCACATAAAAATTGGTAATACTTTTGCTGGGTAAGATTTCCATCGATGAAGAACCTATTATTCGTTCATCTAATATACCACATCAAACATTAAATAAAAATCTTTGGGGGCTTGTTCTACGGAAACATGTGGATTTTCTACATTCCAGTAGCGATGATTGTAGCGATTAAATCTTTTTTATTTGTAAATTGACATTCGTCGGATCATAGTATTTTTTTATATTTTTTATACAACGTGCTGGATCACCTTCTTCTAATGTGTGGATCTTGCGCGGCACAAATGCTTTGTACTTATGTTTTTTCAAAACTGAACACACATTTACTCTCGAAACTTGTCGATTTGAAGCAATTTCTTATACAGATGAGATTCTCCTCAACACACAGTAAAACGTTTATCTCGAAATTTCCGATTTTGTGTTCTAGGGTTTTTAAAGCATCCATACCGTCTCAAATTGATTTCCAATCGAACAAACTCACGGCGATTCGGTACTCGCCTGTCCGGGAAGCGTTCTCCATAGATTCTAAAACTTTGCGCACTGTTTTTGTGACACCCAAAGTAAATTTCAAATATATCCACGAACTCGTTATTAATTATGAAATGATGACAAATGAAACAACTGAAATTGGTTTAACGACACTGACATAAAATTCACATGGTGACAATAATGTCTAAGCACTCTATTACTAATTTTTGCGCTGTGTTTTTTTTTTAACAACTTGAAATAAAACAAGAAACGGTATTGTTATTGAATTCAGAAAAAAAATCTTTATCAAATTCTGTGAAAAAAGTAGCAGGCGGCCATTTAACATAAAAAAGTTGATTATCGTTCCTAGATGAACCGAATAGCTAAAAATAAAATTTGATATTCCTCTGATAGTACTTTTTAAGTCGTTTAATTTGACATGTCGATCGTTACAATCAGGCTTCAAATAAAGGTGCTACGAGCTGGGTCGTTATTTTGTGGACACCCGGTATGTAGTATAAAGTTTTAGTTCAATATAAAAAAAAAACACCTATAATCAGCACATTTTGAGAATTATAAATCTCGATATAATCGAAAATTTTTGTACCTATTCGAAAATACATACTTGTGATACACCAAAACTGGCTAACTAATATGTCTCTAACCCACCTGTTTCTGAGGCGTACGCTGTAAATGTATACAGAATAACCATTAACTCTCTATAGGTTTAGAAGCATTTAGAAGCATTACCCAGATAGGATATCTTAATATGCTTCTGTCTAGATTTATGGAACGTTGATACGCACACATCTTTACTGCAAGTAAAGGGGTCGTTGTCTTCAGTTGTCTCAAATAGATATTGAAGAGGAATATAAAGAGGAATTCGTCATTATTTTTATATAATACCTACCCATAGTGCAATTTATTTATTAGTGTGTTGAATCACCGGTATAGCCTTGATATTTCATTTTTAAATTTTAATCTGCGGGAGTATATGCAACTAAATAGTTTCGTAAATATTAAAAATCTATTCATAGCTATACTGAGTGACTGTAAAAGATTGAAGCAACAATTTTGTTTGGGTATTCTGAATTATTGGCAAAGATTATAACTCGTTAACGTTCTCGACATGCTGGTTTCGACATTTGACTTATCGGATTTGATTAACTGGACTTAAAAAGTAAATATGACAGAGTAAGACACAATGCTATAACATGGAGGCAAAACAAGATAGTGAAACTATATTTGCAATTGTATATGAAATTGTACATTAATGTATGATGAAATAATAAGTAAATGCAATACGCCAAAAAAATTTTAAATACACAGTTATGTAAAATAATAAGAAATTCGAAAAATATAGCCCTTCAGTTTTAAAAACTTGTAATGTGTAACATGTTCTTATTTGTTTTAACAAAACGTTGAGTAAAAGAAGTTTTTCTCTGAACAGGAAGTAAAATGTTTTATACTTGAGGGTTTTATAATTGTGTGACAAACTAAAATCAAAACTGCGATTTGTATACACAAGAGGATAGCATCTCAAAAATATGTAAAAGCGGCCTTTAACATATTCCTACACGAGTCAGATAAAAATGAAAGATGGGTCATTCATGCCCCAAAATATTATTCCATAACTCATTCGTGAACAAAAGTCAGAAATGTTTTAGACAAATTACAAGATTTTCCTTGTTGCAAAAGAGCATAACACGATATGGCGAACTTAGAACACAGCTGGTCAAAGTGACATGTGATCGCAATTTTTTTTTGTATTAGTTTCTTGAGGATAAAAAGCAAACATGTTGACAATTCTAAAGGTTGTTTCTTATTCTTTTTCCGAAAATGCTAAAATATACAAGTCCCAGGTTTAAAAAAATTCGACTAGCATTTTCAATCAAACCAGAAGTAGAAAAAATGAGACTTTACATTTGTTTAAATAAGAATTCTTTACCAAAACTAGAGGAACGCAAAACGCATTAAATAATTATCCAAACTTGATAACTTCGTCCCTTAAGTTTCGTTTAAATCTATCGCATGAGATCATGCCAAAAATGTATTGCTTACCTTAAAGTTCACAAACGCGATAAGTCGGTGAGACCTATTGTGCCAGATACAAATTCTTAACTTGAAAATGGCTTCAAAAGAACTCCATAATTTGGGGAAAAAATAAGTTCATTGTTTCCTTCAGTACCCAAATCCAGAAACCCTGAACTATTTTACTTAGAGATGATATTCAAAACGTTATAGTAGAGAAACCCTTTGTACGTATCATAATTGTTTTCAATTGGAGGAAAATTCTATGAACAACGACATGGTACTACAATGGTAAATTGTTTGTTTCTTTTTATTGCCAATTTACTTATGACTAACTTCGAAACTGAAATCAAAGTATTCCCTAAATATTTCCCCAAAATATGGGTATGTTGACGAGATTTTCATGATTTTTTACACTAAAAAACGTATATGATACACCAACAAGTAGGGATTTCTTTCTGAATTAAATTGCAGTTATATCCACTTTCGAAAAGAAAAGCAATGGACAAATATACCAATTCTAATTCACTAGTAATTGAGGAAGGTTGTAAACTAGAAATACTTATTTATAGAAAGGAAACCATAAATAACTGTTTTCAACAAAAATTGTCTTTTAATTTTTTAATTCATTGCTTGTTAAGTTTCCCATCTACAAGTGAATGAACTAAGTCTTGTCAAAAGTATTGCATAATATAATGGTTTACAATCACACTTAGTTGACATTATCTTAAGAAAAATACAACGTTGGAATGTAGTTCTAAATTCTACAACTTTGCTACCTCATAGCACTGAAGATTTTATAAAATGTTGTCGTGCCACTTCATAGTATTTCAAACAGTCCCAAAGATAAAACTAAGGTAGAGCAACGATATGGAATTTACGAAATTGGTAGTTTAAAGTATAACTACTATTATAGTAGAAGAATTCCATTGGACGTTGAGTTTTCCCGAGAATAATTACGTTTGGGGAGCCTGATGTTATCCTGACCGAACCCGAAACCGAAGCTAATGTTGAAAAAGAAATAAACTATACATTAGGAGAATACCTTATTCAATTAAGAAAATAACCTTGCCTGAAGCTGATCGTTGTTCCCGATACCCCAGTTTCCAAATCTATCATCGATTCTAAGCCAACCCTTCCGAGACGAAGAATGGATTTGGATATGTACTATCGGTGATATAATTTGTAATTACATTACACATTGGTTAAAGAAAGTAACATTTTACTGCTTTCGAATATAAATCAATGGTGATAAAGAATATATGCTTGTGTAAAAAATATCTTTGCATTACACTTGATTATACATAGTTCAAGTTTAAATCAGATTTGCATTACAAATTTAACTTAATGACTCTTAGGATGCAGTAAGTAATAAACGTGTTATTTACGTAATTTCAAGGAGTTTTTATAACTATCTTGGGAAATATAACCGTTTAATTGTTTTATATTTGTAATGTTAACCTAAAATTTAATTAACATGTAATTATAATAAAGTTGTTGAATTCTCTCAAACTCTTCACGCTCGCGCTGGCTATAAAGTTTTCAGTAATTTCACAAATATACGTATTATTTCACATATTCGTATTTTTATTAAAATAACACAGAAAACAGCATTGTTACATAAGAGAATTTTTTTTACATATATATATATAAGAAACTCAACCCCGATTTAAGAGAAACACACGAACTTCGACATTTTATAAAATAGAGAATTGATGATTTTGTGAAAATAATCAGGCCGGGTATAACATTCAAAGTTTCAAAATTACCAAGCTTTAATTTAACAAAATACATTTTAGTTTGTTTTTTTTTGATTGAAAGAAAATCAATTTACTGTTTTTTAAAAGTAATTAAGCAGCCATTGATGATCCTACGAGAGAGAGAGAGAGAGAGGAAAGCATATTAATACATATACAAAAATGGAAATAGAGATCATCAGATAACGGATCCGATATCCCAGTCATTTATATATAAGTTTGTGGCATGAAGAATAACGATACCATTTACAGTTAAATTCTTGGATCACTAGGATTGGAGAGTACAATATTATTATTATAATTAATTAATAATAATAATATATTAAGTGATGGAATTAACACTACCATGAGCTGGTAGTGTTAATGATCTTAAACATTGTTTGTAATCGCTTAAGTTTAGGTTGGAATAAACCCTCTTTTTAAATTTCAGTGTTGACTGTATAGGCTGCAGTAAACATAACGCGATTTTTAAATCAGTACTACTGATGATGACAACATAGCTGTCGAAATACTTTTATGCATTAGTATAGTAACGGTGTTTTACTGCATTTGATTTTCTTCTGCGATCGTCCCGTGACTTTATACTAACCCTGCATAGATATCTCGTTTTCTCTTTGATTCGCAAAGATCATCTTTAAATTTTTCAGTGTTTCTTTTATTACATTTTCCGATAGGAAGCAATTTCTGATTTAATTTAATGTAAACAATCTACATGCGATATTTAAGAAATCGGTAAAATCCAAGTCTTTTTGGTACAAATATCTCTTCTGTCGTCTTTTAATCTTTCAGGATCATATAAACAGCATTTAAAAATCTAATTTTCTTTCTTACTGAATCAAGGACAGAGTTAACTACATATTTCAGTATTTTCCAGTAAGTGTTTCAATATGAAAGTTCGAGATATTAAAATTGCACCAAAATTTCAGGGTATGCTAACTGTGTACAGTTATTTCGATTCTCTGAAATATAGATTTATTTGATTTTATTTGGAATGACAATTACATATTTCACTCCCGATAAAACCGGATATGCCAGGGAATCTTTATTTAGAGAAAATATGTGAGTCCATATGGTTAGGCGATGTTCTAGACAAAGTATAATATGTCGCCAATAAAATACTTTCACAGAAAATCAATGACTAAATACTTTGTAACTCGGAAGTCGTCTCGTGCCGCACGTAAAAGTTATTACAGTACGGGTGGAAACTAATTTTATTAAGCAAACAATCTAATCTAATTCGTTTCTTAACCGAGCTCATTTTCCCCGGACAACCAATTAAATTATTAATCTCGATTGATCTACCAAGGTATATGATGAGAAAGCTGTAAAATATTGAAAAGCTGCCGCCACCGCGCCCATACATACATACATAGCTTTCTAAGCGTAGTTGGAGGATAGGCGAGAGAGGAAACATGGGAAGGAAGGAAGAAAGAGATGGAAAAGTTGTCCGACAACATGAGACGTAGACATAAGGGCTGTTGCTCACATCCTGCGAGCAAGATCATCGACTTGCACCTGCGTCATGCATTAAGTGTATAGAGTGAATGTATTTATAAGTACGTGTATGCATTTGTATATATCTACGTGTAATACATCTATAGGTCGACAGGAGAGATAACATAACAGTGACCGAGTGATTTGCTTTGATGGGGAATCTCCCATTCCACTAACGGGTATTTTAAAACACCACAATTATCGACTTTCATATATGGGACAGCGGGTATGGCTAGCGGATTATATATTCTCTTTCTCAATTCTACTACTGGCGCACACGTTATCATTACATTAGATACTCCTCTCCAATCCTGTATTAATTATTATCGATATAATACATATGTGCACTGCTAACCTAATTTACGTTTACTGTGAAGATAATAGAAGCTTATAGATACATTTCATGAAAATAAGTACATTCGTAGTAAATTCAGATCTCAGCGAACCTCAATAGGTTGACAAACAAACTATAACTAAAGTGGGGATATAGATAAAATTTTCATTTGTCGTATATACAGGCTGTCCGAAGAGGGCAAAGTTACGCTATATACATATTTTTTTTAGTTTACTTACAAACAATTTGCGAAATTATTAGCTTCTAAAGTTATTTACAATTAAAATGCATTTCCAAAAACCTTTATTTTGAAATTGAAACCATTAATTACCAACAACAACAAAATTACATTACGAACATTGTTAAGTTTCACAAGTGCTCGAACTACCTCGTCGGACATCCTGTATTAGAATCGATTAGTTCCTTGTGATAAAACCCAGATTGCCATAATTTTTAAGTTTGTGCTTATCTTGACATTTCTAAAAATGCCATTTAAGTTTAGGAATCAAGAATATGCTGATATGGCCTTTTTGTATGGTTACTGTAATGGTAGCACTTTTAGAGCTGCGAGATTGTAGGCAGAGCGTTATTAGTAGGGCGCGGGCACGTACGGTTGATGACTCATCGCCCATGGGCGCACTATTGAAATGTTGTATTTTAAAGAGGTTTTAATTTTATTTAAATAATTGGATAACTAGTGGCTGGTGATCTATAAAATACAAAATACCTTATTATTTATTCATTTTCTCTTCTGTAAGACTTGTTCTCTTTGAATTAAGTACATCCTTGTAGATAGAAAACGTCCTTTCTACATCGCAACTGGTTATAGGTGTGTACTGGAAATATTCTTTTATTTCAGCGTATTTAGCATACACAATTGTCGCAGTGTTCTTAAATCTGGATTTCTATTAAAAACTGCGTCTAACTTTTGCGGAAGACCATATCCGAAGTCACTTGGAATACTTTTGAAATTATTAATAGCCCACGTCTAATGTGGTTAATCCATCTTTTAATTTGAGATTTCGATTTTCAAAATATGTGATTAGTTTAGGCAAACTTCCAAAGTGTTCCTGAAGGAATAACAACTGATTTTTTTAAATTTGGGATTTGTGTTAGTTCTTGCACTCAGAAATACTTCGAGCATCGTCATTTAAACATGTAACGAAATTTTGTAAACTATCGAAATTCTCTGCATAAAAACTATTTCTTTGTATGTTTTAGCAAAGCTAAGTGACGAACGTGCGATATTTTGGCATTGTGTAACGATATTTTACAGACTTTATAATAAATTTCGGAATCACTGACAATTCATTTTCATATCGAAAAAAGTAATATAAACAACGTTCTAGATAAATAAGAAACTAAAACTGTACGCGTATGTTATTGAAACTAAATAACAGTAAGTATATACATATTTACATTATTTCTCTTGCGAAATATAAGGTAAATATAATAAATTTTAAAAACCCCTCAGGCTATCTACGCCGACGTATAAAGATTTTTACTCATAAATTCCTTATTTTATGGCCATTTTTTGCTCTCATTCTTGGGCTCTTCTCGGGCGTAAACAGATGTTGCAGTTCACCATATGAATTAGTGCTATTCAGTAAATGTGTGTTGTTTACATTATTTCTTTGCTCCGTTGTAACTTCGTCGTAGTTTAAACCGGTCATGTCCGTTCCCTAGTTATCAGATTCGTAAATCTTCTTGTGACAAAACTATACAGAACTATTTATAATCCCATAAAGAAAGAGGATCATTCCCTAAAACCAAACAGTGAACGTGAAGTTCCTCGCAGGGATAAAGCTGAAGCTGTCCTACAATAATGAACAAAAATGGTTTGTACACGTATCATCTCCAGTCAGTCCAGAACTTGAACAATAACTATTCCCTTAGGCATGTCTTTTGTACTTGGATTTTAGAAATTGAAGATTTAATTCCGATGAGTTTCTCTGACGAAGCAACTTTCAACGAACATGCCTGGGACACTGAAAACCCACATGCAATTTTGGAGCACCATGTTCAAAACTGTTCTTCGGTGCATGTTGATCGTGATTGGTAAAGTTCTACTTGGGCCGAATATGTTGTTCGAGGGAAACCTTAAAGCGCAATGTATAGAGATTTTCTACGTGATCAGCTTCCATTACTGCTTGAAAATGTCTCTTTGAATGTACGTCGGCAAATGTGGTTCCAACAGGACGAGGCCCATCCTGAACGGAATTGTCACAGATTTGTCAAATGTAACTTTTTCAAATCGATGGATAGGAAGGAACTGTCCCGTGCTTTGGCCGGTTCGTTCGCTTGATTTTAACTCTATGGACTTTTACTTACGAGGCCACGTTAAATCAATTGTGTACGGACATCGAAAGCCCAATACTAGAGAAGAATTACTTGTAAGAATGGAGCAAATAAAATCATATGTATATAGCGCAACTCTGACCAACGCATATCTCTATAACAGTCAGAAATTCGGCCCTTGTTTATAAGAAGTTTTTTACTTATTTTTGACCGAGGAGTAAAAATAAAAAAAACTCTAACTACCTCGTCGGACACCTATATATGGAAACACGGTGTACCCATATGGAATATTCTATTCAAGCAAACATTCCAATTAAAATCAGTCAAATGAACATTATGGGATATCAATAAAAAATAAATAAACAAAATCGTAAAGTAATAACTAAACGAATTATGGAAACGCCAGCTCATATAAAGGAAGCAGCTGAAACAGGCATACAGAATTTATTACCTGCAAAATCAATTGCTTGGTTTTAATTTCTCTTTTAGATCAAAACCACGGTCAAAACTATCAAAACTTTGTTCACATTATTTTAGAAAATTAAGAATCAATATCAATGCTACCACCCCACTTCTAGTGAATTTTTAACAAATGTCACTTTTGTAAGTACTAGGCCGGGAATTTAATGTTCCCGGCGAATTTTGAATCCTGGAAAACCGTCGATAATGGCTGGCGGCAGGAAATAGTTATTTACGAACCAAGTGCAGGAAGACTGTTTTCCCGCATGAGCGCACATTATAAGCACGAGCGACCGCAGGAAGCGAGTGCTTTTAATTGCGCGAATGCGTGGAAGATGTCTTCACGCAAGTGGTTTGTACAATATTTTTTGTACGAACATTAAATTAAAGAAATATTATTGATTAATGTCATTAGTATCATACCTAACCTAAAATAGAATACCTAATTAATTTAAGCATTTCATGTACGTAACTATTACTCGCCTATCCCTAAAAGTAACTTATTATATTCTTACACATGGCAAACATGAGGTATTTATTCTTATATTTATAAATTTATAGCGTTTTTTGGTTTAAATATAAACAATTCCGAACTGCCAATATGAATGTCGATATGGTTTAAATAGATGGCGCTTGAATCTTGCTTAAGATGTCGTTTAAAATGTCGTCAAATAGATGGCGCCACAATTCTTTTGGAAGAATTTTTAATTATTACTCCTATTTCCCCAACTTTTAGTGAAAAATAGTGGAGGGAAGTAGTATTTTATAGACTAAATTTTATTACTACCAAGTTAGATTTTTTTTTAAATGACCCAAAGTGCCAGTGTTTTTTTCAATTTTTACAGTCACCTCGACCGGGAAAACGTATTTCCCAGTCGAGCTACACATGCTCCAAATGTCACTTTACAGGCGGTGTGTACAAAAACAGTGTTTACATCGGCGGAATTTGAACTCTGAAGCCTGACATTGTATACAGTCAGGGACGTGTCACAGGGGTGATTATGTTGATGACAGCATAGTTGTCGAAATTTGATGGTGAGGTTTTTACTTTTTATTACTTTTTTATTATAAGTGTTGATCATAATACTTCAATTCCTTTGGTAAAAGTCCATGTAAAATAAGCAACATACATCACTAAATAAGTAATATGGAGGCCTTGCAATTATTAAATGAAATTTAATAAATTCCGCTTACCCAACAAATGAAATTTATATAAAATTTCGAACATGGCATCCACTTTTAAAACCAATCAGTATTAATTATAATTGCCGCTAAATATTTGGACAATATTACATTACAATACCTGTATTTTATGTACCTTTAATTACGCAAAATAATACATACAGTAACGAATTATTTTTTTATAGTTGTTAAACGAACCATATATTGTTGGGTCTACTTCTATATACGTATATACAAAATCGCAGGTGTCCAACCGAAACGTATTTTTATATGGAACATGTTTCTTGTCCCGTAGCATGAAACGACTAGGCGGTGATTGCTACAATTAGAGCAAGTGAAAAAGCTCGAAATACCGCTCTAAAAGACAGTCGTGCAGCTTTGATTTATTGGCAGTGCCTTTAATTGCCGTGTGCTTTTTTAGAGAAACTCATTCTATTGTTGTTTGGATTCAATTAGCAATTAAGTAAACAGAGTCTTACCTTTAGGTGGACGTAATATATTTCATGTTTGCCATTTGCTATTTGATACTATTTCCGTGCATTCCGGCGTGAGTCATAGCATCGTGTTAGTGGTATTGGAATAAAAAATTGGTAGATCAGTTTGCCATTTTTCAGTTTTAATTTACTAATCTTTAAGAATTATAACTAGTCGACGTTAGATAAGTTTAAATTGCCTTCTCTGACAGATATTATAGATATAGAATTTCAAATAGCAAAAACTATTATAAATAAAAATCACTTTTTGCCTTTTAGGGGTCTCTTCTTCTACTACCAACACTATCTTACCCACTATCTTAAGAGACATCTTCAGGGCTGTTGCTTCTTCTACTGTTATATGAACAAATTGTCTATATCAGATAAAATGTTATATTTTACCCTGTCTCAGAAAAGAAGGAGTGATTTAAATATCCCGCCAAAACATGGAACACAGCTTAAAATTTAGTAGACAATTTGATGTGACATCATGACAATTGAGCTTAGAAGAGCTGTATTATTTTTAATTAAGGATTTAGCTGTTTTGTGTTTCATTTACTACTTTGGTTAAAATAGATGGACGTGCAGCTTTTCAGTCTACCAATCGAAGCAGCAATATGAGTGCAAAGCAATTTGCAACAGGAGAGTAAAGTTATAAACACAAGTAGGTAAATATATCTATAATTTGATGAATATAAATCTCTTAACATTCAAATCTGTTGATTCTAGTTTTTCAAAAAAAGAATCATTAGAAGAATCTATTCATAAAGATATAGGACCAAGTTACAAATAGAAGGAGTAGACTTTGTTCTGAGTGTTTTGAGGAGGATTGCCATTATAAATATATAATGACTGCACATTTTAGTGAATGTGCTATATCAACATGAAAATTGTGAATCAAGTTTATTTATTATTAAATATTTGTATCAGAGAGCAAGAATGAATCAAATCTCTTATCAAAACGTCCTTAAGAACTTGCAGAAAAAGTTTTGCATATTGGTTTCTATTTTAAATAACAATAAAGAATTTATACAGATAAATCATTCGTATTACTGCTACAAACCTTGAGGAGGTAAATTCAAGCAACTACTTTTGGAAATGTGAATCTCACATACAACAGTAATAAATACAAAAATTTACATCGGCTGAAGTTGTTTACACGACCTGCAAAGATAATTACATATACTTACACATTACCAATTATTCCCTATTAAAATTTATGTATTTTGAAAATATATAGAAACATTTATGTTGAATAATTTACATTATCTTATAAAGTATAACACATTTTTATTTCTATTATATATTGGAAATTAACAATAATTTAGTGTTCACATCATGTTAAATTTAAAATGTACATGGTCGGCACAATTTTTCCAAATACTTATTGTAACATTTGTAATTGCTATGTCAAAAGTTTTCGTATAAGTGATTAGATACTGATTAATTGCCTATCTTTATCAGTATGGCCTTTTAATCCTACAGTTTTCAACAAAGCTTGTCGTGCACTCATACTTGCGCATTCCAAACTTTTTCCCAGGTATTTTCCACCAGATATTTTCACCTTTTTCTATTAGTACAGGTTTCTTATTACGTTTGATATATCTGAAATATAACATGTATATGAACACGTGGTAATATAATTAGTAATTAATTAACACTTACTTGAAATTAATGAGTCAAGAATCTTTTTCGTACTGTCGAACAGTATTTTTGACAGATTAATCAAATTCAACGTTTCAAATGCCTGATCACTTCTTCCTTAGGTCTTAAGCCGTCTGATCACTCATGTTCATGTTGTACATAAAAGTACGGATTGTATTTAGTAACACAATAAAGTATAATAAACCAAAGTAAAAATGTAGGAGACTAGGTTATGGTTTGGCTATAAACATAAAATGACGTTATGTCGAACTTATTTTCCCATGTTAAACTTGCCTAAGCAAAAACCAATGAAATACTTTAAAAATATACGCCATTTTCGCGCGAGATATGAATCACTCCTCATTCTGAGACAAGGTATAGTATGTTTCAAATTCCAAGGTAGCGGTTTCGATGCCTGGTCCTAGCTATACTCAGACTGTTGAAAATAATATGGGGGTCGCCCCGTAGTTAAAGAACGCTCCTATCAAAAATCCCGCGAAATGTGAAGTGTGTAGTGTCATTGTCAGTGTTTTCAGAATACACATATGCTCTGCCTATCGAAATTTATGGGCAAATAAAGAATGTTTACCAGGCTTCGGTGAGGAAATGATGCTTAAAGTTAAAGCAAGCAAGAACCAGTGTGCACAACAGCGATCGAAATGTGTGCAAAAGTTGTTGACAAGATTCAAAACAACCGGCCTCTCAGTTTTTCAAGGTCATGAATCTTTATTAAAATTTTTAGAGAATACTACTGAATTCAGATAGTCGGTTGGATTGTTGTATACAGTGTTTTAGATTTTATGTGTCACGGCAAATATCTCGGCTATTGTATGAATGATTAAAAAATGACATACAAGAAAGTTATTAGGTTATTTATATTTAATAATTTGTCAAAATCTGAAAAACAATTGACCAAAAAACTGGGTACGTTTCATTTAAAATGTGATATTTATTTGCTTTACTGACTTATTTGATGTTCAATTGTCTTTCCAACTTTGACACATTATTAAAAATAAATAATCTAATAACTTTCTTATATGTCATTTTAAATCATTCATACAATAGCCGAGATATTTGCTGTGGCACATAAAATCAAGCGCACTGTATACTTTTTTACTTTCTTATACGTATAAGGAAGTATTGTGATGACGAAAATTTTCGACCTCGAGATTTTTGCAGATGTCACGTTTTGAAGTCCCCTGATACCAAAAAAGTGGTTTTTAAAAAATGTCTGTCTGTCTGTCTGTCTGTGTGTGACCACGATAGCGGTCAAACCGTTGTAGATATCTATTCCAAATTTTGTATTTACGTATATAATCTCCCTCTTGAGATCTGATTAGTTTTTCAGTAAAATCGGGAGACCGGAAGTAGTAGTTTACTTCAGTGAAAAAATCGAATTTTGCAAATATTTCGTCAATTACTAAGTTTAAGGCTGGCGTTTAGTTTTCAGTTTGGAGGTGATGAAGAATATAATGTGGGGGGGTAGGATTAGGTGTCGGTAAGGTGGCGGTTCATGTTGGCAAATAGACGAACTTAATTGAGGATGAGAGATGAAGCAATAGAAATGTAGATTGCTATTACAGCAACAAATTTATATCTGGGGCTTTTAAATGAACTCGAACATAGACAGACAAAAAACTAACAGGCACAAAAAATTATTAAAGAAACGCTTTCAACACGTTTTTGTCTACATAGTATTTTGAATTTATGCTAGTATTTATTACGAACCTGACTATATAGAAATAATCTCAACAGTCAAGCATCAATAAATACAAGCATTCATTTATAGCAATTTATAAAATTTCAAGTAGGTACACCTTATAAAATAAATAGGAATAAAACAATTTATGTTTGGAAAAAATATTTTTTGAAGTAATAATAATAACAATATTTAGTAATTCATGTGACTATAGACATGGTAAAGAACAAGTCAGTTTGAAGTATTCTTTCTCGCTTAATTTGTAATGTGTTTAATGAATTTTGGATTTAAAACATGGGTCATCGTAAAAAGAATGATGGACAATGCCATCAAGCTTCTATTGCCGCACAAAAACTGTTAAAAAGTAATGAAAATAAAATATTTATGAGTGACATTTTGTGTGATGTGTTACAAAGGGTAGAAAAAGTAGAACAGTCGACCATAGACTGCAGTTTTATTCTAAACATTGTGTAATGAATGACAAAAGAAATAATGTATAACATCACGCAGTTATTGAATAGCACTATTCGTATGGTGATGCAACATCTGGTTTCGTCGAGAAAACGGACAGCAAAAAAGTCGATTTTAATGTTAAATTCCTTTCTTCTATTTACCTACCTTATATTTCGTGAGATTAATAAAGTACGGAGAATTTACTCGATTTGAACTACAGTATAAACAAATAAAAAAGTATTTTGTATTTTATAGATCACCACCCACTTGTTATCCAATTATATAAATAAAATTAAAAACTTTTTAAAAATACAAAATTTCAATAGTGCGCGTGGGTGATGAGTCATCGGCCGCTCGTGTCCGGTCTCTGAACATATGAACTAAAACATACAGCTTATATTGTGATTTTCGTAACTTTAACTGTGTGTTTAGGAGATATGATTCAGAATGTAACCAGAAAAGATCAATAGGTATTAATTACTTACGTTTATATTTTAGTCCACAATTAATTTTCATAGTAAATCTGTTTAATTATAGGTTGTCTATAGGTGACACTAGTGTTTTTGGCAAAAATCAACTGCGCTTCTGTACTTAACATTATTCATATTTTATTATCTTCTTAAATAATATTGGAGATGCGCAACATTCAGAAGTGAAAGTAATTATTTTAGTTGTTAAACGTACCTAAATATATTTTACCGAACTGAAGTAAGTTTGCCAAAATAAGGTTTTGATTTTCCATATTATCCAAAGATGACATATCAACTATTATATTCTTTTAATAGACTTACCTAATATTTCACTATTAATGACAACATAAAGAATTTTTGGTATAAACCACCGAAAAAGAAGCTATCTACCTGACGAAATGGTTGAACATGCAAAACACATAATTAAGCCTTTTGTGCCATATTTTTATATGGTCTACCAAATCTAGTACCTTCAAGAGATATCTAAAACGTAGAATATTAACTTTCTGTGATAGAAACACCACCGATGTAATATCCTTGGAGAATATACATATAGCCCAGTCAAACTATACCAAAAAATCTCGCATGGTTCAATTAATTAGGGTACCTTTGATATTTTGATATGGTGTATGGATTGGTACACTGTTGCAAAGTTCCAAGTTTTCTTATTTTCCCCACTACCGCAGACGCCGCCATCTTGAAGAAACCGCTAAATTTTTTAGCCTCTTTTTACAAAATATCTCCTAAAGTATTAGTTTGAGCAAAAAAGCCGTTTACGTTCTTATTAAACTAGAGAAAATTTTCTACAATTTAATACAAAAACGGAATATTTAGCTTCATTACTTCCCGAGATAGACCTCTTTGAAATTAGAGAATTTTTTTTTAAAAATGTCAAAATAAAGATTTATAATCGGTTTTTGCTCGATAGTAAGTAAATGGTGTATTCTCCGCTAAAGTCTGACATAGCATTTATAGTAGAGGTAGGTAGCTAAAGTTTAAGACCAAACTGATTCTTCTAGCTCGTTTAGACTATGATACTCTCTTTTGAATATTTTTGTAGCCTTTTAGGAAGACACGTTACGCAATAACTTAATACTGACAAAATTAATGTATCTATTTATTAAAAACAAAAAAAAGTTCATTTATTGCTAAGTTTGTATATCTCATATATTCAATAGGTCTGTGAATTATATATCAATAAATTTGTAAGTAAATAAATAATTGATAAATAATTATAAATAAATTATATACTACATAAGTTTCATCAAGAAAAGTGTCAGATATACCACAACTTTACATTATAAGAACCAAATGGTGATATTTTGTTATATAAGACAAAATGTGTCTGGACGACAAGCCACATTTGGAGCTTCGGAACTTTAGCTATTTACCTCTACTATAAATGCAGTGTCAAACTTTAGCGTAGGATTCACTATATACTTACTATCGACCAAAAACCAACTAAAAATCTTTGATTTTTACATTTTTAAGAAAAAATCTGTAAATTCAAAGAGGTCTATCTCGGGAAGTATTGGAATACTTTGGAAGATATTTTGTAAAAACTGGTATAGTGCAAAAATTTAGCGGTTTTTTCAGATGGCGGCTCATAAGCCAAAAAGTTTTCAAAAAAGCTTGTTATATTTATCGTATATAGGTATTATATTTAATCCTTTCTACCAATTATCAATCGGAATCATAGCAAATTAGACGTATAAATATTATTAGTAGGAATAATATAGATTTTGTTATGCTCTGCAACAGTAAATCTTGCAGCTTCTTTGTTTGTGTGTACGTGTATAATATAAAAATTACTTTCGTAAGTTATTGATGTAATTTAAGCTATTGTACATTTACATATTTCAAATAGACTCTTATTAATAAATACATAGGTACATATTTTTTAATTATTTAATCATACACTATGAATAAATGAAATAGTATTTATTTAGAGTAATGTACACAATGATAATTTGCGTTAAGCACCGGTAAATAAAATTTATTGAATAAGTAAAAAATGTACCTATATATATTTATAGGTATCAAAATGCCTTTGCAGTCCCGTCGCAAAATTCAATAAATTTGTGCATCAAGAATTATTTAATTTTCTGAAGTAGACTAAATAAAATATACCTAGAGTTGGTATACCATCTTCTAGTTTATCCATGTTTATGTGATTGTTTGGATATTATATTCTGATAATAGTACGAGCAGAAAGAAGCATTGTTTAAGTCTTCGAGATTATCAAGATATAAGCTGTACCACTGCAGATTTTACTTATTTCAGTACAATACAATACACATGTAATCGTAATTAGATAACATTATAAGAAGTTAATTATATCGTATATTAAATCAATAAAGGTTTTCCCTTTTCGTCCAGTTATCACAACACACATATTTCAAATAATGTCAAACTGTCAAAAATTGCTATAAATATACATCGCTCGAAAGTAAACACTGTGTAAGATTATTATACCTATAGCAAATTTATTATCGTTTTTGTTTTTTATTGGTATATATTTTATATTACATTCCGCAAAGTGTTAAACTGTTGAATATATAATAATAATAATATATAACTGTTTTTATTATTAGACGAAGTATTGTGAGCAATTGTACTTTTGCGTAAATAAAAGTACCTATCCTGACATTTTTAATTAATAATAGGTACATATATACGCACAATTTCCAGTGCCCCCTAATGCCCAGAAGCTACACTAATATTCAAGTTCCTGGCGTGATAATTCTGCATCTTGACGGTTTTTCTCCACACTATAGTTGAATTGTAACCCTAATTTCATATAATGTCCACGCATTTTTATTTTGGATACCATTTACAAACGAAGATATTATTTTCGTTGCAGTATTTTTTGTTACAAGGCAAACTAATTTTTTGAGGTCAAGGGGGGTGCAAGAATGCTATATTTTATTTGAAAATTACAGATAAAAAATATTTATTTTTACCTCTAAAAGGGGTATTTTATTCACAGTATATAGTGTAAAAACAGCCCAATTAGACATTTAAAAAACCCCCTACGACCTCGAATCAAGTTTCCTTAACATAACTGTGTACTTTTTATAACAATTAAATTAATAGTTTCCATTTCTTATCAAAAAAATGTGAGCCTGTTTTCAACGTGAATATTGTCCGGTGCAGCGTACCGAGACGCCAGCCGTTTAAACAAATTTATAAAGAATTCAAATGTACTCAAAATTAGATTTGAGACAAATTGTCTTAGAAGAGTTTTTTGAAATTCGTACCGGAAGTAGGTCTTTTACTCTTATCGACAATCAGTTTTTTGCGAATATCTCGCAAGTCATGCTTTCTAGGCAGGTACATTACGAGTATCAAAGTATTTATATAATAATTTTAAATATCTTTTGTATAAAAAAAATTCAAAATTCGGACCGGAAGTACCACTTTTGCTCTTACCGAATAACGATTTTTTGCAAATATGTCGTAAATTATGCATTCTATATATATTTATTAAGAGTACAAAAGTATTTAGAGTTGGATTTGCAATATTTTTTGTATACATGAAATTTCAAAATTCGGTTCGGAAGTAGCACTTTTACTCTTAGCGAGTAGCACTTTTTTCGAATATCTTGCAAAGTATGCATCCTATGGCGATTTATTAAGAGAATGAAAGTACTTAGAATAGGATTTTGAATAATTTTTGTATAAAAAAATTCTTAAAATTGTATACTTTGAAACGCTCATACGTATAAGAAAGTCGTGTGGTGGCCACACCTCATTTTTTTAATTCGTACCGGAACTAACACGTTTTTTTGCGAATATCTGCACATTTTCTATATATTTTTTTTATTCTACTACGCTTGTGAGCCCTTGCTTGTCGAGAGTTACTGGAGCTACAGATAACCATTTTGTGTCCGTAAAATATTGAATAGTTTTTACACTTCACCTTTTCGCCATTAGACTAAAGAACTGTTGATTTTTATACAAGTATGTTGCCCAAAAATATTGACTTTTATAAATCACATGTGTATGCCGATGACACGCAAATTTATCTGGTTTTTCCTTCTTCCGAGCTGAGTGGTGCCACATCAAAACAAAGAGGAAGCAGAAAAATAATGACATTATTGTAGTTATTAAATTCCTTCTGACTAAAGAAATTTTATCTTTATTATTGAAAAACATTTTTCCAAATTATATAATGCAGCTCTAAAGTGCCCCCCCCCTCCCCTGTTAACTTTTGAACGGTTTAATAGAAAGGTTCCAATTTTGGGCAATTAATAGGAAAAGGTAAAATTACTACTTAGTTTCAAAAAATGAGGGTAGAGGGAGATATAGTATTAACATTTTAAATGGAATAGGGAGTCGAGTGATACCTCATTTTGAACGGTTTACTTACTCGAGTATAATGGCAAAGTTTCAGAAAGTTCTGTTGACGAAAAGAAAAATTACATAATGTTCCTTGAACTTCTTGCTCAAACTGCACTTTTCTAAAGGTCTCAACGTCAATATTTCTGCAAAGGTTTACTATTTTTAAACTCTTGAAGAGAATGGATTTTGGTTTTATATACCTTTGACTTTAAATAGTCCCACAAAAAAATCCAAGGAGTTTAACTCAGGTGATCGTGCTGGCCCTATAAGTCCGCGACGTCCGATCCATCGTTAAGGATATGTTTCATATAGAAATTCTCGAACTGCCATCTCAAAATGTGCAGGAGCACCATCTTGCTGAAATGTAATATCAAATTCTTTTGGATTATTTTCAACATTCCATATTTGTGGATGTATTATTATATATTATAAGAATTTGAAAATGAAAAGGGTTAAATACGTAAGATGCTACAACTACCATCAATATATAATACTGATTATACATATACATTTATACGCAAAGTATATGTGCATATATGCATGTGTCAGGATGCGCATAGACACCGCGTTTCGGCCGTACACTGACGAAACTTTAAAGGCCGAAACACGGTGTCTGCGCGTTGGTTGTCGGTAATGGCACTAGATGTATGTGTGTATCCTGACACATGCATATATGTAATCAGTATTATAAGAATATTTAAATACAACACCGCACTAGAATTTTCTTCCATAAATAATGGGCCTACTATGTGATTACCCAGTATTCCCGCCCACACATTGAGTTTTTGTGGAAATTGCGTGAAGGTCGAAACACATGAGGATTTTCATCACACCAATATCTCACATTTTGCTTATTAACGTGATCATTTACGAAAATGTGTATTTGTCACTAAAACAGATGCTATACAAATAATTTGGATTTCGTGCAACAATTTCGGTTATAATTTTGCAATACTCTACTCGTCTATCTGGGTCATCTTCCGTTAACTCCTGTAACATTTGAATTGTACTTTTTTAGATACCTTTTTAAAGTAGCGCTAGACACATTGCATGTCGCAGCAACTTTTGAGGTAAATTGTTGGGGTTGAGCTACTATTTCATCTACTACATTAATCTGCGTTTCTTCTGAGATACGCGGCCGACCAGATTTCTGTTTAGTTAGAACACTTCTTGTCTCCATGGATTTTGTTCCCTTAAATACCCTGTCGAGGTTGGACGATCTGGGAAGCGTTCATTGAAGATTTTTACGGCTTGGTGATAGTTTCTATTAACTTCAGCAAAAATAAAGATTGATTTAATCTTCTCCTCCATAGTTCGGTAATTGACCATTTTTTCCCCATATGAGTAGGTAAAATTTTATGAAATTCTGACATCATGCTATACTGCGTAGCCGTTCAAAATGAGATATCACTCGACCTTTATTCCATTAAAAATTTTGATACTATATCGCCCCTTGCCGTCAATTTAAATTACATCGTTCAAAAGTTCACAGGGGGGAGGACACTTTAGAGTCGCACTGTATAGGCTAAATACGTTAAGAAAATTACAAATGTATACTAAAATTAATTTGGAAGTACCTATAAGAAAGCGAGTATCGAGCCTTCCTCAACGTAGGTTTTCATATTTTAATTATATTTACGGAATCTTAAATCTTTTATTTATTTGTATAAATAAGTTTGTAAAACAATATTCAAATTGAAATTTGCAGAAGACCTTCCGCAATTCTGGCGCGCCATTAATGCCAGGGTTAAGATACAAGTAACAATAATCGAGTTGGCATTCTTGTTACCAACCTCATATTATAATGATCAGACACCAAAAATTCGTACATATTGTATTACAGCATTGCCGAGAATCGTTCTTAAATTGACTGAATACAATAGGATCAAAAGTAAGTTAAGAAGATATAAATACATTTACGTGTGTATTTCTATATATACATTGAGATCGTTGGTTTCGCATAAATGATATTAAGTTACTCTATTTTAGTTTCGAATTTATCAAATAGACGGTTTGCAGTAACCGTAAACTGATTTATTTCAGACAAGCGTTCATTCACTCTGTGCCCTGTCCGTCGTTCAGCAAGAAACTCACTTATAATAATCCATTTTACGGCGCAAACCAAAAGGATCATTAATAATTCTTGTCAGTGGTGTTCGGAATCCCTTTTCGCATATAAATTCGACTTTTCGATCTATTACGGACATATAATTTTTCAATAATTGAATAATAATCGATCAATCACTTTTCGTCTTTCTGAATTTTAAAAAGCTTTTAGAAGAAAGATGATGGTATGGCATTCATATTTCTTTATAGAATAATATCTACTACTAAGTTTGGAAGTTAGTTTCATTCTTAAATTAATAGTATATTTATTACAGCAAACTTTTAAAGTGTTTAATTGTTCATTAATTGGACTGTGATTTTCAATTTCCCGTTTATGTTCAACCATTTAGTATACCATTTGTTAACATAATATACAACGCGCTTTGATCATTTTCATTCTTACTTCCTAATGATTCTGGTAATTTAAAACCACGGGAACAGCTATTCGAATAAAGCATTTCTGATATGTTCTTGAATCTTTCAATTCTCCTTTGAATTAACATGAACTCCAACATAGCCGATTTGGTTTTTATATTATTAAAAATATTTGATACCACTGGTTAAAGAATATATACTATCTATCTATTTATATAACCTACTTCAACTGATGAGGCACCACGTATCGTCTATAATTGTTATAATAATAATAATAGCCAACGAAAAGAAGAGAATCTCTAACCCAAATTTCTGTACATCTGTCTTAACTTGGTGATGATACGAGGGTGGGTCAATTAGTCCGTGACTTTTTGAATTTCCCGCCTCTTAACTGAAAGGGCAACACTGTTCCTGTCAACAGGCAGTTGACTCCCGTCAAAATTTGAACAAGCTGCGTCGTTTAGTTTGTGTTTGACAGCCATTGATAGCAGACTACCGCGTGATTTGAGCAGAAAATGGAAAAATGTCAATTTCGTGTGCTCATTAATTATTATTTTTTGCGGAAAAAACCATCACTCAAACCAAGGTGTTAAGGTAACTTCCTATTTTGAAAGTACCATAAATAAAACTCAATTTCAGTTCAAATACACATTTATTTATTTTCGATGTGCGCCGATATTTCGGGGCCGCTCTGCATCGAACATAAGATATACAGCATATTATACAATGTGTTTTGTCATTGATAGAAGTTATAAGAAAAATATGTACACTTCATCATTCAAAAAGAGTCGGACATATTGACCCGCCCTCGTATCCTGATATCCATGCAATTTGATGAATGGGAGAGTTAGCAACATTGGAGGTAACATGAATGCTGCTACGATTTATATATGGGATGTGGTGTTTGGCCTCGTGAACATTCCAACTACAGGTAGTACTAAAATAGTCATTATTGTCATATATGTCAACCTGAAGAAGCTACAGTGGAGCGAAACAGCTGTCGTTGTTATTAAATACAGTGTAAATCTTAAACATTTGTTTGTTTTATTTCACATTGAAAATGAATTTACATCAAGTAAGGACCCAATCAATCCAAGAAATAGAAAGGAACGTTAGAAACTTTTTGCGAAATCCTGGAACGAAACTTACTAAACCCGCCGATGAAGGTCGTCATAACTCCCAAAAACCTATCACAAGAAACTATAATGTCCTAAGAGTGTTCTCGAATTTACTTTTGAATACATTTGTGTTATTTGGAAATTTTCTAGCGATTTTTAAAATTGTATTTCTAAATACAAAGTTTGGAACTGATAGCTCTAACCGTTTAATCGTCATCGTTGTAAGAAAGGGGGAGTAAAGCATACATGTTAGTAAAAACCCCTTTTTTCGTTATCATGGGATTTAAAACGTAGACGTTTGCAGAAATCTCGAAAGTCGACAATTCATTATCATAATACTTCTTCATACTGCGTATAAGAAAGTAAAAAGAACAGATTGTTGAGAACATAGTTTTCATTAATCCACACAGTATATTTAAATTACTAAAATTTATCAAATCAAGCCAAAAAAAGACTAGTGTTTTGATAGAATTTTATCATTGCTTAGTGATTCGCATCACATAATTCATGTTTCTATGTATGAGTATGTCTGTTACCTTTCAGGAACCACTTCTTAGCTGATTATTAGTCATCTACTCAAACAAGACGGACAGATAATTGATTTTTTTTTGTTGCTCATGTATTATAATGAATTTATTAATGGATAAACTTGAAGAGTTGGAACGTTAACGTTACGTAAGGATTTTTATTTATGGTTATGGGTTGCAATCGATTGGAAATTTTAATTTATGTGATAAATGTTTTATGCATAAAGAAATGTTAGAAGGTAAATTCATAATAATCTGTCAGATAAAATTAGGAAATTAATTTTTCTTATATAACTTATATGGAAATATTATTCAAATTGCTGTATATGAATTGTCTATTTATAAAGTATACAAAACCTAAATATTCTTGAAAATAATAAAAATAAAGCTGAAAATGATGAAATTCTAAGTAGGTATTTTCTATAAACTTATAACTATTAATGTTTCTATTATTATTATTATTAATGGAACAATTACAGACTTTTACTTTCTTATACGTAGTATAAGGAAGTATTGTGATGACGAAAATTTTCGACCTCGAGATTTTTGCAGATGTCCACGTTTTGAAGTCCCCTGATACCAAAAAAGTGGTTTTTAAAAAATGTCTGTGTGTGTGTGTGTGTGTGTGTGTGTGTGTGTGTGTGTGTGTGTGTGTGTGTGTGTGTGTGTGTGTGTCTCTGTGTGTGTGTGTGTGTGACCACGATAGCGGTCAAACCGCTGTAGATATCAATTCCAAATTTTGTATTTACGTGTACAATCTCCCTCTTGAGATCTGATTAGTTTTTCAGTAAAATCGGTAGACCGGAAGTAGCAGTTTACTTCAGCGAAAAAATCAAATTTTGACAATATTTCGTCAACTATTAAGTTTAAACAAATTTATAAAGAATTCATATATACTTAAAATTGAAATTGAAAATAATTTTATTTAAAAAGTTTTTCGAAATTCCTACCGGAAGTAGGTCTTTCACTCTTATCGAAAATCAGTTTTTTGCGAATATTTCGTAAGTCATGCTTTTTAGACAAGTACGTTACGGGTATAAAAGTATTTAAAACATAATTTTCAATATCTTTTGTATAAAAGAAATTTCAAAATTCAGACCGGAAGTACCACTTTTACTCTTATCGGATAACGATTTTTTGCAAATATGTCGTAAGTTGTGCATCCTATATATATTTATCAAGAGTACAAAAGTATTTAGAACTGAATTTGCAATATTTTTTGTATATATGAAATTTCAAAATTCGGACCGGAAGTAGCACTTTTACTCTTAGCGAGTAGCACTTTTTTGATAATATCTTGCAAAGTATGCATTCTATAGAGATTTATTAAGAGAATAGAAGTACTTAGAATAGGATTTTGAATAATTTTTGTATAAAAAGATTCTTAAAATTCTATAATTTGAAACGCTCATACGTATAAGAAAGTCGTGTGGTGGCCACACCTAATTTTTTTAATATTGAAATAATCTCAAATTTCATAAATGATAGTTTGTCGTCAAAATATATCTGATGTGTTTATTTATTTTTATTTAAACTAATATCAGTCAACAGTTCGTAGTGTTATCGAAATATGTAGTATATTAAAATACAAGTTTCATAAGACACGATTTTTGCGCACGCGTTCAAGTTTAGAAAACGAGCCGCTAGGCGAGTTTTCTAAAGAACAAGTGCGCAAAATGTCTTATGAAACGTGTATTTTATACTATTTTTTCTATTTCGGTTATTAAAAGTTCAAAAAAGCTTAAAATAAGAGACATGTTTTGTTCGGATATTTTAGAAATTTTGCTTTTTTGAAGTTGGTTACTCTGATTTTTAAGTAGAACGTTTTAAATAATTGAATATCGGTGGTGCTATATGTAATTGTGTTTAAAATTCAGACTGATTTATACAATTAATTATTTCAAATTATCAACAAAAAGGACGAAATAAATAACTGTACGCCCCCAGAGATTCGCAAAATAGCAGAAGACAATTTACAAAATCTTTCGTCCACAAACTCTCTACATATTTATCAAAACAAACTTTTATAACAGTTGTACTATTCAACATGGTAAGTAAATGTCAATAGTAGCATCCGAAAACTTATCATCCAACTCTGCTTAACAATTTATATTGCTAATTAGTAAGTGAAATGTTAGCATGTGTGCTTTTTATTCTTTGTACAATTTTATTGCACATTTTTGTTACTTTAAAGGCTTATATTTTGACATTTAAATACGATTTGGTTCCATTTTTTTTTGTTACCAACTTCAAAAAAATAAAATTAGCGTTCGATAAAGTAATACTTTATGCAACCAAAACGGGTGTCGTAAAGTGAAGTTTATAGCACCGGAATAGAAAAATATTTTTAACCATTTCTTTCTAAAATGTATTACTACAGCGTTTTAAATCTTAATAAAGCAGTGGTGGTTATATTATAAATATTAATAAACATTAGTTAGTGTATAGATATTTTCTTGCCACCTTAATTTTTAATTTCTGGTGGAGTGCATGACAGAAAAAAAATTTTTCTTTGAATTTCAACAAGAAATAAAAATGGTGTGGACACCACGCGACTTTCTTGTACATATGTGTGATTTTTTTATGCAAAAGTTGTTCCAAATTCAGCTCTAAATACTTTTGCACTTGTACTAAATTTGTATAAAATGCATAATTTGCGAGATATTTGTAAAAAAAACTTCAATTAGAAAGAGTAAAAGTTCTACCGAATACACAAAAATTATTCAGAATCGAACTTTTGTACTCTCAATAAAAACCACGACATGCGAGAACATCGCAAAGAAGCTGTTTTTTGCTCAGACTAAAAGAGGCTTTTGAAATTTGTTTAAACTTAGTAATTGACGAAACATTGGAGAATTTTCATTTTTTTACCGAAATAAATACTACTTCCGGTCTGCCGATTTCAAAATCCAAAGCAATATAAAAGTGTCCAAATTTAAATTTGATTATGATTTTATTACGACAGTTTTATCAAAAAGCGAAGGTAATTGTGAATATATCACAAATTACACATTTAACTCAGATTTTCTAAAAATGACAATATATTTGGAACTTAAATTTGAATCGCTTTTCTGGAACAATATTTTCAAAATTCCTACTGAAACATATAACAGGTGTTTTTTTGGTAATAAAGTCGTCTATTGTGTAATATGGAAAAAGAAAAATCCGAGTTAAGGGAATAATTTTACAAGTAAAGATTTTATTCATCTCATAGTGATAAAAGTATCTAGTTAGTGACCGTAGTAGTTTAATATATGTATTAGCATTCAACAACTTATTGTAAAAAATGGTTTAAAATAATTTAGAAACAGATTAATTCTTTGTATAGTACTTAGATTGTAAACCTTAAAATAAACATCATAAATTGTATTTGTATTATATTATGAACAATAATTGATTTATTTATTTGATAATGACCATAACAAATTATAAAAGATGCTGAAATTGTCCACCACCTTCTTCCAAACATTTTAACCTTCTCCTAATGCTACTAAATGTATTTTGTAGTACGGTAGTATTCCTAATTTGATTAATTTTAACTATAATTCTGTCGTTAGACCGTAAATAGTATAGTATTTACGGTCTAACGACAGAATTATAGTTTATAGTAAACTATAGTTTACTTTAGTCAAAAATTAAAATTTGACCAATATTTCGCCACTAAGTTTAGATTTTGAAAGAGTTTATGAAAACAGTTTATCGTAATTCCTATCAGTAGTACGTCTTTTACTCTTATCGACAAACAGTTTTTTTTGGAGGTCTTACTTTCTAGAGTTGATTTGGAATAATTTTTGTAAAAAAAATTTTCAAAATATGGATGGGCGGGCGGTAGCACTTTTACTCTTATCTAATAGTAGTTTTTTGCAAATCCTCTCTCTCCTATGCTATGCATCCTATACAGATTTATTATAAGAGCAAAAGCATTAAGAACTGGATTTGGAACAATTTTTGTACAAAAAACTAATTAAAATTCGAACCGAAACTAACACTTTTTTAATAATTATTGCAAATGCTACAATCTACACAGATTATTAAGGATAATATACAGGGTTAGTTAAAAGTATGGAGACGGCGATTTATTGTCGTTAATATTCATTTTAGAGAATTATGTTCAATATAAAAGTTTGTTAGGATATTTTGATCTACATTTGAGAATATTTGATTTTTTTTTTCTTCAATTGTTTTTTAGTTACGCCTGTCCGCGCAGTTTTTTTAAATGGGAACTAGTGAATTTTACTCTACCATTCGATAGAGAATGTTTTTCTCTTTACAATAATATTTTTGTTTTTTTTAAATTCATTTTAATAACTTTTACAAGAAAAATTAAACAAATTAATAACAAAGTAAATTAAAGGAAGTGTTCAAATTGTCGTCCATTAGTAATTTGACAATGACCCAATCGATTTACAAAACCCCGAACAGAGTTCTGTAAAAAATCTCGGGAAATTTCTTGTATCGTTCTGGTAATTCGGATTTGTAAATCTTCGACGTTATCGGGCTTATCTACGTAAACTTTGTTTTTTACGTATCCCCAAAGAAAAAAATCTAAAGGAGTTAAATCTGGCGAACGGGCTGGCCATTCAATGGTTCCTCGTCTTCCAATCCATCTGTGGGGAGAAACATTGTCCAGATATTGACGAACATTTACACCATAATGTGGTGGGGCGCCATCTTGCTGGAACCAGATACTGTCATTGGGCAGGTGTTCATTGTTTTCATGTGGATAGAGCGTAGCACAAGCAGGTATTATTTCATTTTGCAATAACTGCAAATACAGACCCGAAGTTAAATTGCCATTGATGAAAAAGGGACCGATAATATGACCGCCAAGAATGCCAACCCAAACATTAACCTTTTGGGGGTACTGCGTATGGTGCTCCAAAAACCAAAAGGGATTTTCCGGTGACCAGTATCTGCAGTTATGTCTGTTTACTTCACCGGTAAGGCAAAAAGTAGCTTCGTCAGAGAATATTGTTGACAAAATTTTCATTATTATTGCAAATATTTAACATTTCTTCAGAAAATTGTAATCTCCTATCAAAATCATCTTCCGTTAACTCGTGTACAAGGTATACCTTATAAGGTTTATACTTTTCACTTTTTAAAAATGACACGATCGATGACTGTGAAATATTGAAATTGGCCGCTAATTGATTGGTTGATAAATGAGGATCTTCAGATACAGCCAATAAAATATCCAGTTTGTTATCATCGCTTTTTGCTGTTCTAGGTCTACCACTCCTTGGCAAATCTTTAACGCTACCAGTTTGTTCAAAGCGTCTTAAAGTTTTACCAACAACGGATTTAGAAATTGGATTTCTATTTGGATGCGTATCATTAAATAAATTACAAACGTCTTGTAAACTTCTGCGTCTATCTCCATAACCCAACATCATAAGTATTTCAATTCGTTCATGTTCACTTAAACTCGCCATTGTTAATATTAACAGCAACAAATTGCACAAATGAATTATTTCTGTCAAAGATTTGACGTACACAATAACCACTGATAAAATTATGTCGCTCAAGTTTGTTTATCGCATCGCTTCTGTCTATCTGCGATGTACCGAACATCTGTGAAACACTTGAACCGGCCTTTTCTTATAAAAAAGTTATTAAAATGAATTTTAAAAAAACAAAAACATTATTGTAAAGAGAAAAAAATTCTCTATCGAATGATAGAGTAAAATTTACTAGTTCCCATTTAAAAAAAACTGCGCGGACAGGCGTAACTAAAAAACAATTGAAGAAAAAAAAATCAAATATTCTCAAATGTAGATCAAAATATCCTAACAAACTTTTATATTGAACATAATTCTCTAAAATGAATATTAACGACAATAAATCGCCGTCTCCATACTTTTAACTAACCCTGTATAGTATTTAAAACTTAATTTAGAAGAACTATTTATTCTTGTTATACAATACTAGTTATAAATATTCTAGTAATAGTTAATAGTTATAGGATCCAATTCATTAATTCGATATAGGTAGCTTATTTAATTATCTAGCTTTTATTGACGTCGCTGTAATAGAACTGCGTTTTTTTAACTTCTTAATTAAACTATATAAGTAACATTTTAAATTCAATTAATTATAAAGTAAGACATCCAGCTTCCATAATTTAATAAAACTGCATATGACTACACTACGTGCTCGTATGTACAACTTTTAAAACTCAAATGTAGCTAGCTGACGCATGAACTTCTATCGGAGACTGCTATTGGCAAAAAAGAAGAAGCCCTCGTTCAACATGCATACAAATCAGTGATGAAATGTACTAAAATGGTAAACGTTGCGATCGATAATGCTAAGTGCTGAGCATTATTGTAAGAGTAGTATGCAATTGATGGATACGGGGTACTTCAATCACATCATTGTACATGCATGCGGGTATTGTTGGTGTTGTATGAGCATAGCCTATGGTCATTGTCCGGAAAAGGTTGCAGATACAGCAATTGCCTTTTGATATAATGCACGATGATATGCTAATGTTCTATGAATCGACATGTTACGGTCAATTTCATTAATTCGTAGATACTATATTACGTTTAATTGTAGGAATTATTAAATATTCAATTAACTTCTCGTACATTGGTTTTCAATAGATAAGTGCAAGAGTTTTAAAATTTGCACACATTTTCAGTATATACTAAAATTATAAATCAATTATGAAATACATTTCAGTAAAAGATATTGAAACGAATACACATTTGTGTAATTACACATAAAATGTACTGCTCAAGTGTATTTGAACTAGTTAAAAGTTATATGCCGCAGGAGACATTCCATGTCAGATCGTTCAGAAATTCAGGTAAACCGAAATTCAACCCTACATTTCGACTAAACTTCTAGAACGTGAATGTAGTTGGAGTAAAATTTTATAACACCTACTAATTTAATAATAATGATAATAATAAATCAACATATTGTGTTAGTATATACAGTACTCTCTACCCAACTAGTTTCATTCAATCGTATACTTTACTTTTAGATTTTATATACAGGTTATTTTTTTAAATCTTGACATAGGCTAACTTTTTTATTTGAAAAGATAGACCTATGGTCCCTGAAGCAAAGTTTTGGAATTAGTCCAAATAAGAAAAATGCGTGGAAAAAATAAACGCGTTGTTGCCAGATTGGGCGCTATTTCAGAAAAACATATTTTCTTAAATGGTAACACCGCGTTTTTTTAACAATTTCTAATACATCTTGAGATTCTAGACAAAACAAAGAGGATGCAAGTTTTTGATTAGAGTGGCGGTTTACGAGGTAATAGTGCCTAAACTTTAATACATTTCCCCCTAAAATGTTACATAATGTTAATAGAAATTTTGTTGAACGTATTTGTTGCTGCAGAACCTAACAAGGAAATCAGTTCGAACATTTTCTTAAAAAATAAATGTTAGGTAATTAATTTTTGTTACTATTGCTATTTTTTAATGCTGGAAAATAAGTTAAATATAGGCACCATTAGCTCGTAAACCGCCACTCTAATCAAAAATTTGCATCCTCTTTGTTTTGTCTAGAATCTCAAGATGTATTAGAAATTGTTAAAAAAATGCAGTGTTGCCATTTAAGAAAATATGTTTTTCTGAAATAGCGCCCAATCTGGCAACAACGCGTTTATTTTTTCCACGAATTTTTCTTATTTGAACTAATTCCTAAAACTTTGCTTCAGGGACCATAGGTCTGTCTATCTTTTCAAATAAGAAAATTAGCCTATGTCAAGATTTAAAAAAATAACCTGTATAATATGTATATAAATATACAAAAAGAAAAAAAAACACAAAGCAAAAGCTAACGTCGTATACAGAGGAAGTGAAGGAGAACCAGGCTAATACTACTTGCTTAACACAGCATCGAAAGCAATTTTTCGAAAAAATAGTTTTTGTACCTACCGATTTTAAATTAACATTTCGAGCATGCATTGCACGACCAGGACCGAGTGCTTCCCGATCCACTGGAATGTAACAATTATTAAAAAAACATGAGGTGTGGCCACCGAACGACTTTCTTATATGTATGAGCGTATCAAATTATACAAAATGTTCTAAATTGTTTTATCTTCTTAGAAAAATAAGCCAAATTTTAAGAATTTTTTTATGTAAATATCTCTATAGAATGCATACTTTGCGAGATATTCGAAAGAAAGTGTTACTCGCTAAAAGTGTTACTTCCGGTCCGAATTTTGAAATTGTTTTTATACAAAGGATGCATGGCTTGCGATATATTTGCAAAAACTGATTTCTGTTAAGAGTAAAAAACCTACTTCCGGTAGGAATTTCGAAAAACTGTTTTAATAAAAATTTTCCCAATTGAATTTTGAGTTCATTTGAATTCTTTATATAACTATTACTTCCGGTGTGTCGATTTTACTGAAAATCTAGATCTCAAGAGGGAGATTATACTCGTAAATACAAAAGTTGTTATTGATAGCTATAGCGGTTTGACCGCATTTTTTTTTAAAAACCACAATCAAAGCGCTCATGCGAGAACATAGTCTTCCCGCAATTGGTTCGTAAATGACTGTTAAAAACTTATTATGTAAAAGATCGTTGAAACATTTCTGTCCTGTGGTGAGGTATTCTAGGACTATGTTTGTAGTCTCTAATTTCATATTTTATTTGGATTTACAATTTTTTTGTTTAAAATATGTATGAAACTATGATGACTCAAAATTAGTGCAACAGATACATGCTAAAATAAGCTAGTTACTTTCTTATACGTAGTATAAGAAAGTATTGTGATGATGAAAATTTTCGACCTCGAGATTTTTGCAGATGTCCGCGTTTTGAAGTCCCCTGATACCAAAAAGGTGGTTTTTAAAAAAATGTCTGTGTGTGACCACGATAGCGGTCAAACCGCTATAGCTATCTATTCCAAATTTTGCATTTAGTAGTATAATCTCCCTCTTGAGAACTGATTAGATTTTCAGCAAAATCGGCAGACCGGAAGTAGTAGTTTACTTCAGTGAAAAAATCGAATTTTGCCAATATTTTGTCAACTACTAAGTTTACACAAATTTATAAAGAATTCATATGTACCTAAATTGAAATTGTGAACAATTTTATTAAAAAAGTTTTTCCAAATTCCTACCGGAAGTAGGTCTTTTATCGAAAATCAGTTTTTTTCGAATATTTTACAAGTCATGCTTTTTGACAAGTACGTTACGGGTATAAAAGTATTTAGAACTTAATTTTCAATACCTTTTGTATAAAAAAGAAATCAAAATTCGGACCGGAACTAACACTTTTAGTCTTACCGAATAACGATTTTTTGCAAATATGTCGTAAATTATGCATTCTATATATATTTATGAAGAGTACAAAAGTATTTAGAGTTGGATTTGGAATATTTTTTGTATAAATGAAATTTCAAAATTCGGACCGGAAGTAACACTTTCATACGTATAACAAAGTCGTGTAATGGCCACACCTCATTTTTTAATTATGAGCATGAACTGATATAAGTTAAATACCATTTTTTTAGTTTCTTATACGATAGTATAAGGAAGTATTGTGATGATGAAAATCTACTGAGTTTAAACAGCTTTATAAAGAATTCAAATGTACTCAAAATTAAATTAGAGAAGAACTTTTATTAAAAAGTTTTTCGAAAATAGGTCTCTCACCCTTATCGAAAATCAGTTTTTGCGAATATTTTGCAAGTCACGCTTTTTGACAAATACGTTACGGATATAAAAGTATTTAGAACTTAATTTTCAATACTTTCTGTATAAAAAAAAATTCGAAATTCGGACCGAAAGTATCACTTTTACTCTTAGCGAGTAGTATTTTTTTCGAATATCTTGTAAAGTATGCATTCTATAGAAATTTATTACGAGAATAGAAGTGCCTGGAATAGGATTTTGAGTAATTTATGTAAGTGTAAAAAGATTCTTAAAATTGTATATAATTCGAAACACTCATACGTATAAGCAAGTCGTTTGGTAGCCACACCTCACTATTAAATTTATTAAATCCTGCTCTTACACGCATTTCACCACAAATTTTCTGCGTATCTTCCTTGAGAAAGCCAGTAATACTTAACCTAACTCAACTTTTGCTACTGTAATTACTACAACCATACACAACACATCTTGGCTCTCATATTAAATAGAATATTACTTAAGAAACTCTGGAAATTAATTTAAAAGTGTATCAAGTCGCAGCCGAAATCACAATTGTCATAACTGACTTACTTCGCAATGACGTCAGTGACAGCTCAAGTGAGCATACCAGTATAAGTATATCGCGTATTTATATAAAAACAGTGACATGTGAAATTTGATAAGCCTGATTTACGTCGATCATATATAAAGCATCTGTAACAGATTTACGCCGCCGCCATTTACATTTTAGCGATTTTTATGTTTTACAATTTTCACCCCTGCTTGTATTTAAATTAATTGCCAAATTTGACATTAAAATCTCATAAGCGTTAATTTTAAACGTTTTTTTAGTAGTTATTTTGAAAATTATCGACATAAACTAATAACTTTTTACAAAATATGAATTTGAAATTACAGGTTATTAATGCTATTTCAACATATTAGCAATATTATAGTTGTACTTAATTATAAACATATGATTGTGAATTGATGTTTATTTAATAAATTAAATATTTAGGTACTACTGTGGCTCTAGAACAAATGTAGACGTTTTCAAGTTGCTGATTTAGTAATATAAACATTTCTAAATATCAATGGGTAAGTCAATTACAGACACCCGTTATATAACTTGTTGTACGGGTTTTATATGTCGTGCACCGTCACTGCAAAAGTTAATCCAAACTATGTAGATGTAGGTTATCTCTTTTAAACATACACTGCTCAAAAAAATTAGAGGAACTTTTTTCAAAACCTGTAACTTTTTAAATAAGAGATTAAGGAAAATCAAATTTGGTATACTTCAACGGCATATATTAACTAAAGAAAATTACAAAAACAATTTTACATCTCTTGGTTACTTCTAAGTTACACTTAAAAATGTAAATTAATAACGCAATACAAAATTTAAACAACTGTCATAGTATCGATGAGAGTAGCGTTTTCTGTGGATTGGTGAGGTTTAATACCGTGTATGCCCTCCACGAGCACTAATCACTTCCTCACACCTGCGTGGCATACTTCGCATTAGTCTGCGAAGATATGCTTGGGGTATGCTTTCCCTTCCTCAGTCAGGGCTTGTGTCAGTTCCTCTATGATTAGTGGTGGATTAGGGCGCTTGCGAACACTTCGGTCAAGCAGATCCCACACGTGATCAATAGGATTCAGGTAAGGACTTAACACCGGCCATTCCATGACCTGAATTCCACGTTCTTGTAAAAAATGTCTGGTGATGCCGGCGGCTTTGCATTGTCCAGCATTAGGATGAAATTGGGACCGATGCCAAATGCAGCAGACACCACATGGTCCACCAAGAGATTTTCGATGTAATTCATTGCATTTAGTCTATTAGGAATCACAACAAGATCAGTTCTGTTGTCTACACTGATTCCAGCCCAAACCATCACAGATCCAAGACCAAATCTATCCACTTCCTCTGTAGTAGCGGCTGAGTAGCGTTCACCAGAACGTCTATATTCACGTACTCTACCGTCGCAACGAGTTAAACGAAATCTGAACTCGTCTGTAAACAGTACAGGCGTCAGTGACGAAGTTGCCAATCTCTGTGATCCAGAGCAAACCTCATTCACGCTGCTTTGTGATGCTGCGTAAGGCGTGGTGCGCGGACAGGTCTTCTTGGTTTCAAATTCGCTTGTTTTAATCTGTTTCTAACAGTTTGATTAGAAAAGTCTATTCCATGTGCTCGTCTTAGGTCGTTTAGGAGGTCTCTTGCTGTGGCAATACGCTTACGTAGAGAGGAAGGGACAAGAAATCGGTCTTGATTTTGAGTAGTTTTTCAATTTCGACCTTGTCCAGCTCTTCTGATATATTGGCCAATCTCCCGAAACCGATTCCATAAACGCTGAATAACAGAAGGGGAAATTCCAAAGTCCCTGCTAACATGTCGAATAGAGGGGCCGTGCTGAATAAGGGCGACAGCACGCGCAACTTGCACATCACTAAGATGCCTCATCTTTAGTAGGCTTTCATACGTCAATTCAATGCATACTAAATTTTTTCCATTTTGTTTTACGTTATTAATTTACATTTTTAAGTGTAACTTAGAAGTAACTTCGAGATGTAAAATTCTTTTAGTATTTTTTTAAAGTTAAATGTATGCCGTTGAAACGTACCAAATTCGATTTGCCTAGAACAATTATTCAAAAAGTTACAGGTTTTGAAAAAAGTGTTTCCCTAATTTTTTTTTTGAGCAGTGTATGAAGTATCAAATTGAAATAGATAATTTTATTTGTACTAAAATTTGTTATTTACGTAAATAAGGGGAGATAAAGCCAGAACTGGGCGATAAGGATTACAGGTATAATTGATTGCGGCTTGGATTGCGATTGTTTTAATCGCAATTTAAAAAAATTTGGTAGTAGGATTGCTGTAATCGTTCATGAATGGAACTTAGATTACGATGTCTTCGCTGAACGATTAAAATAATCTAAAAATAGATATTTTGTAAATAAGGATTTTCCGAATAATCGTAATCGAAGTTCAAAAAAATGTCGGAGGAGCTAAACGCGACTCAATTAAACTGGTACGCCTTATATATGAAGGCAATAATTAAACGAATAAAAATAAGAAAAAACAATAAAACAAAGAAGTTTTTAAAATAAACAAGAGATTTGCCAACAATTACAGTAATTAATCCTTATATAAAAAAAACGGGATCACAATTAATGTAATCCTTCATCGAACGAACATAGGCTACGATCACAGTAATCATGATTTAAACTTTTTTAAAATTGCGATTGCTTCAATCGTAATCTAAGATCGTTCGATGAACGATTACATTAATTGTTAATCACATTTTTTTTATATATACTTTATTGAAAAAAACATATGTAATACATATCATAGTAAAGCTAAGCTTACAAATGATGCATATATATATGCTTGTATACGGTCCTACATCTTCGTCGCGGGTTGTTTCCTGGTCGGTACATCTATCCCGGACTAATGGTATTGAGGACTCCTATCCGTTCTTACTCTGGTTACCTTCAGCGGTTGTCTATATCTTTTTATTTAAAAGCATGCTCTTTATTGCTTTTCTAAAGTGAAGATATTTTAAGTTTTTGATTTCTTTAGGTAATTTGTTATAATGTGTTATATCGTTTGGTGTAGGTACTTTTTCATATTTTAATTGCTTACATATTTCTGTTCTTATATTTGATTTTCTTCTAGTTGCGTGCACATGTATATGTGTGTTAGTGATTAACTTGACTTCAGTTTTTATGAGATTATGTTTTATTTTGTATAGCAGTATTATATTTTTTAGTTTTATTGTTTGTTCAAGATTCACTTCCTTTGTCTTATCGTATACTTCCTCGGTGGATGTTCTTCTATCTAGCTTATAAATTAATTTTAAGATCTTATTTTGCTGTCTTTGTAACTTGTTAATATTTCTGTGAGGATTACCGCAATCGTAATCATGTGGTAATCGTCATCCCTATCGCCCAGCTCTGGATAAAGCAATCTTAATTTAAAATGATTCAAATTATCTCGTGTATTTTTAATTATTATTTACATTCAGCTTTTTCTTAAATATAACTTTTCTTACGAAAACTCAAATTAGTGAAGTCGCCTCTCGATTTTATTAGCATGTAATAATTACGAATAATCCAATTTGTTTTTCTTTGTTACAGGCATACGCTTTGAGTCCGGCCGGTCCGGGCTACTCGGGTCCGGGTGCTAGTCCAACGCAAGCCACGGGTGAACCTTTCGCGGCCGACAGTCCGTATTTTCCGTTCAGTGCGCGTCCTGGTAGCCGATTATCGCCAGCCAAAGCGAAAGTAGTGACCCCCGGATTGAGGCCCGCCAAAGAAGAACCGCAACAACCCAGCGCAGCCTTGGATAATCCACAATGGGTGGTGAGTTTTTTTATTGTTACAACGACCATTTAGTAACCGAGCGTATACCGCATATTTACATAAACTCACACATGCCACCTGAATTCACTACTTCTTTCTAAACGATAAAGTGAATATATACGTAAAGAACAAAATTATACATAGTTATAATGTTATGTAATTTCTAAAATGTATGAAGTAATTCTTATTATTACTTTGTGCTCTTAATGCTAATATACCTGAACATTACTTTTTAAAACATGCTGATTTTTTGGTCTTTAAAATTATCTCAAGATAACTAATATTCCATATTCAAGATTTTGTTCGTAAAAGAAAAAATTGTCTTTTCAGAGAAATTGAGTAAATTCAAGATATTACGTAACACCCATTATAGTAATAGATAATACTCTACTACAAATAATTACCAGTAAATGTATCTAGTTCACACCATTAGCACCTGATAAGGGCATGTTTTGGTAATTATATTCTAGAGACAAAAAAGTAAAATTACAATTGAAACGGAAGGTTACAACAGGTGTATACTTCCATTAACTACAGTAGAGACAGTGGCGACACTGGTGTTAACGAAAATTATGACTGAACTGATAGGATGTATATTGGGACTAACACTGGGTAACAAAATACACACAACAAAATTCGGAAAATAACAGAAATGAGCAGAAAGCGACAGGTTCTATAGAGATGATAATGACCTGGACCTGTTGCTAGAGGACACCATGAACTCTGTTTAATCACACGAAGTGTCGGCAGCTTATGAAAAAGATGGTTGAAACAGCACCTGTATTGTTGGAAAGAATCGGCTGCGAACTGTCAGAGACAAACGATTATGGAAGAAATTTAGAAGAGGCCTGTATCAAACATTCAATGGATGCATACTGAAAATGAAAGAAAAAACAAAATTTCTTTATCGGCATATCTAATAGAACTTAATTTAATCCGTTGAATTCTTAATATGTTTTGTATGTTTGCAGGAAAATAACGGCAACATAATAAGGGTAATCGAATGCCTTGTGAAAGCTAAAATTGGGCAAAGTCTAGACTACTTCATATAGAGATATATTAATACAATACAAAAATGTTCAAGTGATAGCAGCGTACTATTACACACGAAAATCCACACGTTTTTCTATGAGCCACCCTACTAAATTAAAAGAAACTGGCGAATAACTTTATACATCTATTAAGATTTATTTTTTTCTCAATGCATTTAAAATGGATATATGTATCAACATCACTGCAACAAGTGGTCACAACTTATACGTTTATGTTAATATATTTTATATTACATGTTAATATAATTTATATAAAAGTTCAGTTGCTTCAAAATAACCGTTGACTACAAAAACTACATCGAATTTCATAGTTAGATTCTGACCATATTTAAACGAGACCACTTAGGGAGGTTCAAAATCAAAAATTCAACCAATTTGTCTACGCATTAAGAACATACCGAAAAGTTTGTACAGGCCAAATTAAGACCCTCCTTCTTTTATTTCAGATTATCGAGAGACACAGTCTTATCGAGATTTTGCATTTTTATATCATCATATTAAAAACATTGCAAAGAAGATCAAATCCTATGATTTGGATATTCGAAATATTTTCAAGTCGATCGATAATAAAGTCCGCTACGTTCTCTTGAACAATGTCTTGTATTCTAGGTAATTGAAATCTACAATGCCATGATAAAATAAATAGTAGCAATTTGAAAGAAAACCAATGTAATTAATGAATATTTTCCTTAATTACATCATAAAAAAAAATTCCTGTTCTGCATTATTAATTTTACCTAATCGCAGTTCTCAATCTCGTTAATTGTATCGTTCTGTCTTGAAATGTTGACAAAGATGTAAGTAATAGATAGCAACTAAGTAATTATATATTTTTTTCTCGCTTGTTATGTATTTAATGGCTTGTAGCGGAATAACGTAATATCGTTTTGATTTAAGCACCATATACCTACCTAGTATATAACTATTTAAACTAATTACTAATTTCGGTTAAATGAATGTTTTTATCATTATCCATCCGGAACATTGTACATTATGTGCATAATATTGTAGGGTATAATGAAACTTAATTACTAATTTACTCATACTATTACTATTATTGCTAATAATTATGGTGTTTTAATGCATACATTGCAATTCCTGTCCAATTTTTATGTAATCTCTTTAAACATTGTTTACATGGAATCTTTTGTAATTCAGAAATTCGAGATCCGGGTCAATTTCTTCTTTGGGTTGGGTACAGAGAAATTTCAGTTATACAATTTTCAAATTAATTACTTAAAATTTACATTTATATAATCCCTTGTTTTTATTAATAACGGGTCGGGTTTTATTTCATACATATGTAAATAAGATAAGCATAAAATAAAACTAGATTTACTAATAATTAAGATTATAGGGGTAGATAGCACAGTTACCTCTTTTCCAAATAGTCATTGGCAAAGGATATATACACTTACAACTTTACTTATAATTGTAAACTTATTTATAATGCAATACTGGAATAAAAATGTAATATAATTATAATACAATATACTAAATAACACAAATTATGTATATTTATATTATTATAATGGTAAGATGCAGTCTTTACAAAATCCAATCTTTCAATTTGCCCTTGTGTGAAAGTGAATTTTTCAGCTAAGACTATTTCTATATTTTTACGTTTTATTTGCAACTTTAACTGGTAAACGCACACTGTTAATTCTAAGTTTTAATATTCCAACAAATTTAATAATATCCGGATGAAGAGTAAGAAAACTTTTATTCAAATCAGAATGGAAGAATGCACAGCAATTTGTTCATCTGTAACTAGTGGCGTCGGGACACGCCCAAATATTGGGAAGAAATTTAGAATTGAATTCACCATAATTATAAACCAGATAATAAAAATAATTTTTCAATATTGAAAATAAATTGTCAGTGTAGAATATAAACTCTGTGAAGAATCGGATCAACCGTAAAATTTAAACTTTTCTATTTCAATTTCCATGAATTTTGCATCCCATTTTTTTGGCTACATTAATTTTATGGCTAAATCAATAGATTTTTAAAAATCGAATGTTACGGCATCAGGTTTAAAGTTGGATCCAAGTTTTAAGCATTCTTGGTATACGATTTCAAAATATCTTAAATATGATGTGTATGCTCTGTTGGGCATTAAACAACAAACAAGAGAAACATAATGGCCATTTTGAATACTATGTATACAAAACAATTGTAAAAAATTGATCATATTTAAATGTGCATACGTATATTGTTTCACTGAGCTAGAATGTCAATTAGTAACATAAAAAAACGCATTCTGTAGTCGAAATATACTCCCTCTTTGAAGGTTTGAATTACATTCACAACTATTTGTAGGTCTCCTTTATTTCTCTGTATAGTTTTTATATTTCAATAAAGATGTTCCGTAACTGGAAACGTTTGTAACTAAGATGTATATATGTACTTACTACATGTATGAAACTGACGGATATGCATGTTTTTACCGATATTACTTTAACATACCTATAAATACACTAGATTTATGTCAAGTCAGTGTGCTTGCACAGAATATGTAAGTAATGTAATATTATTTGCAATATAAGTTCATGCTTATACACATAAAACTGCATAAAATATAGAAAAGACGAATAATTCCAAGTGCAAGCAATTTGGTCGATATAACATACGAAAGAATAACCCCTATACGATATTAAAGAACATTGGATATATTAACAATATATATTTCCTTTGTAATATATTAGATACTTGTTGTATTAATTTTTGTTTGAACTAAACATAACAAAACAATTTTAGAAGCAGCCAAGTAGTACTTACTATTAAATCGTCGACCTACAAAAGGCTTTACACAAAATTATGCAAATAACATACCTACCTAAAAATAAGGTTGAAGGTTTCGAGTTTCTACTTCACAGTTTAGTTAGTTGGTTAGTGGTTTAGTGGATTCTTACAAAAATAGTGCTATTTGATATTAACCATGCCTTCGCGTTTTATAATGACTTGTTTCGATCAATGAATCCTTCAAATGCAGGTATTAATAACTCAACATTTCTGTACTCCATAATTAGATAGATTGTATTGAAAATTTATTTTTTGGAAGTTACATTTCTTTAATCTTGGGCAACACAGCTGAAAGGGAAAATGAAGCAAAAGAAAGAGATATGGAACAAATATAACAACACTAAGAGTGCGTAAGACAAAATGGACTAGGAGGCAATAAAAAAAAGACAAGCCAAATTAGAAGAAACGTGAAAAAGTAAAGAAAAAAAGCTGGAAAATTTTGGTAACGAACTAAAAGACAATTACAAAGATGTTCAAGGTAATTCTGGGGAAGAATAAAAAGTATGAGAAAAAGAATAATGAAAGAATTAAGAAAAATGAAAGATAAAGAAGATGAGGTAACCGTAGACGAAGTCGAGATTTTCAGTAAATGGATAACTCACTGTGCAGAAAAAATTGATGGAAGATAAGAATGAAGACAATGAGAAAGGTGAAGAATGTGAAGATGAAATAGAAAAAAATAGAAGATTGAAAGAACTTGAAGCGGCACTATCGAATATTAAAATAGGAGAAGCAGGACGTGAGGGCAAGGTCGAACCAGAAATACTGAAATGAATGGGAGATGAAGGGAAAAGACGAATGTTGAAAATATGCCAGCAAACCAGAGAACACACTGATTGCAGAGAACACACTGATTGTGATAATTACCGTGTTATCTGTCTATCTTCTGTGGGATTCATAACTAGGGATCGGCAGTCAAGATTGGACTTAAAAGATTTTTTTTCGAAATTTTGCATAGTAATTGTGATATCACAATTACTGTGCCCAATTTCGAATGAAGATATCACTCATTGAAAGGAATCGACAGTCGGGGGTATATTGCAGGACCAAACTTAAATGAATAATGTAATTCGAAATTGAGCACATTAATAGTAATATCATACCTATTACTGCGTTATTTCGAATTACATTAGTCATTTAAGTACCCCTGACTGCCGATTCCTATTTATAACACACAAAGAATTAGGGAGAAAGGTTAAGAAAGCAACTGGAAGCAAATTGGAAGTTGGACAGGCAGCATTTAAAGCACATAGTTCTACAAAATTAATGACATGACACGCTGAGAAATTACATAGATAGGGTAAGGAAACAGGAAAGGAAAAAATTTGATCTGGTATACATACATACATAGAAGAAGTAATAACGAAGTATTGAAATCACTAGTAGTCAATGACAAACTTTTCAATGTTACAAAACGCCTCTGCCGGAATACAAAAGCAAGAGTATATTATATAAGCTGAAAAGTTGGTCATTAGATAATAGGATAGGACTCATAGAATTGAAAAGTATCTGTTTTCTTTTTATTTCGACAGAGAAAAGGAATGCTAAAACCAAGAAGTACTTATTAAACTTGTAATGTCAAATGTATTTATTAATATTTTAGAAATGCATTTTCATCATACATATTTTAATTATATAATATATCAATCAAGAGACATGGTCTGTCTCAAGAAGTCTATTTTTAAGTTTCTCCTAATTAACTTATTTTCATCTTGCCATTTTGTTGCATTCTCCTCGCCTTGAGAATAACCTATTTACTCAGATTAAAAGAAACGTCCACCTCATTACCCTCTAAATAATAAACGAAGGAGAAAGTGGGGGTTCAGGAGTAAGAAGACGACAATTTTCTTAAAGTACGAAGAAAAAAATAACCGTTCCATCGGTTTTTACGACTTGGGGATAAAAGTTAGCGTCGTCAGTATTTCGAACTACCCTCACTTTACTTTCTTTTATGCAGTCTTTTTTCATCTGTCTCTGTCCCTTTCGGTACTGCCTATAGCATTGTTTTTACAGAATGACATGCCGTCGACGAAGTCAATAAATTTACAAGCTTTTTTGTTACATTTTAGATTATATATCTATATATATATACACACCCATTTGGGAAAATTGAACATTCCGGCGGGATAATTGGGTTGTCAGTCATGGCAAATCACCCAGAGCCGCCCGGAGCGGTCCGGAGGATTTCGCCAAATGGCTCTACCGCTGCTCTTCCCTGACGGTCGCTTCACTGCGTCTTACGCAATTTGTTTGGGAAACGAAACGGGAATAAGGGGCAAGTTTAGGCAAAATGACCCGACCGCTCACGGTCAATTTCTCTCTGTTCGCGTTAATCCTCTAGAGAGGATACTGCCGAATTACTTTATGGATGTTTTTATTTTCTATAAAGCGTTCCACTTTCTTACACTAATTGAACGAACTCTTTGTGACAGTCTACGTATTGATGACAACAAGGCAACAGGAAAATAAAGTGCATATTTTATTGTAGTATTGGTGAAAATGAAGATACTCGATCTTTAGATTTATAATAAGGGCAAAGTGCTTTTTGCGCAATGTTTGTGTGTGCGTGCGTGTATAGGACCACTATTGCGGCCAAACGGATAAAACTATCAATACCACGCTTTATGTTTATGAATGTAATTTTCCTGTCTATATCTGATTACATTTTCGGTGCAGTCAGTAGGCCGGATGTATTAGTATACTTCAGTGAAAAAACTTTTTGGCGTATATCTCACAAATTATACACTTCAGGCAGATTTGCAAAAAGTAGAATTAAGAACCTATAATTTATATTTATCTTCTGTTAAAGTTGATTAGTTTATGATGATAAAATTTAAAATTGTTGCTCTATATCCCTTGAACCACACTGAGTATGTAATGCAAAATTTGATAATTATGTTGAATTCAGTAGGCGCAGCAATTTAAGATCTAAAATTTTTTACAATGCTTGTGGTCGCTCGATAAATAATAATAATGTCATTATTTTTCTCTTCCTTCTTGTTACATAAACTTATACACAAATAGGTATGTGTGCATATATAGACATATACAAAACAAGATTACAAGAAAAAAATTAGTTTCAAAGTGGAAAAACAAACAGGAAAAAGAAAAGTCCTAAGGGGTGGTTCAGACGGGCGACGTAAGTACGTAACCTGCTCTCCCACCAATCCCTTAAAAATATTTGAACGTATAATTAGTAATAAATGCCTAAACATAATCCTAACTAAACATGACTAAGACTAAAATAATTCTGCGTATATATAACAACGCGGATCACGTTTTTGATAGACGTAATGCATATGCACATATGATCGCAAAAGTGCTTGAAGTTGTGACACGAATTAGACGAATGACGCTTCGAATGATGGCAGAAGAGTTAAACAATAATAAAGAGACGACTCAACAAAATTTGCATGAAGTTTTGGGAAAGAACAAGATTTGTGCAAAGTTTTTGCAATACAGTCTTGCGGATGAGCAAAAACAGAAGAGTTGTTTCGCGCTAAGACTTTATTTAGAATGGCCGCGATAATGCATTTTTGATAGATGTAATCCATATGCACATATGATCGCAAAAGTGCGTGAAGTTGGGACATGAGATATATGAATGACGCGTCGAATGATGGCAAAAGAATTAAACATTATTAAGGAGACGATTCAACAAATTTTGCATGAACATTTGTGAATGAGGAAGATTTGTGCAAAATTCGCGGCATACAATCTTACGGATGAGGAAAAACAGAAGAGTTGTATCGTACGAAGACGTTGTTTAGAAATGCTGCGACAATACAAATTTTCTTAACTGCATTGTCGCTGGTGTTTCAGTACAATCCTTAGATGACGCGCCAGACCCACAAAGTTTCATTTGCGAAAATCGTGAATCAAAATATGTGGATTGCGTTTTTTGAAAGACAATGTGTAATCCGTAAAGAATTTTTACCGGAAGGACTATCAGTCGCTGGTGCATACTACCTTGAAGTGATGGAGAGATTACTGAAACGTATTTCTCGAATGCGACCACAATTTGTTACATAACAGTGCACCATCTCATTCTTCACTACTTCTGAGGGAATTTCTCGCGAAACAAGTGATTGTTGATTAATCACCCACCGCCTTCACCGGACTTAGCATCAGCGGATTTTTTTTCCTTTCGAACAGTGGAAACTATCCTCAATGGGAAAATAGTTAAAGACGTAGAAGATGTTCAGAAAAATGTCAGCCGAATTGAACACTATTTCTTCGAATGCATTTCTTGACTGTTTTCAAAACTTTTAAGAGGTAAGGAACTGTTGATGTTGTTGATGTTTCATAATAAGCCAATTTTCGCTTGCCCATAACTGTTATATTATTATACACTCGAATATTAGGTATATATGACATTTAAATGCGAGTGACAGTTTGTAATTAAACTTCACTCGCATTTAAGTCTGCAATAGCCGACCGATTCCGATAGATTTTCGTCTTCGCTAGGACCGGTAGAGATACCGTAAAGTGGGGATAGACGACGCGATTAGCTTGGAAAAACCTCGTGTAAAATGTGTGTAACAATATTTACTGTTTAATGTTTTTTATCTTTAAAAATAATTCCATACATTTGATTTTTTTTATATCGTACATCAAATGTGCAGCTGGCGCGTAGAGGTCGTTTTTGAAGTGAAAACTTCTATGGGCGCGTTGATGCATTGATTGTCGGGCACTGAAAGAGACTGAGCCGTCACGCTCGGAATGTAACGCTCGTTCTGGTAAAATCGGCTCGAGTCGCGCTCGGCTTTGTATTATAACACTAACTAGCGGTATTTAATTTCAATAAAATTGAAATTTAGAATAAATACGCGAAATTTTGTATTTTTATTTTCTGAAAAAGTCTTGTCCGCGTGCAGATGCGATCCCGAGCCGCCCGGGTGTAAGGCCGGCACGTTACCATTAGACCAGCGCGGGTACTCGTATAAGAATTATCATATTTGTATATATACATGCGTACGTATGAATTTTTGAAGTGAAAACTTGATCAAACCGAGCGAAATGTACTAGAATAATGTATACACAATAATAATAAATCATATTTTTTTTAATGTAATATAGAACGAAAATGGAAAATGAAAAATGTAAATGTAAATGAATATAGAACGAAAAAACAAGTTGTATTTCGTATTATTAACCTCGCCTTGATGAAGTTTTCACTTCTGCCGTGTGGTCTTAAGCACACCCATTTATTTTTTTTCTTTTTCAATATATTCACCTGCAACCCTAATACGTTTTTTTAGATCTTTCAATTAGCTTGTATATGCCTCCTTGAAAAATGTTTGATTTTTATATGAAAAATACGGTGAAACTGCATCCTTTACTTCTTGAATGCTAATAAATTTCTTCCCAGACAGGTAATTTTTTAACACAGGGCAGCCAATGCAACACGACTGTTGTGGACGAGAGCATTGTCGAGTAGGAGCAGAATCCCTTCGTCAATTTTCCTCTTTTTTCTTTAATGATGTAATGTACTATTTTTTCTTTTGTGTACCAGCCTTAGTTACTAGACATTAATCAAATTCATGCATTCTTGTGGTTATTTCTAAAACACATAACTTTCTTAAGAAAATAAATTAGTACAAAAACTGACCTTGACATTATAAATTTATGCCTTTTGCATCACTAACCCAAATTTGAGATTTTAAAATTACAAAATGAGTTAAAAAAACGCGAAACGGCGATGCTTTAATTTTCGATAGGTAAACGACCCTCTTAAGTTAATGCAATTATAATTACATCAAATGCGTTTCGTTATTTCATTGTATAAATTTGTTACTGTGTATTAGTATTAATTCATTGTTACAGTTATCTGTTAGTAAATAAATACTTAATAAAATATTATATTTGAAATAGTATCCATCTATAGATTTAATGCTATAATTTACTTACTATAGATTTCATTCGTCAGTATGTTTAGTTAAGTTTTCGAGTGTAATCGTGACTATTTATTATTTCTTCATCATTTACTCTCGGATCTGAATTAAACCACAACTTGTGCATCATATTCTTCAGTGAATCTCAATCAAAGTCACAGCGTATTTTTGCAGTATTTACTTATTGCTGTACGAAAGTTTAGGAAGAATTACTATTAATTTGTCAGGCTTTTCAATATTTCGACAAATATCATACACAACAATTTGAAGCGGACGATGACCATATTTGAAACATTGTTAATTTTCTGTGTACCTTTTCCCAACGCAATAAATTCTCATCCATTAATAAATAACCATTAGGTAAATAGATAGTAAACAGTCCATTAGTTCGAAAAGGCTCGTAATCTATTCCATTTTTAATCCTCAAATATGGAATGAAACGCGATTATGTCAGTTATACACCCATATAGAGTCACACCGCAACTTAAACGCGGTTGTTGTTGGCGCACAGTCATAAATGTGAAAAATAGGTTGCCTGTAATGCCTGCGTATTTGTCAGTGCTTCAGGTGGTACACCTAATTCACATTTGACAAAGCAACTGCCTGCCTTATTATTTATTAGATACACTCACACGAATGGATTTCATGTATGTTCGCTTGATGCGTTATAAAAACCTTTTAATCGGAGAAAGTTTCAAGACCTTCTTTTTTCTAAGACGAAATAATCAAGAATCGATGTGTGTCTATAATAAATTACGGAATTAGTGTGTTAAACATCTTTTCCTGTTTGTAGAGAGATATTTATGCTATTAAATTACGGGAGAGTTTTATTAAATCTACGGACTTTTCAGAAATGATCGCTGCTTTTTTAATTAGGTAAAGCAGATGTCTTTTACCGGTGAAATGTTCATTAATGAAATAAAATTATGCTTACAGTTTATTACATACTTCGGGATTAGGAAATCACCGTGACTTCGTTTTACTAATTTCGAAGCACGTGCTTTGAAGGTCAGTAGAAAATGATTCCACTAAAGGCACTACTGAATCAAATATAAATCCATTACCTATATGTATTACCATTACGAACACTACCTCTGACGAATGTAAAGAAATGCTACTGTTGAAGTAGGAGGACATGGTTATAATTAATAAGTAGTTGATATATATTATTTACTACTGAATAGTTTATTTTAGAATTATTTTGACACATTGTGAAATATAGTTTTTAGATCTAAGTTCTTGAGAACATGAGAATGCTCTTGACAGAAAACACAGCTTACAAAAAAATACTATTTCCAAAGCAAGGCTTTCTCACAAAACGATTGCATATTTTGCAGAAAATAATTCAAATCAATACATTTAGACATTTTTGTTTTTAGTTTATTTCTTCCGAAATACAGACTTGACGCTTATATTTTAGATGCAGCCATGATAACAAAGAGAAAATATTTTACAAAGAGAGTTACAAATCCTTTTCGTTTTCTCAAAACTTTTTTTCTGTTCTAGACTTCTCGGGACTCTATTAGCAGTGTCTATTCAGCAGTTATCGAATGTCATGCTTACATTCCATATTCCTTTTTATTGCCTTTATCGCTTGGTAAAAGCTTTCATCTTGCTTCTTGCTAACTATCTAAAAATTCAAGAAAATAGTCCAGGTATGAATGAAGAAAATGTAGGTACTTTTACGTGCATTATACCTTAAAATCTTGAAACTTATCAACAGCTTTTCTACTAAAAATTTATAGTTCTCTTTTTTGCTTTCAAGAAAACTGTTTACCACATTACCTTGTCTCAGAAGGAGTGATTCAAATATTCTCCAAAACCCGGCATACATAAGTTCAAATGTAGTAAACAGTTTTTTTTTCGTTTTAATAATCCACTCGTTCTTTACGAGATCGTAGTTCGCATGTTTCTATTCTTTAAGTATGCGATATACAGTTGATTTTGCCAGTTCTATAATAGATATACCAATTGCTTGCCTTCAAATTGCGGATGTATTTACTGTGTGATAAAACGACGACACCGAGAGTTTGTATGAATTAGTACGAGAAAACAATATACAAACTGCTTTTTGGTCGAGTGTAGTGTTGGAAAAGAGGGGATTCGAGTACATTTACGCTGATGCTAGACTGACTCTCGTTTAATCAGTGCAACAAGGGTAGCAACTGTACTTGCGCATTTCATTTGAATTTTGTTCACGCTCGATTTCCAGTCGACGTCCATCTAATTTAGAACAATTACGCGCCAAAATTATTATATTTTTTAATGATGTTACCCCAGAAATATTAACAAATGTCTGTTGAAATTTTTATAATCAGCTGAGTTACTGCTCAGCTCAAGAGGGAGGCTTATTTGACTATTGAATAAATAATTACGTGCTTGTAGAAATTCATTTTTCTTTAATAATTCCATTCTTAACTTCCAATGAAATTCCTAGTTTTTGTGTTTATACTTACTGAAACATTTTGTTTAGATTCATACAAATTTATTGTTTCTACGGAATTATTTATTTTTTGTCTTAATAAGAGCTTTGCTATTGTTACGTTTTCGTTTTTTATATCAGCTATATTTCTTATCTTTGATATTTTAAGTAAAAATTATTATTTTTAAGTTTTTAGAATTGACGATCATTTCTTTTATTTACTCATACAATTTGGGAAGCTGTGATGAAATCCGTTTCCAAAATTAATTAGTGCGATTATTTGATGCTTCATCAAGTCTCTACTTATAAATTATCTACGTACAGCAGTAAATGACTTTATTTTCTTGGTTAAAGAATTTGTTATGAACAGTAACAGTAGCAATTTTCACGGACTAACGCACTAACGCTTTCTGTGGTGTCCTTATTCTCCCACTTATAGTCGACTAGCTTGTCTAGTATATTCATCCGCAGGTGGATCGCGTGCACACTGTATATTTATAACATATTGTAATTGGTGTAATACCTATATCTTAATCAATTATTGTTCCCATTTTTTGGAGTTTGTTGCGATAGCATTATGTACATATTTATAACTGTCTTTCATCGTCTTCAATGTGACAGTCGATGGCACTGTTTGGGTGGTGAATTTGAAGGTTTGCTTAAATCTGTCTGTTCGTGTTGTACTTAAACGTACAGATTGTCTTTAATAATAGAGTAAAATATAATAAACTAAAGGAAAAATGTAAGAGAGTGTCCACAGGTAAATGCTTGATTATGTTATATGGCGGATATCGCATAGTTATGTTTTAATATCAAATGTACCTACGTACGAACCAATGAAATTTCTTAATAGTACCATTTTGCCGCGATATTTTAATCAGTCCCCCTTATTCCGAGACAAGGTGTAGTTTGAAAGATTTCGAGGCTACACACCATTAGCTTCCATTTTGCTTTGAAAACTGCCATCTCTCATTGGTTTTATGTTGTGAGGTTCTGGAAAAGCCTTAACAAATTGATTTAAGATTAAAGTTAAAATGGAGCTGTGAAAATAAAACTTTATTTGAATTAATCAGACTTTCCGTTTGAATATATTTCGCTATTTAATCTAAAGTCGCCCTTTTTCATTCTTTTACTCTCTTAAAAGTTTAAACAAACTTCTAAAGAATACAAAAGTACTCAAAGGTAAATTTGAAATATATTTTATACAACAAATTTTTCGAAATTCTTACCGGAAGTAACACTTTCACTCTTATCGAATAGCAATTGTTGTATATCTCTAAAACACTGAACACTTAAACTGAACAAATTCCTTTCCATGAATCAGCAGCCAAAAAAACAATGTATTATTTCTAAGACAATTTGTTCATCCAGGAACTATGTAATGAATTTGTCTTTACAGGTATTTACAAAAAAGTACGTATTATCCTGCTAAACTTCAGGGTCGTAAAGTAGAGTTGCTTTCATAGACAAAAAGGAAACAAAAGTTGTAGTTGAATTTGTTTTAGTTAGAGTTGGCATCTCATAAGTTTTGACAAAGTGAAACAAGAAACACATATTTTAGTTAGAACTAGCGGTGCTTTGTAAGTTACATCACTAATTTTACATATACATGTGTATACTATCAAATATTTAACAATTTACGATCAAATGAACATAACTTCCTGGATTCTTATTACTAATATAACATAATATATCAACTACATTATATAACAATTGTATGCAACCGAGAAAACTTACTAAATATTAATACATTATTCCATGAAGAATCAGACTGGAGACATTTCGAATGAAGAGACATGTTGAGAATATTATTAACTTAATTACACAATTTTAACGTCCTTTAATTTCATATCGATGTTTCTGCTATAAATGAATTTTTTGTCATAAAAACAGATTACTCAAATGAATAACGACCTGTTTTATAATACAAAACGGCTTAAAAAAATTAACACTCGCTTAAAGTAAATACATTACATGTATATACCTCCTCAGGTGTCTATTATAAGTCCATTATAGTTTCTTATTTATGCCAATGGTACAACTTCCTTGACCTCCTGGAAAAAAATATGTCATTGATTTGATATATTGTAGAATCGAATCTATAGAAAACTACATCTGTCACATATATATGAAGTACTTTTTTCTTATTCACATTGGTTCGGTTTATATACATGATGGAATGACTAAAAAACTTTCATATAACTTTTGTAATTTTTGCCCATTAGCTCTACTAAAACGAGTTTGAATACAACAATGCTAGACTTTTCCGTCATTGCATAATAACAATAGTTATTATTATTATTCCCGTGACCAAGTGACCATACAAATGGTATAAGACATGGGAGTAATATAAACCTCAGGCAATTCAAATGTAAATCTAGACATAACAGTGTGAAAAACATAATAATTTTAAACAAACAAATAATTTTATATACAAATTCAAGATGTGTTCGTCATTTTCAAAGTTGCATGAAGAGTTACGATATCTTTTTGATATTTATAGTGGTTTTGTTGAATTCAGTTATCACTCAACTCTGCGGACTTTTCTTCAGTTAATCACCTCCAATCTATGGCGATTGTCAACTTTTAATTTATTAGCTTGGCGTAGGTTAATAATTGATAGATAAAAATATATGTAAATGTCATTACCCTTAGCCTGCTGAAGTAAGTCATACATGATGTTCTCGCACTTATACTCACCATGTTTCGTAATTCTCTTAGTCTCGCTCTCAGTTGAAGAGCCCCATGATAATGTAGCAGCGTACGATATTAAAAATTGATAACATAATAGTATTATTTGAGACAAAATATATACCGATGCTCTAGCTTCTTGCATAGCTCGGTAATATGACTCCTAATTACGTCACGAATCGAGTTACACTTAAAAAAAATTCATTGATCTTTTTGTTCAACACAAGTTTCACTTGTTTTAACGAAGTATCTATAAATATTTTCTCTACCTGATACTTTAAAGTTGGCAACTATTGTCTTACCTGAGTGTAAATACAAATCATTCCTGCTAAAGTAGAACTAGTTTCCGCAGTTCTTCGTTGACCAATGGTATTACGTCATCATTTCTGTCGCAGGCTATAAATAGATTTGTGGCATTTGCAAATAGGAAAGCACGTTCCAAAAAAACGTCATTTACATATATTATATAGTGGCCAAGCACGGATCCTTGAGGAACCCCTGAAGTTACAGGCTGCTCTCGGGATCAACACAAACCGACATGTGCGTTGTGCGTTCGGCTCTGCAAGTAATTCTTAAACCATTGTAAGAGTTTCCCTGACACCATACCGTTATAACTTCTCCAGTAACCGTTCATAATTTTAGATCCAAGAAGTGAGATGTGGGCACCATACGATTTTCTTATATATATGTGTGTGTTCCGACTATTCATATAAAAGTTGTTCTAAAATGTTTCATATCTTTTATTTCTTAATAAATCTGTGAGTAAAAGTGTTATTACCCATCTAAATTTTTAAAATCGTTCATACAAAAAAATACTCATGATATTTGCAAAAAAAAACGTACATTAGATAAGAGTAAAAGTTCTACTTACAGTTCGCTATCGTGGTCACACATACAGAGAGAGGACAAACATTTTTCAAAAGCCAATTTTTCGGAATCAGGATGCTTCAAAACGTGGACATTTGTAAATATCAGTAGGGCCAAAATTTTCATCACAATGCTTCCTTATACTACGTATAGAAAAGCCAAATATTCCTTTGCCTTGTGCATATATACGACGTGTGTAAATTATGTAATGGGACTGATTTTCTGCTGTTTGATTTGGCAACACTGGGGACGCGGCACGTAGAGGGGACAGGCAGGTAAACATCTGATACGCGTCTAGTACAAGTTTGAACACGCTAGACTTGTTGCGCTGTCCATAGTGAATTTTTTTGTGAGAAAGGTTTTTTTTAGTGCGTTCTAAAAATGAGTGACATCAATTTCGAACAACGTTGTGCTATATCAGGTTCTGCTTCGGACTTGGACACAGTGCAACGGAAACATTTGGAAAACTGCGTCAGGCCTATGGAGACAGTGTTTTGTCGAGAGCCCAGGGTTTTTTTAGGTGGTTTCAGGCATTTTCAGAAGGAAGAGATTCAATTGAAGACGAACCTCGCAGTGGAGGGCCTTCATCATCAAAAAACAATGAAAAAGCTGGCAGAATCCGCGATCTCGTGCGTTCAGATCGTTTGACAGTCCGAATTATCGATGAAAAGTTGAATTTGACTCACACAACCGTTCATCAAACTTTGACCAGTTAATTGGGGTGAGAAAAATCTATGCAAAAATGGTTCCGAAATATCTTTCACTAGAGGAAAAAGACATCGGAAAGGAAAGGTGTCTTGACTTTTTGGGAGCAATTGAAAACGATCCTCATTATCTGGAACGTATCATTATAGGTGACGAGACTTGGGTGTTTCAGTATGACCCGGAAACCAAGCGCCAGAGGATGGAGTGGCACACTTCAACCTCTCCAAGGCCCAAAAAAAAGGAAGAATGGGCAAGTCAAAAATCAAATGGATGCTGATTTGCTTTTTTGATAGCCTAGGAATCGAGTTTGTCCTGAAGGCCAAATGGTTAATCAACATTTTTACCGAGAAGTACTTCAGAGATTTCGAAAAATAGTCATGCGTATGAGACCAACCATCAAAAATATGTGGGTGATGCATCACGACAATGCTCCTTGTCACACCGTGTTTAACAATGAATTTTTGGCCGGTAAAAAATTTCGGTGACTCCTCAGCCTCCTTATTCACCCGACTTGAGTCCATGTGATTTCTTTCTGTTCCCAAGATTGAAAATTCACCTCAAAAGACGTCATTTTGGGATATTGGAGAATAATCAAACAGTCGTAACCGACCAACTGGAAGCTAGTCCAGCATCCGAGTTCCAGCGCTGCTATGAAGAATGGAAGAATCGTCTCCAGCGCTGTGTGGCTTCCCAAGGTAGTTACTTTGAAGGAGACAATGTGAATTTGTAATTTTATTTCGACAAAAAAAATTTAAAAAAATCAGTCTCATTACTTAATTTACACACCTCGTATGTCGTTTATTAGTTAATCTATTTGCATACATTGTCGAACGCCCCTTTCTAAATCCGTATTGCTTCTCATTCAAGGCGATACATTTGTTAAGAAATGCCTTTTTTGTGTTTAGGAATTATTTTGGCAAGCTTCAAGACGTTCAAAAATACACGAGAGCTCAAGTAATTATAATGAATGTAAGAAGAACAGGAACACACTTGTTTTCATAATTATGGAGGAAATATTATCATACCCTGTTGAAAAACTTGATATTAGTCTCATGAGCGGGATCTGAGAGCGGTGCGCGGCGCCAAATTAATCTTCGAAAATGCTAGACTACAGTCATTTCGAAACAGGCCACAGGCAATGTTTGTAAAATGTTCATTGAAAACGTCTGATAGGACTTATGAGTCCGAAATTATTTTATTATTTACTGTTATTTTCATTTCCTTACCTTTCTGATTCAAATTATTACTATGCACAATAATACAGTGATTCAATTTTATATTATAATTGTCTATATCCACATATAAAAATATACTTAACGGATAATCTGGATTTCGTATACCATACAAAGGTTCAAATAATTTAAAGTTCTGAATAGGTTAATTTGGAATATTTTTCTCACGACTAAAATAGACGATACTTCATCCTGTTATACAATAGTTCGCAAGTTTACTGTACTTTAATATTTCACTGCGACCCAATTTCCGAACATTTTTAATAGAACACGGCGATCAAGCACAACGGTAATCGATTCCAACTAACCAAGTAATCTTCTACATAATTAACATATTAATGAATATACACGTACACATTACATAGAACAGATCAATTTTTGTCAGTTCGATATACAGAAGTTATCATTTTAATGTATAATGCATTGCCGTCGACGGAATTACTAACTTTAAAATGAATACGTGCTTTCCTAGATAAACTTCCAACTCCTTGTTTTAATTTTTGATTAGTATCAGTAGCGACTAGATATATTAATTTTCAATGACATATCTCTGAATAACATGATTTCAGTGCATGAAAGAATGCAATATTTAAAATAAAAATCAGATATTTTTGTGTGTTTTTTGTTACTCTAGTGAAAAGTTACTTTCTATATTTAGGAAAATCTTTTTCCACATTTTCAGTGTTTCGTATAAACTTCTCCAACATTCCTTAATTATTATCTGTTTTTAATATCGGAAAACTAATCTAGTGTTTGCAAAATATGTTTGTTTATAAACACTTAAGGTATGATAACATATCAATACTTTTGACAAAGTATCCTTCCACAACAATGTCTATATCACAGAATAAAAAAAAAGTGCAGGCACCGTACGACTTTCACGTATGTGCGTTTCTAATTTTTTATACAAAGATTTTAAATACCTCTATCATAATAAAGTAAACGTATGATACATTTTCACTTGTAGTAAATCTATATCGCAGGCATAATTAGCGAAAAACTGGTATTAGATAAAGGTAGAAGTATTACTTTCGGTCCAAATGTTGATTTTTTTTTGCAAATGCCCGTTTAAATACTTTTGCACATGTAATGAATCCGTATAAAATGCATAATTTGTGAGAGATTTTCAAAAAACTGCTATTCGAAAGTTGACTTCTTTATTAAAAATTTAAAATCACTAAGTACTTTCATACTCTTAATATATTTGTCTAGAAAGCATGATTTACGAGATATTTGCAAAAAACTATTTTTTCGATAATAGTAGAAGACCTACATCCGGTTGAAATTTCGAAAAACTTTTCTACAAAATTTTTCTTAAATTTGTACTGTTTAGAAATTTCTATAAACTTAGTAGTTGACAAGATATTAGTAAATTTTGATTTTTTCACTTAAGGTAAATTGATACTTTCGATTTACCGATTTTTCTGAAAATCTAATCAGATCTCAAATGGAAGACCATGTTGCAAATATAACGTTTGATATTGATAGCGCTGCTTTCGTGATAACAAAGGGAGACGGAGAGATTTAAAAAAAAACCTTTTTCGATGTCATTGTTCTACAAAACGTGCACATCTGCAAAATTTCGATGTCTAAAATGTCATTATCACAATACTAAAGTCAAAAGTTTTATTCCGCTAACGAAATAATCTTTAAAAAAATCTAAATCAGCGGAAAGCAGATGAATTAGGTGAATACAGAAACTAATAATACTTTAATATATTAATATTCGTATTTGTACACTCTTTGATTAGTCTTCTCTTGGGAATGCGTTGGTGAACATTTACCTCGCACTTCCAATATCTTCTCAGTTGCTTATTGCAAAATCAGTTTGATGTAGCCATTTGTTAGCAGCAATGTGTTTGAGGCATACCATTTATATTATCAATTTTACTTATTTACACTATTTTTAGAAAATGAACAAACATTATAGATATTCATATTAACTTAAAATGTAGCTAATTATCATTCCTATCACTTCTGACATATTCTGTCTCACATATTTTCCTGCATATAACCCAAACCTACATATCTTGGTAGAGCTCTAACTCTTTGACCCTTTCTTCTTTCCTTTGTTCCTTGAATGGTGACTTGTAATGCTTAGATCGGGATGTGGCTTAACTTCCCCTTTGTATGTGGGGCCTTCTGCGTGGTTTCCTTCGTGCTATTATTTCTCTACCCACTGATTGGGTAGGCCGCAATGAGGTGCTCTTCCAATGTGTCCACTCCTCAGTTGTGTGTGCGGTCTTACCACGGTACATCATTTAAAATTCTAAAAGAGATGCACTGGAGGGTTTGCAAACTTTTCATTCTCATGTTCCATTTATTGAACCAGCACACGGCTCAGTATGTGACTCTAGGTCTCAATATTCACTTGTAGATTAAAACTTTTGTGTACAGACCAAGGACTCTTACGAGAATAAGTACCTAATATCAAATCTTTATTTCATATACAAAATCATACATGAAAATTTAAGGAGAAACTATACAGCTTCTAGGTTTTACGTGTGATGGAGAATCAACGCCAAATATATTAGTGGCAGTTGAGAAATATTGTATATAGTTGAGTCGCTGTCGCAACCGACATGCGCCACTAAATTAAAATAGCGTCAAATTTGAGATGTTGCGAAATTTTACCTGTCATTTCAGGACTGTCATAAATAATAATATTCATACACCTTTTGACATTTGTCATAATTATCTTTTGACGTTTGTTATAATTGTCGTCTAAACATTTTAAATTTGTCAACAATGCTTGCCTCCTAAACAGTACAGCAAATGTTATATAAAATATAGGTGTAGAAAAAATAAGTAATATTTAATAGCTTTATTTATAATATTTAATTTGTAACTGGCTTTCATGGAATAGTATTTTACTATGGGAAGGTATATATCCTGAAATATTAGGTAATTAATTAGTTTAATTTTATTGTTTTGAAATTGTTCCGGCCGATCGAAATTTGTAGTGGTATTGAATCGTCGTTTTTAGTTCGTACTTTCACCATGTCGGTTGTCAAAACGACTCGACTATACTGTGTATTTCCAAACTTTCGTCATAAAATTCAGATAGCACATTTTAGGTAAATCCTTTAGCTTTAACATCAATAGACCAAGTATTATAGTTATCATACTTACTACTTCAGTGCTTACATCAGTGCAAACATCTATCAAAATATACTCCTGATCACACGACTCGGTAGAGATGTATTGTGAATGCCCACCTTTATGTAGAAAAGGTTGACAACCTCGGTGCATTACCATGTTTTTTTTTTCGTTAAATAGAAGTATATTATTTTGAAACTTAAATTCCTCTATATGAAAATTATTATGTTTGTATATTAACTGCGACAGGCTCGGACTGGGGGAAAGAACAATAAATTTTTCGTCACTGCGAGCACATTGGACCCCGATTTTTTTTTTGTACGTGCCTTGCCCATATTTTTCTTTCACCCCCTTTTTTTAATGCCGCGATTTAAAACTAACCATGTATATGTTGTGTTCATGTATATCAGCAGCAATTTTAAAAACATTTGAATGAACGTGTATTAAACGCAAGAGTATTTTTAAAATTACTGCAATATTGGGAATTATTAGTGAAGAACATAATACATAAATATGAATGCACAATTACTATAATGTTCCTCCAAAATATATTTGATTCTCATTTGTGAGTGTTTGCACTATAAATTAATTAAATCAATTTCGCGACTCCGGTTTCAAAATAAAGTGCCATATTTCTTTTGCATATATATCTATAGATGGCCTGCAGGCATGTATTTAGCACTCCATCTTACATTACCGGAACAACATTCACTAAACTTGCATAATTCTTTTTGGCGCACTTACGAATCTATTCAAGTTTAGCCACTATACTTGAAGTTTTCTATTTTAACTACCTTAATATGTATTATTATAATTATGAACTAACAATTTTAAAATACTTATAAGTCTAATTAGAAGACTTTCAACTTGCATATGAATTAGATACTTGAAATTTGGCATACAGCTATAATTAATCATGACCGTACTATCTAAAATATTCAATCCGCTAGCTATACATGTTGTACCAAAAGTTGATGCCAACTCATATATCTTATCTTACATCTGGCTTATCTTAATTTAAAGAAACTTTATCCTTTCAGAGAAATGCAAGTTAGGCGCCATAAATTCTCGGCCTGATATACAAAAAAGAAACTTGGAACAATATAAGAATTTTTATTTTCAATATAATCTCCCCTAACATCTAGACATTAATTAATAATTCAATACTCTTGTAAAAATAATTTGAAGTTTTTCCGTCAAAATGTTCTATAACTCCTACTTGCAACTCACTGTCGTCCTTAAAACTACGTCCCCTAAGGTCTTTTTTTCAATTAGAAAACAAAACAAAATCACAAGGAGCCATACCCGAACTATACGGTGGATGTTCCAATTCTTGAAGCCCGCATTTGCGGATGGCAGCTTGTGAAATGGCGGCAGTATGGACGGGAGCATTATCGTGCAATAATCGCAGACTTTTTGTCAATTTTCCACGACGTTTTGCACGAATGCTGTCCCTTAATTTATGCAATAAAGACGCATAATATGTGCCTTTCACACTCGCTCTTTAAAGTCAATTGGCAAAATGCCCTCACAATCTCAGAATATTGTGGCCATTAACTTTTTCGTTGATTGAACGACTTTCCCTTTCTGGGACGAGGTTCATTATCATCATCGATAGAGGATCGTAAAACAGAACCATTGTTTCATCCCCTGTGACAATGGACTCCAAAATCGGTTTTGGATCATCTCCACACATGGTTAAAAACGACTGCGCACATTCGACTCGACGTTCACGTTGGAGAGCAGAAAGAGGGAGCGGTATCCATCTAGCACTAATTTTATTCATACCCAAATCGTCATGGAGAAATCGGCGAACACTTGTTTCGGAAATGTTTGTTATCACTGCTAATTCCTTCACTTTCAAACGGCGATCTTCTATCACTAAATGTTCAATAATTGAAATTTGTTGAGGCATTATTACTTGAATTGCTCGACCCAACCGATCAACATCTTCCAGGGATTCTTGTCACAAACGGAAACATTTTGCTCACTTTTTTACGGTTGAATACGAAAGAGACGAATCACCGTAAACGCCGTCTAAACGTTATTTAATGAGATAAGGTGTATGCCCTTCTTTTGTTAAGAATTTAATGACCGCGCGGTACTCAATTTTCGTTACTTCAGACATTTTCATGCGCTAGTCACGGTTGTTGGCTGGTTACTAAAAACTACTAGGCTTCGAACCGTCATATTTATAGTGCACACCTCGCGTATGTGCATGCATGACGTGACGGAGTTTGAACACGATTGAACCTGTATAAGCCTGTCAGGCCGTGTATTTATGGCGTCTACCTCGTACTTAACCAATGCACAAAAAAGAATCTATGTGATACATTTGCATTGTCACAATTTACATACTGTTCTTCAATATATCATGATATCTTGGATCTATTTACAACATGTCGAATTCATAGAGTTTAGAATGCATGTCTTCGGTATATTTATTACTTCAGGAAATTGGATCATATTTTCCACAAAATTAGTGAGACATGTTGGTTAGATATGTACGAACGTATGTGTTAAGGAAACTTCCTATTTTGAAAGTACCATAAATAAAACTCAATATCAGTTCAAATACACATTTATTTTTGGTGTGCGCCGATATATCGGGGTCGCTCTGCATCGAACATAAGAATACAGCATATATACATGTGAATCTCTCGAGGAGCTATGAAGCCCTATTTATACGCACATGCCAGACACTGCCGTCCGTACGTATACATAGGAGGTCTTGCATCGCCTTCGGTGTATAGTCGTGTAACCCGGCCGGCAGACAATAAACTCGACCGCTAAGACTGTATACGCCCGAAAACCGCTCTGCATCAGTATGCTCACAATATTTGTAACTAAAAAATACATTAAGTGACAATATAATTAAAAGTTAAAAAATAAAACATACATTACATAAATACAATAACTCATAAAAATAAAGAAAAACATTCATATATAGAGCAAGAAACAATAATAGTATAAAATAAAACAAGTTCTTAACAGTATGTAATATTTACTGATGAGTCGTTTTCACAAAAATTATGATATACAAAACTCCTTCATACTTATACACTCGCATAAGATTTAGAACTGATGTTCATAACTTAACAACGAGATTCCTTTGCATAGATTGGTTATTTACCAGAGGCCACTTGATTTATCTATATTAAAACGGAATATCTTCAGAACTGAAGTTGCTTGTGGTATCGGGTTTTAAGTGACAGATTTCCTGCTATCTACGTAGATACTTAATGCACGCTATATGCGTTCTCACATTTTTTAATTCTTTCCTCAAATATGTACATTTTTTGAGTGTTTATTTTTTCTACTTGACATCTTGCATTACGCTCTAATTTTAGGTTAAAATTAAGTTTAACTGAGATTCGCCTTGAGGTTGGGTCTGTGATATCATTATGCTCTGTACTTGATGCTATTAACATTAAATTTTTATTACTTTTTGTATTATAGGTGTGTTGCATCATGGTTATTATTATTATACAGTTTTTTTTCGTAAACTACTACAGATATCGGATTTTCTTTTTTAAATTAAATATGCGTATATCAAAACTGTCAAATTACTCCACTGGCCTTAACTCAAGAACTTAAAAATCGTCTCCGGATGCTCTCCAATTTCAATTTATAGCAAATATAAATGGGATTCCAAACAACAGCAGCGTATTCTAGCTTACTTACTAGAAAAATAAAGAAGTTCAATAGTGGCAGCATTAGTAAAATGCCTACTATTTCTAAAAATAAAACCAAGTGTACCAGAGGCAGAAGTGCATACATGAGTAATATGTTTGGCGAAATATAATTGATCAAATAACACTCCCAAATCCTTTACCTCCTGCACGCATGCCAATACCTGTCCCCCAATGCTATAATCGAAGTCAATGAGTTCCATCCTTCTAGAATACTTCATACCATGACATTTGTTGATATTAAGTGCCAGATATTTGTGCTGACACCATTCATAAATGTATGTTTCTATTTCAAATAAGGATATGACTTTTGGCACGCCTTGTATAGCTGGAGAGCTGAAAATATTTAAGACAGATCGGACATGATCGATTATGGCTGCGTGCCAAGTTTCCAATTTATCGGAAAGTTAAAAAAGGTCTAATACAAGACCTACATTCATAAATCACCCTCTATGTATGTGTTTTGTATATGGATTTGTAAATTTACATTTATCTATACATAGTAATTTATAACATTACTATCTTAATTTCGCATTGCAATAGTTATTTGAAATTATTAACGCCACTAAATACAAAATTCGTTTAGTATATTTTTGGAATAGAGCACTTCACGACTGTAGCTTTAATATAGCTTTTTCCCGAATGTTATGACTATGCGGATTATATGTCATATAAATAAAAATCTCAACATCAATTGATCTATTATGACTTTTTCATGGCCTGGCGGCCCGGCATTTCCTCTCGATACATCTTTACCTATTTTTCACGGACAGCAAATAATATGGGAAACGAACACATGAGATATTTAGATAACTTACACGCAAAAATTTTACAGAAACGAGTCCGTTAAAACTAACACCGCATCAAGTCACGTGGCTACAATCTCCTTTGACTCTCACCCCCAAAGCGTATGTACATAGGTACATATGTATACATATATGTACTTATATATACATTAGTAACACCAGCATACACCACCGTCATAGAAAGAGAGCGAAATTTAAAAACGGCTACAATAGCACCACACTGTAACTTGACACCGACCGGATATATTATTTTATACGGCACAGAGGAGAGAAGTGGAGCAGAACACGATATGTTGTAGGGGAAGGAAGGTACTACTGCAAAGGGGATAAAAGAGAAGAGGGTTGCTTAGAAGAGAAGATCGTTCGAGGTTTTTATGTACCTTTTCGAACCACTCGATCGAGTCCTTATCCAGTTACGGGATTAATTTGGTTAAAAAAAAGGAAAAGAGAGAGGTGTGGGATGATGGAGAAGAATACTGAAAAACGTACTACATACATACTCCATAAAGTTTCATATTACGTACAGTTACTCCTGCCGATTTAAAGATATAATGCGCTTACAACTTAATTACACGGTTGTGTACATGGTCTTCATTCACAGATTGAATTATACTCAAATATAAAATCTATGCTTAGGAGAGAATATAAAAATACTTTACTGCAATTGGAATTCTTTAATAGTTTTTAATTACCGGTAATATATTATAAGTGACCTATTGCACAAATCTGGCATCTGTTACAAAAGACCAGAGCTTTCACGATTTCAACTTTTAAATACATTAAACTGAAAATGTGTTTCAATAAATTGTATATTGTATTGAACATTTATTTCGGAAATTATACATAAACGACACATTCTGAAGTATATCAAGTATGTATGAAAGATGATATCTCTTCGCGTTGAGGACGTATGTGCTTCTTGCAAAAGTACTGCCAATATCTCTGGTCACTTATGCTCTAAACATTGACAGTCAGTCATACCAATAACTCTGTTCTTCCTTTTATTAGAACAAGAAAGGGGTTTTTACCACCATCTCTTTATCGGTAGTTTGAGGATATTGCGTGGTGTTCATTAAATTACGATCACATTATTCCAAACACCTGTTCACTATCGAGTAAAATTCCACCAATCAAAAGTGAATTTTGTATATCCCAGAAACCTGAATTCTGTTCGTTTCTGTAGCTCACCTTTTAGGTGAAAATACGCTTTGTTGGATAACAACATTTGCTATTAAAATTGTCTCTAGAGACACGAGCATAGCTGATATCTTCATGGTATACTTTGGGGACCTGGTAAATCATATATAGTCTTCATCTTCTCTGATCAAATCTTTTCAAATTTTACGTTTTGAATTATTGTATCGTATGGAGGAGCATTTAACGTTAAATTCCCTTTACCATATCTGTTGGTGACGAAGCAATTCATCTTCTGTTCTCCAAGTAAATTGTAACTAATTTAATTCTATGTTGGATCATGTATCGATACAGTTGCAAAACCATTTAACGTTAAATTCCCTTTACCATATCCGTTGGTGACGAAGCCAGTCATCTTCTGTTCTCCAAGTAAATTGTAACTAATTTAATTCTTTGTTGGATCATGTATCGATACAATTGCAAAACCCCAAGTTGCTTCTTTATTCTATAATTACAAAATACATAAAACATTACATATTAAACGAAATGTTTAAATTGCAAAGCCTTGTAGGTATGTGCTTTTGCACAAACCTTCCATCCAACCATATTTGATGACAGTGAAAATAAAAGAAAAAATGAGGTGTGGCCACCACACGACTTTCTTATACGTATGAGCGTTTCAAACTATAAAATTTTAAGAATTTTTTTATACAAAACTTATTCAAAATCCTATTCTAAGTTCTAAGTTAATTCTCTTAATAAATCGCTATAGAATGCATACTTTGCAAAATATTCGAAAAAAAGTGCTACTCGCTAAGAGTAAAGGTGCTACTTCCGGTCCGAATTTTGAAATTTCATATATACAAAAAATATTGCAAATCCAGTTCTAAATACTTTTGTACTCTTGATAAATATATATAGAATGCATATTTTACGAAATATTTGCAAAAATCGCTATTCCATAAGAGTAAAAGTGTTACTTCCGGTCCGAACTTTGAAATTTTATTTATACAAACAATATTTCAAATCCAACTCTAAATGCTTTTGTACTCTTGACAAATACCTATATATAGAATGCATAATTTACGAAATATTTGCAAAAATCGCTAATCGATAAGAGTAAAAGTGTTACATCCGGTTTGAATTTTGATAAAATTTTTATACAAAAGATATTGAAAAGTAAGTTCTAAATTCTTTTATACTCGTAACGTACCTGTCTAAAAAGCATGACTTGCGAAATATTCGCAAAAAACTGATTTTCGGTAAGAGTAAAAGACCTACTTCCGGTAGGAATTTCGAAAAACTTTTTTAATAAAATTCTTCTGAAATTTAATTTTGAGTATATATGAATTCTTTACAAATTTGTTTAAACTTAGTAGTTGCCGAATAATTGGCAAAATTCGATTTTTTCACTGAAGTAAACTACTACTTCCGGTCTGCCGATTTTACTGAAAATCTAATCAAATGTCAAGAGGGAGATTATATTCGTAAATATAAAATTTGGATTGATACCAATACCGGTGTGACCGCTATCGTGGTCACAGAGAGAGAGAGGAGACATTTTTTAAAAACCACTTTTTTGGTATCAGGGGACATCAAAACGTGGACATCTGCAAAAATCTCGAGGTAGAAAATTTTGATCATCACAATAATTCCTTATACTACGTATAAGGAAGTAAAAAGTAGTAACTAAAAGTGTAACGATAGCAGTTACAATTAATAATCATAGTACATTCATGTATTGATAGTAATATCGTGTACCTATCTTTTGGATAGGGTTAGCTATTAGCCGCGTAATCGACTCTAAAATAACCTAATGACTATTTCAGTAGCCGGAGCCGAGAGCTTAACATGCCCTGCGACGCACGGTAGGAGTTAATAAAATTCTAATAAGTAAACCCCCCAATCCTGTACAATATCACGACGATGTAAAAATTTATTAACCTTCATTTACATAAATACATTACACTCTGCAATATACAAGGTCAACACAAAGAATTCCCTATTTGAAGGACGAAAATATCTTTATTTCTTACTGATCCATTATATGTCAATAATACCGTAGTTACGGTAACCATTATGACATTCATAATTTTTTTTCTTAGGATATTAATTTTGACATGTTGATTCATTGATTTATATATTGTATATTGTCAGCATAGTTTTTATCAATGACCACTTAGTCCATAAGCTATTAGGACTATACGATTCGGACTGCAAGAAATATAAACCAAAATTAATAATAATTTGATTGAAATGATAAAAACGTACCATATCTTGAAAATATGCCAGTAATATGGTTTTATATATATTTTTGCTTCCTGGTTGGTTCACCTTTAGCCACTCATGAAATTTGGTATATTCATTTTTATAAGAATGTTGGGACTTCGTTGGCAGTAACGTAGCACGAGCTTGTTCGGGTTTTGCTACGAAATCTTGCGAAATACCAGTATTTTTGCCTGTGGTGTCACTCATTTTGATAAAATGAACAAAATTGTATTTTCACCAAACAATTACAACCATGATGACCGTACCCACTTAACTGAGTTAGCTTAATTTAGGATCAAATTTTAGGAAGGCAGAATTTGATTCATATTTTGCTTTAAAATCAGTAAGAAATAAAATTATTTATTTATCACGAGAGTTATCAGGTGACAATAACCTTGAGCAACTAACTATCCCTCGGGATAGTAACCCCGTTGCCCGCGGCAATTATCACCCTTATAACTCCCTTGATACATAAATAACTATAACAGAAAACTGTGTAAAACAAATACAGGCAATTAGAAATATAACAGGTATTAAATTTTGTATTATACGTATAGTGACCGGAAAAAAAAAATTAATGCACTGTTATTATACGAATTTAATACGAATCTGTTGACACAAATTATTGTAACGAATAGTACTATTAGTCATTCGTCTTCTGTTCCGCTAATAAGAAAAGTTGATTATCACCGAAAAGGTGAACTGTACTTCTGTAGCTTGGCGTTACTGTTTGCGAGGGGGATACAGGTGCAATGTTTGACTTCTCATTTTTCTGTATTGCTTTTCGTTTTATAAGACATATTTTTCTATAATGTAGATTGCATTAGACAGTAATGTGTGTGTATGTTTTTCTTGCTTATCACTTAACAAAATCAGTTTGTAGTTAGGCAATATTTAGATGCCAATGTATATTACGCAGGTTCTAACATATTAACAGAAAAAAAAAATTATGGATTTTGCGTACTAATAAATTACGAGGGCTCTTTTCTTTCCGCTATGCTGGTAAACTGAAACACAATTTATTTACAAAAAAAATTGCATTTTTGCATCCGTGGCGACCATCTTCTTGTTTCGACTTTTTTCACGACTTTCAACTTTCTTCTGACAGCACTATGCCAGTCTTCTACAATCATGTTCCGAATAAGAGCAGTATTTTTCTCTGTAACTGCCGTTTTTGGCTTAGGAGCTGGAAACTGTCGTTTAAGGAAAGTCGACCGCGTTGAATTTGATTGTACCACCGCTTTGCGGTAGCAAAGCAACACGACTTGTCACCAAACACTCGATTGATTTGCTCAAAACATTCTTTACGGCTTAAGCAACGCTTGAAATTGTAAGAAATCAGCACTCGATAATGTTCCTGATTCAGTTCCATGATTTAATGACGAAATCAGAAAGAGAACATCCCTCGTATATCACAGGTATTTAAAGAATATAATACTTATCCAAAAGTTTTAATTAGGTATTTCAAGATACATATTCCGATCTCCGGTCGCTTCCTTTTACCTGATAGACTACGGTGGCAGTTGTATGAATAAATTATTTTATTTGCTGTGAACTACGCTCAAGAAATAAGCGTAAGATGTCGTCCGTACTTAGACGTTTTTTATCACGTTCGTGAAGTCAGTTCTAAGATCGAAACATATTACTTGAAAATTATGAAGTTTTACGTCACTCTTCAGAAAAATATCGGCAAATACAGTGTCACATGTTCCAAGAATTCCAATAAATCATGATAATGTTGAAAATACTATACAAGGTACTTAATCTAATAGACTATCTAGTAAATAAGGTGTGAACTGCATTTGAAGCCCAACAGCTTACAATTAGAGACATATTTGTTATTACTGACTTATTATTAGACACCTGTGTGCCACTTAAGTTGTACCTCTCCGAATTCGCCACTGAGGGAGAAAGGACACCACCATACTAAACTCACTGAAGAGGCAAGTGAAATATAGAATAAATTATTGGATGATAGAGCGAAATTGAAATTAGTAAGTGAATTATTTATATTTTTCACCAGAAGTTTCAACAGATACTTGGACAAAATTATATAGTAACTAATAGAGATCACCATTGAAACAAATGGCACTACTCGTATTACCAAGGGCACAAACAACTACTGCCAAGGACGTATCTACTTGTAAGAATCAAAGTTGCTATACCTGAGTGCCTTTTGGAAAATAATTAAAGTTTTGTATACACATTAAATATAAATGGGTAATACTGCTATTAAATTTCTAATAAATAATTTCTTAATGCACAATACAATTCACTCAATGTATAATTGTTTCGTAATTGAATGAGGTTCTTTACTGACGTTTAATAGTAATTTAGTAAACGGTAAAAATCAAATGATCACATGCTTGTATCTGTTCTCATGTTAACAGTAAATACATTCAATATCAAAACAAATATAAAATTTCCTTTTCTATTTGTTATTCTCATATTGTAATTAAGTTCACGAAAGAACCATAGAAACTGGACGTCAATATATATATATACTACATGCATACACTTTAGTGCGGAAGAACAGATTTATAATTGGAATGTCTAATATAAGAATATTGTGTAATACCCTTCAAAGTAATATTCACACGTCGTTAGTCGTTACATTGTGGTGAGTGTTCCTATTCTGTGGGGCATTTGATTTTATTAAATGTCGGTGAAATTTTCCATTGACATGATTATTTAAGAATTGAATTATAAAAAGTGTTACAAGCTGAAATATGAGCATGCGATATTATGTTAACAAATTAACACTATTTTGGGATACTATACGTTGGATTAACTTTTTTTTCTAAATTACATATGGTACTTTCGTAATTAAGACGTATTTAAATTTGACCGCAATTTGTAAGCAAACTGGATTTATATAAGTTTTGTTAAAGGTTTCAATTCTATTAGTCATACGCTTCCTTCACCAAAAATAGGAAGATCTGTATATTCTTGCATAATATTATCTTTTTGACATAATGTTTATTGTAAGTTTAATGCTGAAAATAGATTTATTGGTTATTTTACTCAATCGAGAGTCAATCAGGAGACATATTTAGGTTCCTTATTTTTCCGAGTTCTATGGTTATCTTACTTAGTTAGTTAGTTTTTACTCCTTACTTTAACTCCTATGGTTTTTTAATCTGTACTTGTGAGGAATAAACTGTTATCCTTCCAGAGATGTTTCATATAACCTTTCTTACCATTTTAAGTTTCCATTATCTTCACTTTCGCCGAAAAAGCATTAAGATTTACTTATACCGTCGACAAATTTTAATTTCTGTTTATAGCTCAATTCACCGGTACGAAAGTAGAAGAGGAAATGAGCACGGCGATATAAAGTAAAGACAAACGTATAGCGAGGCTGCCAAGGATGTGAATAAATGGTTCTAATTGTAAGTCGAAGTAAATATGAAAATCCCCCGACTGCGCTGCTTCTGCCACCACTGTTGGAAAGCAGGCATCGCTGCATATTACAAGGTCATTTTCTGCATGCGATAGATAGCTAGTATAGGAGCTATAAACAGAAATTAAAATTTGTCGACTACGATATATGGCATTATCCACGGCAAAATTGAATGCACTTGGTACGTCTTGGGAAAAATAAATTACTTAGCGAATTTTTAGTAATAATAATTATTTACATAAAAGTTACCGAAAGCGACACTTTACCCAACCTGGCGAAATTTGCATTACGAGGCTATCTAGCGGCCGAGTACTTAACCGCTGGGTCAAGTAAGGCCACTTTCTTGACGTGTACTGTATACTTATTTTGCAATCGAATAATAAATTAAAAGTGACAAAAAAATGATGAGAAAATTGTTTCTGTTGTTTCTTAGTGACTATACTCAACAAGTGTTTAAAGTGATGAAAATTTATTATACAAATCTACATCACTTTTTACAAATTTGGCTAGGTTCTTTCTTCGTGTTAACAAGGGCCTGATAAATATGAGTATCTTTGAAAAAAATAGTGATGTAGAAGAGATATCAGAAAGCCTACTCAATACTCGAAGAATGGTGCAATTCGAAAAAAGTCACAGTACAGAAGAAGTTCTCGTTTATTTGACAGAGAAGACGAACAATTATAAATCCTATACTTTTTGGAGCATTTTCTTCATGTTAAAATCCAATTTGTTAGTGAAGCAAAACGTTGATATTAAAAAGTTTTCCAAGTTAACTTAAAAAATCTGCAAAAGACTCAAAGACATTTTCTTCGCGATCAGAAATTGGGCTTTTTCTTAGAGAAGCTCACGATAGAAGTTTCCTGTTGATATAGGGTTAGGTTAAAACGGAGACACAGAAAGCAGGGCAAGTAAAATGGATCACGGAAGAAATCAAATACAGAACATCTATAAAACGTCAGATGTATGAAGATATGGTATATGGACGAATTTCAAGGGATGATTATCGGTCATATTGTAGAGAACTAAATCGAGATATACGAAATGCAAAGAAACAAGCTAATGCAGAGTTCATTAATACTTCCAATAACAAAGTTAAAGCAACATATGGCTTCTGGTTAGAACAATAACTTCGGATGTGAAATCTGAAAACTCATTTATGAATGAAATACAAGCGGATGGTAACACTGATGAAAACGATTAACATTTATTAAAGAGCAATTTAGAGGAATGTGTGATAGCTTGGCGAATGATGTTGTAACGGATATGAGCAGAATTGAGTATAATCACAACACTTTCATGATGCTTCCAATAAGTAGTGAGGAGTTGTGCAATATAATTATGAAATTGAAAGATACTAATAACATAGGTGACGACGGAATATCAATACCATTACTAAAGGGGTGTGCACCTGAATTTGCCGTACTTTTGGAGCCTATATGTAACAAATGCTTAAAAATGGAATATTTCCTAATGAATTTAAAAAATCTGATATCATTCTAATTCACAAGAGGAGAAATAGGGCTGACATCAAAAACTACAGACCGCTGTTTATTTTTTCGCACTTTGCCAAAATTGTAGAGAGAGTTATCTTCAAATGTCTTACAGTTTTCTTAAACAAATACAATATCTTATCATCGCAGCAAAATGGTATACAGTGTGCTTGCCGGCGACCTGCGTATAGGGCTTACCGTGAGATAAAACGACGACACCGAGAGTTTGTATGAGTTAGTACGAGAAAGCAATATACAAACCGCTTTTTGGTCGAGTGTAGTGTTGGAAAAGTGGGGATGCGAGTACATTTACGCTGAGGCTAGACTGACTCTCCGTTTAAGCAGGGCAACAAGCAGATAGCAGCTGTACTGCAGTTTGTATATTGCTTTCTCGTACTAACTCATACAAACTCTCGGTGTCGTCGTTTTATCTTACAGTAAGCCCTATACGCAGGTCGCCTGCAAGCACATGGTATATCTGGTAGATCTACTTCAAGAGCAATCTATCAGGTGCTCGACGGAATTAATAACAACCAATGCAGAGTCGGAGTATTTTTAGATATAGAAAAGGCTTTTGATTCTGTGAATTGCGACGTAATGTACCAAAAATTAGAACTAATAGGTATTAGAGGAGCGGCTCTGAAATTAATTCGATCGTACTTGTGCGGTAGCCAGCAATGTGTGATTGATCGTGGCACTGGCATGAAGTCTGCAGGGTGTCTGTGGAGAGGGTAGTACCACAAGGATCGGTTTTGGGTCCTCTTCTATTTTTGATTTATGTGAATGATTTGCCGTCGGTGACAACGTATATAAATGCACTTTTTGCTGATGACATCTCAGTTGTAATACGTAGTGAATATAATGATATCAATAGAGAAACAATTGAAACATTATCTTTATTTGAAAATTGGTGTCAACAAAATCACCTACAGCTGAATATGGAAAAACAAATATATTACATTTCACGTATTAAAAGGAAGATCCTTTGGTTATGGAGTACAGACAACAACAAATAAGAACTGGGGATAATGTGAAATTTCTGGGGCTGCAGGTGGATTTGCGGTTGGACTGAAGGAGACACATTGAGCACTTGACGGGTAAGATATCGTCCTTTAATTATGCTTTAAGAGTGATAACTTCAGTAAATGAGCAGGCAAGTCTCTCCGCGTATTATGCGTGAGTCCGGATTGCGCTATGGTATGGTTTATTGGGGGGCATCTGCGGATGTGTCCAGAATTTTCATTCTCCAGAAGTCATATTAGAAACATTTTTAAAATGGGCAGAACTGATTCTTGCAAGGAAGTTTATAAAAAAGATACTCGCCTTGACATATCTGTATGTGATGGAATGTGCCCTGTTTGTTAGGAAAATTACGAATTATTTAAAAAGCAAGAACTTCATCACTGTTATGAAACCTGGGGAACAACATAGGCTTCGCACCGCGGACTTCCAAAAGTGTTGTGCAGAAGAATGCAACTACAAAATTAGTAAAAATATATGATCACTTACCATATGATTTAAAAAAGTGACCAAGGAATATTTTTAAGAAAAGACTTAACACAATTCTAATTAACTGTGCTTTTTACAGATTACAAGATTTTTTCACATATAAGTTTGAGTTTGAGCCATGACTTTATTGCTTTAAATACTGTTATACTTTTCCTACTCTTCTGAAAGTATTCAAACATTATATATGTAAACTGAATTGATATAACATATCTACGAATTAATTTAATTTAATTATCTGATTTTTGTGGACGGTAGTATAGTGTTTCGGGCTAGCAGAGGCTTGTCGGTCTAATGAGCTGATGAATTCGTTAGTGGTTAATATCAAGGTCCCCTATCTTAATATTGCTGTATATGGAAAGTACTTGGCGCCACGATTAGCTCAACGCACACACCGCCGCTTATTTTGCAAGCAAGTGAATTGCACTATTCAGTGTGTAAGTGATCATAGCTTTGGAAGAATTCCGAGTAAATTTTGCTGCTTACATTGGTTTAGCAAATCGTAAGGATTATTTTCGACATTGTCTAAAATGTGGATTCTAGTGCAGTTTCAAAATTATTACCTTATATAAATACAGTGAAACTTCCGATAGGCGGACACTGTTCGTTCCGACAAAACTGCCCGTTTAAGAGAAGTGCCCGTTTGTCAGAGAAGACAGAAAAATTAAGTAGAAACGCAAGGCTAAACTTTCATTTGAACACACAGTGTAAATTATATACTTATAACTTTATTTGCTAAATAAAACTCAAACGGCTATGTGCACATTTATATATACATACATATAATAGAAACGTATGTAGATAAGGTACATATACAATTTATATACTATCTTACAAAATAATCTAAAATGGAAGTTTGCTTATGTGTATTACATGCCAATTTTGCTTCAAAATGTAATGATAGCTCACTAAGCATACCAAACGCTTGTACATCATCTTTTTCAAAACAAAATTGTTTTAGTTTTTTTATTTCCAGTAGACCATCTTTATACGATACTATTCTTTTCTCATAATCATTGGTTCTAGGAATTTCTATTCCATCATCACTGTTTTGACTTTCGTCTTCTAATTATCGGGCAAAATATGGTCTTGATTATCGTCCGTCTTCTGTATACAAATTGGCGTTAATATTTATAAATTCCTGTATATCATTACTTTCTAATTTTCCCATTAGCGTACACATTTCAGCCCACTTTAGATAAAGGAATTTCATTTTCAGGATCATATTGATCACTTTCAAACTCCTCATTTACTTCTTGAAATCCCGTTTTCTTGACACATTATCCCATGCTTTTTTAATAAAATAAATAGCATCTAATACGCTAATAGAATTGGTTAAATTATGTACAGAATCAGAACTCTCAAACTGCGATAAGATGTGTTTTACTATTAAAGCAACGCGAATATTTTTAAATGTGCGAGGACGTGCTGATTTTCCGATAACCAACAGTTTTTCTTTCTCCCCTGCCATATTCACACAGTACACTATAGTAAATCTTTCTTTCGATAACATGTCGCCCATATATCTTTCGCCTCTTAATGCCGTCATTGTCCAAATTATAAATATCGCAGAGTTTGTACCCTTTAATTATTAACGGCAACCTATTTATGAAAGCTTCGACATTTTCTTGATTTGCGCTAACGGCTTCGCCAGATATCATGCGGTAATGAATGTATTCAAATACAAATCCGTCCGTTTAATGGAAACTTTGCGGTCAAAAAGCAGCTAAATAACTGTCCGCGCCAGTTCAAGGGAGTGTCCGCATAAGAGAAACCAATGTATTAGGAATTCCCTACTCTTAAATTCGGGACCGGACAAAATGCCCGTTTAAGGGAAGTGCCCGGCTAATAGAAGTGCCCGTTAAGGGAAGTTTCACTGTATTTCAAATGTTCAACATACAATTATTAATATTACGCATTAAAATTCATAAAATTTTGCATTTTAATATTTCTTTAAAAAATGACATAAAATGACATTGCAATAAAATCATACTAATAATAGTCTGGTTTTCACTGTCGTGGATCAGGGAACTTTCCTGTTCCAAAAATATTCAGAAAGTGACAAAATGTGGACGATTTCAGAAAAATTAATTTTGCGATCTTTTCATTGCACTTTAAAGCAATTATTAGATGTTAGTAGTGAAATTTAAATTAAATTATTGTAATATTTTTATTTTTACTATGTTTTTCCTTTGTCTTTAAGGGTCCTCGCTAGTGGATCTGTCAACAATGGCAAAATAGCAGATTTTAGAATCCAAATATTTTTGTTGATTTTAAAGATGGAGAAAACCTTTCAACGTCAACTTATGAAGAATTTAGTAATCTACCCGGCTGAAGAATCAAATTTAGAAAAAAATTATCGGATTACTGAAAATTAATTAATATATCAAAATATTAAAAACCAGTTTTCTCAAAAATCCTTCGGAGGAGATTTGTTTGCTTGGGTTCACGTTATAAATAGAATAGAAAGCTACCCGGCTGTGCACTTATTTTTCGTTCAACTATTCTTTACTTTGTTTAAAATGAATATAGAATAAATTAAAATTAGGCAACCCACATTACAATGAATTGTTATTCTGCAATAAATATTTCCCGCAGTTACAAATGTGTAAATAGGTAGTTGGTCATAAATGAATTTTTATTCGCTTAGATATTGAGTTATTATTTCAAATATATGTTCCCTATGTGTAAAAGTACTCGGACATCCTGGCTTATTAAATTATGTGCTATGCCAATATTACATTTCCGATTCAATAGTGAGGACCCTTAAGGGTCCTCGCTAGTGCAGAGAGCGGGTAGCGTTTTATTCAATTTATAACGTGAACCCAAGCAAACAAATCTCCTCCGAAGGATTTTTGAGGAAAATGTTTTAAAGATTTTGACATATTAACTAATTTTCTTTAATCAGATAATTTTTTTTTCCAAATTTAATTATTCAGCGGGATAGATTACTAAATTCTTCATAAGTTGACGATGAAAGGTTTTCTCCAAATTTAAAATCAACAAAAATATCTTGCATCAAAAATCTGCTATTTTTCCATTATTCACAGATCCACTATAGAGGACCCTTAAGCCACTAAACGACTAAATCTTTCCAAAATGTAATCAGTGCTGCCAACATTGAAAGAACATATGAGAATTTGTTTCTCTTTACTTGATCATTATAATAACTGGCAATTTCAATAGTTTACTGATAATAAAAATGAAACCAGCGACGGTAATGTAATTGGTGACTCAGATGTGGATCCGTTATATATGTATATTGCAAGTGAAACAAATAGTTAGGAATCATAGTTTCTAAGAGGGATAAAAGAAAAACGAGAATGGTAACCTGTAGAATATATTATTGGAATTGTTGTTAAATTGTTTTTAAAACACTTATATGTAAACAAACTACCAAAAAACGATTGTGTTCTATATTCCAAAAAAAAAATTTTACCTAATGTTTGTATAAAATAAAAACTTGACAAAGGATTATTACACTGTTAAACTTACTGTTTAATAATAAAAAAAAAATTGTAATTCAATTTTAGCTTAATATGTGATAAAAATCTTGCGTTTGCTGTACGAAACAACATATACATACATTGTGACATACTAATGCTAATATTTTCTTAAGGCGTCCTCATCAAATTGCCAAACGTTGGCAACATTAAAATTACAGCTATATCTATTCGTTCATTTACGAAATCTATTAGTTCATTCTTCACACCTCGCTTCACACCCTGTCAAAGAATGTAAACATTGTGATAGTTTAGAAAATCGACCGGATTTGTTATGATTAGGTTTTTTCCTGCACTGTGCCGATTCACTGTGAGAACCGAACATTTATATGTTATGTATGTGTAACAGCTCGATTTTTAATTAGTTTGTTTTGACTTTGCGCAATCTTTGTAACTATCGCCTTAAAATGCAAAATTAGAACCGGTTCACCCTCTTCCTCTTGCAATACTCGTTATTAGCTGCCTGCTGTACACGAAAAACTGATATATTACATTTCCTGTTTGTAATATTTTAAATGATTAGGTATATATGTTGGAAAAATTACTTTATGAAACAGATCATGGAACTTACGGGTCTCTCACGCAAATATTTTGGATAATAGATAACTCGATCGTAAAAACATATTTGCGAGAAGAGTTACTTAATGTTTAACTCCGATTATTTTTTAAAACTTACACCTACAGTGCTTTGACGCCTGTTATTACTTACGCACGCAATGATAACTCGGTTCTACTAGATACCAACTGACAGTTAAAGGTATTGTTTTGTATGAAAATTTGTTATCCCTGCTTATGACTGATAACAATTAATTAGCAAAATATTTGTACATGAAAATTTTACTTGAGTATGACGACCAATGTGTCTGCAATTGATTTACGCCGCCGCCATTTGCATTTTTGCTATTTCTACATTTTCCGCCCATATGTAAATTCAAATTAATTTTCAAATTTGACATTAAAATTCCATAAGCGCAGTTTAAAAGCTTTTGTAACAATGATGAACTTTAACAATAATTACTTAATCCTATTTTATCATATTGGCAATGTTGCACGTAAGCAAGATCATGTGATTATAATAATGTGATGTGTATTGCTAATTAAATATTTATGTACGACACTGGCAGTAAAATAAATGAAGGAAGACGTTTACAAGTTGCCGATTTAATAACATAAAAATTTAAAAATCGCTGTGGGTAAAGTCAGTTACATAGACCCATTATAATAAATAGCATATTATGTGTCAAGTAGTACAAACCTCATTTTAGTCCCGTGTTTTATTAATCACGAGCCAAATAACAAGTTTATAAAACGAATTGCACACAGTATTTTTTCTACGACAGCAAATAATCAAAATAAAAAAATTGTAAATTATTTAATTGTCCTAACCATATTAATCAGCACAGTGAGCACTTGTTGGTGCAGCTCTGAAAACCATTTGCCAGATATTCTCCTTCAAACGTAATGGCAGACTTTATGTTTATGAAACCTAGTGGCCGCCCTGTGGTCGAAACTCGACGTTAATTCACTACATTTTTAAGTTTGAACGTTATTGAGAATCTTTCTTCAAAGAGTATTAAAAAAGGTTACAATTTTTTTCTTCACATATTAATTTTATTTATATAATTCAATGTATTTGCAACACATATTATACATATTTTTTTTATTTCTGGACTTTTTCTCCATATGAACTTTAGCTATGCCAAATCTCACACCCCTCAGTCGCGCAATATGCTTAAAAAGGGGTACAACGTTTTTTCTTCACGTAATAATATATAGGTTTCCAAACCAATTTATTAAGGTGGCCGTTTAATAGAAAGAGAATCGTCACATTGCTCTATCCTTTTCTAACCATTAGGCGTGTATTATGTGTTGCATACGTGACTGTATTTTAATTAGCCATCTGATTGCCAGTAGCAGCGACATTATTTGTAAAACAAATTTATTGGATAAAAGATGGCAGTACTAACGCCACGTATCTCTTAGATTGAACCAAATTATACAGAGACTGGCAGACCAGACCGTTGTTTTTTTTGTGTATGAGACAAAAAACAGAGTTTTTGTCTCATACACGATTTAATAGAATATGTGTCTATTTTGAAATCATTGATATTTACCCTAAATTGTAAAAATGCAAATTGCGTCCTTACAAGAATAATAGGAACATACTGTTACATATAATGTTTGTTTTGTAAATACCTATGTAGATCTGTCCTTTATCTATTTGATTTAGATAATAAATAGGTATTTTTTAGTGATTATTGCATTTTTGAAAAAGGAATATATAGGCTGATTCAATTTTGATGGTCACCATGGGTATTTCGCTTATTATTTGCAATAGAGAGTAGGTTTGAGTTTGGCAAAGTTGGTAAATTTTGTGTTTTGTTATGTAACTTGAGCATGTACCATGTCTTAGTTGGAAGAATTAGATTAGTAGATGAGAAGTAACACTTGAGCGCGAAATACATAGTTACCAAGTATGTTGTCAATGGTTAGTTTTTTCAAAATGTGTAATGGATACAAAAGTATTCAGAAGTAAGTTTGGAACAACTTTTGCATAAAAAAATCTACTTTCACAGAGGCAGTACATTTTTATTCTTATAGATAAATAGTTTTTTTATAGAAGTATTTCGCCAAGTATTTATTCAAATTTGACTAAAAAATGAACTGTTTATTTAAGAAAACCCATAAGTAGTGAACCTGTCAATGTAAGAAACACAAGGCCTATTGTGTGTGTAAAAGTAAGAAAAAGAGAAACAATCAATATACCTATTTCACATACCTATAACACTCTAATTAAATAGGTTAAATCTACATGTGTGCTCAGAAAGTAGTTTTGGATATTATAAAATGCCCTCTTTGTATTACTTTTGATACCGTATCAGCTATTAGAATGCCCGATTCAGTTGGAAAAAAATTTGAAAGACCACCCTAAAATTTATCCGACAGTGTGGATTTCCCACGTTCATAATAATTTACTAAAATATAATTAAAAACGAGATCTGCAGAATATTGAATTAAATTTCTTACGTATGTAAGTAATTTTTATTATAGGATTGAAGAAAATAGATTAAAAATTTTGTATAGGTACCTAAATAACTTGCCTTATAATTAATACTAGTGGTCGACCAGTGGCCGAAATTTGATCTCAATTCATTAAATTTTTAAGTTTGAGTTATTGAGGTTCTTTTGTCAAAAAGTATACTTCTATAACCATTGCATACAATTTTTTTCAATTTTCTATTACGTCAGCTGCGAGCGTGTAGAAATACGTCATTATGCATTAATTTTCGAGTTAATTAATTAATGTATTTGTTTGCAAAAAAAAATTTCTCTCACTGTTTGACCATGACAGCGGCCAAACGGCAAAAGCCATCAATACCGAAGTGTATATTTAGGAATATAATCTCCCTCGGAAATCTGATTATATTTTCAGTGAAATCGATAAATCGGGAGTAGTACTTCATATCAGTGAAGAAAACAAATAATAGCAATATCTCGTCAATTACTAATTTTAGGCAAATATTTAAAGTATAACAATGTGATCAAGAGTAAATTAGAAAACAATTTTATAAAAGAATTCCTACCGGAAGTAGGTGTTTACTCTGATCATAAAACAGGTTTTTGCGAATATATCGCAAGTCATGCATTCTAGACAAACATATCGAGTGTATGAAAATATTGAAAGCTCAATTTTGAATATTTTTGTAATAAGAAATTTCCAAAATTCGAACTGAAAGTACCTAGCAATTTTATTCTAATCGAATATCAATTTTTTGAAAATATCACGAAAATTATGCATTTTATACAGTATAAAAGTATTTAAACATGGATTTGGAATATTTTTGTAAAAAAAAAATTCAAAATTCGGCCCGGAAATAACACTTTCGCCAGTGACGGCTGTTTTAGAGAAGCAATTAGATAGACAAGACTGATTCGTTTATTATCGGTGATATGTTCGGCTACTGGGAGTATATCAGCAATAATAAACGAATCAGTCTTGTCTATGTAATTGCTTCACCTAAACGAACTCATCAGACTGCAACTGACTTTCACTCTTATCGAATAGCAGTTTTTTGAAATATCTCGCAAATTTGCTTTTTATATAAATTTCTTAAATAACTTGACTACAGCACCATTTATCGGATCCTTGCCTAGCTATGAACCATCGTCTCGACAAAATAAATATATTGCGTGAATATGACCTCAATCGGTCAAGTCGTTTAGAAGCTACAAGATCGCACACAAACGTACCAACGATTTATATATATTTGAAAATATATATATATTTGAAAATATATATATATTTAAAAAAAAATTGTTTAATTATAATACACCATTTCTACACTTTCTCTAATCTTCAAATAATTTAACTTACATCATTTCATCGTATAATTTTAGAATACTTTCTTTAAATAATATGTCATTCTCAATTTTAATATTTTTTTGAAAATATTTGACCAAAACACGTGTTCAGAAAAAAATCATTTTCACATTGTTTTTAAAAGTAAAAACATAAACTTTGGTGGTGCTTGTAGCCAAGAAAATTCTGCATCATTTGGTATAAGTTGACTCGACAATACCTCAAAAACGTTTTTTCAAAGCCTACTTCTACTAATTTTGATATACCAAAAACTTATTTTTTTTTTAATGGAAGTATTTTATTGTGGCATTTTGTTTCTTTTTTTTTCTCTTTAATTTTTGTTAACAGTGTCCTGTACCTATCTTTTGTAGTTTCTGAGATAATCACTATAGGAGCAATTAGCGGTCTAATAAAAACTACGAGCGTTGTTGTTCTATGCGCCGAAATATTCGTTCAACCAATGGAAGGCTGGAATGGTGCCCGACCTCTTTATTCAACTGTCAAACAAAGTAAAGGTTAAATCCACTATCCCAAAAGTAATAATTTTACAGAATGAAGGGCATCGCGTTTCAGTTTTTTTTAATTTCGGCAATATCCAGTTGCAGTATTTCATTTCTTAAACTATTGGTTAACAACCAAATATAATAAAGCATAAGTTTACTGACATATTTGAAGATGCCGCCTCTCTAAAAGGTGTATGAAACAACATTATAAATTGATGTCCTACAACTTTAATAGAAATAAATTTTGCATTAAATTAACGCAATTTAAATAACCTACAACTATTGTGCAACGTAACAACAATCAAAAGTAAAAAAAACAAATTTCATTAACGAATATGTTCAACATAACCACAAGTTTGTGCAATGCACGTGAGTATTCTGTTTTCCAAAGAAGTACTAATGTTGTATAAAACTTTTACATATTCTTATAAACTCTTCTCTGATTATAATGTTCATGTCTTCAACAAGATTTGAAAATCCGTCCGTAGAAAACGAAGATACTCTCCTTCATTAACATTTTCATCAAAGACATAAGGTCCAATTATGTAACTACCAATAACTACCAATAACTACCACTGAATGACCAACAATTTTGAAAGTTTGCAGGTGTGATAAAGTGAATGTTTTTATGTGTTATAATAACGAAAATTGTGACGATTAACGTATCCATTTTAATAGAAGGTAGCTTCGTCGGTAAACAACAAAAAATTGGGAAAGTCAGGCTAATTTATCTGCTGCCCATTGACAAAAATGTAATTAAAAACAATGACAAAATGTTTTTTTTTGGACGTGTTTTGGTCAAAAAATTAAAAAAAAAAATTAATAACTCAAAAACTATTGCCCCAATTTTGAAAAGGAAAAACAGCTGAATAGACAATTTTAAACAGTACTAAAAAATCCAAAAATTTATAGAGTGTCATTTAAAAAAATAAATTCCATGCATTTCCGGTGAAACAGGAAGTGCGTCAGGGCTTAATGTATTTTTAGAATATGCGCCTTAAGCAACCATGAAACTTTCTCTAATTGTTTTTTTTTTTTATTTAAAACATAAAGGAGCAATCAAAGAAACGGCTACTAATGACTCACCCTGTATATTGCAACATACTGTACATATGTTGCAAATTAAAAGCAAATTTATGGAAATCGACTGCAAATTAAATGGAAATTAAATCAGAAGGTATTTTCAGAATAGCATGTATTTTGAGATACACTGTACATAATCATCAAAACATAAATATTTTTCGTAAAATATGGTTGAACAATAGGTACTTGAAATACTCTGTTGGCCCGATATTTTCAGTAGATTTATTATTAAATGAGAATCCAAGACGCCTGAGTTCTATTTTCGATTTTTTGTAATTGAAGAGCATGTTGTTTGTAACCTTTTTTTCTTTAAAGATACTCTTTTGATACCTGACAAACACATATATAACGTAACTGAGTATGACGAAGTAAGCAATTTACAGTATGTCGAGTCTATATTTGCCGTAGACATTCAAATTTTGCAACACTCAACATGCCTAACAATAACCGATCGTTGGCAGCGCCCTCTGTTTAGGAATGGCTGACCTACCACAGTGATTATAATAAACGAAATCTACTTTTCCCATAAGAATATGTCTCTTAGATACAAATCAATCGGAATTTATGGGTGAAAACATTTAAAAGCACAAGACAGCTATAAAATACGCTTAATTGCTTTGTATCAAGCATCAAAAGAAAGAGAATTTATTTCTCCAGGGGGTAAGCTATCTAATATCTGGCAGTTATCTATATATTCCAAGAAATTACGGAATAAACTAGCAGATTTTTGGTATAAAAACTTCCTGTTTTTTAAAAAATTTTTCCACATTAATCGAACAAACTTCCCTTATTAAAACCACCTAGTCCCCTGGAGATAAGTTTGTAGATTATGCTCGTATTTTTTTTTTGTAATTTTGTGGCTTACTAACGGTTTCTGGTGCAATATGTTCGCAACATGTTTGCAATGTAATTTAGATGGGCGAGATGGCCACCTTAAATAGAATGTTTATATTTAAATCTAAAATGAAGGTGCCATTGGAGAACACCCTTGATTTTATTTCAGAAAAGATTAGGTAACAAAACGCTCCTAGTGTAGATTCTAATCGTTTAGATATAATTTTATTGAAATAGCCTATTTCTGCAGACAGTTGTTTTAAAATAATGAAGAAATTTGTCCAGCAAATGCTACTTAAAATCTTATAAAATAATCTCCACGCAAGTAACTAAGTTCAAATTGTCTCATGCGAGGTAAGTACAAATTACTCGGAACAAGAAAATGACCATTAAATCGTTCGCTAATGGTCGAAGATGAATATAACGCTTAATAAATAGTACAGCAATAATTTTCGCAGAGGCTCCGAATCGCCGGCAATAAATTAACGAGCAATAATGTTATTCCAGGCGCGTGCCGTAATCCTTTATCTGTTTGTAAAAGCTTCGCATACGTACATATATGTACATATTTGTAACGTGGAGATAATAAGCAATTAAATTATTACTACTTAATTTAACATGAACGGGTTTGCAATGTACAATATGAGTAATTAGGTGTACGATATTGATTCAACGCATAGGAACTGCATCTACCATATGGCACAGACAGGCGTTTAACAGGAAGAACCTTTAGTCCAGGATCGTTGTTAAGTTGCATTATAAATAAATAATAAGTATAATAATAAAAGTTATCAGCGTACATACAATCGGCACATTCATCTAATTGTATTTAGGATTTTCTTATTGAATAAGTTTGGAAAAATGTCCTCTAGAAACAAGCAACATTGCGTTAATGGGGACGGAACATGCCATCTGTTGCATAATATTTTTAATGGTTATTTTCATGTGACTTTGTTAATATGATCATACAAGAGCGACACCAATTAGATTAGATAACAACAGTTTTCTTCTACATTTTTTTCCACCAAAGTTTACCGATATGAGTGAAGACACTGGCTTCCCTTTGCCTCCCGGAAATATTTTTTGTTAATAGGTTGATTCCCATGCATTTAATGGTTTATTTATGCAAGAGCTTGATTGATATTATATTGGTTATCTATTCCAGGATCTTCCTCAGGAATTACAGGACGTGCACAATTGTGAGCACTGGGAGTGAATACAGAAAGTCACAATTGTGAAACTAATATTTATTTTGTAAGTAATGTTCAATTTATTTGGTATGAAATTCTTAAAAACAATTTCGAAATTTATTAAGACACAAATAGACTTCACTTAGTGCAACGAATTCTTGAACGCCTCTCACAACCACAGTTCCTACAACTCAGATCTTTCAACTCATCGTTTAAAGGCCAGTGTTCAAATCCATCATACCTTTTATCTTCACAATGCAATCAAGCTGGTCTTCTTTTTGTCGATGGCTGTTTGTCTTCGATGTCAATATTATCATTGTCTGCCGCCATATGATTTTTCTTACCCCCTACAAGGTACTATCCTAATTTCAACTTGAATTCAAGTAATTTAATCCTCTTTGATTTACTTCTAGACATTGCATCGTCTAGTCTATATTCTTGCCAGCTATTAACAATAGCTAAATCAAAGACATGTAAGATCACTTTTAAAGGCCACTTCCTAGTTTTGTAAAAAGATCTATAATATTCTAGCATTTGATCACAAGTATCGACGCATCCCATCTTCTGATTATACATTTTCACAACTTTTCGACAAGAAATGTCCACCTTTTCTTTTCTTGACTTGTCGCACCTTTGAACCACGCACTGAGGTTCTGATCCGTATGCCGTAGAAATCATAAGTACAGATTTGTTATCCATGCATTTGGTAACACAGATATTTTTATCATTTCGATCAAATTGATCACTGTCTCCACGATTCATATATTTTTCTTTCCGGAACTCACTACCCTTAACTCTATTGGACATTATTGTGGCAGTTCCATTGATGTTAGTCTCAGCAAATGTTTCCATCAGCGGTAGAGTACTAAAATAACTACCAAAAAATACGAAGCTTCCTTCTGGAACAGTTTCTACCAATCTCAAAATTACCGATGGGCCTAAACCTAGTTCCCTGTTTTTTAAATTTGTTGTTCCTTTTCGAAATCAAGTACAAGTCCTGTACACATAGTGAGAACAAAGTTTTTCAATCCTACAGGTCATGGCTTTATTTTTTACTTATTGACGCACAGGACATCTGCCAAGAAACGGAATCATTTTTTCATCTATGGAGTATGATGCATTCTCCTTTCTTGGCACCTGGAGGCATCTATTTCTTATTCGATCTACCATGGGCTGCACTTTCCAAAGTTTGTTTGTTTTCATCTCATCAATGACAGCAAGATTGTCTACTACGTGAAAATTTACTCTTAGTAAATAAAACTAGTCTCGAGGCATAACGTTGGCTATCAAAGGAAACTTAAAAGTAGCATTCCAATACATGTGAATTGTGGGAAAGTTGATAGCTCCCATGATTGCGTGCAAGCCAAAAAATTTTTTAATATCTTCGGGTGAAATTTTTACAGTCTTTCTTGTCTGTTGAACATAATATCTAGCTGAAAATTCAGATCCCATTTGGAAAAAGTCATCATCTAATATTTTTTGAATTATTAACAAGATGATAGCATTTCACAATCATTTGGTACATTTTCATCTTCAGGATCTGCTTTAGATTGAAAATGTCCTCTTATCCACGTTCCTTTCTGAAAATGCGAAAGTGTTTTGTTGTCTTCACTGCTCCAGTCAGCAGGGTCAAATAGAGTTCTTTCTTCCTCAATAACTTCATCATTTTCACATAAATTTGATATGTCAAAATTTTCGTCCTCATCTTGATCTTCATCAAGTTCTAAGTCTGATCCAATCTCGCTTAGTAATTCAAAAAGCTCATCGGGATTCTCTTCCAATCGTTTCAGATCAAACAGGCTATCTACAAAACAAACAAATTAATTTTGTGAATAGACCTGATGAATGTACCCCGAAATTTTTGACGTGCTTACTTTTAGTTGCCATGACTGAGTAAAACAATGCACTTCGACAGTGACCAAAACATTACTGAACAAGAAACAACCGGTAAAATCGCTGACCACGTGTTCCTAGCAAACCTCACAATCATATGAATCGGGAGTCAATCGAGAGTGAAGGGACTGTAGCTCTTATGAAGATAATAAATAAGGAAGTCACAATTGTGATTTCGTGGAGGCAGAGGGTTATAAGAATAAGTAGAAGTCTTCTAACTCTTTAAATGACAACAGCAAAAGAAAGCTACATGGATTCTTGATAAGGCTTTCTAAGTTCCATGAATTTCCGGTTTCACACTTAATTTTTTTAAATGACATCCTATATATTTTTCGATTTTCTGATACTGCTTTAAATTGCCTGTTCAACTGTTTTCTCTTTTTCAAAATTGAGCGAATAGTTTTTGAGTTATTAATGTTTTGTGAAAATATTTGACCAAAACACGTGTTCAGAAAAAAATCATTTTCTCATTGTTTGTAAATGTATAAACATTAACTTTGGCGGTGCTTGTAGCCAAGAAAATTCTGCATCATTTGGTATAAGTTGCACTAGACAATACCTCAAACAACTTTGTTTTTTCAAAGCCTACTTTCCGAAATTTTCACATAGCTAAAACTTATTTTTTTAAATGGAACACCCGATATTTTATTGTGGCATTGTGTTCCCTTTTTTATTCTCTTTCATTTTTGTTAATAATGTCCTATACCTATCTTTTGTAATTTCTGAGATAATCACTATAGAAGCAATCAGCGGTCAAATAAAAACTACGAGCGCTGTGATATGTACCCAAATATTCGTCCAATGGATGCTGGAATGCGGCCGACTGCCTGAGTCAACTGTTAAAGAAAGTCGGTAAACATTTATGTCAAATTTATAAAAGCATCCTAATAGTTATCAACAAAATGAATTATTCTTATGAGTTAATAGATCTGATTGACGTTTTGGGTGAATCTGAAAGAAACTCTTTGCTATCATCCAGACCTTATGCACAGCGATCCCTGGTAGAAGTCAACCGAAGCCAGAAAGTATAAAGGAAAGGTTCGAGTGAACAGAAAGTATTAAATATGAAAAAAGAGCAGACTAATAACTGGTGAGGATAATAAGTTGAAAGTACTTGCGAGTGTAGTCGAATACCCCCATACTAGTACTACGAAAATCAGTCATCAATTAGATTAAGTCAAATTTGAGAATCCAGAATAATTACGAAATATGTAATTCATCGGTAGGATATTCATACACAGGGTTAGAAAAAAGAAATTTTCAGAATCCCTTACATTTTTTGTCAATGGGCAGCAGATAAATTAGCCTTTTCAATTTTTTGTTGTTTACCGACGAAGCCACTTTTTATTAAAATGGATACGTTAATCGTTATTTTTCGTTATTATAACACATAAAAACCCTGACTGCAAACTTTCAAAATCGTTGGTCACAAATATGTGGAAAGGAATAGTGGGGTAGTTACATAATTGAACCTTACGTTTTTGATGAAAATGTTCATGGAGAAAAGTATCTTCGGTTTCTACGGACGGATTTCAACACTTTTTGAAGACATGAACATTAAAATCAGAAAAGCGTTTACAAGAATATTTCGAAGCCTTTTACGCAACGTTAGTACTTCTTTGGAAAACAGAGTATCTCACGTGCATTGCACAAAGTTGTGGTTATGCTGAATATATTCTTTAATGAAATTGGTTTTTCTTACGTTTGATTGTTGTTATGTTGCTCAATAGTTTTAGGTTACTTAATTTGCGTTATTTTGTTGTTAATTTTTTTCTATCAAAGTTTTAGGGCATTGATTTATAATTTTGAAAAACTACAGCCATCTCTTAAGAAGAGCTTAAACAATGAAAGAAGACGAGCAATTAGGCAAATTAAATAGAAAACAGCTGCCTTTAATCATACACCTTTTAGTGAGGCGGCATCTTGAAATATGTCAGTAAACACAATCTTTATTTTATTTCGTTGTTAACCAACAGTTTAAAAAATGAACATCTGGACATTACCGAAATTAAAAAACTGAAATGCGATGCCCTTCATTCTGTAAAATTATTTCTTTTGGGATAGTTGGATTTAACCTGTACTTTGTTTGACAGTCGAGCCTCATTCCAGCCGTCCATAGGTTGAACGAATATTTGGGTGATTATCTCAGAAATTACAAAAGATAGGTATAGGACATTGTTAACAAAAATGAAAGAGAATAAAAAAGGAACAAAATGCCACAATAAAATACCGGGTGTTCCATTTAAAGAAAATAAGTTTTTGGTATGTGAAAATTTCGGAAAGTAGGCTTTGAAAAAAGAAAGTTGTTTGAGGTATTGTCTAGTGCAACTTATACCAAATGATGCAGAATTTTCTTGGCTACAAGCACCGCCAAAGTTAATATTTTTACGTTTAAAAACAATGAGATAATGATCTTTTCTGAACACGTGTTTTGGTCAAATATTTTCAAAAAAAATAATATCTCAAAAACTATTGTCTCAATTTCGAAAAAGAAAAAGCCGTTGAATAGGCAATTTAGACTAGTACTAGAAAATCTAAAATTATATAGGGTGAGTCGTTTAGAAAAATTAAATTTCGTGAATCTCCGGTGAAACCGGAAGTGCGTCAGAGCTTAGAGTATTTGTAGAATATGCGCCACAATCAACTATGAATCTTCCACTGTTTCTTTTCTTTTATTTTAAACAAAACAGCAATCGAAGAAGCGGCTACTAATGACTCGCCCTGTATAAAATACAAACATAACAGGTAGAACAAAGGGTTTACATTTTGATCTATTCCAGCGGCCGGAAATTGCCAGTAGTCGACGCTCTTACTACTGCAGTTATTGGAACAATGTAATTTGTTTGTAGATAGAAGCGTACCAATTTCAACGGAATTGCTTGCAATAGAATTTTTTTTAGTTAGTTAGCTCTTTATATATGTTACCGTTAAAGCGAATAATTCCGGTATTCTATGAAATAACTAGTTATTTCATAAAATACCGATCCACGGTAGGTAAATCATAAAATAGTTTTGTTTTTCAATACTTTAACTAGTTATTCTATATATAACCTAGTTATTCTGTAAAATAACGTAATCGTGCAAAAGAAAGTATGAAATAAATAGACGGGACCAAGATTACAACTTAAGGAATTTATTAGATAGCTTCAGTAGTTGTTAATATTACAAAAAAAACAACAAATTGTAAAAAACACATTACACAAAAGATAATAGATAATCCTACATTTTTGGAACAATATTTTTACAAAAGTAGTAAAAAAATAATTGTAAAAAAATTAAACAATATTATTAGCACAAAGAGAAATACATTTAAATGTACAGTTTTCTGTCAATAAGGCCTTACAGGGTTTTCCTATTGCTTTTCACTATTTGTCAATTATTGTGTTTCACTATTTAGCAAATGTAATTCCCACTTTTGGCAGCGCTTGTCAAAGCTGCCAAGTGGGAATTACATTTGCTAAATCGTGAACACAATTGACAAATAGTGAAAAGCAATAGGAAAACCCTGTATTACATATTAGGTACTACTATTTATTTGTGCACGGACCGCTGCCATGACACTTGGAATTGCACAGTACATTATTCTTTTTGCGAAAACATTGTTTTGTTTCACATTTTTTTGTGCAAGAACATTTTTTAAAGCCTTGTCCTGTGCCGGTTGACTGGGCAGTTACCACTGCCCGCAAGGATATCTCTTCGGAAGCAACTTCTTCAGCGGATATAAGTTTCTCATCGCAAAACACTAAACTGAGATCTTGCATATAGTTGTTTTATTACACCATTCCTTGTGCCCAATTTGTAATAATTGTCATCAGAAATATCTAGTACAATGGCAAGTATGGACCTAGGATCTCCTCTTCCACGGTCTACATCAGGAACTTGTACACGAACTGTTGAACCAATAGCTGCCAAGGAGTTTTTTTTATCTGAAGTAATCTTCATCTTTTTCGCTTGTTGACTTAAACCTTCTCTAGCGTCATTACGTTCATTTATTATTGACGTTTTTCTGTGACATAACAGACATCGTCGATCTTGATTCAACCCATCGGGGTTTTTAATAAATATTTCTGTTGCGCATGTAAAATGAACTGGTTTTAAACAGTCAATGCACAGCGAATAACAGTCTGATGAGAAGGTTTCTAAACAAATTACACATTTTGCTTCAATTTGTTCACAATCTTCTGTATTATCACTATTCTCACTATCTGCAAGGTTCGGTTCTTCAGTTTCTTTTCCCATGTTTACCAAAACTTTGTTTAAATCTTCTTCATCTTGCAATGAATTTATTACTTCTTTAGGCAAAAAAGACGTTGTTAAACCAACTTTTGGATCTACACCAAACATTGCCTTATAAGGGGTTCTTTTGATGCCAGAATGATAGGCACGATTTTTCATAAACTGGACAAACTGCAACCCTTTACTCCATTTGTTTGTGCCATTTTGTTGCATCCAAGTGGTAAGTATGTTTTCTACATCTTGATTTGCCCTTTCCACGCTACCTTGGCTTTGACTGTGCCTAGGCTTTCCGTGCACAATTTTTAACTCCGGCCACATATCTCGAAGACTTTCTATCATTTTATTGCAAAACTCACGACCATTGTCCGATTGCAGAATGCTAGGAGCTCCAAAAAGCAAAAATATTTCAAGAATACGACAAGCAACTTCCTCAGCGCGTTTGGTTTCTAGAGGCTTTAACACAACAAATTTTGTGAGATGGTCCTGATAGACCATGATGAATTTATAACTGCCATCAGGGTGAGATTGAAAATCAATTAAATCTACCTGACAGCGACTATTTAAATGCTCAGAAAGTATGGGTTTTATAACAACCCCTTTCTTTTCTCTCTTCCTCTTCTGCTGGCATAATTCGCAGTTATCCAAAAAACTTTTTATTTGTGCCTGCGTTATATTTTTGTACTTCTTTTTTAGTTCATTAACCATACGATCTCTTCCTCCATGTCCTATTGCAAGGTGGGTGTCGTAAAGGACATCAAACAAATCATTTCTTGTAATATAAAAGACTACTTCAGAGTCTCTTTCTTTCATCGGTACAATTAATTTTTCAATGCCTTTTACTACAAGTACATGATAATGTTCCAGCAACCAATAATCTCGGGGAACTTTCTTCTCAGTTTCTTTTGCACGTTTCACATCTTCCATTAACCTCACATATTTATCATGTGGTAGTAACGCACTATTCGTCTTCGTTTCTTTTTTATTTATAGAGTCCGTAAACTTTTCATTCATTTTCCTTTTTATTTCACTTCCTTCCATGGTAATACCACTAAATATGGTTAATAATTTTATTATTATTATTGTAACAGCACCAGTTAAAATACAAGTTAACCTTAATTTTGAGGTTATGACAATACGTCATTAGTGCAGCCGTTATTCTATATATTAACCAGTTAAGTATCAAATTACAAAGTATTCTACACTTTAACTACCATAGGTCGGTATTTTATGAAATAACGAGTTATTTCATAGAATATCGGATTACATGCTTTAACGGTAACATATACACAATGTTCCGTATTATTTACACGTTGTTTATATTAATATTAAATGTAAAAAATCTTAAAAATAATTGCAATTATAAAAATGACATAATAAAACTAAATATAATATTTTTCAAAAAAATATATTATGTTCACTGATACCGTCCCCACCATCAATTCTATTTTATTTACTCGCAAACATCAATCCACTTTTATTTTATATATTAAATATTAATGAGGCGCCATGTATTTTCGAGCACTAAAACTAAGAGTGGTTCTAACAATCTGCCAGCTTGCCCCAGAGCAGGTTTAAATATTTAATGGTTAAAAGATTTGTTTCCGATCGTTGCAAGTCCCCTAACATGTATCATGGTGACACAGTGCCGTGTCTCTCCCAGCCCCACCATATAAAACACCCTTACGGAAAAGAAAGGTGCACCCTACTAAACGTACGTCCTGAGTGGAGGAGGGTATCGCGAATTATATTTGACTTTGAGGGAATGTTCAGAGCCTCTCTTTCTCGATTTTTTTTTATGTAGTACCTACGTCGTCAGTATTAACATGTTGACTGGATAGAGAAAAATCGATCGAATTATGCAAATTACATTTTATTGTTATTAAAAGATTTACTAAATTACACTTTGGATTACAGATAAGATAAAATCAACATTATTGCTACATTTATGTACACAAATTCAATACGATTTCCATTTATAATTGAAATATTACTTATCATTATACTTATTAATTATTATTATTTGCCATGCGTTATTCTAATAACGCATGGCAAAATTACTAATCGCTCTTCACAAGAATCTTTTTTATCGAGACTTGCTACATATACTTTATTATCATCAAGTTTAATTTATACTTATAAGACGTATAAATTATCTAGGTTTATCGTAGACATTTATTAAGTTGTACTAATTTTACCAAGAGATCGTATAAGCCTTTTCATGTATGTATTTCATTTCTATTATGTATGTATACCTTATACACCACGAGGAATAAGGCGGAAATATAAATTTACACTTAAAAATACCAAATTTCAGACATTCGTATGTAATAGCTTAATTATGGTAACCTATCACCCATAAAAAGGATTGTCTAGATCGAATGAAATGTATTTTCAAATAAGGAAATAATATTTGATTATTTTAAATGATATGCATTGTAAACTATTTTTCTTATTATTCATCCTCTTTTACATACAATTTGTTCTAATATCAGGCATTTTTTTTTTGGATTTCAATGGTCATGGACAGAAGGAATTTCAATGAATTTTCCATTATTTATCAACTAGACAAATATGCTATATAACTATGATCAAAAAAAAAAAATTTCTAACATTACGACTAAGCTATATTTACTAACTAAATATAGATAACAAGTAAGTAGGTTTGAAGCGTATCAAACGTCTTGGTTCAGTGGTTTCTTCCATAATTGATTTGACAAGTTGACAGGTTGGGATGGACTTTGACCCACCCACAGTATTTCTGACTATGCTTGCAATTTCACTTTTCACTTATGGTACTTGTCGATCTCGTTGAATAACTAAGTTTGGAACATACCACGGTGGAGTATTTCGATATAAATATTACATTTGCTTTCTGTTCCCCAAAGTTGTATACCGTACGTCCATGTAGGCTTTAGTATGGCTTTGTACACAGGAGCTTGTTGCTAATTGATAACTTTGATTTTCCACCTAACATCAAGTAATACTTACTGAGTTGTATTCCAAGTTGTTTTCTTTTAGTAAATGTATGCGTCCGCCAGTTTAACTTCCCGCCAAAGTGCATGTATTTGACGAAATCGGCATGTTTCAATTGTTGGCCATTTAATGTTACTGCAGGACATTCTTTTTTTTGTTGTTGTTATGAATGTTATGTGGCTTGATTTATTTTCATTAGACTTTATTCCCTAATCTTCTTATATTGCATTAATCTTTTGTTGTAAATGTGCTGAGGCCGTATCTGGGTTTCGATGGGAAGATAATACCGCTGTATCATCAGCAAAAGTAGCTAAATTTGTGATTTTGGTCTTAGGCATGTCAACTATATAGCTCTAACAGAATTTCTTCCTCATCAGTAGAGTGAATTGTCTGACCAGCTGATTTCCTAGGAAGATCATTTATTTTGTGAGCATAATGTTGATTCGTTTTAAGTGATATTAACGAAGTCTTTTGTATATTTTTATTCAATTTTAATAAATCAAAAAAACTTCTGAAATTAAAAGTAATATTTATTAGAAAATATAAATTAAACAATTATATTCTTAATATCTAAGAGTATTATTGTTTTCCATTGTAATATTTGTACAGGAACATTAATTTTCCTGCTTCGTCTAACCTAAATTTATGAATGTATGAAATACTCTTTCTACCGAAGCTGATGAAAAGAGAACATCTAAAAAAATGTTTTCCAGGGCACTAACATTGCGTATTATCTCGTTTGAAAACATAACTGCTCAAAAATGTATTATTTTTATAATGGGCAGTAGGCAGTAGCAATCCACTAGTTTTGTACATTTTTGCACTGTGTTGAATGCTTGCCCAATCTCTGTCCTATATGGAAAATTTGGTTACAGTAACTTCCAAAAGATAATGTAAAAAATGATAGGGCGTAAGTGCCTGTTTATATCAGTTTTTCAAATGATATACTTGAAGAATCAATAAATCCAATTTTCCACAAATACTCTTTCTAATTCCTTCCATACTTCTACTGCATCGGATAGGAATGCATTTTTTCTCTATAATTTATCCAGGCCTGTAGCTATAGGCTTTAAAATGTTCAGGTAATCTTCTGCTAATCGTTTCATAACAATGTTGGAAACTTTTAGATATATTGTTGGATCTATTTTTTTTCTTCACATAATTTGAATAATATTCCACATTGATTCACATATCCTGTAAAATAATCTGCCATACTTTTCCATCTAACGTCACTCAAAAGCATGTTTTTCAACCTAAATGTAGTTTTCTCCAACGAAGTGATTATTTCTGACATACTTAATAATTTTTATAACATGTTCATAGATATTTTGTTTTTCTAAATGTTTGCAAAGTTAAATTAGAAAGAGAGCTGAGCATCCTTAAATTATGGCCAGATATCGGCAGTCGGAAGTATATTGCAGGACTGGACTTAAATGTATAATGTAAATCTAAATTGAACACAGTAATAATGATGATATAACTAATATAACTATGACTGTGCCTAGTTTAAAATGATGCTATCACTCATTAGGAGTGATTATAGGGATCGGCATCAGGGGTACATGGCAGGACTGGACTTAAATGAATAACGTAATTCGAAATTAAGTAATACGAGAAAAGCAATACAAGATAAATTTGACGGTGATGATACAGTCACAACTAGGGATCGACAATCAGGGGAACATTGCAGAACTGGACTTTGAATAATGTAATTCGAAATTGGGCACAGTAATAGTGATATCACTATTACTGTGCCCAATTTCGAATTACATTATTCATTTATTTTATATTCTTAAAGGATATATAATGCACTTCCTACTTATTTACGTGCTAAGAAACCACCCTCGCTTATAATTAGATTTACTTTCTTTTAAATATGTATTTTATATTAAAAAAAATGACATGTCTTAATATCTCAAAGATTCGCTTTTATTTAAAGGATCAGGTGTAAGAATATATTTTCAACATGTACCTATACGTCCGTGCAATCATTTTACTGACACTGTTAAGTAAATCACAGCGTGACTTTAAAGTCGTTTTAAACGATGTTCAATGAACTGGTTAATGCTGCCAGATTACATTGCATACACCCACCCACAATCACGTTGTTCGCGCTCCAAGGTGAGCAAATGTTTACCGCATACACGCTATTACATAAATCGTTCAAGTATAGATATAGCAGATCTACATAACTTTTAAGAAGGTTTATAAAGATTTCTTTCTTGATGGCAAGATGTTGACATTACCGGACCGTTAAATTAGGATCAATAATAATTATATTTGTCCAACATTTTAAAGGATAACTGTATTACATGTACATACAAATAATTATTAAAAAGAAAACATTATTTAATTATTTATTACTATACAAAATATCGTCATAGTGGAAATTTGAAACAGCAATCCACATTCTTGTTCCTCCTTCAATAACCTGTGACTATGTGTGAGAAAGTTTTGACAGAACAGGAGATCCAATCCATGACCAGAACGGAGAACTGGCTTGATATATTGAAGAGAAAGTATCAGCTAATGCGTTCACAATATCTTATAGTGTTTCGACCCTTACTTCGCCTAAAGATTTCTTTAGGCTTATTAATAATCGAAGATTCAGTCTTCATATAATAAGATATTATATGCAATAGAAATTAGTGATTTGCACAGACTTCTTATTCTTCTAAATTCATCAAAGAAAAAATTGTTTTTAGTAAATTTTCGACGACGCCTATAATAAAGAGTCAACTTCAAGTAATATCTGATACCGTTCGTAACCATACAGAATATCTTGTACTATCTACCATGGAAGAAGCAAATTTAAAACAAACTGAAATGCTTAATAATAATAACGATCTACGGACACGAAAAGAGAATCATCTAATTTCACATCAATGCTGAAATCAGCATTAGAAAGAACTAAATCTACCTGACGATTATAACAATCATTACATGGTTATGTTGATGAAATTGAAGAGAATTACATAAAAGAGTGAAAGTGCCATATTTAAAGCAGGCGAAGTGTGGTTGTGAAATGAGGTAGATTGAAGTCGCCAAATACACAGGGCAGCTTATCATGAAGAAACTCTTCTAGTGATTCAGAAAATAATTCAAAATCCTGTTGATATAAATTCGGGGGTATATAAATGGGAACTATACATATAGATATTCGCAAAATTATTACACTTGCAAGCATCAACGTCAATCAGAGGAACAAGGAAAGATATCATACTTGTATATACGACCACATAGTCAATTGCATCAGGAGATGCAATAAATACGCCACCACCAAGAGCGATTTATCAAAGAAATTTTGGTTGTCAGACTGGACAATGGTAAACGATGGATGTAGTAATTCTTGGCTAAGTACAGAATCGTCCAACCAACGTTCGATGACTACAATCTAGGCATAAAGAGTTTCACAAGCACTCATAAGGAATATATGCCTTTTAGATCGCAGCATCTGTGTGTTTTGGTAAATGTTAAATGCTTTGGACATGTCTGGTTTAAAGTAGAAAGTATTTTAGGCATACCTCGATTATGTTTATTCTTCAAGTTCGTCTCTGCGTTATATTCAAGTGATAGTTGTAGTTCGGTTTTGACTCTAAAAATCTGAAGTTGCGTCGATGTTCTATCGCGAAAAATAGACAAATTGGAGAATTTGTGGTTTAAGTTCATAATAGGACGCCTATAAATTGCTGCTCGCGAATCAAATTTTCTTAATCTACTAACCTGGACATTCGGGACAGTAATTTGGATATTAAAGTTCGTTGATCAAAGGTACTATCTAAATTAATTTTCTCAGTACTATTGATCCATTTATCGTCGTAACCAAAAATAACAAGTATATTAGGTAGATTTATAATAGAATTAATACCAACGCACTACTGTATATTTATGAATTTTTCGAAGTGATCTAAATTTATACTGTAAAATTATCCAATTTTATTAAGCTATTATTCTGACTTGTTAGGAATGGATTTTTAAATTTACAATTAAGATTTATATCACTGTAACGTTAACTGATTGCACATAAGCATATCGGAAATTGTATTTAATAATATAAACTAATTTAAGTGTCAATCATAGTTCCTTATTTTGCTCTTAATAAGTAAGAGTCTCGCCGAAAAAAGAGTTCATAAATTAACCTCTTATATTTACGCATCATTAGAAATTAATACTACCAAAACAGAATTAGTTGTACAGTATTAGTTTCATCATAATATGGAGTAACGCCTTATTGAAAAATATATTATGTAAACAAAATGCTTTTAAGGTTTCACTTATAGGATATTATTATATACGGCTGTTCAAGTGAATGTTTTTTTTTATATATCCTCAAATCTATGTGAAACTATTACTATTAAAAATACTTCCTTATACTACGTATAAGAAAGTAAAATTAATCTACAAAAAAATATTTTTATTTGTGAAAATTGATTGCAAGTGTAAATATCATTTTGCCTACAAAACTAAATATGTACGTATATCCCATTGGCCCATTTTATTAGCTTCTTTGTCAAGAGAAAAGGAAATCTGGGTTTCAAATTCCATATAACTTGTATAAGTCCTCAAGCTGTAATGCCTTTTTTAATTGATATAATAATATTGACTTCTCACTTTTTTTTGACAGTTGAAGACTTTCTGAAACTAAATATATTTCAAGATGTAAAAAACACGAGAAATATTGTTGTATATCGTGTTACTTTAATTCCTAGTTTTGCATGCATGTATGTGCGTGCATAAATAGATAAATAGAAAAATGCTGAATTTGGTGTTAATGTATTTGACTATGCAGTTATTATAAGTAAACAAATTCCAAGTATTATGAGCGTGCATCTAAACCCAACAAATTCCATAAAAAAACATCACTGGCTATTTAATGGAAGAATGATTACTTAGAAACGAAAACATGAAATCACTGTGTATAAAGAAAAATATCGACCAAGGCTACTCAATCACCAATAAATATCATCTTAATGTTGCACCCATGGGACTATAAAATAATCAGAATCAATTAACTTGATTGTATAATCCGCGAAGTATTCGCAATACATAAACATAAAGAAAAATGTCGAATGTACACACTAATACATACAAAGAGTATTATGCTATTCTCAACGTATACATACGTGAATATGACCTTCTACTGCATAACTTTTACACAATAACATGACATGCATCCAAATAAACATGCTCGATCATCTCGATAAATTTCTAAATGTATCAATTCACATGTCTAATCTTTATGTACTAAACTCTGCATTTATTTAATAATTCTATCAACACTGGACTTTTAATTTATCCGGCAGGAGCAAACTTAATGCCAAAAATGCCTTAGACACGTACAAAATGTTGTAAATGTCAATGTAGTCAATTATTTTATCGTAATAAATCAACATTCAGTGAAAAACCGAAAATAAAATTATACAAAAAAAACGTTAAGCAGAAGAAGATGGAAATTCGGATCACATAACACGAATTCTCACATAATAAATAAATAAATCCAATAAATTTCTAACTGTACAAAATTACGTCCAACCAAATAGAGTTGATACCTCAATACTGTTTGAGATATGAATTGAAATAATGCATTCTGATAAAAAAAAAAAACAGGAAGGGCGCCAAATTTGCATTGCCATTGCTTAACAAGTCAACATATGGAAAACTTATCCTTTTTATATTAATCTAAAAATTTTATTTTACAAATGAAAATAAGTGAATGTAAACCATGCATGTCCATTGAAGTTTGTTTTATTTATAATACAACTGTTGCAACTTGAAAAAAAATTATGAAGCGTTAGATGCCGTATTACTCTTTAATTGATTAATACAGACAATATAAAAAATATGGTTGTCAAATTTAATCCAACATATACTAAATTATCTACGCTTTTTGTTTTCGATTTAAATAACGAACATCCTGAGTAAAATCCATATTACTTCCAGTGTTGACCCATAAGGGCAATTTACTTGAATGTTTTTCATAAAAAGGCTAATACTTTTTTTGCATCTGGGTTATTTTTATTCATAACACCATCCATTTTTAAAGATCGGCATTCTTATTAGAAATAAAAAGATAAGTTTGTTCTGCGTTGTTGTTTCTTTAATTCAAATTGCACGAAAACGTGAACGCACGTTAGTCCATATTATGTAGGTTCATTAAAAATCGTAAAAGGCTCGCTCAAGGTAAGAATGTTGATTGCCGTTTATCTAATATGTTCACAATGAACTTCCATATTAAGATCTAAAAAATCTGTGTGCCTTTTGTTTGTTAAACAACAAAGGAAATTAATCTTGACGCTTCTTTGGTTGTAATATATAAATGATTTGACAATGTGCTACATAATAAATTACAAACCTATTTGGTTTATTGTTTGATTTACTACATTTATTTTAGAGTTTTTGTAAACCTCGCCCAGAACAAATACTTTTTAAATAAATATTTTTTCAATTATTGCATCGTTAATAAAAGTTGCTAAAGATACTATTGAAATATAGGCAACGTGTGCGTAAAATAGTAATTAAATAGATTGTTCTATTAAATCAAAGATATTTTGATCAAATTCTTCGATATGTTGTGTATTAATTCAATATGCGCAACCTTTAATTTAAGTGAAACATACAAGTTCCTCATTTTGGATTTACATGAACAGCTGACTCCAAAAATAAAAAATTACGTGTGGCCACCACACTAGTTTCTTCTACGTATCAGCGTTTCAAATTATAGAATTTTAAGAATTTTTTCATACAAAAATTATTGAAAATCCTATTCTAAGTACTTCTATTCTCCTAATACATTTCTATAGAATGCATACTTTACAAGATATTCGAAAAAAATACTACTCGCTAAAAGTGATACTTTCGGTCCGAATTTCGAAAATTTTTTTATACAAAAGGTATTGAAAATTAAGTTCTAAATACTTTTATACTCGTAACGTACCTGCCTAAAAAGCATAACTTGCGAAATATTCGCAAGAAACTGATTTTCGATAAGAGTAAAAGACCTGTTTCCGGTAAGAATTTCGAAAAACCTTTTTATTAAAATTCTTCGCAAATTTAATTTTGAGTACATATGAATTGTTTATAAATTTGTTTAAACTTAGTAGTTGACGAAATGTTGGCAAAATTCCATTTTTTCACTGAAGTAAACTACTACTTTTGGTCTGCCGCTTTTACTGAAAATCTAATCAGATCTCAAGAGGGAGATTATATTCGTAAATACAACATTTGGAATTGATACCTGTAGCGGTTTGACCGCTATCGTGGTCAGAGAGAGAGAGAGAGTGAGGGAGGGAGGGAGAGAGAGAGAGAGATTTTTTAGAAACCACTTTTTCGGTATCAGGGGACTTCAAAACGTGGACATCTGCAAAAATCTCGAAGTCGAAAATGTTCATTATCACAATACTTCCTTATACTACGTATAAGAAAGTGTTATTTCCGGTTTACCCATTGGCTCAAAAGTTAATAATCTGTTTCGATTAAGATTGCAGGCATAAATGTCTTTAGTGTTGGATGGTTAAGCCCTCTGACACACAATCACATACAGAGTGAGAGGGAAGGTATCATTCGAAAAAGGATTTCTTATAATCAAGGAACCTCAAAACAGATTTGCGAAACACTCGAGGCCGAAAACTATCATTATCACAATATACATATAAGAAAGTAAAATTGGTTGCATCAGCAAACTTAAAAACACATGCCTGTAAGTGTGATACAGTTTTATGATCAGTTCTGTTCATGAAAAATTACAAACTAAAGAAATATACACTGTTGTATTCGAATATCCATGACGTCGGACTGTGATGATGGGTGACGTCATTACTGCGCCAAGAGAGCTACGAATTTTATCTGAGTAAAACAATCATTACATTTAGGTATAGGGTATTTCACATTGAAGAAAAATACTATTCTTTCTCAATGGTATTTAATGATCGTTACCCTAGTTACTTAACGCCGTTGAATATGTTTTCAAATGTTTAAATTCTTGTCGACACCATAATCTACCAGAAATTCCGAGTCACTTTTACTTTCTTATACGTAGTATAAGGAAGTATTCTGATATGAAAATTTTCGACCTCGAGATTTTTGTAGATGTCCACGTTTTGAAGTCCTCTGATACAAAAAAAGTGGTTTTTAAAAAATGTCTATGTGTCTGTCTAATAATTTTGCATTTAGTAGTATAATCCCCCTCTTGAGAACTGATTAGATTTTGAGCAAAATCGGCAGACCGGAAGTAGTAGTTTACTTCAGTGAAAAAATCGAATTTTGCCAATATTTCGTCAAATACTAAGTTTATACAAAATTATAAAGAATTCATATGTACTTAAAATTGAAATTGTGAACAACTTTATTAAAAAAAGTTTTTCGAAATTCCTACCGGAAGTAGGTTTTTTACTCTTATCGAAAATCAGTTTTTTGCAAATATTTTGCTAGTCATGCTTTTTAGACAGGTACGTTACGAGTACAAAAGTATTTTTCTACTCCCATACTTTTTGAAAATATAAACGGTAAAAATGAGGGATAATGACAGTGAAATGTAAAATTTGAGTCCAAGCCTTAGTAACAACAAACAATTTATTACCAGCTAAATTCGCAAAGGTGCATGGAAAATTTTAACCTCAATTTATGAAATGGAATATTCAAAAAATAATGTTTTATTATGGGGTCGTAGAAAAAATAGTGTATGCAACTCGCATTTAATGGCTATTAACACACTCGTATTCATCATCAATTTTCTTCCTCGTGCCTTAATAGCTATCATTAAATGCTCATTTCATAATATACTATTAGAACTTAATTTTCGATACCTTTTGTATAAAAAAAATCAAAATTCAACGAACACTTTTACTCTTACCGAATAACGATTTTTTGCAAATATGTCGTAAATTATGCATTCTATATATATTTATGAAGAGTACAAAAGTATTTAGAGTTGGATTTGGAATATTTTTTGTATAAATGAAATTTCAAAATTCGGGCCGGAAGTAACACTTTTATACTTATAAGAAAGTCGTGTGGTGGCCACACCACATTTTTTGATATGCGATTAGTTGCCGAATTGTAATTTTGAAAAAAGCACATTGTTTGTTGTTGTTTAAAGTAAATTAATTGGTATTTACTTTTAGATATTTCTGATACCGCCCTATCATATTAGGTACCTATATGCCGCATTTTTAGAATATTCTAAATTTATCGGTAAATTAGATGTCTAGCAAATTGTAACATGGGCATGGATTACTTCGCCTTTCTTCTTGTACTTTTAGGTATAATGGAAGCGAGCTATCCTAGGTGGAATATATCATTCTTATTTTAGATGTTAATAATTTAAAAGGTACATGTTTTTCAAAGCGGTGTAGCTCCGATAGGGGCGTCTTAACCTTAATATATATATACATGTTTTTCAAATGTCAAATAAAGTAAATAAATAATAAGTAATTATTAGAAAAACGACAGAAGATTTCTGTGTTAAAATGTCAATAAATTGCTAAAATAGAATATATTACTTACCGACATTTCTTAAACCAGTTTGTGGAAAAGGCGGTACATGCTTAGTATGTGTGACACTTTGAATGTCTCTATATTGTTTACCATTAGTTACTAAAGGAATATTTGCTACAGTTACCGTTCATCAATTTAGATCTAATTTCGCCCAATTTGGCCCAATATGTGTATAATGATAAAACCAACAAGTTTTTAAAATTATTTTGACTGATTATTAGTGGATTTCATGAAATTATAAACGTTTATTTAACTGGAATTTTCTATTTATTCATACTGCCTATTGGAACATGATTTCAATGCAGGAGTATAAAGTTATATTACTTACTTGAATTTCTATTAATTATTTTTTCGCTTTGTATACCTATTAAAGCAAATCTGATCAATCATATAAAATCATTCACGCCCTTAAATACACTTCTATAAATGTATAGTATCCACATATAATACTAAACCTAAGCAAATAAAGGTCTTCAAATTTTATAACTACATCCGTGCAAAGAAATGAATGATACAAAACCTGTTATTAGTATTATCAATGTGTCTTACAATAATAAAATCAATTTTTTCTTTCGTGCAATATTATATAAACAAACTTTATAATCGTCAATCATTTATGATTTGCTATTCGCTGGCCAATTCATTTATCTCAGTTCTTCGATTTATAATTAATTTCTTCAAGATCGCCTGCAAGATGTTTTAGTTTTTTCACTAGTATCCAAGCGTTAACAGTGTTTTTGTATAATGCTTACTTATTCTTGTGTTGGCTGTTTCTAATTCGTATCTATTGTATTCTCAAGATGTGATATTGCGCTATAAAAAAATAGTATGTATATAAGCTTACATGTTTGCTAAGTTGTTTATATATAACGGAGGTGTAATTATCGTCTTTAAAATTTAGATGTTCTTTTTGAGATTTTTTTATACCAAGTTAATTCAGTGGCCAAATTGATAATACATGCCATTCATAAAGAATGGTAACGGTAATCAACTAATAGCGCCATTTTAATTACTTCAAATTTTAGTAAAGGAATAAATTGGATCTAAAATATTGTTTTTTAGTAAAGCTAAAAGAAAATCAATTTTTATTTTAAATTATTAACACATCCTTTTCTGTTAATATTTTGCTATTCCATTTAATTGTGGAAATAACGGTAAATCTTATTTAGAGAAATACGTAATGTCTGATATATTGTTAACGTTAAATGAATGAATCATAACTAAGTTAAACGAACAAAACAATAGAACTCTTAATTATGATTGGATATGTTAACTAAACAAAAACACATCTTTAGCAGATGTCATTTTGAACAGTAACCACTTAGAAAGGACTCCTATAACACAATCCAGTATTTGACCATGTCAAACATAAAATGGGCATTTTGTCATAAATATGAACACTTGCCCTTGATATTTTATTAGATTTCCGAGAGCATACGCATAACTACATAGCTGATAATAGTAATATCATTGTTAAGCAGTACACAAATCCACATTACTTTCGTGTATAAAAAAACACATTATCTACAAAGGGTTAAGGACTATACTTTTTTCATGCTACATTGGTAGGGCAGCGATATCTACAATTTTAACAAAATTATTACTTTAGCTACTACAACATACTAATCTCCATATTCCAAATATTACATTGTATATACCTTAGGAAATAATTAAATAACATTTTTTATAATCGGTAAATTTTTAGAAGAGATGGAGTGGGATATTTTGCCAGATTCCCTCCTCTTGTGGTGTACAAAGAGTACAACAGTTTAAGAAGCTCCCGGCGGAAATTCTGAGCATTTAATTCCCAAATAATGTTACTTTTACACTGTCTTTTTATATTATACAATACCATTTTTTTCAAAAAATTTTCTAAGTAAGGTTATATCGATACTTGACCAACTTCATTGGGGGTGAAAATATTAATTAAAAAATGCTGCTGTTTAAATTTTTTTATTTTAATGCTTCCTACATATTTACAGAAATCAACCTATATTTGAAATTTCCTTAAAAAGGAATATTTTTTGTTTTATGGAATTTATTCTATAACTGGGTTAATTAATTATATTGTTATATATTTATCCTCTGGTTATATTTGAAATAACAAATTAATATATTGTTATATTCTACCCTCTGTTAAAAATTATTAATTAACTTATTAATTAATAATTCATTAAGTTTGCTATGAGTATGATAAAAATGCACTTGTTCTTTATTCTGACAACTTAGGAGTGTCTTAATGATAAAATTCAACTGGTTTCTATGCAAACCCTACAAAAGGAATTACCGACATTTACGTATTGGAGAATAAAAATAGGAAAACAAGATCAGATAATGTGGGCATTGTTCGCGGTTCTCGAATCCATAAAACGTTACCGTCATAGTGACCGCAACGAGCTAGTAGTAACTTCCGCGTGATCGTTTCCGTGTCAAAGCTATTGACATACCCTGCTGTATATATACAGGGTTAGTAAAAAGTCCCGGAACGGTCGAATAACTTTGTTATTTGAAAATTATGATTTCTGAAATTTGGTATGGGGGTATAGTTAATATAAATGCATTTTATGCAATACAGTTAATATTTTTTTCACTTCCGGTTTAAACGTCCAACTTTTTTTTTTAAATGGAACGCCCAGATTTTTTTAACACTTTTGAATGCAAAATAAAAAACTACGTTCAGGAAGTATTAAGATGTTTATTTTTATTCACAAGAAAACAGTTAAAAAATTAAAAAAGTGTCCTAATACAGAAAAATCAAGATACCTGTCTATTCAGGTTGCGATTACAATAATTGTTCAAAATGCTCTCCATTTACAATTTGACAAAAATGTAAACGGTCAGTAAAATTTCTTATTGAATTTTGTATTTGTTCTGGAGTGATGCGATTGGCTTCTTGAACTATTCTCTCTTCCAATAGTTCAAGATTATGGGGACGATTTTTGTACACTTGACATTTCAAGTGACCCCAAAAGAAAAAATCTAATGGCGAGAGATCTGGCGAACGTGCTGACCATTCGATTGCTCCTCTACGTCCGATCCAACGTCCCGGAAAATTTTCATTCAAATAATCGCGGATATTATGGGCAAAATGGGGGGGAGCTCCATCTAGTTGAAACCAAAAATGTGCATTAGGGTGATCACCTATGTTTGCATTTGGAAAGAGGGCCGCAAGTGCTGGAACAACCTCATTTCGCAATAAATTTAAGTAGACGTTGCCAGTTAAATTTCCTCTTATAAAAAATGGTCCTATGATGTTGTTTCCAACAAGACCAGCCCAGACATTCACCTTTTGAGGACGCTGTGTATGGACTTCTTCAATCCAATGCGAATTTTCAATTGACCAGTAGCGACAATTATGTCTGGTCACAGTGCCGTTGAGACAAAACGTTGCCTCATCTGAAAAAATGATGTGATCTAAAACATTAGGCTGCTGCTCGATCAATTCCGTCATTGTTTCGCAAAATTGTAGTCTACGATCTGGATCATCTTCAGTTAACTCATGGACGGTATACATTTTATAGGCTTTCATTCTTGCTGATTTAAGAATATTATGAGCAGATTTTTGAGAGATCTCATGAATTTGACCTAATTCTGTTGTGGACACGTGATGATTTTCTTCCACTGTATAAGTAACACATTCAAACTAGTTTCTTCATCTGTTGCTGTTAATGGACGTCCCCTTCTAGGTAAATCCTTCACCTGACGAAAGACTTAAAACTTTTGTATTGTTCGGCATACCGTACTTTTACTAATGTGACGATCCGGATAAACAGTATTAAACAAAATACGAACCTCTTCAAAAGAACGTTGACGATCACCGTACCCACGCATCATTAATATCTCAATTCGTTCTGATTCAGTAAGTTTTACTGCCATTTTCAAATGTGTCAATGTCTAAAATAAGTAAATTTATAGCGATGCAAAAGTTAAAACGCTTTTAAAATTGTCAAATGTGACGGCAAAAAGAATGCAAACACTAAACAACAACTTTTTTCATAGGTACCTTGATTTTTCTGTATTAGGACACTTTTTTAATTTTTTAACTGTTTTCTTGTGAATAAAAATAAACATCTTAATACTTCCTGAACGTAGTTTTTTATTTTGCATTCAAAAGTGTTAAAAAAATCTGGCGTTCCATTAAAAAAAAAAAAGTTGGACGTATTGCCGATTAAACCGGAAGTGAAAAAAATATTAACTGTATTGCATAAAATGCATTTATATTAACTATACCCCCATACCAAATTTCAGAAATCATAATTTTCAAATAACAAAGTTATTCGACCGTTCCGGGACTTTTTACTAACGCTGTATATAAAGTAATGAGTCGATCTATTTTAAATCTTCACCTCAACAGATGCATAAGAAAAGAGAATACACCTGTGCATCGTATTTTTATTTTTGTTGTCTATTTTTCATTATTTCAATTACGCAAATACATAGGTAACAGCTTTGCTATTATTTACCTTTTCGAAATATACTCGTTACTTGTACTGGCTCATTCGTTCAAGCTAATTTATCATTTTATATTAATGGACGAGATAAGATTTACAACTGATTTCGGTATTGGCATGACGCAAAGCATGGATAAAAGCAATAGGTTTCACTGTGTTCTTTGCTGTTGTCACGATGTCCATTGTTCTTTGGTGTTGGTAGAAATAAAGTAATATAAAGACGTACACTCATACACGCAAATCTACGCAAGATTTACATATATATGCACTTTAAATTTTCTTTAGCAAACTGAGTATTAAATTTAAAATTAATGGCATATGTATGTATGTTTGACTTAAGTATACTTTATTTGGCGAGTTTAAAAATTTAGAACCGTCAGAATATACCTTTTAATTATAATTTTATCAACGGACACCACTGTGTGTTTATGAAATTAATTTCACAGTTAGCGTGCAAATAAAGATTTCTTAAAGATTGATTCTCATGCACACAACGCTCCTCAATTTTAGCTCAATTTTATTATCAAGATTCAATAATATAATCTAGACAAGTGATATTCTATGCACAAGAAACTGGAATGGAAACTAGCATATAGTAGCCGTTTGAGTTGTAGACACTATAAAAACCCGTTTCAGTTAATAGTAATATATAGTTCAATGAATTAAAACAATCCGCCAACAGAAAACACAGGAATATATAAGGACGATACATTTAATCTTTACATTTATTTTCCTTAAAATTTTTACAGAACTTAAAAATCAGTCAACAGAAATATATTTAATAATAAATGCTAATTTAATTTGTAACAGTTGAAAAATATTTTTAATATAGAGATTAACTGTTTATTAAGTATTCTTACGTGTTGTGTTGTCTTCTTATTTTTTAAAAGTATAATTGTTAAAGTCAAAATTTTGGTTAAGGAACAGTGGCCTACGTTCCTTAACACTAGTGCATTTATTCAATTCATTCATTGTTTGATTTCAATAAAGTTTTCTGGAGCATAATTCTGAATATACCGACGTAATTATTAATTTACCACAGTCATTAACGGCATTTTAATTGGTTTGTTAATTAAATATTTGGAAATACATTATATTCAAGTACCGCTGATTTTAAACTAAGGAATGGAATGAGTCATTCAGACAGATAAAAAAGTATTTATTACTTCTGAATTCCTTCTATACACTTCTTATTCTTTCATTTATTTCTTTTTTCTGTTCCCATATTTAAAATGCGTATTATCGTATATGTTTTCACGTCGCTAAGAGACCTTTTAAATACACAGTGACACACTGTGACTTCGTCAATTTTAGTCCTTGACTGAAGTTAACAACAAGAATTTTAGTCATGAACTGAAGTTTGCTCTAGGTTTTTTAATTGCACCGACCAATTGAAACTCAAAATCAAGCTGGTTGACACTTGTCATCAATATGTCAAAATAACCCGATGTGATGCGACAATAAGCAAGTAATTTTACGTTAAAACAAGTTATAACGGCAACCCAATTGAACGGGCCATACAGATATTCCGCCGTTTGGAGAATTGACCAATCACAGTCACTTGAAGTTTGATAAGATACAGGTGGGCAATATCGTAGCATGAATTAAGAACACATAAAGTTATAATCTTCTCAAATGACACAGATACTATTAATTAGCGAAATTGAATCAACAGTAAGATTCAAACTACGTATCAAAGGTTTGCAGGACCTGTATGCTAGCAACTACACCACGGCGGAGATGAAAGTCTAATGGGCAGATAATAATTTTCAATGTTTCTTTTCTAACATCAATGAGTTTAAAAAGATTCATATTACATCTCCGTCGTAGTGTAGTTGGTAGCACGCACGTCCGCAGATTATAATTCTGTCGCACTCAGAAAAATGTTTTATCTAATGAATTTCAGCATCGTTTAATTGCGAATAAAGACAGAATATGGCATTTTTTTTTAAATCAACATCATTATGTAATACCATATATCATTCTGATAATACTGTACAGACCTAATCGCCATCCGACCATAACGAAACAATAAAAAGGACGTACGTAGTCGCAATGCTCCGGATAACAAACCTGAAAGATTACTATTGCAATTCCTTCTTGTCGTGCACGATTATAAATAATTGTAACGTTTTATAAAAGGCAATGCGAAAAATAAATGGAAAGTCGCTGTACGTATATACGTACAACATATGTATGTACCATATCCATGCACATATTAAGACTGGTCTTGGCCTACGCGATGTTGTCCATTACCTTCAGTTTTACTTCTAGAACTCGCTTTATTATATATTATCTACTGCACTTTCTTAGAAATCATGTATGTATGATGGTACACTATTACCGTCATAATTAATATAATTAAATGCAGTCTTTTTCAGGGCATTGTGTGTGTTGTGTGATGCACGTGTACTGCGACAAATGAATCGAAAACAAAACTTTAGCAAACCTTGTCTTCCTTCAGTTTGAAAAGAGCTTGCGTTTGAAAGTTGTCGATTATTATGAAATCCACAATGCGTAGGCACTACATCTTATTAAACCTTTATTACTTCGGTTTAACAGTTGCGTAATGTTGATGTATAAATTTACAATTTATCTCAAACTATAAATACATGTAATCTCTAATTGGAATTATTGTTCGATTTAGTATATCTGAGGCCGCGTGAATACATTTTAATTCAAACAGTTCAAGTTGTTTTTGTGTTAGTAATTATATGTAATAAAATGTATGTAAATGTCCATAAGAATTGTATTTTTAATGACTTGATATAATTTATGAAAAACCGAGTACTACGATCAGAAATTGATAAGTGTGCTGCATTGTGTTCCTGAAATTACAATTCCGTTTCTCTTTGTTATTAAATAATATTTTGTCGTAGAATGCTGGTTGTTGGTGATACATCAATTAAAAGTTGTTAAAAAAGGGTGTGTTAGTTTCATCATCATGACAATCTATTGTATTACAACAGACTTTTATTAGTATTATGTTGCATAATTTATCACTTGAGAAATTCTGATAAATTTTGCAAAGTATGCTAACACTTTAACGGCACAATGTTGGTCGACTACTTTTGATACTGAAATTGCAGTTCGGATCGGCGGTATTACAACGCCATCTATTAATCGTGTAATACCTCTTACATATATATGTATAGCACTATGAAGCTCCCTATATGCAGTTTTCAAAATCGTCAGGCACAAATGAATAGCACAACAGTATACACCGGCATTGATTTTAAATCCAGACGGTTTTCGAGCAAGGACAAATATACAGTTCCATGTTACTTTGGACAAACTTAACAAACATTCAACATGTTCATGCATAGGTAGCATGAAGATTTAACCTCAAGTTTGCAAATTAATGTCACATTTAGTAATAACGCTATTTTTAAAATCACGAATATTTGATTCAAAAAGATTAATATTTTTAAACCAAATATGCACTCTAAAGTTAGACTAAATTTTGGCAATATCTACACTTCTTTGTTATATTACATTAACGATTTTATCAAATATACCGTAGTCGACATATTTTAATTTCTGATACGAAAGTAGAAAGAAGAAAAGAGCGCGACGAAATAAACTAAAGATAAACATAAGCGAGGCTGCCAAGACTCGACAAACCTTTCCTATGAAATGTAAGGCGTGAGGGTCCCCGCTACTGCGTTGCTCTCCCACCACTGTTAGCAAGCAGGCATGGCTGCATATTATAAGGTCATTTGCATGGGATAGAAGTGTAAACCGAAATTAAAATATGACGACTATGGTATATGTATACAGTACAGTATTTTTATAGCACTGGACTTACGTCATCTGTGACTTAAAATCCGGGACAATAGAAATTATTCAAAAAAAAATTAGGATGTAAAATTGTAGTGATATTAATATTAGTAGGTATTGAAATTTACATAATTTTTTTTAGAAGTTACTTGACACCCACGTACTGTCATTATTGCGTTTTACTAGTTTCGTAATTTGTAGTTTGTTTAGAATTATATACTACAAATTTAACATTATTTCTGATAATAATGCAAACAAAAGCAATCTCTATGCCTTGGGAATTATCAAGATATAATTGCAAGCATAACCTACCCTGCAGCTTTTACTTATTTCTGTAAATTCATCGCTGCACTAAGTAGATAATATTTTGCTCGAGTGATTGTATTTAAATAATTCTGTACTATAGTAATTATTTTATATAATTATAATTATATGACTTTATACATATCGATGCTAGTTAGTTATAATATCACTTCGGATATTAAATCGGCAATGATTTTACTTTTTCACACAGTCGAGTTATCGCAACATAAATATTCCAAATAATGTCAAACTTTCAAACATACCCATAAATAACCAGTTCGTCAAAGCAGTATGTCATAATTTCATATGGCATAAGTCTACTGCTATGTAAATTAAAGTATAGTGATGTCGTTTTACATTTATTTGATGTTTGCAACAAGGCAAGAGGCATTTGCTTGAAAAAAAAGAGGCGTCATTTATATCGTCATGTTTCACATTAGTGTATAAAAACATATGATATGTGGGTTATGATAGAAATAATATAATTTGATAGTCACAATAGAGTAATGTTTGTAATTTTTTTCCGCATTCCCATTTATAATATTTCGTGATATTAAATCGGCAACTTCTTGCTTCATTTCTTCTGCCGCCAGAATCGTGCATAAATATTTAATTATGCTTACATGTAACTATGACATTGCCAATGTGATGAAATAGATTAATAACCTGAAATTTTTAATTTATATTCTGTTAATATTGATTCGTTTATGTAGATAATGTTCTAAATCAATCGTTGAACTGCGAATATGGGATCTTAATGTCAAATTGAACAATTAAAAAAAAATTGTGGAATGTAAATTTCGCTAAAATGCTTGTGGCCGATCAGAAAATTAATTACTGGCACCTTATATTAAAAAATAGCGAACGAAGCCAGCCATCTCTAAAATTAATTTCAACAACTCTTTTAAAATTTACCCGTATTGTTAAGTTTTCTAGATCTAAATGTATTATGTGGTTCAATTTTGTATTTTAGGTGCTTTGAATTGCATAGCCTAGAAGGAGCGTTTCTTATTAGAGTACTAAAGTATGATGATATTCCGGAATACATGAAAACACTAACTGTAAAGAAAATAGTCTGTAATGTAGTATTGCTGCTCACGAAGCAATTGAGCGAAGTCGCTTGGAATATGCTTCAATTAATGGGTTTTGCATCAGAATAATTTGTTTTCCCCGTTTTGGGTTACTTGATAAGACACTAGGCAAACTGCACCATGCGATTTCTTTTTGTTTTTCTTAATTTAGTATATGCTTGTTACTCACTTTGTATATACATTGAAATTGCCCTTCGCGGACACCCCTCTTACACGGACACCTTCCTTGGACGGACAGTTTCTCATGGTCCCGACCGACTCTCATATAATTTGCATTGTGGTAACTCCCTCTTGAAAGGACATTCTCTTAAACGGGCACGGACACAAGGAAATGTTCTCATAAACGGACAAAAAACAAATTATAACAGAGTAGTTGCAAGATCTAGATTGGAAAATGGCAAAAAAAAAAGAAACATTTTGTTATTTTTAGACAATGCGGGATCTCATCCAAAAGACGTCCGATTAAAAAATATGAAAATCTTGCTTCTGACTCCTAACTGTACATCAGCTTGTCAACCACTAGACCAGGAGACTATAAAACATTCCAAAACTTATTGCCTAAAGTATAATACTAAAATACCTGCTAGTAAACATTGAAACCGCTGGTATAGCTATTGAGTTAATTAAGAAAATTACGCCATTGGATTCAAAATATGCAAAGTGAAAACCAGTTAACTGGGGCAGTTACATCTGGTCCAGAAGATGACTTTGTTGAAATTGACTGATAATGAAAACTTTATAGATATTTATATATGGGAAGAAATAATCATTATTGATCATTAGGTCTATTTCTTCTTGAATCTACTGCTGATCAGATAAAATAATGATGGCGAGCTAGAATTAGGAATATTTTACGTAACCATTTAGATACAGTGGCCTTAATATCTCTATATTTAGAAGAAAGAGAAATATGTTCCATTTACAGGAATTTATTCATTGGCACATTGGCACAAATTCATTAATGCTTTTTGGGTTTCGCTTTTGATTTCTCCTTGAATATTCTTGTTTATATAATAATCAAATTCTTCTACAAAGTCTATGACCTGGCAACAATATAATAATTAATATCAATTGCATTGTTATATATTTTTTAAAAAATGTATACTAATCTGTTTATTTGGTTCCACCAAATAATGACATTTAAGGAGCGACATCTCCGATCTAGATGCTTTTTATATGTTGTCACCTCAAACCAAGGGATGGCTTGCAAATCTCACATCAACGACATACATATTTGATGTAGTGCCGAATGGTCCTACGAGAAAATAAAATATTATAAAAAAAAGACAAAATTTACGAGATATCTGTCCCCTTGAGAAATTTCAATTGCTTGAGAACCCCCAACTTTTCTCCAGATAGCATGCTTTTAAAATTGGTCAATTTCTAATAGGATCCCAACATCTCGTAAATATATAAATGGATATTAGGTAAATGCCGCCGCACGCTTTTGTATAACGCCCCTAAACAAGGAAAACCAGATATACATATTTATTTATATAAAACTTTGTCGATTGCAAATAGGATAATTATATTTAACCTTGTTATACTTGTTATTAATTTGTTCCCAATTGAAAATCAAAAGTTACTAATTTATGTTTTACATTGCACAATAATATATCGCGCCGGCAATATTTATCTGTGCACTTGTAAATTATGCAAAATGCAATAAATATTTCCTAATTAAGAAATAAAAACAACTGGAAATTTTACAGATGAATACACATACAGATATACAATATAGTTTTCCTTTTTTGCATACATGTAATAAAATTGCCCTAAAATATTGGATCCTCTTTATCTCAAAAGATAACGATCTTAGTGACATATAAAATTAGAAATGTAAAACACATTTGTTTATTTCTTTCTGTAGTTTATAGTAAACTGCGATTTGAGTGAAACGTAAATAACTTGTATGTTTCTGTTTATTGCGGCAACAGATACATTTTACATGTTGTTAATTATGATAACGTTTAAACCTTATGTATACATTTAGTGATTTATGTTCATTAGTTTGCATTTGCTTTGTGAGTATATGGTAAAACAGATTGTTAGTTTTAATGTCCTTTTTCAGCTTAATAACAAAAATCCGTAACCTATTAATGTTATTTATAATTTTCGTAGAACTGAAGCTGTTGATTGCTACATCAAGTACAATTTCGAAATCGCTGTTTTAATTTTTTTAGCTCAACAGCGCAAAACTATTTAACGTAATGAATTATGTCATTGCACCAATCTTTGAAAATATATATATGTTCCATCTCAGATTTCAACAGTCTCCAAGCACACACGAACAAGTAACATTGGATGAAAAGTTCGATGATCAGTTTAAAAGCGTTGGTTTCAGATATAACTATTTTTCGAACTATTTTTCATATACTAAGAAATATGTTGAATTTTAAATATAATTGTAAATGTAAAAAGTTATTATACGCGGAAAAGTACAAGATGCGTTCAAATTTAAGGAAATTTGGCACTCCTTTGCTAAGGCAGAGGTAGGCTTGCGACCATAACTTCCGGTTGAACAGTTTTCCAAGTGCTTTTTAGTCATAAGAAACAATTTATAGGAACAAACAGTTTGTCCGTCCGTTGTGAAATCGATAACAACACTAGCCGAGACGATTTTTATAACTGACTTAACCGTCCATAATTTTAATATTTTGCATTGTTTTCAGTATAAAAACTGTATTCTATAACCCTATGTTTTTTAAAATAAAATTTATATCTGTTTTAACTAAGAAAACGTAAAATTTAAAATTAAAAAAGTGCTGTAACAAGTTCGAGCATGTCCGCGGCTATACCGTGAAGGGCAGCGGCAACTACAAAGGATATGACGTCAAGCATTACAGAGAGAACTAGAGAATTCTAATATATTAGTCATCGCGGAATATACTAAAATGGAATCTTCTGGAATCGATACGTGCATATATGAAGGTTGCAGCCGGCGTAGTGATTCATTAATTGTTTTTAGTTGTTGACGCGATATGGCAAGAGACAAAGGAAATGTCACTGATTTGTCACTTAGTTAAGAAAGTTAAAAGCGCTATTCCACAAGTTGTGTTGCATGTGATTTTCAAGAATGGAAAACCGTGCAAGAGGCTGCAAAAATTCTCTGGACCGTTTTTGTTATGTTTGTGGATTGTATGTCACAAAATCGCAAAAGATGTTACGAGGGTGGTCCGATAAATACTTAGCCTACAAAAGAATAACAAAAATTTTGGAAAAGTGGCGATTTATTTTTCAACATAATCTCCTCTGAGTTCGATACACTTGATCCAGCGAAGCTCCAACTTCTTTAACCCGCCTGAAAAACTTTTCTTCGCCAAATGGGGCCGTTTTTTCTGCAATTCCGCGTCGAATTGGCCCAATAATTCGGCATAGTAGAGCCCTATGATCGTTTTGCCCTTCTCCAGGTAGTCGATGTAGATCACACCTTCTGAATCCCATAAAACGGTGGCCATCACCTTTCCGGCCGATCGGACAGTCTTCGCCTTCTTCGGAGCACGTTCCCCGGATAAAGTCCACCGTTTCGGCTGTTTCTTTGTCTCTGGTGTGTACCAGAGTACCCATGTTTCGTCGACGGTCACGAAACGACGCAGAAAGTCCTTCGGATTGCGCCTAAACTTCGTGAAACACTGCTCTGAAGTGGTCTCACGGTTGCGCTTGTTGTCCGGAGTGAGTAAACGAGGCACCCATCGCGCCGACAGCTTTCTGAAGCCCAGTAATTCATGCAGGATATGCCCCACGCGGTCTTTTGAGATGCCTACCGTCTCAGCTATCTCGCGCACCTTCAATCGGCGGTCTGCCAATACGAGATCATGGATTTTCGTTACGTTACCCTCTGTGGTAGCCGTCTTCTGGGCACCTGGGCGTGGCTCATCAAAAACCGACGTGCGACCACGTTTAAACTCGTTAAACCAATTTTTGATGGTCGCCATCGATGGAGAAGAGTCACCGTACACAGCATTCAAGCGTTCTTTGATTTCGATGCGCGATTTCCCTTCCAAAAACAAGAATCGAATCACTGACCGATATTGTTCTTTTTCCATTTTTCTCAAATATGAGGACACACTGGCTTCCACACGCGGTCAAAACAAATATACGCGTCCGATTTTAGTAGTAACTGTCTACGAGAATGTTCTAAGCGATAAAATATTGCTTTTGCGATAGTGGTGCTATCGGGCGGTGAGGCTAGGTAGTTGTCGGACCGCCCTCGTATGAACAATATTTTCGCTTCAGAATTAAAAATCAAGACAAAACAGGGATACCATATGTATACTGTATTTCGTGTTATGTCAAATTAACTCAGTCGAACAAAATCAAGAATTCTTCTAAAATCTTATCAGAAAGGCCAACGATTTGGCGTGAACCAACAATTTTTACAAGACTTCTGTCTTGTAAAAATTGAACTGTTTTCAAAAAAAGAAAACACAAAGTAATGTATTCAGACATTCCATCTGTAAGCAAACTGTTGAAAAGAACTAATTGTGAGCTTCCAACTCCAATGCATTCAAATTCTTTTGCAAATTCCACGGACTACAAAGATATAAACGATGTTTTGAATGTGTTATTTTCAAGTGATCTGACGTATGTTCCTTCTGACGAACCAGATATCATTACTCAATCAGATCTGAATGATTTGATATAGGCTTTGGGTTTAACCAAAGAAAAATCACAAATATTGGGATCTGGATTTAAAAAAAATGGAATCTCTTACATTCCACTACAAGAATCTCTGTATTGAAGAATCGTCACGAAAAATTCAGTTCGTTTTACAGTGTTAAAAGAAATTTCTGTTCCTGTACTGATAAATAATAATAATAATAATAGAATTTATTGGCAGAAGATATAACATAAAACATATAACATACAGACACTTACTGTACTTAAGTAAATACTTCGCCATTTAGACTAAATCGCCTAGTTATACAGTGATAACGTTGGCGTTCTACCTTTAGCCTAACAGAAACAAAAGAAATAAGAATAGGTAATTAAAGAAAAAAAAATATAAATACATATATGTATACATAAGTATATGCATGTAAAAAAACCAAATTCAATGTTGAAAACAGACACGACATTAGCAGCGCAAAAGTGTTTTACAGCTATATGAGTAGTTTTTAATAACAGGATAGAGCAGCGTCACTGTTTCTCAAGCAGTGCACTCTTGAGGCGCTTACGGGTTGTGTATGGACCATGGTGGCCAGAAACAGCCGGTAACACAACATTGTTAACCACGTTAGCTACATTATAGGAAAAACTACGTTTCAAAATTTCACGATTGTGCCTCGGTATTGTAAGAAGATGTTTTAGCCTAATATTTATCCCATGCTGTTGATGTCTATATTTAAGCTTATTATACAAATATGCAGGTTCCTTTGTCTGTAATATTTTTAAGTAGAAGATAGAACTGTGAAGCAACCGCCTATTCATCATGTTCAGTGTGACCGTCTCCCGCAATTTGTCCGTTACCCCACGCCTACCCCTCATACATGGGCCATAGACAACATCCGAATAAGTAAAGTGTGACACCACTCACAAATCAACTTTTGTATGAAATGAGTATTGAATATAACCCTGTAGAATGGCGATTGCTGAATGGACTCGTCGAAAACAAGTCTCAAAGTCGTTTTACTTAATAATGATAACTTGAAACCATCAATTCCAATGGCTCATTCTATAAACAAAAGAAACGTATGACAGACAGTATATCAACAATATTAAATCTCATTTAATAATCAGATAATCTATGGCAAATCTGTGGTGATCTTAAGGTTATTTCGTTATTACTTGGACTGCAATGAGGGTTTACCAAATATTGTTATTTTTTGTGTCTGTGGGATAGCAGAGCAGTTCATCATCATTACCTAATAAAAGAATTGGAGCCACGGACCAACCAGCATTGTTCCTGGAGAATTTAATATAAAATTTGAGCTGTAAATGGATTCTAATTTTGTGATTCTACCCCCTCTACACATTACATTAGGATTAATTAAACAAATTATCAGAGCACTAGAGAAAGAAGGCAAATGTTTTAAATACTTGATAGATAAGATAAGTCTCCAAAGCTGTCTGCTGCGAAAGTTTGCAAAGGAATATATGTTGGTCCACAAAATAGAAAGCTGTTCGATAATTAATATTTTATACGTACCATGGATGATTTAGAGCTGGCAGCATGGACTTCTTTTATTTTCTGGGAAATCAAAGAGTGAAAACTATCAAGATATCGTGGTTAATTTATTAGAAAACTAAAAATGTCGAATGTCGCTCAAAGTTCATTTTTTGCATTCACATTGGATTCCTTCCCTGCTAATTTAGGAAAGATGACTGATGAACAGGGACAAAGGTTCCATCAAGAGATAGCAGAAATGGAGAAACGATATCAAGGTAGGTGGGATCCCGTCGTGATGGGAGATTTTTGCTGGTTCTCATTAGATAAGGCAACAGGCAACATAAACGGAACAATTCTTCATTGTGTGCAGTGTTTTTGTATTCTTGATACTAATTAAACATTCACGTATTTGTTATGTCAAGATTTTCATACTTATCTATTTCTTTTTACAACTTCTGTTATCTACTAGCTGAGTTTGATTATAACTAAAACTAGACGTGTTGGAAAGATTTGGTTTTTGGTTATGCCTTCAGTTAAAGATCTGTACACCCATTTTTACAACAGTCACTTAAGTGTAGGTATGTAATTCTACAAATTGACGCCATATACGCGGACATATCTAAAACATTTGACTGCATTAACTATTATTTGCTGCTGAGTAAGCTACAGTCATTTAGTTTCAGTAATTGTAATGCAATTATTTTTGTCTTATATAGTATGTTACCTATACAACGATTGCATTTCACAGTTTTTCCATGCGACTTCAGGGGTTCCATAAGGATCAGATCTGAGCTCCCTGTTGCTTCTGACATTTATTAACGATCTGATCGAATGAATTGACTGAAACAAGTATCATCGGATACTGATTATTTGGACTTACAAAATCAAATACTTAATTTACAAACGCATAGAACTTAATATTGAAGAATTGTTCGGAAATCTTTTAAGATTTCCGATTTGCTTTTAGTACACAATACAAAATTATTAAATTTGAAATGATGAAATTTATACATTTTCGATGGCATGCTTACAAGTAAGACATTTTTATTGTATAACTGGATAAGTAATTAACATGGATTTAAAAACAAGCTCTCGTGTGTGGAAAAAGTTTGATTTTTACAGGTGTTCCAATTAGCGCTCACGTTTGTCGGTAGAACTTAAAAGAAACGGCTCTTTTCTTATCTGCACATTAATGCAAAGCGTAGGTACGTGAAGCAAACGGTCGGATATTACAATGTCAAATAGATTTTTTCTCTTGAATGGTGCCTTTCTCTTTCATTGTTTACCTCTCTTGTTCCACCTTGGCGGGCGATCCGTATTTTTATTACGAGATCAGAATGGGAATCATCTAAATTAAATACGACGACTTAACTAAATGTCATTCTTTAAATATGTAAGAGATGATGCACACCTATAGTCTGAACTATTTATTTTCCACATTCATTGATGAAAATTACATTTAGGTGCAACGAAATTAGTCGATTTGTTTATTATAATTATTTTTGACAACTGTAAACCTTTTTTTAAATCATCATATCTATTTATTAATTGACGCGTATAGCTGAAATCCATTTTCAAAAGAATACCGGCTGTCTCAGAATTGCCTGTACAAGTAATATCTCCTTTATTTAAGTGGATACAATAATGATGTAAAAACTATTATAAATGACATTAAAAACTTTTTCAGATTTCGCAGCTCTGCCCCTTTCTTTTGAAATTGCGTCAAAACTTACTTTCTTTGCAAACTATTGCAAGTAATATTTCAAATGCAGTGATACTGGTACTTTCTGTCAAATTAGACATTGACACATTTAATTACAAAAAGTGGAATGAGTACTTTGTGAAAATCACGAACAACAATACAGTGAAGATAATACTTTAATACGACTTAGAACATTCAAATTCAATAGAGAATAAACACAGACAGCTCGAATAATAGCTGGTGTAATATTACGAAAGCCATACGCATTCAAGTTTATAAGTGATCCAATTTTAAAGATTATTCTGCATGAGTTAGTCCCACTAAAAAATCTAGAAATATAAATTCGGGAGACCGAGCCGAAACTCCGGCAAAATATCCTTGCCTTCATAAAAATGCAGACCAATTATACAGCTACTGAATGACCCACACCTTACATAAATAATAATTAAAAAAATTATATTGATTAATCAGTGAATGCAAACGAAATTACTAGTGAAAATATATTGCCACTGCTCAGCGAGACATGGACGCGTTTCGATCTTGTTGGTTCTCCTCGGCATGCCGTACGCTTAGCAATAGCAATCTCATATATTTATCGTATATATACTAAGTCTGAAATTAGATCAACACCTGTTTATATAATTAAGAATTTTCAAATTATACACCAGTACAATACGCCGACATTCATTTTAATATCAAATTTGAAATTAAGTGTGTCAGCTTATTATGCATCGCTGTGTTTGGACTGATGTCTACAATCGTTTTTATGGTCGTTTTTATGGTGGTTGATACGAAAAGGCAAAATCTGGAGGCATTTTTGATGTTTTTGTTTCTTCATTGTATCTACTCAAATAGCGGAGATATTACTTGTATTGGAAATTCTGGGACACCGGTATAGTAAATGTTAAATATACAATAAATTTTATTAATATAAACTACTACCAACGCAAACAATAAGAAATCGTTTCCTTGCGTCTGACTTTATATACCTGGAGATATTTGATTTATCCGATGACCATCCAGTAGACTAGATTTGAGATATTGTAAAAAAAGGCATATTGCTGCACGAAATATGTCATCCAGAAAACGCTTTATGTTTATACAGTCAAACATTTTTAGGTGTTGGCGGGAATCACTCACATTATCTAATTTTTTTTTCTAGATTTATTTCTAGAAAATTTCCCTAAAATTGAGTACTTGTGTGTTTTTCCTGTACTAAAGCTGCAGCATGTTATATTCTTCCAACAAGATCACATCAAAATGCTTTCAAATAAGTACTTGTTAACAAAAGTACTGAAACCAAAAATTACATTAAATAATTTAGTATTATTTCAAAAAATATTCGTTAATTGTTTGGAACAGTGTATATTAAATTTAATTTATATCTTGAAGTACATAGGTACAATTTAATACCTATATCACAAAGCATACTTGACATCTTTAACTCTTTACTTAACATTCTTTCCTGCAAGTGCACTACAAACTCAAGACGTCTTTTGCTATCAGCTCTAGAAATTCTTCGAAAAGGTTTAAAAATACAGCTAATGCAGACGAATTTTCTTTGTCCGCCGAGAATGATCGTACAGAAGAAAAAACCAACGAAAATCGAACGGTGCGCGGTACTTAATCTTCAAAGGCGAGGAGATTTTTTTTCCTTGTTTCTATAAAAAAAACAACGACACGCGCGCTCGCACAGGACTATCATTAACATAAGTCATATATGTTTAGATATCATCATAAACGTACCTCTCTATTGTAAAATAAACATATATCTAAAAACGACGGTCCCGAAACGTAAACTTCCACGTTTTATTTACTATACTTACTGTTAGACCTTTTAGTTTAACCCGTGGTGGTCTTTTCGACTGGTCGTCGTCACAAGGCAGTAGTAGAACGAGCGCGCTGAAAAAGCGAATGAACCTATTCTAATTATAACGTAGTTGTAATTTTATACTTGTATGTATTAAATGTGAAGATATGTTCCGATATTATTGCGTTGCTAACATACACATAAATAAATATATCAAGTAAATTACCGGGAAGTTGAACAAACTCTTCATTGAAATAATGGTGGCCCTTAATCTTCTTGTTGTCTACATTTCGAGCTTTCTAAAACAACAGATTATTAAAATTGAATTTTATTTAAGAATGATATTAGTTTGAATATTATTTTTTTCGTTAAAAAATTTTTTTATTTTGCTATATATCGTCTCAGAATAAGAAAATGAAGTAAGCAACTCGATATGACATTTAAGAAATTGAGAATGTAATTTGTCAATAGTTTTAAATTTTATTAATTGTTCTGAAAGTATCGATTATCCGAACTAATTGAGACCAAGAACATTTCAATAAACGATTTTTTCGAATAATTCTGATAGAAAACTGAGGAAAATATGTGAGTACATACATTTCTATTGTTTACAGAAATTATTGTACATCATTTGTTTAGTTAAAATCCTAACCTAGCACCAGCTATTTTGAAAAGTAATCACTTCATTTGAATCGGGATAACTCTTCTTGTCGTTCATGCCTAGACGATACTATTTCTAATGCAGTAAAAGCCTCTTCCCTGATTGGCTCATTTTGTGTTGGTTCTTCATCTTCATCACTGTCGCTAGTTTCAGAATCCTGTGTTTTTTCTAGTACACTATACTAATTTTTGCCTTCGTTTAAAGTTTGAAAGCCAGACTTGCAGCGATTCTGCCTGGCGATTGTGGTTGAACACTAATGACAGCTATCAGTGTGTAATCACAATTGTGCATCATCTTTGTCGCAATTTTCAAATCCCCAAATGGATGTATATATTTCCACAATTTCATTTACGTCTTCTTCCATTTTGCCATCTATACATCCTATTATTACTTCGTTCCAAGCATATTGAAGATTTTCTTGTGTTAAACAATTATTGTAATTCGCTCATCGCTGACTTTAAATCCAGGAGCCACTGATTTTCGTTGAGAAGCCAGAGATTTACAAAGCAGTGACCAGTTTAAATCTGTTTCATTGGTATTGTTCACGAGATCTGGATAATAGCCTTTCCTTGTTTAGAGATTCAAAAAATATTGCTTTAAAATTTTCAGCTGCCGGAACAGCCCCAGATAGAGTTTTTCCTTGAATTTTCAATTCTCCTATACTTATGAGATTTAAACTTCTTTAATCTTCCAGTACTTGGAACTGGACCGTTTCTTATTCCTTTCTAGTGCTCTTTCGCACAATAAAGGACCAGAAATAGATTCTCCCTGACTGCTTGTTAGAACGAAACATAAATAAACCGCATCTTCTAAATTTTTACCTTGAGACTTTTTATGGTCTTCTCTTCGATATTTCTGTGCTATCAAACCTAGATGCAAAATTCAAACTTTGTTGATTGTTACTATCGGACACTGGGGATTTTCCGATATTGGAAGCTTTTGCAAGGAATGGTATGGTTTCGCCTTTTTCTATTCAATTTATTATATTAACCTTGGTTTCAACAGATAAAACATTTCGATTCCTTCTCCCTGTAGTGAACATGTTTATCAGTTGCAAGGTAACTACACAATGTACATAAACTGCACAACAGGTCTTCACCAATACTCTATAATAACTAATTTATGAAAACAATACACTCAACGCGCGCATAAATTCTCTCACCTCACAATATGTTAGGTAGGAGAATCTATGACGTTTGGATAATTCTACTGTATTAAGAAAATAATTGTACAAAAGTGTCTTTTCAGATTAATATGTGAAATCTTCCCGAAATTAGGACTGAATGCAATATTTTACATAACTTATTTTGGTAAACTGAAGCATATATATATTTCATGAATTTTTGGTCTCTTCTGCATGAATGATATGCTGCATTGTCCCTAACTATTACAGCTTTATCTGGTAACTTTTTGACAAATTCATAACATTCTCGAAATTTTGAATGCCTGCACAATCATCCATTAGATCTAAGTTCGTCTGTAGTTTTATATTTTTTAATTATGCGATATGAAGTTGATTTGACCAGACCTGTAACACATTCTTTACAATGTATAGTCGTTGAAACAATACCTAGGTATATCTTATTTAGTGTTTTGAAGTATTTATTACAAGTACTGTTGTACCCATTTCTGAATTTTGTAGCGTTAACAATTAATAAGTTATTAAAACTGTATATTCTTCGTCATATATCAATTCCATGTCCCAATCGTTGAATCTGCTTGGGTGGTGAAAAAAAATTACTCGGACCTGTCTAGTCACTGATGCCTTTTGATGTACTTAAATGTACAGAATTGATTTAATAGCACAGGAAGATATAATAAACTAAAGCAAAAATGTAAGAGAACATGCACAGGTTATAGTTTGGTTATATTATAAAATATGGTGGATATCGCGTACGAATTTTTTCATACTGAATTTGCCTACACAATGACACGATAGATCATGGTATCCTTTTGGAAAAGTTCGCAGCAATTGGATTCAGCCCGTCCCTGCTCAAACTTCTGCATTCATATTTGACAAATAGGCACACTTATGTCTTTTACAATGGATTCAGGTCATTTGAGTTTACTCCCTCATCCGGGGTGCCACAGGGCTCTAAATTAGGACATCTGTTATTTACTCTATATACCAACGATTTGCTTAAATCAATAACATGCATTGTACTCGCATATGCGGATGATATAAAGATCTACTGCTCTATACGAACTTGGAACGATGTACTTCGTATTCAAGAAAACTTGAATCGTATATCGACTTGGTATTCCAACTTCAATTTGAAACTAAATGTAAGTAAATGTCTTACTCTCGCAGAAATAATAATATACCATCTACCTATTCTATTGAGGACAACCAGCTTAGGCGGGTGTTCTTTGACACACACTTGAGCTTCTCCAGTCATATATATTTCATTTGCAATTCAGCTTCAACAGCTTTGGCCTTTGTTTTGCGCAGGTGTAAGTTTTTTGAAAATCCACTGTTTCTGAAGGCTTTGTATTTCAGTTTTGTCGTCAGTAAGCTGGAATATGCATCACAAGTATGGTCACCTCAGTACATAATATATCTACAACTAGCCATTGAGAGAGTGCAGCGGCGATTCCTGAAATACTTATTTTTCAAGGATACGGGAATTTATCCAGAACGTGGCATCGATTACAATCTCTTACTGCAAGCACATGGCCTCCAGTCACTGCAGGATGGCCGAGAGTTTCATGGTGCACGCTTCATATGGAAGCTATGTAATGGAACAATTGATTGCCCACATCTCTATCATGCTTAAACTTTTACATTCCCACGATTTCCTCTCACTCCTCCACCACGTTTTGGTTGCCCTTTTCGAGGACTAATCTTCTTCGGGCACGCCACTGGTCACCATGTGTCGTGCTGCGAACTTATATTATGAAGATATATTTTTTGTTTCTAATTCAGCAAGTAATGCATAATTCTTCAACTTTATATAGAAGTATATGTATATAGTTATTAATTATTTATATTACAAATAAGAATATGAGTGATTTGTTTTTTATTAATGTACGTTACTTCTTTGTTCTATAATTGGTTTGATACTGTTGGACTAAATAAATTATTATTATTATTATTACACAAGAAACAATAAAATCTCAAATATGTATTATTTTGACACAATATTTAAATCATTCCTTCGGCAAGATATAAGAATTTAATTTTTTACTAGTTTTTTTTTTTTAATTACCACTGTAGTAAAAACTTAATTTTCCAGTTTCGACGTAACGAAATATGATTAATCCAAACTTGTGTCCAGGAGAACTAATTCGTTCCTAAAAAAACTTAGGCAACGTAAACCTTCCTTCTTACTAAACTGTACATTTTTAAGCGCTCTTCGCTTGCCTATTACCAAACTTCTATTAGATTCAGTACGAAACTCTCCGGGTCAAAGTTATGAATAAAATATGTAATCGACAGAGTTATAAAGACAAAGTTTTCCAAGAGTTTCACTTAAACTTCTGATCCAGTAACTTTCAATCGCAAGGGAATTATTGTTTAACTTTGATTTTGCCTAATTCGTCTTTGATACATCATCCCACAGTACAAGTTTAATAAGAAATGGAAAATTGCAACATTACACTTTCTAGGATATAATCCTACACACTTTTAAAGTTTATTGAGAAAGCAAAGTAACTAACATTCATTTGTAAAATGTCAAAGCATATTTAAATACAATACTTTTTCTAATTTCATTATGTGCTTAGCAACAACTTATGCACATATATTGTGATAGGGTTTTTTTTTTATTAAGAATTAACATGAAATTATATAAGTATATATTTATAAACATCATTAAACTATATTTCATATACACTTAGAGATAAGGTGATTGACAGAAAAGTACACTTTTAAGAGACCGACGTCGATTATTAGCTAAACAACGATTGTTGGGTTCACTCATTCTGAAAGATGATCTCCAATTATCACGCGAAATATGTAAAGCAATTAACTTTTGACCTTGACTTTAAACCGAACTGACCTTTCACGCGCGCCGACATGAACGCTTTGTGTAAATAAGGGTGGTACAGGTGTTAATATTGTAAATATTACCTGAATAATTAATGAGCCGTATTAGTCGTCTGAAAATACGGGACCTGTCCACAAAATAAATTTGCTTTATTTATGGATACCTTTTTTAAAGTAATTAATTAATTTAAATTAACAAAAATATTGGTAAAATCAAAAGTGAAAAAGGTTACATATACTTTGGGATATAGTCAGGAATTCAATAAACAAACATTTAAAATCCAAAATTAACACATTTATACTTCTGCGCTACATTTTTTTTTTTTGATAATAATTATTATTGCCAACGGTATATTGGACGATAGACCCGTTTTGTACTTCTTTCTCTTCTTTAGATTGGCGCACAACACACAGTTCCAATTCTTATACTCTCCGAATATATAGGAAGTGAGGTGAACGTTGTGTGCATGATATATTGTTTAATTAAGAATTTTTTTTCCTACGAAGAGTATCAAAACTGCTACGGTGTGTCGTACGCCAATCTGATGAGCACGAATTCGTGTGAAATCGGTCATTGGCTTAAGGGGGCTTACGCAGAGGTGGAATTAGTTTTTAAAATAAAGTTTCTGAAAGTAAATTTTACCAACTTTGAGAGTGAATCGTAGGAGTAAATAATTTGAATTATAAGAAAGCACTCCCAACGAAGCCTTAATTAATCCTTTGTATTCAATTTAATGCAAAAACATAATAAGAAAAATAAAAATGTCTGCTGTTTGTTTTATTTTAACGAATACCTTACATCGGCGGAATTTACATTAGCGCATGTGGGCCACCCCCTTACGTCCTACCTCAGGGCAGTTAGTCGGCACCTCTGCGTAAGCATATACGGTGATTGCCGAATGCCGATACGCTACTACCGCAAATAAATCAGTACATAGTTGCTTGTTCCTATTTTTAGAGAAAGAGTGGTATTTGTTCGACAAATTGGCAAATGGAGATTTTCTGAGAGAATATCTCATGTATGCAACGTTCCTAATAATCATTATTACATTGTTTTTTTTTTACATAATTATATATGTACCTTTTGTTTTGTGCACAAGTTGTAACAGCTGCAGTAAGGCTTATTATTATTATTATTTTAATTCAATAATTACAAAAGGAGGAATGGCCGAAAAACTGCTTTACATCGTTACTTACTTTTGATAATATAATCAAAGATTACACAGTTAAACAAATGTTTACTTTTCGTTTACAATTTGTGCTAAATCAGCTGAATATATTGACACAGGAAAAATTTCTGAATAAGGTACCGGACATGTAGCAAAAGGCGCCTGTATACCGTAGTCGACATATTTTAATTTCTGATACGAAAGTAGAAAGAAGAAAAGAGCGCCACGAAATAAACTAAAGATAAACATAAGCGATGCTGCTAAGACAGTACACTCGACAAACGTTTCGTATGAAATGTAAGGCGTGAGGGTCCCCCTACACTGCGTTGCTCCATCACTGTTAGCTAGCAGGCATCGCTGCATATTATAAGGTCATTTTCTGCATGGGATAGAAGTGTAAACCGAAATTAAAATTTGGCGACTACGGTATGTTATTACTACCATAAAAAAATTGTGGTACAGCAAAAAAATAAATCCATTGTATTGTCCAGAAACTAACTTCAAACGCACTGTTCGTCTCGTTTAACCATGTTTCTGAAAGCATGGTGTGCATCAAATTTTAGTAACCCAGGATTTGCCTGGATTGATAATTAATAATACCACTTTAGGAATTCACTTATACTGCTGAGGGGTTAGTTCGCTGCAAACCATGAATATACATCTATGTAATTTCCCATGTATTAAGTCTGAAAGCTAATACTTGGAATAACATCACTAAAATTTAAGCAATATTGTATACAAAATCAGCCGTAAGTGTCTTGTATGAATGACCTCCCACCCCGCCCTTTTCTTAACGCTCAACATCTAGGTCGTAAATAATAAATTGTATTATATTAAGGTAACTTCGATCTATTGTTGGTCAGTGATATACTTGAGGCTAACCTGAATTGGACATCTTCAAATATTTAATGCCTTTATACTTTAAATTAAGATATGGAATCGTGAAATACTCGTCATCTACAAAATTTAGACAAATTTCTACAGAATACAAAAGTACTCAAAAGTAAATATGAAAGCAACTTTATAAAAAAGTTATGCAAACTTCCAACCGGTCACATTTTTTTTCCGAGTATCTCACAAAGTATTCTAAGAGTATCTATTCTCTTAGTATACTTTGTTTGGTAGGATTTTTATGAACCGGAAGTAAAACCTTTACTCTTATCGACCAGCGTTTTTCAAATATGTATATCGCGAATTATGCATCCTATACAGAGTTATTAAGAGTATAAAAGTATATAATAAACCTTAATTTCTAACATGGCATAACAAGATTCGCGTATTTTATTGCCACCAAAGAATTTTATTAAAAAGAGAAATTTTCAATTAAAAAGAGTAGACAATAATTGAAAATGGTGTTGAATGATGACGCGTCGTCGATATGCTCGAACTAGACGCATTTTTAAATTATAATGGGCATACCTTATATATTTGTAGCATATACGCGTAAGAAAATCCTCACTTTTTATTTTAAAATATACTTTCTTCAAAATAAATTTTTGAGCAAATTACTAATAAACCATGTCAAACTCATGATATCTTTTCTGTTCCTAGTTAGTTTTAAAAAGAATTACAAATATGCATTAACAACCATTTCAATTTGTTATTAAAAAAATATTTTTTAGGCATTTTTACCGAAAATATGATCATATGACATATCTTGCATTACAACTTCTATAAGAATGAGAAAAATACAAATGGCCCTTATTGCGTTTTGAAGGTTGACATCACTTCCAGTTAAACCGGAAATTAAAAATATAACAGAAAAGTGTAAACAGTTACATATGGGTATAACGATGTCTTAATTATAACTCCCAAATTAATTGATTCAGTAATTGAATAGTCACAATCGTTACCTCCTTCCGTTATCACGGTATACTCCTATAAGATAAATTCTACAAATGTGTTTTCTCTTCTGATTTGAATTAAAGTTGTTATTATTAAATGCATAATGATAATATCAACAAACAGATGAAATACTTTGAATTAAGATATTTTTTCCAAAGCATTACGATTCTGTGTATCGTTAAACAATGTATGACTTCACATAAAATATATTATAAGAACGCAACAAGAAAATGACAAATTGTCTGTATACGTGTTTCTTCGAAATATCTATCGAATTTTCAGTTTTTATGCATGTAAAATATTTCATACTTTTGTTTAATATAATAATGTTTATCACAGTTTTGGTCTCGATAACATGAAGCATCCTGACAAATTTACGACACCGCGTCTTCCAGTGCCAGGTTTATCGGAATGACTCCACTTGTGCGAAATCCATATGCAGTTGTAATTTATTTTCTTGTAACAAAGTTGTATGAATACTAATTGCACTGATAACCGTCTTCTTTGCTTTAGTATGCAAATTGGGAATTACAATTTCTTACGCAATGTTCTTAAAGTTAATAATTTATGACTCCATTCAGTACTTTCCCAGTATTTTTGTATACATAAAAAAACATTAGTTAAGTTCAAAAACGATGCCATAATTAGAACCTATACTTTCTTCTAGTTCACATTCGATAGAAGTAGAATTCGTTATAGTATATATTGAATTGATTTGGTAGATACTCCCACAAAATAAAAGAAAAATAACACTTGATTTCATTTAATTTATTGTAAAACTGCGGTAACTGTTTAACCACAAAATGTTCAAAATTGTATAGAAAAACTTCTTGAGATCTCTATTACCCACAAGGTAATTTTCTTTTTCTGTTGCTCTCTGACGAGCTTCAGCCGGTTTCATTACAACATGATTTGTGCGTTTTAGAGAGCACCGTTTAATTTTTAAAGTTTTGATATCTTCCTCGACTTCAGGACACCATTTCCCTTAGTCGTCTCCACTTGAAAAGGAACTGTGTAAAATGCACCCATACAAAATTAAATTGATTGATTTGAAATTTAAACTAGTAGTGTAGTTTAATAATATAATAGGATATATAAAGTAAAATAAAATAAATTGATTTGTTTACCTGCTAGCTCAATTCTTGTCCCAGTGCAATTCGGATAAAAGAGATGATGAATTCATTTTTTTTAGAGTATTATTGGGTGTAATTTAATATAATACTATTATATAAGTTTAGGTAATAATTATATTAGAAATCAATGGTTTTTATAGTTTATTACAAACATAGTAAAATACAATAAACTGCTTTTAACAAAAACCAACACATTAACAAATAAGTTCAGTACATTTTTATAACGGTAACATTTAATAAGATTTACTCATATCGATCATCCTAATAAAAATGCAACATCAGCAAGAAATAACGACTTATGCTAGATATGTTTCACATATATCTATGTGTATACACTACTACGCCAAAATAGATCAAATTACAATATCGATAACACTTTGGATACGCTGTTACTTTTATTAAATATTTTTATCTTTTCTAGATAAATATATTTATTTATTTTGTCTCTACTTGAGACTGAATAATTATATTTAGTCCATTTACATATAACAAGTTTTAAATACTTTAATACTTCTTTCTTGAATTTGATGGAAGTCTTCTTATTCTTTGGTGTGTTCAAGTTGAGTTTCCTCTTTCAACAAACAAGACGCTGGAAGCTTGTAATCGGGCTTTCTATCCTCGACGGACAAGACGTCGGAAATTTGCATACACTGCCAATTGTAGAACAAAAGCTTTATAGCAGAAGATATAATAACTTGAACACTTAAACTTGAATACTTAATATGCGGTCGATTTCACAAGGTTTTACTTGTAAATATATATTTAATTAACCGCTGTTTATATATCTGTTGGAGCTGACACACTTTTTAGATCTACTTGTCGACCCTCCTGCTTGAAGTCTACTTTCCGACTCTCTTCTTGCATTTCACTTGTCAACCCCCTCGTTGAATCGCATTTTTCACTTCTTATAGTTTGAAACCTGGGATTCCCGTTTTTCTATAATGTCTGGGCATTCCCCTTGCGGTATACACACGAAATCGTCACGTATACCGTGCTAACTGGCCACTAATCTTAAACTAACATGAATGTTTGGCGCCACTTTGCTTATATATACAAAACTTACTTTATATACATATGAATACATAGGCATTAACATTCTAGTAATATATATTTCGAGACAATAACCCCTAGAATTCTCGAGGGAGTGAGGCGGAACTTTTACAATAGGCTCGGCTATTGTTTGGCAAGAGAGGGCGGTATTTTCGAATCCTAATTTGAGTGACTTTCTTAAAATTTGAAATTATTTTGCAGAATTATTGATTTTTTTACTTTTATCTTTTAGAAAACGTTATTGTTTTTTTATTACTTAAAATTACTTTTCCGTAGCAGCTAAGAATACAATAATAATAAATTGGACCTTATTATGTCTGAAACAAATGGGCAAATTACGTATACAGAACGAATATGCAAACGACTATATCCTTGCGCGGTTTAAGTCGTACTAAATTCTTAACTGCAATTGAAGCTGCTGCGGGTAGAGGGGTTTCGGTGGGGGTTTCGGTGTTGCCACTCATTGCTGACTATGGCCCGTTCCGAGCTGGACCTATCGGTATACATATATATACATATAATACAAGAAAGAGAAAAATATCGGGTAAATTCCGCTGTAGAGCAACCATAGACACGTGTTTCTGACTCATTGGTCGTCACCAGTACGGTGTAGCCAAGGAATAAGGTGGGCTAACCTTGGAGATGTAAGCTACACGGAAGACCATCAGGTGACAGACTATATATCTGCTTACCATATATTGACCTATATATTTTTAAGTTTGCATTGCGTGACAGGTTACGTGACTTGAAAACAGTGTTGGTGTGACAAGTAACATTCTGATCATTTGTTTATTAGTATCTTTCCCAATTATTTCAATCGCTCTACTGTTTCAAAATCTGTCTTTACCCATTTGAAATTTCTTTCAGCTATCGTTCGTAACTATTTGGCTCTCAGCGAGTATCATCTCTTTCCATACCTCAAAAAATGGCTCGGCGGTAAGAGATTTTTGTGTAATTCTGAGGTAATCGCTACTGTAAATAGCTATTTCGAGGACTTGGATTCATCGACCTGCAATAAAGGCATTACTAATCCTGAATATCGTTGAAATAAATGTGTTCAGCGAACAGGAGACTATATTGAAAAATAAAATGTATTTGTCAAAAAAAATGCGTTTTCTTTGTTAGGCCACGTAGTTTCCGAACCACCCTTGTGTACTAAATCGTATTACATCTTAATTTTGACATTTACTCAGAATAACACGGTATGTATAACCTCTCATTGAAAATATGTTCATGTATTATTTCTAATTGAGTCATATTAGCTAATCAAGGTTGATTTGACTTCAAGATAATATAAGTTTGCAATTATATGTAATGTATTAACAACGACGTCTATGTGCCTAATTAAAAATCCCACAAAAATACTTGCTAAATTCTAACTTATAATTATGTTGTAGTACCTCTCACAAATTTATTATCTGCTTACAAAGTATCAATTTGAAATAATTGATAAGTGCACTTCAGAGAAGTTGTTTTATAACTTGTTGACTATTTACTAGCATAGCTACTACATATAATTAAATATAAGTGAATTGTATTCTAATCAATTAGTGAAATATGAAAATTGCGAAATCCGCTCGTGTTATTATCGCCTGTCATTGTAAATATATGCATTATTAAATTCGGGCAAGGATTAATCTAATTTCATTTAGGTATTTTTTTATATCTGAACAAGTACTTCAATGCACGTAAAGAATATAATTTTTCTAAATACCAACATTTATGTGAAAATAATAAACCCACCTTTGATTTTTGGACTCCGGGGATAAAAAAAGGAATAATCGGCGAATGAAGGATTGCAGGTACAAAAAAGATCTGTTTTATAAACAGAGTACTACTATCGTAAGGAGAATATATATGGAGATCCCATTAGGCAGAATTCACACCAAAGCGATAAGCAACTAGCAACCAGCAACACGCGATACGCGACATATATCGTTTTCAAAAAGTACACAATGTTTTATGTATCCATTCACATCGGAACGACGGTGATATCGCGCAGAAGAATATCTGTCGACAACATACGATTTATATCGCTAACAACATCGAGTGCCAATTGCTAGAGACACGCGTTGCGTGATCGTCGAAGTTTTGTGCTGGATTGTGTTCAAAATGGGAGAAAAATATAATATTTGTGCAAATTGTGGAAAGATACCCGTGTTTGTACGACTATACAAACCCTGACTATGCTAAACGCCAAATCACCGAAAAAACATGGAATTTAGTAGCAAAGGAAGCAAAGATATCAGGTAAGTAAAGAGGTTATGTTTTTTAGTTTTTTATTATGGTTATCAAACGGTACAATGCAATCAATTGTGCTTTGTTCTTATATTATTCATATCATGTATTAATACAGTAAGCCCACTGCCAAGGGATTGCTGCTTCAGGGTTTAAAAAATAATCAGCTAGATAATCCCGTAGTGTGATTGCGGAACTGTTTTCATTAATTTCGGAAGAGACGATTTGAAAATGTGTAATCTGATTTTCTTGCAATCTATCTTCATCATGCACTAGACCAGGTCTTGTTAAACGTCCTTCCTTTGTGCGGATAAAATTGTGTAGAACACAAGCAGCTTTTATAATATTGTCAACGCATTCCTCCCCACAGGCAATAGGAGTTTCAAAGACTCTAAATTTACTGACCAACATACCAAAAGAACATTCAACACTTTTGCGACCACGGGATAATCGATAGTTAAATATTCGTTTTGTATCATCTAAAACTCTTTGTGGATATAGACGCATAATGTTTTTCCTTAAAGGAAACGCCTCATCAGCACAAAAATAAAAGGGAAATGCATTATCCTGTCCATCATGTGGAAGAGGTTGTGGGGATGGTATATTCAAATTGTTTTGATTGAGCAGTCGTCCCAGCTTGCTTGTTCTAAATACTGCGCCGTCACTATTTCTACCATAATCACCAACATCAACTGTTACAAACATTCCGTCTGCGTCAGCTACTGCCATCAAAACAACAGAGAAGTATCCTTTGTAATTGAAATTTTGTGATCCTGTGTTACGGAACTTTTTGATTCGAATATGCTTTCCGTCGATTGCCCCTAAACAGTTTGGTATATTCCAAAGCTCATAATACCGATTAGCTACAGTTTTCCATTTTGCTGCGTCCGGTACCGGCATGTAGAGGGGTTGTAAACATTTCCATATTGCGGCTGTTGTTTCTCTAAGAATGTAGCTTATTGTACTACATCCTCGAAAGAATTGAAAAGATAGCGCCGCAAAGCTACTTCCCGTTGCTAAATACCTGCAACAATTATAATATCAATACACTTAACAAGCACCTATAATATTAACACATAATACAATAACTATCATTGTTTCAGTTACACGGTGCAAGGAAAAATGGAAGAATCTTAGAACTGCTTTTGCTCGAGCTCAAAGAAAGCCTCCATCGGGATCAGGAAGCATCAAGCAGAAATACTATCTTCAAGATGTGATGCAATTTATTCTACCATATGTAAAATCACGACCTCAGACAGGAAATTTACCATCCCCCAGTAGTGACGACGGTCCTGTGGATGAAACGGATGCAGCCACTCAGGAACTTGATGATCAACATCTTGAAAGTCAACACGAAGCGGAAGCTCCAGCGAATGTTTTTGAACACCGTGAATACCATACGGTAGAAAACGCAAATGATGACAGTGTTAGGCGCTCTGAACTTGCTTATCATCAAACTGCACGGAAAAAGTTTCGTCCCGCTTCTGCAACACCTTCAACTTCAGCTTTAGAGAATGAAGCTGATAAATGCTTTATAGATTATATAAAGACACAAAGTAAAGCAGATGCCGATTTAACGTTTCTCCAGAGTCTTTTACCGGATGTAAAAAAAATGAACTGTAGCCGAAAACGAAAATTCAAAACGTCTGTACTTCAAATGATTGATAATATTTTGGATGAACAAGAACGTGGAGCACTTGGTACACCCTCAACAATGACATCCTGGAATAGTAACGATCCACAAGATTTGGAACGCCCAACTACCTCTTCGACGGTTACATCCTGGGTCATTAACTCTGTCGATACCGGAAGTACTCCTTCCTCACCTAGAGCCCAATATTTTGCATCATACGAAAATAAGTGAATAACTCCATATTGTTGTACCTTCGCGTTTTTTTAAATAAAATAATAAACTAAATAATATATAATTACTTTTAGTACTTTACGGATCAATAAATATTATTATTATTATTATTATTAATTGTGTATTACCTTACCTTAGAGTAATAAGAAGGCGTTCTTCGGCACTCACTGCCTCTCGGTAATGTGTATCTTTTTTCGTAATTGACTGGGAAACTAGTGCAAGTAATGACAAATAATTTTCTTGATTCATCCTATAGAATCCTTTAAATTTTTCCCTGTCTACATTTAACTCTCTTGCAACTATATTTACACTGTATTGTATACTTTGTAGATTAAATGGACGTATCCAATATTGCCGTTTATGTTTCTTGTTGATAGACTTTCGTCTACGCATCCGCCGAAGCATATAGTACGCAACTAAAACCTTATCGTCGGACATCTTGTCACAACTGAACAGATTTTGCGTGATTCTAGTTGCTGATAGCTAATCGTTTATCCTTTTGGTGTGAAACTAGAACCGATACTACATCGCACATTGCGTGTTTTTAGTTGCTGGTTGCTAGTTGCTTATCGCTTTGGTGTGAATTCTACCTTAAATAGGCAAATCGGGCAACATAAAATTTCCAGTAAATCCTGTGTATTGCCGTAATAATGTGCTGGTATCTGGTGGTAGCAAGCAACTATTACCATCTATACACAAAGAACGAAACTAAACAATACGGAATTTATTTGCAACTGTAATTGGAAAACTAAATAAAAACACCAAAACAAGATTATGAATGAAATATACACACATAAGTATCCTATCAAAGTAATTTATTACTGACAACAAAACATCCTATCCCTCTTTAAAAAAAAAAAATTGAGAATATATTCAAACACCAGTATTTCTATCTTATAAATTATAAAAGACTTGCTTTTTACTTTTTGTATACCCATATTTTCTGCCTAGAAAGTGTAAGTATTCTTTTGCTATATAATTATTTAACTTCTTGAAATGTTCAGAATCAGGATTTATGGAATAATATTTCGAATTGGCATCAAACATTCATGCTTTCATTTCCTATTTTACCGGACACGATATTTTTTAAGCATTCATTCATAATTTCTTCATATTTAAAGTTTTTCGGCTTAGGACCTATTGTACATATAATATTTATTACCGCTACATTCAGAAGATTTATTAATCAGAAACTAATTACCCCGCAAATAAAGAAAAAGTGTATAAGGTTGTGTTTGTTTATACAGACAGTGAGTCCAGATTTCGATGCTCGCCATTGGTATATATCGGTTATTAGAAGACGAAAATGGGGATAGAGGAACGGTTAAATGGGGAATGTTTTGCAGAATTCAATGCTCGCAACAAATCTCATTTCGAATTCATTCGGACTTTTTACAATTTTGAGATATTTTGAAAAAACCAATATTTGCCGATTTCAATTTTCCTCAATAACTCGATAACGCCTAATGCGATCGCTTTTAAACTCTTAACACTTTCTTAAGACACATTTTTTGGTGTTAACAGTAACCCCGGATTTTTATTTGTTTCCATGTTCTTAGCGCTATCTTTTGTTTCTCTTATGGTGGCCATATTGGATTTTTAATTAAGTAGATAGACTTAACAATAGATATGAACACTCTAATACGGAATTAGTTGGCTATGAAATTAAATGGTAGTGTAAACCACACGATAAATAAGCTCTACCATTATTGACATGTAAAAGTGCAGTGAAATTGGTGGAGATTTAGAACTTTGTGTAAGTAATTACCGTTAAGCATGGAGATAAATAAGAATTGATATTGGCACACACAATTTCAAATGAAGTAAAGGTTGATATGCTTGGAAGTTTATTTCAAAGTGAACAGAATCTCTGAAAATGCTTGCACAAGTTACGCTCAGCGTTTTCCGGAAAGACCACAACCACACCGGACAATTTTTAGCAGAATAATCAGAAATTTAGTGAACTATGGAAACTTCGAACAAAAAAGATCTATCAAGTTAGCAATGCTGATATACTTCAAAATAATATTTTACAATATGTTATGAACAAGCCAAGTACATCAGTACGTCGAGTGGCTCGAGAAACTGGAATTCCGAAATCTGGTGTTTACAGAACGTTGAGAAAAAACAAGTACCGTGAAAAAAAAAACAAAAAAGATCTATCAAGTTAGCAATGCTGATATACTTCAAAATAATATTTTACAATATGTTATGAACAAGCCAAGTACATCAGTACGTCGAGTGGCTCGAGAAACTGGAATTCCGAAATCTGGTGTTTACAGAACGTTGAGAAAAAACAAGTACCCTGAAAAAATGTGTATTAATTGTACAAAATTCTAGTTAAGATTAATTTGGTTAAAATAATTATAATGTTATGTTATGTGAATTGTTCATTCTACTAAAATTTTGTTAGTCAATTGAAAATATTGGTAAAATGTTCATATATATTTTGGAATTCTTCTAGTGTACCATGCAATAATTTAGATTATTTTTTGTTTTCAAAGGCATGCTTTTACACTAGGTATATAATTTGAGAAGCTAATACACGAAGTACTAATATGGATATGAATAATGGAAAGGTGGATTTGCTGATGAATATGATGATATTGTTGCACCCTGTACTCTGTACTTATTTTCTGATTTCAGTGACAAACATTATAGTTTATTGATCACTATTACTTTCTTATACGTAGTATAAAGATTTTTAATAATTTTTGTATAAAAAAAAGTTGTATCATTTGAAACACTCATACGTATAATAAAGTCGTGTGGTGGCCACACCACATTATTTTGGTGTGTATAACTTATACACAATATACCGCCTGTGTCAAGAAACATTAGCCATAGAGGATCTGTTTATACGTATATATATATGTACGATGTGTAGACACCACGCTGGGACGTATTACATACATACGTATAAACTGATTCACTATGGCTAATGGTAATTGACACAACCGGTATATGTATAAGCAGCCAGTTGCATATACATACAGTATATATAAATAGCCACGTCCATTTCTGTATGTCATCGATTATATCAGAAGTGCTGCCAGCATTGCAATAATGTTTCAAACGTTTACTGCACGTTGTTATACCTAAACATTATTATATGACATTATAAGGAGTGCTTATATCTTGATAGAGGAAAATGGAGCTTTTTAGACGTAAAGGATAATTTCAAGAAGATAGTTTGACATAAACCGATGGAAAAAAATTCACACAAGTTTCTCAAGTTATCGAAAAAACCTCATCGTTCGGAAGTCTATAGTTTTTCATAATGTTTGGTAAATACGGAGACGCAGGCAACATTTTACTTTTCATCTCGGTGTAATAATGATTTGTGGCATTAATTTTATATAATATTATTTCTTTGATGGATAAATACATACTTATACGAGGGCGACCTGAAATGGAATCAACAAGAAAACACGGTATTGGTGTGGTTTTTTATTTATATTTTTCGATGTAGTCTCTTCGAAGATCAATACACTTTTTCAAACAGTGCTCCAGTCTCTTCAAGCTGTCGGAAAAGTAGGATGTTTCGAGGTCTGCAAAATAGCCATCTGTGGCGGCGATGACCTCCTCATTTGAGGCACATCTCTTTCCTGCCAGCGATTTTTCAGGTTTTTGAATAGAAAAAAGTTGGTGGGGGCTAGGTCCGATGATTATGAAGGATGAGAAACTAATTCGTAGCGCAACTCATTCAATTTGGACAAGACGATGCGGGATGAATGAGCTGATGCATTGTCGTGGTGAAAAAGCACTTTTTTCCGCTGCAAACGAGACCGTTTCTCCTTCAATACTGCATCTAATCGGGTCAGTAAATCGCTGTAGTATTGCGCCGTGATCGTCTTCCCCTTCTGCAGATAGTCGATGAGGATCACACCTTGGGAATCCCAAAAAATCGTCGCCATGACCTTCCGGCCGATGGAACGGTCTTTGCTTTCTTCGGAACTGATTCGCCAGGAAAAGTCCACTGCTTCGATTGTTCCTTGGTCTCCGGTATGTAGTGGTGGATCCAAGTCTCATCCACGGTTACGAAACGCATGAAGAAATCTCTTGGATTGCGTTGAATCCTGGCCAGACACTCCTCCGAATCGATCACCCGGTTTCGTTTTTGCTCTGGTGTGAGAAAACGCGGTACCCATCGCGCCGAAAACTTTTTCATGCCCAAAATTTCGTGTAGGATATGGCCAACGCATTCTTCTGAGATGCCTGTTGTCTCTGCTATCTCTTTCAGTTTCAATCGGCGATCGGCTAACACAACATCATAAATCTTGTCGACCATTTCGTCGTTGGTAGCGGTTTTTGGGCGTCCACTGCGTGGTTCATCACTTGTGCTTGTGCGGCCACGTTTGAACTCGCTCACCCAGAAGCTGATGGTCGAAAATGACGGAGTACCTCCGCCATGAACCTTTAGCAAAATATTTCGAATTTCCGTGGCCGTTTTCCCAGCCATCCAGAAGTGTTTTATCACTGCACGAAATTCGATTTTATCAATTTTTGCGAAACCGCCTGACTTGCTACACAAAACACACTCTTAAATAACAACTATTGACAATAGACGTCTGAAATTTTGACAGTTACAAAAAAAAGGTTGCCCTTGCCGACCAATGAATCCACTTCAACCTGCGTGCGCCATCTCTTGCCGATTCCGGAAACATTTCAGATCGCCCTCGTATATCATAACAAGAAGCGACATTTAAAAAAAAACAGCATAACTTCAAAATGTACAAGAAGTATGGACATAATGACTATACAGATTGAGTTCGTATGCTTCGTTTAAATATATATTAAATATAATTAGTTCTACCATTTATTTGTGAAATACTGAGTCACATATTATAATATATTGCTGTTATTGCATAATAAAGTAATAATAAAGTTTATTACTATGTTATCATTAAATGTTACTTGCTTATACTTCGAAGAACTGATCTGTGGGAAATATTCTGGATGGTGCCCGTAATTTGGGACAGTCTCAATTAACCCGACCACACGAGTGTTTATTATCAATGTGCTTCCTTCGGAACAAAGCTAAAATATGAAATGTGGAAATACATCGGTATGACATAAACATTTGTATTAAAATAGAACAAATAAAACTGTGACATAAGCCTGAACAATGCATAAATTCTCGCCCTGCATGATGAGAAGCCCTATTTTCCATTAGCGTGATATTTCGAATGTCATAAACGCGCAACACCTAGAGCAAAGTTGTCACGCAATATGTTATAATATCCCACTACCATCACCCAATATTACACGGCTTTCTACCTTTTTAAAGCGAAATATGACTCGATAATAAATTCCGATGTAAAGCCGTACAAGTCGCTTTTACGGCGTGAACCTTACGTAAATAACAGTAAATTTAATTCGGGTCGATTTTTAGTGTCTGGTTTATTTGTCAGCTTCTTTTCTTTATAAGAAATACGTCATTTTATGTGGCACGTATCAAAGCGGCAGTTGCACTTCTTTTATTTAATTATAATCAAACTACATAGTTTACAGACGCCATCCAAGAATAATATTTGTCTTACCCCGTTATTCTAAATGTTTTATATTTATTATTACCAGCAATCACACCCAGGTGGAAGACTGTCAATAGTCGGAAGTAATTATATTGTAGAAATTTTTTAAAATAATATATAAAATGAAATTAGAGATTTACGTTATATTCAGGATGAAAATAAAGACAACAGGAATAAGAAATATGATTAAACTTTTGACGAAAGTTTTCGATCACGAAATTTTTGCAGATGTCCACGTTTTGAAGTCCATTGATACCGAGAAAGTGGTGTTTGCAAACATGTCTTTCTATGTGTCCCTCCCTTTTTCGTTTGTGTAACCCTTATAGCGGTCAAACGGCTACAGCTATCAATACCAATTTACGAATATAATCTTTCTCTTGAGATTAAATTTTCCGTAAACTACCGGAAGTAGTAGTTTACTTCAGTAAAAAAATAAAATTTACTAATATTTCGTCAACTACTTAGTTTAGACAAATATCTAAAGATTACGAAAGTACTAAAAAGTGAATTTTGGAAAGATTTTATACAAAAAGTTTTTCGAAATTCCTAGCCGAAGTTGGTATTTTGTCCTAGCGACAGACAGTTTTTACAAATATTTGGCAAATTATTTATTCTATACAGATTTATCTAGAATACAAAAATATTTAGCGACCAAATTGGAACAACTTTTAAAATATTTCAAAAATTCGGACCAAAGGGAAATACAGAAATTAAAACTTAGTTTGGAACAGCTATTGTATACACATTTTAATTTATCAATATTTCAGTGTGTAATGATCCATAATAAAAAACGCATACTCGAAAATCCCATATGAGTACATATTTGCACATTTCTTAATGTAACTGCAGGTATTTTATTAAGTCTTTAGGTACGTCGGTATGGTAATGCAAATAGCGCTACTCACCGATCTCTTATTAATAATAATGAATGTCTTTATTGATAACCAATACATTCAAATATAATAAGAATGAAGTAATTGTACAATAAAAAAAACAAATATATCTATACATAGATATTTATTCTACATATTACATATCAAAATAATGAATTCATATTTAGTTTAACATGATTCGAGCGGGAGCCAATAAAACGCGAAAAAACACGAAATTCGAACTGTACATTTTGACTTCTTGACAGTTGCCATAACCGCTAGTCTACCGCAGTCCTGTAGCGTCAAATATGAAATAAGAAAAGTAATTCCTTATAATATAATAATAATAAGAAAAGAGGTGTGGCTACCACACGACTTTATTGTACATATGTGGGTTTCAAATTATACACAGAGAAAACCGTATAATACAGGCTATTAGAAATATAATAGTAGGTCTTAAATTTTCTATTACGTATAGTGACAGCAAAAAAATTTAATACACAGTATTACACAAATTTAATATGAATCTGTTAATATAGATTATTATAACGTATAATACTCTTAATTATTCGTCTTCTTTTTTACTTGAAATATTTTTCAATTAAATTAACAGCAAGTAAGATAATTAGCACAGCCTGTCAGTTGTCTTGATTAGATCAGCCTATATACAAGAAATTACTTCACAATATTAAATAAATGGCCCGATTTTCTATAATTACGCCATATTTCGATTGTTACGTCCAAACTTTCAACAACAAAAAAAGAGCTGCGTCCGAACCGTCACCGTTTGTGGGAACGTTAGTGTTTAAAGCAATTTTTGAGGTTTTCTTTTTCTCTTTTTTTTTTATTGTATGGATTATTGTCTTTTTCAATATATTTGAAATTTGAAAGCACTTGAATTTTTATACAGACCGAAACTTTGAGAATTTTTTTATACAAAAATTATTCAAAGGCCTATTCAAAGTACTTGTTTTCTCTTTAAAATCTTATAACATGCATATCTTACGAGATATTTGCAAAAAAGTGCTACTCGATACGAGTGTGTTACCTTCAGTTCGAATTTTGAAATGGTTCGAATTTTGAAATTTCTACAAAAATTATTCCAAATCCAGCTATAAATAATTTTGTACTGTTGATAAATCTATATAAAATAAATAATTTACGAGATATTTGCAAAAATTGCTATTTGATTAATGCCATAAACATTGAGAATACTTTTATAGTCATAAAGCATGACTAATTTTCGATAAGAGTATGACTTACGGTAGGACTTTCAAAAAACTGTTTTGATAAATTTTTTGTACAATTCACTTCTAAATACATTTGAATTCTTTATCATTTGTTTAAACTTAGTAGTTTACGAAATATTGGTAAAATTCGATTTTTTCACTGAAGTAAACTACTGCTTCCGATTTTACTAAAAATCTAATCAGATCTCAAGAGGGAGATTATACTTGTAAATATAAAATTTGGAATTATTAGTTTTATTTGTTTGACCGCCATCATGGTGAGAGAGAGAGAGAGAGAGACATTTTTTAAAAACCACTTTTACGGTGTCAAGTGACTTCAGAATGTGGACATCTGCAAAATTCTCGAGGGGAAATATTTTCATTATCACAATATTTCCTTATATACGTATAAGAAAGTAAAAAGAATAGAGGAAATACTAATGCTAGTGATACTACATATTATTATACTTATTATTTTTTTCTAATGAAATAATTATACCCTTTATAATAACTTTTATTTAAGTACTCACAAATAATGCCATCATATCTCATCTTTGCAAGTATCTAATTAACAACTTTATTGTGGCTTTTTGCGTCACCTTTAATAATTTATTGTCAACACGTTCGTGGTAAAAAAAATATATAATTTATGTTAATCTTATGGAAATACGCCATCAAACTATGGCAATATAAAATTGATGCGGAACCACACAACTATTAAATTTTATATAGATTCCCATTTGTGTCGTTTTTTATGTTTGTAAAAAGGTCAATAATTTGTATAATACCGTCTAAAGGAAATACGTGTACGTCTCTGTGAATACATAAGTAACGACATAATCTATTAAATAACATATTGAAGCACTTATTTGTTTTATTCAAATTGGAATGTCTGCTCTTTTCCTGCATCTTCCTAACGATACAGAAATTTACTAACGGAAATGTGTCAGCGAATTATATTAAAATATCCCAACAATTTAATACTAAACTTAATTCGCACATCATTTCTGAAATTAATTGGAATAAGTAGTTTACCTGAATGTATAAATGAAAATTTGTATTATTAAATTATGTTTCCTGTATCGCTAAGAGTACTTAATTAATCATTAATTTCTTATTTAAATATAAATTATTCTAGTTTTTTTTTGTGTTGTTTGAAAAGTTCAGTTAATTTTTATGATACGTCTCTACAGTTCATTAATAGTCGCTACTAGTGTATCATTTTCACATTGCCAAGTTTCAAGCAGGTGCAACGCACAATTATCCTTTTATAGACATCTACCGTTGAAATTTAAACTTGAAAGTTTTCCGAAACGTAGTAAATATAATGGACAACTGCTATTGAAAATGCATAAAGAATGCCAAGGTTTTTGAAACAGAAAGTTTAAAACTACATTAAACTCAAAATAGGGTTCAGTATTTGATTCTATTCTTTATATTCTGCACTTATTTAGAAAAGTCCGCAAGCTTTAATTGATATACTGTCATCTACTTTATTCTCCTAAGCAATATCTATCCATTGCAGAATGACAGGATCTAATTTTCTGCTTAGGAAAGACTCCTTTTAACTTTTTTTTATATACATTCATATACCAAACTAAACTAATTACAAATCCACCATATTTGTGCACACGCAGAAACAAAAACACATTCTATACTAACGTTAACAACTAGTCATTTACTCCACGTCTGCTGCTAATTTCCTAAAGGAACAATCAATCACCATATCCCATAGTAGTACATTCCAACCCAGCTACAAGCCTTATATTACAATTAATTATAATTTTGCTATAGCTTCCAATATGCCCCACGCTGGGCGCCATATTGTAGTGTAATAACTCCTTTATCTGTATGTAATACTTTCTGTCTTATGTTTACAATCCATTGAAAATACTATGAATTCCAATGGGTATATATAGAGAATAAAGTCGTAAGGTCTTTAAAAGTGATCGCTATAATGGTACACTTCAGGAATTAATGTGACGCTTTTGGTGATCATTTTTATAGTGTGTATCAAAGCTTCACCGCTGGACCTTTGGATGAAACAGTATAGTTTTTAACAATATGCTTCTTGTGACTATACCGTCACTGTTAAAGACTAGTAATAATTTTCTGAAGCCCCTCCTTAACTTTAATATTAGTCAAGTGAAAGACATCCCTCTCCTAAAAAGCAGCGACTCATCGAATTTGGCTAACTATAGATCGATAGAGTTTGAGTCAATACTTCATAAATCTATTCATGTTTCCATAAAACTTAGTATCTCAAGTGTTCACCATAGGTTTGTCTAGAGGGGCTGCCTGTAATAGCGAATTTGATCAGTTTTACACAATTTACGTTGGATATTCTTAAAGTGGGCATATATTTTTTGAATGTTTTTAATCGTATTGATCAGGGCATATTACTCCGCAAGCAAATTTGTATAAGTAAAGTGTTTTGTGTTACAGATCCGTTGCTGCATGTAGTCCAATCTTACTTGATTCAGTGACAATTATATGATATGATAATTTCTTTTAATGCACACAATGAAAAATCACTTGTTGTTAACTCAGGTCTCAAACTTAGGTACAGCGTTATTTTTGTTCTTTAAATGATCTACATTTGTTGTGAGCTGTTCTTGTCTGTTACGTATCTTTCTGACTGTGTTTCCAGACAGTCTTGAAGTACTTAGCTAAGTGGTGTTCGGAGAATAAACTGGAATTAAATGTATCGAAATGTAATATTGTTACTTATACAACATATAAATCCCCTTCTGTACGATTATGAGATTGACAGAGATACTTTGTGAGAATTGCTTGTGTCAATGATTCTGGGATGTTTTTTGATAGTGAACTGTGGGTTTCCAATCACATACAATCATTGGTTTGTGAGGAATAAAGTGGAATATGCTACTTTAATATGGAATCCTTATTTTGCATTTTATAATGGAATAGTTTTGAGATGTTCAAAGTAAGTTTCTAAAATATATTTATTTGGTTTAGAACATTTAATTATTATCCTTCTTGAAATTTTGCAATAATATAATACGCTTTTTTACCGCTTTTGGTTTCCAGTGGCTTGAATTGCTGCGAAAAAAATATTGGATTGCCTTTTTTGTTTCGCATTATCCGTCGTAGGTAGGGCTGATTGCTCGTACGATTTAGAAAAATTAAACATCGTGGTTCCCAGACTATTTTCTCCTAATGCGAACACTTGTAAGTTAAATCGCCAGTTATGTTTATGTATAAATCATACAATAATGCTCTAAGAAGTTTATGTGATATTTTCTATTGTACTTTAAAGCAATTCTTACATACTAGTAATGGAATTTAAATTAAATTATTGTAATATTTCTATTGTTATTATGTTTTTTGTACTTAAATTGCTTACTACCATTGGACAAATAAACAAATTAATGAATAAAAGTAAATTAGTTACTCTGGATGGTACCTATTTGATAGTTCCCAAGACTATATGAGTGAGTTATATGTAATACTATATATTATGTTTGTTGATTCTGTTGTAAAGGAATATTAGTAGCTTTTATTATTTTATCGGAAAAGACTGTACTTTAACCTAGTATATCTATACTCACTGATTTAAATTGTGCAAATTCATATTTATTTACAAGCAAAATTTATTACTCATAATAACAATCTTTAAAAGAACATATTGACTAACATTATTGTTGTTAGTCATTCATAAATGCAGGTGTTGGCACAGAGAATATAGTGTTCGGGTCCGACAACAATACTACCTGTACGCATGCTATCACAAATTAGTTTATTACGTGGGCATCGGATTTAGGAGCGTCGACGTCTTCTTACATAGTGCATACGGAACGAATTCGTCGGGCGTCACGCAGCTAATGTTTGCCCACTATCTTCGCCAACGGCGAAACAGTGCCAAGCAGTCTGACTTACAGAAACAGTAGTCGCATACGCTACATATCGGATAATAGGTGGCCGTCCGTGTCGTACCCGATCCCAGTTGGTGGGGATGAATATATATGTACAACACTAAAACGAATACATAACGCAGCCTGCCGTACTATGTAGAGACTATATGTATTACTACTACGTACGACTACTACTCCTCTATTCGAGCGTGAAAGGTTCCTATTCGGAGCTGAGCGCGCCCACAAAGATATTTCCGACTATAGGAGCGATTTCGAATTCAGTCACGTATGTGGCGATTGTGCCATGGTGTGTCTTTTATTCTTCGACATCACCAGTAACTATAATTGAGACATTCGCGAGACAAGAACGTCAACAAGAAACAGAAAAAACGTGAAGTGCTGTTCTTAGTGTTTCTGTTATTCCTGATATATGTAACATTTATTCCTGCTCTTACTGCTGCTACTATTATCGTGTGTCATTTTTTAGGAGCAAGACCGTTCGCGCACATTTATATTTTACATGCATGTATATATATATTTTCAAGGTCGCCTATTTTTTTTTGTTGCCATCATCGCCGCGGGTATTTAAATTTTAAACTTTCGATCTTTTTCACGTAAACTGGTCATTTTGACATTCTCCTACTACACTCCCATCGCGCATCGTCGACGTCCGTGCACAAGAACGAAGATAATAAGCATGTGAGTGGTGTGTACATGTGTGATTCGACTTGTCGAAGTAGAGGCACTGCATATAACAATGTTAGTTCGTGACCTGTGGTGTTTAGATTAATTAAAATCGCGTTTAACCGACAGCATCAGTTCCTTCTGTCACTCCGCTGTCCGTGTTCCTCTCACCCCGCTGTCGCTCTTTTAATGCTCTGGTTGTGACTGACTTCAGAGGATGCCGACACATTTCTGTTTAACGAGTTGATTTTTCTATCTTCTGTTCACCGAGAAATCGGTCGGTAAATTGCACATTGTAATAACAACCGACCGCAACATAGAATCAGTGATTTCTGAGAACTGGAGTGTTTTATTTGTTTGGTGTTCATCGTGGAAGAACTTGCGTTAATTTTAATCTAAATTTAATGGTGCTGGACGATATGGAGTATACGAATCATAACAACAATTATTTGACAAGGCAGCATGCCTACTGGAAGTTTTGTCATAATGCCCAAACTGAAAGTGGGGTAAGTTACAATCTGTAATAAAATTAGCTGTGATTTGATATTTTATTTAAGTATATTGCATCATCCGAAATTTTGAGCACCTACAATAAAATCCGGTAACTTTTGTCTTCCAAAGTATTCAGGTTGAAACGCCAAATAATTCAAAACTAAAATGATTAGACGCTTTCAAGACAAACTCACTCGTTGGGCATTATGAGTATTATGACTCGTTTCAATATACACAAAACGGGAGACTCAAAGAACAAAGCATTAACATGATCATACTATTTTAAATTGAATTTTTCATTATAATTGCATTGTAATTGTTGTGTATCTATGCACTTTAATAAAATGAAACCGAACAAACACAAATTATTATTGCACCACACAAGAACATTTGTTTTAGTATGTTCATGCTTCTAGTGTATCCATTCCAAAAATATTTAAAAACGATTTTTTAAGCATACATAAAGTAAATCAAAAAAGTACGTCTATATATAGCTTCCCTTAAAGTCGTTTCCTAATAATTGAGTTCTATGAGCAACTAAAACAAACTGCAATCATTTTCATTTGTCGCGAATTTTGCATGTTCTTTTTTCAAATAATGTGAAACTCAAATCAGAACATTACTTGAGAATTTGGCTTGAGTAAGTATATATACATAAATGACATTTTCATGATTTTTGATACTTCACAAAGTTGGTCCGAACATTTTAGAGAAACTAAAAATTCTAATTTCGAAAGTATAAAGTTTACGATAGAGAACAAAGTGGCTTTAGATGATTGAGTTATTAGAAATTAGAAATAAATGCAACAAGATCGAAATTGATGTTTAGAGGAAAGAAATTAATAATAAAATAGATTCATCCCGACAGACTTTAGCTACTCCCGTTGTCGTTCAATAAAGATAGATTTGGAAAGAACTAAATCTGATAGAAAAAGTTCTCTTTTTAATGGTTTTTCCTTCATTAACGTCGATAAGTGGCAATAGATCCTAACTATTTAAAGATGAATTTAATTGCGATTTCACATAAATTCTAAAAATCTAGGCAACAAAATATGAACATTTGTTATACTACATCAACCACACTAGAGAATTAGTTAGAACATTTACAAGACCAAGTAGAAATGAATCAAAAACCAAACTTAAAATTAAAAAACGTTTTAAGAAACATTTTTAGCATGTTATCCATCAGGTAAAATTCATACGCCAAGAGACCTTAACATGATTGGCGCTCAACTAAACAAGAATTCTATTGGATGAATCAATTTATGTTAAGAAAGAGTAGATTTTATAGAACAATTTAGGCAATTGTATGTTGAAGATATAAATCAATTATAGAATACCACTTGGACGGCAACGTTGAAATCGCTGTATACGGAACTTGAATTTTTGACCGGTTAATCATTATATTATATGTAGTCTATTATCGATGAAGGTTAGAATGTCTCCTTTTTCTAGATGCCACGTCAGCAAAATACTCGTAATATCACATCTTCTCGAATTTAATAATCTTCCTTAATTGTTATAAAATTTATTAGTTATTTCTATATGCTGACCCGATAATTGTTTCATGTTAAACTGGTACACGCTGGTTCTGCTTCTATTAAAATTATTACAAACGTAACACAAATAGGAAATGATCCTCAAAACTCTTTCCGAATCCTTTCATAGTGCGCTAGTGTCAGCTTATGAATTATCTTTTCCCTGCACAAAACTGAAATTTGACACCAGAAATAAAAATTATAATGGAAAATCAATATTTAAGGAACATAAAAAATAGGTTCACTGTACTTGCCGCTAAAAGAACGAAAAAAGATGCTTGGTATACTATATATAATGACATGTGTAAGTGAGACATCGACTAGTGTTATATTAGAGAAGAATATTTTCTAAAACAGTTGAAGTTTGCAAAGATTACATTACTAATTTTAAAAATTACAGACCACTAAGCCCGCCGCTCACTATCTTAAAAGTATTCGATCAAATGGTACTTCCTAGACTCTTAGATATTATTTGGAGAAATTTATAATATTAACGGTGCTCTGAATGAAAATGGCAAGGATGACTTTATTGGATCTAAGTACAACCTTTTGATACAGTGGAGTATTTTAATGGAAAAGACCTAAATCTTAAATAAAGTACACAACACATGGTGTCCCTCAGAGATCGGTCTTGAGTCCATTACTGTCCACCATGTATATTAAGGATCTGCCCAATGCCTTTCCTCAAACTCATTTGCGTCTATTGCCGGTGCTACCTCATTTATCACCAACAGGGGCTTGCAGCGCATTCCAGTGAAGTTTTGGAAAAGCCAAGACATGGTTAGCTTCGAATAAGCTGATCAAAGCTAGTAATATAAGCCTCTATAATTTTTACAAGCTGTTTTCTGAATCACTCTCTATTATATAATATGTTAGTTTTCAAAACATTGCTTCAAAAAAACTTATTAAATGTCCCATTGTTTGTTAGAATCTGCATGAAACCCCAGTATGCAAATCTATATATTTTGTTCGATAACTTTTTACATATTAATAATTTTAATATTATGGGAAAATCTATTATTGTTGCATATTAAGAACTTCGTATTGCGAATCCAAAACATGGAGTCAATAAAAAAATGACCACAAAGCGTTTGTGCACATCAAGAGAATCTTTCTGAATTTCCTATTAGTTTCCAAAAGTTTATTCATTAATAAACTATTAAAAACAAGCATAATATGATTATATTTACACTATTAAATTTTACATTTGAAATCCTAGTAATATCTTGTCTAAAAATCCAAAATATTTTCAATGCTAGTAGATAATAGAAACATTTATAACTACAGATAATGTTTTATTTATGTATCATGTCTATCCATTCATTCTCACATTTTCGTACGGGCTTCACACTACTGTTGACTTAATTTATAACAACGATTTGCTAGAAGAATGAAAAAAGCCTATTAAGCATTTATTTATTCTCGAATTAATGAGAATATTAAATAAATTAACATTTCATATTCGGTGGACATAACAGTTTATAACGACTATTTTACAATTTTAATGGCTAATTATAATTTTGTATCATTTCATTCGATAGTCGGTTATCGAAAACTAGTTTTATTAGAGTTATTTCTAAGAAACACGTCGTAGATTTGGATGTTCATATTTTTTTATACAGTTCGACGCAACATTAATATGTACTCCATATGTTCAGAATACGACGTTATACCTATTTCGAATGTTTTAATATGATGAAATAGTCTTGATACATAAAAATCTTCTTAACTATCATATATTGTCTCTATAATATTTGTAATATTGAATTGATTCATATTATTCGAAATAAGGCACGGCAAGTTATTCTCCGTCATTGGAGAAAATTGTGGCCCCATACGATTGCTTCAATTTATTCCTATAGGTTGATTAAACTTAAAGGTATGGACGCACGATGATAGGCTTATCATAAGTGATATTGAATTTGCAATAATATTACTAATTACAAACGTGATAAAACATAAATCGAACACAATAGTTTATCGAAGTCTACGTAAATAAAACGTTAGAAGTTACCTCACAAAAGCATATCATGCATATTTAGTCTTGATTAAATAAATATTTAATATTGGCATCGCCGAAAAAAAATTGATAGATTTATAATCTGATTTTGTGTCCATCAATCATTGGTAAGATGATTTAAGCTGCTGGACTTGTGTATTTGGTGATTAATGAGTTATTAAATCAAATCGGTAATCGTACATATTATACATTTGAAAGAAAAACAGTTTAGTATGACATTTTCATTCTTCCTATTTTATTAATTATTATAAATAAAAACAATTAATTTTTAGTTCGTTTGGATTTGATAATGAATCTGTTATTAAATGCGCATGTTACCATATTGTATTTCATAACATTTCATTTTAATTATCGTTTATCAAATTCAGTGCATCACGATTCAACTAAACAATAAATCAGAGTTGTCGACGATACAATGGCCTTATGAAACTAGTTTTTTAATATACATACAGACCGACTGACCACCTTAAGTATCCAATTTTTTTATATAAGATGTTTTTTATAATGTCTCATATTTTGTATGCGCATTGTCTTCGTAGTAGACCATGCATGTCCCCAAGTGATGATAGCAAATGTCGAATAAAATGTTCAGAACCACTTTAATATTTGTATTATATATGGTCATGTTGCAATTAGCGGATGTACTTACAACATTGCATAGAAATGGTTTCAGGAAGCAAAGAAACTTCTGTAGTTAACCGATCTAGAAAAGAATGTATCAAGTATTAAAGATAATTATTATCCCAAAGGATACGCGGAGATTATTAAATGCACTATATTCACTTTAAATGAATAATTCCTCGACTAGAGTTTCGCAGATTGACTAACAAGTATACAAATAAAAATATAATATAGGTTTGTCCAGAAACAATTTTGTAAATTAGTAAAGAGGCAATACTTTCACAGTCCATAAAACAGAGAAAAATTCCTAGTATAGCAGTACAATATATTTATCTCAAAATTTACAGTAAGACATTTTTAATAATGGTTTTAAACAGTAGAGGAATCACGCTGTTAAACTCAGCGTACAAAATCGTCTCATCTATTATCCAGAAAAGACTAGATGTATCAATTTGGGATCCTGAAAGGAAAGTCAATAAGTGATGCTAGGCATGTCTTAAAGCAAATTGTTAAAAAGACACACGAATATAAAGCGAAACTAAAAAAAAATGCTATTTATACAATTTCAACTAAGAATTTATTCTATCAATAGAAATGGTGACCCTGAAGTATCTTTAGATACCTCCCAAAAGCAGAGGACTTACACATGTAATATTGAGAGAAAGTGGAGTTAACATAAAAATGCAAAGGAACGGAAGTAACGAGCTAAACATCAGCATGTTTTAATGTATGGTTATAGAATATGTAGAGAGGAAGTTAGAAATTACGAAGATGGTATCGTTAACATATCGGAAGAAATAATAAACGAAGGAAGATCGAACTGAAGATAGACAAGAGTAAAACCATGAGAGTAGCAAAGCAATTGGGAAACAGCAGAATTAAAATCAGAAACCACGACTTTAAGGAGGTAGATAGATTTAGATAATTAGCAGCTGTGCTGTATGCAAATGGAGATAGATCTACAAACATTAATGAAACAAATACATCTGCGAAAAAAGCGATATAGGTAGACAAGAAGCTATTGGAAAAAGAAGACTCCTAACACGAAAGAGCAAGATGTGAATTTGAACCGTAATAAATACCATAATTACTGATGCAGCAAAGACAATGACAGCGGTAAAAAAAGAATGATAGAAACCTGAGATTGGCAGAAAGAAAAATTATGAAAGCAGCATTAGGTCCAGTACGAGCAACACATGGAGAGTAGAATAAGGACAAAACTGCTGCAACGGCTAAGATGGTCTGGGCATGTATGGAGAGCGAATAGACAAGAATGAAATGGAAGCCAGAAAGAAGACCTCAGCCATGATTGATGTAAGAAATCCAAGAGGCGGAACTAAGGATCGGAAAAAAGACATAGAATATTTAAATTAATAAATTATAGGTAAGTGATTACCCACAAGAAGATTAATCTAGAACTACCTTATAATTGCGCAACTGCACTTGGGCTGTTAAGCCATCATACATACATTAAAGCAGTAAAAACTTAACTTTCCTTATTTTAATCTGAATCAATTTTTCAACAGCCTGCAGTTCTAATGCATTTCTTCTGATTATAAAAATTTAATTGATATTAAAACAATTGCTTTCTCTTATTTTGTTACTTATTTATAATGATTTTGTGGACTAATTCCGTTGTCTTTGCATGCTTTTGTAGGAAATTAAAAAAAATATAATTATTTTATACAGGGTGTCTCTAAAAGGTGCGGAAAAAACGCTACCACACATTTCTGAGGGCGATCTAACCCAACTTACCTCAGTCCAAAATTGGATGCACCATTGCATTGAATTGCCACAAGAATAACACCCAAATTACAGAAGCATGTGTCCATATATGGAATGAATTTTTTATATCCAGATTACTCATAAACGGCTGCTCCAATCAACTCCTACCAGGTATACCTTTTCTAGGTAAAAAACATTGGAGAATAAGAATTTTTATTTAAAAGTTAAATACAGTGTGTCTCAAAAAAGTTATTACGTTTTAAATGGATACAATATGCCGCAGGTGGCGCCCTCTACATTTTGCAATGAAAATGAGAGCAGATTTAAATTTTTTACCCCACGAAACCCCCCCTACCCAAATATTGTGACAATATACCAATTATTACAGAAATTATTTATAAAAAACTAAAACCAAATTGAACTTTTGACACTCTGTATCTCCGAAAGCATCCACTTTTGGACTGAAGTAAGTTGGGTTAGATCGTCATATTTTGCCCTCAGAAATGTGTGGTAGCGTTTTTTCCGCACCTTTTAGACACACCCCAGTATAATTAGTATCATACTACGAAAGCGATGGCTATTTTGTTAAAAATTTTAGCGTTTTGTATACACAAGTATATGAGAGTTGCATGAGGACGCCATAAATATAAAAGCCGTATGAAAGTAGAGGAGCAAAGTATAACACCCGTAAAAGCAATTCGGCTAGTTACACACAAAATGGCGCGGACAGCAAATCTCATGGCTTTTGTTCAAGCTTTGTCGACTTAACTATCTCGTGAAAATGATGCGAATATGAGAGAGGAACAGTTTTCTCGTTAAAGCGGCTCTGATGATGAGAAGAAAAGGTGGAAATACATATCATTGATGTGCAATAATCAAGTCTTTCTCATGCTTGCGTCGTCGCGCTAATGTGTTTTAATTTACATACGTGCGATGAATTTACTTTTTAAACACCTTTGACTTCTTTTATTAGGAAAATTTAACGCACAACGAATGATCCATGGTTGCTGTTTGTAAATGTACCAAGAGCACACTTTGAAGGGGATGAACATTTTATCGTAAATAAAATCAATTAACAAGAAGTCATTCTCATTATCTCTAAACGAAATGCCGTACAATAAAATTAGATTATTTTCTTCTGTTCGTATGATTTGAAAGAAATCAAAAAAGTGTTTTTCGATTTCTGAATATCAATAAATATTTTATTTCGATGCAATAAAAGTACGTTAGATACAATGTGCTTCAACCTCTCCATTTGATAGTTGCGTGTATCCGCTACACATTACTCTTCGGATACAAATTGCAGACAACGGGTTGTCTTAATTAATTAGCTGCGTTATGCGGATGACACGGGTTTGGCATCAAGTGTGATGTGATGAGCTATGTCTACTCCCTGCGCTCCTACCTGCGAACCACATTATTGCAATTAACTATTCGAATGTTCTTATTGCAACAGAATCGAAACGGAACCCTCACATACAACAGTAATTGTTTGGTATTACTTTAATAAATCTCACTGATTATCTTGCTTTCTTATTTGCATTTGTATGTAGAAGTTTCCTCACTATAAACATTAACAGTCCTTAATTATTGGCAGACTGTGATATGATGTAAATAATTAATAAAACAATATAGTTGTTTATTTTTTGTTTAAATATTTACATTATAAATATTGCCATGTGTAAAGCTCGCATATTATAAAATTGAATTACTAAACAATATATTTAGTTTGTTTTTATAACATTTTGTTTGCGTTAATTCATTTATTTATGCAAGAGTAAAGTAACGAAAATTTCATACATGAAATAAATTAACATTTAAACGTAGAGACCATAAATTTTAATTTCTGTTTCAGTCGACAAGTAAAATCCAGATTTGCTCTATTCGTTGTTATGTATGGCTGATATGCTCAGTATTTTAATGCAAGCTAACAAAGATTAATTCCTGCTATTATTATAATTATTATTAGTTAATCACGTGCGTTGAAGAAAGATTCTTCCAGTGTGCACATTGAACTTGTGAAATATTATCACAAATGTTATAAAATAATTTCCTTCCCCTTCTTCTTTCTAATGAAACAAAAGTCGCCAATATTAATTGATTTTAAAATAAAATAATGATATAACCGGCTTGATCTTAAAAATTGTAAGCAATGGTTATTCGAAGAACTTTCGCGCATATTAATAATAATAATAATTATTATTATTTCAAGAAACGAGTACAAAACAAAAAAGTAGGTACAAGTTTGAAACATGTCATGTGAAAAATTATATATACTAAAAGCGGAGTAGCCCATGGCAACCAAACCCGGTCAAAATCGACGAAAATTGGGTACGCGGGGCGCAGAACTCGTCTCTGGATACGCAAAATTGAAAGCTGTCCTTTGGCGTGAAGTTACCGACGACCTTGAATTGTTCCTCGACGGAGAGTTTTTCTTCCCAAGTGGAGCGTGTGCAGAGATATGGGCTTTTAAAGAGGACCCTGCACTCGGTGTTTTAACAGAAAAATGGCCTACGTCATGACGATTCACATGACAACCGATCAAAATCGTAAAAATGTCAGGTATGACAGGCACGCGCGAAAGAATTGTAAAAGTTTCACATTGACGAAGAAATTTCAGGCCGTCGAGGTTTAGAGTGCGGAAAGAAGGTTGGAAACCAAAAGAGTGGACTTTTCCGCGACGATTGAGTGCACTGTCCACGTGCCAAGTCTGTCGCTGTCGAAGGTGCGATTCATTTAAAGCTTTTATGCAGAGGAATGCGGTAAAAAAAAATCACGATGACGAATTTGCGTGTCATTAATGACTATATATTCACGTTCATCGATCGGTTGTCAAGTTTAAGTGTCAGAAGGCCGACAAATAAAGATATTACGAAGAAGAGGTGTATTTTTAATTGAAACGTGGTACCTTTCAGATACGTATTAGTGTTATTATTATCAATCGTTATTATTTCTTTTCTATATGAATATATGAACAAAATGCCGACGGATATGATAAAATAAACTTAAAGTGTATTGTCGCACGTACATAAGTACAGTAATAAATATAACGATTTTGCTATTTTTTATTAAGATATATTAATAAATACAATGACACTCTATTCATTATATATGTCATCGAAATGTAAATTTCATACAACGAAGAACTTGAAGCAAGCTTAAATAAAGAAGAACCATCTGAGTTTTGCCATTTGGGCCTGTCAAATTACGTTAGATGCACATGAATAATACAAAACCTAAATGTCAACAGAATGTTGGAAATATATCAGTGTTCAAGATGTAGTCTTTATTTGTCAGATCAGATGTGTCCGAAGCACTTCGAAATAAAATAAATACATCAAATAAAATTCGCATAAGCATTTACGTAATTTCGTTTACCAATTTTCAGTTATAAAACCAAGCATTTAAAGTATGCGCCTGCGGGTAGGCACCAACTAATCAGAAGTACATTTTCGGTTAAATGGTATTAGGAGCCAGCAAGATTTTCGATTGGGTTTTACAAAGTATACTATTAAAGCGTAATATGAAAATTAATTAATTCTCTCAATGACCTGTAAGTTTAAAACATGTTTATTAAAGTTTATCATGTTATGTTGTTAATTTCATTTGACAATTGGAAAGACAATTTGGTTAAGCACTGCCAGTCTGACATTTCGTTCTCACAAGTTTATGTGTGAATGAATACACTCAACGAACTATTGTCACGATGACAGGTGGAACGACAATTTGGTTAAACATCTTGACGTCAAGAGTCTGACTTTTCATTGCCGTATAAGTGTCACGATGACAGTCTGTCAAAAAATTTGAGGTATACACTATTTTTATCGTAAATTTGATACAAAGCGAAGCATAGTACTACCAATTTTATAGAACGAATAACATGAAACAACATTTAATTGCCGAACCGTCTTGGTTTTTTTTTTGGTCTGTCTACGTTCACCTTGGGCTAGATGCACACAATTGATACAAAACCTGAATGTCAACAAAATTTTTCTAAATATTAGCGTTCAGTAAATTATATAGAAATGTTGTTCGGTTTGTGGGCAAAGTCTTAATAAATAAATTCATTTGCCACTAATTATAAATGTCACAATAATATTTAATTTATTTCTAAGAGACATTTTGTTTAATATGCGTCTTCATTCATAAACAAGAACAAACTGAACTGCGGTTGTAATTACTCTACATTGTCGGTCATTCAGGTACAGTTTCCAATATCGTAGTTATAAAAATTAAAGCAAAGGCGTGATTCATAACATTTGACGTCCACTGAAAGAAATATTATAACCGTTAATATTTACATTTTATTGCATTATCAATTATTATTATTATTACTATTGTATCGGTCATTTATCGTATCTTTAATGGCTTGGACACATCTCTGTCATCTTTCTACATACAAATACATATACTGCGTCTTTCATTTACATTTAGAGTAGCTTATGATATCAATATTAATTTGGGAACACTGTGCTACAGTAATGTTTTTCATTTTCACTACTGTCATAGTTAAGTCAATTTATTGAAAAGTTCCACAGTGTTCTCAAATTAATATTGAAATTGTAGGTTATTCTAAAAAAAATTAATTGAAGGCACGCTATGTCTACAATGACATTCAATTTGACAATTCATTCTCAAACTGTTGACAGTTTGCAAGAAAATTTAACGTAGGGGCAACTTTTATCATGAAACTTGAGACAAATAGAGTTAGAGTACTACCAAATTTAAAAAACAAAGAAATTTATATATGATTCAATAAATCTTGATCATACAACCATCTTAGGTTTACCTTTTCGGCCTACTTACATTCAACTTAGACTAGGTGCTCACGCATTATATCAAACCTAAATGTCAACGAAATGTTCCAAGTAATCAGCTTTCAGTAACTTCTATAGAAATGTTAAACATTTTATGGGAAATTTTTTAATTAATAAATCCATTTGTCTATAATTATAGATGCCACAATAATGTATAATTAATTTCTAGAGAGATTTTATTTCATTTGCATCTTCATTCATAAACTAATTAAAAGAAAATTTATAACCGTTAAAATTCAAGTGCTTCTGCGACTGGCAGTGGTCACGTTCCAAACAGGCACATTTATAGAGAAACTTACAGCGAAAAAGTGGACGCGGAGAGGCAATTCAAACTCGAAGAGTTTCATGGACCACTGTAATAACAAAAAGCGCAAGTATTCTATTAAATTAATGTGTCCTAAATTAAAAAAAAAGGGGGAAAGAGTAAATTGATTAGTCAGCATTTGATGACTGATATCGACATTTTATGACAAACATTATGGAGCACTGATGCTCTTGATTATTGGCAAACAACGTCATATAAATTTATTTCTATTGACTATTGTCCCGGAAGCCCTACGTTAATTGTAATTCAAAGAAACAAATACATCATGCATACATATCACCTTTAATTTAACGATTTAAAGGGTAATGTAACTGCTATTTCAAAAATGGATCCACTACTACATATAAAGACAATGCGATTTAAAAATTTATCATACATGGTAATTCACTAATTATCAGTTACTTTAAGATCGCGATCTACTTTATTACACAAAAGCATCCCCTCCTAAGAAAAAATAATTTAAGCATTACGCCCCAGATGCTGATCATAATTGGTGAACATAGTATATTATTAAAATAAAATTAAGTAATAGTTAAAGGGTGCAGCGAAAATAAAAAAAATAGTGCACATCTATGTCGCCATCTTTACCCATCTATTATCATTTTAACACCGATATATTTAACTAGAGCATACGCGCAATGTTGGTCAACTCAACGTTCACGTTAGGTGGCTTAAATCTTACAGGAAACGTCAGAATTGTCAGAAAAAATCCATCTGACTTTTGATTAATGTTGGCAATTTCACAAAAATTTAATTGCAGGTTATAAAACGTCAAAACGATCAATCGATTTCAGTTCGTGATGAAATCTGAACTGCTTTCATGATGACAATTATTTAAGAAAAAAAGGTTAAACACCCTGACATCTGTCTGATATTTCATTGGTCATGGTTTTAAGCTCCATCGATATTTACTGTAGACCTTGACACAAAAAGATATGAAATTACAAATTTTATACAGCGAAATGACTATAGTCTATTTTTAAAATAGCGAGACGAATTTCTGAACATACCCCTGTCCCAAATTACATGCACGAAAATCTTGAAAACAAACTTACGAGTATATCTGATAACTATTACTGTCGAGCTCTGAATAGAACTGGTAAAGTATATAATGAAATAACGGGGAAATAATAGAAACAACAACAAGGCTTAACAATAAACAATGTCAGTTGACAGAATGTGAGCAAGATTGATACGGTGTCATTTGGCCTTGCTTTCAACCAATGAGATTTCACTGTCAAAGTGGTCTGTTCAGAAATTCGTCTCGCTATTTTAAAAATGAGGTGTGGCCGCCACACGACTTTCTTATACGTATGAGCGTTTCAAACTACACAATTTTAAGAATTTTTTTATACAAAACTTATTCAAATCCTATTCTAAGTACTTTCATGCTCTTAATAAATCGCTCTAGAATGCATACTTTGGAAGATATTCGAAGAAAAGTGCTACTCGCTAAGAATAAAAGTGCTACTTCCGGTCCGAATTTTGAAATTTCATGTATACAAAAAATATTGCAAATCCAATTCTAAATACTTTTGTACTCTTAATAAATATATATAGAATGCATAATTTACGACATATTTGCAAAAAATCGTTATTCGGTAAGAGTAAAAGTGATACTTCCGGTCCGAATTTTGAATTTTTTTTATACAAAAGATATTGGAAATTAAGTTCTAAATACTTTTGTATTCGTCGCGTACCTGTCTAAAAAGCATGACTTGCAAAATATTGGCAAAAAACTGATTTTTGATAAGAGTAAAAGACCTACTTAAGGTAGTAATTTCGAAAAACTTTTTAAATAAAATGCTTCTCAATTTTAATTCTAACTACATATGAATTCTTTATAAATTTGTTTAAACTTAGTAGTTGACGAAATATTTGCAAAATTCGATTATTTCACTGAAGTAAAGTACTACTTCCGGTCAACCGATTTTATTGAAAAACTAATCAGATCTCAAGAGGCAGATTATACACGTAAATATAAAATTTGGAATTGATATCTACAGCGGTTTGGCCGCTACCGTGGTGACACACACAGACACACACACACAGAGAGAGAGAGAGTGAGAGAGAGAGAGAGATTTTTTAAAAACCACTTTTTTGGTATCAGGGGACTTCAAAACGTAGACATCTGCAAGAGAGAAGAAAGTAAAATAAACTTTAAAATATTAATGAGAAAAGTGTTACCAGATCCATTTTAGTTTTGCCTATATATTAGACAATTACCTTAAAATATGATTTATATTATTATTACTCGGTGACAGACGAATCAAATTTCAATGTAATGACAATTGTTTTCTAACTATTCAATTTATTAAAGTAAATATTCCAGCCTAATTCAACAACAACTACTACTAAATAATTTGATTGTCAGTAGAAAGTTTGAAGTATGGGCAGCGTTCAATCATTTAATGGGATATGTTTGAAAATACACCATTAAATCAAATTGTTAATCAAACATTCTGATGATGGTTCATGATGATCGTGTCCCAGGCTGGTGGCTCTTATTTCGATGGATTGGTTGTAATCATGAACTACCTTTTTGTGTTATTTTTCCTTAAATACTTAATAAGAATCACAAAATGATCCGACAATTACGAATTATATTCTTTCTACAGTGTGTGTAAGCAAAATGTTTACACAGATATTCCCACGTCGGTCTGTTTTATTTTTGGTTATTGTTTTTAGTTCAACTACCAGCGTCACTACTAAATATTTAAATTATAATAGGATCGTCTCAGCAACCGACATAGCCAGAGCACGATCTACAGGCGACGACTCAATGCCACTGCAAAATCACTTTGACAGGAACAATTTCAGAGCAGACAAGTGAAACTAATTTATTATTATGGAAACCAGTTATAAATTCACTATTATAAATAAAATTAGTAAGTCATACTATTCTATACCAACATTTTATTTAAAACTTGATTCTTTTGTGTAATGGGCATGCATTGTTCACAAATTTGCATTATAACGAAACTCAGAAGGTATGTCAAAAGATGTATGACTATTATTAAATATTATAGCCCAGAAATGACGTTTGTGGGCCATGATAATTGACAGGTCAAATTATGCAAAACTAAAATAAATCCGATATTACTTTTTTAATAATGATTTAGTCATTTCATAGTGTAAAACTAATAACACTATGAATCTTTTAGTGTCAAGTCTTAGTAGCTAAATAGCATCTAAATTTCAAACTTGAACAACGAAAAGTCAGACTCACGTTAAGATGCTTTAAATTGTCGTTTCACCTGTCACCGTGACAGTAGTTCGTGGACAAAAATATACGTCTATACAAGGTGAGCCAAAAGTTTAGAAAATCAAATTTGATTTTTTTGACGTTTTACAGGGAACTGTAATAAAATTGTAAGCGGACGCGAAAGGCGATTCAAGCTCGAAGAGAGAAAATTTTAGTACGTGCAGAAAAAGAGTGTGCATTATAGTATTTTGCCATAAGGCCTACGTGTAAAATATAAAATATGGAATAGGTTCGATTTTAAAATGGCGGTGGATCGACACAGATAACAGTGACACCTCAAAGTTCGGATAAGGTTAAGTTAAACGCACAAAAAATTCAATTTCAGGTTATAAATTATCAAAACCGTCAAATCAGTTTGAGTTCGCAATATGGCATTTGCCGGGAAACGTCAAAATTGGCGGAAAGCACCAGTCGTGCAATACACACATAATGACTACATATTCACGTTCATCGATCGGTTGTCAAGTTTAAATGTCAGAAGGCCAACAAAAAAAGAGATTACGAAGGAAAATTGCATTTTTAATTGAAATCTGGTACCTTTCAGATACGAATTAGTGTTATTATTATCAGTTGTTACTATTTCTTTTCTATACGAATATATGAAAAATGCCGACGGATATGATAAAATAAACTTAAAGTATATTATCGCACGTAAATACAGTAACAAATATGACGACACTATTTTTTTCTGTGATGGGAAAAACGACGATTTAATATTGAAAAAAACACGTAAATACTATATATTAAAGTCAGAAAATCAATCGCTTTGACATTTCAAGTGACATTACACCTGCGTTGCTAATGGAAACCTGTAAAATAATCAAATATCTGTGAATTTAAGCGGGCAAAAAGTGAACACTTTTTTCCCTGGCATATAAAGTGAGATTTTATTACCTGTCAAGAAGGATAAAAAGTCAACTTTTTTTCCCGTCACAGAAAAAAATAATTTAAGCATTACGCCCCAGATGCTGATCAAAATTGGTGAACATAGTATATTATTAAAATAAAATAAAGTAATAGTTAAAGGGTGTAGCGAAAATAAAAAAAATAGTGCACATCTATGTCGCCATCTTTACTCATCTATTATCATTTTAACACCGATATATTTAACTAGAGCATACGCGAAATGTTGGTCGACTCAACATTCACGTTAGGTGGCTTAAATGTTACAGTAAACTTCAGAATTGTCAAAAAAAATCCATCTGACTTTTGATTAATGTTGGCAATTTCACAAAATTTAATTGCAGGTTATAAAACGTCAAAACGATCAATCGATTTCAGTTCGTGATGAAATCCGAACTGCTTTTATGATGACAATTATTTCACAAAAAAAAAGGTTAAACACCCTGACATCTGTCTGATATTTCATTGTTCATGTTTTTAAGCTTCATCGATATTTATTGTAGACCTTGACACAAAAAGATATGAAGTTTCAAATTTTATACAGCGAAATGACTAAAACATTAATGAGAAAAGTGCTATCAGATCCATTTTAGTTTTGCCTATATACCGTGCCTTCAAATACTTTCCGCATTAGAGACGGCCATGCTTTTTTTTAATGGTTGGTGACAGTGCATAATTTTAATAGTTTGGTTATGTCATATAAATAATAATAGGCGTCTATAATTTGAATTTAAGTATGACAACTGTCAGAATTTACAGTTTTCAAAAAATTAGCATGTACACCAACATTGATTACTTAAAAACTTCAAAAACAGTCTACTCTAATGCGGAAAGTATTTGAAGGCACGGTATTTGACAATTACCTTAAAATATGATTTATATTATTATTTCTAGGTGACAGACGAATCAAATTCCAATGTAATGACAAATGTTTTGAAACTATTCAATTTACTAAAGTAAATATTCCAGTCTAATTCAACAATTACTACTACTAAATAATTTGATTATCAGTAGAAAGTTTGAAGTATGGGCAGCGTTCAATCATTTAATGGGATATGTTTGAAAATACACCATTAAATCAAATTTTTAATCAAACATTCTGATAATGGTTCATGATGATCGTGTCCCAGGCTGGTGGCTCTTATTTCGATGGATTGGTTGTAATCATGAACTACCTTTTTGCGTTATTTTTTCTTAAATACTTAATAAGAATCACAAAATGATCCAACAATTACGAATTATATTCTTTTTACAGTGTGTGTAAGCAAAATGTTTACACAGATGTTCCAACGTCGATCTGTATTATTTTTGGTTATTGTTTTTAGTTCAACTAACCAGAGTCACTACTAAATATTTAAATTATAATAGGATCGTCTCAGCAACCGACATAGCCAGAGCACGATCTACAGGCGACGACTCAATGCCACTGCAAACTCACTTTGACAGGAACAATTTCAGAGCAGACAAATGAAACTAATTTATTAATATGGAAGCCAGTTATAAATTCACTATTATAAATAAAATTAATAAGTCATACTATTCTATACCAACATTTTATTTAAAACTTGATTCTTCTGTGTAATGGACATGCATTGTTCACAAATTTGCATTATAACAAAGTTCAAAAGGTATGTCAAAAGATGTATGATTATTATTAAATATTACGGCCCAGAAATAACGTTTGTGGGCCATGATAATTGACAGATTAAATTATGCAAAACTAAAATAAATCTGATATTACTTTTTTAATAATGATTTAGTCCTTTCATTGTGTAAAACTAATAACACTATGAATCTTTTAGTGTCAAGTATTGGTATTACGCTAAATAGCATCTAAATTTCAAACTTTAACAACGAAAAGTCAGACTGACGTTAAGATTCTGTAAATTGCCGTTCCACCTGTCACCGTGACAGTAGTTCGTGGACAAAAATATACGTCTATACAAGGTGTGCCAATAGCTTAGAAAATCAAAAATGATTTTTTGGCGTATTACAGGGAACGGTAATACAACTGTAAGCGGACGCGAAATGTGATTCAAGCTCGAAGAGATTGATGGACAGCTAGTTACTATTGCTAATAACATAGACGCAAGATCGATTTTTTTTGATTTTGAAAATTGGGTACGCGGGGCGCAGAACTCGTCTCTGGATACGCGACATTGAAAGCTGCCCTTTGGCGTGAAGTTACCGACGTCCTTAAATTGTTCCTCGACGGAGAGTTTTTCCTTCTAAGTGGAGCGTGTGCAGAGATATGGGCTTTTAAAGAGGAGCGTGCATACGGTGTTTTAACAGCAAAATGGCTTACGTCATGACCGATTCCCAGGACAACCGATCAAAATCGTAAAAATGTCAGGTATGACAGGCACGCGCGAAAGAATTGTAAAAGTTTCACATTGACGAAGAAATTTCAGGCCGTCGAGGTTTAGAGTGCGGAAAGAGGGTTGGAAACCAAAAGAGTGGACTTTTCCGCGACGATTGAGTGCACTGTCCACGTGCCAAATCTGTCGCTGTGGAAGGTGCGATTCATTTAAAGCTTTTCTGCAGGGTAAAAAAATCTCGCGATGACGAGTTTGCGTGTCATTAATGACTATATATATATTCACGTTCATCCATCGGTTGTCAAGTTTAAATGTCAGAAGGCCGACAAATAAAGATATTACGAAGAAGTGTATTTTTAATTGAAACGTGGTACCTTTCAGATACGTATTAGTGTTATTATTATCAATCGTTACTATTTCCTTTCTATATGAATATACGAACAAAATGCCGACGGATATGATAAAATAAACTTAAAGTGTATTATCGCACGTAAGTACAGTAACAAATATGACGATTTTTCTATATTTTATTAAGATATATTAATAAATAGAATGACACTCTATTCATTATATATGTCATCGAAATGTAAATTTCATACAACGAAGAACTTGAAGCAAGCTTAAATAAAGAAGAACCGTCTGAGTTTTGCCATTTGGGCCTGTCAAATTACGTTAGATGCACACGAATTATACAAAACCTAAATGTCAACAGAATGTTGGAAATGTATCAGTGTTCAAGTTATAATTATATAAATTTAAGCCATTTTACGAATGGGATCATTTAATAACATTTCTCATCGATCTCTCTACGTACAAATAATAGGGCGACTTTTCTTTATTTGGCAGATGTGTCCGAAGCACTTCGAAATAAAATAAATACATCAAATAAGATTCCCATAAGCATGTGTGTCATTTCGTTTACCAATTCAGTTATAAAAGCAAGTATTTAAAGTGTGCGACTGCTGGTTGGCACCAACTAATCAGAAGTACATTTTTTGTTAAATGGTACGACAGTGTCTAGCATCAACCGTATAGGAGCTAGCAAGATTTTCGATTGCGTTTTAGAAAGTATATTACTAAAGCGTAATATGAAAATTAATTAATTCTCTCAATGACCTGTAAGTTTAAAACATGTTTTATTAAGTTAGCCTGACATTTCGTTCTCACAAGCTTATGTGTGAACAAATACAGTTCAACGAACTATTGTCACGATGACAGGTGGAACGACAATTTTGGTTAAACATCTTCATGTCAGCTGTCTGACTTTTCATTGTCATAGGTATGTGTCATCGAAATATCGTTACGATGACAGTCTGTCAGAAAATTTGAATTATACACTATTTCAATCGTAAACTTGACACAAAGCGTAGTACCAATTTTATAGAACTAATAACGTGAAACAACATTCAATTAATTTTTTTTTATCTGTCGACGTTCACCATGGACTAGATGTACACAACTGATACAAAACCTGAATGTCAATAAAAAAAATTTAAATATCAGCGTTCATTAAATTATATAGGAATATTGTTCGCTTTGTGGGCAAAGTCTTAATAAATAAATTCATTTGCCACCATAATGTATAATCCATTTCTAGAGATATTTCTTTAAATTTAATCTTCATTCATTACAATAGCAAAGTTAACTACATAATTATCCTCCACTGTCATTCATTCATATAGAAATTAAAATACCGTAAATAGTATAGGTAATAGTGAATAGGTACAACCTAACCAACTAAAAAGAAGAAGCGTATGCGGTATCATAAAAATTAAATTAACATTATGAATGACATAGGTACTCCGACAATTTTATGTATTATGGTTAGAGTTGTTGCCGATATGCCATACGATTTTTTAACGCATACACATAATCTGACATTACGTCAAACCAGTGAGCTGTAGCAGTGAAATCAACTGTTCACAGGGACAAATATTATACGGATCTAAATTCTAATTAGCTCCCTTATTTTCAGAAATAGCGTACCGAAAATAGTTATACCGTATTTAGTTGTTTTTTAATGAAATCTGCCTTATGAATTTTAACTAACATTTTTATAGGGGAAATGATTATTAACATTTAACATTCATTAAAACAGCATGCGACCAGCATTAATCGCATTACCAATGAGATGCCCTTACAGCCTTAGATATAATATTAAAAAGATATAAGTATAAGCGAAGAGGCGAATCAACCTCGAAGAGCTCCATACATCACTATATCTAACAATGGTTGCTTTCTGCAAACACGAGAGTTGCGAAATTGTTCACATAATTCTAACTTCTCTTTATTGAAATTTAAACGTTCTTTATCATAAAAATTAACACAAAAACATTCATAAATTTACAAACTATATTCAACGTAATGACTATAAAAACATCATCAAAAATAATAATGAGTAGTATAAATACATCGTACCTATACTTGCCCATACTTAATTCAATATAATGATTCCTTTCTATAATTGCTTCCTTTGCGACGAGAAATCATAACAGAATTTGAATTTTGAAAAAAATTATCAACATACAAACTGACATCGAAAGTCACAATTTTTAAATATTGTACTAAATTTTTCTATTATATAAATGCTTTAAAAAAGTGTAATTTCCGGTACGTTAGAGTTATGTTATTAAATTTTGACAATTTTTTAATTGAATAAAATTGATGATAATTATAACAAACGTCAAAATATAATTATTTTATAGGTTATGAAGATAACTGACATAGAGGTGGGCAAAACGGCTCATTTCTTTGACTCGGTTCAGCTCCTCATTGTGAGCCGGGTCACGGAACCGGCTCATTTGAACCGTGTGGATCCGTAATAGCATACCGTTCATGAACGTGTAGTACACATATAATACTCGGCGCCGCGCGCCGTCGTCGACTCAAACGAACCGGGATGATAATTTCGGCTGCGCGCACACCAATTGTACAAAATGTTTGACAAACAATTTATTTGAAGCCAAAATGCACACAAATTTGACAAATTATTAGGTTGTTGTACACAAATTAAACAAAATATATGTAAAACTAAATTATCAATTATCGGCATCTCAATCTCGACATAATACATCCGCTTGACTTAACATTTTTATAGATATACAGGTTGATTATTGTTCTTTTAATGATTATATATTTGCATTATTAAAATACTTTAATTCCAGAACGCGTACGCCTTAATGGGGAAAAAGATAGCTTTTAACATTTATGTGCCCTTATGACAACGATTAGGCATACATGCAGAGTGGGCGGAGCTATCTGAAATTAATTTCTCTCTTCTGATTAAAGTAAAATTCGGCACTTGGGAGTCTTTGTGGTATCATTGGTCACGTATCCAAAGTCGAAATGTCAAAAAAAAAAAAATGGCCGAAGGATTTTTTGAAAATTGACGTATAAATGTGAAATTTTAGATACGAGGGTGTCTTAAGTCGCCGATCACAAATCCAAAATCAGAATGTCATAAAAAAACAAAATGGCGGATGATTTTTTTTAAAATTGACGTATGAATATAAAATTATAGATACGGGGGTTTTGGGGGTCGCCGATCACAATTCCAAAGTGAAAATGTCAAAAAAAAACAAAATGGCGGAATATTTTTTGAAAATTGACGTATGAATGTAAAATTTTAGATATGGGGGTTTTGGGGGCGCCGATCACAATTCCAAAGTCAAAATGTCAAAAAAAAACAAAAAGGCGGAAGATTTTTTTGAAAATTAACGTGTCAATGTGAAATTTTAGATACGGGGGTTTTGGGGGTCGCCGATCACGATTCCAAAGTCAAAATGTCATAAAAAACAAAATGGCGGAAGAATTTTTTGAAAATTGACGTATGAATGTAAAATTTTATATACGGGGGTTTTGGGGGTCGCCGATAACGATTCCAAAGTCAAAATGTAAAAAAAAAATGGCGGAAGATTTTTTGAAAATTGACGTATGAATGTAAAATTTTAGATACGGGGGTTTTGGGGGTCGCCGATCACGATTCCAAAGTCAAAATGTCAAAAAAAACAAAATGACGGAAGATTTTTTGAAAATTGACGTATGAATGTAAAATTTTAGATACGGGGGTTTTGGGGGTCGCCGATCACGATTCCAAAGTCAAAATGTCAAAAAAAAGAAAATGGCGAAAGATTTTTTTGAAAATTGACGTGAGTGAAATTTTAGATACAGGGGTGTGTTAGGTCGCCGATCACAAATCCAAAATCAAAATGTCATAAAAAAACAAAATCGCGGAAGAATTTTTTGAAAATTGACATATGAATGTAAAATTTTAGATAAGGGGGTTTTGGGGGTCGCCGATCACGATTCCAAAGTCAAAATGTCAAAAAAAAACAAAAGGGCGGAAGATTTTTTTGTAAATTGACGTATGAATGTGAAATTTTATATACGCGAGTTTTGGGGGTCGCCGATCACGATTCCAAAGTCAAAATGTCAAAAAAAACAAAATGGCGAAAGATTTTTTTGAAAATTCACTTATGAATGTGAAATTTTAGATACGGGGGTTTTGGGGGTCGCCGATCACGATTCCAAAGCCAAAATGTCAAAAAAAAACAAAATGGCGGAAGATTCTTTGAAAATTGAGTCATGAATGTAAATTTTTAGATACGGGGGTTTTGGGGGTCGCCGATCACGATTCCAAAGTCAAGATGTCAAAAAAAACAAAATGACGGAAGATTTTTTGAAAATTGACGTATGAATGTAAAATTTTAGATACGGGGGTTTTGGGGGTCGCCGATCACGATTCCAAAGTCAAAATGTCAAAAAAAAACAAAATAGCGGAAGATTTTTTTGAAAATTGACTCATTAATGTAAAATTTTAGATACGGGGGTTTTGGGGGTCGCCGATCACGATTCCAAATTCAAAATGTCAAAAAAAGCAAAATGGCGAAAGATTTTTTTGAAAATTGACGTATGAGTGTTAAATTTTAGATACGGGGGTATGTTAGGTCGCCGATCACAAATCCAAAATCAAAATGTCATAAAAAAACAAAATCGTGGAAGAATTTTTTGAAAATTGACATATGAATGTAAAATTTTAGATACGGGGGTTTTGGGGGTCGCCGATCACGATTCCAGAGTCAAAATGTCATAAAAAAACAAAATGGCGGAAGAATTTTTTGAAAATTGACGTATGAATGTAAAATTTTAGATGCGGGGGTTTTGGGGGTCGCCGATCACGATTCCAAAGTCAAAATGTCAAAAAAAAAAATGGCGGAAGATTTTTTGAAAATTGACGTATGAATGTAAAATTTTAGATACGGGGGTTTTGGGGGTCGCCGATCACGATTCCAAAGTCAAAATGTCAAAAAAAACAAAATGGCGAAAGATTTTTTAGAAAATTGACGTATTAATGTAAAATTTTAGATACGGGGGTTTTGGGGGTCGCCGATCACGATTCCAAATTCAAAATGTCAAAAAAAGCAAAATGGCGAAAGATTTTTTTGAAAATTGACGTATGAGTGTTAAATTTTAGATACGGGGGTATGTTAGGTCGCCGATCACAAATCCAAAATCAAAATGTCATAAAAAAACAAAATCGTGGAAGAATTTTTTGAAAATTGACATATGAATGTAAAATTTTAGATACGGGGGTTTTGGGGGTCGCCGATCACGATTCCAAAGTCAAAATGTCAAAAAAAGCAAAATGGCGGAAGATTTTTTTGAAAATTTAGGTATAAATGTAAAATTTTAGATACGGGGGTTTTGGGGGTCGCCGATCACAATTCCAAAGTCAAAATGTCAAAAAAAAATGGCGGAAGATTTTTTGAAAATTGACGTATGAATGTAAAATTTTAGATACTGGGGGTTTTGGGGGTCGCCGATCACGATTCCAAAGTCAAAATGTAAAAAAAAGCAAAATGACTGCAGATTTTTTTGAAAATTAACGTATCAATGTGAAATTTTAGATACGAGAGTTTTGGGGGTCGCCGATCACGATTCCAAAGTCAAAATGTCATAAAAAAACAAAATGGCGAAAAATTATTTATAAAATTGACGTATTAATGTAAAATTTTAGATACGGGGTTTTGGGGGTCGCCGATCACGATTCCAAAGTCTAAATGTCAAAAAAAGCAAAACGGCGGAAGATTTTTTTGAAAATTGACGTATGAATGTAAAATTTTAGATACGGGTGTTTTGGGGGTCGCCGATCACGATTCCAAAGTCAAAATGTCAAAAAAAGCAAAATGGCGGAAGATTTTTTTGAAAATTGACGTATGAATGTGAAATTTTAGATACGGGAGTTTTGGGGTCGCCGCTCACGATTCCCAAGCCAAAATGTCAAAAAAAACAAAATGGCGGAAGATTTTTTGGAAATTGACGTAAAATTTTAGATACGGGGGTTTTGGGGGTCGCCGATCACGATTCCAAATTCAAAATGTCAAAAAAAGCAAAATGGCGAAAGATTTTTTTGAAAATTGACGTATGAGTGTTAAATTTTAGATACGGGGGTATGTTAGGTCGCCGATCACAAATCCAAAATCAAAATGTCATAAAAAAACAAAATCGTGGAAGAATTTTTTGAAAATTGACATATGAATGTAAAATTTTAGATACGGGGGTTTTGGGGGTCGCCGATCACGATTCCAAAGTCAAAATGTCAAAAAAAGCAAAATGGCGGAAGATTTTTTTGAAAATTTACGTATAAATGTAAAATTTTAGATACGGGGGTTTTGGGGGTCGCCGATCACGATTCCAAAGTCAAAATGTCAAAAAAAAAATGGCGGAAGATTTTTTGAAAATTGACGTATGAATGTAAAATTTTAGATACGGGGGTTTTGGGGGTCGCCGATCACGATTCCAAAGTGAAAATGTAAAAAAAAGCAAAATGACTGCAGATTTTTTTGAAAATTAACGTATCAATGTGAAATTTTAGATACGAGGGTTTTGGGGGTCGCCGATCACGATTCCAAAGTCAAAATGTCATAAAAAAACAAAATGGCGAAAGATTATTTAGAAAATTGACGTATTAATGTAAAATTTTAGATACGGGGTTTTGGGGGTCGCCGATCACGATTCCAAAGTCTAAATGTCAAAAAAGCAAAACGGCGGAAGATTTTTTTGAAAATTGACGTATGAATGTAAAATTTTAGATACGGGTGTTTTGGGGGTCGCCGATCACGATTCCAAAGTCAAAATGTCAAAAAAAGCAAAATGGCGGAAGATTTTTTTGAAAATTGACGTATGAATGTGAAATTTTAGATACGGGAGTTTTGGGGTCGCCGCTCACGATTCCAAAGCAAAATGTCAAAAAAAACAAAATGGCGAAAGATTTTTTTGAAAATTGACGTATGAATGTGAAATTTTAGATACGGGAGTTTTGGGGTCGCCGCTCACGATTCCAAAGCCAAAATCTCAAAAAAAACAAAATGGCGGAAGATTTTTTGGAAATTGACGTAAAATTTTAGATACGGGGGTTTTGGGGGTCGCCGATCACGATTCCAAAGTCAAAATGTCAAAAAAAGCAAAATGGCGAAAGATTTTTTTGAAAATTGAAGTATGGGTGTGAAATTTTAGATACGGGGGTGTGTTAGGTTGCCGATCACAAATCCAAAATCAAAATGTCATAAAAAAACAAAATCGTGGAAGAATTTTTTGAAAATTGACATATGAATGTAAAATTTTAGATACGGGGGTTTTGGGGGTCGCCGATCACGATTCCAAAGTCAAAATGTCAAAAAAAGCAAAATGACTGCAGATTTTTTTGAAAATTAAATGTGAAATTTTAGATACGAGGGTTTTGGGGGTCGCCGATCACGATTCCAAAGCCAAATGTCATAAAAAAACAAAATGGCGGAAGAATTTTTTGAAAATTGACGTATGAATGTAAAATTTTAGATACGGGGGTTTTGGGGGTCGCCGATCACGATTCCAAAGTCAAAATGTCAAAAAAAAAATGGCGGAAGATTTTTTGAAAATTGACGTATGAATGTAAAATTTTAGGTACGGGGGTTTTGGGGGTCGCCGATCACGATTCCAAAGTCAAAATGTAAAAAAAACAAAACGGCGGAAGATATTTTTGAAAATTGACGTATGAATGTGAAATTTTAGATACGGGGGTTTTGGGGGTCGCCGATCACGATTCCAAAGCCAAAATGTCAAAAAAAAACAAGAGGGCGGAAGATTTTTTTGAAAATTGACGTATGAATGTGAAATTTTAGATACGGGAGTTTTGGGGGTCGCCGATCACGATTCCAAAGCAAAATGTCAAAAAAAAACAAAATGGCGAAATTTTTTTTTGAAAATTGACGTACGAATGTGAAATTTTAGATACGGGGGTTTTGCGGGTCGCCGATCACGATTCCAAAGCCAAAATGTCAAAAAAAAACAAAATGGCGGAAGATTTTTTGAAAATTGACGTAAAATTTTAGATACGGGGGTTTTGGGGGTCGCCGATCACGATTCCAAAGTCAAAATGCCAAAAAAGCAAAATGGCGAAAGATTTTTTTGAAAATTGACGTATGTGTGAAATTTTAGATACGGGGGTGTGTTAGGTCGCCGATCACAAATCCAAAATCAAAATGTCATAAAAAAACAAAATCGTGGAAGAATTTTTTGAAAATTGACATATGAATGTAAAATTTTAGATACGGGGGTTTTGGGGGTCGCCGATCACGATTCCAAAGTCAAAATGTCAAAAAAAGCAAAATGGCTGAGGATTTTTTTGAAAATTGATTTATGAATGTAAAATTTTAGATACGGGGGTTTTGGGGGTCGCCGATCACGAATCCAAAGTCAAAATGTCAAAAAAAACAAAATGGCGAAAGATTATTTAGAAAATTGACGTATTAATGTAAAATTTTAGATACGGGGTTTTGGGGGTCGCCGATCACGATTCCAAAGTCAAAATGTCAAAAAAAGCAAAACGGCGGAAGATTTTTTTGAAAATTGACGTATGAATGTAAAATTTTAGATCCGGGGGTTTTGGGGGTCGCCGATCACGATTCCAAAGTCAAAATGTCAAAAAAAGCAAAATGGCGGAAGATTTTTTTGAAAATTGACTTATGAATGTAAAATTTTAGATACGGGGGTTTTGGGGGTCGCCGATCACGATTCCAAAGCCAAAATGTCAAAAAAAACAAAAGGGCGGAAGATTTTTTTGAAAATTGACGTATGAATGTGAAATTTTAGATACGGGGGTTTTGGGGGTCGCCGATCACGATTCCAAAGCAAAATGTCAAAAAAAACAAAATGGCGAAAGATTTTTTTGAAAATTGACGTATGAATGTGAAATTTTAGATACGGGGGTTTTGCGGGTCGCCGATCACGATTCCAAAGCCAAAATGTAAAAAAAAACAAAATGGCGGAAGATTTTTTGGAAATTGACGTAAAATTTTAGATACGGGGGTTTTGGGGGTCGCCGATCACGATTCCAAAGTCAAAATGTCAAAAAAAGCAAAATGGCGAAAGATTTTTTTGAAAATTGAAGTATGAGTGAAATTTTAGATACGGGGGTGTGTTAGGTCGCCGATCACAAATCCAAAATCAAAATGTCATAAAAAAACAAAATCGTGGAAGAATTTGTTGAAAATTGACATATGAATGTAAAATTTTAGATACGGGGGTTTTGGGGGTCGCCGATCACGATTCCAAAGTCAAAATGCCAAAAAAGCAAAATGGCGAAAGATTTTTTTGAAAATTGACGTATGTGTGAAATTTTAGATACGGGGGTGTGTTAGGTCGCCGATCACAAATCCAAAATCAAAATGTCATAAAAAACAAAATCGTGGAAGAATTTTTTGAAAATTGACATATGAATGTAAAATTTTAGATACGGGGGTTTTGGGGGTCGCCGATCACGATTCCAAAGTCAAAATGTCAAAAAAAACAAAATGGCTGAGGATTTTTTTGAAAATTGATTTATGAATGTAAAATTTTAGATACGGGGGTTTTGGGGGTCGCCGATCACGATTCCAAAGTCAAAATGTCAAAAAAAGCAAAATGGCGGAAGATTTTTTTGAAAATTGACGTATGAATGTAAAATTTTAGATACGGGGGTTTTGGGGGTCGCCGATCACGATTCCAAAGTCAAAATGTCAAAAAAAACAAAATGGCGAAAGATTTTTTAGAAAATTGACGTATAAATGTAAAATTTTAGATACGGGGGTTTTAGGGGTCGCCGATCACGATTCCAAAGTCAAAATGTCAAAAAAAACAAAATGGCGAAAGATTTTTTAGAAAATTGACGTATTAATGTAAAATTTTAGATACGGGGGTTTTGGGGGTCGCCGATCACGATTCCAAAATCAAAATGTCAAAAAAAACAAAATGGCCAAAGATTTTTTTGAAAATTGACTTATGAATGTGAAATTTTAGATACGGAGGTTTTGGGGGTCACCGATCACGATTCCAAAGCCAAAATGTCAAAAAAAACAAAATGGCGGAAGATTTTTTGAAAATTGACGTATGAATGTAAAATTTTACATACAGGGGTTTTGGGGGTCGCCGATCACGATTCCAAAGTCAAAATGTCAAAATAAGCAAAATGGCGAAAGATTTTTTTTGAAAATTGACGTATGAGTGTGAAATTTTAGATACAGGGGTGTGTTAGGTCGCCGATCACAAATCCAAAATCAAAATGTCATAAAAAAACAAAATCGTGGAAGAATTTTTTGAAAATTGACATGAATGTAAAATTTTAGTACGGGGGTTTTGGGGGTCGCCGATCACGATTCCAAAGTCAAAATGTCAAAAAAAGCAAAATGGCTGCAGATTTTTTGAAAATTGACATGAATGTAAAATTTTAGGTGCGGGGGTTTTGGGGGTCGCCGATCACGATTCCAAAGTCAAAAAAAAACAAATGGCGGAAGATGTTTTTGAAAATTGACGTATGAATGCAAAATTTTAGATACGATCTTAGGTCGCCGATCACGAATCCAAAGTCAAAATAAAAACAAAATGGCGGAAGAGTTCTTTGAAAATTGACGTATGAATGTGAAATTTTAGATACGGCTTATTACATCTTCAATTCGGTGATTCTTCGAAACGTGATTGAACAGGGTTTAAATTTAATACTTAATTTTTTCTTATCAATAGTAGATTCGAAAACATCAGAATCGTATTGTACACTGTCCCATTGAAAATGTTGCGCTCACTGAGCTCATTGTTTCTTTCGATACTTTAACATGACTTTTGTTTAACATTAAATTACGTTTCTCGCTCTTGAGTGTAAACCGATTTGTGTAAAAAAACAGTTCGAGTAGAATTTCAAATAAAATATACTATCGGCTTAACAAAATGTATGTAGGGGTGCTTTAAAAGTTTATAAAAGTGGACATTCTAAAAACGTCATGCCAGTGAACGCTTTTTACAGGAAAGGCGCTTCAATAGGGCTTCCATTTAAAACTTGGGCCTTTTACTTTTATTTTCATTTTGTGCTCCTTTATTAATGATAGTGGATTTCAAAAAGGTCACACTTTACATCAAAATAGTATTGTACACTGTCTTATTAAAAATGTTGCGCTTTTTGATCTCAATGTGTCTTTGGATATTTTAACACGACTTATGTTAAACACATTAAATTACCTTTCTCGCTCTTGAGTGTGTACCGGTTTATGTCAAAAACAGTTCGAGAAGAATTTTAAATAAAATATCCTATTGGCTTAACAAAATATATGTATATACAGGAGTGCTTCAAAAGTTTATAAGTGGACATTCTCAAAAGCGTTTTTTACAGGAAAGGCGCTTCAATAGGGCTTCAATTTAAAACTTGGGCTTTTTACTGTTATTATTATTTTGTGCTTTTTTCTTAACGAGAGTAGACTTCGAAAAGATTAACAGGCTTTTACACGTTCACATCAAAATAGTATAGTAAACTGTCTTAATAAAAATGCTGCGCTTTTTGATCTCTTTGTGTCTTTGGATACTTTAACACGACTTATGTTTAACATTAAATTACCTTTCTCACTCTTGAGTGTGTACCGATTTGCGTACAAAACAATTCGAGAAAATTTTTAACTAAAATATACTATTGGCTTCACAAAATATATGTATATACCGGGATGCTTTAAAACATAGGTTCCCCTTGTGGGCGCTGCAGGTCTAAAGGGGGGCGGTAAGAGACCCAGAAAAAAATGGGGGCGTTGTGTAAAGGCTTGAAGTTATAGTGGTTTTTGAGTAGGTGAAAAAATGGGGGCGCTAAAAAATAATTTATTCTCAAAGTGGGCAGTAGGCAAAATAAGTTTGGGAACCACTGCTTTAAAAGTTTATAAAACCGGACATTCTAAAAAGCGTCATGCCAGTGATCGCTTTTTACAGGAAAGGCGCTTCAATTTAAAACTTGGGCTTTTTACTTTTACTTTTATTTTGTGCTCCTTTATTAACGATAGCGGATTTCAAAAAGGTCACACTTTACATCAAAATAGTATTGTACACTGTCTTAATAAAAATGTTGTGCGTTTTGATCTCATTGTGTCTTTGCATACTTTAACACGACTTATGTTTAACATTAAATTACCTTTCTCGCTCTTGAGTGTGTACCGGTTTGTGTTAAAAACAGTTCGAGAAGAATTTTAAATAAGATATCCTATTGGTTTAACAAAATATATGTATATACAGGGATGCTTCAAATATTTATAAAAATGGACATTCTAGAAAGCGCTGTTTACAGGAAAGGCGCTTGAAAAGGGCTTAAATTTAAAACTTGGGTTTTTTACTTTTATTATTATTTTGTGCTCCTTTATTAATGATAGTGGATTTCAAAAGGGTCTCACTTTACATCAAAGTAGTATTGTAAACTGTTTTAATAAAAATGTTGCGCTTTTTGAGCTCATTCTGTCTTTGGATACTTTAACATTGCTTATGATTAACTTTAAATTACCTTTCTCGCTCTTGGGTGTGTACCGATTTGTGTCAAAAACAGATCGAGAATAATTTTAAATAAAATATACTCTGCTCTTTTATTAACGATAGTGGACTTCGAAAAGGTAGTAAGAAAGTAATATACTTTATAAATTAAATTTACTTTACCCATTCACATACATATGTTTGCGAGCTATATATTTGAAGTTCATCAGCATTCATTAGCATTCTATAAGATTGTTTGAAAGCGACGCCCATTTACCAAACAAAATTTGTTGTAAACATGTTAAACACTATGGAGATACTACGTATATTTGAGCATGTCAATTAAAATGACGAGCCCGCGATAGCGGGCGAGTAGTATATATGTAATTCATTGAAATTTTAAAATGTTTTTCAATACAAGTCCTTCATTTTTAAATGACGTGCGAACTAATTTTGAGTATGTGACAGACGAATATTTCAATTATGCTGACCAAAATTTCATAATGAAAGCGCTGTTCCACTTCAAATTATTTGGGTGAAAATATCTCAGTGTCAAACTGCTTATTACGTTCTTTTTTATTAATATTGTGCATGCCTATCTTAAATTGTTTCTGAGCAATTGACATACTTTTTGTTAATATACTAAATTTTTCCACTGTTATTTCAATAGCGTATTATCCCGATTGTCTCAATGAAAATGATGCACTTATTGAGCATATTGTTTCTTCGGATACTTTAACATCATTCTTATGTTTAACATTAAATTATCTTTCTCGCTCTTCATTGTGTAACAGTTTGTGTAAAAAAAAATTCTAGAAGAATTCTAAATGAAATATACAATTGGCTTTACAAAATATATGTATATACAGAGTGTGCCACAAGTCTATAAAATCTTACATTCTAAAAACCACCACGAGAGTGATCGCGTTTTACAGGAAACTGTAAAAAGCTGTAAGCGGACGCGAAAAAGGCGAATTCAAGCTCGAAAAGATTGAAGCCATAGCTCACAAACATTCAACACAATAAATATTGCAATATATAATAATAGGCCCAATGATAATAGTGTATAGGTAAGAAATTTATAAATTCGATTCCTTATTTGTTTATAAATACTTTCTACTCATTTTTAGCAATTATCGTTACATGACTGGAGTCATTTCGTCCATGAATTCAGTTGTAAAAATACTTCAAAATATTATAAGATATTGTAAATAGAAAAAAGAAACTAAAATATATTCCTACCAGATTAAACAAGCACTTAATCATGTTGTTACTGTGCCAGGCAAATTGAGAAGTAATATCATACGTATTCAAAAAAGATTGTTTAATTATCATTGATGAAAATGAACTTCCCGCGACATCGTCAATTACAATAATTCAAAATAGAAATTCTAAAAGGATGTTTTACAGTATTTTCGAATATAACAATAAGTAATCAATATTACCATAATACATACATATATTATATCTATATATTCCTTAAATTGTAGGTGTACAATGCAAAAGAAAATAATTATGTACAGTGTGAACAAGGCTTTACCAACATTATTAAGCATCATACATAACTGACAGTTGTAATACAATTTACCACAAAGAAACACTGCAAATTATAAGAGTATAGGAATGGAAATCATTATAAAAAATGCCAATGAAGTAAATATTATTTGTTATAGAACAATGATTAAATAAATTATTTAAAAGTATACATTCGCGTCAACAAAACATAATTCTAATAAAGCTATCTACAAGTTTGTATAAAATAAAATGTTTTTATAAAATTCTAATGAATTTTCATTTAAACCAAAAAGACCAATGGAATCGACATATGTATATAGACTGAAACACTATTAACAAAAACTATCAAACCACATTTTCCAACTGATGCAAAAAACACAGATTTCGAGATTATTCTAATTTTATACCCATAAACAAAATTCAAACTATAGATAAATTAGGCAAACGTGAAATAAATCATTGGCAAGTCAAGGCACAAAAACCAATAATAGTAGAAAAATTATAAATAGAGTGAAAACTACCGTCTGTGAGGCACAGGAAAAGTATGTGAAAAATGTCAATATAACTTTAAACGATAAAATACATCTTATTTCATGGACAGCCGTTAAACATTTTCAATTTAAAAACTGCTATTATCACTAAATCTATTATTAATCATTTCATCCGATGAGCATTCTGAATAAAATATTGCATAATTGTAAACTATATACAGGGGTGTATAAAAACAACTAAGCAATATTGAACATCTAAAACACAATTATATTTAGTTATTCGCTATATATCGGAATTATATGGTGTTTCAAAAACTGAAACGCAATAAAGACAAAATCCGCAATAAATCTAGAAGAATAAGGGAGAGCGGTACCTCAACTGTAAGCGGAATAAGAGGCGATAGCGGGCCTTCAAGGCCTGCCGTATTAGCTAGTTATATATACTAAAAGCCGAGTAGTCAAGGGCAACCAAACCCGGTCAAAATCGACGAAAATTGGGTACGCGGGGCGCAGAACTCGTCTCTGGATACGCGACATTGAAAGCTGCCCTTTGGCGTGAAGTTACCGACGTCCTTAAATTGTTCCTCGACGGAGAGTTTTTCCTTCTAAGTGGAGCGTGTGCAGAGATATGGGCTTTTAAAGAGGAGCGTGCATACGGTGTTTTAACAGCAAAATGGCTTACGTCATCATGACGATGCACATGACAACCGATCAAAATCGTAAAAATGTCAGGTATGACAGGCACGCGCGAAAGAATTGTAAAAGTTTCACATTGACGAAGAAATTTCAGGCCGTCGAGGTTTAGAGTGCGGAAAGAGGGTTGGAAACCAAAAGAGTGGACTTTTCCGCGACGATTGAGTGCACTGTCCAAGTGCCAAATCTGTCGCTGTCGAAGGTGTGACTCATTTAAAGCTTTCCTGCAGGGTAAAAAAATCTCGCAATGACGAGTTTGCGTGTCATTAATGACTATATATTCACGTTCATCCATCGGTTGTCAAGTTTAAATGTCAGAAGGCCGACAAATAAAGATATTACGAAGAAGTGCATTTTTAATTGAAACGTGGCACCTTTCAGATACGTATTAGTGTTATTATTATCAATCGTTACTATTTCTTTTCTATATGAATATATGAACAAAATGCCGACGGATATGATAAAATAAACTTAAAGTGTATTATCGCACGTAAGTACAGTAACAAATATGACGATTTTTCTATATTTTATTAAGATATATTAATAAATACAATGACACTCTATTCATTATATATGTCATCGAAATGTAAATTTCATACAACGAAGAACTTGAAGCAAGCTTAAATAAAGAAGAACCGTCTGAGTTTTGCCATTTGGGCCTGTCAAATTAGTTAGATTCACACGAATTATACAAAACCTAAATGTCAACAGAATGTTGGAAATGTATCAGTGTTCAAGTTATAATTATATAAATTTAAACCATTTTACGAATAGGATCATTTAATAACATTTCTCATCGATCTCTCTACATACAAATAATAGGGCGACTTTTCTTTATTTGTCAGATGTGTCCGAAGCACTTCGAAATAAAATCAATACATCAAATAAGATTCCCATAAGCATGTATGTCATTTCGTTTACCAATTCAGTTATAAAAGCAAGTATTTAAAGTGTGCGACTAGCTGGTTGGCACCAACTAATCAGAAGTACATTTTTGGTTAAATGGTACGACAGTGTCTAGCATCAACTGTATAGGAGCCAGCAAGATTTTCGATTGCGTTTTAGAAAGTATATTATTAAAGCGTAATATAAAAATTAATTAATTCTCTCAATGACCTGTAAGTTTAAAACATGTTTTATTAAGTTAGACTGACATTTCGTTCTCGCAAGTTTATGTGTGAACAAATACAGTTCAACGAACTATTGTCACGATGACAGGTGGAACGACAATTTTGGTTAAACATCTTCATGTCAGCTGTCTGACTTTTCATTGTCATAGGTATGTGTCATCGAAATATCGTTACGATGACAGTCTGTCAGAAAATTTGAATTATACACTATTTCAATCGTAAACTTGACACAAAGCGTAGTACCAATTTTATAGAACTAATAACGTGAAACAACATTCAATTAATTTTTTTTTTTGATCTGTCGACGTTCACCTTGGACTAGATGTACACAACTGATACAAAACCTGAATGTCAATAAAAAAATTTTAAATATCAGCGTTCATCAAATTATATAGGAATATTGTTCGCTTTGTGGGCAAAGTCTTAATAAATAAATTCATTTGCCACCATAATGTATAATCCATTTCTAGAGATATTTCTTTAAATTTAATCTTCATTCATTACAATAGCAAAGTTAACTACATAATTATCCTCCACTGTCATTCATTCATATAGAAATTAAAATACCGTAAATAGTATAGGTAATAGTGAATAGGTACAACCTAACCAACTAAAAAGAAGAAGCGTATGCGGTATTATAAAAATTAAATTAACATTATGAATGGCATAGGTACTCCGACAATTTTATGTATTATGGTTAGAGTTGTTGCCGATATGCCATACGATTTTTTAACGCATACACATAATCTGACATTACGTCAAACCAATTACGTCAAACCAGTGAGCTGTAGCAGTGAAATCAACTGTTCACAGGGACAAATATTATACGGATCTAAATTCTAATTAGCTCCCTTATTTTCAGAAATAGCGTACCGAAAATAGTTATACCGTATTTAGTTGTTTTTTAATGAAATCTGCCTTATGAATTTTAACTAACATTTTTATAGGGGAAATGATTATTAACATTTAACATTCATTAAAACAGCATGCGACCAGCATTAATCGCATTACCAATGAGATGCCCTTACAGCCTTAGATATAATATTAAAAAGATATAAGTACAAGCGAAGAGGCGAATCAACCTCGAAGAGCTCCATACATCACTATATCTAACAATGGTTGCTTTCTGCAAACACGAGAGTTGCGAAATTGTTCACATAATTCTAACTTCTCTTTATTGAAATTTAAACGTTCTTTATCATAAAAATTAACACAAAAACATTCATAAATTTACAAACTATATTCAACGTAATGACTATAAAAACATCATCAAAAATAACTCAATAATAATGAGTAGTATAAATACATCGTACCTATACTTGCCCATACTTAATTCAATATAATGATTCCTTTCTATAATTGCTTCCTTTGCGACGAGAAATCATAACAGAATTTGAATTTTGAAAAAAATTATCAACATACAAACTGACATCGAAAGTCACAATTTTTAAATATTGTACTAAATTTTTCTATTATATAAATGCTTTAAAAAAGTGTAATTTCCGGTACGTTAGATTTATGTTATTAAATTTTGACAATTTTTTAATTGAATAAAATTGATGATAATTATAACAAACGTCAAAATCTAATTATTTTATAGGTTACGAAGATAACTGACATAGAGGTGGGCAAAACGGCTCATTTCTTTGACTCGGTTCAGCTCCTCATTGTGAGCCGGATCACGGAACCGGCTCATTTGAACCGTGTGGATCCGTAATAGCATACCGTTCATGAACGTGTAGTACACATATAATACTCGGCGCCGCGCGCCGTCGTCGACTCAAACGAACCGGGATGATAATTTCGGCTGCGCGCACACCAATTGTACAAAATGTTTGACAAACAATTTATTTGAAGCTAAAATGCACACAAATTTGACAAATTATTAGGTTGTTGTACACAAATTAAACAAAATATATGTAAAACTAAATTATCAATTATCGGCATCTCAATCTCGACATAATACATCCGGTTGACTTAACATTTTTATAGATATACAGGTTGATTATTGTTCTTTTAATGATTATATATTTGCATTATTAAAATACTTTAATTCCAGAACGCGTACGCCTTAATAGGGAAAAAGATAGCTTTTAACATTTATGTGCCCTTATGACAACGATTACGCATACATGCAGAGTGGGCGGAGCTATCTGAAATTAATTTCTCTCTTCTGATTAAAGTAAAATTCGGCACTTGGGAGTCTTTGTGGTATCATTGATCACGTATCCAAAGTCGAAATGTCAAAAAAAAAAAAATGGCCGAAGGATTTTTTGAAAATTGACGTATAAATGTGAAATTTTAGATACGAGGGTGTCTTAAGTCGCCGATCACAAATCCAAAATCAGAATGTCATAAAAAAACAAAATGCCGGATGATTTTTTTGAAAATTGACGTAGGAATATAAAATTTTAGATACGGGGGTTTGGGGGTCGCCGATCACGATTCCAAAGTCAAAATGTCAAAAAAAACAAAATGGCGAAAGATTTTTTAGAAAATTGAGGTATTAATGTAAAATTTTAGATAAGGGGGTTTTGGGGGTCGCTGATCACGATTCCAAAGTCAAAATGTCAAAAAAAAACAAAATGGTGGAAGATTTTTTGAAAATTGACGTGTGAATGTGAAATTTTAGATACGCGAGTTTTGGGGGTCGCCGATCACGATTCCAAAGTCAAAATGTCAAAAAAAACAAAATGGTGGAAGATTTTTTTGAAAATTGACTTATTAATGTAAAATTTTAGATACGGGAGTTTTGGGGGTCGCCGATCACGATTCCAAAGTCAAAATGTCAAAAAAAACAAAATGGCGAAAGATTTTTTAGAAAATTGACGTATTAATGTAAAATTTTAGATACGGGGGTTTTGGGTGTCGCCGATCACGATTCCAAAGTCAAAATGTCAAAAAAAGCAAAATGGCGAAAGATTTTTTTGAAAATTGACGTATGAGTGTGAAATTTTAGATACGGGGGTGTGTTAGGTCGCCGATCACAAATCCAAAATCAAAATGTCATAAAAAAAGCAAAATGACGGAAGATTTTTTTGAAAATTGACGTATGAATGTAAGATTTTAGATACGGGGGTTTTGGGGGGTCGCCGATCACGATTCCAAAGTCAAAATGTCAAAAAAAAACAAAATAGCGAAAGATTTTTTAGAAAATTGACGTATTAATGTAAAATTTTAGATACGGGGGTTTTGGGGGTCGCCGGTCACGATTACAAAGTCAAAATGTCAAAAAAAGCAAAACGTCGGAAGATTTTTTTGAAAATTGACGTATGAATGTAAAATTTTAGATACCGGGGTTTTGGGGGTCGCCGATCACGATTCCAAAGTCAAAATGTCAAAAAAAGCAAAATGGTGGAAGATTTTTTTGAAAATTGACATATGAATGTAAAATTTTAGATACGGGGGTTTTGGGGGTCGCCGATCACGATTCCAAAGTCAAAATGTCAAAAAAAAACAAAATGGCGAAAGATTTTTTAGAAAATTGACGTATTAATGTAAAATTTTAGATACGGGGGTTCTGGGGGTCGCCGATCACGATTCCAAAGTCAAAATGTCAAAAAAAGCAAAACGGCGAAAGATTTTTTTGAAAATTGACGTATGAATGTGAAATTTTAGATACGGGGCTTTTGGGGGTCGCCGATCGCGATTCCAAAGCCAAACTGAAAAGAAAAACAAAAGGGCGGAAGATTTTTTTGAAAATTGACGTATGAATGTGAAATTTTAGATACGGGAGTTTTGGGGGTCGCCGATCGCGATTCCAAAGTCAAAATGTCAAAAAAAAACAAAATGGCGAAAGATTTTTTTTGAAAATTGACGTATGAATGTGAAATTTTAGATACGGAAGTTTTGGGGGTCGCCAATCACGATTCCAAAGCCAAAATGTCAAAAAAAAACAAAATGGCAGATTTTTTGAAAATTGACGTATGAATGTGAAATTTTAGATACGCGAGTTTTGGGGGTCGCCGATCACGATTCCAAAGTCAAAATGTCAAAAAAAAAAAAAATGGCGAAAGATTTTTTTGAAAATTCACGTATGAATGTGAAATTTTAGATACGGAGGTTTTGGGGGTCGCCAATCACGATTCCAAAGCCAAAATGTCAAAAAAAACAAAATGGCAGAAGATTTTTTGAAAATTGAAGTATGAATGTGAAATTTTAGATACGCGAGTTTTGGGGGTCGCCGATCACGATTCCAAAGCCAAAATGTCAAAAAAAACAAAATGGCGGAAGATTTTTTGAAAATTGACATATGAATGTAAAATTTTAGATACGGGGGTTTTGGGGGTCGCCGATCACGATTCCAAAGTCAAGATGTCAAAAAAAACAAAATGGCGAAAGATTTTTTAGAAAATTGACGTATTAATGTAAAATTTTAGATACGGGGTTTTGGGGGTCGCCGATCACGATTCCAAAGTCAAAATGTCAAAAAAAGCAAAATGGCGAAAGATTTTTTTGAAAATTGACGTATGAGTGAAATTTTAGATACGGGGGTGTGTTAGGTCGCCGATCACAAATCCAAAATCAAAATGTCATAAAAGAACAAAATCGTGGAAGAATTTTTTGAAAATTGACATATGAATGTAAAATTTTAGATATGGGGGTTTTGGGGGTCGCCGATCACGATTCCAAAGTCAAAATGTCAAAAAAAGCAAAATGGCGGAAGATTTTTTTGAAAATTGACGTATGAATGTAAAATTTTGGATACGGGGGTTTTGGGGGGTCGCCGATCACGATTCCAAAGTCAAAATGTCAAAAAAAATAGCGAAAGATTTTTTAGAAAATTGACGTATTAATGTAAAATTTTAGATACGGGGGTTTTGGGGGTCGCCGATCACGATTCCAAAGTCAAAATGTCAAAAAAAGCAAAATGGTGGAAGATTTTTTTGAAAATTGACATATGAATGTAAAATTTTAGATACGGGGGTTTTGGGGGTCGCCGATCACGATTCCAAAGTCAAAATGTCAAAAAAAACAAAATGGCGAAAGATTTTTTAGAAAATTGACGTATTAATGTAAAATTTTAGATACGCGGGTTTTGGGGGTCGCCGATCACGATTCCAAAGTCAAAATGTCAAAAAAAGCAAAACGGCGAATTTTTTTTTTGAAAATTGACGTATGAATGTGAAATTTTAGATACGGGGGTTTTGGGGGTCGCCGATCACGATTCCAAAGCCAAACTGAAAAAAAAACAAAAGGGCGGAAGATTTTTTTGAAAATTGACGTATGAATGTGAAATTTCAAATACGGGGGTTTTGGGGGTCGCCGATCACGATTCCAAAGCCAAAATGTCAAAAAAAACAAAATGGCGGAAGATTTTTTGAAAATTGAGTCATGAATGTAAAATTTTAGATACGGGGGTTTTGGAGGTCGCCGATCACGATTCCAAAGTCAAAATGTCAAAAAAAAACAAAATGACGGAAGATTTTTTGAAAATTGACGTATGAATGTAAAATTTTAGATACGGGGGTTTTGGGGGTCGCCGATCACGATTCCAAAGTCAAAATGTCAAAATGAGCAAAATGGCGAAAGATTTTTTTGAAAATTGACGTATGAGTGTGACATTTTAGATACAAGGGTGTTAGGTCGCCGATCACAAATCCAAAATCAAAATGTCATAAAAAAACAAAATCGTGGAAGAATTTTTTGAAAATTGACATATGAATGTAAAATTTTAGATACGGGGGTTTTGGGGGTCGCCGATCACGATTCCAAAGTCAAAATGTCAAAAAAAACAAAATGACGGAATATTTTTTGAAAATTGACGTATGAATGTGAAATTTCAGATACGGGGGTTTTGGGGGTCGCCGATCACGATTCCAAAGTCAAAATGTCAAAAAAAACAAAATGGCGAAAGATTTTTTTAGAAAATTGACGTATTAATGTAAAATTTTAGATACGGGGTTTTGGGGGTCGCCGATCATGATTCCAAGGTCAAAATGTCAGAAAAAGCAAAACGGCGAAAGATTTTTTTGAAAACTGATGTATGAATGTAAAATTTTAGATACGGGGGTTTTGGGGGTCGCCGATCACGATTTCAAAGCAAAATGTCAAAAAAAACAAAATGGCGAAAGATTTTTTGAAAATTGACGTAAAATTTTAGATACGGGGGTTTTGGGGGTCGCCGATCACGATTCCAAAGTCAAATTGTCAAGAAAAAGCAAAACGGCGAAAGATTTTTTTGAAAATTGACGTATGAGTTTGAAATTTTAGATACGGGGGTTTTGGGTGTCGCCGATCACGATTCAAAGCCAAAATGTCAAAAAAAAACAAAATGGCGGAAGATTTTTTGAAAATTGAGTCATGAATGTAAAATTTTAGATACGGGGGTTTTGGGGGTCGCCAATCACGATTCCAAAGTCAAAATATCAAAAAAAAACAAAATGACGGAAGATTTTTTTGAAAATTGACCTATGAATGTGAAATTTCATTTCATTTTTTTGGGGGGTCGCCGATCACAATCCCAAAGTCAAAATGTCAAAAAAAACATAACGGCGGAAGATTTTTTTTAAAGTTGACGTATGAAAGTGAAATTTTAGACACGGGGGTTTTGGGGATCGCCGATCACGATTCCAAAGTCAAAATGTCAAAAAAAAACAAAATGGCGGAAGATGTTTTTGAAAATTGACGTATGAATGCGAAATTTTAGATACGGGGGTGTCTTAGGTCGCCGATCACGAATCCAAAGTCAAAATGTCAAAAAAAAACAAAATGGCGGAAGAGTTCTTTGAAAATTGACGTATGAATGTGAAATTTTAGATACGGCTTATTACATCTTCAATTCGGTGATTCTTCGAAATGTGATTGAACAGGGTTTAAATTTAATACTTAATTTTTTCTTATCAATAGTAGATTCGAAAACATCAGAATCGTATTGTACACTGTCCCAATGAAAATGTTGCGCTCACTGAGCTCATTGTTTCTTTTGATACTTTAACATGACTTTTGTTTAACATTAAATTACGTTTCTCCCTCTTGAGTGTGAACCGGTTTGTGTAAAAAAACAGTTCGAGTAGAATTTCAAATAAAATATACTATCGGCTTAACAAAATGTATGTAGGGGTGCTTTAAAAGTTTATAAAAGTGGACATTCTAAAAACGTCATGCCAGTGAACGCTTTTTACAGGAAAGGCGCTTCAATGGGGCTTCAATTTAAAACTTGGGCTTTTTACTTTTATTATTATTTCGCGCTCCTTTATTAACGATAGTAGATTTTGAAAAGGTTGACAGGCTTTCACACTTTCGCATCAAAATAGTATTGTACACTGTCTTAATAAAAATGTTGCGCTTCTTGATCTCATTGTGCCTTTACATACTTTAACACGCCTTATGTTTAACATTAAATTACCTTTCTCGCTCTTGAGTGTGTACCGGTTTGTGTAAAAAACAATTCGAGAAAAATTTTAAATACAATAAACTATTGGCTTCACAAAATATATGTATATACCGGGATGCTTTAAAAGTTTATAAAACTGGACATTCTAAAAAGCGTTCTTTTTACAGGAAAGGCGCTTTAATAGGGCTTAAATTTAAAACTTGGGCTTTTTACTTTTATTATTATTTTGTGCTTTTTTCTTAACGAGAGTAGACTTCGAAAAGATTGACAGGCTCTTATACGTTCACATCAAAATAGTATTGTAAACTGTCTTAATGAAAATGTTACGCTTTTTGAGAGCTCATTGTTCCTTTGGATATTTTAACATGACTTATGTTTAACATTAAATTACCTTTCTCGCTCTTGAGTGTGTACCGGTTTGTGTAAGAAACAATTCGAGAAAAATTTTAAATAAAATAAAAGGCACTTCAATTTAAAACTTGGGTTTTTTACTTTTATTTTCATTTTGTGCTCCTTTATTAATGATAATGGATTTCAAAAAGGTCACACTTTACATCAAAATAGTATTGTACACTGTCTTAATAAAAATGTTGCGCTTTTTGATCTCAATGTGTCTTTGGATACTTTAACACGACTTATGTTTAACATTAAATTACCTTTCTCGCTCTTGAGTGTGTACCGGTTTATGTCAAAAACAGTTCGAGAAGAATTTTAAATAAAATATCCTATTGGTTCAACAAAGTATATGTATATACAGGGGCGCTTCAACAGTTAATAAAACCGGACATTCTAAAAAGTCATGCCAGTTATAGCTTTTTACAGGAAAAGCGCTTCAATAAGGCTTAAATTTAAAACTTGAGCTTTTTACTTTTATTATTATTTTGTACTTTTTCATTAACGATAGTGGATTTCGAAAAGATTGATAGGCTATTACACGTTCATATCAAAATAGTATTGTAAACTGTCTTAATGAAAATGTTGCTTTTTTTGTCTTTGAATACTTTAACATGACTTATGTTTAACATTAAATTACCTTTCTCGCGCTTGGGTGTGTACCGGTTTGTGTAAAAAATAATTCGAGAAAAATTTCAAATAAAAGATACTATTGGCTTAACAAAATATATCTAGGGGTGCTTCAAAAGTTTATAAAAGTGGACATTCTAAAAAGCGTCATGCCAGTGATCGCTTTTACAGGAAAGGCGCTTCAATAGGGCTTCAATTTAAAACTTGGGCTTTTTACTTTTATTAATGCTTCGTGCTCCTTTATTAACGATAGTGGATTTTGAACAGGTTGACAGGCTTTTACACTTTCTCGCTCTTGAGTGTGTACCGGTTTGTGTTAAAAACAGTTCGAGAAGAATTTTAAATAAAACGTCCTATTGGCTTAACAAAATATATGTATATGCACGGTTGCTTCAAAAGTTAGTAAAATCTTACATTCTAAAAAGTCATGACAGTCATTGCTTTTACAGGAAAGGCGCTTCAATTTAAAACTTGGGCTTTCTACTTTTATTATTATTTCGTGCTTCGTGCTCCTTTATTAACGATTGTGGATTTCAAAAAGGTTGACAGGCTTTTACACTTTCACATCAAAATAGTTTTGTACACTGTCTTAATAAAAATATTGCGCTTCTTGATCTCATTGTGTCCTTGCATACTTTAACACGACTTATGTTTAACATTAAATTACCTTTCTCGCTCTTGAGTGTGTACCGATTTATGTCAAAAACAGTTCGAGAAGAATTTTAAATGAAATATCCTATTGGCCTAACAAAATATATGTATATACAGGGGTGCTTCAAAAGTTTATAAAAGTCGATATTCTAAAAAACGTTTTTTACAGGAAAGGCGCTTCAATAGGGCTTAAATTGAAAACTTTAGCTTTTTCCTGCTATTATTATTTTGTGCTTTTTTCTTAACGAGAGTAGACTTCGAAAAGATTGACAGGCTTTTACACGTTCACATCAAAATAGTATAGTAAACTGTCTTAATAAAAATGCTGCGCTTTTTGATCTCATTGTGTCTTTGGATACTTTAACACGACTTATGTTTAACATTAAATTACCTTTCTCACTCTTGAGTGTGTACCGATTTGCGTAAAAAACAATTCGAGAAAATTTTTAAATAAAATATACTATTGGCTTCACAAAATATATGTATATACCGGGATGCTTTAAAAGTGTATAAAACCAGACATTCTAAAAAGCGTCATGCCAGTGATCGCTTTTTACAGGAAAGGCGCTTGAATTTAAAACTTGCGCTTTTTACTTTTACTTTTATTTTGTGCTCCTTTATTAACGATAGTGGATTTCAAAAAGGTCACACTTTACATCAAAATAGTATTGTACACTGTTTTAATAAAAATGTTGTGCGTTTTGATCTCATTGTGTCTTTGCATACTTTAACACGACTTATGTTTAACATTAAATTACCTTTCTCGCTCTTGAGTGTGTACCGGTTTGTGTTAAAAACAGTTCGAGAAGAATTTTAAATAAGATATCCTATTGGCTTAACATAATAAATGTATATACAGGGGTGCTTCAAATATTTATAAAAATGGACATTCTAGAAAGCGCTGTTTACAGGAAAGGCGCTTGAAAAGGGCTTAAATTTAAAACTTGGGTTTTTTACTTTTATTATTATTTTGTGCTCCTTTATTAATGATAGTGGATTTCAAAAGGGTCTCACTTTACATCAAAGTATTATTGTAAACTGTTTTAATAAAAATGTTGCGCTTTTTGAGTTCATTCTGTCTTTGGATACTTTAACATTGCTTATGATTAACTTTAAATTACCTTTCTCGCTCTTGAGTGTGTACCGATTTGTGTCAAAAACAGATCGAGAATAATTTTAAATAAAATATACTCTGCTCTTTTATTAACGATAGTGGACTTCGAAAAGGTAGTAAGAAAATAATATACTTTATAAATTAAATTTACTTTACCCATTCACATACATATGTTTGCGAGCTATATATTTGAAGTTCATCAGCATTCATTAGCATTCTATAAGAATGTTTGAAAGCGACGCCCATTTACCAAACAAAATTTGTTGTAAACATGTTAAACACTATGGAGATACTACGTATATTTGAGCATGTCAATTAAAATGACGAGCCCGCGATAGCGGGCGAGTAGTATATATGTAATTCATTGAAATTTTAAAATGTTCTTCAATACAAGTCCTTCATTTTTAAATGACGTGCGAACTAATTTTGAGTATGTGACAGACGAATATTTCAATTATGCTGACCAAAATTTCATAATGAAAGCGCTGTTCCACTTCAAATAATTTGGGTGAAAATATCTCAGTGTCAAACTGCTTATTACGTTCGTTTTTGTTAATATTGTGCATGCCTATCTTAAATTGTTTCTGAGCAATTGACATACTTTTTGTTAATATACTAAATTTTTCCACTGTTATTTCAATAGCGTATTATCCCGATTGTCTCAATGAAAATGATGCACTTATTGAGCATATTGGTTCTTCGGATACTTTAACATCATTCTTATGTTTAACATTAAATTATCTTTCTCGCTCTTCATTGTGTAACAGTTTGTGTAAAAAAAAATTCTAGAAGAATTCTAAATGAAATATACAATTGGCTTTACAAAATATATGTATATACAGAGTGTGCCACAAGTCTATAAAATCTTACATTCTAAAAACCACCACGAGAGTGATCGCGTTTTACAGGAAGCTGTAAAAAGCTGTAAGCGGACGCGCAAAAGGCGAATTCAAGCTCGAAAAGTTTGAAGCCATAGCTCACAAACATTCAACACAATAAATATTGCAATATGTAATAATAGGCCCAATGATAATAGTGTATAGGTAAGAAATTTATAAATTCGATTCCTTATTTGTTTATAAATACTTTCTACTTATTTTTAGCAATTATCGTTACATGACTGGAGTCATTTCGTCCATGAATTCAGTTGTAAAAATACTTCAAAATATTATAAGATATTGTAAATAGAAAAAAGAAACTAAAATATATTCCTACCAGATTAAACAAGCACTTAATCATGTTGTTACTGTGCCAGGCAAATTGAGAAGTAATATCATACGTATTCAAAAAAGATTGTTTAATTATCATTGATGAAAATGAACTTCCCGCGACATCGTCAATTAGAATAATTCAAAATAGCAATTCTAAAAGGATGTTTTACAGTATTTTCGAATATAACAATAAGTAATCAATATTACCATAATACATACATATATTATATCTATATATTCCTTAAATTGTAGGTGTACAACGCAAAAGAAAATAATTATGTACAGTGTGAACAAGGCTTTACCAACATTATTGAGCATCATACATAGCTGACAGTTGTAATACAAAGAAACACTGCAAATTATAAGAGTATAGGAATGGAAATCAGTATAAAAAATGCCAATGAAGTAAATATTATTTGTTATAGAACAATGATTAAATGAATTATTTAAAAGTATACATTCGCGTCAACAAAACATAATTCTAATAAAGCTATCTACAAGTTTGTATAAAATAAAATGTTTTTTTAAAATTCTAATGAATTTTCATTTAAACCAAAAAGACCAATGGAATCGACATAATAATATGTATATAGACTGAAACACTATTAACAAAAACTATCAAACCACATTTTCCAACTGATGCAAAAAAAACAGATTTCGAGATTATTCTAATTTTATACCCACAAACAAAATTCAAACTACAATTAAATTAGGCAAACGTGAAATAAATCATCGGCAAGTCAAGGCACAAAACCAATAATAGTAAAAAAATTATAAATAGAGTGAAAACTACCGTCTGTGAGGCACAGGAAAAGTATGTGAAAAATGTCAATATAACTTTAAACGATAAAATACATCTTATTTCATGGACAGCCGTTAAACATTTTCAATTTAAAAACTGCTATTATCACTAAATCTATTATTAATCATTTCATCCGATAAGCATTCTGAATAAAATATTGCATAGTTGTAAACTATATACAGGGGTGTATAAAAATAACTAAGCAATATTGAACATCTAAAACACAATTATATTTAGTTATTCGCTATATATCGGAATTATATGGTGTTTCAAAAACTGAAACGCAATAAAGACAAAATCCGCAATAAATTTAGAAGAATAAGGGGGAGCGGTACCTCAACTGTAAGCGGAATAAGAGGCGATAGCGGGCCTTCAAGGCCTGCCGTATTAGCTAGTATTACCTAATATCTAAAAAATCATCTATATCATAGCAGGAAATGGCCAGCAAGTATTGCTGTACTTCACGTTTAAAACGGAAAAAAACTATAATATTTTTTATATAGTCAGGCAGCTTATTATAAAATTTACACCAATGAAATACAAACCCTTCTGAAAAACCGCTTTTCTGTGGCGAGTAGGCAGCAAGTAATCATTACTACGAGTATCATAGGAATGAGTACTATTACCTATGGAAAACTCAGGCTTGTACTTATATACAAAACAAAGTACCTCAAAAATGTACAGATCATAAAAAGTTAAAAGAGAGTTATTCTTGAAAACGTCTCTACAGGAGTTTCCATAACTAATGTTGTATATAATTCGAATTGCTCGCTTCTGCATCAAAAAGATTCTACGAGCTTCGGACGATGCGCCCCAATGAACAACACCATACCGCATGCAAGATAGAAAATTTGAACTATAGAATGTTTTTAGGGTATCCCCACTACAGCTCCGCTTCAGTTGCCTTAGAGCATAACACGCTTTTTGACAGAATTTGGCACAATTCGTTAATGTGCAAACTCCAACCAAGGCTGTTTTCTATCGTAAGACCCAGAACCTTAACAGAAGACACCGATCCAAAACCATCGCCCACGCCAGAAGACGGGTGAAAGTTCGCCTTTTATTACCGAAATACACAAATTTGCACTTGTCTATGTTGATAACTAATTTATTGAATGACATCCAATTTTTGATTTGATCAAGGAATAATTCAGCTTTTCGATTTACTTCTGATGGAATAGGTGAACTTAAAATGACATTGATATCATCAGCATATAAGACTATATGAATTGTGAGTAAATCATTAATATAAATTAAAAATAAAGTAGGTCCTAAAACTGAACCTTGAGGCACACCAATATCAACCGGTTCATAGGAGAATTGGTAGTTATCAATCTCAACACACTGTTTACGGCCAGAAAGATATGAACTGAACCACTTAAGGGAAACACCATTAACGCCATATTGCTCTAATTTGTGCAGCAAAATTTGGTGATTAACGAGATCAAAAGCCTTAGATAAATCTATACAAAAACCCAAACGGTAGTGATTTTGATCCAAGTTGATGTAAATTTGCTTTAAAAAGTTAAATAACGCCGTATTCGTAAATTTATTTGCACAGAAGCCGTGTTGATTAGAATGCAGTAAGGTAAAACTGTTAAAAAAGTTATTTAACTTTTTGTTCATGAGTTTTTCGTATATTTTAGAAAAAAACATATAGTAAACTAATGGGACGGTAGTTCGATATTACATCAACATCACCTTTCTTAAATAGTGGCTTCACAATTGCCAGTTTCAATGCAGAAGGGAAAATGCCTGTGTTGAAAGAAAAATTAATGAGGTAGGCTAATACTGAACTAATACATGATAATGAGTGTTTAACAACAAAACTAGATATATTGTCATGACCAGTTGAAAAAGACGACCTCACATCAGCCATGGCACTCTCAATATCACTCTCAGTAATTCGCGACATAAAAGAAGACATTTAAGAATTTGTAGGGGAGTGAAAGAAAATGTTCATTAAACTTACTACACAATTCACAATTATTAAGATGAACCAAACGTCGAATGTGAATAAGTGGAGTTGTTACCTTATCACAATAAACTACAACTAAGAATGAGAAAAAATAAAACATATCACTTAATTTATAATAATATCAAGTCTCTGCATTATTCGTAACTTATATTTTTTTACATTTGCTTTCTCTCACGGTTACGTAAGTGTTAACCGCTCATTAAGTTTATTCTTGAATAACTAGCAGTTTTATACTTATTCCAACTTTATTACGTTTCTATGTAGTTTAGGTATATAATTTCCCTGTGTATAAATTCTAAGTTGTCCGGCAGTTTCCGGACAAATTTGAAAGAAGACAACAAACACTTGAATACAAATAGATAATTATAAAAAGCCGAAGTAACACGGAACCCCTATGTATGTTTTAAATTGACTGCATACCGACCATCGGCTATTACTTATACAATTCAGCTGGGGCCGCAAATACATAGAACACAATATAACACGTCTCTAAGTGCTACGTAAGTAAACGAATAAAGAAGAAAAATTCTTAATGTGTTTTACATGTTTTGGCTTTATTGCAAGTGTGCAAGTCGTATCCGTTTCCCACGCTGTCCCCATACATTTTTAATTGATCGGAGATACTTTAAAATAAACACGTATAATGGGTCTTTGTGCTAATGGTCTTCTTGCAAGTTTATCATTCAAAGAACCACGCCTCGCTAATTACATAGTAAAATTTATAGCAAAGAATACGTCCAATATTTCTTCTAATGCGAAATTGGCCGTTAATACATTTCCTTTTATTTTTTTCCTTCTTGTTTTTCTTGGGCTATTTGTGGCGGGGAATAAAGGAATGCGTCCATTAGATATTATTACGCACTGAAACATATTAAGCAATAGTGAATGTTGCTTTATATTAGATCTTATTATGCTCAGAATTAGTCGGCGACAAAAGTTTCCGACAATATACATAGTACGCTACGAAAGTTCTTTAATTCTTCAAAATACTCTTTATCAGTATATTTATTTCTTATACGATATTACGAAAAACGCCACAAGGTATTTGCGTCCCTACTTGCAACATGAATTTTATTGTCTAGATATGACATTGGCAGTTTGATGGACCATTGTTAATCATATTCAGTATAAATTTTGAATTGCTCTAGTTAGATGATTTTAAATGTTCTTGTCCCGAATACATAAGCCCATTAGCTATCAGATGCATAGTGTATTCTATGGAAGTTAGAGCACCTGAAAATGGATTCCAATTTTCATCAACAAATTATATTTTTATATGAAGCTCGCTTCTAGTTAATAAATAATAATTGCGCGTATAACACGAACTAAACACAACTTTGCATCCACAAAAGCCAATTCTATGATGCTTTTAATAGCATTGAGGTATTATTAGACTTCCGTATTATATAAAATGATGATTATAGAAAAACCGTCACCTTGAAAAGTCACCATATGAGTCGATGATCGCCCAGTCTATTGTACGCAATGTTTGGGGATGCAATGTGTTTCCTAGAGAATAATACCACAAAGCTAGATAGAAGTCTGATGACCTAATTTATTCGCCAAAGCATCAATAATGTAATTAATTAGTAATTTTACAAAATGATTGCCAAGAGTTTGCGATTGAACGCGATGGGCTATGTTAGGTGGGGTTATACTAAAACACAAACTTACATTTACCAGAAATGTGTCTACTTTGTTTTCTTATTATTTCGATATCTTACTTTCATTTGCAACTAAAACATACTCTTGTTCATCTATTTATTTATCGTGTATGTATGAAGTATTGGTATACTTGTGTATATGAGATATTCTGTAATTCGAAAAATCTATACACACATATGTCGATATAGTTTCACGTTTTATCTACAAACATGTACAAATCACAAAAGACTAATTTAGCAGATAAAGTGATTATTTGTACTCACCGCCTGTAAAGTGACATTTGACGCATGTGTAGCTCGACTGGGAAATACGTTTTCCCGGTCGAGGCGACTGTAAAAATTGAAAGAAACACTGGCACTTTGGGACAAAAAATCTAACTTGGTAGTAATAAAATTTAGTCTATGAAATACTACTTCCCTCCACTATTCTTCACTAAAAGTTGGGGAAATACGAGTAATAATTAAAAATTCTTCCCAAAAAATTGTGGCACCATCTATTTGACGACATTTTAAGCGACATCTTAGCAAGATTCAAGCGCCATCTATTTGAACCACATCGACATTCATATTGGCAGTTCGGAATTGTTTGTATTTAAACCAAGAAACGCAATAAATGTACTATAAATTTATAAATATAAGAATAAATACCTCATGTTTGCCATGTGTAAGAATATAATAACTTAATTTTAGGGAAAGGTGAGTAATAGTTACATACATGAAATGCTTAAATTAATTAGGTAATCTATTTTAGGTTAGGTATGATACTAATGACATTAATCAATAATATTTCTTTAATTTAATGTTCGTACAAAAAATATTGTACAAACCACTTGCTTGAAGACATCTTCCACGCATTCGCGCAATTAACAGCACTCGCTTCCTGTGGTCGCTCGTGCTTACAATGTGCGCTGATGCGGGAAAACAGTCTTCCCGCACTTGGTTCGTAAATAACTATTTTCGACTCACGACTCATGCCGTTAAATTAATGTGAAAATATATTGTCACTCGGTGAGACATGGACGCGTTTCGACCTGGTTAAGTCTCTTCAGCATATCGTACGCTGCAATGACAATTTGATATATTTGTGTGAAGAGTTTTTCTTCTTTTCCTTCTTTCCCTTCTTTTTTTAGCCATTTTTTTTAGAATATATCAACGAAAAAATCTGGGTGATATCGACTGTTACGTTTTTATCAAGTCAAATTATTAAACCTAATTTGACTTTTCGATATTATTTATAATATCTTCATTAGAAGAAACATAGAAGTTTAACTATAAAAAATCTAATACTATGGTTGCTAATTATTTTAAAAAATGACACATTCATTTAAAAAATGTTTACTTAATGGTTTCTTAAGTTATATTACGATAATTCGTAAAATTATATTTTTGTACATTTGAAAGTGAACATCACAAACGCTGTAAAATAAGACAAACAAAAATTTTAAATATGATAAACAACAGAAAAATTAATAGGAAATACTCACAATAAGGAACAAAATATTCAAGCAACTAACATTGTTTTTAACAAGTCTTTTGTTTTGTAGGAACTGTACATGTTGTAAAAATTCATATAGATATTGATCACATGTGTATGTCTAGTTAGCATAATATAATAATACCCATAAAGCAGTAATTGTTCGAAAATACTAATCAACCTAACCAGACATACACATATGTTCAATATGTATATTACCGTTGCTTGAAAATGTCTTTCCTTATTGTGAGTTTTTCCTATCAATTTTTCTGTTGTTTGTCGTATTTAAAAATTTTGTTTATCTTACTTTACAGCGTTTGTGATGTTCACTTTCAAATGTATAAAAATGTAATTTTATAAATTATCATATATCATATAACTTAAGAAACAATGATGTAAACCCTATGTTCAGGACGATAAATAATATTGTATAAGAAAGACAATTGTTTTATATATTTATGTACAATACGTTAAGTTCAAATATTGATAACTCACACTGTATATGTATATGTATTCTAAAACTACAAGTTTAGTCAGAAAAACCCAGATTTCTCTTCTATTTTGAAGAAATGTATGTAAATATCAATATAGGTACAATAGTTGGGGTCTCTTTAGATGCAACCGCCATAAAATCATTCGGCCCGTCTATAACCATTATTTTATTACTTGGTATTTACGTTTCACTAGAATATTATATTGTAATTTCCAACCCCATGTGTTTAGTCATTTTTCTTGGTAAATAATTTCCCCTCCTATTCATGAAAAGAAAGTATTGTAACTAGGAGAAGGGAAGAATCTTTGATAAAATAACGAAAAAATATATTAAGTTCTAAACAAACGTCCACACGAAGCAGTTGTGTTAGGCTTCAACAATTCACATTTAAGCAAGTTCTACACAAACATCCAAACAAAGCAGTTGTGTTAGGCTTCAACAATTTACATGTTAAGTGTTAGATAAATTGAAGATAGTGACATATTATCAGTGGTTTATTTAATATTTAAACAATAAGCATTTATATTCCTTCAAAAAAGGAGGAATCAACACCCTATTTAAATGTAAGTATGTAACTTTTTAAAATAATAGACCTTTAGTTTGTCTTCTATGTGTCTTCTGATGAAGATATTATAAATAATATCGAAACGTCAAATGATATTGAATGTAACCCAACCTCCTGTGGTTTGCTGTCCTCATGGGACCCGATCAACTTGTGTCACGCGTCGCGACGCGTCTTACTAGGTGTGTGTGTGTGTGTGTGTGTGTGTGTATGTGTGTGTGTGTGTGTGTGTGTGTGTGTATGTATGTATGTGTCTGAATTCAGAGTCTTCTAAGGACTCCCTGACAAAATCTGACCGAAATCAGCCGAGTAGTTTCCGAGTTATGAATTTTTGAAATTCGTGTCTTTTACCGACAATCGCGGGTGATTTTCGTCCTGTGAGATCGGTCAAATAAGACTCCGGGCTCTCGCACCGGAGTCTTATTCCATAGGAATAATACATTGATATTAAGATAGGATGAGCAAAGTTATATTAATATTTTAAAGGTGTTTCTTACCCGTTTTCCTTCCGGTTTTCTGCGGCTTCTACATGAGGCTGAGTGCCTCCGTGACAGTCTTGTGTTTTCCTCGTGGTTTCTCCTTCATAGTCTCCTCCAGGGAGGAGTTTTCTATGAGGTTCGCCCTCTGGAATAACTTCCTGTTTAGTTCTTCTATAAACTCCGCCAGTGAGTTTATTTTGGCGATCTTCCTGATGTGTGCCATCGGTACGCTCTTCCGTTCCCTCGTGGCAATCCTCAAGCAGCGGTGCTGCACCCTCTCGAGGTGCTCCAGTGTGGTCTTCGGCATGGTTGTCCATGCAGGACTGGCATACGACAGGATTGGTCGGATAGGTACACAGCCGCCTTCGTGGTCAGCGCCCTAGATCCCAACAACGGCATCAGCTGGCTCATCCTTCCTACAGCTTTTCCGCATGTTCTGGTGGCGTGCCTCATGATCGTGAGGTGGGTGTCGAGAGTCACTCCCAAGTAGTCGATTTCCTGGCTCCAGTCGACCTCTGTACCTGAAATCATAACTTTAGGAGGGTTTCTTACGTGTCTCTTCGAGATGATCGCTGCCTGCGACTTCTTCGGATTGATGCTGAGGCCCCATAAATCGTAGAATTCCTTCACCCTGTTCAGTTGATTTTGAGCCAGCCTGACTGCGATGTCGGGCTTCATGGACTTTGCCACGATTGCAGTGTCGTCGCGTACAGTGCGTGGCTTCGGGATATCGCTCACGTAGATGGTGAAGAGGACCGCCCCGAGGGCTGATCCTTGTGGTACTCCGGATCCCATCCTCCCCAGCTCGAAGTTCACACCGTTGACTGCGGTGTTGAATTTTCTGTCGTGGAGGTAGAATCGGAGGGTTTTCAGGATCCTCGGTGGGAAATTGGCGTGCGCATCTTCCACAGAAGTCCCTCGTGGCGTATCTTATCGAAGGCCTTCTCCAGGTCGAGTGCCACCATTACAGTGTACTCGTTCCTGTTGAATGATGAGGTCATCTGCTCCGTTAGCCTATACACCTGCAGGGTGGTCGAGTGTTGCCTCCTGAAGCCATATTGGTCCGGGTCCGCTAGCTCGTGCTCCTCCAGGTACTTGTTGATTCTGTGCAGTATAAGGAGATATCACCCAGATTTTTTTCGTCCATATATATATACGAATATTGATATACTTGTGTGTATGAGATATTCCGTAATTCGTAACACTTCGTAAAGCAAGTGGAGAAAAGAACGAGAAGTCTTTTCTTCCTGAAACATTATTAAAGGAGAAATAGGAGCTAATCAAGGGAAAATAAACTAGCAGTGAAATTATTTAATAAAAAATGAAGATTGCTATGCATTTAAAATTGAATTGTAAGAAGAGAAAGCATTAAGTCACACACAAAAATAAATTAAATTCATGTATCAAATAGAAAATAATTCTGAAAATATACGCTTTTATAATATTTCATTTGTAGTGGACAAAATTTCTAGTATTAAAGTTTCATAACGTCATGGTTGGCTACAAAATATATATGAGAAAATATTGTGGAAATTATTAGGATATTAGTAATGACTGACATTTATATTCAGTGCGGATTTAAAGACAAATTTATTCGTCTAAAGCTTGTCCATTCAACATTTTTACGATTTAAAAAGAATGTATTTCTGTCAATCTTCAGATTAAAATTTCTTAAATATACCTCGTAAGTAATGATATTTATTTAATATGTTGTAATTTAATGAAATGGTTTTTCTATTCATTTGGAAGAACTCTAAATTACATGTTAATTATATATATTAAAGCTATACCGTATACGTATACATATATGTAAATAGAATGGCATTAAGCTTATACATTACATATGTAGATGCCTATAATACAATCTTTGCTTTTATAACAGTTAATACTTTCACTTGCTCCAGGGTGAATATGTTTATGTATATAAATTATTATTTAATATTCACTACTGGTTAATTATATATTGAGAAACACTGAGCACAATGGTGCGCTAATTTTGTTACCTATTATTGAAATGATATGACAGCAATAGAAATAAAATTATCTTGCTATTCGTACTAATGAGGAGAGAATTATATTTATCCTATCATAATGCCATCGTAAATAAACTAATAGCTACAAATATCTATAATTATTAATAATTTGTCAGATAAGTGTAACTATAATTTGATAAATTATTGTCATTAAATTATATTCTCACAATATTAAACTATTATCTGCTGTAAATGTTCATTTGAAACTGTTAAAGAAAAAAAATTAAAAAACTTGAAAAGTACGTCCATTTCAATCGTTGAGTACAGATCGGTAATAACAGCTAATTGTTGGTTTAAAATCGATAACCGATCATTAAATTTTTCGTAGCAGTAAATTTACTAGTATCAAAAATAACCTGTCGTCTGACAGCACCTGTAGCTCCATCAGATATCATCATGCGACTTCAGTTTTTGCCTCTGCTCATGCATCATTGGGCGATAGTAATCTCAGCGATACCAAAACATACTATGAGCCACAGTGATATACATTAACTCATGAACCTGACTTAAATTTTAAAAAAAAACGGGTATATTAAAATAAAATCCAATAATACTGAAGTTACCATTAAACATATCACCCACCACCTTTACGCTATAAAATTCTAAAACAAGCACTACCATACTCTAAAGTGTAGATTTATGCTGCCGTTGATTTCCGGTTTAGAATGCCAACAGATATTTGACAAGACGCTCTACAAGTAGCTCTCATGATGCATTTTGCATAAGAGAACGAAACGTCAGCATTTACGACTACACCTAACTCGATTTCTAGCCGGAAACCTAGATATACCTCAAACACTACCACTTTTGAATATTATTGTTGTTAGATTAATATCTATTTTAATTTAACTTAAACTCTAAGTTTATATTTAAACCTTTTATTATTAAAACATTTTAATGATTATTTGAATAAATGAGTATTTTGTATTTTTTATTATATCTGATTGGGTTATATGATACGATTAGGATACGCATATTATATTGATGAACATCAGTATTGCTTTTATATACCGCATGTGTCAAATATCATTAGGTATAGGGATTCAATGTTTACGTGCGATTTATACGTATACAAGTAATACGTGGCAACGTTGTACCCCTACTGTCCGTCACCAATCCCGGCAACAATCGACATCACAACGATTTTCTCCGATCTTCCCACTTCCCCCAACTAGATTTTACATTCAATGTTTAGCTGCGAACACGTTGCGATCTAGTCTGCAATAAAAGCCGTCTTATTACTGGAACGGGAAACATCAAATGACCGCCGCGATCTCCTGAACTAGTAGTTTATTATTATTTTCAGAATCCTTTTTTATTTACCTTATTAGGGTTATATTTTAATTTTATTAGAATTACGCTTTTGTTTGTGTCATGCAGCGTGAACGCAGCTTAATAATTCTCTGCATTTACTGAAAGGAAAAAGAAAAACAAATCCTTGCAACTCGTAAATATTATTTCTGAACGCATTACAAACACCCAAGTCAGTGGTCCAATAGTTACTGCTAACTTGTATTTTCGAGCATGTATCGGTCGCGCTGGCATTGGAGAGGAAAGTAGGGGTGCCACGTTGTACGTATTGCATGAATTGATCGCCTATGGCTAATAAAAATTGACACATGCTGTATAATGTTGTTGCAATAAATATGGAATGCATGAGAATTGTAGATTCAAATATGGATCGTGACTATAAATAATTATAATTAATTTTTTTTTATCCTGGCCTTAATAGTTAATAATTCAAACAAAAATTTTCCTGGGATTAGCGGCCATAAGGGAATAGTAAATAAACTACACAATTTTTTTTTTAATTTACACCAACGTTTCGGCAATTATCCTTGCCTTTTTCAAGGTTATTTATTGAACCGAAATAACACTATTTTTGTATATTAACATCATTTGTCATTCACTATACAACTTTTGTATATATTCTAATAATTTTATTATTTTCATGTTGTAAGTATATTTACTTGTGATGTTAAATATAACCTCAATTTTAAAAAAATAATAATTATAATGGTACGATTTTGTGATAACTAAATTTGGTTTGGTGCCCAAAATAATAGACCATATCAGAGAACAAAAATTAGCAATGTAGGGTATATTGCCACAAAATGTATATAAAATTCTATTAATTTTTGTAACTACCATTTCTGCCTGGTGTTGCCAATTCAAGCTACTGCTAAATGTTAACTCAAGTAATGTACTGTTCTATACTGTATCAAATCTACCTTGAAAATCATTTACTTTCAAAAACCATTAAATAAATGAATAACGTCTCATAATCGTCAGTGCTCTCTGTATTTGGAGAAAAGCTGTTGAAAGATTCAAAAGTGGCTGGAACGTGTAGCGCTTATATTAGTAGCGTTGACACAATAATACGTACGGATTTAAAATTTCAATAAATCTGTGCCCATGTGTTCAGCACATGCCGAACGCAAATTAAAAAACCATACGAAGTGACATTTCTCAGAGACTTTTGACCCGTAATCTAATGTACGATGCGTTCTGAATGTGTAACTACGTGCCTGCCTCAAAGCAATATGCAGGTAGAAGAATTCATAGTCGTACTCGTCCCATTACTTCTATAATATTTTGTGAAACTATTTATTTTAGTATAAAGTTGATTCTATTGTCCATGTATTTTTTTTAAATTCTTTCCATATTTGCATCACTCTCGTATTGTAGTAACTTAGGGAATATTTTATATACTACATACTAGCTATTATCAAACCTTTAATACGATGAAATTGCAATCTGTAATTACTTATTAATAAAGCATTGTATTTATATTCATTATAACACTTATATAATAAATATTTCATTATTCTCAAGATCATTTAGAAAATATATTTGAGGAACATATACATCTAATCTAATTTTCGTAGACTGCTGAACTTCAGTTTACACGTATGTACGAGCCTGCTTAGCAACTAATTATTTTTATTGGGATACTTGCTATTTACGTTCGAATCGACGTACTGTATTTTAAATTTTTCCTCTAAATTATTTCTCCCACAAATTTTAAATATCCATTTATCACCGTACATAATCTATAAAAAAAGGTATATATCAACGTCTAAAAGCACAGCATAAGTAATTTTTAAAACCGATAGAATACTTATTGCCAAACATTTCAGTTTTAAATAGAAGCAAACGGGCATTAAGCATATCTCACAACGTCAAGTGCTGTATATTATATTTATCTCGTACAATAATATATAAGTGTTCCTGCATTAATGAAAGTTTGTCGAAGAAAATTTCAATCTGTTTTATCAACTTTTGTATAGCAAGAGTGTACATACTCTCCAAACAACTGCTTATTATTTCCTCCATTTCATTAATATTACAGAACAATATTTTACTAATTTCCTTTAGTACCTCTGAATTCGGTTGGAGCAATATGTGTGGTGTTGTATTACATCGGATCTTTTTCAGAAATACAACTCGCTAAGTCATAACAGCAAAAAAATGCTTGAATGTTATTGTAAAACATTGTGTTTTATTCTTTTATCAATTTTCTTTCGAATATTTTTCGTTCAAAAATATTTAGTTGTTGCCGTTACTATAGTTATATGTATCACTAGTCCAGAAAATGATATTTTGCGAGTGTGAGTGATATTGCGTAGCCGAGGCGAAGCAACACGAGTAGTCACAAAACATTTTCTGGACGTGTAATTCACAAAATTATTCATGCCAACAAATTTAAATCATTTTTAAAAAGTAAAAAATTACCTAAGTAAAAAATTAACCAAAGTAACTGGGGATTTAATTTTTAAAATTAGTGTTGGATAAGAATCATGCACATGCTCAAGAATATTTATTACTCAATAATGTTACATACTTCACAATATTACTTTATTTGTTAATGGACTTGGGCTGAATATTAAAATGGCGTTATTGTTTCGTTTAATGAAGAGATCTGAAGTTTTTGTAAACACTGCTGTCCATGTATTCGACAAACATTTTCATAGTCCACACCTAACCTAAAAAGCAATCACAGTTCACATTTGTATAAAAGCGTTAACTGGAACTTACGTTGATATTACGATTATATCTACATGAATTATCTATTTATTAAATTTAAAAGTATTTAAAAAATATTTATGAATTGCTTGGTTTTAATTGCTCTTTTAGGTCAAAACCACGGTCAAAACTATCAAAACTTTGTTGACATTATTTTAGAAAATTAAGAATCAATGTCAATGCTACCACCCCACTTCTAGTGAATTTTTAACAAATGTCACTTTTGTAAGTACTAGGCCGGGAATTTAATGTTCCCGGCGGATTTTGAATCCTGGAAAACCGTCGATAATGGCTGGCGGCATGAAAAAGTAATTTACTTGCGCATTGTGTTTGTAAAATGTGTTTTTGTGCACAATAATTATCTTTTTAAATTCTTGAATTTATACACGTTAACATAGAAGAATCACACTGTTGATCCGGAATCAGATGCTGAATTTTACATGATCTGCCTTCATAAAGTCAATATGGCTAAGAACATGTTTACATGAACCACAGAACACACACACACTTACATATATGCATACATACATACACACATAAATATCAAAGTATACAAATTTATATAAAACAGGAAAAAGAGAACATTGGGTAAATTCCACTGTAGTGCAACCGTAGACACGTGTTTCTGACTAATTGGTCGTCATCAGTACGGTGTAGCCAAGGAATAAGGTGGGATATCCTTGGAGATAGAAGCATACACGGAAGACCATCAGGCGACAGACCACCATTTGCAGCTTCAGTTAGAAGATCTTCGGTTTTGAAGACAACAACTAACATCGCCACGAGGAAGACATTGTCAACCTGCGTGCCATCCGAAACCCAGGAAAGATAATCAATAAAATAATTATCGCGGATACATAATGGCGATGTTAGTTGTTGTCTTCAAAACCGAAGATCTTCTAACTGAAGCCGCAAATGGTGGTCTGTCGCCTGATGGTCTTCCGTGTATGCTTCTATCTCCAAGGATATCCCACCTTATTCCTTGGCTACACCGTACTGATGACGACCAATTAGTCAGAAACACGTGTCTACGGTTGCACTACAGCGGAATTTACCCAATATTCTCTTTTTCCTGTTTTATTTTATGTATCCGCGATAATTATTTTATTCAAATTTATATATATTATATTTATGGCATTGTAACAATACAACTACACTTTACATATCCGTTCGGCGATTTTTAATATCTACCGTATCTATAAGACCAACCACATATTTTTACTTTCTTATACGTAGTATAAGGAAGTATTGTGATGATGAAAATTTTCAACCTCGAGATTTTTGCAGATGTCCACGTTTTGAGGTCCCCTGATACCAAAAAAGTGGTTTTTAAAACATCTCTCTCTCTCTCTCTCTCTCTCTCTCTCTGTGTGTGTGTGTGTGTGTGTGTGTGTCTGCCTGTCTGTCTGTCTGTGTGTGACCACGATAGCGATCAAACCGCTACAGATATCAATTTCAAATTTTGTATTTACGAATATAATCTTCCTCTTGAGAACTGATTAGATTTTGAGCAAAATCGGCAGACCGGAAGTAGTAGTTTATTTCAGTGAAAAAATCGAATTTTGCAAATATTTCGTCAATTACTAAGTTTAAACAAATTTATAAGGAATTCAAATGTACTCAAAATTAAATTTGAGAAAAATTGTATTAATAAAGAAGTAGGTCTTTTACTCTTATCGAAAATCAGTTTTTTGCGAATATCACGCAAGTCATGCTTTCTAGGCAGGTACATTATCAGTATAAAAGTATTTAGAACGTATTTTTAAATATCTTTTGTATAAAAGAAATTTCAAAATTCGGACCGGAAGTAACACTTTTACCGAATAACGATTTTTTGCAAATATGTCGTAAATTATGCATTCTATATATATTTATGAAGAGTACAAAAGTATTTAGAGTTGGATTTGGAATATTTTTTGTATAAATGAAATTTCAAAATTCGGACCGGAAGTAACACTTTCATACGTATAAGAAAGTCGTGTGGTCGCCACACCTCATTTTTTTTTCTCCTGCCAAGTCAAATTCTACCAAAACATTTGATATATCTCTTTGCGTTAGTCCTCACTGAAACTAACACAAGAGAATCTTGAAGAGGTCTTTGACAATTTGCAGTCACACGTTGGATCCATGCTTCTGCCTTCTTTCTCTACTGTTTGATATTTGAAACTTTATTTGTCACCTTTAATTGAAACATATGAATCGCCTCTCAATCTTTTAAATTTACTTTTTTCACGATTCCAGTTTATTTTATTAACAGCACCTTTTCTAGCTCTTTTTCTAATACGTCCCATTTCTAGCTGTTCTGCAGTTTCGTCAATAAGTAAATCTATTTCTCTTTCTAATGGAATGCCAGATGTTTCTCCATCAGAACTTGAATTTGAAGGAAGACCAGGTTCTGATAATTTGTATTCAGATCCACTGTCGTCAAAAGGCTCACTGTCATCAGTATCAACATCATTTTCAAAATTATCAGAATTTCTGTTTACATTTGAATAATCAGCTCTATCTTTAAATTCTTTAACCGAAATCTCACTAATGTCGTCTCTAACTATATACCGCTACGTTACTTACACTTAAATGGACATCATCAACATTTTGAACATTTGCTGCAACGTTATGCTCAGTTTCCATGAATTGATTAAGCTACAATTTCGCTGTTTCTATTTAGTATCACATCATATTTTTTCATTTTCTGTACAATTTTGAGATTTCAACCAATTTGTATTTTCACTGCAATAACATAACCTGACATTCCTAACCGTTTAATATTCGCCAACAAAGACCTTAAAAATCAAGTGCAAGTAAGAAAGCAAATACCTCGTAAGCTTACGAGGCTTTTGCTTTAAAATTTAGTTACATTGGTTTTAAGAGGTTTTGACAGATGGCGATACTAATTGTATTATAATAATATCATTCAGTTTGGACTTACAAATCATATTCTTAAACGGTTGGTAGCATGAAACTAGAATTGAAAAAAATATCTATTTACGAGGTTTTGCACTTTATCGATCGATATATATATATAATATAAAGTATGTATATAAAAATTAGCTCAAGCTGTAGGCAATCTTATCGGCAAGATGCAACATTTTCTTAATTACAGCTGGTGTTGGACACCAGTTTTTGAAAATGCTCTTTATGTCAGACAAGACAAGACAAAATTTAAGCAGAGAATTTAATAATATTTTTTCCAAAGAGGTCATACTAGTAAAAAATAAAATATGGGCACCACACCTACAGAATGAATATAAGAAAAGTATGATATAAAAGTAATAATAACAATGACTAGCATCTTTCACACTAGAAGCGCCGAAGGGGTCATTTTGACACTTTTCAAAATTAATTTGTCTGGATCTTTTGATCCAAGGACCCTGTAGGGGTGAGCATTTATGACTTTTATTTTTTATATGTTATACACATGTACAAGGCATCTAAGTGATCTTTGACATACCATTCCTAATTTTTTATAGCTTCTACCTATTAGCGCCGAAGGGATCATTTTGACCTTTACATTTTAGAAAACGAAAAATTATGATAAATTGATTATTTATTTGTCTGAATTGACAAATAAATTTATCTGAACAAACATCGAGAAATCTTCCGTAGTCAGAACTCAGACTTGTCCAGAGGGGGACTTGTAACGGCAGTCGGATTGCCTCGGTCGTATTCACGAATGTTCGCGCAGATAAAAGCCTCCCTGAATATGTCGTATGGCGTCTTATGGAACCATTTATAAACAAACACACAAACAATTTTTTCACATCTGTAAAATTAGCTAAGCGCCTAAAAGAAGCTAAAACTACCATTGTAGGCACAGTAAATAGGATTCGAAAGGAGATTTCAATTGAGGTAAAATCGCGCAAAGCACCTCTTTACGATACAAAACTTCTGCAGCATGAAGACTTGACATTGACTATATACCAGGGAAAGAAACAGAAAAGCGTTTTGGTCCTGAGCACCATGCACTCTAATATAGAAATTGGCTCAACTGAGAAAAAGCAACCGGAAAACGTTATCTTTTATAATAAAACCAAATATGGGGTCGACATTATTGACCAAATGGCTAGGCAGTACACCACCAGAGCTGGTTCGCGTCGTTGGCCCGTTCAATTTTTTTACAATATACTTGACTTAGCTCTAATAAATGCTTTTTGAGGTATCTTAATAACAATACCTCTGATGCTGCTCATGAAACTGAAGAAGTTCCATCAAAAATGAGACATAAATGTCAGGTTAGAAAACACTGCAAAGGAAACAAGTCAATGGAAAAATGCCAGAAATATCTCAAGTTTACACGCGGAAAATGTTCTGGGAAAATAGTTAAAACTATAACTTCTGTCAATTGCCACAAATAGACCTTAAGCCACTATGTATTAAACTGTTTTTTCCTCAATAAATATACAAAAAATTATGCAGTATTTAAATATTTACCTAGCCAGCAATGTTTATACGAAGGAAAATGGTGGGGTCAAAATGACCCCTTGCGGTGCTAATAGGTATGAAGATAAGCCCGGCGCTTTTAGTGTTAAAGGGTGGTTTGACCTTGTTACACTACATGCCACAGGCCTTCAAAATTTATCACAGGACAATCTCCTATAAGAATTATTCCGAATAAGGTTCGCGCCACTTTTTCGTTATTCTCAACTGCTTTAAGAACTCGAAACTTGGCACCACTTCTAGAATTTGAACCTAATACTATTTTATTGAAGCATAGTGCGCGTACTTAAAGCGTTTTACATTTTAATTCGCACTTGACTACAGACGATATATTTTAATATTGCACGGTCTCTTTCATAATTCCTTAATCGTTTCTCAATTTAAATCAATCGGCTAGAAAATAAATTTGACGTACACTTGAAGCAACACCCAGCGGCGACCAATAATTACTCGCTAAAATCTACATTAATCATGCACGCACACTAGCCTGCACAATGATCGGCCTGAAAATAGATACGAACACTTTCATTTTAGATAGTAGCCGTTATAAGTCCCAGTAATGTAAATTTCATATAAACAAACTCTTCAATATGCCAGATAACAATATGTATGTGTTTATAAGCTTATGAATTATTATCGAAGAATATATGTTGTTAGGTATATTTTTCAAGTACATAAATTTGTCAAGATGAAAATATAGTCTTTTTTTCTCCAATTTACTTGACCTTTCCTCATAACAAATAAATCATTTAGACTTTATTTAATTCAGAAAGTCCAAGAATAAAATCAAAGGATTTATGGAGGTAATAGAATGAGTTCATAATTTGTAAAAGTTAATGTTTATACTTCCATGGATAGACAAAACAAATTATATAATAATTAGGTAAAAAATGTAATTTATAGCCTTCTAAATTTAGGAAAAATACGAAAAATTTATAGGCGAGGTATTATGAAACCTTTAAAAAGGTAATTATACAGATATTAAGTGGAGATAACTGAGCAACGTATTATAGTCCATAATATTGATATTACCGATAACTTGAAACACAAGTAGAAGCTTTGATCTGGTCATCTGTGTTGCTAGACTCTTGATAAATAATGTCATTAATATGTAAATGTTGTAGTTGTATTTTCGATCATATGTACAGCGATTACAATAAATATCTCACATAAAACATTTCATATTTAATTACTACTCAAGTTTATTTATGTCATTTCAGTGGCGTCACGTCTATAAGAGCAAAATTGTACCCCAAGCTTAAATAATTCCATCTAATGGTAATATTTTATTTGCATGTTTGTACATATAACATTAATTTGTCATTCCAATTAGTTGGCAGAATAATAGTAGTTGCGTGTATGTGGGTGTGTGTGTGTGAGCGAGAGAAAATTGTACCTTTTGTGCATTGTGGTGAATTTCAGTATTCGAAATTAAGGGGCTCTATCTTGATATCAGATTTTTCTTATTTCTTCCGTTAGTTGGCCGTACTTTTCGATTTGGTGTCCTGTGTTTTCTTGTAATTGTATGTTTGTCATAAATATTTAGATTAATGCTGCGTTAAGTATGCAATTTCGTCTAATCACAATGGGCAGTACCAATTTTAACAGGTATTGCAGTATCCAATCTGATCCCATCAGCTATTCTGTTGTTATTTGAAACATATTCCCTCAAATTTATTTGTACAAGACTATTAAATACCAAGTTACATATCTTTGTTTATCTAAATTTATTCTGAAACATGTAATTGAACGAAATAGATAGTTAGTCCACTTTACTTAACTAAGGTCGATACAGATTCAGCGCAATTTAAAATGTTAGATGTTTTCCCAAACAGAGCGTTTCACTGGTCAATCCACATAGTTAATGAAATGGACTTGTCCGATCTTTGGCTTAATTTTCTTTGTAATTCAATGGGATGTCCTATATTTTATGGGGTACTGTCATAACGATCATGATTGATCTGTTCCATTGTAGTTTATGTATGTTTATTAGTGTAATTACTTTAAAATGTAAACTGAGTGCAAAAACGATTTACTTTAAAGATACCCGAATAATTACTTACAAATTCTCTCTACAACTATTTTTTTCATATGTACCCAATCTTTATTATTCAACGGCGGCGGAAAATATTATATAAAAAATACATAAATTATATTTACTTAGTTTGAGCATATTTCATATGTTCATATACTATAAAGTTTGTTTCCACATTCTGTAACACCATTAATTATTGCTACAAAATGCTCTTCAAAATTATATAAACCTTACCTTATCTATGATTTTTATTTTATTGTGCATCGTGTTTATAATAACATTGCTGTGATGAAAAGTATATACCACCAATGTCTATGTACTCCATCTACATAGAAATGATCGTAATGCTAGTGGCAAGTTCAGACAAGTGTCTTTGTAATATGCCTTTCTGCCTACTAATTTCAAAAACAAATCTGTGAAGGAGAGTCACTGAAGAGGGCAGAAATGAACACGAGGTTCAACTTCTAGAAGAAGAACTTCTAACTTTGAAGAGTTAGTGCAGCGTTTGGGCGCTGCTTTCTGAAAGTTGCAGTTTACTGCACAAGGACAGATTGAGGTCTACGGTGTTTACCGTGGAGGGCATCGACGTTGATGCCAGAGATAGTTGGGTTCTCGTGGTCGGGAATCCTGTTGAAGTGTTCTTGGGCTTGATTACGAATGTAGTCTTGGATTAGGGGGATGTCGAGATCGCTGTGGATGACTGAGTTTCTGGTGTACCAGGGGGCCCCGGTCATGGTGCGAAGGATCTTGTTCTGCTGAACTTGTAGCAGATTGATGTGGGAGGCGGCCGCATACCCCCAGACGGGGCATGCTTACGTGATTCTGGGTCTGATGGCTACCTTGTAGAGAAGGGCTTTGGACTTGATGTTGAGTTTGCTGTTTCTGCATAGCAGGGGGTACGGCTGGACTAGGGTGGACTGAGCTCGGTTCGCTAAATCCGCATCCAAATGTTTTGTAGAACACGTTTATATTGTTTTTACTCGTGGTTCCGTTAAAGAGATACAGCGGTTTGTAGTCCCTTTGACTTTTCTTTAAAAAGTAACCAAAATACAAAACATGAGGTGTAGGCCCCCACGACTTTCTTATACGTATGTGCCTTCCAAATTTTTTATACAAAAATTATTTCAGTTACTTTTAAATACTTTTATTTTCTTAATAAGATAAACCAGTGAATAAAAGTGTTACTTCCGGTCCGAAATTTGATTTTTTTAATACAAATATTTTTCCAAATGCAGTACCAAGTACTAATTATATTTTTTTTGCAGTGATAATTATTTAATTAGGTAAATTAATTTTAAAAATTTACCCACTTGAGAGATTCGACCCCACGACCTTCCGATCTCTAGTCAGGTGCCCTTTCCTCCGCGCCACCGTGGATGTGCGAGTTCGAATATTTTAAGGCGTACTGAATCATATCAAGTAACAAATGTATTATAATGAGTCCGGCGCACAGTGGTTCAATGTGGCAAGAAGTCGATTTTCGAAGAAGTAAATTTTTCTACGTATCTGCAGCAAATACTTAATTAAATAATGAAACTCCATAAAAATATATTTTATTAGCAAACAATTATAATAGGGCTTTGGGGAAATTTGCATTGTATTACTACTTTGTGATTATCTGCAATAAAACGCATATAAAAATCTCATAGTCTTTTAGTATCCATCAGCAAGTAGCTCATATTTTGCATATCCATCATCTCTATAATCTCTAATATTAACCCTACAAATTTTCGATGCTTCTTTTTACTCCTTTCTGAGAGAATAACATTTGAAAAAACTCGTAACATAGTCTTTTGCATGGGTATATAAACTTATTGCACTTCATTTTACGTGATATGCAGAGAATTTTTGTCGCAAATATGCTAGCTTGAACCAATGTGTGACGTAAGAACTAAATTAAAAAAAAAATTCTTAGACGAAATCTTCTACTTCCGGAAGGAATTTGGAGATACTTCTTCTATAAAATGTGTCTCAAAATCACTTTTCAGTACTTTTGTATTGTTTGAAAATTTGTCTAAACTAGTAGTTGCCGGAAGTACGGAAGTAAACTGTTACTTCCGGTTTAACGATTTTATTGAAAATTACTCACAAAATATAAAGTTTGATTTTGATAGCTTTAGCCGTTTGGTTGCTATCGTTGCCACAGACAGGCAGACAAACACAAACATATTTGCAAAAACCACTTTTTCGGTATCTGCAATGGTGGCTTCAGAACATGGACAACTGGAAAAATCTGGGGTTTGAAAATATTTGTCATTACTAATAGACGGAGAGCTAGCTACAAAAAACAGCATCGATTTGGTACACGGCGTTTGAGTTCGTGAACTGTAAGAAAATACTTACTACAACCCCGAATGGCATTTCTGGCTGTTCGTTCAGGCCGCAAAAGAAAATTACAGCCAGTTTTCCACGACGAAAAATGTGCCGGAAAAACTGATGAGGTACACGCGTGAAAATTGATGCATGCTAATGTGAGAACCTCAACTAAGAGCGGTACACTAATGCCAGAAATGAAAAAGGTTGGGAAACCCTCGCCAGACGCGACTCAGAGATTCGGAAAATCCCTACGAAAAAACCGACAAGGTACACGCGTAAAATTTTTTTCACATGAATTTGGGGACCTTCACTAAGAGCGGTGCATTAATGCCAGAAACGGGATCGGTCGGAAAACCCTCGCCAGAAGCGATCCAAAGTTCGGGAAAATCAGTCAAAAAAAACGACATGGTACACGCGTGAAAAATTTTTTTTGCGCTTCTAGGGACCTCAACTAAGAACGGCAAAACAGTGCCAGAAATGTATCTGGTCGGAAAACCTTTTAAAAAAATTAAATAAGGTCGACGTAAATGTAAAATCGATAGCATTCGAAGTCGTTATCATCCAGAGCTTTTTCATTGACACCACTAGAAATATTGTTTTTTTCTACCCCAAATCAAAAAAAAAATCATCGCGATACGCTGAAAATTCGCTGAGTTATTTCATTTTTCGTAGCGAAATTTATATGTTGCATGTACTCTCAGCCAAAGAGCTCAATTACAGTTGATTCAGCTCGACATGCAATATTTATGAAAAAATTCGATTTTAAAAATACTGATGAATGTTTTGCAAAATTAAATGCTAAAAACATTGATTCAACGATGATGCCACCTTGCCAAAGAGAACTATACCAGCAATTCCTACGGTCACATTATATTGCTGCTGTATGGGGAAATGTCGAAAAAAAAATTCCGACAGAGCTGAAACCTGATGAATGTGGCTGGAAGAAAGAAAACTTCACCTACGATTTTTGTTGGTTTGAAGGTGACCAATGGCCAGCACGTATCAAAGATATTATTATAGAAAAAGTTGCAGAAAGTAATGGTACATAACTTTTTCTATCACTTCATTCTACTTTTTTTTTTAACGCGTTATTCAAGGTATTTTTCATTTATAGATGAGACATCTGAGGGTGCAGATGAAGAGACAAATAAAAGTAACGTACAAGATGAAGAAACCGACAACGAATTTGATGCGGAGAGTGATACTGATGACAGCGAATGTGACGTGGAGAGTGAGGCAGATGAATGAATTAAAGTGATGTCATACCGATTGCGTAATTTTTACTATCAATGCGCAAAAACCAGCGATTCTGTAAAGAAAATGAAGCAGGAATATTCATTCTGTATTATAGTTGTATATTTAGGATTTTTATAATTAAGTATATATTTTTGGTATTGAAAAGCATTATTTATTTGATTTATGATTCTCCTGTATCTATAGCTATAATTTATTATCAACCGAGAAAATTCATAAATCTTTTCTTTCCATGCTGAGTGTTTAGTATATAATCTTCTATTTTATTTTTAATATACATACGCAGTTTAAAATTTGATTTTATACAAACATACATTCATTTAAGACATGTAAGAAATTGAAAATTAAATACGCGCGTTATCGCGCTGTAAAGACGAGTTGCGGCCGGCCGCGCGGTACGCCAGAAACTGGGAAAGCGGCTTGAAATCGGACGCGCTACGAAAAATGAAATAACTCAGCGAATTTTCAGCGTATCGCGATGATTTTTTTTTTGATTTGGGGTAGAAAAAAACAATATTTCTAGTGGTGTCAATGAAAAAGCTCTGGATGATAACGACTTCGAATGCTATCGATTTTACATTTACGTCGACCTTATTTAATTTTTTTAAAAGGTTTTCCGACCAGATACATTTCTGGCACTGTTTTGCCGTTCTTAGTTGAGGTCCCTAGAAGCGCAAAAAAAATTTTTCACGCGTGTACCATGTCGTTTTTTTTGACTGATTTTCCCGAACTTTGGATCGCTTCTGGCGAGGGTTTTCCGACCGATCCCGTTTCTGGCATTAATGCACCGCTCTTAGTGAAGGTCCCCAAATTCATGTGAAAAAAATTTTACGCGTGTACCTTGTCGGTTTTTTCGTAGGGATTTTCCGAATCTCTGAGTCGCGTCTGGCGAGGGTTTCCCAACCTTTTTCATTTCTGGCATTAGTGTACCGCTCTTAGTTGAGGTTCTCACATTAGCATGCATCAATTTTCACGCGTGTACCTCATCAGTTTTTCCGGCACATTTTTCGTCGTGGAAAACTGGCTGTAATTTTCTTTTGCGGCCTGAACGAACAGCCAGAAATGCCATTCGGGGTTGTAGTAAGTATTTTCTTACAGTTCACGAACTCAAACGCCGTGTACCAAATCGATGCTGTTTTTTGTAGCTAGCTCTTGGACTATAAGCTTCGGATAAATATGCATTTGCATAACTACATATTCTAATGCATAATTAAGTCATTTTTGAGTTGAAGTGCATATTTTAGTCATTTTCAGTTTTATATGCATATTTCCCAGTTAACATTTTTTTTTAAACATAATGTAATGGTTTTTATGGGTCCGAAAAATAATAAATAATTCACTCACTATTTATTTTTAAAAGTCTATATTTAAAACACCAAATAAAAATATAATTGAAAATGAAATTAAAGAACACTCTTGAAACAAACGAAATATATATAAACTAAATTCATTAAAACTATAATTATTGAATCACAGTAACACAAAATTCTATTTATGTACAATTTATCTAAGAATATTTATGTGACAGATTTATGTAAGAGTATTTATTTGGTATTTACATAATCGACTCTGAACGAATGAAGGAATGCTTTTTCCGTCCGGCTGCCTTTTTATAGAAGTCCTATTATTTTCGAATTACATTACATAAACAAATCTAATAGAACCGTCACCGTCATTCGAAAATATTTTTGCTAAATCCCAAACAGCTTTTATGACCGATTATCAGGTACCCAACCCGCAAGGAGTGGAATATTCCATAACTTTGTTCTTTGCTTTTGAGAAGCGAACATCCCAGTGATAAAAATGCCGAAATAAAAACGATCAGTTAGCGCAATTTTAAACCAATTTGTCAAAGACTTCAGCGATTTTACAACTGATGGAAGTGTACTGTTTTGTAAATACTGTGAAGTGAGTGTAACAGCAACGAAAAAATGCCAAGTGGCGCAGCAATTACAAACCAGTAAGCACCAAAAAAAAAGAACCGAAGCTTAGGAAGTAAACAGCAGATGTTATTACCAGCTATATTAAAACCTGGTCCCAGTCGTTCACCATTTAACGAGGAATTGTGTGGAGCTCTAATTTCTGCGGACATACCGTTGGCGAAATTAAAAAATGAAACATTTAAAACTTTTTTGGAACAACATACCAAGTAAAATATTCCAGACGAATCTACACTGCGAAAAACCTATGTACTGCCATTATATAACGCCACAATACAAAAGCTTCGGGAAAAAGCTAAAGATAAAAATATTTGGGTATCTTTAAATGAAACAACGGATGTAGAACAAAGAAGCATAGCAAGTTTTGTTTTTGGTATTTTGGGAGTTGAAGAAGAAAGAAATAAATCGTATCTGTTAACAATGAAAGTGTTGGAAAAAGTGAACCATACAACAATTGCCACATTTTTCAATGATGCACTAACTTTTTTGTGGCCAACAGGCATTTGCTACGAAAAAGTGCTCGTTTTGTGTACGGATGCTGCTCCATACATGTTTAAAGCAATGAGTGGTTTGAAAATACTTTATTCAAAAATGACTCACGTTACATGTGTGGCGCATGGCTTACATCGAGTGGCCGAATTAGTGCGCTCCGTTTATACAAATGTAAATTTGTTAATATCATCGACCAAGAAAGTGTTTTTAAAAGCACCTTCTCGCGTTGCCAAGTTCAAAGAAATTACTGTTGGTGGGATTCCACTTCCGCCGTCCCCGATTCTTACAAGATGGGGCACCTGGATTGAAGCTGCAAGCTATTACGCTCAACATTTTGAGCTTATTGCCCGTATTGTGAACGATTTCGATCTTGAAGAAGCGAAAAGCATAAGAGGGTGCTCAAAACGCTTTAACACAAAGAGGATTGCGCGAAGATTTGATTTTCATTATATTAAATTCTACTTGTATTTCCGAGGCTATTTTGAAATTGGAAACAAGGGACTTCCTTTAGAAAACAGCATACAAATTGTTGAAAATGTTTTTGATAAGTTAAGTAAATTAAAAAAATGTAGTTTTGCAAAAAAAAAAAATAAGGAAACTGCTGTTGCTCCCAGTAATTTAAATCTCACTGACACAATGGATTTATCATTCGCTCCTATTGTATCATGTGACGTGGAACGATGTTTTTCAGAATTTAAAAATATTTTAGGTGATAATAGGCGTAAATTTATATTTGACCATTTATTACATCATGTCATAGTGAAGTGTAATAGTAAAAATCTGTAAATTTATTGTAAATAGACCAATATAACCTTTAAAAAATGTTTTATTTAAATCTGATAAACGATTTTTTAATGCATATTTAAGTGCATATTTTTAATATTTTAGATGCATATTTGCATGCATATTTTGTACTTTTTTAATGCATTTTTATCCGAAGCCTAGTCATTACAGTATTTACATATACTGTGTATAAGAAAGTAAAAGGAATTATTTAAACATAGAATGAAAAATTTCTGTTCCCCAAATAGTTACTAGCATAAGCGGTATTTCTAAAATGATCAATTATCGAATGTCATAAAAAAATACACTCATACATTTCAGTCACATATGTAAATAAAGTATGTACAACATATAAACAAGACGCGTTAATTCTACATTATTGCTTATTTGTACTGTGTCTGTAATAAGTTAATTTGATATTCCAGATTTTAATTATAAGTCGTTAATAAACGAAGGAAACAACCAACACGGAACACGTCTATGTCGTTAAAGTCGTAAATTTATTAAGAATCTATCTTCGTATATGCCGAGGAAGATAATCTGAAAGGACGATAATGTAATGTACAAGTTTGTGTGTACACGGCTTAATTTGTAATTCATGAATTAAGTTTGCAAGACGTGTAAAACTTTATCTGATCGCCGAGCCTACTGTCTTTAAATAATAAATATTAATTATGTATACAAGATAGATACATGTACATAAACTATTGGAATAGATACAAAGCGCTAAATAACGTATATGTACGCTATTGCAATTGATTTATATTATAGTTTAAGTAAGTTTTATTGCGAAATCGATTTGTATATCTGGGAGAAATATATGCGCATTCTTTTACAAAATCGATTGGTTATGTACGTTAGTCATCTAGAATGTGGTTATTGCATTTAAATCTTGTTTTGGATAGTTTGTTAATTGTCATTTAACAGGCAAGTCGTAAATGTCATTGTGAACATTTATGATAATGAATTATTTTTTTTTCATTCGAGCAAGGAGTGCCGTCGCATTTTTTTAAATACTAAACTTTTATGAAATATTCGTCGGATTTTTTACTAGTCCTATATTATCAAACACAAATATATACATACGTAACTAGTTTCGTATTAGATTCGTTATTAAATAACGAACATTTATATCGTGCTAAAGTTTAAGTCAAGCCTAAGACGGCTAATCGTAATTTACCGGCGCTCTTAAAGACAGAAGTACTGGCTACATAGGGGCTCCGGGGCAATACTCTATAATGTGTGTAACAAATCCGTCTACATTATAGCAGGTAGCTGCGTACAAAAAAAAGTATCACCATACCACAGAGTGTACATACACAGGTGACACTTTCTAATTGTACAATTTATAGATTATTTCTCACCGTAAATATGTATAGTTCATTCGGAAATATAAGAAACGCCCAAGGGTTGCAATAAGTACTTTATTGGGGTCTGTTTACACACAGATTAAGAACCAAGCGGTCAGGCGTCTATTAAATAAAACGATCGTAACAGAAAATATTAGGGGCTATTGTTATTTATATATACTTACAATTAAATAATAACCATTTTAACGGTTCGAAGATTTACTGATGGATTATCATGAATAATATACTAATACATTTCCTTTTGTGAAAATCCAGAAATATATTAACCTGAATAATATTCTGACCTGTCATTACCGTAATACAGGAAAACATCCATCCTTATATATGTCATGTATATACCGTAGTCGTCAAATTTTAATTTCGGTTTATACTTCTATACCATGCAGAAGATTACCTTATAATATGCAGCGATGCCTGCTTGGTAACAGTGGTGGTAGAGCAACGCAGTGTCGCGGGGACCCTCACGCCTTACGTTTCATAGGAAAGGTTTGTCGAGTGTACTGTCTTGGCAGCCTCGCTTTTGTTTATCTTTAGTTTATTTCGTCGCAGTCTTTTCCTCTTTCTACTTTCGTATCAGAAATTAAAATATGTCGACTACGGTATATATAATGTGTGCAATATATGTCTACAGTTGCGAAGAATATTTTGTTGACGAAGGTATTTTATTTTGTGTTTCAAAAACTGTTCAAGATGTGGATACCTTGGTGCGATACAGAAGAGTATGAAGAACATGCTGACGATGTTGATTTATCGACAGAAAATATAAATTTTCACGACGACAAACAAGTAAGAGTTTATTTAGGAATTCAGGCTAAGCAAATAGTTCTGAATGTTTACAATAACTTAAAATCGGTAAATGACGAATCTACACCTGAGTCAGATATTATAAAAAGAACATCAACGTTAGTAGAAGTACTTTGTGGAACAATTTACAAAATTGTCAAATATGGTGTTCAAACAAGAAAATGTAGAATTGATAAAGGATCCTCCAGGAAAATTCCAAATTGGGAAGTCGAAAGTATTCGTCAGACAATTTGTAATATGTATAGACAAAACGTAAGTCCCTACGTTGTCAAGTTTAAGGGAGAGGACAATCCGAAAATTCAGTGCCCCATTACAACATTATGGCAAACGTTAAAACGCAATGGTTTTAAATATCACAGAATTGATAAAACGACGTGTCGTCATGGAATCAGAAAGGATATGGAAGCTCCGTTACAACTATTTACTAAGCATAAGAAAATTTAGAGAAGATGTATTAGTATTATATAAATAATAAGTTGCGAATATTTTGGTAAATTAGTTGCCTCATTCATTATAGCTGGCTCCTGCGTTTTTTCTTGGACAGTTTGCATTCCTGATATTTCCCTTTTTTTTATTGAATTGTACATATGATAGCTTTTGTGACACACATGTATGTATATCTATATAAATTATTATTTCCGTTTTGATATCCAAGAATAAAACAATTTAACACTTCTTATCTGTTTAAATTAAAATCATTTTTTATATTATTATTTGATTATATAATAAACAATTTATATTACCAAAATAAACGTGATGAACACTTATTGTTAGACCTATCAAATAAAAATTAATACTGCTATGCCTTCTCTTGACCCTCGCCGTAGGGTGCCTACTTAAAGTATTTACATCTCAAAAAGCTATTTTCTTATATTTCCGAATGAACTATAATGTAGGTAATAGCTTGAACTCTACAACCTGTATATTATATTTTTAAGGTATTTATAAGGCGTTAAAATTTTAACAGATCACTTGAATATGAATAACCTTAGAAGATTTTTATGAGGACAGTTTTGAGGAATCTAAACTAATGTTACACTGAGATATGACACTTTGCTCTAATTTGAAACTGTAATAAATGCTAATTGATAGTGATGGAAATTTGATTAAAAAATTAATTGAATTATTATATTATAATAATGTAATTTTACCTTTTCAAGGGTGACTATTTTCCCAACTGTCTATTTTGTTCCTTACTTTATAAGTTTATTGAAGTGTAAACTTCTTTGGCCGCGTTGCGCTGATTGTAGGCACTGAACAAGACTAACCCGTCACGCTCGGATATGAAACGCTTGTTCGGATAATGTTGGCTCGAGTCGACTAAGGGAACAAGATAAATACATATATCATATAGAGGTATTTAATTTCAATTAAATTGAAATTTAAATGAATAAATAAATTCATGTCCCCGAACAGATTCGATCCCGAACGGCACGGGTATGACCAATGTATGACGCCGGCACGTTGCATCAGACCAAGCGCGGGACACGTAATCGAGTATTCATATCGTCTATTTATACATATACATACGTCCGAACCGACCCAACGAAACGGCCGTCCGCGTCACTGCTATACTCGTTCGGCGACCGTTACATGGGAGAGCATGACGCATCAGTCGTATAATACGTTACTGAATATTATACGCGTGTATTTCGTATTATTAACCTCGCCTTGATGAAGTTTACACTTCTGCTGTGTGGTTTTAAGCACACCCATTTTCTTGTTATATTTTTATTGCCTATATAAATGTGCATCTTCCCTGTTTATTTTAGTATTATCTTAAAGAGGTTTTTTGGACCTATTCTTAACTGGATATTAGCGTAATTATAGCACTGAGGATGTTCTTTTACGATATTTAAACGCCTTTGGCTAAGGGATTTAAAGAGCTCGCTATGTTTACTACGATCCAGATATCTCAGGGTATCGTAACATACCTATTAAGACTATAACGTCAAAACGCAGTAAGAATTTTTATGAAATGCATTAAAAACGTTGTGTATTATAAGTTATGATAAGACAGTTTTCAACAATTTTTGCGATACGTGTTCGCCAATCTTGAGTTATTGTATCATAAACATTCTGAATATTTTGCACGTTTTACTTAACAATACATTTTCAACGTTTTATTATTTCTTCACTATTTTACATATGAAGTTTTTGTTTTCTATTTTTGTTTCCACTACACTCTATATTGGAATTGCGGAACTTCCTGCATCAGTGTTATCAGTAATTAATAAGTAGTTCGCTATAACACTTTCCTTGCGAACGTTTTTCAGTATTAACAGTGCCGTTTATGTACGTCACTAACACCAATCACTAAAGTTTGGAGGAAAAATCTTAAGTCGGAATCTAAAAAAAGGGTTTTCATGCTCATCTTGCAATGTAATGTCTGATAAAGTTAGGCCATGTTATTGCTTATTAAGCAATAACCTAGAAGCAACTCATCTACGCGCAAATGAAAGAACAGTGCTTATATATCCAGTTACAAATCAACAATGTGGTTAGATTATGTAATTTTTCCAAGAAGACGTGTCATATTTTCATAGTATTTATTCATGAAAACAGAATATACCTAGAATGATATTATCTTCTATGTGCAGAAGAAAAGCTTTTAAAGTGAGTTCTAAGGAATCTGATATAACCCAACTATTCTACAGTGTGTTCATAGCCCAATACAAAAATAAATAGTCATCAATGTTATATCAAAAATTTGAAAGATTTTACTAATGAGGATATGGAAAGGAATATAATATAAATATTAATTAAATTAGTTATGTTAGTCAAAAGTTATTTATGTTTTCATTTTTTTTATAGTGATTGTCTGTAGTTCCAAAAAAAAATGTGTTTTTATTTACTACATTCCTATGTATAAAAAATTGATAAGACAAATGTCTCTGTATAAGAAATGTTAATAACTTTTTATTAAATATTTCAGGGCACTTAAATAAACATACATCTACGTCATTGAATTAAAATTAAATATATATCATAAATATCCCCCCCCCCCCCTGGATATATTGGGTACACGATATTTTTTTAATAACAGTTCTAACTTGCACATACATATATTTACCTCCGAGCTCTACATTCCCTGCCATAACCAGAGACGACAGTATAGTCGGATCTCTTCATATTTCGTGTCCCACTTTCGTCTCATTGCATTTGGGGGATAATCATCCAATGACAAGAGACCCAGGGCAGACCAGAGACCGCGTGGCATAAGTACAATCACGTCCAGCCAAGCTGGCCCCGTTCACCGAAGAAACAGGGACACGCTTTTAAGATCTTTTTCACTTCTCGTTGATCGTTGTTATTTTCCCTAACAACCAGCTGCTATTTGCCTATTTGCTGGATGCTTTGATCTTCAAATTGTTTTTCCATTCTGTTCGATTTCATCATTGTAATGTCCATGGTCTTGCGACTATCCTCTTCGACATCTCATCCAGATTGAAATATTCGATCATTAGTTATACTCTTACATACTTCCTTTTAGATTTAGAAATAGAGATGCTTTCTCGTGTCGCAATGCAACAGCTATGAGCACACCATATATTGTTCTCCATGGTTGTCAGATGCAACTCGACACATCATATTGGTGCTCTATAATAATTACAGTGATTATTATAGCAATATATGATGCAAATTTATAAATAAAAAACTCTCAGTCTTGAATAAATACTAGAAAAATTATAAATTATAACAGTAGGTATAATGTATACAGTATAATTATATATCTAATATTGTTTATGATTAAAATAAAAATGATTTAGAATATGTAAGACATATATATAATTATACAATGTGATTTCGCAATTTTAAACAATAATCAAATAATTACTTACTGTTATGATGTTTAAAAGAGTGTGTTTGTTTATGTAGATATCTTCTTTGGCCAAATATTTTTCTTCTTCTTTTTCTCGTTCAATTGATATCCATTAAGTTCTTTATGTTTATTTCTTTATATTTTTAACTTTTACAATAATTACTTTAAAATTATATATTTTTTAATATTCACGTATCATAAAGTTGTTAATTTATTTTCATATTCTGACGACTCGCCAAAAATAACAACCCTCTATGGTTACGATTCAAGTTATCATTGCCGACCTGAACTTTTCAAATGTTCATGTACTCGATTTTTCTTAAATCTCTGCCTGCATTGTTTCTCTTTGCATTTCAGTTGGATTCCATTGGTAATGTTTTATGTATTTGTTTTCCTTTCAGTTTGTATATGTCTAATTCTAAGTAGTGATTTCAATTATTTTCCTTTATACCTAATTGGCTGAACATAATACTAAAAAATGAGGTGTGGGCACCCCACGACTTTCTTATACGTGTATGCGTTCCAAATTATACAAAAGTTGTTCTAAACTAAGATTTAAATACTTTTATCTTCAGAAAAAATAGACAAAATTCTACTGTACTACTTCTATTCTGTTAATAAATCTCTATAGGATGCATACTTGGTGAGATATTCGAAAGAAAGTGCTACACGCTAAAAGTAAAAGTGTCACTTCCTGTCGAATTTTGAAATTTCTTTTATACAAAAATTATTCCAATTGTAGCTCGACATACATTTGTACTCTTGATAAATATATATAGAATGCATAATTTACCAGATATTTGCAAAAATCGCTATTCGATAAGAGTAAAAGTGTTACTTCTGGTTCAAATTTTGAAATTTTTTTATACAAAAGATATTGAAAATTAAGTTCTAAATACTTTTATACTCTTGATAAATATATATATAATGCATAATTTACGACATATTTGCAAAAAATCGTTTTGCGGTAAGAGTAAAAGTGTTACTTCCGGTCCGAATTTTGAAAATTTTTTTATACAAAACGTATTGGAAATTAAGTTCTAAATACTTTTATACTCGCAACGTACCTGTCTAAAAAGCATGGCTTGCGAAATATTCGTAAAAACTGATTTTCGATAAGAGAAAAAGACCTACTTCCGGTAGGAATTTCAAAAAACTTTTTTAATAAAATTCTTCTCAAATTTAATTTCGAGTACATATGAATTCTTTATAAATTTGTTTTAACTTAGTAGTTGACGAAATATTGACAAAATTCAATTTTTTTACTGAAGTAAACTACTACTTTCGGTTTACCGATTTTACTGAAAAACTAATCAGATCTCAAGAGGGAGATTATACACGTAAATACAAAATTTGGAATAGATATCTACAGCGGTTTGACCGCTATCGTGGCCACACACAGAGAGAGAGATTTTTTTTAAAACCACTTTTTGGTATGAGGAGAGTTCAAAACGTGGACATCTGCAAAAATCTCGAGGTCGAAAATTTTCGTCCTCACAATACTTCCTTATACTACGTATAAGAAAGTAAAAAGCCGATATAAACCTACTAAAGATTTTCATTTTTACTTTCTTATACGTAGTATAAGGAAGTATTGTGATGATGAAAATTTTCGACCTCGAGATTTTTGCAGATGTCCACGTTTTGAAGTCCCCTGATACAAAAAAAGTGGTTTTTAAAAAATGTCTGTCTCTCTCTCTCTCTCTGTGTGTGTGTGTGTGTGTCTGTGTGTCTGTGTGTGTGTGTGTGACCACGATAGCGGTCACACCGCTGTAGATATCAATTCCAAATTTTGTATTTACGTGTATAATCTCCCTCTTGAGAACTGATTAGATTTTGAGCAAAATCGGCAGACCGGAAGTAGTAGTTTACTTCAGTGAAAAAATCGAAATTTGCAAATATTTCGTCAATTACTAAGTTTAAACAAATTTATAAAGAATTCATATGTACTTAGAATTAAGTTTGAAACAAATTGTCTTAAAAAAGTTTTTCGAAATTCCAACCGGAAGTAGGTCTTTTACTCTTATCGAAAATCAGTTTTTTGCGAATATCTCGCAAGTCATGCTTTTAAGACAAATACGTTACGAATATAAAAGTATTTATAACATACTTTTAAATATCTTTTGTATAAAAAAAATTTCAAAATTCAGACCGGAAGTACCACTTTTACTCTTATCGAATAGCGATTTTTTGCAAATATGTCGTAAATTATGCATTCTATATATATTTATGAAGAGTACAAAAGTATTTAGAGTTGGATTTGGAATATTTTTTGTATAAATGAAATTTCAAAATTCGGACCGGAAGTAACACTTTCATACGTATAAGAAAGTCGTGTGGTGGCCACACCTCATTTTTCTATGTAGGTATATGAAGATAAAAAGACACTAACATGAAACAGACTGATATTAGTCAAATATAGAATACACGAGATAGACGACTTATTTCAAATAAAACCGTATTTACTACATACTTGTTACTGCTGACTCATAGACTCATAGAAAGAGCAAAAAAGCATGTTACATTTGTATATATACTTGCATAACGTCTCAATGCAAATACATAATAGTAGTTATACAGTAGTATATCATTATGCTCTTTCCATTTTAAGGGAAAGTTACTCGTAAGAATTTGGCAGTTCTTACTGTTTCTGGTCAAACTACAAAGAATATTTTGGGTTTTGTTATTGCTTCTCTTTAATCGGTTAGCATTGTACCAAATTGGTGTAATGCATTACACCAACACAATGCTAACCCACTATTACCAATCTTTTCCACTTCTAAAAACTAGTTCGCTCCACATATAATGTTTATTCCAATATAAATCGCAAACTAGTAAAGAGTAATTTTATTAGCTGAGAGAAATCACAAATTTATACTTAATTGATATTACAACATTTTATTGATTCTGACTTGTTTGTGGTTTTATGTTGGAACAAAGCTGTAGTAAACCTCTGATCGTTGTTTTTTGCTTACATGTCTGCTAGAATTGCGGTAGACCCTTAGAAGATAAAGTTCTTCTGTTATTTAATTTCTCTGTTTTTGATTTCTTAAACAGGATTTTATGTAAATTTAGTAAATTATTACGTATGCTATTGTCGCGAGATCGATTGTGTAAACGTATATCTAATACGAGGGTTGCATCCGGCCTGTCCTTTCGATGAGTTGAACGGACTTTGTTCGAACGGGCAGAATTTGCAAATGCAGCGAGGGAAGAAGGGAATCGGCGTTACCGACGTAATAAAGGAAGCAGATTCCAAAAAGGAAGGAGAATTGTATTCTTCCGCAAGGACGATCACTTGTGATCCTTCGCAGTGTTTCTTATGGTGATCAGCACTTTATCATTATTGTATATGTGTTAATCAAATACTGTTTCATTGAGACGACTTCATCTCCTCGTGACAGTGAAAGCCGCATACCAGACACAAGCAAAGTGCTAGTCACTCCAGGTCCTGCGGAGAAGTATAAAAGCTAGGTATCTTTAGCTAATTTTTAGTAATACTAGCGAGTGTTCCCCAGAAGAGATTTTAAAGATTCTCTATGCATGAAAGCATCAAAATTAATATTCACAATCTACATCGCCAAAACTATTATTTTTAAAATGGAATGCCTTTTTATATTACTTAAAAAATATATAGGCAGATTCACTGTGTTTAAAAATACATTTACCTATGGGAACTAATGTAATAAATTTTATTCTCGATCTCACAAGCAAGGAATTCCATAATTGAAACGTGAACGATAATTATAAACAGTACTGCGATCGGTTGTCAACGCACGTATTAAAACCATTTCTGACTCTATATATAAAACATTATAGGCCGATGTAGTAGCATCACAGTCATCATCATCATACAAGAGGATTACCGATAGCATCAATTATCAACTACATGACATCTAATTTATCTAACTAATCCATAATTGCGTAAGGAATATTTCTGCCTGAAATACTTCAACTTCTTATTACTATAAATAAATGTGTATGTGTAGCTGCCTAGCACCGAGAGAATTTCTTTTTCTCTCATTCCAACATCCTTCAGCGGCCGTTCATATTGCATTAGTTCTCTTGTAATTACGTCCGTTCAATGGAATGCTGATTGGGCGAACTGGACGTTTTCCTACGAATTCTTCGGAGGCAGACTGCGAGACTACGAAGTTTATTTATTATTATTGAGACAAACAGTATGCAGGTAAAATAAAACTAATCGCCTATGGTATATAATGTATATACGGCAAAGAAAAGAACACGTAATGTGATTGTATAAAAATGCAAAAGTGCGGAGGTCTGTGCATCGAGACCTTACGTCATCTCGAATAGTTTCTATTTCACTTCAAAGGATGTTTCTCATAGACTTGGCAGCTTTCGATGCATGTTTATAAATATATACGAACGCGTATATACGTGGCTTGATTGAAAAAACTCAAAAGGGAGATCAGTTTATTTTGAAAACGGGACATGACAAACATTTCAGTTTTTTTTTTTATTTAGTCGCTAGAAATAGAAAAAAATACACTTCTTACATGAAAATATAAACTAAAAAATATAAATTACTACAATAATGTTTTCCTGTTATCAAAAGAACAAAACATAAAATCTTAAGATGTTCTAGCTAACTCATATCACGTATTGCGATAGGTGAACCTGTCTTAACTCATAATTTAATATTCTCTGCGGTTGGTTCATATTGAAAGATTTTATTAAAAATTTTAAATGAAGAAAAAACTAAATACATTTCATCTTGTGTTATTTTGAAAAAGGCATACAGAGCAGTAGAATATACAATTATCCTCCACTAAACATTGGAACATTAAAAAACATTTTCTCGTTTTTTAAAATCAAAAGTAAAACTCTTGAAAACTTTCCACAATTTTTATTTAGTCTTTGCGATATATGTTTCGGTATCTTCATACCATTTTCGAGCTGAACTAACAGGTCAATTTGTGTGAAGGGTGTTATATATGCCGTTGTGTTTATTGCCTCTTTGTACATAAATGTCTATTATGGGTGTGTGTGTGTTTGTAAAATCTGTGTGTGTTCGTAACTTTCTCTTTTCTTTGAATTGATTTTTTAATTTCTAGTATTTCTAACAAATTTAATTTCGGTCCTTTGTTCACATTATGCATAAGTTTACAACTATATATATCGGGAAAATGGAGATTATCTATACAATGTTCGGCAAGGCCTGTATTTCTAATATTATGCAATATTGATCTTCTATGTTCTTTTAATCTAGTTTCGATCTTTCTGCCACTTTGTCCGATATAGATAGCTTTACAGTCTGTGCGACTAATTTTATATACACCTGATTTGTCGGTAAGCTTAGTTCTTTCCTTGTTATTGACTAACATAGCACCTAAATTGTTTTTATTTGCGTTAACTGTTTTGATTCCTATTTTCTTAAATATTCAGTTAATTTTATAATTAATATGTGGAATGTATTGTATAATGTGCCATTTCGTGTTGTCTTTTTCTATTATTTTAGGGTAAAAGTGTATTTTGAGTTTTTCTCTTTGTTTATGTTTGATAATGTCGTCCACTATTTTCTCTTTAAATCCATTATTTACCTATAGTTTTAATTATGCATAATTCTGTGTTGATATCTTCTTCACTTAGTAGTGGTATGTTAATTAGTCTGTAAGCAAAACTATGTAGAGCTGCTGTTTTTGTGCGCCAAGATTGTTTCGAATTAGCAGGTATGATCGTATCGGTGTATGTGGGTTTCCTGTATATACTGAATTTTAACTTTTTATTATCTTTTTTGATAGTTAAATCGAGAAAGTTTAATTTTGTTTCTTTTTCTATTTTTATAGTGAATTGGATCTTTTCATTAATAGTGTTTAGATAAGTTAGGAAGTGGCGTGCCTGTCTTTCAGTACCTGACCATATACAGAAAATGTGGTCTATATACCTGACCCAATGTTTTATTTGTTTGATGTATTTATTATTACTTTTAAACAGCTTTTCTTCATAGTCTGCCATGAATATTTGAGCTAGAAGAGGGCTTAGTGGACTCCCCATCGGTAAACTATTTATTTGTGTATAGACCTTGTCATTGAATTTAAAGTAGTTTTGTTTTATACATAAATTAAGAATTTCCAGAGTGTGTGTTTTTTCATTTACTGGAATTGATATGAATAAGCTTGTTATGCCAAAAGAAATTAGTTTTGTACTGCTATTGATTTCAATATTTTCTAATTGTTTGACTAATTCTATACTGTTTCTAATGGCTTTCTCAGATTTAAAATTAATTAATTGTGGTAGTTCTTTGCTGAAATATTTACAAAGTTTGTATGTGGGTGCATTAATGTATGGAACTATAGGTCTAATTGGGTTGTTTTCTTTATGTGATTTTGGTTGGCCATAAAGGACAGGTGTTCAAGTATTCATAATGAGCAGTTTTTTATCTTTCAGCATTACGTTATCTTTTACCATTTTGTTGATATTTGTTTGTGGGGTCTATTTTTAATACCTTAACGTAATGCTAAAAGATAAAAAAAACTGCTCATTATGAATCCTAGAACACCTGTCCTTTATGGCCAACCAAAATTAAATTGAAATCTCTACAAACATAAACTTAAAGCTGGCATCGGCTATGTAAAGGTTGGTATCATATCTGCACACTTTGAGTCTGATAGGTTCAAGAGACTTAACAACTTGTTCTAAAACATCAAGACCATGGTCACTGAGTTTCACCTGCATGGATAAATCAATCACAGCCTTTTATAAAAACAAACCATTGCAGCATTTGAGTTAAGCTGTTCCATCGGGTTTTGAAATCTAAAATAAGATTTAGTTCCTTGTTGTGTTTTTCTTTCACATAGTTCTGCAGAACAGTGTTTTTTAATGTAGAGCGGCGGGATAAATTAAAAAAAAATTACTTGGGTTACTAGTGCTTGAATGTTCCATTCATTTGTTAAATGAAAAGATACTTGTTCATAATCTTCAACTAACTCAAGAACTTCTTCTTCACTATTGTCATTATCATATTCATCCTCGTCACTATAACCATCAGCACTATCATTGTCAAAATTTGGTTCGGGTATTTTTCGCAGATTTTTAGAACATATGATATTTATTTGCCTAATTTCGCCACTACACTAGCACCATTTGTTGTGACAGAAACAGTGTCGTCTTTCAAGGTTAATCTACATACATCGTTGAAGTTTTGTTTCACCAACGTTAGCACATATATCAGCAGGCATAGATCCGTTGGCAGGTACTAGTCATATATTCCAAATCTTAACGCATTGCTCATCTTAACATCCATGAATGTTGATATATATATCGTTTATTGGTTGTTGAGGTCCAATCATCGAATGTTAAGCTGAAGCAACAACCGTTTTGTCGTAGGACTTTTATTTAATTAGTGAAATTGTCAAAGGCCTTTTGGATTCACTAGGAAATATTAATCCGTTCGTTTTCCTTTTTTTTTGGTACCATTTGAAAAGAATAAAATGAGAAGGAAGATAAGCTTCTCTCTTCGTTGATGCCAACAATTTCGGTACTGGTGACTTAGTTGGCTGCACCGCACTTTTTTTTTCGTGCGCTGCATTTAAGTGCTTGTGTAGTCCTTTTTTCGAGCCACTTTTCGTCATAGTCATAGTATCGTGTAAACTGTCGAATCAGAATTCATTTAACTAAAATGCTGACAGCTAATGTGCAATTACTATACAAACTAAAAATTATATGTAACATTTTTTGTCCGGTAGTTTATTATCATTAACATACCTCTAATTATTTGACGGGCATAAGCACGTATATAGTACATGCTACAGGTTAGTCACAGTTAGGCACCCGGCACTGTTTGAAGTCGTATATTATAATAACTCAAACACTGTAACTCCACTAACTTGTTCAACGATTCAAGATTCAATAAATAATATAAATCTTAACGTGTTTCTCAATAATTGCGCAGTATGACAAAATCCGGTGATTCCCCTATTTATTTACGCATTTTACATACTATAAATGCCGTCTCGGAACTTCTGAGGCCCCGGGACGTCGCTATGGTCCCTGGACAAAAATTCTTTTATGAAATACCGGGACCATCCCGTGACCAAATACCGGGACTAGATGCCCTATGTTCAATATTATTGGCATATGCCTTTCTTCTCCCATTATAGTAAAATACATTCATACATACTCAAGACCTGCCAAATGCTTGCGTTTAACACATATACATATTTTTAACCTTATTCTCCTCTTTGAGTGTTTGAACATTTGCTTAAGATTTTTCGGTGTTATAACTTGTGATATACAAAACGTTCATGCAGGTTAGAAAGTACTTCGTTTTAAATTATGTACAAATCGTCTAATTAAATTCTTTAGTGGAGCATTTTAAAATTTAAAAAGCGTAGGAATAATTACAATGAAACATACATTCTTGATAATATTAATAACATTGGATTAGCACCATTAATCAACGCTTTTTACTTATTGTTGATATCCCGAACAAAGAGAAGTCAAGAAAGATTTCTTGTTCATATACAAAACAGTGTCGAAATTACAAATGTTTCTTTGTATAATAAATACCAATTTATTTATCGTAATTTGGAATTAGTAACAAATTGCATTTATCGACAATGATAAGAGATTCTTTTTCTTTTACACTAGCAGACCAATAAGTAACACACATGCTCTTTTAAAGTCTTATCGTTCCGCGAATGGTTCAAGAGTCGATGTTCACGCGTTCAAGTTTTCTGTAATTTCCAAACGATTTCTCTTTCTTTAATTCCTTTTATTTTTTCCCGCGATGTTTTTCGATGGTGGTGGGTTATTTATCGCCTAATTTGTACTTTGTATTTCGCGGAGATTTACTAATGTTTATGCAATACGCATAAAATAAATACAGAACTCCCCGGTTCGTCGGCGAATAATTTATCGTGTGTACATTAATTTTATAGATTGCGGCGTCGTCTATAAAATCGAGAGGAAAAAGAGTCTATTTACCTCTCTCGCTAAGATATAATTGATTGTTTGTTTTTGCGGTGCGCGTTCGTGCAACAGCAGCACGGGTCTGCCTACCAATAAATTTAATTAATATAATGCCGTGTGCGCGCCTCTCCAAAATAGTATACACACTCATTTATTGGTAAAGGTGAATGTTTGTATACTTGCCAGTTAACTAAGATTATTGAACCTTCCGCACGATTTGTATGTTCGCACACCGGGTGTTTAAAACATTAACCACCAACCTAACGAGGTGCGTAGCAATTTTGTTCTTTTCGTACTGACAGAATGAATGATATCTTTTGGATTGGCTGAATCATTATTAGAAAGTACCTACGACAAATGTTTCCAATTTTTATATAAGACAGCCAGGACGAAAACTATTGACGAACAAAAAAAATTGCTGAAAAGTTGTTGTGTGACATTTTGATGTTTATTGACCAAATTTGGCGTACATTTTTGTCTGTTTTGTGCAGCCTTAATTAAGAAATGAGTAAAATGGAGCGAGAACATGACAAAGTAGTCAAATTCTTATCGGTGTGAAATATCAAGACAGTTACGGTTTTGGTCTTCGCAAATCGAAGAATTACAGTATCAGGTAACCAAATAAGTTCATGCGGTTTTTGTATACAGCAGAGTGCCATGAATATTCTTTAAGTTGTTGATCGATAGCACTTGCCTGTTATCTGTCATCCAGTTTAGTATCAATCCTTCTGTCATTTAATACATACACATTTCGTGACAATTATTTAATTATTAATTTGAATAGTTGAAAATGGAAACGAATAAAACTTTAATTCGAGGTTGTTTACTCTATGAGTACAAACTTGGTACTAAAGCTGCAGTGGCGGCGCGAAAAATATGTACCGCATTCGGAGATGATGTCGTAAGTGATCGAACAGCACAGAAGTGGTTCAAGAAATTTTCTTCGGGAGATTTCAACTTAACCGATGAAGCACGCTCTGGAAGACCGAAGATCATTAACAACGAGGATCTTCAACAGGTTGTGGAGGCAAATTCCAGTACAACGTGCCTAGAGCTTGCAGAAAGGTTCAATGTGAGTGACGAAACCATTCGTTTGCATCTTCATCAGCTAGGAAAGACGTGGAAGTTGAGCAAATGGGTTCCACATGAATTGTCAAAGGATAACAAATTAAGTCGTCTTACCATTTGTTCGGCAAACATTTCACGCAACGATAATGAACCATTTCTTGATCGGTTGTTAACCTGCGACGAAAAATGGATATTATACTCAAATTCTAAGCGTTCGTATCATTGGTTGTCACCTACTGATGCAATACCTCACACTCCCAAGGCTTCCTTGCACCCAAACAAGATTTTATTGTGTGTTTGGTGGACAGCAAATGGAATAGTCCATTATGAGTTTTTGGAAAAGGGCCAAACCATCACTGCGAACTTGTATTGTGAACAACTTCAGCGAGTACAAGCAGCACTCGTCCAAAAACAGCCTTCTTTAATCAATCGAAAGAAAGCGATATTCTTACAAGATAACGCCAAACCGCATACTGCAAAAGTGACCCGGGAAAAAATTTGTGAACTTGGCTGGGAAATATTGCCACACCCTCCATATTCCCCTGACATTTCGCCAAGTGATTACCATCTTTTTTTGTCTCTTGACAACTGTATGAGACATAGGCAGTTTAAAACTCGAGTTAATGTAATAGACTCAGTCCGTCAATTTTTTGATTCAAAATCCGTAGAGTTCTACAATACTGGCATAAAAAAATTGGTGTCACGTTGGCAAAAGGTCATTGAGTGTGATGGTAATTACTTTGATGAATAATATTGTACTATTGTTTCTTAATAAATATTTATATTTTACCATAAAAAACCGCATGAACTTATTTGGTTACCTGATACAATGAATGCCCATTAAGTAAGAATATTGGAAGCTACACTATTAAAAATTGGGGATACACTATTTCAGGAAGAAATAACAATTCCGAAATTGCTTATTTCCGAATAAAAACTGTATCGGCAACCAATTGGTCAAATAAACTTGCTAGATTTGGCTGACGACGAAGAACTTGTTTGATAATTATAACTAGAGGGCGAACACGAGCGGCCGATGACTCATCGCCCATGGGCGCACTATTGAAATTTTCTAACTTTAAAGAGGTTTTAATTTTATTTATATAATTGGATAACAAGTGGCTGGTGATCTATAAAATACAAAATACATTATTATTTGTTCATTTTGTTGTTCAAATCGAGTAAAGGAGTATTAATATTTACTAGCAATACTTTCTCAAGGTTAAATTCTCTTCTGTAAGACTTATTCTCTTTGAATTAAGTACATCGTACGTATTTATAACTTTAGATGCTATTACATATGCGTTATATGGAATAGTTGGATGTAGTACACCAGCTACAACATTTACCACACAGCGTCCTAATATATCGACAGTTTCGTCGGCACTTATCCATAGGTACTGATTTGAAAGAGGTCTTCTAATGCATTCTCTACTGTTTTCGTGAAGCACTTAGAAACATAATTTTTGCGTAAGGTGGATTCATCAGGAGCATTTCGACCAGTATATTTTTGAAGAAATGTTTTGAAAGTGGGATTGCCAAGTTTCTTTAATGGGATATTAGCCGCCATTAAAGCTTCACAGAGGTCTTCGTTAAAATTGTCAGCTTTCAACGGGTCCAATTTCCGTGTATGTTTTAGCGATGCTAAGTGACCTTATACGTGCGATTTTTGGGCATTCTATAACGATATTTTACAGACTTTGCAATAAATATCGGAATCACTGACAATGGACATACAATCAGTATGACCTTCAATCGCCGTTGTTTCACGATGTATTTCTCGACGTTCTTCCATATCATATCTGAAAAAGTAACATAAACAATGTTCTGGATCTAAATAAATAACTAAAAATGTACGCGTATGTTATTGAAACTAAACGAAATCCAGCGCCCACTTACGTCTAGATAATTGGGAGAAGTCGATTTAATGAAACAGGATTAAACAGGAACTATTACATAAATTACGAAGTACGTAATTAACAGTGAAAACAATGAAAAAACGAAACTAACGTAAGTATGAATAGGTATACACATATATAACTTTATTTATCATGCCAAATACAGTAATGTCCGGTTATAGCGAACTCCAAGGGACCGGCAAAAAAGGTTCGTTATAACCGAAGTTCATTATAAGTGATGATTTTGAAAAAACACCACTATTTTGAGGGAGTCAATTTTTATTCTTTTTTCATATAACAAAATACATTACAAACAGTACATGTCTGAAACAACTTGAAAATATTAATTATGTACTAAAAAAACGTATTTATTTTAGTTTGTTTTTTTTTGGCAAGATTAGTCTCTCTGATGTGCACTTCCACTTCGCTTAGCTTATTAAGAATATGTTGCGGAGTATTCCGCGTTTGAAGAAAATGACGAACGACTTCAATATTTTGGATTGCATTTGAAGTGGTTGGAACTAGTGGTACTTCGTTATTTTTGGTTTCCTCCTCTTCGTTCTCATCTTCTTCGTTCTCATCGTCAGTCTGATTAGCTGCAGAAGACACAGAAGCTACAATGGCATCATCATCCAAAAATTCCACATTTACAAGGTTGTCATCAACGTGAACGTATTCATTAAAATCATATTCACCAAGAGTGAGTTCATCTTGAACATCGTTAACACTTTCTTCTTGATTTTTTGTGAGCCATTCGACTAATGGTAGATTGTCATCTGAGTCAAATTCATCCTCACGCCTGATAAATCCGCAGTGTCGAAAACAATTAGCGATTGTCTGCTTTGACACTTTTTGCCATGCCATATGGATGAAGTTAATTGCATCCAAGAGACTCACGGTGAAGTTAGTTTGATCATTATCAATAGAATTTATAGTTTTCGAGAGTAGGAACCGTCGGTAATTGCTTTTTAAGCTATGGATAACACCCTGGTCCATGGGCTGCAATTTCGAACTTGTATTCGCAGGCATAAACACCAACTTAATGCACTCCAAATTTTTTACATCCGGATGAGCCGGGCAATTGTCCACTAGTAATAAGATTTTTCGTTTCTTACGACGTAATTCATCATCCCATTCTCGTAGTTCGTTTGTAAAAATTTTGGAGGTCATCCAAGCTCTTCTGTTACATTTATAATTGACTGGTAATCGTACCACATTTTTGAAACATCGGGGGTTTTTGGCCTTTCCGATCACCAATAATTTTCTTTTCTCTGTCCCCAATAAATTTGCAACAACCAAGACGGTAATTCTTTCTCTAGATAACTTTCCGCCTGTACAGGTCTCCCCTTTGAATCTTAATGTCTTGTCTGGTGTGAGCTTATAAAACAACCCCGTTTCATCGCCGTTAAAAATGTCCTCATCTCCAAAGTTTTCTCTAATTATTGGCCACTTATTTTCCAACCAGTCATTCACAACATCCATATTAACTGAGGCTGCCTCTCCAACAATTTTTCCGCTGCTGATGTTGTGTCTTCGTTTAAACCTTTCGATCCAACTTCTACTAAATTTTAATTCAGGATCTTCCAACAATTTACTCCCAAGATCTTCAGCTTTAGATTGCAACACGGCACCGCTTATAGTTACATTTTTACTTCTTTGCTGAGAAAACCATTTCAAAAGTCCTTGATCAACTTCGTGCTCAGTAGGTTTTTTGATTTTTTTCACATTTGAGTTTCGTACTTGTTCGAAACTCTTCAATATGGTTTGCCTTTGCTTCCAAATTGTAGCAACCTACAATGAAGTTTTTGTTTAATACATACATGCATTATCCTGAATTTAGTTTTTTATTACCGTTGATTTACTTAGTCCCATTTCAGTACAAATTTCGCTTTGTTTGACACTTCGTTTCACAATATCATGTTTACTTTTCAATGTAAAAGATTTACGTTTTTTCTTCGCAACTGCGTCACTCATGGTCTTAAAATCACGTTTGAGAATCAGCGTAAGCACAGATTGATGACTCGACGTCGACTGCTTGCACAAACTGCTAGAATCGACTACTGCATTTTTGGCGAGATACTCGGGGAAGCCCCTTGTTTTCTAAATATAAGTTCGTTATAACCGAAAACTTTTTACATACAAAATGGAAAATAAGGTTCGTTATATCCGAAAGTTTGTTATAAGCGGGTTCGTTATATGCGAAAACAATTAACACGTTTCTTATGGAACCTTGGTTCGTACTTTTCAAACTGGTTCGTTATAACCGAAAGTTTGCTATAACCGGGTTCGTAATAACCGGACATTACTGTATAAGGTAAATATAATAAATTTTAAACACCTCTGACGCTCCTGTATCTACGCCGATGAAAATAGGATATTTACCAGTTAAGTGGACGTTGCAGTTCACCATATGAATAATGCTTGAATAATGCTATTCAATAAATGTGTGTTGTTTACATTATTTCTTTGCTCCATTGTATCTCCGTCGTAGTTTAAACTGGGGACATCCTTCTCCTAATTATAACAGCTGGGTGTATCGCAGAATATATCGGGGAAGCTTATGGCGACGGTGTTTCGGGATAGGAAAAGCATCTTACCGATTGAATACATGGAAAAGGCTCTATAATAACAATTAAAGTCTATAGAAACACACTAAGACAGTACAGTCGAGAATATTGTAAAAAAAAAGCTTCACAACTGTGACCAAAAGATTATGTTACGCCGCTTTGGATGAACACCTAAATTTTTTGATGACTTATCAAAAGAATTTTTTTTTGACGGCATAGCCTTATTGGAAAAACGATGGAATAAATATGCAACCTTTAATGGGTCGCTTGTTGCAAAAATAGAATATTACTTTCCTCCAAACTCTTTGGCCTCATAACTTAGTACACAATTTAAAAATCGCGTCGCGTGGTATTGTTATTGTGTTGAACCTAATATTTCCAATTTAAAATTAACTTAGATTAAGATTAGACATTAAAATATCTGTCAAAATTGATACTAGGAATACTTTAGATCAACAGATAAAACGGGCCACGAATAACTGACGAATATCTTCGTTAAAAGGCACAAGGAGAGGATACGTGTATTGTATGTTATACGTTGTGCTCAGTCGGCTCAAATGCTCAAATGTAGTAAATTGTAATTCGTATATCACAGTAAATGCATTAAACTGCATTATCTGATTATCATAATTATCAATTAGTAATTTTTTTTTTTTTAATAGTACTTATATGCCACTTTATTATCTTAATTGTTGTAAATTATATAACCTTCCGACATCCGTCCAGCAACTGCCAAAATCCTTCACAGCACTAGCTCTCTTTTTTAACCCTTAACCTAGGTTGTGATGCAGAGAGAATTTAGAAGATATTATTACTTATGATTTGGTTTGGTCCTGTTTCTAAAACAAATCATCACGGATGTTGAAGAAGTCCGTATTTGGCGTCTACGTACGCTACGTGTTAAATGATGCAACATACACACATATTTATACGTATGCGTGATACGAACTTATGTTTAATAAAAGAATGCAACAAACATATATACAGCTTGTGTAATGAAACACTTGATATTACCAGGTAAATATTGCAAACTCGTATTCTTTGGCCGTACTGAGAGCGCGACGAAAGACAGGAGAGAGAGTGTAGAGATAACTGCTATATATTGTCAGTCGATGCTTCAGCGTTAAATGTAGCATGGGATTAATGGGATACAGTCCGCGACGTTGCAATTTTGATGTATTTTGGACTTGCTATATCAAGTGTTGCATTACACAACCGGTATATGAAAACTTTCTTTAAAATAATTCATCTAAATCATTGTGTTATATTTCATATTCATATTCTTTGTTAACTAAAGAAGATTCTCTTTTAGAAGAGCTAAAATTTATAAATAATAAAATACATATTTATTGTCTTAGGAAGCTAATTGTGCTTATTCTCTTTTTTACAACATCAATAAACTTTGGTTGTGTATGTATAACCGAAGAGTTTTCAAGTTCTAAGAAAAGATGAAACTTTTCACAGTAAGAAAAATGTCCAGAGTAATCTCTCTTTTTTTTTCGTGTGCATTGCAACTTTCTCTTCATTTTATTAGTGTGAATATTATTAAATTCTGCTAACGTTACAAAATAAATTGAACTAACGTCTTGACAGATATCATGTTCATTCTTTCATCAATCAATACACGTAATAACACACTAAAGAAGTGAAATACGACTAATAAATTTCTTATATGTATTATTAAGCAGTATGTATGTACATGTATTTATACAATAAGACACATAAAATCTACGGAATGACCTATAAAACTGAAAAAATATTATAGACATCCATAGAATATAGGTGTATAGATGTATATATGTTTTTGCCTATTTTTTCAACACCTATTATCGTTTAGAATATTTTATAAGTATTTCGAAAGCAATATAATAAGAAGTATATGTTAAACAAATTTAAAAATACTTAGCGATTCGGATTAATGGAATATCTCAAACATCATCGGAGATATCATTCGTATTTGCGTCAAAACAATACATAAAAATATGGATAAACACCATTATTTTATTTTATGTAAAATTTGAAATTAAGTTAATGGGGTATGCGTAAACTTTATTTGTTTTTCTCCACACAGCTTCTCTTTTGTTTCTGTCGTTATATAATTACATTAATAATGAATTTTTATATTTGAAATATCTTATAAATATACCATTCTTTCTTATAATACTATAACGACTTCATACTGACGTTCATAGTTTGTTTTTTTTAATTGTCTATGATGATCCCCGCTCGTGAGTGCCAAGTTTAAGTAAAACTTTCTACTACTACTACTACTGACGTCATCTAGAGGATTATTTTATTACATTAACACATGTATTAGATTTATTTATATTTAGATTATTTTTTTATGTAAATAAGATCACTTAATAAATAATAAATAAATTGTAAACTAATTATTGCAGGAACAATAAATATTGAAAGATACTGACGTAAGCATTAGCACTCCTTACTAATTAGCTACATGGTAATGAATTTATATATACAGAACATTTCTGCTAAAAATCCAACACATTGGCTCGACCAAAACTTGCTCATTTGGAATACTTTTGCGGTCATCATTAGGGAGCGGAATCGAGCGAGCTAAACTACCACGGAGCCACGACCGTGAAAAGAAATAATGCAAACAACTGCGTGTTGTTTACATTATATCTGAATAGCACTAATTCATAGGGCGAACTGCAACATCTGTTTACGCTCGACAAGTCAGAAAAAACTGCCATAAAATAAGGAATTTTATGAATAAAATCCTTTCTTCGTCGGCGTACGTACAAAGGTGACGAGTTTTTAAAATTTATTATATTTACCTTATATTTCCCAATATAATATGTATGTTGCAATAACATACGCGTACATTTTTAGTTATCATTTATTTAGATCTAGAACATTGTTTATGTTACTTTTTCTGAGATAAAAATTAATTGTCAGTGATTCCGAAATTTATTGCAAAGTCTGTAAAATATCGTCACTTAGCTTTGCTAAAACATACACAGAAATAGTTTTCATGCAGAGAATTTCGATAGTTTACAAAATTTCGTTACATGTTTAAATGACGATGCTCGAAGTATTTCTGAGTGCAAGGAACTAACACAATTCCCAAATTTAAAAAATCGGTTGTTATTCCTTCAGGAACACTTTGGAAATTTGCCTAAACTAATGACATATTTTGAAAATCGAATATCAAATTAAAAAATGAGGTGTGGCCACCACACGACTTATTCAAAATCCTATTCTAAGTACTTCTGTTCTCTTAATAAATCGCTATAGAATGCATACTTAGCAAGATATTCGAAAAAAGGACTACTCCCTAAGAGTAAAAGTGTTACTTCCGGTCCGAATTTTGAAATTTCATATATTCAAAAAATATTGCAAATCTAGCACTAAATACTTTTGTATTCTTGATAAATACATATAGAATGCATAATTTACGACATATTCGCAAAAAATCGCTATTCGATAAGAGTAAAAGTGGTAATTCCGGTCTGAATTTTGAAATTGTTTTTATGCAAAAGATATTGAAAATTACGTTTTAAATACTTTTATACCCGTAACGTACCTGTCTAAAAAGCATGACATGCGAAATATTCGCAAAAAGACCTATTTCCGGTAGCAGCTTCGAAAAACTTTTTAAATAAAATTGTTCTCAATTTTGATTTCAAGTACATATGAATTCTTTATAAATTTGTTTAAATTTAGTAGTTGACGAAATATTGGCAAAATTTAATTTTTTCACTGAAGTAAACTGCTACTTCCGGTCTACCGATTTTACTGAAAAACTACTCAGATCTCAAGAGGGAGATTAGACACGTAAATACAAAATTTGGAATTGATATCTACAGCGGTTATCGTGGTCACATAGAGACACACAGACATTTTTTAAAAACATCTTTTTCGGTATCAGGGGACTTCAAAACGTGGACATCTGCACTATGTATAAGAAAGTAAAAATGGATTAACCACATTAGATGTGGCTATTAATAATTCCAAGTGACTTAGACGCAGTTTTTAATAGAAATCCAGGTTTAATAACATTGCGGCAATTGTGTATGCTAAATACGCTGAAATAAAGGAATATTTCCAGTACGCACCTATAACCAGTTGCTATGTAGAAGGGACGTTTTCTATCTACAAGGATGTACTTAATTCAAAGAGAACAAGTCTTACAGAAGAGAAAATGAACAAATAGTAGGGTATTTTGTATTTTATAATCACCAGCCACTTGTTATTCAATTATATAAATAAAATTAAAACCTCTTTAAAAATACATTTCAATAGCGCGCCCATGGGCGATGAGTTATGACTTGCTCGATTCCGCTCCCTAGTCATCATTAATTGGCAATTGTCTTGAAAAATCTCATAATTATAGGCTTTTCTGTATATGAAAAACAAGAGTTTTGGAGCTGCTCGTCTCACCATTGAACTTGGTTATAGTCTTACTCAGTTTGTGTTAATATAGGTTATTAACATTTTGTAAATTTACTTGAAGGCAGTAGTATATAAGGAGTTAGAATTGTTAGTAAGATATTCGTTCCAGTTATCTTTATTGCCTACTTTCAACTAATAGCTAATTTATCGAATACTCAGCAATTTCTACCGAGCATTAGATAATCAGCACCAAGAGTCTTCTTTATTTATATTATTATTGAACGTTAGTTTAGGTATTCAAAAACTCTTCTTCGATCTTAATGTATACTTAATATATTTGCAGAATATGAATCTTCGTTTTGAAAAAAAAATTCTTCATTTAGTCATGTGTATGTTATTTTATTTAGATGTATATGAAAATTATTAAAGGAAAGGTGATTTATAATTATGCAATATGTGTTTGTATGTATCTTTGGCCAAATGTTTTTCTCCTTCTTCCCCATTTTTTTAACATTCATTGACATTGCATCTTCTTCTCTAAATTTCAAATTTATTTATATTTATTTTACTTTAACATAAATATAAATGTGTTTTTAAATTTTTTCACTGAACATAAATACACTTCAATCAGATTTGTTTTGCATTCAAGTATCAGTAGACTGATAAATTTTATGATATTATGACGTCTCTCCAAAACATCTTTATAGGAACGATTCAGTTTGATTGCAAACTTATACTTCACTAAAATCTTCACCTAAGTTTCTTTAATTTACTTATTTGCATTGTTACATTATGTATTTCATTTCTTATATTAGAACTATAGTGCAACCTTGTAATAAAGTAAGTACGTGTATTGTGTTGCATCGAAATTTTTTTTGAATTACTATAATCTTACTCTCAAACATTTACTTATATTATACATACAGTCGAGTTCTTAGGTCTGTCGGTAAATAATACCTTAGACTGGTCTGTTCACTACGTTGAACTTGCGAATAAAATATCTTCGAGATGCTACCTTTTTCGGTCATTGCATAATGATTGTCTCTCCATCAATATATTAGAACCATTAGCCAATATCCGTCCCATGTATTCATGTAAACAATATTTCAAGCGGCACAGAATTTTAGCACTGCATTCTTTATTTATTTTAGAGAGTGACTGTTATATACATAAAAATGTAAACAAATACAGAATTGCAGGTTCTGTTCTTTCCTATTGTACAAGAAATAAGGACGATCTGCGTTTGCCTCACTTTCTTATAAAACTAACCTCAATCTCTTTTTATTGCGAGGGATCAAGTAATACAAGCATATACTTGCAGATATACGAAATTTAACATAAAAACGTTTAAAAACAAAATAAAACAAATTCTCTTATAAGCATGTTTGTACAAACTAAAGTAAAGCACTTCCTAAATGGTATCGGCAATACATAAGCACAAGCAGATACATAACACATATAAAACCATATTAACCATCTAAAGAGCTTAATTTTTCTGTATTGGTATTAATTAAGACTCTAAAATGTACCAGTTTGAAACGGGTTGATATTAGCTATAAAACTAATATACTAAACAAACTGTTATTTCAAATAATGTTACTATTCAGTGCCTACATAAAAATTATTGAATCATAAACTGATAAGAAAAAACAAAAAGAACATGTCACATTATTTACACGTACCTATTGTAAATACCTATACATAATACATTATACCGTTGATTGAAGGAATTACATAAAGATGCCCAGCTACATAGCACCGAGCGTAGTCAAAACTGGGTCCGAGATCTATAGCGATGTATCAGTCGTTTGGGTCCGAGATTCGAAACCCGCCCGAGACAGCCATGATGTTTCTCGGCAAGGGGTTTGCGGGAAGACACGCAATTTTACTATAGCGTTGCGCATCTTTATATATTCCTTCAATCAACGATTATACTTTATTCCAAGAGCTCAAGTGCATTATGCAATCATTGTTGATGACGTGCATATATCTTTTTAATGTAAATTGTCTATATTAAGATGCCTATTATATGACGACGACTACAACCACTATAGACTAGTAAAACCTTTTGCTATACTTATAGATTTTTTAAATCAAAATTTTGCTTTAAATAAATTTGAACTAATATCGTTTATTACCAATTGCATTTGTCCATATTATCAGTGACGAAAGTAAAATAATGTACATTTGACCAATGGTGTTCGACGAATATCTCATCGTTCTCAACTAATTTTACTTAACGCTAGACAAGTAACGTAGATTATCTAACTACTTTTTCCTATTTTATTTATTAATGTTTTAAACATTAGTCTTGGACTATATTCAAGTTGACTTAATAGCACCCCGATACAAAGTAGACAGTATACATCTACTTATATAACGGAAGGATGTCTATAGAACAATTTCCTTAAACAAACCGACCTAATCCTCTAATTAAGTTGACGTTTTATTATTCCAGTAAAGAGGATTACGCTTCGCCTTACGGAATTAAAAAGTGTTGTTGCGGCGAATTCCATGTACATATTTCATATTGCTGAAGAGAAAACAAAGATGGTTTGAGGATTAAAAACTTGTATTATAATTATTTTTTGTTTTTAAGTTATTTTTCATAGAAATAATTTAACTGGTAAATTTTGATTCTTCCATAATCGCCCGTTAGTCTCGTATGACGGAACTAAATTTTACAGACAATTTTCAAATAAGTTTTTATAGGAATTAAACATAAAAAATAACGTATTTTTGTGCTAGAGAACTTAAGTTTGTACACATTTATTTTAGTCTGATAAAAGTGTTTCCTAAAGTCAAATGATCACATGGACTGAACTAAGTAGCACTTCTTTATTAGTATTTCAGAGATACACTAACAAATATACTAATCAAAATTCTTGTGAATGTGTAGGGTACACTCTGAATCAGTATTCAATAAAAAATATGAGGTGTGGCCACCACACGACTTTCTTACACGTATGAGCGCTTCAAACACAATTTTAAGAATTTTTTTATTCAAAAATTATTCAAAATCCTATTCTAAGTACTTTCATTATCTTAATAAATCGCTATTTAAATTCTTTTTTTATAGAAAAGGTGTTGAAAATTAAGTTCTAAATACTTTTATACCGGTAACGTACCTGTCTAGAAAGCATGACTTACGAAATATTTGCAAAAAACTGGTTTTCCATAAGAGTAAAAGACCTACTTCCGGTAGGAATTTCGAAAAACTTTTTGAATAAAATTATTCTCGATTTTAATTTTAAGTACATATGAATTCTTTATAAATTTGTTTAAACTCAGTAGTTGACGAAATATTGGCAAAATTAGATTTTTTCACTGAAGTAAACTACTACTTCCGGTCTGCTAATTTTACTGAAAAACTAATAGGGTCTCAAGAGGGAGATTGTACACGTAAATACAAAATTTCGTATTGACATCTATAGCGGTTTGACCGCTATCGTGGTCACACACAGAGAGACACGCAAGAGACATTTTTTAAAAACCACATTTTTGGTATCAGGGGATATCAAAACGTGGACATCTGCAAAAATCTCGAGGTCGATAATTTTCGTCATCACAATACTTCCTTATACTACATATAGAAAGTAATACTGTTATAAGAACAATAAAGCGAGTACTGGAACATGAAATTTTATTTCTTAGAATCTCCACACGGAAAATAAATAACCATTTCTTACTTAATCACTTATTTCCACATTTTCTTCGTATACTTTGCATTAAAATTGATTTAAGTTCGTATGCTTGTGAAAACTATACGATTGTGGATGGACATTTATTACTTCAACGTCGTTGGTAGAAATAAGTTTTGATATGATTTCACAGTATATCACGTTAATCATTTTCACTTCTATAACATGGGTTTTCAGCCGCTTATTCTGCAATATGATAATCTTATAATAGAAATGTATTTATTAATAACAAAGTTATCCTGAAGGCATGTTTGATCTTCCTCTACGGCCAGGTATTTATTAGAAGTATACGGACGTTTTTAAATTCATCGGTGGATCAATTGGTGGAATTAGTGTCTCACCAAAATGTTGTTATATTGCTTTTAGATTTATGATGGGTTTGTCGAAACGCGTTTCTATATTCACCAAAACTTTTATCCTGAGCTCAACAGAAATCCACTTTTTCCACCTGCCATTGAAGTTCGTTTGGTAGACGAATAGTGGCGAAAATGTCAAAATCGTTAAAGTGAATGAAAAAAGTTACGTGATGTTGAAAATTCGTGTTGAAAGTCTACAAATGATATTTATCCTATGACAAAAGCAGCAGGAAGTAACAAGAGTTCAATCCTTCACTGAAACTTACTTTGCCGTAGATTTAATAGATGATCAAACAAAGCAGAAATATTCCTACCTCAACCAATTGTCGTGTAAAGCGAAAATGAGATTTAAAATCAATATCGTCATAATATGGGACAACATTATTCACATACCCCATAATTTTTTCGTGAGCCTTTCTTATCTTTAACATGATTTCTTCATGAAAGGAAGTTAAGAAATCATCATATGATGGATGTTCCAAAGCACTGTAATCTGTTTTACCAATACCATGGTACCAAGAAAACGGGTGTCTCTCATAACTAATAGTAATGTACCTAGTGGATTACAGCAGATTACAGTACATTTAGTTTGAGGGAAGATAAATATTTTTTTAGGTTATGTATACATTGATATGTCAAACACAACAGAACTGATCTACCCACTACCATATGTGTTTCTCTATTCAACATATTTTCAATACAACTGTACATTCAACGAGAGAAAAATTCGTGGTTGACAGTTGCTCATTGATAGAATTCACCTTAAATAGTTGGTGAATTAAAAAACGGGTTATTCGTGAAATGACGAGTAAGAAAATAAATCTTCACTTGTCTTTTTACGTCTTTTACGATGCGCAGCGCTGAACCAACGCACACGAACATCCATTTCACGGAATACCGATTTCAGAAATTCTCAGGTATAGCTTCTGTTCTCATCCTTGGGAAGTTAAAATCGAGAATTATCGAAATAATACAAAATAAATCCCAGTAAAAATATGTAATTATCACCATTTCTACTGCATTAAAAAGGCTTTGTTTAGAAGTTCACAAAATTAATTTCTGGCACGAAGAAACATATTAAAGAGTTATTAGAGTAATCTATGTGTAGTGTCACTGTTGACTCCTATTGACGTACGAGTATGTCTACACTTCTGTACACTTCACATGGACATCTCGATAAATCCTAACGAACTGAGCTGTGAGAGTTTGATCTTTTATTGCATTAACAGGTCGAATGAATTTAAAAATAAACTTCGGAACTAGGTGGATGGCCTCTTCGCTCTTCCATGCCGGCTATTTTTAATTGAACGCTTTGTAGTGGCCCGATATACATATGTACGACTCTGTTGATATTACTATGTATATTAAAAAATGAATTGTGTCTGTATATTTCGACGTATATCGTTTTTCGGAATTAAAAGTTTCTTTTTATCTTTTGCAAACAAAAAGAACATATAATATAATAAAAACAATTATTAAACTTTGCAAACGAAAAAATAACTAAATCACTGGAATTTTATTAGACATAATGAATACTACCGTATTATCGAAATTTTCTATACTCTAAAAAGCTATTTAACTATTTTTGGAAAAATGACAAAGTACTACTGCTCTTATATGTATCGTGCTTGTCTGTTGACATTTCAGTAACGTTTACAATTATTTCAAAATGGTGTAAAATTATAAAATATGTACTGATATTCAGCTTGACAAACTATCTCTAAAAGAATCTCAGGCATAATTGGCAAATTATAAAGTAATTAATTCAACGATTTGTTAAGAGATTCCATGTAACGGAGATGACAGAACAAGAAAACGGACAGCAGAATATTTCACAGATTTTGAGGTATGAATAATTCAGTGCCTAAGAAATTTATTTAAAATTTAACACATCAAGTACAATCTTTGTTAAGATCATGGTCTCAGTTACCTTTAATAAAAGTATCGTTGCGTACAACTTAATGATTTCAATTATTTCTACATCAGATTAATAATAATGGACATGATCATGATTTATCAAAATATATCGATATTTATTTTATTTAATTTATTGAAACGCCCCTGGAGTCTCAAAAAATAGATGTCTGAAAGGATTATTAGTTCAACATTTTTTAATGATACTGTGAGTAGGGAAAAATATTGAAGTGATGTATTACAACTAGTAAAACGAGTGAAATAATAGAGTTATTGCGTAAATTATTTGATCATAGTTAAGTAGATTTACCCTAAGGATGTCCAGATATGACCATTTTGCATTATTTTATTTATCCACTTGTAGGTAATAACATATTAACGAATCGCTTCATTCAGAAAGATGCTGACCATCATTGTCAAGTTACATGGTGGTATAGCTTTTGCTTTTAGATATGTAGTATCAAATATAGTGATAATAGCAATTGGTAAAGTCTACTACTAGCATTTCTCTGGGATTTAGAATATATTAATTAAAGTTTGTTGACTAGAGACTGGAAAATATGCACTAAAAAGTTTGCCAAATATGCATGCAATATGCACTTAAAAAATCCCTAAATATGCACTTACAATATGCAATATGCACTTATGATGTGCATTTATTTATTATGTTTTAGGAAATTAAAATTCATTTGTCGTATTTACAAATTGTATATTTATTTATTACAATAAATTGTCGTATTTACAAATTATATATTTTGGTTTTTCAACTCCTTTCTAATATCATCGGTAACATCTTCATAAATTTCGTTGATCTATTTCTTGCGTAGAGCTGAGGAACTGGGTACATAAATGAGTTTATCATCGACTTTGCAATAAGTTTTCAGGAATTCTTGAAATATCGGATTGTCCAATTTATGTAAAGGAATATTACAACCCACAAAAAGATTACACAAATCTTTGGAAAATGCTTCTTGTGGATTCTTCGAATTATTGAGAAAACTTTCCTCCAAAAGTTACAAACTATCTCTAAATGAATCTCAGGCATAATTGGCAAATTATAAAGTAATTAATTCAACGATTTGTTAAGAGATTCCATGTAACGGAGATGACAGAACAAGAAAACGGACAGCAGAATATTTCACAGATTTTGAGCCGCGGTTTATTCAAATTTTCAGAAACCCTGTTCTGATGAAATGTTGTGTTCAAATGTTGCACTACTTGAAATTTCTTCTGGCAGGTAATCTGTGTAACAAATTATATTTTTAACATTCAGTTATAATAATTATTATTAATTACTATATTACTACAAAAACTAGAAATAGTTATTTATGTAACAAGTCAGTAAAGTGATTCTTTATCGAACGAGTCTGATTTACGAGCCAAGCGAGTGAAGCGAGCGCGGCGAGTAACAGACGAGTTCGGTAAAGGTACTTTACTGACGTGGTGCATACAAAGTTTTATGGTCAACCGTGAAAATTGTTAATTTAAGAAATAAAGATGTAATAACTTATGACAGTTTATGACAGTGACAAACGATTTATTTTTAAAGTCATCAGTCATGGCTACGCTGACAGATATTAGCGGCAGGTAAAGTACTTTATTGTACAGTACGATAAAGTGTTTCTTTACCTCCGTAAAACGCTATGGTAACGCATCACTTTACTGACGGTTGGCGATAATAGTTATTTATGTAACAAGTCAGTAAAGTGATACTTTACCGAACGAGTCTGGTTTACGAGCCAAGCGAGTGAAGCGAGCGCGGCGAGTAACAGACGAGTTCGGTAAAGGTACTTTACTGACGTGGTGCATACAAAATTTTATCGCCAACCGTTAAAATTGTTAATTTAAGAAATAAAGATATAATAACTTTTGACAGTTTATGACAGTGACAAACGATTTATTTTTAAAAGTCATCAGTCATGCTACGCTGACAGATATTAGCGGCAGGTAAAGTACTTTATTGTACAGTACGATAAAGTGTTTCTTTACCTCCGCAAAACGCTATGGTAACGCATCACTTTACTGACGGTTGGCGATAAAATAAATTGTCTGGTTTTGTAAAGTTCTCCAGTTGTTTAAATTTGATTGATTTTGGTTATTTTGGTGTTTATGACAAAGAAATATTACAAAGATATATTAGCTTTAAAGAACATAAAATTAAACATATCTAATAATAATTCATTATGAAATTGTTTTATTATATTTATGAACACAAAAAAAATTCTCATAATTGTAGAACTTGTTATTGACAAAATATTTCAAAATTCAATTTTGTCGCACAGTGTGCACAAAACACTTTCTTCGTCAATAATTTTTAGTGCACTGCAATCACTATCCAATTTTTTATTAGAGATGACTTCACCTTAGCTATCTTCGACATTTTCAAAACTTTTTAATTAACTTTTGTTTCACCAAATAGCACAGACCTTAACGCGTTTACGAATGAACAAACTATGAAGGAAATTATTTCTATTTCTTATATTGATATTAGTCGTACGGTATAATATACCTGCATTAATACCTACATTTCTGAAAAGGATTTCTTACGCAAGTTCTAATTGCCCTGTAAACTGATTATCAGTATAGTTAAATCCTATTTTTGGGAAAGTCCATCTCATTATTAATGAGATGGACTTTTAATGAGTAATTAATGCCAAGTTGAAAGAATGCAATCCCTTCACGTTTACACAAACAAATTAAAAATCTTTAAATATCAGATTTTATTATGGTTCTTATGAAAATTGCGAATATATGCATAAATATGCAAAATAATTATGAAATATGTACGTGCATATGCAGTTATGGTAAAGTGTCCAAATATGCATTATATGCTCTAAAAAAATGGTAAAAAACGTATTCTGAGGGTGGAAAATGGATAAGTACACAGTATAGAAGGGGTATACAAAAAACCAACAAATATGCATTTTGCATAAAATCCAGTCTCTAGTTATGACATATATCATGAAAACACGTTGCCTCGACTGAGTTTTCCAAGTCTTTTGTTTTGAACTGTGCGCTGAAGTATTCTCAGTATCATTCCGCATTGATGGGAAAGAGCTCAACAAGTACAGTGCTTTGTTGTTTCAGAACACAATGCACATGGTTTTTCGGGCAGACAATGTCGGTCTGATCTTTTGTTTTTTTGGGGCAATGTGAGTGCGCCCACTCCATCGATTGTTGTTTGGATTCTAGAGTGACATGATATACCCAAGTTTCATCACCGGTCACAATACTGTTTAAAAATTCATCTTGTTGAATGTTAAAGCACTGCCAAGTCGCTTCGTTTTGTGGGCATTCGTAAGCATTTTCGGAACCCAACGGGAACAGAATTTCCGATAATTTAAGCGATTTGCGACAACCTCATCCAAAACAGTTTTTGGAATTTGTGGAAACTCATTACTTAGCATTATTATTGTGAACCGTCTGTTTTCACGAATTTTCTCATTCACTGTTTCAGCCAAACCATTGTGTAACCCACTTTCTCACCATTCCATCTGTCATTACATTTTCACCGTAAATCTCTACAAACAAGCTAATGATGAATTTCAGCTGGCTTAATATTCCCTGCGTTCAAAAACCGTATTACAGAACACACTTCACAGTAGGCGGACTCAGAAATTGTCTTAAACGTTTTGAATGATCACTAACAAATGTAAAAACAACACAATCCGGCTATAATGGCGTCAGCAGACAGACTATGAACCAGAGAGATATTTGTGCATGCGCGCAACTACGACAATAGCGCTGCTGTGACGGTAGAACGAAACGGTACTTATTTCCCGGACATGCCTCGTATTACTTTATTGCTCTAGCGCAAACTTCAACCACATGCGCGAATTTGAAAATTTATTTAATGATATATATATACCGGGGTCGACATATTTTAATTTCTGATACGAAAGTAGAAAGAGGAAAAGAGCGCGACGAAATAAACTAAAATAAACATAAGCGAGGCTGCCGAGAAAGTACACTCGGCAAACGTTGTGTGAGGATCCCCCGACATCGACACTGCGTTGCTCTCCCACCATTGTTAGCAAGCAGGCATCGCTACATATCATAAAGTCATCTTCTGCATATGATAGAAGTGCAAACCGAAATTAAACTTTGACGACTATGGTATATATAAATATATAGTAAACAAATCAGCAGGTAATGACCAGCCAATGATGGATGTATCATACCCCCCCGAGGCTTTACTCCTTGCCTCAAATCATCCAACATGTTTAGGATCACTGCTCTAATACATCCCACACATTGTATTACAGGGCTCAATATTGTACAATATTCTACAGCGTGATTTCCCATTCATTCCTTTGAATATTCTATGATTTTGACTACTACGCAAAATATGATACTGCTATCGTTACTTAGTTCGTTATATTAGATATATAATTTCTTTAATTCAAACGTTTCTGCGTAACTATTAGTAAAATGAATTTCATGATCTTCCTATGTACGTAGGTACGAAATAGAAGAAACACTTAAAGATGCTATTTTCAATAACTAAATAGAATGGTTTCGATATCAATCAATTCACGATTTCTTAGCATTTTTCATTTGTTATCAGTAACACTAAATAACGTATATCAATTGTTTTATTTTAATTGAGTATCAAAAAATTAAATAATTGTTGGCAATAAGACACAAAATATCCACTAATTATTAATAGATTATTTTTATCCGATTTCCTTGAACTGAATGTATCATTTTACCTTAAGAGGGGCGTTTACTAACAAATAGAACCTTATGCAACTTATATTACTCGCGGGACGCGTAGACGCAAGGGGGGGGGTGAGTAGGTGGAGCTAGACGATATTCGGTTCTGTCACAGCGCTTGGGTTTTATTCACAGATTCTGTCATAGATAAAGGAATACTATAGATGGGAAACATAATTTATAAAGAATGAGTACTTACGGAACTGTTGATGTTTTATAATTAATAAGCCAATTTTCGCTTGCCCATAACTTATATTATTAAACACTCGAATATTATAGGTATATATGACATTTATTTTTAATTACAAACTGTCACTCTGACTTAAGTCTGGAATAACCGACCGATTCCGATAGATTATCGTCTTCGCTAGGACCGGTAGAGATACCCTAAAGTGGGGATAGACGACGCAATAGCTTGGAAAAACCTCGTGTGAAATGTGTGTGACAATGTTTACTGTTTAATGTTTTTTATCCTCAAAAATAATTACAGAAAGTTTTTTTTTTTATATCGTTCATCAAATGTGCAGCTGGCGCGTGGAGGTTGTTTTTTTCTTTTGTGTATCAGCCTTAATTAGTAGACATTAATAAAATTCAAACATTTGTGTCGTTATTTCTAAGACGGCGGTGCCTTGGTTTTCGATAGGTAGACGCTCCTCTTAATGCTTATATTTTTACATGTCTTAATAGCTACTAAAACTTTTTCACATCGTGTTTTCCTGTTACTACCGACATAACTGACCTTATTCCAGAAAATCGGCTTATATAATAATTACGTGTTTTGTCTATCCATTTTACATCAACAAAATGTACGGGGCGGGGCGTTAACTGTATACTTCGAACTTGTCTATTACGTATTGTTTGATTGATTTTTGGCTTAACGAAATTACTGTTGTTAGGACGATATTTAGAATTCACAGTTATTACACTCAATTACCAGAGACGGCAAAATACCGCTTTCCTGTTGAAGCAGCACTATATACTTTGAATCGATCTATTGCTGGTTGCGACTGTTATACATCGCGCCCTAAAATTTTCGAACGATTACTTGACATTATTGTTTAAATAAAATATGTATATATTTAAAATACACTGTTACGATGATGATTTAAGGGACAGCTCTTAGTATATACTTGATATTGTCTATTCTTCATTAGTTATGGTGAATTTGTTGATTACACTGTTGATTTAAAATGCGCATGTTGATATATGTAATACATACTATTCCATTCCATTGCATAAAAAACAAACAAATATTCATACCTTCATTAAATAATTAAAATTCATTATTAAGGATATAAATATTTTATTACAGAACCCCAAATATTTTCGATCGGGTTTATATCGGGACTGCACGCAGGCCAAGGTAAAACATTAATATTATTTTCTTCTAACCAGCTTCTTGTGTTTTTGGATGTGTGTACTGAATAGATGCCATGTTGTAAATATTAAACGATTTTCATATAGTTGTGTAACAGACGAAAACTTATACTTTCATTTTACTCATATGGAATGAAATTCGCCGAGATATGATAAGACCTGGAACGTTAATCAATAATCATCTCATAATATTTACTGAGAAACTGCCTTTATCCCGAACATTACTTACATATTTTGCTTTAACTCAACATTTATCGTGTCTGTAAACTCTGGCATATTATCATTTTTGCAGAATTGAAATGCTTTCTTGTCACTGACTATTCAAATGTTGATTGAAAATCATGCGATTTCTAAAATCTAACAATTGTACTTTTTGGATTTTGATATGTGTGTGTGTTTTTTTCTTCAATGGCTTTGCTAGAGAATGTCACATATCAACGAACATTGATATGATGATGCCTAGAAAATATGTGGTATTATTTTGATAGATAAAATCTTAATATTTTAAATGTGGGGAAGGTCTACTTCGACTCGATCCCCAACGTTGTGAAATTGCAGGCAAACCATGATATTTGTAAAAAAGTTTGTCGTCTCTTTGTAAGCCTATTCCTGCTTAATATTCTTAGGCGCTTATCTCCCAGTTCAGTCGAGGTATTTTCAGAATTGTCATCTCGCAATCCAAGTTTTTTTTGTAGTTGCTCTTCTATAATAGCAAGCACCTTTGTAGATTTCTTGCTCTGTAATAATTGCCCATACATACTTTGTGAACACCTTGTAAACCGTTTTTCTAACTTTTTGAGTCCCAGTCGTAAATTTCTGAAGAAATCCATCAAGTCTTAACCTTTTACGTAGTCACAAAAATTCCTGTTCACACTCGTTCCATTAATATTCTTAATGAGCTTTAGCGTGTTATGAACCCCCGATCTTTCCAACCCTAGAAATCTTACATACTCCGGGACTGCTCGAATAACGTTTTCATAAAACTAATGCAGCAGATATCCTTTTACTATCTTATACGTCGTATAAGGAAGTATTGTGATGACGAAAATTTTCGACCTCGAGATTTTTGCAAATGTCCCCTGATACCGGAAAAGTGGTTTTTAAAAAATGTCTCTCCCTGTTTATGTATGTGTGACCACGATAGCGGTCAAGCGGCTATAAATTTTGTATTTACGAGTACCTATAATCCCTTCTTGAGATCTGATTAGTTTTTCAGTAAAATCGATAGGCCGGAAGTAGTAGTTTTGTTCAGTGAAAAAAACCGAATTTTGCCAATATTTCGTCAATTACTAAGTTTAAACAAATTTATAAAGAATTCAAATGTTCTCAAAATTAAATTTGAGAAAAATTGTATTAAAAAGTTTTTCGAAATTCATACCAGAAGTAGGTCTTCTACTCTTATCGAAAATAATTTTTTTTTGCGAATATCTCGCAAGTTTTACTTTCTAAGCAGGTACATTACGAGTATAAAAGTATTTAAAACATAATTTTCAATACCTTTTGTATAAAAAAAAATTCAAAATTCGGACCGGAAATAACACTTTTAGTTTTATCGAATAGCGATTTTTTGCAAATATGTCGTATATTACGCATTCTATATATATTTGTCAAGAGAACAAAAGTATTTAAAGCTAGATTTGCAGTGTGTTTTGTACACATGAAATTTCAAAATTCGGACCGGAAGTAACACTTTCACTCTTAGCGAGTAGCACTTTTTTTTGAATATCTTGCAAAGTATGCATTCTATAGATTTATTACGAGAATATAAGTACCTAGAATAGGATTTTAAATAATCTTTGTAAAAAAAATTCTTAAAATTCTATAATTTGAAACGCTCATACGCATAAAAAAGTCGTGTGGTGGGCACACCTCATTTTTTTGTATTTGCCTTGCTTTCAAACAAATACATTAATAGAACTGAATTAAATTGAAATTCCACCAATTTCTTGAATGTACTATAAAATAAATGCATTTAAGCTTCACAAATGGCGTCAGTCCCCGTTACGTCGAAATCTAAAACAGAAATTGAGATGGCTTTATGTGGGCAATATATGAATGATGTCTCTGTTCAAAGCAAGAGTTACAGTCAAAACGGCATGTCCCGTAAATTATGATCGTCACCGTACATATATAATTATATATAGCTTTAAAATCTTAACTCATTCATATTGCATTTAGTAGTTATCCAATAAAGTAAGATTAGTTGATATAATTGTATTTAATAATGTTTGAGTCCACTGGATTTTTTTCAATCAACATGAAATTATATCAGAAATTATACATAATAGTCGAGTAATGATAACCACTAGTTAATAATTAATGACTATTTCAGAAATATGTATATATCTCCTAATTTTATAATATTCCAGTAATTTTCTTGATTTTCGTAAATTAAGGAATATCACATAGTACATACTTTATTTTCAGAATACATTCACTGTTTTTCTTACACATTGAATTGTGCATATTCTTTACAAACATACTCACATACGCAATTAGTTTGATTCCTCAATTAGTTCTTCTATTAATTGACAAGTCTGTAGACTTATCCTGAATGTATTACAGCATAGCATTGCACGTTTTTGTTTCTACAACTGATTTACTGATCAGTTATTTTCATTTTAGTGAATGTTACTATTTACAATTTCTGTCGCTACTTGAATTCATCATAATTGTCAAATTTTATATTATAATCCCATTAGTGCAGTTTATAGTTGCACGTATGCATGATAATATGATTACAAAATAATGTTTATTTTGTAAATTAAATATTTAGACACGACTCCGGCGGTAGAACAATTGAAGGAAGGAGTTCCTGAGTTAATAACATGAATGTATATCCCAATGCGTAAGTCAGTTACAGGCACCCATTATCAATAAATAGCATTGATTGCCTTTGTGACCGAATTTTATAACCATGTATTTCAATATATTTTACCCATATCAATATTAAAAACTGTTTTGTGTTTGAAATGAAAAGAACGCTACGAAATCATAGAAACATAAAAAACAGCAAGCAACGATGTGAAACCATATAAAAATGCATTTTCTAAATTGCACTTGTTTATTGGTTCTATAGGAATTTAAGAAACTTTGTTTTTTGACAATGTGAATAAAATTAGGATAGAACATCCACAGTATTCGTAAATATCATGATAAAAGTGGGCATTGATATAAGAAATATTCTCGAAAGAATTTGCTAAATAAGGAGAAAAACGCACCATTATTTTTCGAGTTAGATTTTGATATATACTTGTTCGATACCTACGCTAACGAATTAATAAGCAGTGACAATAAGTTCAGACGATTCATTATAGCTCGAAATATGGAGGTTGACGTTTATCTGCATTAAGATACCAAAAACAGATATTTCGTTCTCTTTAAAGAGGAACAGAAACCTTTTTATCGTAATTTACCACTAAAGAGCTGACTTGAATATTTCACAAATATGTACTTTTCTAGAAGCAGGAATCGATACAATCGGATCATAAGAGCTCTCTACAATTATAATAGCTCCATTAGATTTTTTTTAGTCACATGCTTATTGGCTTTTGGCACTTAAGACTGTATATCTGAATATTTTACGTGATGATTTGGGTTTGAACAAGGTTCTTCATGTAAAATTCATAGATTGCGCACATATGGCCACAGGATATCATAAAAGGAAATTTGCACACATTAAAAATGGAATGAAACCTTTATATCTTTTTTTTCTTAAATTACGATCTGATTTGAATATTTCACTCGAACTTTCCCATAAAACAGAAATCCATACAATCGTTTCATAAAGGCTGTCTAACACTAGCTCCGTGAGACTGTTTCTTCAAAAGCTTAAAAATGTACCTGAGTCAAGTTCTTGAATAACATCTTCCTGATTTGATGAAAATTTTTTTCTGAGGCTATGAAACAATTAGAAGAAAGATCGAATAAGTACATACTTATAGAAGGGCACTGGATAAATACGAAAAATACGCTCGCAAAATTATTAAGGTCATCTAAAGGTTAAACCTACATATATTTGGATTTTTACGTCCTAAGCCTATTTTGTATTTCACAATTTATCGATCAAGAAATAATATGATCAGTTTGATTGCCATGATGATACTGTAAAATGGCTTAGATTTATCGTTTAATTGGTGATTTACTGACAGCTTCCATTGTTGTAGTAATAGATAGCCTGGTAATAAATCGTGAAATAATAATAATAATAATCAACAAAAAAAAGAATGATATTTTTGTAATGTACGATTCGCATTTTCTACTCACTTGCTTATGGAATTTTTAAAATAGCAATTTATATGGTTTTCATTCAGAAATTGAAATTTGTCTACTTTTGTTTACTATATACATATTACTTTTGAAATGAGATCTTTGATGATTTTGAAGACGTGCATTTTCTGACGACATCAAATATTGTTTCAAATCCAAACATGTAACCATATTGAATTTATAAAATTGTATTGTAACGATACGAAAATACATTATCTACACTTTAAAGAATATATGTAGCAGAAGTTCGTAGCTGCGCTGTTTTTAATATACAGGATGAGGCATTTATCTTGAGACGACTTAATATCTCGCCAGCAAGACGTTTTTGAAAAAAAATGTTTCAGACAAAAGTTATTTGATTCAGAGGGGAAAATGCAACGGCATTGCTTATTTTTCATTAGGTGGATGGGTTCAAGGTTATTTCAAGGTCAACTTTGTTTTGTCAAATGGAATCTTGCAATTTATTTATTTTCGCAACCTACGGAAGAAAAATTATTTTGTTAACCTTTATTTCTTGAGATATTCAACTTAGAAATGTATTTACATTACATAGGATTCGTAAGTCAATATCATTGTCAAACCTAATTCAAAGCTTCACACAAGGCTGCAAGGCTTTATAACAGATGCTCAAAATGATGACCTTCGACTTCGATAGACTTATTAACTCGTTATATAAAAGATTGATGCGCACTCAACAGAGTCTCTCTCTTAATATTGTCCTCTCGAGTTGTTGGTTGCGTCTGGTATACCTTTTTTTTAAGCTAAAACTTTAGAAAAAAGTTAACAGAAGTGAGATCTGGTGATCTTGCAGGCCAATGAATTCGACTGCCTACAGGTCAGGCATTTATCTTGAAATTCGTATGTAGTGTAAACAAATTTCAAAGTTGAATATCTCAAAAAATAAAGGTCCAACAGAATAATTTTTCTTTTTTTTTCCGTAGATTGCGGAACTGATGAGACAAATATAGGTATCCATTTAATAGAACGAAGTTGACCTTGGAATAACTTTGAGCCCATCCACCTAATGAAAAATAAGCATTGCCATTGCATTTCCCCCTCTGAATCAACTAACTTTCGTCTGAAACATTTTTTTCAAAAACGACTTGCTGGCGAGATATTCAGTCGTCTCAAGATAAATGCCTCGCCCTTACTTCATATGAAGTAGTAGCCACTCATTTGATTGAGTCCTATTGACGAGTTTAGCGTGTGTGGTCATTCCACTGTTGTCTTTCCACTTTCCTCTTATAACCTCATATGTGTTTATAATTTCTCCATAATCTCTCTTGGCTTTCTCCTGTCCTGCAGTTTTTCTCTCCACTCTCAACTTCTAGTGTTCTAATCTCTTCTATCACTTGATCCTTCCGTTTTATCTTCGGTCTGCATCTTAATCTACTAACATCTGGTGTCCAAACCTTCTTAATCTTTGACCTTTTATTATTTCACTATATATTCACCTTCTAACTTGTCATTAATCTCATAATTTAATAAATTTCAGAATTTGCTTCCTAACTTTTTTGGTCCACATATTCTCCTTATAATCTTCCTCTCAAAAATCCTTAATTTTTCTGGTCTCTTTTCGATGGTAACCCATGCGTCAAAAGCGATGTTTTTAATATATAATAAATTTAAAATGTGCCAATTCCCCTAATAAGCAAACTATCTATTATAAAAAAAAAAATAGGGCATGATAAATTCAATATAGCTAGTTTATATGAATCTGTAACCGTAACAGCCGTGGAGCTCGCATTAGAAACAATATCGGCATTAAAACATCATTTACTTAAACTGTTTCCGTATTTATAATTTCTTTCTGCATGACAGGAATAGAAATTTCTCCAATAAATACGATAAATACTTATTATTACTAAAATACATTAATTTGAAATCGGATTTGTTCTTTATTATACGCTTCGTTAGTCTCGGCATCGTCCATAAACACTACAATTATCTCAATGAGATAAACCTCGCTTATCCCATCGCACAGATTGAGAATGAAAAAAGAGTAACCAGAAAATTATGTATGGTCTAAATAATAGTCTTCTAACCGCAGGGCGCTGTACATGAGTGAGAACACATACCCATAGAGCGACATATTTATAGATGAGTATTAATTTTCGAGCATTCACGAAAACGGAAGTCATTAAAATTGTTGCCGACCGAACGTGTAACGTACATTACATAAATCCGACACATTATTTGTATATAATGTATGCCATGTGAGATATTTAAATTATATTGGAATTCCAATAGAAAGGCATATATGCCAAAGCACAGAATATATTTGAAATCAATGCAGTGCAATTACCACTATACGAACAGCAAAACATTAATCTAATAAAATACAATTTATACGGGTTATTAACTTTAGTAATGGCAGATTTTTTATTAAAACTGACTGTTTTTGCACTTACAAATATATATTTACATAAAAGCATTAGTATAAGGGAAACGCATATTATATTCACTGGGACCAAAACCCAGTCCCGCCATTAACAGCTATGACGTTTCTTTTACCTCAGTTCCATTAAATTTGTTGGAAACAAGTAATGTAAACGTAGTTTTCGTCAGCCTAACGCATTTTTCGAATTCATTTTATATTTAAAAATCCGCATAGATTTTAATAATTTCTAGTGTTTTTTTTTTTATTAGTAGACAACCTTCCTTCATTTAACTGTTGACAATGTTACATACAACATTACACAAATTTATATGTACCAACTTGTTCTTGAGGTGGCGTGGTGGCGATATCATTTCACGCTATGACTAATCCAATTTCCTATAATGTGGCCGTGAATTTTAATATAAGCCTGCTTTAAAGCCAAACAAAAAATAATATGGTAGACAACCAATTATTTGGAAAATTCAAACCAAAATGCTTTATAAATCCGGGTAAACATACATTTGACCAAATGTCGATATAGAGCCTATTAAACTAATTTCAAATTCAAATGAGATGAGTACCATTTCATGTTATCTCAATCTAATCACTTGGAGTGAAATTATGGAGACTATTGTTCTCCACAAAATTTCTAAAAGCAATATCGCGCAGTATTATTATTAATCCGTTAACTGTTATTATAAACAGCTGCCTTGTTGAAGCAGTGTTCCCGAAAAAGCTGAAAATTGCAACACTTGTATCAGTATATAAAAATGGAGATGAATAAACCTGAAAATTATAAACCACTATCTATATTAGCGGCGTTTCCGAATATCTTAGAAATAGTGATTGCTAAATGACCGTAGAAGTTCCTTAAATGAAAACAATATCATTAGTAGTGCACAAATTGGATTTCGAAAGAGCAAATCCACAACAACCGAATTAATAGAAGACTGTACAATATGCATTGTCAATAAGAAGTCTGACTGCGACGTGAATCGAGCATGCGACACCGTTGTTCACAAATTTACAATGAATAAACTATTATGGTATACGTGAAAGTAATTTTGATTTGCTGAAGTCCTATCTTTCTGAGAGGTAGGTAGGTCTGAGAGACAGTACGTGGAGATGGGGTCACAAATATCCGAAAGAGAGAGAGACTATAAATTGTGGTGTTCCGCGAGGGTCCAAATTGCGGACCTTATTATTTACAATATACATAAATTACTTACATGCAAGCATAGCAGCAGGCGAGGTCTGTATGCTGATGTTATCATTCAGAAGTTAGAAAAGCGAAAAACTGGTTTATAACAACCAACATACAGCATGTGTCAATTTTCATTAGCCAGAGGCGACCAATTCATGCAATACGTGACAACGTGGCACCCCTACTTTCCTCTCCAATGCCAGCGCGACCGATATATGCTCGAAAATACAAGTTAGCTTAGCAGTAACTATTGGACCACTGACTTGGGTGTTTGTAATGCGTTCAGAAATAATATTTACGAGTTGCAAGGATTTGTTTTTCTTTTTCCTTTCAGTAAATGCAGAGAATTATTAACTGCGTTCACGCTGCATGACACAAACAAAAGCGTAATTCTAATAAAATTAAAAAATAACCCGAATAAAGTAAATAAAAAGGGATTCTGAAAATAATAATAAACTACTAGATCAGGAGATCGCCGCGGCCATTTGATGTTTCCCGTTCCAGTAATAAGACGACTTTTATTGCAGACTAGAGGTTTGTTTTTGTTTCGCTAAGAACGATCCCAGAACAGTTCACGTCATGCGCTGAATTATGTTAAGTGTTCGGGTTTCCGGAACTGTTCTGAAACAAAAAACGTCGTGTTTTGGTTTGTGTTTGGCAGTTCTGGAACCGTTCTAGAATTGTAGAATTCGGGCTGAGGGCATCGAATCGTTACAGAATCGTTCGGAACTGTTCCGAACGGTGTACTATGACGCATCAGTTCTGCGCAGTAACAGAACTGTGTTAAAACCGTTCGTAATATTAAACACAAACAAACCTTAGATCGCAACGTGTTCGCAGCTAAATATTGAATGTAAAATCTGGTGGGGAGAAGTGGGAAGATCGGAGAAAATCGTTGTGATGTCGATTGTTGCCGGGATTGGTGACGGACAGTAGGGGGGGTGCCATGTTGCCACGCATTACTTGTATATGTATAAATCGCACGTAAACATTGAATCCCTATAGGTACCTAATGAAAATTGACAGATGCGGTATGTGGATAGCTAACTAACTCTCTCAAACCTCATGCCGCCTCTACACATGCCGAATGTATTCGCCGAGGATTCGTATACGAATGTTTCGTCAAATAATTCGTGCGCAAATATGAACGAATTGCCTATCCACACATCGTATTCGCAATATTCGCGGTGAAAAGAAGATAGAATGATGGAAGGTAAACAAGTTGCTGCTGCATTATACTATATGAGTACTTGCAATTATTATGCGAGTATTAAGTCATTACACCACTCCGCCATAATTTATTAACGTATACAGAATAGTAATACTTTTTTTAATTTGAAATCTTTAAATTATAGGTTATGTTTACGAATTTATCTATTTACTTATATAGGTATTTATCTCACTTCAGTATACGATGTGCAGTCAGGTTATTTGAATTCGGGGACGAATTTTCTTTGATGTGTGAAACGAAAACCGACTCTGAACGAATCGGCATTCGTGTTCGGCGCGAATATTGGCGAATATCAAATATTTGCCGAATAAACTATCTACACATCGCTGTTCGGCGTAATTTGCCGAATGTTCGGCGATGTGTAGAAGCGACATCATAAAATGAATCGTCAAAAAGACTTACAGCGTTCGACAAATAACATTTCGCAAATTCCGCAATATCGCTGCTTATAGAGCACCGTTCTGGGGGATATTATCCGAGGTGGACGTATCTTCATACTTCAAAAACGGGAATTCACAAACGAACAGATACTACTCACCATGCCGAGTGTATATATACCTACCTCTGATAAATATACAGTGTGTAAATAAAGTAAGGAATAGTATTCATATTTTGTTTATTATCGCTGTTTGGTAGAAAAGCTTGGACAAGTCAATTTTATTTTCTTCCTCCGGATTTTATGGATGTCAATTTTTTTCCTTTGGTTTACTACTCTGGGACCTGTGACGTCATCGACTTCTTTTTGATATGGAACCTCCTTATTTTTTTGCTAGAAATAAAAAGTACATTCTTTTCTGAATTCAACAATACCGCATATATGCTATTTAAAATTAGTAGTTTTAGAGATACGGAGTATCATAAGTATTAAAATGACAACAATAATTAAACTTGAAAATCAAAAGAGCAAATAGTAATAATTTATTATTGGGAAGATTAAAAAATTTTACATTAATAAATGTTCAAATTGCCGCCCATTTGTTTCTTGGCAATGATAAAGTCGGAGTTGAAATTCTTCCAAAACATTATCTCTCATTTCTTGGTCGATATTTCTGCACTCTGACATGTCAATTGTTATTATTAGCACGCTTAATACTCTAAAACTATTAATTTTAAATACCACATATGGGGTATTTCTGAATTCAGAAAAAAATATACTTTTTATTTCTAGCAAAAAATAAGGAGGTTCTATTTGCAAAAGAAGTCGATGGCGTCATAGGTCCCAGAGTAGTCAACCAAAGAAAAAAAATTGACATCCAGGAAATCCGGAGGAACAAAATAAAATTGACCTGTCGGAGCTTTTCTCCCAAACAGCGATAATAAACAAAATATGAATATTATTCCTTTCTTTATTTACACACTGTATACTTGAAAAAAAATGAGAACATGGATAAATACAGTACGGGTCATAATAGTATATTACATACCAAGGTTGAGAAGATGACTATTATTGCCCGAGTGGCGAGATTAAATTCCGAGGCGCAAAGCGCCGAGGAATTTAAGCCACAAGGGCAATAATAGTCTTCTCAACCGTAGTATGTATACTATTTTTTGTACCAGTAGTCTAATTGGACCTTAAAACCTTAATAATTATGAATAAATTTACTCATATATGTAAGAATGCCCTTGTAATAAAACTTCATGTAAACAAATAAGTAGGCTATATTTTGATGTTGACAAATAAGTTTTGACATAAATGCTGAAACTAAAAGTCAAGTATTTTTTAGATTATTTTTCATTCCATTTATAATGTCTAAAGAGTTTAGATGTACACCACCTGAAATGCGCGAGATTGCAGAACAGGCAGCTGAGAACTTGCTTCCGCATAAATCTAATCACTTATACATGAAAACATTTACAGAATTTAAAAAATGGTATAATTCCAAATATACAGTAGTAACTTCTGAAAACGTACTTCTGGCTTATTTTCATGAATATTCAAAAAATAAAAAAGCCTGGACTTTATGGGCGCAATATTCAATATTGAAAGCTACACTTGGCCTGAAAGAGAATATTAACATATCAAAATATTTTAAATTAGTTGCCTTTTTAAGAAGAAAAACTTAAAATTATAAGCCGAAAAAATCATTAGTATTTACTCGAAGAAATTATAAAATTCTTTACTGAGGTACCCGACACATGTTACATTGCAACTAAGATAGTATGTTTATATATTAATACTTTGAAATTATTGATAATTTATATCTCTGTAGACTGGTCTTGTAATTGGTGTTGCTGGTGCATGCCGAAGGATGAGTTGTGTAATTTATTAATTTCTGATGTCATCATGAGAGATAATTTAATTGTTATTCACATCCACAATAGCAAAAATGGTACGTCTCAAAAGTTTGTAATAATGGAACCACTTTGTAGCTAAAGGTTATATCGAAGATTCCCTAGTAAATAAAAAAAATATAGAATGTATGTTACAAGATCTACCTACATCTACTTACGCAACCACACCTGCAATATATACAGGAATTTTCAATACGAATTAAATAATTATTTGCATCTGTAATAGTTAGGTGATATATTGATTCCATATTATACTATCATACATATTTTATGTATTAATAGACAAATGCTTTTTTTTTTCATGTAAACAACAAAGTATTGTTAGAAAATATAAAATTAATAGCAATTGCTAAATAAACGTATATTACATTCTGGTATTGTTAACCTAAAATTGTGCCTAAAATTGAGTTATTTATTTTGACGGTTCACAACTTGACATACTACTACTACTACAAGCATGAGTGCATGGTTGCGGCATTCGTTTTATTTGTTTTCATTATTTCCCTAGGTCAATAATAGCCTCATTATTTACCTCTTATTAGTTCCAGGTCGTGAAATGTCATTTCGTGGCGCTTTGTTACGTGTAAAAACGCTATGATTTTTTACTACTGGTACAAAAAAGTTATTTTAAATAGGATATCATAAACTACAAACCACCCAGAGATATGCGTGTCAAATATTTAATCATATTCCAGAAAGTATGAAATAGCAACTAAAAACATAAACATAAAAATTAAAGAAACATCTACTGAATAATGCCTTTTATAGTGTGGATGAATTTATGAACTGACCTGTGACGTAATTTTTTGTAAATATAATTGTTTATTATATATTAATTGTCTAATCATAATAAACTGACAAACCAGTTTAGTGGTTGTTCCAATGAAAATACATGCACTCCATACATGATATATGTTTTATGAAGACAAATTGCTCCATATATTATTCAAAACAATTTTTTTTAACAACATTTATCGATTTTTCGGTTAAACTTTTATTATAAAAATTGTATACTTCTATAGAAATCAACAGTTATCGTTTTATATAATTTACTATAAAGTATACATATATTGCTTTAGACATGCCTTAAAGCCATTATACATATTGTCTAATTTTAGCAAGTGTAGAATATTATATGGAAATTAATTTATTTAATCAGAATATTTAAAGCATTTTGCTAATCGAAAACAAAACTGCAAAATAAGTTTTTTTTTTCTAAATGCTCTACATAATAGACTTGTTTAATCTTACGTAAATGCTTCTTGCTAATAATGCAATGTATTATGGGCGTAATTAAGCAAAAATTATCCTGAATAATAAAACATTTTTAACATTCGAATTATATAAAGTTCAAAAGATGTTTTTGTGAAAGTGAATGTAATATAATTCATTTATTAAATCGCAGCTTGCGCTAAATTTTTCGTCGTATATGGAAGATAAGTCTCCAACTCTTCAGCATCACGTACAAGACATAAATCAACAGATATTTGTCACAATGTTCTAACGAAAGGATGGCCACAACTGCATGTACAAACACAGAATCGTATATTTAGGATTCGTATTTCATTTAATCATTTCTCAGAATCGTTTTCAGAGTATTGAGCTGCAATATGAAGCTATATTTACGAAGAAGTACCATAAACGGGAAATACAATTTTTATCATTTATTATAACAACTGAAGCAAAAAAGAATAAATTATTAAATTAATTGGATGATTTTCAAAAAAAAAGTTTCTCCACATAGGATTTTCTGATAAATAACATGTTTCTGTATTTATGTTAGTACTCAGAAGTAATGATGATCATATATTGTTTATTTATATTATTTTGCAATGTAATGTTATCATTTTCAATGTACATACGTCCTTATAAATCTGTAACGATTTCGTTGTTATTGGTGGCAAAGCTTCTTCCCTTAAATTGTTCAAAATCTAGCTCGCAAATTCTTGACAGTTGTCTTTTTGCTCGTAGTGGTGTCAGTATAGGTAGTTTGATTTTCAAACATAAGCAATAGGTAATGATACTAGGCGTTTTTATGTATATCCAAAAAGTGTACAGTGTTTCGATATACATTTCCAAATCTGAAAATATTTAAACCTGCATAACTTCTAATAATTTTTGTGGAATTTAATATTTATTTATTTATATATTTTGAGACGATCTCTAACAGTTTTCGGGTACATTATTTATTTTTAAATATTTTCGTCAGTAAATTTCCTTGTTCTTCAAAATTGAAATTAATAATATGTGCAACATTAAATGATTATGTACAATGTACAATCTCGTATTACAAGCATAAATAGGTATTTCTTAATTTAATTTATTGGAGTTAATAAAAAATATACAAAATTTAAAGGTTTATTATCGACATTTGAATAGAATTAAACGACTACATTCTATACAACGTCCTTATGTTGCAGCTTCACGACTTAATTGTATAAATAAATAAAACTTATTAATTAATGTATAATAATATAATTGTGTTTCTTAATAGAAAAAATCTTATAGCATCCATCACAGGATTCTTGATTTTCTGCCAATCTCATGAATCAGTCCGATTATAATATTGCTGATGTGATTTATACGATCGTGTAGTTGATATCGATTGTCAATATCGATAATTCAACAACGTTGTGAAAAGAATTTCAGAATGTTGTTACTGTTTAAACATATAAATTTTAATCAATTTTAAAACAATTTCCATTGGTTGTAACACATGTTCTTTTTATTATCCTTCTTTTTGCCAGTGACAAACTACTTTTATTCTCCTGATGAAGTTATTGAAATAATAACGAACTATTGTGTTCTGCGTTAATTAATTGAGTTTCATTATACCGGAGACCGCAACCTTTGGATTTGTCTCTTTCCTATAAATATAATTAATATAAAATCGATAATATCATCAATATCCGCATGATAAAAGGTAACAAACAGTATTACACTGGTGCTGTTTCAAATCATGTGGAACCATGAGTACTAAGACATTTAAAATTATTAAATTCTTGCCATCCAGATAAAATATGTAGAATATCTATTGGAGAATGTAATTTTTCATCTCAGACATTTGTAGATTTTTAGAAATTATTAAATTAGCAAACCATCTGAATCCTTCTAATTCAAATAACTGAAAAAAATACCAAATAACCAACTTTCAATATTTTAATTCAAATACATATTTAGTACCTACTCAACAGTATTTTAAAAAATGTAAATTTGTTTGATAGATGTATCAACAGCAAAATATCACGTAATCGCGTCGAAATTTCTAGATATGACGTAAAAAGTTTGCATTACTTCTGAGTCAGAGGGTAAAAGGGTAAATACAAAATTTGGAATTGATACTTGTAGCGGTTTGACCGCTATCATGTCACACTCACACAGGCAGACACACACAGACACAGACATTTTTTAAAAACCACTTTTTCGGTATCAGGGGACTTCAAAACGTGGTCATCTGCAAAAATCTCCAGGTCGAAAATTTTCGTCAGCACAATATGTACTTCCTTATACTACGTATAAGAAAGTAAAAATTAGGGTTTTGTACATACACTTTTGCTTTAAATAATTTCTTCTTGAAAAGCATAACTCATCATGTTGAAGGTGCTTTTAAAATAGCGTAACTTAACAATAAAGTCCCACTGTGTTTTAAATGAAAAATTTGTGAATATCACATTAAACCAATTTAAAATAGTTATTTATATAACACAAAGCCGTATTTCTAAGCATCGTAAAAAATTACCAAAACAAATATATTTTTACAGCTAGTTTACTAACTTGAAACTGTTCCAACTCAATTTAAGTAAGGTTTTTGATTTTATTTTATTAATTTATTATGACGTAATGGCTTAATACGTATATTCGACAACTTATACACAGACTATATAAATGTGTAACCAAAATATATTTTTATATATTACATATATGTATATTTTGTAATGAAATTTATACGATTCAATAATTGATAATTCAATTCAATCGAACTTTATACTTAACAGGTGTTCTAACGATTATTTTTCATAGGAATTTCGAGATTACTGGAGTAAATAAATGGGTGTTTAGTATGATGGAGTATTTTTTCCTCATTTCATTATAAAGATTATTGAACTAAGATATAAATGTAATGAATATGTAAACTATCTGCTGCATATTCTATTGATGCATTTTTATCCTGGAACGAATAGACAATTAGGGCGCTTTGCGTACGAATTGTAAATATATTGTATCATAAAATAGAGCATCGATCGGGAATATGCAATGATGATAGGCTTGAATAATTTAGTTTTAATCGCTTATTCACTTCTACAGTACATAATTCTTGTTCTGTTATAATTTTTAAGGCCGTACACTGTGGCGTTGAATTAATTAAAGACAAGCTAAACAGATATAATAATTTTAATGTTACTTTAACTAATTTTGCCCCTTCTTTTAACCTTATTGACTATTCTTAAATATTTTATTTCGTTTATCTGAATTTTGCTCTTCTGGAAGTATTATCACAAAAATTTTAGAGTTCGACATTTTTGCTGATGTACACGTTTCTCTCTCCTTCACGTCTTTTGATGTATCTGTGTGACACCACGTTAGCGATCAAACCGCTAAAGCTATAAATTCCAATCTCTGTATTTAGAAGTATAACATTTCTCTCGAGATCTAATCAACTGTTCAATCAACTCGGTAGATCGGAAATAGTAATTTATTTCTTTTAAATTTTACCAAAATCTCAAATACAAAGTTTAAACACATTTCTCAAGAATAGAAAAGTACTCTCAGGAATGAATTTCAGAACAATTTAATGTTGTTTCAAAATTTCTACCGGAAGTAGGTCTTTCATTCTTATCGAAAAACAGGAAGGGAACCGACGAAAACAAAACTATTAACATTACGGCATCAAATTCTCAATTGAAAGTAGTTACAAAATTCTCGTGTCTATACGTTACCAGATTAAAGATATAACGATAAACTGAAAACAATACGATGGAGCTTATGTACTCGAAACGCCCCGACATATACTCGTTATTCAAAGTTGGTGTCTCTTCAAAGCTAATAGATGATTTAAAAAATGCTGACAATCGGCCTATTAGGGCATACGTAAGTCATTTTTTATGGAAGCTGTAACCTCGAGTAGAAGCAGTCTAGAAGGCAACAGATTTGACAGCGTTGACCTTAACGTGCAATGTTTAACTATACCTAGACCTAACTCTACTTAACAGCTCTAAAATTATATTTCTCGCCCAGCATTGCTTGTCATAGGACCAAATAAGAATCGTTTCCATTCCTGAACACATACTTCTTACTTTGTTTTGTCGGCAAAATACAATACATGGCGGCGCAGCGATATATATTTCAGATGATTTCTCAGGCAAACCAATTGTTCGACTGAATGACTTTGCAGTGGAATGCTATTTTGAGTGCAATTGTGCGAGCATTCGTTTCAGAAAAGATTGTTATATTTTAATTTGGCATATGGCAATTTTAGCATTTTCTGTGTACAATTGGAACACTTATTGATGGTAACTATGTTATAAAACCATCACAACAATAGCTGTCGGTGATTTCAATATAGACTTCCTGACTGAATTTCAAAAGTGTACACAAATTATCTTCAAGTGATTTGATTCAGATATGAACTAGAACCGACAACAATCTCTAAATTAAGTATAATACCTGCCTGTATTATATATTTCATATTAGAGAATACTTCAGAGTTATTAATCAATGATACGCATACCTTCTCCATAAGTTATTCTGACTACAAAGCCCAGGTTCTACGTGTAGAAAGGGAATACGGCAGAACCAGTCTGTGGAAGCACAGCGCCTTTAATCTCGGTGAATCCAAAACAGCAGTATCTAATGAGGACTGGAATGATGTACGTAATAACCGTTGTGACACTAATGAAAAATTTAGCATATTTATAAACATTTTAATGCTCATTTTCCTGTAAAGAAAGTTCCTGTAATGAAAAGACAACCTGCTCCAATTTCTAACTTCTGGCCTTAAGCTCAGAGAAACTGATTCCACATTATAAATTACTTCAGACTACGGTGCTGAGTATAAAACAACTCACAACTATTATAAGAAATATATTATACTGCTGAAAATTCATCTAAGCATGAGTATGTTGAACATCAGTTGTTAAACTCTACTAACATAAATAGGAACATGTGGCGTATATTTATTCCTATACTGGTAAGTTTGTAGAAAGGAATCTGCCCTCAGCAGAGAATTCAGAATACCTAGCGCATCAATTTAATCAATTCTTTCCCCGGGAAATGCGAAAAATCAGATACATACTTCCGATACAGATGTTGCATACAAAACTTATTCATTTTATCTATTCCCTCTAATGATGAACTCCTATCATTTATTAAATCATTAATTCTAACTCGTCAACAATAGATCGAATAAAATTACTCAAAAGCTGCATGCACCTACACCTTTGTTGCGCCTTTCTCATATACTCAACCATTCTTTCATAACTGGCTATTTTCCTGATTATTTAAAACTTGCCATTATTGCCTCTTTTTTATAAGAGAAAAAGCTTAGCGAGCTTATTTATCTTTTTTTTGTTTTTGTTTTCTAAAAGGTAAAAGTTTTTTTGAAGTCACAGATCGTATCGTGGCTGCTCTTAAAAGTAAAAGAATCCGGTGTGGTGTTCTTCTCGATCTATCAAAAACTTTTGATAGTATTTAACGTCAGTGCTTACTTCAAAAGTTGGAACTTTACGGAATTATATTGCTTTTGCTTGGTTCAGTACTAATGGTGCGTTTACACGTGCATGGATTCAGTGGCGCCAGTTCCAACGCCAGTTCAATTTTCGCGCCAGTAAACGTTTACATGTTGCATGTACAAAAATAGTTATTTTTCTCGCCAGTTTCAGTTTTAACTTAGTGGTCTAATAAGCACTTCTCATGAACCTTATTCGTGGAGCCTCTAAAATAGCCACAAAAGTTGTGGTTGAGGAAATTATTGACAATTTGCGAAGAAAAAGAAGAGATAGAACACACGAGTATTTTTCATAAATCTCGACAAATCTGATAGTTGTTGCAGGGCTCCACTTTTTGTTCATTATTATTAATTCTAAAGATACACAAATAACACCTGTTGCTGAAAATTAGCGAAACGTCTGCAAATTTATGCTTATATAATAATTTTTAATACTCGCCAGTTTTCACTGGCGCATGGAACTGTTAGAAGGCAACTCACTTTTGACGTAAATGCACGTATGGATGTACTGGCGCGCCAGTAAAGGTTTACACTTGCAATTATTTGGGAACTAGCGTACCAGTAGTGACTGGCGCCACTGAATCCATGCACGTATAAACGCGCCTTCAGACTTATAAAACTATAAACCAAGGTGTACCACAAGCCAGCATCCTAGGACCACTGCTGTTCTTAATTTATTTTAATGACATCTACTAAATTGTGCGTACATCGAAAATTGGTTCGTTTAAACCAACGTAACTCTTGATAAAACATATGTAATACTTTTCAAATCTGCTCCACTTACCCAACGCACGTAGTGTTCAACAACTGTAAAGCTAGCTCTGGCTTGCTCGGTGTTTTTGTTGATGAATATCTCAAGTGGATACTACACAGAAATATATTATGCAGAACATTAGAGTTTCTGCTACAGTATCTGTTTAATGGGAGACAATCAGCAGAATTTGATAGCATGAATACGGTACCAGACATGGAATTGCTACTGTTGTCCTTCATGTTAGCATATGCTGGATTCAAACAATATTAGAGATATTAATACTGTATTTGAAAATAAAATGTATTTAGTTATAACTATTTATAACATAAATACAGCCAATATATCCCTGAATGGCTATCCTTCTTATATATGTAGTTCATTCACGTTAACTAACAGACGAGGTGGGGATGTTCTAATAATTTCGGACCTAGGAATATTGAATTACAAAAATATCTAAACATTATTACCGTTTTTATTGACTTTGTGTACATATTATGTTGGATGTGCGGAGTTGCCTAATGTGTTTTGGTGTCTTTAGTCTCTGTCTTTGTCAGCTGTCGTTAGGTTATTTTGTGTTTTCGGTATATTTGCATTTGTATCTGTATATTATATTGCTATAAAATTAGTTGTATGTAATGTTAGAAAAGGTAATTTAACCTTCACATCAGTGTGACATCAGTAAGATGACACCCAACCTAAAAGTAAAGCGGTTTGACAATTACAAAAATAAGTGAAATTTGGCAACATGGTCGTCGCGTTAATTACGCCCCACCTCGTCTGTTAACGGGAATGAACGTTGTATACGCATAATTCTTTAGTACCTAAACCGTAAAGCATCGCTTACAACATAGATGCATAGATAGCATTCATTATTATTTTTATTAATCTTGTTCTGTCTGCGGGATTTAAAAGAGAAGCAAAACATTATGCCGATTTAGTCAGGAAGTTCCCAATTCACTGAAAATCTTCTTATTCTCTTGCATATTCGATTTTCATAACCCGTTTTTACTGACTACCTTTTTCGGTTTCTTCTATTTTGTATCGATGTTATAATATCCGGAAAATTTATTATTTCAACTTGCTCTTAGTGGCCATTCAGCATATATCTCGGATTTATTACCATGTTCCCTTTTTATGTTTTCTTTCCCTTAGCCTTTTTTTCTGCTTTTTCATCATTTATGTCTTATTTGATTTAAGAATTTCTCTTTTTTTCTGCAGTATTATGAAAATGTCTTTTTCATTTTTTATAAAATATATTTCCTAAATTAAAACAAAATTAATATTAGTAGTTTTTAGTATTATGGCTCTATCTATTGGAATATAAGTGGAACTAAAATGCACCGGACCTGTGAATATACCTACGATACCTACTGATGACGGATATCTCTACTTAAGTAACAGTTTGACAATAAATGTTCATAGTTTTATTCTAATTACTTTTAACAGAAAATGAGTTATGTTATATTAAATCATGTAAGTTCAGTTATGGCTCAATTTTAGCTTATGACAGAAATATGTAATACACATGCATTTTATTGAAATATACAATTTAATTTGAGGTTATATTTTCTTTATTTATATTTATATATTTACATTTTTAGTAAATACGAAGTACTACCTAAAATTGTAATATTTTTATAATAATTACTATAATTTATCGTTACTAAATTTTCTCTATATATTATCTATTAAAAAACTGTATACAATTGAATTTCGTAATATCTATGACTAAATATATATTTTTTGGTTTTCAGTATGGCTCAGATGAGTTTGCCCATGATTCACCTCGATACACATCGCCCACGGGGGGCACGAATTACTACTTACAACCTGATGGAACTCCAGGGGCAGTTGGTGACTGGCCATCATCATACGGAACCCCATATCAAGCCTATGATACTTACGGCCTCACAGAGACTGAAGGGCAGGGCCTACCACCCATGTCTTCATTCCGTGCTAACGGTACGCCAGTTACGACAGCTGCAGCACCTAATAATGCAGCTTTCGGACCAGGCAATCACACAGATGGAATTAGTAAAGCATTAGGAGCCGTAAGTTCTTTTGGAATAGGAGATCATGCAAAATTGGTGATTGTGAACTCTCAGCAGATATATCCAATTGCCGAACAAGCAAGTGCGAGTAGTTATAGTTCAGCCCCATCAACACCCGTTAGTTCACCACCACCATTGGCATCCACTGGCTGGCTATCAAATCACAATAATCCACACTCCCCTCACTACACGCAGGCTGTTTCGGTTAACAATGGTGGTTCAGCTCAGGGTTTACACATGGTGAGTTCAATAGAATTGCTATTTTTCAAATGCAGTTTGTTATAAATATTTTCTAGATGTGTTTGATCATTGCATTAGTTATACTCTTTATTGCAAAAAGTTCTATCACGTACTTATATTTATAAAAAAATATCAGGAAAAGTTAAATTCTGATTCTAAATTAAATATGTGATATTTTCTAGAAATTTACAATTAAAGACTTATTTTAAATATAGGTATAATAAAAGGTCTCTTATATCATAGTTTACTTCCATAGTGATAAGTGTTTTCGAAAGCCTGTCAAGTGATGGCTACTTAATAGATGCCATAAAAGCAAAAACAAAATTTTCTCTTACTAATCTTACCTTTATTTATACTGATATTTAACAGAATAGGTCTTTAATAATAATTTCATATATTTTTATGATACTGCTTAATTTTTTATTTATTGTACATAAAAGAGAAGCTATAGAGGTTGTTGACGCATATTAATTTAAGAAAGAGAGTAGGAAATTAGTAGTTGTTTTTTTTTTGTTTAATTTTTCCGTTTGTCGTTTGGTTTGTGTTTGCATGGTGTTTTTTGTTTTTATCGTGAAGCCTCCCGCTCCAGAGGCGCAGCGACTAGATGATGCCATCGGATTCTTAAGGGACCATGCCGAAGCAAACGTAAGTCTTATTATCTATATTTTCTTTAGATTAGAAGCATTCTCCTCTAGTGTTGTGTTTATGCGCACAAATTGTATGTTGTCCATGTTCCCTGTTATTCTATTATTAATAAGCACACATATGAAAGTGCCTTTATTACATTCATAACATATAATTTTTGTTTTTAATCATTTATAGGGAACACGAATGGAGGAAAGACTGGACGATGCAATAAACGTATTAAGAAATCATGCAGAATCACAAATAGGTTTAGGACAATTGCCTCCTAGTTTGGGTCCACCCCAAATGACGTCACTTGGTTATGTCGCACCTCCACCTGAAACGCACCTACCAGACACTGTCAAAGTAGAACGAACGACATATAGCACAAGTAAGTTGTCACCTTTATTTTTTTCTATATATAGTGTATGATTTGAATTTTGTTATATTAAGGATGAATTTAAATAAAATTGCAGCAATTACTACATAAGCTAATTAAGTTTAAGGCATGAGAAACATCCATATCTTTAAAAACTAGCTCAAAATGGAAGAGTTTGTCCAATGCTTCAGCCGAAGTTACCTCTGTGATACCTATACAGGCCAAAATCATAAGATTTTAATTTCTTTAGATCATTTCCATTTAAATTATTTCAAAAATGATTAAATGTCAATAACCCTTGTTCCCTCCACCAGCTAAAATACATGTCAGTTACTATACATCTTACTGTTTCACTTATATTATGATAATTATCTATATTTGACTTTTGAAATTACTCCTATGATCATGTAAAGAATATTGTGGTACATACAGTGTGCTTACCGACGACCTGCGTATAGGGCTTACTGTGAGATAAAACGACGACACCGAGAGTTTGTATGAGTTAGTACGAAAAAGCAATATACAAACTGCTCCTTGGTCGAGTGTAGTGTTGGAAAAGAGGGGATTCGAGTAGATTTACGCTGAGGCTAGAACGGGCTAGGCTGACTCTCCGTTTAAGCAGCGCAACGAGGATAGATAGCGCAGCTGTACTGCAGTTTGTATATTGCTTTCTCGTACTAACTCATACAAACTCTCGGTGTCGTCGTTTTATCTTACAGTAAGCCCTATACGCAGGTCGCCTGCAAGCACATGGTATATAATTTTAGATAAAATAGATTTCCAAAACTATATAATTATGATCTATTTATTGGAAGAGCCAAAACGGGCAAACATCCCTTCTTATTACTAGAAAGGCATAGTCCAGTATGAACAAAGATCAAAGCCTCTTTTAGTTAACATCCCCACTCTTTACTATATGAATAGTTTATAGTATGAATGGCCCATGTCTAATAGGTCTTTTTATGTATACGATTCCTTTTCATTCTGCTATTGGGGTTCTGTCTGAGAGGGTAGTATCGTATTAGTTGCAGTGGATCACTCCATAATGTTCGAGCTTCTGCAACAGGATGTTGTGTTTCACTGTATCAGACGCCTTGGTAAGGTTTGAGTGATTCCAAAGTCTCATAAAAATACATTGTGATATTTTTAATTAAAATATTCAAATAATTGAAATAGCAAAACTGACAATTCAAGCCCAATGAAGCATGACTACTTGAAATTCTGATTATTCAAAAATATTAACATCACTCCTAATGTAAATATATTCTAAGATGTAGAGGCTACCTGACAGAATAAAATAATGAGTAATAGATGCAGAGTCCTACTCAGACATACTAGGAGGCCTGGTCTAAACTGCCTGCCATACATTTAGGAAAGAGTTCACTGTAATAAAATAATTGTCAAAGCTGTTCGAAGATGACTGCATATACAGGGTGAGTTTTTTATCTTGAGACAACGGAATATCTCTAAAACACTGCATAAAATCAAAAAAAGATCTTAATAGGATTTGTTATAATGTAGGGGCTCACTGAATTGTGCCGAACTCGATTCCCCACCTCACCCCCCAGAGTGGGAGGGGGGGCAACTTTGAAATCTTAAATGGGAACCCCCATTTTTTATTGCAGATTTGGATTCTCCGCCATCAAGTATGTATGTTTTGTTTAAAACTTTTGTTTCTATTGGTTACGGATTGCGCTGTAATCGCAAAAAACTTTATTGTGAACGTCTAGAGAAAATACACAAAAAAGAGAAACATTATTTTAACGTAAACTAACATTTCAAACACCATGTGTTCGAAACTGTGTCCCCCCACTTCGATTCATTTATTTATTCGCAATTAGAATGTTATTCAACGATACAAAACTGTACTTTATTCAGTACTTGACAAGCTGTAAATACTTACACATTGTCCTATACCCATTTAGATTAATAATTATTAATTCAATACAAATTAGTTAGTGTTGAATATTTGAACAGTAATGGAGGCTATAACATTACAAGAGAGAATTGAAATGATTTACATCTATGGAGAAAGTGGTAGGAATATCAATGATGCTGTTAATCTTTATTCACAACGTTTCTACGAGTAAAGAATAGAACAGGAGAGAGCATAACGTGGTGTGGAAATAGGTATTTTTTAGACGGAGTTACCCTTTTCGGTAGGTCAGTTATGTCCAGTTATGTCAAAAATGACATTTTAGTGTTTCTATAATGGTCAATTGTGTGGCTTGTGGTCGTTCTAAAACGGCAAGAACAAAGAATATTAATTATCCTCTTCATCGGTAAGTTATTTCATTGGCATTCAACATAGGCAATAATAATTTAAAAAGAGGTATTTTAAATAAATTGTCATATATCTGACATGTCTGATTATGTGTTCAGTGTCTTAACATATATATCCAAGTCATTTAATATTTGTCATATTTTTGACGCAGATTTCATTTAAACCCATTTATAATATATTAAAAAGAAGAAAAGAATTGAAAACATAATACACTCACGATATTTCTTTAATTATTTTTGGACTAACAACCTATTCTAAATGATTATCGAGAACACAGGAAGTGTACATATACCCTCTACAAAATATTTATGCACGCCTAGGCATTGCGGCGGCCATATTTAGTTACCAAATTTGGACAAATATTATTATTAAGGAGACTCTCTCCTGTTCTATTCTTTACTCGTAGCAACTTTTTCCCGACAATGTGCGATCGCGCGCTTCTTTTTACCGAGTCGTATTCAACAGTTCTCTAGCGGACGAGGTGGTCCAGTGCCTTGGCCTGCAAGATCGCCAGATCTTACTTCATCTGACTTCTTTTTGTGGGACCACTTAAAGTCTGAAGTTTATACAGAAGTGCCAACCACGAAGGAAAACATGATTGAGCGAATCATCAACGCTTGTTCAAGGATTACGCCGGAAACACTTCTCAATTGTGTGCAATCATTCCAATTGCGAATAAATAAATGTATCGAAGTGGAAGGGCACATTTTCTGAAATGGGTATGATAAACTAAAGTTCTTCCGTGTTGAATGGCTTTTTGAAATGTTATTTAATGTTACAATAAAAAAAAACACAAAATCATATTTTCTCTTTTTTGAGTATTTTTTCTAGACGTTTACAACCATGTTTTTTGGGATTACAGCGCAATCTGTTACGAATCGAAAAAAAAGTTTCAAACAAAAACTACATACTTGATGGCGTAGAATCCGAATCTGCAATACAAAATGGGGGTTCCCATTTAAGATTTCAAAGTTTCCCCCCTCTCACTCTGGAGGGGGGTGAGGTGGGAGATCGAGTTTAGCACCATTCAGTGAGCCCCCTCAATTATAACAAATCTTATTAAGATCTTTTTTTGATTTGATGCAGTGGTTTAGAGATATTCCGTTGTCTCAAGATAAGAAACTCACCCTGTATATACCCATCAATTTGTTTGTCCAGGAATACGGAAACATTTTGAACGATGGCGACAGTGTATTCAAATGAACACACAAAATTAAAATACGGTTTCATATAATCTTACACTTTGATGATTCTGGCCTATTTCCGAGAAATACATAAGAACTATAACTACGAATTGACAGTTCGCGATTATCCTGTTTAAGATATACCGTGGTCGACATATTTTAATTTCTGATACGAACGAAGAAAGAGGAAAAGAGCGCGACGAAATAAACTAAGCGAGGCTGCCAAGACAGTACACTCGACAAATGTTTCCTATGAAATGTAAACCGACACTCCGTTGCTCTCCCACCACTGTTAGCAAGCAGGCATCGCTGCATATTATAAGGTCATCTTCTGCATGGGATAGAAGTACAAACCGAAATTAAAATTTGACGACTAGGGTATAAACATACATAATATCTCCTAAATAAATTGGCAACTGGTATAGTTATTATTTTTACCAATAACTCTAATTAAAACTTGGTTGCTCTTAATCCAATATTTGGCATCACATTCAACACATTCTATCCGACTTATATATGTTTGAACCTGAAATAACAAAGTTTCAACAGCATGTGTCTTTTTATATCATGTTCTTCCATACAGATATGAAAGCATTAAATAAAAATACATATTAGTAAATAAAATTATATAAACGTGCAAGAGATCGTTTTTAAGTTCGGGAATGGAGAGGTTGGATCGTAATAGGGGACCTCTTTGGCGTCTTAACGTATTCAGTGACGCATTATTAGTATAAATATAAAGTTTTAACGTTATCGTGTCAGTAGTCAAACTATCGTCAACCAAGCAACTTAATCGGGAAGAAAGTGTGAAATATGTGTTATCGGTTCGTTAGGGATTTGTGCTCTTGGAAAACCTATAGTTTTTATGTGGCACGGTCGCTTTATACGAGATATGGAATCACTTGAGGACGCCCCACAGCCGACGGGCCTGTTAAAGTTACCATTCCAGGTCTTATTAAAAAAGTCGAAAAATTAATAATAGCAGATGCTGGGTTAAAGAATACACAATCGCAGGAATGACTGAAGATCTGATACAACTATTTTTAAAATTCTTCATGATCTTCTCTTGGCATGAGTAAGGTCAGCGCAAAATGGGTGCCGAGAATGTTCACGCCGCCGCAAAAACAACATCAGGATGAAACTCCAAGCAAGACTATACAGTGGCATAAAAAGGCACACCACCACCCAAGAAGTTTAAGGTGTCACAGTCGGCCGAAAAACTCATGGCCACTGTTATTTGAACTCAGAAGGAGTCCTATTAAATCATTTCAAATGTAAAGGCGTTTCCATAACTGGAGAATACTACGCTTCAATCCTGGTGCGGTTAAAAGAAATCGTAAAGACGAAAAGGAAGAGAAAATTGACGAAAAGTATCCTACTTCTGCACAACAATGCACCCATCCACAAGAGTCGTGTTGCGCTGGGTGCCCTGCGTAAAGTGCGTTTTGATATTTTGATTCACCTACAGTCTTGGCTCCAAGGGATTTTTCCCGGTTTTCTAAATCATAAAAAGAGCCTGCGTGGTAAGAAATTTACGACCGATTTTCAACGTATTTTTCAGACAAAGATAACGCATTTTTTATGAAAGCACACTCAAGCTAATTAATAGATCTGCAAATGTATTAGGGTGGTGAATATATTGCAAAAAAAAATGTATTTTATATTTTCTTTCCTTTTTCCCCATTCCTCGCACTTAAAAACCCTCCCTCCCTCCCTCATACTTTTTACATCTGTGCCTCATTTGCTTGAACTGCCATGAAGTACTTCATATAGATTTGTTTGGTTCCTTATTTCTTCTGATTTTTTCGTTTTACAGTTACAACTCCTGCTTAAATTCAAATTAATTGTCAGATTTAACATTAAGACTCCCATAAGCGCAGTTTAAAGGTTTTCTTGTCACTGATTTGAAAATTACGTGCATAAAGTAATCAATTTTAATCTACGAGTAATATAAATTCGAAATTGCAGTTTATTAATGCTATTTCATTATAAAATGATATTTACAATGAAAATTAAATATTCATTTACGGCACTGGAAGAAATTAAAGAAGACATTTCCAAGTTGCCGATTTAGTAAGATGAGAATTTTTAAGTCGCAATGCTAAGTCAATTACAGACACCCATAGTACTTCCTAAAATAAAGAAAACAATATATATGTTTTGTAACCTTTATATAACAGTAACGCTCTACAGAGATCTTTGTTAACAAACACAAAACATATCCACATAAATCTTTATTTATAGAGTTCCAATGTCTTACTTTGTAAAGTTTCCGAACATGTCATCGAAAACGTCATAAGTCAATCTTGTGTCTAGGTACCGTAACTTATGTGAACCCATAGTATGCGTTGCGAGAATCGACCAAAGTCCCACCCTACATTTCTTTTATAAATTTCTGTACAATTATGGAATTATAATTTAAATTTTAACGTAATATTATAATAAAAACGAAAATGAAAAGTATAAACACATGAATATTAAAAACTAACATCAAGCAGTAAATAAACACATGCATATATGCATATACGTTTTACGTATAAATGTATATATGTAAGTCACACTATTTGTAATATTATAATATTTATAAGTGTATTATTTGTTACAGAAAAACGTAAAGAGCCTCCAGACAGTGATACGAAACCCTCTAGTTCTGTAGAAAGTGTTGTTCAACCTAATTCCACAAGTGGCGGTTCAACGAAGAGTTCGAAGAGGGCGAGGAGATAGTGAGTATTAGCTTATTACAAAGTTCTAATAAAGTTAAATCACACATTTTAATATTTATCTTTTAAGAGATTATACGAATGAATATAATTTATTAACGCCATAACACGTAACTCATTTTTATAAGAAGAGTAACAATTAGTACATTGTATACAAAACTAGCTGTTGTAATATATTATACCTAAATGTGATTGTAATATATTTAACTATGCTACTAAATATATTTTAAGTGGCACCGCTGATGAAGAAGAAACTGACGATCCTGGCAACAAGGCCGTACGCGAAAAAGAGCGTAGACAGGCCAACAATGTCCGTGAACGGTATGTAATAGCACGCTGTCTTTAACAGTTTACCACTGTCCCAATTTTCCAAACCTAGTCCACAGAAAACAAAGTTTCTAGATTCACGGGGAATCTTTATATCTAAAATATTATTTATTATTTTACTAAATATAGCCACAGTCTTTTCCTGATATGAAAATGGTAAAATGCTAACATGTAGACTTGCCATGTCTAAATTTGTCAATATGATAATAATATGATAAACAGGCGTGTTTTCGATATACGAATATATAACTAGTTTCAAGGAATCTGCCTCTTTACGTTTTACAAGAATCGACAATATTCTGGACTAATTCCTCACAAGTCATTTGCAGTCACCATAATCAACTTTCTGTACTGTAAATGTATCGGACCATTTACATAATCCGCCTAACTAAATTTCGCCGATGAAACCAATGCAACAAAATGTAAGTAAGCATGTCTATGATTGAAAGACGTAAATGACTGCAGCTGCCCCTACAAAACATTAAACAATCACGCGATATGCTCTTTTTATTATATCTAGAATAATAATTACATTTACATACCTCTGGGCGACTTGTGTAAACTACTTCTTGAAATAAATTACGTGGATAGTTTAGTAGTTATAATCTCTAATACTTAGAGAAAAAGAATATTATTTACTAATAAAAAAACGAAAGTCGTTTACTACCATTTTTTTACAGAACATAGATTACATACATTTCTTTCATGTAAGCATATGTTACACATAAACATAATTTTTTTCACATTACTTAATGCAATAAGTAATGCACTCCGAAGTTTAAAATATAGTTAAGAATGTATGAACAAGTTTTCAAAAAATAACTTATTATAAAGCTACAAAACAGACTAGAGAATTCCAATACATCAATTATGTATAATAGAAATAAAATTGACAAGAAGCAGCACTTATAATGATAATAATAGTAATTCATTTTTTAACATCTCCCAAGAGCTTTATGCCAATTACAGCGATCGTCGACGGCCATTACTCAATATTACGCCAGTACCAATAAATTTCATTTTAGATTTTTCTTATGATATCCAGAAAAAATGTCTTTAATGAGTTAAAATAATAGTTAATAATTATATATAAAATGGAATTGTTAAGCAGCGATATTGTTTAAAGTAGTTTATTATCTTTTCCAGCCATATATACCGACCTTTTTAACGCACATAAAACATATTTTAGCCACACTTCGCGCATTCCGGGTGCCATCAGATATTAACCGAGCTATAAGATAATTACGTTTACACGTGGGATCTACTCCTATTATCTTTAATTATAACATGGACGTACTTGCGGACCTGTAGCCCTGGTTATAGGTTTAGATGTTATATTTACAATAAACTTACATTTGCGTACACTGAGTACGCGCCTAGAATTGCTAGAGTTCATAATCGCAACTGTGGTACTTTTTCTAATTCCATGCCTTTAAATCTCGTTTGGAGTATGTGGCGGTGATTTGTAGTTCTTGCTATGTAACTTACGAGCGTCAGTTGGAGTTGACCAGTGATTTACCAAATTCATGTGGTTTCATTCCGATGAACATTACCCGCAGAAAAATACGCATTTCTTTGTGTTCTCTGAATTTTAGACGTTTTTGCACTAACTTATGGTTTTTGTTCAAGCTATGTCACAATCACATAGCCTCTGCACCTCTACTCAAAATGCTAAATTTCCACATACCATATACCACATTCCGGTTCACGTTATTCCACCACCTTCTATTACCATTTGATCGCACAAATGCACTAATAAACTCCTCGCGATGGGTTCTCATTTTAGTGTCATTTTCTCGCGGTTTTATATGTTCCGGTTATCTGTCAATGGCGTTAGAAATCTGCTGCTCGCATTTGTAATAATTTTGCATAATACGGATTATTTCTTTTGATTTTGTATTATATTAATTGTTCAGTAATTGGAACATTATTGTTGGGCAATAAAGAATATTATTATTAAGAGCGATGTTGAGTGTTCTATGCTACAAATAGGATGCGCCTTGAATAAGAAATGTTACACGACAATTTAAAGTTTAAGCAGATAATATCGTAACTACCTACTTAGGCATTAAAGTTATTATACAGAATATTTCAGTTTTGAGACCACTTTTTTCTTTAATATAAAGAATTCATGTTTCACATGTTAGCCAGCCGATATTCAGTAATAAACTTTAAAACATTGTTGATCAGAAACGGTCTACGCATTACCAAATTATGCATGAAAATATACCAAACCGAAACTATTGACGACTCGAAATGCCATTCCCGTCTTTCTTTGAATTTAATAAAACAATGCAGATAAAATATTATTTATAGCCGACTACTAATCTTGTGAACATTAACACAGAACTTTTGGAGCCCCACTGGTATAATACTTTGTTTGTCCGTAAGGGTGACTAATAATATCATACTAGTAGTTTTATATAATTTCCAAGGAATTATTTTGAAGGAAAGATAAATAATTTCTTGCTATCACAAAGCATGTATTGTACTTGTCACGCCACAAATGTATCTGAGCCTTTGCTGCCGGCATTTTACAATTTGTCTAAGTGCTTTAATGTTTGAATAATGCACTCGCAAATAGTTACACAGTTAAACTGAACATAACCAACAACAACAAGAAAAACATGCAAACAACAGCAGAAATAAAATTATAATATGACTAGATTAAAAGCCGCTGCACAATTGAAGGAGAACGAAAACTATAACTGTAACAAGAACGATAAAAAGTTAAATAGAACATTATTAATGTATGGGTGTGCAAATAAGTCTCCGATAACAAGAACTAGAAGCAACTCACAAACGAAAACGGAAAACTTGCCCAAGGTTTAACTTTCTCATTCCCGTTATATTACCAGAACCAATAAAAAGGCATTAAAAGTACAAACTTAACCCAAAATTTACATTAGTCATTACCTCAAAAATATTTCAGAAATTATTAATTCACTAAGTAGATCAAAGCGCACATTTCTACAACAAATCGGTAAAGGACTACATAGATGAAAAACTATAAGTAAAAAGAAAATTGCAGGATAGGTACCTAAAGTACACACGTAAGTATATACATGATAGAAGCAAAGTATAGTATAAGAATACATGTATAACATGAAATGCATACAAAAAGGAAAAGCTTCATCAATGGCTACATTCATAATTTCTTTTGTCTTTAATAACAAAATATGTAATTTCATTTAGGATAAGCTAATTTCATAAACGAAATATTGTCTACTACCACTCAGCAAAAACTCAGTTCGCAAATAAAAATTAACATACTTGGCAACTTGGAAAATCAAAATGTCACTTAGTCTGAGTAAATATCCTTATTTATTTTTGGATAATTACCAGAGGATAACGATCAACGAGAGGTGACAAAGACTTCAAAAGCGTATCCCTGTTTCTTCGGTGGGCGAGGCAAACGTGGATATTTAGTCGTCATTTGATCTGCCGTGCTGTCTCATTCTCGTTGATTGTTATTCTCTGGTATTACCATCAGTTGTGCATCTAGTTAAATTTACCGTTTGCGTTCCCTTTCTGCCTTGTCGTTCTCGCTTTCGTCAAATGTACAGCGGCCTTTAATTAGTTAAGAACACCAATACACATTTAGCGCTGCACTTAAATAATATCCGATAACGGAATATAATTTATTAACTCGTAACGTATTATTTACTCTTATTATAAAAAAGAGCAACATATATTCAAATTGTATACAAAACTAGCTGTTGTAATATTTTATACTTGATTGTGATTGTAATATATTTAACTATGCTACTAAATATATTTTAAGTGGCACCGCTGATGAAGAAGAAACTGACGATCCTAGCAACACGGCCGTGCGCGTAATAGAGCGTAGACAGGCCAACAATGTTCGTGAACGGTATGTAATAGCACGCTGTCTTTAACAGTTTACCACTTTCCCGATTTTCCAAACCTAATCCACAGAAAACAAAGTGTTTCGTTTCGCGGAGAGTCTATATATCTAAAGTATGAATTATTATTTTACTAAATATCTTAATATAGCCACAGTCTTTTCCTGATACAGAAACAGTAATTAGGTAAATTCAGGAAATATTTTCGAAAGATAAATATATAACTATTATCAAGAACATCTCTACCTCTTTACGTTTATACGCACACGGATAATAGTAATAAATTTATAACATCAACTAATTCACGGATAGCAATTAGAGCAAATTAGTTAAATACACCCATACACATTTAGCACTGCACTTAATAACATCTGAATAACAACGAAAATATAATTAGTCCACCCTTATAAATAAACAAAATATTATAAGAGTGGCGCCCAATCATGTGCTAATTATAATTAATAAACTTTTATTTACTTTTTTTTGAATACTGATTGTGTAACATGTATTCCTTATATTAAAAAATCTGGGAACAGGGAAACTTAACTGGTATTTTTGCCAGTAAATATTCAATTAAAATATATCAACCAGAAAAGACTAGAAAATATAGAGTGATATTTTTTCCGTACCTTATCTGATTGGTCCTCCTAAAATTCCATAACCTCCCATTCCACATACATCTAACTTAAGGCCCATATTCAGAAATGCAAATGTTATACAAATCAGTTGATGCACTGGATTAATTTGATTGTGTAACATTCGTGCTTGCGAATTGGCCAGCATGTGTAGATGTTGTAATTTATCTTATTTTTACATAATTATTATTCTTATTATAATTTACCAGCATTCTTAATGCTTCCTAATTGTTACACTTTGAATATGGGCCTACATAACATTAAAAATCTATCAGTAATACACAAGCGTGTTATTACAACAACAATTAATAATTGTTACTTTTACATTTATACTCAATGCAAATGAAATTTCGATCTGTATGGATATAAGAAAAATTCATTTTGATTTCTTTTTGTTGTTTCTAATTAAAACATATACTTAATATATGAGAAAAGTGTTTTTACAACTGGCCGTTAGTTGTTCCAGTGCGGACGAAACGGAAGAGGGGGACATTGATCCTGACATTAAAGCTCAACGGGATAAAGAAAGGAGGCAAGCTAACAATGCCAGAGAAAGGTGTGCTTATATTATATATTATTATTTATGTTCTGTTTTGTTACCAGCGCTTTGTTTTTCGTTCCTTTACAAGCCAAACTTAACTCATCCCTTGTTGTTTCTAAATGTATGCCCTTATTCTCAGTAGTAATAATAAATAGCATTATAATCAAGTGATTCATCTGAAATATTAATTTATATGTGTTGTAATAAAGTATATCTTTGGTCAAAGAAATTGCAAAGTTAAAATGAAACGAAAAATTAGTGTTCACATTATTATTCTTCATTGATCAGATGCTATTATCTGACGCTGATCAATACACACTAGTAACTTGACAGACTTTCCTAATTTTCATTCATTTTCTTTACATTAATTTCATTATTGGTCATTGTTCATATTAACATGTATGTATTTGTGATTTCTCGTGAAACTTTAATACATATTCCATTAAAATTCAAATATGTATTACTTTAAACATATTTTCCTAGTCAAGTTGATCATTGCACATTGTAATAACAACTTTGTTTTTTGGGTGAACCACTTAAGAATGTCACTATAACATAATTTAAAAATATATGTTGTAAGGCAATATAAATAATGAGCATGTTGTTTCTTCTCTTTTGTAGAATACGTATTCGTGATATAAATGAGGCACTGAAAGAATTAGGCAGGATGTGTATGGCTCATCTAAAAACGGATAAACCTCAGACCAAGTTAGGAATACTTAATATGGCTGTAGAAGTAATTATGACATTAGAACAACAAGTTAGGGGTATGTATTAATAAACTACATTTAAAAGAATTCGTACAATCATAATTACCGTTTTCACTTTACATTAATAGAATCGTGTGATGGCATAAGCAAGCAGTAAACCAATCAGTTAATGCGATATTGTAACTATTATATTCACCAAATAAATAAGGATGTTATAATTATCATCTTCTGAGTTTAATAAGTACTTTTCAAGAAACATAACGTGAGCTAGACGATTTTTTTCGTTATTTATGTTTTTTACTAATGTGGTATTGACTTTAAAATTCAATAAAGAATATCTCAACATTGAAGACGTGCTATGCCACTCTCGTACGGTCTCCTATTTCTACTCAACTTAGCATTAGAACTAATACAAACGCGCTTTCTTAAGTATTTGCCTTATAACTTGGCGGCATTTATCCTGCAGGTACTTCAAAATGCAACGAACTACTGCAATAACATATTCTTGTTACCTTTACATGTTATATGTAGGTGCTAGTTATTTATACAGTGTGTAAATAAGGTAAGGAATAATTAATATTCATATTTTGTTTATTATCGCTGTTTGGGAGAAAAGCTCGGACCGGTCAATTTTCTTTTTCAAAAGGAACCTCCTTATTTTTTTTGCTAGAAATAAAAAGTATATTTTTTTCTGAATTCAGAATATGTGGTATTTAAAATTAATAGTTTTAGAGTAATAAGCGACAATTGACATGTCAGAGTGCAGAAATATCGACCAAGAAAAGAGCGATAATGTTTTGGAAAAATTTCAACTCCGACTTTATCATTGCCAAGAAACAAATGGGTGGCAATTTGAGCATTTATTAATGTAAAACTTTTTAATCTTCCCAAGAATAAATTATTACAATTTGCTCTTTTGATTTTCAAGTTTAATTATTGTTGTCATTTTAATACCTATGATCCTCCGTATCTCTAAAACTACTAATTTTAAATACCACATATGCGGTATTGCTGAATTCAGAAAAAAAATTATTTTTTATTTCTGGCAAAAAAATAAGGAGGTTCCATTTGAAAAAGAAGTCGATGACGTCATAGGTCCCAGAGTAGTAAACCAAAGGAAAAAAATTGACATCCATAAAATCCGGAGGAAGAAAATAAAATTGACCTGTCTGAGCTTTTCTCCCAAACAGCGATAATAAACAAAATATGAATATTATTCCTTACTTTATTTACACACTGTATAATATCTCAAGTAATTAAATTGATTCTCCTCATATTCCATTATAGTACTAAGTTATAGCATTCTATATACAGAACTTTCACATTTTAAGATAAAAAAACGTATATTTTGTTGAAAACTTCAGTAACATATATGAGGTATGATCAAAAAATACTACCAATATTTCAATATGTTTAAAAACTTAAAGCAAAACCGTCAATCAGAATGACTTAACACAAAAAGCATCTTTATTTAAAAGCCGCCAAAATTACAGTTACCGATTTATTATTTGTAACATGTACAGGCTCGATTTGATAAAATCTAGTAAATGAGGTGAGTGCTAAGAAATGGTACAATTTATTTTATTTATTATGAGTCGGTAAAAAACAGTAACATCCATTATAGTTCGTGTGAGGTTCATAGAAGACATATTTAAATTATTTGTAACTTAAAATACTCTGAAAAAGTCAAAAAACACTTCTTTTAATATCTATTTTCATATGTTTTGTTTCTCTTTTTAGAGCGTAATTTAAATCCAAAGGCTGCGTGTCTTAAAAGGCGAGAAGAAGAAAAAGCGGAAGATGGACCTAAATTAGGACCAGCTCCACATCACATGCTGACAGCCCCGCATTACCCGACAATACCTGTAAGTTGAACCCAACATATTAGTAAAAGCAATACGTATTTTATATTTCGTTAATTACATTTTTATTATAATTAATGCTTGCATTCAGCAGACGCAACAGTTGCGCAACTGTTCAGTGATCATGTCCAGTAGACGTCCGCTCACTCTGAATATGTTCAGGAGCGGCCGCCATTTTTGTGAGCGGAAAAATTCTGTACGCATGCGCCCATTGATGCATTCCAAGACCAACCTTATACATAATTTTGAAGAAAGTTACTAGAAAAGTAAGATACAGCAAATTAAATGTATTGTGCAGAAATAAATGTATTATAATATTGAAGTTTACCCAGTATTCGGGGTTGGAAAAACCAGCCCTTACACTAAAAACTACGCCAAAACTTAATGCAGAAAAACAATTTAATTATTATTGTTTATTCAGTTTAATTTGTATAATTTTAACATTGGCAGCAATGAAAAGTACCAGATGACAGACGATCATATAAAGGTTGGCGGTCCTGTCCAGTAAACACTCAACTGTTGTGAAGTGAATACTTGGAGCGGGAACGGTTCCCGATCCGTCTGCTGAATGAAAGCAATGTTAGATACGAAAAATTCTGACATACTATATACGTCTTCGCTGCTTATAGCGATTTTTATTGGCTGAACTGAGTACGCGCTTAAGTTACAAACACATAGTAATTAAGACTTTATTTCGATAAGTTTTGGTATAGGTATTCAAGAGGATGTAACTAATTAAATTTGAAACTAGTCTGATAGCCATGACATGAATAGAATTGATTAAAATGTGTTGGTCATGCTACACATTCATTAGTGTGTCTATGCATGCATCTAATGAGGTCATCAACATCATATGTTATGTAAATTTTGCTATAATATGAAGTGTCACCAAGGGCAATATAAGGTAAATTTGATGGTGTCCTTCCAGTGACATCCCACACGTATTCAATAAAGAGATTTTGGTTCTGACAAGATATTGATTTCATTATTTTATTAGCATCGTTTTAGCAACTGACATGTGCACAGTGGCCAATAAATAAAAATGGCGCCAAATTAGAGACGTTGAAAAATTTCACCTATAATATAATTTACCAAATCCATTTGAGGACTGCCATAATGATAATATTCATACACCAAATTATAAATGGTTTTCATGTTATAGTATTAGTATAATATAAGAAGAATATATACTCAAATATTGATTAATTATAATTAGTTCTAATTGCTTTTTCCGAAATTGTTCCAGTCTGTAGTTCATACTTTCATCATGTCGATTGCTAAAACAATTGTATCATAGTCGGCATTATCTTGAATTATTATGAATTAACTGGATTTAGAAGCATACTAAGGCAGGCGGTCATATGACCTCTAATGAAGACTGGAGAAGGCCCGCTGCCACAGACAATAGCCCCCTATACCGTAACTCTTAACAGATGATAGGCATTTCCAAAGGAAATTGTCTAAACAAAAGCGAGGTTTCTGTGTTCCATTCTGCTGATACTGTATTCTGGACCACTGGAAATGGTTACCTCGATCCTCGGGAGTAATAAGTAGACACCAAATTAGGAGAAACCAAGAAGATAATTAAATACTACTCCGACGAATAAACAAGCCATTGAGCGTTCCATATACGGCAAACCATTGATCTGAATTTGCCCTAGTGCTGCAATAACGTTAATAATGGATATAATCGAGTATAAAATCCAGGAAAATAATCGCGAACAAATATGAGGAATCGAGGCCAGCAGTAATTGAGAACCTTCCGAAATGAAAAGAAATATTCGAGAAAGTAATAATTTGAATTGTGAATTAGTGGGCCATTTTCAAGTGCTCGTAGTAATAGACCGGCGCAATGCCAAAGTGTGCAACCAGTAGAATACGCTATTATTAGTCAAGTTCGTACTTACTTCACTTACATATGAAAATATTTTGTGTACTAAAAGTACGCCAAACAGATATTTTTGAGTCAAATTTTAATGTTTTCTTTGTGTTTCAGGGCCCACCCCCAAACTTGCCACACAATCCAGGGCAGCCGCAATAGCATTGCTAGTGAAAGAAGAAAAATTCCAAACGTGTACATAAGCATTATTCGTACAAACAGTTATTATTCTACCACCATAACTAAACAATATTATATTTTTTTAAAAGGAATTTTGTAGTGATAATAGTATTTTATTTTATTACTTTCTTTCTTAGATTTTTTTATAGTTTTATCAAATATGAAAAGAAAATCATTGATTTTTCATTGTATTAAATTTTTATAAGGACGTATCAAATATGGTTTAGATTTATACCTACATCATATTCGTATGAAGTATTATAATTACCTTAATAGAAATACAATAAAGTGTTGTTTTAAAGTGCCAAATTAAAAATACTCTCAAATTGAATTATATATATATTTATATACACATATTTATATCAATCACATGTATAAAATATTTACATACAGTTGATCTCCTTATAAATTGCCATTTTTGTCACTTTATATGTATTTTCCTTTTAATTATAATAATTAGGTAATTTACACCACATTATTTTTAAAACTTTGAGTTATATGATCAATTTATCATCACTGTGATAATCATTTAAGCATATTGCTTTTATAGGATAATTCCTGAAATCATTAAGATTTACTGATTTACTGACATTACTTATCTAAACCATATATGAACGCAATATAAGATTTACGATAAAATTGATTATAAAGAAATTTTTAACAAATGAAATCGTGGAATATGCAGATGAGAGTGCGCCAGTATTGTGAAATTTTTTAATCAGTTTTAAAAACAATCGTGAAATGGTAAAACTCCTGCTGTCAAATGATCTTGCCCAGATATTTTTTATTATTCACAAAACGGAGATGCAATGTCATTATGACAACAAGAACTGTATATATTTAAATATAAACGAAAATAATCCCCTCCAGTACATGATTCGATGCATCGTTCGTATAAAAGAAATAAAAATAAACTGTATAGTTTTCTTTAATATTATATAAATAGGGTAGCTCAATCTTTCGAATCATGTACTAGAGACACGAAGATAACTTCAAAATAAGTTTGAGTTTTTTAAAGTATAATTTTACAATCCGAAGACAATTGTTTTATTGCGTAATTAGTGTTCTATTTATATATAGAAGTGAACTGTTTGTTGTTTATTATTTAAACATTGACTTGTGTATTTTTTTTAAGCGACACACTTTGTCTCTCTACTTTTATTAAAGAAAATATATATAACAATTTTTTTCTTTAGTTTATTATATATTAAGTTATGATTATTATTTTATTTTAGTTCATACAATTTAAGTATAACTTTTTATTTTATAAGATATATTTTTTAGTGTAAGGAATGTAATAATAACATCATATTTAATTAAGCGTTGTTACTGTGTAATACAAATATATTTATTTAGTTTCAAGTAGTAAATTTTCAAAGCTTGTTTTATGTTGCTATGTTGAAGGAAGTGTTTAGTTTTCTCTTTGCAATTTTGGACATGATAATAATCTATACCAGAACGCGTATGTAACTAAAGAAGAAAAATAAATCATAATTTTATTGTTTACTATTTATCGTGGAGTGAATTGATCTTTTTCATATCAAATTCTTAAATTATTGATATGTATATTATGATTCATAATTAGTACATTTTGAAAATAAACAGAAATAATTGATCATGTCATTAGTTTCCAAACATTTTCTTTATTTTATGTAATACATTATATGTTCAAACATAAAGCGTTGTTGTATAAAATATATGAGAATGATATAATTTACAGATAATCAGTTTTTGGCAGGTGTCCAAATCTTTAAATGTTATATGTTTTTTTTTTTTTACATTAATCAAAATAACCACATCCAGATTTATTTTAGTTATTTTAGATATTATATTTCTCGAGAAATATTAACCACACATTATAATTCTATAAACTGCATCTGCGTGATGAATTAGTCCACTTCTCTACTATTTTGTGTCCCTCATTAGGTTCATGTGCGTCTTGGTGTCATCTAGAATCCCTCTTCACATCTCCGTCACTAACTTTCAACTTCTACGCTTATACTTATACCGCATGTGTCAAATATCATTAGGCATAGGGAATCAGTGTATACGTATGTATGTATGTACGATGTATAGATACCGCGCTGCCACGTATTACATACATACGTATACATCGTACATACATACGTACACACTGATTCCCTATGCCTAATGATATTTGACACAAACGGTTTATATTTCTGTTACATAATTAAGTGTGCAGGATTACCAGTTTGAATTCTCTCTTGTATGTCAATTCATTTTGATTTATGTCCAATGTATTGAATGTTGATCAGTTTTTACCAATTTTGATGTGCTTTGTTTTATTTTTATTTATTATAAGACCTCTTTTCTTCTGGGCATAATCTCAACTTGGTCTGTCTACATTATAGTTATCAACATCTTTGTCCTCAGTGTACCACTTATATTGACAATTTCTTAGTATACCTTCCATAACTATATTAAATAATAGAGAGTACACTTAATAGCACATTTCATAATAGCTTCAATTGCCTAAGTTCGGGTTAATTACAATTCATATTGTGTAAACTTTAATTTTGTCTTTTAAATGTACTAGTAGATCATTCATACAGAATGCAGTAAATAGTATGACGACATAAATTTCATATTATAAACGTAGTCTCTTTTATTATCCAGTCATAGGGGAAGAACATCTCTTTATCATCATTATATATAAAAGGCCAAAATACTAAACTAACCGATCAAAGAGAGTCCTAAGGAATTATAAATTCTACTATTTAAGACCTAAAAAAAAAACTAACATTCTCCCAAGGTGTTGTAATCTATTGTGTATACTTAATATTATAATATTCGGAATATATTCTCTCACTTTCATCTACATGAGTGTAAGTTAATAGCAACAAAATTGTTGAGAAACTCAGAAGCAGTTTTACCATTCATATGTTCAATTGCGTATCAATTTAAAGAAGAGATTACATATATATTTATTTTTCTTCTTGAATGTAACATACATACTTCTGGTAAATAATTTAACCATATAGCTCATTGCTTAAAAAGACCAGATCTTGATTAGTAGGATATACTATTTGTTTTTATACCACATAATTAAACTTTTCTTTATCATTGTTATGATGAATAAAAGATTGATTTAGTGGTTGCAAAAAAAAAAATAGTACTTCAAAACAAACATTTACTAATTACGTAAAGACAAAGCTTGACTTGTCACCTATTCACAATCTTTTATTAAACATTGCTCTCCAATATATCACATTTCTGTAAGCTTCTTTTATGTGTGTCAATTAATTGAATTTAAAATTGAAGGAAACCAACAATATTAACTAGTAACGTAAAGTGCAGCATTTTCACTTGCTGATTATATGAACTTTTTAATTGACAGATGTAGAACAATCTTAAAATATGTGAACAACTTTTTGGACTTACCCAAATAACATGGCGGCTTATCTACTTGCATTCTGTTTTTATCATAACCTACCTACTTTATTTCAATTTATTTAAGGGGGCGTTTGAATCATAGAAAACATAAGTAATTTCGTTACAACATTTTAGTCCTAAAGATGTCGCGCGCTGGATCAAAACTCATCATCTCAAATATACAAATAATTGAATTGGCAGAATTTGTTTGAAATAACAAATAGGTACATATACGATCACTATTAAATCATTTTAAATAAGTTAGATATTTATGATTATCTGTTAATTTCCTTAGATAACCAGTCACACTACAGTATTTTCGGATCTCGCGCCCTCTCTTAGGGAATCCTACAAGGTACAAAACACAAATATGGCCGTTCTTTAACAATTATTTAAAATATGTAAATAAACCAAACTAATACATCATTATTGCCAAAATTTCTGTTATATTTCTCTTCTACGAAACACGCGTCATAGGGTTAAGGGGTCCTTTAGATAAAATTGAAATAAAGAAATTTTAAAAAGAATTTGTGTAAACTAAACCCCTATACCTACCATACGTAGGAGGATATTATGACTTATTACATACAACAAAATAAACAATTAATTATTTTATAACCGACATGTGCATAATTATAAAATTATGTTGTATTCTATAAACAATAATTTTTCCTGAATATTTGAATTTAAAGTATTTCTAAGTCCATTACCGTTTGTTCATAATTTAATTTTCTTTCAAAATAGATAAGCATATAACTTTTCAAAAAAAAAATACTTCTAATGTTTCACAAGACGTTTTTTTTCTGAATTATAGTCCCCAGCCGAAATTGTAGTAATATATCAATTAACTTCTGTTGTTTTTCTCGTTCTTCTAGAAGCTTGGTTTTATTTCAAGGTATTGATTATCTAATATTAAAATTTGTGCAATTCGTTTTAGTAATTTGTTTTTCTAAATACGATTTTTTGTTTTTACCCAAGTCATCTAAACATTTTAGGAAATGAAACATTTTTTCTAGTAGTAACGAATTATTTGAAATTATTATTTTTCCACTTAACACTGATATTTTTATCTTTGCTGAATCGAAAGATTTTATTTTGAAATAATAGTGCTTAAGAAATGACATAAAATAGAAATTGCTTCATGATTTACAAATGTGAATCTCCTTAGATTCTTAAATAACAGCATTTATTTTGCTTATAGTTTATGTTCATTGACGTTTCATTTTGTTCTAGTTTATATACTCTAATTTATAGAACTATTAAAACTCTTTATATGTATATTTTCTTGTGGTCTACTTTTTTTTATATGTTGTTTGTTCCTGTAATTTTGAACACAACTCGTAACTTAATTACAATTAAGTATACTAAGGAAATTTAATTAAATACTTTTTATAAATTTAGTTACTATATTTTACTAATCAAGATGAATTGGAGCAAGTGGTCGAATTATGACAAAATTATCTCATGCTTTAATGAATTTTCTTGAAATATATTTTTTTGTATGTTTTACTACATTCCTTTATAAGCTTAACTTGTTCAATTAATTTAATAATTCTACGGTTTTATTAAAATTTATCCAGTATTAATAGCAAAACATGAACAATAGTTGAAACTACTATTGAACAACAAACAAAAATTGATATTTGTTATATAATTGACACTGAAAGATTGTATATTCTATTTTTTGTTTTCTTTATGTTTGTAAACATAGTATATTTCGCCATATCAAATGTATTTCTATTATTTATGGTTCCATTCCGTAGAGGCAGCCAATATTCGGCAGCGAACAAACCAAATTTAATTGTTTTTCGAAAAAAAAAGAAAAACTATTGTGAAAATTGGCAGCCCCATGATGTATGTCTTTTTTATTGTTATTTTTAGTAATTATATTTAGCAGCACTTTCGCTACTTAAATATTATTTTTATTGTATTCTCTTATATAATTTTCTTTTTTGTTCAAAACAAAAGTTTTCGATATTGGTGCAAAACAAAAAAATGACAACATTATGTCCCACAAGTAATAGAACTGTGCATTGTCTACGAATTTTGTAAATTGTTTGGACATTTTATAAGATATATTTTTGTAGTTACAGCATTGATGCACAGTTCTAAAGTTGAACTTGTGATTTTGTTTAAAAAAAACATAATGAGTGATTAGTGACTGTAAAGCTTACATTGAATTGTATAAACGTTTAAAGCGGATGTGTTTTTACGTATATATAAAAAGTATATATGAATAAACTATTGCGTGATGAAAATAATTTAGGTAATTCAGCTAGAATATGACTTGAACGATTATCAACTATATGTAATATACAGTACGTACATAATATACTATGTGCCATTTTTCCATAGCTTGTGTTTTATTTTTACCACAAACCTATCAAAGAGTAAGACTTGTTTTACACTTACCCGATTGTCGTTTAAACGATACCGTGTAGGCTGTCATCGGGGCGAACAGTGTATCAGAGTTGTCATACTTGCCCGAGAAATGTCGTGGTCGGGTAAACGACAACCGGCTGCCGTGCTACTGCTGTGGGAAGCCGGGCAGCCCCCACTGCAATGCACGACAGTCGGTGTCGGCGAAAGAAACCGATGAAGGCAGTGGGAGTAGGGCCAATGGCGGAATACACATCTAGCCGGCAGTTTCTATGATTGTCTTCTGGTATTGCTGTTATTCTTTTTGTGTTAAATCAGTTCAAAGTTTTTTATCATGGCCGAATTATTATATGGGATAAAACACAAGAATCTTATAAGGGCAGATTCCAAACAAGAAGTGCTTGGGTCGAGGTTTTTAAAGAGTTAAATGATGGTTTTGAAGTGGTGGTTACTGTCAACATCTGAATAGGCTGAATACATTCTTTAAAGGATGTGTTGTGGCGTTGTATGGAATCTATGATTCTTACATGTATATCATCAAGCTTGTATGCTCATCCTAAAATAGTTAAATAACTAGTCACCATCCTTTCATAAATTTTCGAAAAGTAAAAAGAATGCCCCAAATATGTCTTTTCTCATACTGATCGGATGAACTCAGTGCATCCTACTTTTTCTTCGCTTCTTCAAACGTCTGTACAGAACCATACACGCTATTAAGAAGACTCACCACGGTCCCTAATCTTCTAACATAAAACACAGCGATATCTTACATCTTACTAGTATTAGTACCTTAATAAAAAAATTATAATATCAATTTGTTTAGACCGGAAAGTTGTTAGAAGTGTGTTTTTTTAAAAAATATGTTTTTGTATTTTTTAATAACAGGATTTATATCGAACTAAAAACTTTCCATTGCGTATTAATTTTTATTAGAAATTTTACGCTACTTTTATTTGTTTTATTTACTTTGGTGACTTCAGAAAACATGAATAAACCAAAAAACAATTTTACCATTGAGAAGTGCTTCCCTCTGGCGCTACGGCCAAGCAGTTATCAACGTAGTACACTGTGGCAACAGTGTTATAGTTGGTGCCACAGTAATACTATATAGTGAAGTAAAATCGCTGTATAACAAAATGCGACCCCGACCATCTTGTTCAGAAAAATTTTTGCCATGCCAAATGGACATATACACCTTTTTTTAGAAGGGCAAAATTTTGTAAAATAACTTTCTGCCTGCGAGAGGCGTAATTAAAAAAATTTGTTTTGAAAAACATAAATCGCGTTATAAAATCAACGGTTTGAGTCAGGACTGTATTTTTTTTGTCGACTTGCTTAAAAAGTATAGCGCTTCTAATGATACACACCAAATTTTCAGAACATAAAGCCTTTTTGAGAAAATGACTCTCGAAGTTGCCCCTAACAAATACGTGCATTGTTAACTTGACTATGCGAGGGACTATGTTAATGATCGATAATTTATGTACATATATTTGGAGCCAAATGCAGGTTAAAATATAGAAAAGTTTTTAAAATAAAATCCAGCTACTTATGCCTCATGGTTTTCCAGATATAGAATTTTAAAAGACGTTAGTGAAATGTGCTTCGGCTGCGGCGCGGTTAACACTTCTCGGAGTTCAATTACATTGCACTCGCGAAATATGTGTACTATCATTGCCCAGTATGTTGCACTCGCGAAATATGTGTACTATCATTGCCCAGTATCCAAGTAGAAGCCTGCACGGAATGCATATTATTAAATATTAGGCTTCCCTGATGAAAACTACGAATTGTACGGATAATAATTGTAGTTATAAAAGAATATTTAATTACAGTTTCTTACTTGTAAATTGATTTAAAATCGGGAAAAATTTGCCATATCAGTATGATTTTCGTAATCACTTTTTGTAATATTTTGGATCAATTTATTATTAGATACAGGGCAATCATCATGACGATTACACACTAATATCAGAAATGATTTCTCGACTTCCAAATTTATAATAATCTTTTTGCTTATGATGAGAAATATATCATTGAAGACTTACCTACATTTTTATCTGAAATATATTTGCTGTAACAAGTTTTGTGGTATTGCGCATTATAAAGAAAAAGATCATTATAAATTTGCAATCCGTGAAATCATTTTCACCACATTTGTTAGCAGCGTCTAATCGTCGTGTTGATTGCCCTGTCGGTGTCGGTCGAAAATATTACAATAAATAATTACGAAAACCTAAATATAGCGTTTCAGATACTGTAAGTGAGTGCACTTCCAAAAAATCTACAACTTATTTTTTAGTATATGCTCTGTTATGGTGGTGACTCCCCCTGTGTTTGATAGTGTTTCACGTCTCATCCCATATTTTCGGAGAACATAGAAAATGCCATATGCTGGCTTATTTTACCTGTGAACCAAAAGAATGTGAGGCAAATTTGGTGCCTAAAATGCTGGAGTGTGGCCTATATAAGGACATTCAGTCTGCTTTTGACAGATTAATTTTAAATGCATACAGTTTGGTACGCAATATGAACAATAATCTAGCGGAACATTACAATTCCATTGTATGTAAGCATGTTGGTGGGAGAGTGAATTTTTCCATGAAAAATTCTTGTGCAACGCGTTGCCACGCAGCTGCTCCCTCTTTTAATTGTGCTGGAGACTATCATCGAGTGGTCCATAAGGCGCTTGTAGGACAAAGTCCAAGAGGTTCCAAAAATTTTTTTATTGAAACAATGAAAAAACGGAGGAAAAATGCGCGTAAGCTGTGTGGTATAAGGAGACGACTTTTCAAATCAAGATTTAGGGAAGTTGCTCTCTGTGATGAACATTATGGACCTAAAGCAGCGGCGCAAGTGAGAGAAGATCTTTCTCCAGACGTATATGAGTCCAAAATGATACAGTTCTTAACGGAGTTGTCTAAAACAGAGGAAGAAATTGTACAAATTGAGGAGAAAGCAAGAGGACAAGGAGGAAATCCATATTGGACACAGGAGCGGTCATTACGACTCACGGCATCCAATTTTGGCATGATATGCCGATAGCGGAGTAATTCTTCGAATGCTAAAAAAGTCCAACATTTGCTATATTCTTTCTTTTTAAAGGAAACAAGCATACGAAATATGGCAATGAACATGAATCCAAAGCTATTCAACGGTTTCAGTTGGAATATGGAGTTGAGGTTAAACCCTGTGGATTGTTCATTGATTCTAAAAATTTCGCACTTGGGGCAAGCCCAGATGGGTTGTTTGGTTATGATTCGATTGTAGAAATTAAATGTCCTTCAACAGCTGCAAAAATGACACCTGAAGCTGCAATAAATAGTAATATTATAAAATTTTCAACATTAGACGAAAATCATTCTCTACAATTAAAAAGGTCACATGTCTATTACTATCAGGTGCAAGGTCAATTGCACATTACAAAAAGAAGATATTGTTACTTCATTATTTATACCCCTTTGGGAAGCATAGAGGAGGTAATTGAACGGGATGATTATTTTTGGGAAAACGAAATGGAGCCCAAGCTACTAAGTTTCTACTATGATTCTATTCTTCCTGAGCTAATTAATCCTAGGCTAAATAGGTAATGTACATATGTAACTGAAACACATTTTTTGTATACTACAAACTCGATTTTATTTCTAAATTACTTGATTTGTCATAAATAAATTATAATTTTTGACCGTAAAACAACCATTGTTGTAATATGTTTATACTATGCATCACAAGTACCATTCACTTGTAAACAATCTGAAATTTAAAAAGAATTCAAAGTTCATCTAACCCGTCATTGTCTGGAAACTCGATATATATTTCGATATTTAAACTATTTTGATAAAACTATACTTTTTGTACATATAGGTTCCTAATAAATCTATTAAAAACCATGTTCATTATCGACTTTATTTCGAAAAACATGGATCCTGTTTTTATTCTTAGAGCCCGGTCGATTAGTTCTGCATGGACTTTTTAAGTAATATGTTCAGACGATGTTGCCAATACCACAGTATAGAGCTGTATAGACACAGTAGTTTCTCTCGCCGTCGGCACCTTTGATGTTTGTGTCCCAAAATAGTACTGCGCATTCACGCACGCACAACCAGAGGCGTAGTAAATTTTTCTATTCAGGAATAAAGCCAGTGACGCAGAACCAAATCGTTTATGAGATAATTATGTTAATCTATTTTTAAAATTATGAAAAAGCTATATCAATAATACAAAAAACGATGATAAAACACTGCTTTTTATTAAGTACATATTACACACGCATTTAAAATGTAATACATTATACGTACAACACAAAAAAAGGCTACTCTAACCTAAAGATTACTTAAATTTCTTGACACAATTCATCAATGGTGTTGTAAAATTGTTATTTTATTTGAATTGCCACTAACTTTGAAATTTCTATTGCAAAATTTCAAAGTATAAAAAATTCTTACACGAATAAATAGCTTTATCAAAAATTTAGTAGGAAAATTTTCGCAGGGATGTGTATATGATATCTCCTCCGACTTCTGTTTTAATTTAAAGCTAACATTTGGTTCGAAGGAAAATGAAGAAAAAAATTCACAGAAGGCTTTTTCCTAATGCGGTATTTATATATAGGTATACTGAAATTATGGTCGGGCGTTGCCAAATTAGTAAAGCTGTTTCACAAAGTTAGGACATGCCTTAAAATAAGTGTAAAATTTGAATTCATTGATTTCTTGTGTTTTAAACGTATAATTGTTGGAAAACTATGCTTTTCAAAACATTTGTGTCCCAAGTAACCTATAAAATAAGTGAAGGCATTTTGTTCAGTTATATTTTCCCATTGTCGGTAATCAATCTTCGAAAATTAAATTTTGCGTTGGTGGTGGTGAATTTGTCATGAAGTTTGAGTAATTATTCACAACTACAATACACAATATGCACATTTTAACAGTTGAGGACATTTTAATGCGCCTGGGGATCTTACCGGATTGGTTCTTTCGGAAACCTGAAAAAGCTTAATTTAGAATTGTTCGAGCTATTCTTGCACCGAGGTGCACAACAATAATGGGGCATTTTTGTTCCAAGTATTCGCGAAACGAAACACTACAATTATTGATAAAACGTTATGCTGTGTGCACACTAATTATAAAAAACAATTTGTTTGTCAAAAATGTTTGAAGTACGTCAGCATCCATTAAATTATATGGAAATGTTTCAAGAAAATGCACAATAATCAAACAAAAATTTTTGACACACATTTTAAACACAAATTCTAAATTAATAATGTGTTAATAAATTTATTTGACGTTAATTATAAATGCCAAAAGAATGTATAATTTAGTTTTACAAATGCCTTGTTTAATCTGTGTACAACTACCCATTAATTTGTAAAATTAGTGTTCATAATAAATTGTTTGTCAAACATTTTGTATAATTGGTGTACAGCATAACTTATATTAACGGCCATTCACAAATCGCATGCCCAGCAGTCGCATCAAATAATCCCGCCGACTTAACAGCTGATGGCTGACTACTGCGCATTCAGAAATTTTCACGCACGCGTCGGTTCAAGGTCGTCGGTAGGAGGACAATTATTTCCCTCGAGAGAAACTACTGTTTTGTATTACATAGCTATATACTGTGCCAATACTGTTTCGTGGTGTTGGAACTACTGCACGGACGGATGCGCTTCTATCTCGGTTCAACCACGTCCCGGCATTTAGTATGACAAAGATGGTTCAATGTAAACATCTGTCGCATGAAAATCTGACAAATGATTGTACGCGGGGGTTAGGCAGAAGCGTAAGGGGATGGATTGTTTACGTTTGACTCGATCAGCTGATGGTGAATGCTCTTAACACATTGCCATCCATTAGTCAACTATTCAACACGAACGTGTACTGAATGAGGATCTAAATAAAAATGAAGTCTGAACGAGTGTCGGCACGGCTAGATGTCGGTTACCTGACAACCGGGTAAGTGTGAAACAAGCCTAACATGCGGCATTCGGCTGTTGTCAGTGCCTTTTTGGGCGGACATGGCATTCATCTTTATTGACGTGTATATACAGCATGTGTCAATTTTCATTAGCCATAGGCGACTAATTCATGCAATATGTGACAACATGGCACTCCTACCTTCCTTTCCAATGCGAGCGCGACCGATACAAGCTCAAGTTATAGCAGTAACTCTTGGACCATTGACTTGGGTGTTTGTAATGCGTTCAGAAATAATATTTACGCGTTGCAAGGATTTGTTTTTCTTTTTCCTTTCAGTAAATGCAGAGAATTATTAAGCTGCGTTCACGCTGCATGACACACACAAAAGCGTAATTCTAATAAAATTCAAAATAAGGTAAATAAAAAAGGATTCTGAAAATAATAATAAACTAGTAGATCAGGAGATCGCGGCGGCCATTTGATGTTTTCCGTTCCAGTAATAAGACGGCTTTTATAACAGACTAGATCGCAGCTAAAGATTGAATGTAAAATCTGGTGGGAAGATCGGAGAAAATCGTTGTAATGTCGATTGTTACCGGGATTGGTGACGGAGAGTAGGGGTGACACACGTTGCCACATATTATTTGTATACGTATAAATCGCACGTAAACATTGAATCCCTATACCTAATGAAAATTGACACATACGGTATAGTAAGTTGCCGTCTAATGTGTTATATTCTCGTGTTGTTTTGAATTAGTATTGTAGGAATTGGAATAACACGATTTGTTTCAAAAAAACAATTTATTTCCTATTATATATGACACATTTTAGGCTTGTCTCCGAGTTTTGGAATTATGGGAAGTATGAAGTTTTGAAATCTATTTTTACTTATTGGCCATAATGCAGGCGTAGTGACGTAAAGTCCGGTCCCCGATTGAGGTTCAGACACGTTGAATGAAACAGTGACTAGTGTATGTGATGTGCTTATTGTAACATACGACTTATATTTTTAGAAATACTCATTTTAACTCACATACTGTCAACCATGGGCGTAGCCAAGGGGAAGGGGCAGAGAGGGGCACTTGCCCGTCCCCTGCCCAAGACCTTGTCCCAGATCCCCCCCCCTCCCCTGACCGACAACCTGGCTACGCCCTTGCTCACAACTCTATGTTTTCTCTACTTAATAATAATTAATACCACTTATATAATTGGATCCCCTCCTAAATACTACCTATGGTTCTACTTATTTCTTAACCTGTATCTTCAGGATTGATGTAGTCCCATGCAATTGTGTTCATATGGTCGATGTTGCCAAAAAACCTTATCTTCATGTTAACTTGTAATTCAAACAGCTGAATTTCTATATTTACTGACCTTATAACATGATGCATGGCCTTTCCTTCGTATCTATTTGTACTACGTCGTATAAAGGTGCAGTAGCGTGTGTCTTCTTGTACTATTGTACAAGCATAATAAAAGAAATTTCTGTAGGATGTGACGTTCATTTTTATTCTATTAGTCTTCAAAAGATAAGACGCATGATTCAAATGTCAATAGTAAAGCAAATAATAAACTAATGGAAGGCGTGTAAAAACGTAATTAGAATAAGTCACAAATATAGAATATTGTATTGTATTTATCAATATATTATTGAAAAAAACGACACGCATGCGTCAGATTTAACAGACACCATTCACGCGGCATAGACAATGTTTTTGAATACCTCTAAATCTACTTAAGTATAAAATTGCATAATGCAAGGAAAAAAAGTCCTTTGTTAATGTTTAATGTCGCTTTAATACTTGCATAGTACAGACTTTTCACGTAAAACTCTGATCTATGATGATAATATATTGTTTGTATTCCTAGCGCCTAGCACGCAACTTAACCATGCAAATTTTTATAGTTTTTGGCTTATGCGCTTTGTCTGCACATCAATAAATTATAAATCAAATAAGTTATCAATCTAGTACTAAAACTATGGTGCATACCCCAATATTTCAAATATTATGAAGGAGAGATAGACAATCTTACTGAATCTCTCGTTATCACTTTAGCATTGAAATATTCTTGTGTTTTTCATGGAAATTGTCATGAATTGAACTGTTGACATATGTAAAATTTTTATTTACTATGAATTATATCGATGTGAACAATTAATGACGAGTCGCCCACAACATTTAATGGAAGAAGGTAGCCACTAAGCAAAAAATTAAAATGTTTGTTGTGTGTTTTTAGTACCCGGCGATCATATAAATAAAGTACCACACCCAACAGCTTAAATGATATATATTCAATTTTTATAACGCGAGCATAGATAGAATATCAGTGTTATTTAACATTCACTAAAAGGCTGAAGCAGCTGAAAGTTTAAATAAAAGACGATTTGATTTTGCAGATCGGGGTGAAGGCTTATCTCTACCTATTTATATAGTCTTTGTTCACAACACTAAAAATAAACATAGAAATTACTAATTATTAGAATTATTTCATAAAAACCACTATTCCCCATCTCGCAAAATATTCCAAGTGTAAAGTTGCAGAGCCCTTTACTTGCAGTTCCACAAATTGCAACATTTCCAATATTACTAGGAAGTTTATTAAAAACATTACATTAAAAGTATAGTGACGACATCTAGAATATACTGGATGGATGTTTTTGAAATACAGAATATCAGTTTGCCGGGAACGGTATGCATATGCTATGTTGAATGCATTGAGAAAGAATAGCTAAGGAGACGACGTCACGTGATCAAACCGGGTACAGGTCCGCCATATTGATACTACACTTACGTCAAACTAGTAGTGTTAGTAAAAAGTGGGGCGTTTGTTAAGTGCAATGTGTATTAGTTATATAAAGAGTTAAATATTAAAAGATATTATGGTTTCTTGTGCTCTACGTAGCTGCAACAGCACAGATGGCGTTAATAAGAATTCGTCTGGAATAACATTTCATAGGTTAATGTAGGCCTGACAGGTGTGGGATGACAGATTACAATTTTGAGTAGTCCGGACTAGGTAAGGCAGCCATATTGGCCGCCATTTACGTTTTACAATTTCTGGCCATGCTTAATTTCAAATAATTGTCAAATTTGACATTAGAATCATTGCTTGCATTCAGCAGATACAGCAGTTGCGCAACTGTCCAGTAGACGTCCGCTCACTCTGAACATGTTGAGGCCATTTTTGCGAGCGGAGAAATTCTACGCACACATAATATTGACGAAAGTTACTAGAAAAGTAAAATAAGCAAATTAAAGGTATAGTGCAGAAATTAATGTGTTATAATATTGGAGTTGACCGAGTACGTATTTTAATCTGGATTGTAAAAACAGGCCCTTACACTAAAAACTAGGCTGAAACTTAATGCAGAAAAACAATTTATGATTATTATATATTCGGTTTAATCTGTATAATTCAAACATATGGCAGCAGTGAAAAGCACCAAATGGAAGGTGATCACATAAAGGTGAACGCTCCTGTCCAGCGAACACTCAACTGGTGTGAAGTTAACAGTTGGAGCGGGAACGGTTCCCGATCCGTCTGCTGAATGCAAGCATTCACAATGACTTTGAAAACTTGTCATGAACTATTCAACTTTTACAAGATATGAATTATGAATGCCATTTCATCATATTGGCAATCTTATACTTGTATGTAAGCATGTTTCATATGATTATCAAATGATTTATATTTTGTAATTTAAATATTTAGGCACGACTCTGGCGGTAAAACATATGAAGGAAGACGTGTCCAAATTGCCGATTTAATAACATGGAAATTTCTAAATCGCACTGCGCAAGTCAATTACAGACATCTTTACTATATTCAATATTTGGACAACTGACGGTATTAAATATATGTTTCACTGATGTAAATTAAATGTTAAATTAATTTTGTGAGCGTAGAATTTTATCGCTCGCAAAAATGGCGACCGCTCTACAACATGTTCAGAGTGAGCGTACATCATCTGAATCCGATCATTGAACAGTTGCGCAACTGTTGTGTCTGCTGAATGCGACCATTGTTTTTTTTTATTGATAATATGAAATACGATTCCGTACTGAAATCGAGGCATGGTACAAGAAATTCTTCTGCTCATAACATAAGTGCTTTTCAGTGATATTAAATTGCATATACTAATCATCATGGTTGATGTAATTTACAGATTATAAACTTATTAGTAGACATCACTCAGCCCATTATACATGAGCTTACCTGTTCCTCCTCTTATGAAATGGGAAAACTGGGAAGAGGATTATTCGTCAGTATTACAGTAACCAGAATTTGGCATTTTTCAACTCATTTTCATGACTGGAGCCTTGTCCATGGAATTTAAATTAATAATTTTACTCAATACCTATGATCATGTTCAACTTCCAAAACACAACTAAAAGAGTATTTAAAAATTTATTTCAAATTAGAATTCAAGTATTGTATATACAATTGAGGAACTTGCTCTATATTAGGAGCATGCATTTTAGAATATGTTAGGTATTGCCTACTCAAGATAACAATTCGTTGTATTGAAGCCTTTGTTATATCTACACTTATATCATTGTATCCTGGTATACTTACAACTCCTTTATCTCCACTTTGTATAGACTTAATGATCTTATCTGATATATCTTTCACTATTTTGTTAAGCTCATATAAGAAATTTGTAGAACTCAATGGTGCCTGAAATTATTTATCTGGTTAAATGAATTCATATGATTAAATAAGAAATTTACATTTTGTGTAGACATATTGGGTGGGGGTGCCTTTTTTCCTAATAATGCTCGAGACATTTCTTCAAGTTCCAAGCTATGATCTGGAAATGTTACAAACAATGGTGAATCCCATCTGTTCTTATTATCAGGTTCCTCATATCTCATTAAAAGAGCAGCAAATATTGACCTATCATATTTCTCCACCTCTTCTTTTCTATTAACATTGTAATTCCAAGCTTCCTCATAATTAATTTGTGTTAGTAATGTACACTGTGTACTGTGATTGGCTTTACTACCACAATATAACTCATACCGATAACCTTTGATATAATTTAAACCATCTAATATAACAATATTATCTCGTTTTAATAATCTTAATACTTCAGATTTTAAAATACTTCTTACATGCTTTTCCTTCGAAGAATCTAGTAACAGAATGGTACTGCAATCACAGACAATATTCTAAACTATCACACCTACCTATATACAATAAATTCTTATCAAATCCTGCTTTAACAGTGTGTTCATATTCACTAATAACATGTACTTCGCTATTTAAATTTTGGAAATATTCTTTTAATTCATTTGCGCGTGTAGTCTTTCCACTAGATGGGACACCAGTAATTATAATTAACGGCATTTTTGCATTCACCAGATTAATGTATGTATTATTTTACATGTTTCATCTATAAATATACCATATTCAGAAATAAATTGACACCATACTAATATTCCAAATAAAGTATTTAAACCTTTTATTATCAATATTTATCCATATAATTAAAATTTTCACTTACTTATAGCTTCTATATGTTATTACAAGGATCACAGTCAGCCAACCAAAAACAAATAACACGTTTCAGCTGTGGCACAGTATAGTAACTATACAGTACCGCGACTCTACCGCGGTCCCTTTGATGTTCCTGTTCGAGTTTTATTTTTTTAGGACGACTGCGCAGTGAACTACGCGCAAAGGGGAAGTGAATATACAAGGGTCGGCGAAAAAGTTATAAATATACAATCATAATAAAATAATAAATAATTCGATTAGTTATATGAATAATAAATATTAGATATTCTGAACACTATATTAGATAACAAAAAATATATATGGTAGCTAGTTTTTAATATTTCACATTCTAAAAATTACATAACACTCCTATAAAAATATAAAATAATACAATTATACTACTTTTAGTGATTCTATTGATAAAATTGGTTAACTGTAAGCGGGGTCATTAAACAATGATTTAAAAAATCTGTGCCATACAAATATAATGTGAAAGACATCAACGATGTTTTCTGTTGTGTTGTCTAGAATTTTCAAATCAACCATCATTCCAAGTGGAAAATCAACAAAATTCAAGAGAATAATGTGTGTGTGTAATGTGTTTACTGAAAATGTAGTTATTTATTGTATGTTTTAAAGTTTGCTTTACTTATTACCACTTTGTAAGGTGGCAAATAAACAAATGCTCTATCTCACTTTCAAGTTCCTTTTTTTAAGCAAGAAACATAAGCACAGGAAAAAATCTATCATAATAAACGAATATTATTTTATTAGTTCATGGGTTAATGTACACATATTCAAGGTTACAGGTAATAAAACACGATATTAGTAGAAATAATTATTTATTGATAATAATATAATTTAATAATTAAAAACATGAACATAATAACAACAGCATGATTGGCAATATTTGTTGAACGACTATTAAAAACATCATGGAACCCAACAATTTCATCAATGCTGACATTATAAAACAAATGTGATTTCAAAGACAGTTCATCTATGCAAAAGATACATTCTCGATTCTTTTCATCTAACGTATTCACTTTCAATTTTATAGCTGAAAATAAGAATTCATTAAATCCGCTGCTTATTTCCCAATTATGCGTAATAGACCTTAGAGTTGATACTGATGGTAGTCAAATTATATTTGATAGATATTTATAGGCATTGGAACTATGTAAATATAATGTTAAAGCAAACTGTTTTAATTCATTGGTGTATCGAATACCTCTGGAAGACTTTCCAGCCACATAAATTTGAAATTCAAGAAAATTAGCAAACTCACCATTAAAATACTTACCTAAGTTCTTCTTAATATCCATACTTACATCTTCCTGTTCCTTTAATATTTTTTCATATCTTCCTTGTGCTTTCGATAAGGTTCTGATCTGTTTCCTTAATGCCTCCTTCGTTGGTGATGCAGCTGATAAAGCTTGTGAAGTTTATGTTGCTGCATCTTAAAGTAAATAATGTTATGTACAGCTTAACACACAAATAGATATATATATATATACATACACACATACATACATAAAATACCTTTCATACTCTTTCTTGATTTAGCATCTTTTACTGAACTTGAAGAAAATCACTTATTGAAATGTATCAGTAAGTGTTTTTAACAAAATTCAATAAATGCCACTAAATCACGGTAATGCTAATATAATAACTTAGTATGTGTAATTGGGATATATATCTCAGTGATATGTTAATTACATTTCAGGCTTGCGACAATATTTAGTGTTTAATTCTAACCTTTTCACAATATTTACTGTGGAACTGCATATCCCAATGACACATTCACACTATATTGTGTAAATTCATATGTACTACATCTTTGTACTAATTAAATATGATGAAGTGTTAAATTTAATAGAAAATGATACCTGTAAAAATTTCATCTTGAGACACATCAAAACTTGTGGAAGGTACTTTACCAATACAAACGACACTGGACATATCTCCTTGATTGTCTAGAGAAGGCTCGCAAAAAGACAGACAGACTCTCCTGATGTCTTGCAGTACTTCTTATTTCTTGAATTTTATATTCTGAAATAGTATTTCAATACGTACACACTTAATATCAATTAAAATATATTAACATACGATGTTTGAATAATGTTGGTATGACACCCTTCCTTAGTGTATTCTTCCAAGTAGTGTAGAAACAATAATCTTCAAAATGCTTATTACATAATCTCAAATAATCATGACATTTTTTCGATGAGAAATTTCCATATTTGTGGTTTTCATTAAAACCAACCCTATTCATCCATTCAAAACATCTAAAAAATACATTACATAACTAAAATAAATTATAAAATATACCTATTTAGTATTATTACTGAGATTCATCAAGTGAAAATCGAAAAAAGGATATTCCTGGATCACCTATAATACTTCCACACCCATTAGCAACACATTTCTTAACCATATTATAAATGATTACAGAATGTAAACCTAGATAAATTCTAAATAAAGTACCTAAACACTTAAAAAACAGTAATAGAATCAATTAATTATTAAAAAATGCTATTTATATAACATGTACACAAATCAAAAAGTAAAACAAACAGAATGTAATAAAATCACTTCTTTTTAAATATATTTCAAATTTAGGGTTATATAAATATAAACAAACACTCGTTACCGAACCAGGTATACTGTGCTACAGAGTGGTGAACTATGCGCATGTATTTTATGGAGGGGATCGAAACGGGATTTTTAAGGGAGACGTTTTACTGTATTGGTACTATACTGTGGCTGTGGTTTCTGGTTTTAGGCTCTGTTTTGAGTTGGCTAAATAAATATGAAATGTTATACTCCACGAACGGCTAAACAACCGAAATATCCAAGGTTGCCATATATTGTTATATGTATGAAGAAAGAATAGAACAGGAGAGATAATAAAGTGGTGGGGGAATAGGTATTATTTAGACGGAAGTTACTACTTTAAAGCAGGTCAGTTATGGCAATATTGACCAATAATAATTTACATATAAAGTATTTTGAATAACTTGTCATATATCTGACATGTTTGATTATGTGTTCAGTGGCGTAACATACATATTCCGAACATATTCTAGGGAAGTTTTTTTTTATTTTTTCTTTAATACAGTTAGAATAAAGCATAAAAACTCTCCCGCAAATACCATTACCAAATCAAAGCTTAGAAGGCAGGGGGGGAAATGTTAAATTGAGATTGCGTAGACATCGTTTTACTTCTGCCTGCAGTTGGTAGGTGGCGCATGTGTTGACGAAATTTTAGGATCACATGTGATACTTCAGGGCTTAGCTGCTTGTATGCTGTTGAGTGTGTTTGGTAACTATGGCAACTACATGTGGTATAGTTTTCAAATATTTCTGTTGACAGTTTTTAATTAATATTTATGTATATATGCTAATTATTAATCAGAGTTATAAAATATTAACTTATTTCTTAAAATTGCATGTACGTAAGTATTTATTCTGCATAATTCAAGTAATTTATTTATTTATTAGCACTTTTTTCTAGACTTCCTAGTAATTATGCCGACAAGAAAATGTTATGTGTCAAATTGTGACCATAATGTAAAAGTTTTCCACATCCAACATCAATTCGTTTTCTTGAGTGGTAGGAAGCTACATGAGATCCTAATTTATTCAATGACATAAGAGAAGATCGACGATTTCCATTTAAGGAATAAATAAGTTCAAATGTAAGAATAATTTAGAATGCTTTCTCCTTAATATTTTGAAATAGAAATAAATTTTCATATAAAAATAAAGCGTTACTAAACAGATATGTTTCTAATTTATTACTAAGTTATTATAGCAATAAGTGTAGTTTATTTTTCTTTAAAATACATTTACTATTTTACTTCCGAACATTTAAAGTGAAGAATAAAAATTATTAAGGTAAATACAAAAATGGAATAGAAATATATAATATTTAAATTTCCCGGTTCATCGGTTTGATCCATTTTAGTACTGCCTGCAGTTGGCAGGCGGCGCTAAACATTGTCTAAACTTTTTACTATTAAGTTATACTATCTTCTAGTATAGTGATCTGTGTTAGAAGGTTCCTGTACATTACATGTGCGGAGCTATCTGCAGCACACATTGCCCGAAAAGAAAATGAATTAATTTCTTCATTGATGACATTAACAAAAACGGACATTTTTCGCGTGTGTTAGCAAGAACAGTTTCGTCTACGCGTATCTATTCCCTTCAATTCATTCTCCTTGTGGGTGATAAGTACCTATGTGCTGGATAACTTGTGTAGGTATGTATTCTTCTATTTTGCGGCAAATGAAACTTGAATGAATCTCTGCTGGAGAAATTATTCTTTTCAATAAGTCAATAAGTATACTTATATTATAACTGCCCGTAGTAAATATTTGGTCATCAATGACTAAATTAATTCATATTGGGAGCAATGTGTGCTAAATAGCTCCGTATATGTATTCTTGCCTAGACATTTCAAATAATTTTGCACATCAATTTTTAGAAAATAAAAAAATAACAATGCCGTAATACATTATATAGGACGACCCTAAATTCATTTCTCCTATATAAGTAGGCAATTTCTTCAAATAAGTAGCTATAAAAACACAATTTTGGCATATCAAATTCAGTATAATTGGAGTAATGCTAATGAAATACAAAATACAGTCAATTTTTTCTTTTATAATTATTACATATTAAAATACCAATAATAACATTCATACATTATGTATTCTTGTTGCACGTAGGATCTACCCTAGATTTGTTATTTTTGCATTTAACTAAATATGCTTGTGCAACTGTTGCTAAATGCATGGCACCAACGGTTAAAAGATAATTAAACAGCATGTAAATGATCTTCAGGGGCCAACTCAACACTTCGAATATTTTATAGATCCACGTCGATGTTTCAAAATAAGTATACAACACACTGTAATATAAAAAAATATGAACTCATGTAATTAATTGTATATATTGATTATAGTGCAACGTCAATGTTAATAGTTGATCTGACTTTCTATATGTAGTAAAACGAGGCCTATGTGATGATCAAAATTTTCGATCTCGAGATTTTTGCACATATTAAATCATATTTTACTAATACATATCTCGTAAGTGCTCGTAAACAAATTTCTGAGGAAAACAAAAATATATAAGTACCTACCTACGTAGGTACCTACTCAAAACTGAAATTTGAAGTTTTCTGTAAAAAGTATTTTAGGAACATCCTTTCAAAAGTAGTTTCTTTCCTCGTATGGAGAAACAATTTTTTGGGAATATATCGAAAGTCATGCTTGTTTGCTATTGTTCATATTATTTATCTGACAATGCACGTCATCGTTCATCAATTTTTAAGACGTTGCCAAGTCGTTTGCCAAAACATTTTGATTTCAATAGCTAGCACGTTATTTCGAAATTTTCCCGCCATTCGTGACGTAATTATGCCGTGTATTGTCAGATACAAAATCTAAACTATAGACAGTTGTATTGAGAGTATAAAAGTATTTAAAGCTTGATTTTGAACAATTTCTTGATAAAAAAAATTCAAAAATCGGACCGAAAATAGTAGCAGTTTTTTGCAAATATTTCGTAAATTATGCATTCTACACAGATTTGTTAAAAGTATAAGGAAAGTAGAACTGAATTTGGAATAATTTTTGTATAAAAAGTAACACCTTCACTCCCAAGGCTATTAAGAGGATAAAAGTATTAAAAACTCAATTTAGAACAACTTTTGTTCAACAGATTCAGAACGCACATCGTATAAGAAAGTCATTCGATGCCCACCAGTGGCGACCCGTGATTTTTTGGGACGGGAGGGCACCGGGGGGGGGGGGTCTGAGTGGTTAATATCAAAAATTAAGTACAGACAAAAAAATAAACTCAATATCTTATTTAATTAACTTGTTTGAAAATAAATTCATTCGCCGTTCCTTACGATCAGCGAAATGATTAATAACTAATTCATTGAAGTTTGGTGTTGATGTCAGTTGTTAAATTATTTTAATAGAAACATTGCAGTAATGTTAGAGCAAATGAAGCAGTAATGTTAGAGCAGGTGAAGCAGTTCCAAATTCTGATCTATTATACAAAACTACCAAGTCATGCTTAAAAGCAATTGATTCCAAATTAAAAGTCTTCACGGCCAATTGGAATTCAGTTTCCGGGAAAGAATTTTGATATATTGGAAATAAGTGTGGTTGAAAAAGAAGAGCTATAGATAGATGATCTCTAGAGAGCGGAATCGAGCGAGCTAAACTACCACGGAGCCACAACCGTGAAGAGAAATAATGTAAACAACTGCGTGTTGTTTACATTATATCTGAATAGCACTAATTCATAGGGCGAACTGCAACATCTGTTTACGCCCGAGAATCAGAGAAAAAACTGCCATAAAATAAGGAATTTTATGAATAAAATCCTTTCTTCATCGGCGTAGGTACAAGGGTGACGAGTTTTTAAAATTTATTATATTTACCTTATATTTCGCAATATAATATGTATGTTTCAATAACATACGCGTACATTTTTAGTTATCATTTATTTAGATCTAGAACGTTGTTTATGTTACTTTTTCTGAGATAAAAATTAATTGTCAGTGATTCCGAAATTTATTGCAAAGTCTGTAAACTATCGTCACTTAGCTTTGCTAAAACATACACAGAAATAGTTTTCATGCAGAGAATTTCGATAGTTTACAAAATTTCGTTACATGTTTAAATGACGATGCTCGAAGTATTTCTGAGTGCAAGGAACTAACACAAATCCCAAATTTAAACAATCAGTTGTTATTCCTTCAGGAACACTTTGGAAATTTGCCTAAACTAATGACATATTTTGAAAATCGAATGTCAAATTAAAAAATGAGGTGTGGCCACCACACGACTTTCTTATACGTATGAACGTTTCAAACTATACTATATTTTTTTTACACAAAAATTATTCAAAATCCTATTCTAAGTACTTCTGTTCTCTTAATAAATCGCTATAGAATGCATACTTAGCAAGATATTCGAAAAAAGGACTACTCCCTAAGAGTAAAAGTGTTACTTCCGGTCCGAATTTTGAAATTTCATATATTCAAAAAATATTGCAAATCTAGCACTAAATACTTTTGTATTCTTGATAAATACATATAGAATGCATAATTTACGACATATTCGCAAAAAATCGCTATTCGATAAGAGTAAAAGTGGTAATTCCGGTCTGAATTTTGAAATTGTTTTTATGCAAAAGATATTGAAAATTACGTTTTAAATACTTTTATACCCGTAACGTACCTGTCTAAAAAGCATGACATGCGAAATATTCGCAAAAAACTGATTTTCGATAGGAGTAAAAGACCTACTTCCGGTAGCAGCTTCGAAAAACTTTTTAAATAAAATTGTTCTCAATTTTAATTTCAAGTACATATGAATTCTTTATAAATTTGTTTAAATTTAGTAGTTGACGAAATATTGGCAAAATTTAATTTTTTCACTGAAGTAAACTGCTACTTCCGGTCTACCGATTTTACTGAAAAACTACTCAGATCTCAAGAGGGAGATTAGACACGTAAATACAAAATTTGGATTTGATATCTACAGCGGTTATCGTGGTCACATACAAAGATTATAAACCTACAAAGGATTGCTCAATCAGCTTCGGACGTGATCGGTCATACTCGGCAGTGACGTAGTCACCGGACCTACGAAATAGTTGAAATATAATGTCTTACGCTTTTCACAGATTTCATAGCATTGCAATATTTAAAATAAATAGTAGATTATTAAAATAATTAATCAGTATTTTCAGTAAATCTTGGGTACTGGTAAAAAAATGGATAAAATAAAAACTAAATTTTTATTTAAATTTTAACTAAACTTAAGAGACAATTTTTTTAAATTTCTTTGCGGTCTTTCTTTCAGAAGCCACAATTTTTCTTTTTCTGTTTTTGATTTTTTTTTCTTCTTGCTTAATATTTTCATAATTTATTTTAATAATTGTTCTAAGTTTTATAAAATTTTGAACTAAATCTAAAGGGATGTTTTCCTTCTGATAAATAAAGTTACTCAGCTGTTTGGTAACCGAGTGTTTTTTCTCAAGTTGAGGTCCATGGTACTTGAGAAAATATTTATTCATTTTTTTTACTTTTTGGAGCCATGACCTCTTAGGTTTAATTAAGCCTCCATACGATAAGTGTTCAACCCATGAGGGTAAATTATACTGATGTTCCGTGAGTAATAATTGGTGTGTATAATCGCCCAGATCAGGATATTTATCTTTGAATTTCTTTGCGATATATCCAGCAATATACTCTAGAGCATCGTTGGCAGTCTCTAAATTACTTGAATCGTTGGAAGAAGTTGAAGAAGAAGAGGATATAGATAAGTTAATTTCGACTAAATTATTATCTGAAGGATTTAATGCTATCTCAGCTTGTTCAAAGACTTTTGCTGATAAATATTCCTGAGGCTCCGCCTCTTCAGTATTCACATGGCTACTAAGAATGCCAGGGTTCTTCCCTAAAATAATCATACGAATTCTGTACAGTGCATTTAACGGCGATGGATGATCATCTGCTCCTCCTCTACTTCTTAGTTGGAAAAAAAAGTTTTCTAAACAGTCCTGGTTTAGTCTGTGTGTGCATATATAGGCAGCATTAAATTCTTCTTTCATTGAATTAAAAAGACCTTTTAATGATTTTGTAGATATAATTATTCCTTTTTGAAATGTCTGTATACTTGTTTTACCAATGGGTTTCATATTTTCTATTAAATCGATAATTTTGTCCAAATGTGCTACCTGACTTTCTAAATTGATTCCAAAAGCATTTTTGGACGCTAATTTATTACGAGGTGCGTAACTATTAAATATGTCAAACCATTGGTTTATATCGCTAATGAAAGTAGCTACATTTACAGCAAGAAGAGGATCATTACCTGGTTTATAACGAGCAAGAGCTTTTGCAGTCGTTTCTGATAACAATTCCGCAGCCAAACGAACATTCTGTCTTTGAGGTCCATTGCATTCCAAGTGTTTTTTTGAAATTTTGTAACAGACATTGAGTTCTGTGTCTGTCACTTTCAATAGTTCCTCCAATGGATTCTTATTTATCAAACTTCCATCTTTTAATTGAAAGCCGGTATCCAGTAACCAATTTCTAATTAATTTCAGGAGATGTGGAATATCTGCAAAGACAAATATATCTCTGTTGGTAGCGGGATGTTTGAAAGATGTGTTGTTAATGTCTATTCCTAAGTCTTTCCATAAACCAACATTTGTACTGCCGCAGTCACTAACTATTGCTACCACTTTAAAACCCTTTTCAGACAATTTGTCTATAATAGAGAATAAAATATTCGAAGTCATTCTCTGATCAAAATCAAGAAAAATAGGCTGTTTCCAATTTGAAAACAAGCCCCGTGCCATAATACACTGCATATAATTATGTGGACCCAAAATTCTATCATTTCCAACGTCATATTCTACGATATTTTGTACTTTTACTTCATCAAAACATAACACTACTGTTTTTTCAAAATCATTCATGGATTCTCCTGCTAATTGCATAAATTCCAAAACGCTTGTTAAAATTCCATTAGTAATCTTCAATTTACTTGCCCATCTTCTGAGAGAAGATAAACCAGGAAGGGGAAAGTGAAGTTTATCTTTAACATACAGATATGCCTTCTTACTATAATACCGTAGAGTAAAAGCTGATGCAGCTTCTTCGGAAGTCCAGTTGACTCGTTTCCTCCTATTTAATAACATGTTCATTTGATTTTTGGTAAACATTTTTTTTACAGCGTCTGTTTCTTCTTTCTTATTTTGGCACAGTTGTTGACATTTACTTTTGTAATGGCGTAATTGGTCATTCAATAATTTTATTTTTTTCCCACTGCTGTTCTTCAATAGCTTATGTTGCTTTTCAAGTTCATTATATTTTGTCAGTAATTCATTATAGTCATATTTTATTTCATGTGAACGCTTTTCTTCAGATGTTCTTGACATTATTTCTTGAGAGAGATGCTCATCACAAACCTGTGAAGTTGAAGCCTGGGGGTTAATATCAGATGGTATACTAGTTTTCAAAATATCCTCAACTTCTTTTTGCTTCTGTCTCTTTAAAAGTCTTTCGCTTCTTTGTATTTGTTGTGTCTGATTTTTTTCTTTCTTTTCAAGAGGTAAATTTACTGTTGGGACTGCTGTCTTCTTCAGTTTTCTTCTTACTGGTAATCCTAAATTAAGTAATCTGTAATGCCATTCTTAATATGTATTTTTTTTATATTTACCTAATAGTTCATTCTGTAAATCCCTTTCGTAATCATTAGACGTAAAGTGCACAGAACAAATTTGGCTTGTGTTGGGATTGAATTTATCGGCTCTTTGGCATCGTCGAATCCATTCTTTTTTTATAGTTGTGGAGACCAAATTATTTGCGCGAGGAAATTCATGGTAAATGACACTTTCATTTTTTGCTTTGGTTACAACTCTGCTATTGTTGCAACCAAATACGGCGCATCTACGACCCGGCATAGCGCTTATGTTTTCACGTGGTTTTCACTACCTATCAATAAAATTAAATTAATTGAAAATTTTAATAAAGAGTGGTTTTATTACTAACACAATAAAAACACAAAGTCAATCGCGAAATATAGATTTAAATCATAAAATAAAGCAAAACAATCTCATTAATTTGGCACGTGCAACACACGCCTATGTACTAAAAACACTGGAAACGTTACGATTTGAAGAGCATGGTCCAGTTGTGACGTCACCGCAGTGCGCGCCGTGAGGGGGGATATGCTAACGTTACAGCATAGGGAATGAGCAATCCTTTGTAGGTTTATAATCTTTGGTCACATAGAGACACACAGACATTTTTTAAAAACATCTTTTTCGGTATCAGGGGACTTCAAAACGTGGACATCTGCAAAAATCTCGAAGTCGAAAATTTCACATTACTTCCTTATACTACGTATAAGAAAGTAAAAATGGATTAACCACATTAGATGTGGCTATTAATAATTCGAAGTGACTTAGACGCAGATTGGTCTCTAGATTCATCATCTATGATCCGCGACAGACATGTAGTAAGATCTTTTATATATCTGATGACACTCACAACACATCTTGATTTAAAGTTCCATCTGGTTGATGCAACCCGCGGATGTCGATTTTTCACAACCTCATCCAGTATAGCAGTACGCTTTGGGGATCTTGTAAAAAAGTTGGAAAACCATCTCGATTGCAAAAGAAAACTTTCACTTGTTTGTTGCCCGTTCAACTATCAGATTTCACTGGTGCGCGTAACAGTGAATATAATTCGCATTTTTGTAAATATCTTTAATTTTTGCTTGAACACCGTTGTTTTTACCACTCATTACTGAGGCCCATCGTAGCTTTGGGATATTAATTTTGCAGGCGTTTGGTCCAATTTAATTTTCCTAAGTTCTTCCAATAAACATTTGCTAATGCCATCAGCAGAATGATTCTCTGGTTGCAGAAAAGACAAATCGTTCTTGTATATTTCCGTTCAACTCGTATCGAACTATAAAAGCTAACTGGAAAAATGTAGCTGAATCTGTCGTCTCGTGTGGGTGTATAGCGATATAGTGGGCTTTGTTAATTTCATCTAGAATGAAAGTGCGAGAAACTTCGTAGATACTGTCCAGCAATTCATTTTGAATGGTTTTTGACAAACCCATAAAAACTCTATTATTAGACTTGTTCATGTGATCAATTCCTGCGAATAAATTAACCAATCCACGGAAAATCCCCGGATTCGTACTGTCTTGTGTTTCGTCATGGCCCCTTAAAGCGATTTCAAACATGCCACAAAACTTAATGTAGTCTACTAATTTTCCAAGAATATGTCTGTTTTTACTGACGTTTTCACCTACTTTTTGTCTTTTTACTTTTTCACCAAAGTGTTTTAAATCCCTAATACTTTTAGAAGGCCAGGCAGGGTCGCTTTGTGGAGAATTTCTAATTAAGCACACATAACAAAAAAAAAAAATTATCACATCACACCTACACAACCAGTCTGATAAACTGTAAGAGCTTCTCTTGAATTTTCTCGTCACGGTTTTATTAGTTTTCGAATTGTGATCTTATTTAATCAATAAATTTGGTCTAGGGGACCTAGATTTTTTAAATCTATGTTAATGTCATGGTTTAGTGTGTTATTTTCTATCACTTCGATTATGTTACTAACGCAATTCATTGTTGTATTTGCACCAATAGAAATTACAACATCCACTCGCCGCTGTATATTACATACTGGACTTGCGTCACCGGCACCGCAGAGAAGTGCCCTTTCGCTGACATATACCCGCTCTCTGCCCACGTCACTTTCATCGCTCGATTCCCAATACAGACGGTGCAGTCGAGCGAGATGCCCCGGAGCCTACGTCAGACTGCGATTTTTAAACTCAGCGTTGACGAGAGGGACTGTTACTTCCGAAAACATATTATTTGTTATCAAACAAATATTTATAATTAATTTATCTGTTAAAAGAAATTTGTCACGGGGGGCAGTGCCCCCTTGCCCTCCCTGCAGCAGCAGCCACTGGTGCCCACGCCTCATTTTTTCTACATATAGTGACACTGGCAAACTTTCATAACAGTACAAGGTTATTTCTTATAAACTGAACTTAATTTGAACAATAGACGTAATAATTTTAAATAGAGCAAAAATAAATGAATGTTGTGCTATATGTGGGTACGTAAAACAGCTTGCGCTAAATAACTTGGCTTAAGGCTTACGTCACACTAACGTACATAATGTAAAGATACATCTAGAAAGCTACTGGAGTAGTAAAAATTGTGAATATAAAATTTATAATAAATTGTGGTGCATTGCAAGCCCTTCCAACTTCATTTACATGTGGTTGATGTGATTAGCATTCACTAAAATTGGAAAAACAAATTACTGATGTGTTTCCTTGCATATTTATATTCTCGTAATGTAACGGCTTCCAGCTTTATTTTTTCTATAAAAAATATAATATTTCCTAAAGAAACTTCATCTCCTATCCACGGCCATCACCATTCAAGCGTTTCAGGGTATCGTTGGCTGGATAACAAATATTTTCTTTAGGCACTTAAATACAATATTCAAATATATTTTAATTCCAGTAGGATATAATGTTGCAACTTAATATTAGAATAGCAAATTTGATAATAGATTGTTAACTGGCTAGAGCGATGTTACTTGACCTCCTAGTGCCCTGATTTAACTTCAAATCTTTGTTTGTTTGGGGTATACTTGAAATATCAATTTATTACTTACCATAGCAACAGTCAGAATACTGTAGGGGAATTCGAATAAATGTAATTACGCCTCTACGAATGTACGACAGATTAAGACTTTGTTTTTTTAAGTTTAGTATTATAGAAATCTGATAAGCTAGCAAATATTTACTATATAAAGCTGAAAACAGCACAGACAAGAGAAACACTCACCCTCAATATCATCGTTTGGTGGCTGTATGACTAAGCGTAGGATCTAGGGCGCGGAATCGAACGAGCCATGACTCATCACCCACGGGCGCACTATTGAAATGTTGTATTTTTAAAGAGGTTTTAATTTTATTTATATAATTGGATAACAAGTGACTGGTGATCTATAAAATACAAAATACCTTATTATTTGTTCATTTTCTCTTCTGTAAGACTTGTTCTCTTTGAATTAAGTACATCCTTGTAGATAGAAAACGTCCTTTCTACATCGCAACTGGTTATATGTGCGTACTGGATATATTCTTTTATGTCAGCGTATTTAGCATACACAATTGCAGCAATGTTATTAAATCTGGATTTCTATTAAAAACTGCGTCTAACTTTTGCCGAAGGCCACATCCGAAGTCACTTGGAATACTTTTGAAATTATTAATAGCCACATCTAATGTGGTTAATCCATTTTACTTTCTTATACGTAGTATAAGGAAGTATTGTGATGATGAAAATTTTCGACCTCGAGATTTTTGCAGATGTCCACGTTTTGAGGTCCCCTGATACCGAAAAAGTGGTTTTTAAAAAATGTCTGTGTGTCTGTCTGTCTGTGTGTCTGTGTGTCTGTGTGTGACCACGATAGCGGTCAAACCGCTGGAGATATCAATTCCAAATTTTGTATTTACGTGTACAATCTCCCTCTTGAGATCAGATTAGTTTTTCAGTAAAATCGGTAGACCGAAAGTAGCAGTTTACTTCAGTGAAAAAATCGAATTTTGCCAATATTTCGTCAAATACTAAGTTTATACAAATTTATAAAGAATTCATATGTACTTAAAATGAAAATTGAGAACAATTTTATTTAAAAAGTTTTTCGAAATTCCTACCGGAAGTAGGTCTTTTACTCTTATCGAAAATCGGTTTTTTGCGAATATTTCGCAAGTCAAGCTTTTTAGACAGGTACGTTACGTGTATAAAAGTATTTAGAACATAGTTTTCAATATCTTTTGTATAAAAAAGATTTCAAAATTCGGACCGGAAGTAACACTTTTACTCTTACCGAATAGCGATTTTTGGCAAATATGTCGTAAATTATGCATTCTATATATATTTATTAAGAGTACACAAGTATTTAGAGTTATATTTGCAATATTTTTTGTATACATGAAATTTCGAAATTCGGACCGGAAGTAGCACTTTTACTCTTAGCGAATAGCACTTTTTTTAGAATATCTTGCAAAGTATGCATTCTATAGCGATTTTGTAGATCTGATTAGTTTTTCAGTAAAATCGGTAGACCAGAAGTAGCAGTTTACTTCAGCAAAAAAATCGAATTTAAACAAATTTATAAAGAATTCATATATACTTAAAATTAAAATTGAGAATAATTTTATTTAAAAAGTTTTTCGAAATTCCTACCGGAAGTAGGTCTTTTACTCTTATCGAAAATCAGTTTTTTGCGAATATTTCGCAAATCATGCTTTTTAGACAAGTACGTTATGGGTATAAAAGTATTTAGAACATAATTTTCAATATCTTTTGTATAAAAAAAATTTCAAAATTCAGACCGGGAGTGCCACTTTTACTCTTATCGAATAGCGATTTTTTGCAAATATGTCATAAGTTATGCATTCTATATATATTTATCAAGAGTACAAACGTATTTAAAACTGGATTTGCAATATTTTTTGTATATATGAAATTTTAAAATTCGGACCGGAAGTAGCACTTTTACTCTTAGCGAGGAGCACTTTTTTGATAATATCTTGCAAAGTATGCATTCTATAGAGATTTATTAAGAGAATAGAAGTACTTAGAATAGGATTTTGAATAATTTTTGTAAAAAAAAATCTAAAATTCTATAATTTGAAACGCTTATACGTATAAGAAAGTCGTGTGGTGGCCACACCTAATTTTTTAATTTGAGATTCGATTTTCAAAATATGTGTTCCTGAAGGAATAACAACTGATTTTTTTATTACTTTCTACACGTTGTAATAAGGAAGTATTGTGATGACGAAAATTTTCGGCCTCGAGATTTTTGCAGATGTCCACGTTTTGAAGTCCCCTGATACCAAAAAAGTGGTTTTAAAAAATTTCTGTGTGTCTGTCTGTCTGTGACCACGATAGCGGTGAAACCGCTGTAGATATCTATTCTATGTATTTACGTGTATAATCTCCCTCTTGAGATCTGATTAGTTTTTAGTAAAATCGATAGACCGGAAGTAGTCGTTTACTTCAGTGAAAAAATCGAATTTTGCAAATATTCCGTCAATTACTAAGTTTAAACAAATTTATAAATAACTCAAATGTACTCAAAATTAGATTTGAGACAAATTGTCTTAAAAAAGTTTTTCGAAATTCCAACCGGAAGTAGGTCTTTTACTCTCATCGAAAATCAGTTTTTTGCGAATATCTCGCAAGTCATGCTTTCTAGGCAGGTACATTACGAGTATAAAAGTATTTAAATTATAATTTTAAATATCTTTTGTATAAAAAAAATTTCAATATTCGGACCGGAAGTACCACTTTTACTCTTACCGAATAGCGATTTTTTTCAAATATGTCGTAAATTATGCATTCTATATATATTTATTAAGAGTACAAAAGTATTTAGAGTTGGATTTGCAATATTTTTTGTATACATGAAATTTCAAAATTCGGACCGGAAGTAGCACTTTTACTCTTAGCGAGTAGCACTTTTTTTCGAATATCTTGCAAAGTATGCATTTTATAGCGATTTATAAGAGAATGAAAGTACTTCGAATAGGATTTTGAATAAGTTTTGTATAAAGAAATTCTTAAAATTGTATAGTTTGAAACGCTCATACGTATAAGAAAGTCGTGTGATGGCCACACCTCATTTTTTAAATTTGATATTTGTGTTAGTTCCTTGTACTGAGAAATACTTCGAGCATCGTCATTTAAACATGTAACGAAATTTTGTAAACTATCGAAATTCTCTGCATAAAAACTATTTATGTGTATATTTTAGCAAAGCTAAGTGACGAACGTGCGATATTTTGGCATTCTGTAACGATATTTTACAGACTTTGTAATAAATTTCGGAATCACTGACAATTCATTTTCATATTAGAAAAAGAAACTTGGAAATATAAGGTAAATATAATAAATTTTAAAAACCCCTCAAACTATCTACGCCGATGTAGAATGAATTTTACTCATAAATTCCTTATTTTATGGCAGTTTTTTGCTCTGATTCTCGGGCACTTCTCGGGCGTAAACAGATGTTGCAGTTCGCCCTATGAATTAGTGCTATTCAGATATTATGTAAACAACACACAGTTTTTTCCATTATTTCTTTGCTCGGTTGTAGCTCCGTGGTAGTTTAGCTCGCTCGATTCCGCGCCCTAGATAACACGCAATGCATGTAATAGGGAACATATGTACGTATGAAGTAACAGATACAATCTTTCTCTCCTATGATCTTTCTAATTATGCATCCTCTTTGCTAATATATGTACCGAGCATACTTACGTCATATCATATATCCAATAGTACACACTAGCCATAATAAAAGCTAATTTGTAATTTGACGTAGGCTTATTATGGAATAGTTCAAAAATTGGTAATATTAAAATATTGGTGTGTGTACAATGGTTGTACCATGATGGAAGCAAAATATCTAACTCTTTGGGAAATACTAAATCTACATCTATAGTATATAAAGACCAGAATGTGAATGACACAAATGTTGCACAGGGAAACATTATTGACACAAGAATATAACTTTTTGCCTGAGGTATGAAATTTGTTAAATATTTGTTGTTTTTCACAAACGGATGTTGTAAATAGTACAATATTGATACGATGGAGTACAAAGATTGAATCCACTGAAACAGTACAGCAATTATTATACACAAATAATGAGTAGAAATAATTCTCTTACCAAATTCCATATTGTCAAGAACCGACATTGGTATTTGCATACAAACATTAGATGGCTATTTGTGCTGCTTTTCAAGTATAAACTCCAAAACGCAAAAATTCCAATAAACATGTGATGTCCCAAAATGAAGATATACATTATCAAACGCCCAGGCACCTCAGACATTTTCTGAAATTAATTATTAAATTGAAAATGTTCGATTAGTAGAACGATCAATGATCGTCTTACTTTCTTATGATGATGATGATGATGAAAATGTTTAACCTCGAGAATGTTGCAAATCTCCATGTTTTGGGTGAGGACTCGCAAGTATCTCGAGGTCGACAACATGACAAAACGGTCTTTTTCCCAAAAAAGTCTTAGGACGATACCGGCCAAACGGTTAAAGGTATCAATAGTAAATCTTACATTTAAGAAATTAATCCTTCTTCCAAGACGTGATTAGAAATTTCTTCGGTCAAAAAAGGTTGATTGAGAAAAGTATTATAATGTAAGTTTTCAGACAAATTTAATAATTCATTAATTTTACTTTTTTATAAGCCAAACAGTACTCGCATAATTATACTATTTCTTTCGTTTATAAAAAAGGAAGTGCCTCCATAGCCGGCGCCGGTTTCTGTTTTGTATGCATATTGGTGCCGGCTACGGCATCAGAAATTGCGGACGGCAGCCGGCTTCACGTATCGTTACCGGCTTATCAACACAACCTCTATTTTCCATAGTGCGCGCGTGAACGGTTTAACTTTTTGTGTGAATTTCCTTTAATTTATCTAAATTTGCAGGTATGTTTTTCACTGTAGCTATGCTTTTTGTTAAAAATGATGTTCTTCTAATTGTAGAATGTTGAAAGTGGGCGATAAGTTTGAAAGTTACGAGAATTTCAACAAGCAGTTACAGAAATACAAAAATGAAGTGTTCAATGATTACTGGATTAGAGATTCTAGAACCATCGAGACGCAGGCTAAAAGATATCAAAACAAGACTTAATTTACCATTATGTAAGAATAGCTTGCATAAAAGGTGGCCGAATGCACACTTTTGGGAATAAAACAAAAAACACATTTACATTTAGGCAGAAGTGCCCAGCCGGTATGTTTTTAAAATTAACTTCTTGTGGGGAAATTTTTAGAGATAAAGGAACTGAATGAAGATCACACTCATCCGGAAGCACAAACTTTATTTAAAAGTTTACCGCAGCAAAGACTGAACATTTCAAAACAGCTTAAGATTAATTCAGTAGCAGCATTGCAGGCTAGCGCCAACAAAAAATCGTACAAAATAATATTATTAATGAATCCGGGTGCCTTGTGACTCTGAAAGACTTAACAAATCTAAACAGAAAACCACAGAACAGAATAAAGTTTGATGAATGTCAATCAATTTTACGAAATACTTACAAATGCGACGTTCATATTGACGTTGATGTGGAAGCAAATTTGAAATGCATCTATTTTCAAGATCCTGAGATGAAACATATGTTTGACTCTTATCCAGAAATAATTTTTATAGATGGCACCTATTGTCTACACAGCAGTAGAGCGGCCACATATTTAATTATGGTAGAGGATGCAGAGGGAAGTGGTGCAATAGTAGCAGTTGGTATATTACTAAACAAAACTCAAGAAAATATCGATTGGTTCATAAAAACATTCAAAAATTTGAATCAGAGAACATCAGATATAAAAGTGGTAATGTCTGATATGGACAACAAAGAGAGAAGTGCTTTTAAAAGAAAATTTTCTTGATGTCTCCTTGCAGATATTTTTATTTCATACTCTACAGATATTTAACAGAGAAGTAAGTGTGAAGAAAATGGGATTGTCCACCACAGAATGTGAAGTCGCCAAAAAGTACTTGCAGAATTTAGCCTATGCTTTATCTGAGGAGTGTTTTCAAAAAATCTATTTGGAAATGAAACAACATGTTCATCAAGTCGTTATCGATTATTTTGTACCTGACATTCGCAAATCCGTCTTTTCTGAACAAAACAAACAACAGAATTGAGAGTATCAATGCCAAATTGAAATCTGTCATTACCAAATTTTCTAATCCAGAGGATTTCATCAAAAATTTTTTTGTTATCCTCAATTCTTCACGAGCAGATAGAAATATCAAAAATTCTAAAGAATATCATAAAGTTACTACCAGGGCATTTACGTCAGGTTCAGTAGAAGATTTGTATTCTAGACTTTTAACGAATTTCACCTTTAAAAAGGTTCAACGGCAACTTGAATGTATGACTAAATGCAAAGATTTTCAATTTATTGAAGAAGAAAAATGTCTCGGTCCTACTAGTGAAGGTCTTCTAGAGCTAACACCTTATAGTTGTCAGTGTATGTTTTGGACCTCCGCGAGCTCCGTCCAATTATCTTGTCGCCACATCCTCAAACTTCGATCTATGTGCAACCAGTCTTTATTTGATGAACACATTTGCTTGTAACGATGGAAGAGAACCTATTTTGAATCCCGTCACCCATTTTGTCCATCCCTCAAAACTAGCCAGTTTGAAGAGACGCCAAGTACTAATTCAAAACTTGAGGTTAACTTAGAAGTCACGAATGATAATCCATATAAACGCAGACCACTAACATAGCACCAAATGTTCAAAATAATGAATGATGAATGTTTGAAATTGTCCCAGATATGCAGTGAGATTTCATCCGAGACTTTTTACAACAGCTGAAATTCATTAAGTCTCTTGTTACAGAATGGTCCAATAATAGTTATACATCTACTGGAGATAACACTAACGGTGAAATTGAAATTGATAACCTTAGTAGTTTCCCCAGTAATGATGATAATGAGGCTGAGAAGGAAACTGAAAATCAGAGTAGCCCCAAAATGCATATGTATACGAAAAACTTTGAAAATAACAATAACGATAATTCAACTTCGCAGTTAAACCAAATAGTGTGTTGGGATGTTGACCGAAATAGTGAAATTAATATTATAAATTTAAGCAAAAATCCAAGTACACAAGATAATCAATCTGGTGAAAGTTCTTCGAAATCAAAAGCCATCATAATTTCCGATGTTAAGGTACCTACTTAGTATGTTCAGTGTTTTGGCAATGTTTGTTAAAATGTTATTTTTTAAGATACCTACCGTGAAAATTAGAGGCCGCCCCAACGGATGCAGAAACACAGTTATTGGTTTTTAAAAAAAAGAATATCTACTAAAGAATATATTTAATAATTTTTTTTAAATTAATGTAATTATTGTTAGATTTATATTTAGTTTTGAAAGAAAGAAATTATTCTCCTATATTTATAGTACCTATAATATTTATATCATAATGTGTATTAAATATAGTAAGTATATTATTCAATGAGCGTGTTATGACGGCTATAACCCACGAAGATGACTTGCACACAATGTAAGCATCTGAGTGCGTTATAGCCATAACACCCAAATCGATACTTTATCTACAACTTTCACGGAAAGAAACTGATATTGACATAACGATTGATTTATGACCATAACTCCATCGCTGTCATTATTATTCAACTGACTGAATAATCACTGCCATAACTTGCCAAAATCACCTTAGTAATTCATAGATAATGCGATAATTGTAGATAAAATTTTAAAATTAGTTGGAAATTTTTAATTATAGGAATTGTAAAAGGGGGTAGAGATTCAATCACATATGCACATAACCGCCGGTAGCGATACGGTATGCCGGTGCCGGCAACCATACTTAAAACCGGCGCCGGCTACGGAGGCACTTCCTATAAAAAAAAAGCAATAAATACCTAAATCTTTGGTAGAAATAATTAATATACATAATATATATTAATGAATTCCAAAAAATACTTTCATACTGCAAAGAAAGATGCATGCGTGCATGTGTAAGAAAACGTTTTCACTGTTAATATTTTATCAGGTATCCGACACACTGTTAAAATTTCTCCGATTGAAGGCATTCTTAATCAATGATTTGCGCAAAACAATATTGGAAAAATGCAAACGTGCATTAACCAGTGTTTTAATCAACGATTACGCTCACCGGTATTTCAATCGAAATTATAAAAGCCGGCCTTAAATTGAAGTCAAATTTTTTATTTTAAAATAAATTCAGTTGCGTTTAAATGTTTAAAGAAGTTCTCTAAATAACTTATTCAAAGGCCTTCTTGTAAGTTGACTTCCATATGGAAATGCCAGCCAGTAATGGTTTGGTTTATTGCTTATAGAGATGGATTAACTTTAGAAGAAGCATTGCAAATGGCTTATGTCGATGATGATAATATGGACGTAGATCAAGTGTTTGTAGAGCGTCCTGATTCCAACACTTTGACAGATGAAGATTCAGGAGACGAGGATGGGTCAGGCTTCATTGATAACCTCTCAGGAAACGAACTCTGCGCGAAAGCAAAGGTACGACTAACGAATAACCAATATCTCCTTGGATCTAATGATTTAGATAATGACACTTTTGACGAAGAAAATTAAGTAAACGCTACCCATAGTGACTCAGACTCGGAACATCATATTCCAAACCCCGACAATTCAGTCATCTTGGAATTTCAACAACCGGGATCAAGTAAAATCGATGGTATTCCTGCTGCAAAATAAAATCCTAAACCGGATTACTCCAAATATAAGCAAATATCTTTCGTACAAAATTTAGAGGCAATAAATTTATAGTTTTTTTGGTGGAGTAATCTTCAAAGTATGCATTATTTTTAAATGACTCTGATATAAAAATTTAAGCGGAAGAAATGAAGTGTGCAATTGCTCTTCTAATTATCACTGGTTACAATGAATCTCCAAATGATGTAAAAAATGTTTTGATATGCGACGGGATCGGTTTAGACACTCTCACATATTTACATTGCGCAAACAACACAAAACCTGATCCTAACGACAAAATGTGAAATTGCGCTCGCTAATGGATAAGTTGAAAACTAAGTATATAAAAAATTGGGTTGCAGAAACGCACTTGGATTTTGATGAATCAGTGATTAGTGGACAAATATTTAAAACATATTTGAGCTGTTATAAAGTTTAAGGTCTGGGGAGGGCGACTATCTACTTCTAAATCAAGCATTACGTTGAATCATGTATCGGACGATTTACGCTATGACGGGCGTGATCACTTGTTAGTACCTACACTGTCCTACACAAAACAAAAAACGAAAGAGATATGCTGGAGAAGGATGCTCATCAAGTGTATGATCAATGTGCTCTAAATGCGATGTCGGATTATGCCTATAGTGCAATTAAATTTTTCATATGTAGTAAATTTTGGTTGTTCAACCAGCATTTTATCGATTTTTAAATTTTTTTATTGTCAAAATGTTTGTACCCTCAAATATGTTAAAGTTACCATATGGTAACACCTTTTTTTCCAAAGTATGACATCATGAAACTTGTTCTGTAGATCAATACATCATTATTAAATTATGTTATATTAGTTTTATTGTTCAACAGTCTTCTCCAAATGAAAAAAATAATTTCAGAAGCATGAGAGTATTATGCTTTATGTGATTATTATAAACCGGACGTACCAGGTTAGAATTACGTACTTAAGTACGGGAAGTTAGTTTCCTCTTTTCATTGTTTTGACTGTTGCATACTTCGTAATTTTTGTGTTAGTTCCTGTTTAATACCGTTTCATTGAATCTACTTCTCCCAATTATCTTGACGTAAGTGTGCATTGGATTTCGTTAAGTTTCAATAACATACGCATACATTTTTAGTTATCATTTATTTAGATCTAGAACATTGTTTATATTACTTTTTCAGATATGATATGGAAGAACGTCGAGAATGGCATCGTGAAACAATGGCGAACTGGATTAAGGGTCATACTGATTTTATGTCCTACATTGTCAGTGATTCCGAAATTTATTAAAAAGTCTGTAAAATATCGTTACGGCATGCCAAAAAATCGCACGTACGTCACTTAGCTTCGCTAAAACATACACAGAAATTGGACCCGTTGGAAGCTGACAATTTTAACGAAGAACTCTGTGAAACTTTAATGGCGGCTAATATCCCATTAAATAAACTTGCCAATCACGCTTTGAAATATTTCTGCAAAAATATACTGGTCGAAATGTTCCTGGTGAATCAGCCTTACGCAAATATTATGTCCCTAAGTGCTTCACGAAAACAGTAGAATGCATTAGAAGACATCTTTCACATCAGTACCTATGGATAAGTGCCGACGAAACTGTCGATATATTAGGACGCTGTGTGGTAAATGTTGTAGCTGGTTACTACATCCAAATATTCCATATAACGCATATGTAATAGCATCTAAAGTTATAAATACAGTCGATGCGGAAACAGTGACTAGAATTTGCACAAAATGCTTTATTGGTACGACAGGTACAAGGAAAAAATACTTTCATTTGTTAGTGACAGTGCCGCATATATGTAAAAAACAGGCAGACTATTAAAGGAAATATATCCTTATATGCTGCCTATTACTTGTGTAGCACATGCTCTCTACACAATATGTAAATATATCAGAGACACTTGTATCCGATTTTAAAAAAGTTTTCAGAAAAGCACCATCGAGAATAGCTCTTTACAGGGAAAAACTTCCATCTTTGTCACTGACTCCCTCGCCAGTAATAACTAGATATGGAACATCGGTGGAAGCTACTAGTTTTTTCGATAGTTTAATTTATTACAAAGTCTGTAAAATATCGTTACAGAATGCCAAAATATCGCACGTTCGTCACTTAGCTTTGCTAAAATATACACATAAATAGTTTTTATGCAGAGAATTTCGATAGTTTACAAAATTTCGTTACATGTTTAAATGACGATGCTCGAAGTATTTCTGAGTGCAAGGAGTCAACACAAATTCCAAATTCAAAAAATCAGTTGTTATTCCGTCAGGAACACTTTCAAAATCTGCCTAAGGTAATCACATATTTTGAAAATCGAAATCTCAAATTAAAAGATCGATTAACCACATTAGATGTGGCTATTAATAAATTCAAAAGAATTCCAAGTGACTTCGGATGTGGCGTTCGGCAAAAGTTAGACGCAACATTCAGATTCAATAACATTGCGGCAATTGTGTATGGGGACAATGACACAAAATCTAACTCCTAAATACGCTGAAATAAAATAATATTTCCAGTACGCACCTATAACCAGTTGCGATGTAGACAGGACGTTTTCTATCTACAAGGATGCTGTTGCAACCCTCATATACATAATACAGAATCTCATGTCAGCAGAATTACATTAATATAAATAAGCATGCAAGGCAAACTACATTGAGTAACGGTATTGTTGACGTCGTTTAAGTTCATTTATTATAATTTAAGTCGTATTAAATAAATATATATATAAGATTATATATTTTATTATTCATACTCAGTGCTTAACTAATCACATAACTTCAGTAAACTGTTAAAACAACGATTGGAATAATTAGAATATATTGTCGTAACCCAGAGTGCATAAAAAATACCTAAGTAAAATCAAGCTATTATAACCATCAATCACCCAAAATATCCCTTAATTACACCCTAAGTTAGACATTCAACTTCTTCTTACGTCACACGTTGGGTAAGCCAATAAATAAGAGTAGAATGTTTTCAATATATTACCTTTCTTGAATATAAATCAAATATTTATATGCCCTAACTAACTCAGTCGTTAAAAAATTTCTAATACTTGCATATTCAAATTAATAATAAAAATTCTTAGTCCGGACCTGTCTCTTTTATAATATCTAAGAAAGATTATTGTCCAAGTACTTTTCACCTTAAATGTTGGTAATCCGCAACTAAACGACTTTACCGCTACTCATGTGAACTAACTTTGATAAATCTACTAAATATTTTCTTTAATTGATACAAAAAAATCTTTATATTCCGTTTAATTTCAAATCTACACCATTTATTATCTCACAGTATGGTAAGTTAATTTTAAACTGTTACTATATCTTTCCTATACATTAATCTGTATGTTTATTTTTATTTTTTAGGAGGTCAAACAACCATGAGAATTGCTGAATGTTAACCTATCAAATACATCTACGTAAATGAAAATCAAAAATGGTTGAGTAACAATAAATATAATGTATCTTCGAGAAATAACATACAATAAACATGTATTTGAAGAAAATGCCAATATTTTAACAATTACTTATTCAAACTTGTCCAATATCTTGGTACTTATATTTGGTTATGATAAGAATTGAGGTTATAACCCTATTTTATTTTTCAAGGTAAGTTTAATTTAATGCATGTAATAAACTTTTAAAATGTATACCATTGATTTCTAATACAAATAGTACTATGTAACGGTTATCTATGATTCAGTGTATAATTTCTGATACATTTAATCATTTATTTTTTTATCTATTATTTGCCAATTCATTGAATAAAAGAGATTTTCATATTAAAAGTAACAATTAAACGATACAACCTTATTATACATATGTGTAACTTCTCGACAAGGACATTCTAACTGATCTCTTTTCTCTTTTTAGTTTCGGTAGAACTGGAATCCTCGGTGATGTATTTCTTCTTCAATGTAACAGCTGTTGGTGCCTCGTAACGATGATTTCTTGTACGTCCAGGAAGTTCTTCACTGCCTTGATAGATAAACTTGCTTGAGATCCACTTCGGTACGGATATTTTTCAGAAAATACACGTCAGATGAGCCTATTATAATATGTTTTCGTCCCAGGAATCCTTTGATAAATAAATCCCCTCTATGGTTAAACTTGAACTTGGAAATTCTTCGCTTCAAAAATTATTCGATACATTTAAACCTTTTATGGTAAGTAAATTACATTTAGATTTTATGCTTTTAATCACTATAATCTCCTTCTCTTCTTTATTCACTTGATACTGCTTACGTTAATACGATCTTTCACTAATGCTTCTTTTTAGTCATAAATTATTTACCAATATATTAAATTAATAATTTAATCTACACAATATGTATTTTTCTTGCTTTAGTTTACTTAATTTCGGCTAAAATCTATTCTTACCGAAATTATCATACACCTCTTCTCATAAATTTATCAGAAGTTTCCTCTATTTACCCTGATTACCTTAGTGATAATTTATATATTTGAATTGGCCAATCTCAATTAAACACCTCTTATTTATGTTCAAAATGCATTCTATAATTTTAATATTCTCTTGTATGCCTTTCTATATTTCAATACTCAGATTTTAACAATTTTAACCATGAATTTATACATGTATTTAAGTATTCAAAACAATTTTAAAACATACTATATAAAAAATTCTGTAAATGTCAAAATCTGTCAACCATTGACTTTTCCTCTAATTAAATTATGGCGGGAGTTTTTATCTATTTTGACGTTACCTTTAAACAAAGTTTCCCTTTTAAAATCAATTCTCATCATTTAAGACAATTGAACAAGTTTTTACAATTTTATATTACATACCAAACACTCAATTAATATCAAAATCTCTCTTTTACAGGTTTTGGTATCATTTGCTGAACTATGGACCTTAACCAATGGACTTTACTACATTATCAAATCAACAATTGTAAATATTAATACTAGGATAATAAACACTAATCTTCATAATACTATTTCTATTTATAAGTTTCTTAAACTTTTAATATCAAAATACATTACATGCCATAACCAAATATAAATATTGATGGTTAGTACCTAGTACTACCTCATTTTGCCCCTTTAATAAATGTAAAATTTCAACATGTTTGAATAATTTTCATTTATTAACTAAGAAATTATCTGTTAAGTTATAATTAATTATCTGTCACCTATATAAAACATTTACACTATTGACAACTTTTAACGTAACATTTTTTTTTTATTATGCTTGCTATATTCTAGCACTATGTTTGTATTATTTTAACCATATGGCATTTTCATCATGTAAACTTTATCATAAATTTTTTTAACAATTCATCACTATATTTTCTATGCAAAACTATATACATGTACTACTATTATAACTATTCTGACTGTAACATAAGTTTCTTTTCGGTCTTTATTTTTTTTTATTATGTGTACTTGGTATAAGGAAAATTATTTTCCTCAAAAATGTTATTTATATTCTAAGTATATTTTTATTTTTAAAATATCTGGTTATCTGTAAATACTTTATTGTCTCCAATCTCTGTATAAAATATTTTCTCTTTGTATATCTCTATATCATGATTTTAAAACATTTATGAAAACTATATTATAATTACTATATGTAATATCTTTGTCACATTATGGTGAATATTAAATCATCTTTTCCATTATTTCTTTGGAACTTAAATTGCCTCTCTGAAATATGCTTTAGTCATGCTCACTTATACATTATTAATTATTATCTATATTGTTCTTATTCGAACATTTCCCCTATATACCTTATTAGACATTTTCGTCTTATCCCCTACTTTCATCATACGAAAGTTATTTTTACTTATATTTTCGTTTTATTGGCGTACGTTACCATTTAAATAATATGTAGACATTTTTGTCCTATACATTTTATAACTCTGGGTTTCTTTACCCTTTCTCATACATTTATACATTTATTATACCATATTTTCATGGATCATTTTATATTACTTTATTATAGTAAGCATTTTATAATTAACTGAATAAATAAACTACGTAAACTTAGTTTCAAAAATTATTTAATAATATCACTACAATATTGTTTCGCCAAACTTTGGCATCATCAGGTGATGAGAAACTGAATATACAAAATTATTACAACATAATATATAGTGTCACAACAGTATGGGACATGAGTGGGGGTATTTTATAAACTATAGCATTGTAACAACGGGGAATAATTGAATTGAGTCTGATCGTTTAAAGCACGACCTAATTTACTATATCTATTAATTTCTAAGGTTTCTAATAAATTAAGTTTCTGTCCTTTATCTTGAATATGTAAAACTTTGAAATCTCTATTGAATTCGTGTTCTTCATCTATACAATGCGTTGCGAAGGTAGAGTCCGTTTTGTTATCCATATAACTTTTTTCATGTTCCCCGGTCCTTTGTTCAAAAGTACGGCCTGTTTGACCCACATATACCTTATCACACTCACAAGTCAACATATAGACCCCCGATTTCAACCTTTTATCCGTTTTGTCTTTATCATTTCTAATATATTTTTGAACTGAATTATTAGTTTTAAATGCTATTGACTCGTTCTTAACGTTTTTAATTAGTTTACCTATTTTTATTGATGTATGTCCTATATAGGTGAAAGCATTATATTTGTTATCTGACTTTTCTTGTACTTTTGGATAAATTAACGATAAAGCCTGCTTTTTTCGTTTTCGTGCCAGAATATTGTCTACTAAATTTACTGTATAGCCGTTATTGTTAGCTATCGTGTAGATTCTATTTAGTTCTAATTCAAAGTTAGTTTTATTCATCGGTACATTAATTAATCTGTGTATCATTGACTCATACGCTGATAACTTCTGTGACCAGGGGTGAAAAGAACTTTTATGTATAGTAGTATCTGTGTGCGTAGGTTTGTGAAAAATTGCAAATTCATGCCTGCCTTTATTATTCGAAATCGTTAAATCTAAGAAATTAATGGATTTATCCTTTTCTATTTCTGTTGTAAATTTTATATTAGGGTGTATGGTGTTAATGTGGTCTTGAAACGCTTTTAACTGCCTAACTGTACCTTTAAAGCAGATTAATATGTCATCAACATAACGGTACCAATAAACACAATTGTTAAATAAGGGGTGCTTACTTATTTGTGTTTCGATGTAGTTCATAAATATTTCTGCCATTAGCGGACTTAAGGGATTTCCCATTGCTAAACCTGTCGTTTGTGTGTAGAACTGTTGTTTATATTGACAGTAATTCTGTCTTACACAGATGTTTAATAAATGTAAAATCTCGGTTTTGGTAATCGGGTTAACGTGTCTTAAGTCCAGCATTGAAGATATTAATTCTATTACCTCTGTAGGGGGTACATTGGTGAATAGGTTTGTAACATCAAACGAAACAAATTTACTGTTATGGGGAATATCTAAACTCGATATTTTCTTAATAAGTTCTTGTGAATTTTGTATGGACCACTCCGATTTAAATTTTGTATGTTCGAGTATAATATGAATTAATTGTTTACAAAGGTTACTACACTTACTACAATTAATTTCAATTAATTCATATTATACTCGAACATACAAAATTTAAATCGGAGTGGTCCATACAAAATTCACAAGAACTTATTAAGAAAATATCGAGTTTAGATATTCCCCATAACAGTACATTTGTTTCGTTTGATGTTACAAACCTATTCACCAATGTACCCCCTACAGAGGTAATAGAATTAATATCTTCAATGCTGGACTTAAGACACGTTAACCCGATTACCAAAACCGAGATTTTACATTTATTAAACATCTGTGTAAGACAGAATTACTGTCAATATAAACAACAGTTCTACACACAAACGACAGGTTTAGCAATGGGAAATCCCTTAAGTCCGCTAATGGCAGAAATATTTATGAACTACATCGAAACACAAATAAGTAAGCACCCCTTATTTAACAATTGTGTTTATTGGTACCGTTATGTTGATGACATATTAATCTGCTTTAAAGGTACAGTTAGGCAGTTAAAAGCGTTTCAAGACCACATTAACACCATACACCCTAATATAAAATTTACAACAGAAATAGAAAAGGATAAATCCATTAATTTCTTAGATTTAACGATTTCGAATAATAAAGGCAGGCATGAATTTGCAATTTTTCACAAACCTACGCACACAGATACTACTATACATAAAAGTTCTTTTCACCCCTGGTCACAGAAGTTATCAGCGTATGAGTCAATGATACACAGATTAATTAATGTACCGATGAATAAAACTAACTTTGAATTAGAACTAAATAGAATCTACACGATAGCTAACAATAACGGCTATACAGTAAATTTAGTAGACAATATTCTGGCACGAAAACGAAAAAAGTAGGCTTTATCGTTAATTTATCCAAAAGTACAAGAAAAGTCAGATAACAAATATAATGCTTTCACCTATATAGGACATACATCAATAAAAATAGGTAAACTAATTAAAAACGTTAAGAACGAGTCAATAGCATTTAAAACTAATAATTCAGTTCAAAAATATATTAGAAATGATAAAGACAAAACGGATAAAAGGTTGAAATCGGGGGTCTATATGTTGACTTGTGAGTGTGATAAGGTATATGTGGGTCAAACAGGCCGTACTTTTGAACAAAGGACCGGGGAACATGAAAAAAGTTATATGGATAACAAAACGGACTCTACCTTCGCAACGCATTGTATAGATGAAGAACACGAATTCAATAGAGATTTCAAAGTTTTACATATTCAAGATAAAGGACAGAAACTTAATTTATTAGAAACCTTAGAAATTAATAGATATAGTAAATTAGGTCGTGCTTTAAACGATCAGACTCAATTCAATTATTCCCCGTTGTTACAATGCTATAGTTTATAAAATACCCCCACTCATGTCCCATACTGTTGTGACACTATATATTATGTTGTAATAATTTTGTATATTCAGTTTCTCATCACCTGATGATGCCAAAGTTTGGCGAAACAATATTGTAGTGATATTATTAAATAATTTTTGAAACTAAGTTTACGTAGTTTATTTATTCAGTTAAGTATGGAGTTTCAACATGTATCAGCCTTATCAATTAACCATTTTATAATTACTTCAATTATCATATTTCTTCGTAAAAGGCCCTTTTTCTTTCTTCTTAATAATTATATTCTCTTATTCACCTAATGTTTCATACGATTTGCTTTATCGTGCAAACTCATCGTAGTATATCACTTTGTTTTATAATACTCTTTTACATTTTTTCTTGATAATATTTTCTTTCCATAGACAATTTTATTTTATTTTAAGTTTCTTACATTTCCAGTTATCATCTTTACATTCCTTTCCTTATACACACATGTTCCTATATTATCGACTTATATTACATCATTTTTTTTTTCTACTATATACAAATATTTTGAAATAAGGGAATAACTTTTAATAAATGATAATACTAATTTTAATATTTATAACGTTCCTACTTCTATAACTTAACTATACTTCCGGACGAGTTTCTGAAAAATTTCTGCCCCTACCTTATTATCAAATAGGTACCTTCCATATATGGGCTCGTATTGTCTGTATTCGTTCTGGTTATAAGTAAAATATTTAATTTCACCATCATTTTATTGTCTTTTAATTACTCTCCATGCCCCTAATAATATCAACTCTTATGCTCCTAACATTAAATTGGAGGAAAATTTTAATAAGGGTCTTGTCCTTTTCTGGTCAATGTATTCTTAATTTTATCCTTGATAATTGGTGATGCTTAACACCTACAAGAATTATCTCTATACTTCTGTCTTAGTTAACAAATTCTATGAGTGATTCTAATATTGGAAATTATATCCTGCCCCTATCTCATAATCGAGTGGGAATATCTGTATATTAGATCCATGTCCTTAAATTGGGAAAGATAATTTTATAAGGGCTATTATTTTGTAATTTGTGGTAGCTCTTGTAACAGTTGATGTCACTAGTACCAACAAATACTACCCTATATTATCTGCCATATCCAAATTCTTTATTTGGGTATAATAATTTTTATGAGGGCTTATATCTTGTTGCAGCTCTGGTAGGATGGTGTCGCTGGTACCATCAGTTGTCGCCCTTGTATACAACTGCCATGTCCATAATTTAAATGTGGGCTGTTAATTTGAAGTAGCTCTGGTAGGATGGTGTCGCCGGTACCATCGAATACTGCCCTAAAGTATCCGCCATGTCCATTTCTTTATGTGGGCTGTTAATTTGAAGTAGCTCTGGTAGGATGGTGTCGCCGGTACCATCGAATACTGCCCTAAAGTATCCGCCATGTCCATAATTTAAATATTAGATTGTATCATGTATTATCCGAGACATCTTTTCCATTATAATTTTTAATCTTACTCTGTTTTTCAATATTCCATATGTTTCTTCTTTTTCCACATCTTCTTTATACCATAACTCATTTTCTTCAGTTTTATAAAACATTTTGTCCACAAATTTTCCAACCTGGTCATGTATACTCGCTACATCTGCATTTCTAGGTGTAACTATATCTGTAACTTTCTGAACTTCAATATCCCATTCCAATAATTTGCCCTTAATCTCCAAGATCATCATACCCTGATGAACATTTCCCGGCACATATTTTTCTGAAGAATCTCTTATACTCACCAAAGAATCATTTCCATTTACCAATTCTTTATACTTATTACACATATTAATCTTTTCATTTTTCAAGTCATTTTCCACATAAGTCAAGTAATTATATTATGTCTTACTTTAAAACTTCTTCCCATATACTTTTTGTCTCTTATAACTATTTCTGTTTTCTGCCTTGAAAAATATGAATCCAAAATATTATCCTCTTCTTCTGCTAATAAAAGTGAGTCCAAATATGATCTCAAGATTTTCCTGCCGGAATCTAAGTATTTAGTTTTCTTTTGTATAGGCTTAATCGTGTAAGTTTTCTTGATTTCAGTTGTATTTTGTTCAATGTTGATACAGTTTAAAGTATTTTTCTCAGAATTTCCAATTATCCTTTCTTCAGTTGTATCTGTTTTGTCCTTTACACTTATTTGTTTTTCTGATATAATTTCTTCTTTCAATTCTGCAAAATTCTCTGTAATAACCTCATTTAACTTGTCTATTTTTCCACCTAATTCTTCCTTCATATCTGCTAAATTTTTATTAATTTCAATTTTATCTTCTTCCCTTTGTCGTCTAAGTTCTTCGAACATCTTATCAAATTTTCCATTTAATTCTCTTTTATCCTCCTCTCTTTGTCGTCTACTTTCTTCATTCATCTTGTCCACTTCTTCACTCATTTTTTTTATCGTTTGATAAATTAACAACATATCTGCTGATGTGATTGACGTCTTTCTCTGTAACTGCGATTTATCACCCCTATCTTGTCCTTCTTCTAACTGTCGTGTCTCTTCCTGAACCTGTGGTATTTCTCCTCCATCTTGCATATTACCTATTTGTTGTGTTTCTTCCTCACTATCGCTTGAAGACTCTGGCCTATTTATTACAGAACTGCTTTTAGACCTAGTATTCATGTTTATATAATTTTATGTAACAACAATTTAATAAAAATTACTTGTATTTACGTTTCTGGTTTTATTATACTGTTAATCTTTGTGTATTGAAAAATGTATTTAACTAATTATAATCAGGGGAATAAAATATCAAAACACAATCTTTGCGAGTTTCTTTTATAACGCCCCACGTTCGGAAGCCATATTAATGTCGTAACCCAGAGTGCATAAAAAATACCTAAGTAAAATCAAGCTATTATAACCATCAATCACCCAAAATATCCCTTAATTACACCCTAAGTTAGACATTCAACTTCTTCTTACGTCACACGTTGGGTAAGCCAATAAATAAGAGTAGAATGTTTTCAATATATTACCTTTCTTGAATATAAATCAAATATTTATATGCCCTAACTAACTCAGTCGTTAAAAAATTTCTAATACTTGCATATTCAAATTAATAATAAAAATTCTTAGTCCGGACCTGTCTCTTTTATAATATCTAAGAAAGATTATTGTCCAAGTACTTTTCACCTTAAATGTTGGTAATCCGCAACTAAACGACTTTACCGCTACTCATGTGAACTAACTTTGATAAATCTACTAAATATTTTCTTTAATTGATACAAAAAAATCTTTATATTCCGTTTAATTTCAAATCTACACCATTTATTATCTCACAGTATGGTAAGTTAATTTTAAACTGTTACTATATCTTTCCTATACATTAATCTGTATGTTTATTTTTATTTTTTAGGAGGTCAAACAACCATGAGAATTGCTGAATGTTAACCTATCAAATACATCTACGTAAATGAAAATCAAAAATGGTTGAGTAACAATAAATATAATGTATCTTCGAGAAATAACATACAATAAACATGTATTTGAAGAAAATGCCAATATTTTAACAATTACTTATTCAAACTTGCCCAATATCTTGGTACTTATATTTGGTTATGATAAGAATTGAGGTTATAACCCTATTTTATTTTTCAAGGTAAGTTTAATTTAATGCATGTAATAAACTTTTAAAATGTATACCATTGATTTCTAATACAAATAGTACTATGTAACGGTTATCTATGATTCAGTGTATAATTTCTGATACATTTAATCATTTATTTTTTTATCTATTATTTGCCAATTCATTGAATAAAAGAGATTTTCATATTAAAAGTAACAATTAAACGATACAACCTTATTATACATATGTGTAACTTCTCGACAAGGACATTCTAACTGATCTCTTTTCTCTTTTTAGTTTCGGTAGAACTGGAATCCTCGGTGATGTATTTCTTCTTCAATGTAACAGCTGTTGGTGCCTCGTAACGATGATTTCTTGTACGTCCAGGAAGTTCTTCACTGCCTTGATAGATAAACTTGCTTGAGATCCACTTCGGTACGGATATTTTTCAGAAAATACACGTCAGATGAGCCTATTATAATATGTTTTCGTCCCAGGAATCCTTTGATAAATAAATCCCCTCTATTGTTAAACTTGAACTTGGAAATTCTTCGCTTCAAAAATTATTCGATACATTTAAACCTTTTATGGTAAGTAAATTACATTTAGATTTTATGCTTTTAATCACTATAATCTCCTTCTCTTCTTTATTCACTTGATACTGCTTACGTTAATACGATCTTTCACTAATGCTTCTTTTTAGTCATAAATTATTTACCAATATATTAAATTAATAATTTAATCTACACAATATGTATTTTTCTTGCTTTAGTTTACTTAATTTCGGCTAAAATCTATTCTTACCGAAATTATCATACACCTCTTCTCATAAATTTATCAGAAGTTTCCTCTATTTACCCTGATTACCTTAGTGATAATTTATATATTTGAATTGGCCAATCTCAATTAAACACCTCTTATTTATGTTCAAAATGCATTCTATAATTTTAATATTCTCTTGTATGCCTTTCTATATTTCAATACTCAGATTTTAACAATTTTAACCATGAATTTATACATGTATTTAAGTATTCAAAACAATTTTAAAACATACTATATAAAAAATTCTGTAAATGTCAAAATCTGTCAACCATTGACTTTTCCTCTAATTAAATTATGGCGGGAGTTTTTATCTATTTTGACGTTACCTTTAAACAAAGTTTCCCTTTTAAAATCAATTCTCATCATTTAAGACAATTGAACAAGTTTTTACAATTTTATATTACATACCAAACACTCAATTAATATCAAAATCTCTCTTTTACAGGTTTTGGTATCATTTGCTGAACTATGGACCTTAACCAATGGACTTTACTACATTATCAAATCAACAATTGTAAATATTAATACTAGGATAATAAACACTAATCTTCATAATACTATTTCTATTTATAAGTTTCTTAAACTTTTAATATCAAAATACATTACATGCCATAACCAAATATAAATATTGATGGTTAGTACCTAGTACTACCTCAATATATAAAAATTCGTGGAAGTATTCGCAATCTAACAAGGGTTACGGAGGTACCCAACCAAACAGCTGCCCTGGTGTCAGAACAAGGAAGAAATCGTGAAACAAACATTTGTGCAGTAGGTATACAAGAATGTACTTCATTCAAGGAGAACAAATCTTACAGAAGAGAACCTTGAGAAAGTATTGCTAGTAAATATTAATACTTCTTTACTCGACTTGAACTACAAAATAAACAAATAATAACGTATTGTAACGAAACCAGTAGACATCCGGGCGACGACAAAAGAAAGGCAGACTTCCGAGCGGCAATAAAAAGAGGTTGTATTGTAAATCATCTCGACGCGACTGGTAAACATCATAAAGCAATAAATCATCCAATTGCGTTGTACTGCAAAGAGACAGAATGTCTATCGAATGTTTTACAAACATCGAGAGGAAGATGGAGTTTACGCGAATGCTTCCAGATGTTTCGTATGTGTATATAAGGCGGCTGGGTCACCGATGGATGAGTAATTCCGGAATAAGAAAGTCCTTAAGTACTAGTCGCGCGGAACAGACTAAAGAAATAAATAAATAGTCCCTTGAGTGGTTGTCGAAGAATAAACATAAATAAGTGAGCGTAGTTGTTATATAAATATTACGGAATATAAATAGAAGTGATGTAAATACGATAGTGTTACATAAATATATGGACATTAATATTAGTAATAGAAATAAATACATGTGTTAATTTAAACATTAGTTTTTTATTTTTATATTGTAATTAATTTTAAGTGTATGAATATACAGACTGTTTTAAATAAATAACTTTCACGAGTTGTTTATTGCGAACCCGAAAACGTTACAGTATTTTGTATTTTATAGATCACCACCCACTTGTTATCCAATTATATAAATAAAATTAAAACTCTTGAAAAATAGAAAATTTTAATAGTGCACCCATAGGCTTTTAGTAATGCTGTTATTGAACCCAAATCTTAAGTTCCACCTTAAATGGCCCAGATAGTCTGAAGATTCGAGAGACATAGATTTCAACCCTGCGAACTTGACTGACGAAAACGTAGCAAAGTTTACGAATACCCAGAGAATAACGCAGCTTGAACATACAGGGTTGTTTTTCATCTTATGTACATAGATGATGAAAAACACAAAACAATAGGTATAACACAGATTAAACCCATTGAAGGAAATTAAACGTAGCGGAAGATCCAGAAAAGGATGGATAACGTCAACAAAAGAAGACTTGAAAACAATAGAGGAAAATAAAAAGGAGTATTGTAATAATGTGCGGAAGGGTTGTACAAACAGAGGAAAAAGAAATAGTGTTATTAAAACTATACAAAATCTGTATTAATAAGAAAGAACTATATAGAAGAGCTTGTTTGCTGTTCTGGTATTTAGTATTCCTTCATAGTCTAAGTATATAAAAAGGTAGAGATAAGATAGTAGGTTCGTCCAGAAATGTATTAATTTTCTATTCTATTTCTTTATTAATTGGATTATCCATGAAGTAATCCTATGTTTCTTATCGTTAGCTGTATAAATATAATTACAATAACCGTTCCAGACAGATTTAATAAATAATTTAGATAAAATACTCAGACTACGGAAATAAACAGAAGTCACAGGTCAATTTGTTTTGGAGTGATTACAAAAGAGAGATTATTGTCATATGAGACACTGCTTTCTCTGATATCGTTATCGCTGGATAATTTTCACATACATATACTGTAATTGCATATATGTACAAGAATATATTAACAAGTCTGATTGACTTGGTAATGATTGTTATCCCGTTATCGCGTAGGTTAAGAGTCTTTTTGCACTAGGATCTTAATGGAAATAGCGCCGCGTACCAGCCACGTATGTACCTTGTAGTACAACTTGAAAAAAGAATGATAAATCTTTCACTAGGAAAGATTTGTTGATACTTGCTATTGGTGTTTTTGTTCTTGGAATAACCCTTAGTTTTAAATAATGCAATAATTTAATTAATTAATTGATTAATGATCAAACTCTGAGGTAATAATAGACGGTGAGTGCGTAGCGCTAAACACGTTACCATCATAATGAACCGAGAGACTCTAGGCGTAGCGCTACTACAGTTGCACTCCATGTTCCTTTAAGACCAAACTGGAACCTAATTACTATTACTAGGGTTGGACATTACTACCAACAAGGAGAAATTTGTTTAAAAACTAATAATGTTTATATTTTTTTTTGGTGTTGGTTGCAGCAGATATAGTAAAAAAATCTATCACATACACTCTCTGACCACAATAGCGACCAAATGGTTAAAGCTATCAATACCAAACTTTAGGTTTAGAAGTAGGTATATTCTTCTTTTCAAGATCTGACTACATTTCAGTAATTTTGGTGAAAAGATCAAACTACCAATATTTCGTCAACCACCAAATCTAGAAAAAAAAGCTTTTTGAGATTCCTACTGAAAAACAATGTTTTGCTGTTATCTTCCAGGTATGCACTGCAAGCAGATCTGATCGTAAAGCAGTTTTTTTTTTGGCAATATCTCACAAATTATGCATTCCGTACAAATATGTAAGTATTTAAAATTTAATGTGGAAAAACTTAAAAATTCGGATCATATATAAGTATGTATATGAAAGTCGTGTGGTGCCTACACCTAATTTTTAGTTGTTTCTGCTTGTCATCTAATGTTTAGTTCTATTAACGATCCTTTTCGTGAAATTACTTCATATTCCTTAGTATACAGTGTGTAAATAAAGTAAGGAATAATATTCATATTTTGTTTATTATCGCGGTTTGGGAGAAAAGCTCGGACAGGTCAATTTTATTTTCTTCCTCCGGATTTTATGGATGTCAATCTTTTTTTTTTTTGGTTTACTACTCTGGGACTTATGACGTCATCGACTTCTTTTTCAAATAGAACCTCCATATTTTTTTGCTGGAAATAAAAAGTACGTTTCTTTCTGAATTCAGCAATACCGCATATGTGGTATTTAGTAGTGGTTATTAGTAGTTTTAGAAATACGGAGGATCATAGGTATTAAAATGACAACAATAATTAAACTTGAAAATCAAAAGAGCAAATAGTAATAATTTATTCTTGGGAAGATTAAAAAATTTTACAATGAATGTTCAAATTGCCACCCATTTGTTTCTTGGCCATGATAAAGTCGGAGCTAAAATTCTTCCAAAACATTATCTCTCATTTCTTGGTCGATATTTCTGCACTCTGACATGTCAATTGTCATTATTAGCACGCTTAATACTCTAAAAGTATTAATTTTAAATACCACATATGGGATATTGCTGAATTCAGAAAAAAATATACTTTTTATTTCTAGCAAAAAAATAAGGAGGTTCCATTTGAAAAAGAAGTCGATGACGTCGTAGATCCCAGAGTAGTAAACCAATGAAAAAAAATTGACATCCATAAAATCCGGAGGAACAAAATAAAATTGTCCTGTCCGAGCTTTTCTCCCAAACAGCGATAATAAACAAAATATGAATATTATTCCTTACTTTATTTACACACTGTATATTTGTTTCGATAATTTTTGATAATTATTAATTAGGCATTGATTTATTTAATTTAATTTTCATAATTATTTTTATCGTTTTAAAGTGACATGTTCCTCAAGAAAACTTAATTACGTTTACGAAATTAATGAATTTGAAAAAATGTTTTATTAAAATTATTTGCATAACACACTAATAAAACTGTCTCGTAGCTACGTTATATACAATTGTAAAATGTGTCATCATACCATTTTTTAAAAAATAATATAATTTGACAAATGTTCATACCTTTTTATATACTGCAATCATGTTTATAGTAATTCGTACACTTAACTGCTTTAATTAGTAACTTTTCAATTATGACTGCGTGGTAACGACTTTATTGCTAATAATCAACATAATGAAAGGCCATATTATTTTATATATTACTATGTAGATACGTCCACAATAGCCAATAAAATTCATATAAAAAATAAATCGAAACATGATCAACTTCCATGTGTAAGAACTTAAAGGTCACAATTATATCAATAAAATATACTGTATCGTTAATATGTTCCAAATTAAAGAAAAACTATTCGTAAATTTATTATACACAATGTTCACATTCTTAGGACTTCCGCATCGATTTTCATTGTAAAGAATATATATGTCACACATAACCAATATTGAAAAGAAATATTATTAGCACGAAATTTTGTATAATATTTTGTTTATCCAACACGTGATTTCGAAGTGATTTAAATTAATGTTGCTTAGAAATTACCCGATGTTATTAAATACAGCTCAAAGTGTGTATTAGTATTTTTAACTGTTAACTATTTATTTGAAAAACATGTCATTGCTAATTAGTAGGGAGCGGAATCGAGCGAGCTAAACTACCACGGAGCCACAACCGTGAAAAGAAATAATGTAAACAACTGCGTGTTGTTTACATTATATCTGAATAGCACTAATTCATAGGGCGAACTGCAACATCTGTTTACGCCCGAGAATCAGATAAAAAACTGCCATAAGATAAGGAATTTTATGAATAAAATCCTTTCTTCATCGGCGTAGGTACCTACAAGGGTGACGAGTTTTTAAAATTTATTATATTTACCTTATATTTCGCAATATAATATGTATGTTTCAATAACATACGCGTACATCATTTATTTAGATCTAGAACGTTGTTTATGTTACTTTTTCTGAGATAAAAATTAATTGTCAGTGATTCCGAATTTATTGCAAAGGCTGTAAAAAATCGTCACTTAGCTTTGCTAAAACATACACAGAAATAGTTTTCATGCAGAGAATTTCGATAGCTTACAAAATTTCGTTACATGTTTAAATGACGATGCTCGACGTATTTGTGAGTGCAAGGAACTAACACAAATCCCAAATTTAAAAAATCAGTTGTTTTTCCTTCAGGAACACTTTGGAAATTTGCCTAAACTAATGACATATTTTGAAAATCGAATCTCAAATTAAAAAATGAGGTGTGGTCATCACGCGACTTTCTTATACGTATGAGCGTTTCAAACTATACTATATTTTTTTTGCACAAAAATTATTCAAAATCCTATTCTAAGTACTTCTGTTCTCTTAATAAATCGCTATAGAATGCATACTTAGCAAGATATTCGAAAAAAATGAGGTGTGGCCACCACACGACTTTCTTATACGTATAAGCGTTTCAAATTATAGAATTTTAAGAATTTTTTTTACAAAACTTATTCAAAATCCTATTCTAAGTACTTCTATTCTCTTAATAAATCTCTATAGAATGCATACTTTGCAAGATATTATCAAAAAAGTGCTCCTCGCTAAGAGTAAAAGTGCTACTTCCGGTCCGAATTTTAAAATTTCATATATACAAAAAATATTGCAAATCCAGTTTTAAATACTTTTGTACTCTTGATAAATATATATAGAATGCATAACTTACGACATATTTGCAAAAAATCGCTATTCGATAAGAGTAAAAGTGGCACTTCCGGTCTGAATTTTGAAATTTTTTTTATACAAAAGATATTGAAAATTATGTTTTAAATACTTTTATATTCGTAACGTACCTTGTCTAAAACGCATGATTTGCGAAATATTCGCAAAAAACTGGTTTTCGATAAGAGTAAAAGACCTACTTCCGGTAGGAATTTCGAAAAACTTTTTAAATAAAATTATTCTCAATTTTAATTCTAAGTATATATGAATTCTTTATAAATTTGTTTAAATTTAGTAGTTGACGAAATATTGGCAAAATTCGACTTTTTCGCTGAAGTAAACTGCTACTTCCGGTCTAGCGATTTTACTGAAAAACTAATCAGATCTCAAGAGGGAGATTACACACGTAAATACAAAATTTGGAATTGATACCTACAGCGGTTTGACCGCTATCGTGGTCACACACACACACACAGACACACACACACACATACACACACACAGACACTTTTTAAAAACCACTTTTTCGGTATCAGGGGACTTCAAAACGTGGACATCTGCAAAAATCTCGAGGTCGAAAATTTTCGTCATCACAATACTTCCTTATACTACGTATAAGAAAGTAAAAGGACTACTCCCTAAGAGTAAGTGTTACTTCCGGTCCGAATTTTGAAATTTCATATATTCAAAAAATATTGCAAATCTAGCACTAAATACTTTTGTATTCTTGATAAATACATATAGAATGCATAATTTACGACATATTCGCAAAAAATCGCTATTCGATAAGAGTAAAAGTGGTAATCCCGGTCTGAATTTTGAAATTGTTTTTATGCAAAAGATATTGAAAATTACGTTTTAAATACTTTTATACCCGTAACGTACCTGTCTAAAAAGCATGACATGCGAAATATTCGCAAAAAACTGATTTTCGATAGGAGTAAAAGACCGGTAGCAGCTTCGAAAAACTTTTTAAATAAAATTGTTCTCAATTTTAATTTCAAGTACATATGCATTCTTTATAAATTTGTTTAAATTTAGTAGTTGACGAAATATTGGCAAAATTTAATTTTTTCACTGAAGTAAACTGCTACTTCCGGTCTACCGATTTTACTGAAAAACTACTCAGATCTCAAGAGGGAGATTAGACACGTAAATACAAAATTTGGAATTGATATCTACAGCGGTTATCGTGGTCACATAGAGACACACAGATATTTTTTAAAAACATCTTTTTCGGTATCAGGGGACTTCAAAACGTGGACATCTGCAAAAGTCTCGAAGTCGAAAATTTCACATTACTTCCTTATACTACGTATAAGAAAGTAAAAATGGATTAACCACATTAGATGTGGCTATTAATAATTCCAAGTGACTTAGACGCAGTTTTTAATAGAAATCCAGGTTTAATAACATTGCGGCAATTGTGTATGCTAAATACGCTGAAATAAAAGAATATTTCCATTACGTAGGGTAAATATAACCAGTTGCGATGTAGAAAAGACGTTTTCTATCTACAAGGATGTACTTAATTCAAAGAGAACAAGTCTTACAGAAGAGAAAATGAACAAATAGTAGGGTATTTAGTATTTTATAATCACCAGCCACTTGTTATTCAATTATATAAATAAAATTAAATCCTCTTTAAAGATACAACATTTCAATAGCGCGCCCATGGGCGATGAGTCATGACTCGCTCGATTCCGCTCCCTACTAATTAGCAAGACGTGGACGGGCTTCGATTTAGTTGAATCGCAATGACAATTTTATATTTAGATGTAGAAACGAAGTGAAATTAGATGGACATCAATGTGTGTAATTAATGATTTTCGAATTAACGAAATATCTCGTATACACAAACATTGTTATTTCCTATTTACTTTATTTAATTTCTATGCATGTGTTTGATGTTATACCTACGTCAGTAACAGTGGCGGCTGCTGCAGGGAGGACAACGGGGCACTGCCCCCCCCCCCCCCGTGACAAATTTCTTTTAACAGATAAATTAATTATAAATACCTAATTTGTATGTAATTTTTCTGATTTGTTTGATAACAAATAATATCCCTAGCAGCAAAATCACTATATGCACACTTGTCCTACATTAGCAAATATATATATTTATCCTTCTCTAAAATTGTGATTTTGATGCTTGGGATTTTTTCGGAAGTAACAGTCCGTCTCTTCAGCGCGTTTAAAAATCAGTCTGACGTAGGCTCCGGGGCATGTCACGCGAGTGCACCGTTTGTATTAGAAATCGAGTGGATAAAAAGTGGCGCGGGGCGAGAGCGGTATATGTCAGCGAAGGGCACTAGACTGTGATGCCGGCTGGCAATCCAGTATGTAATATCACAGAATAACAGAAGTGACAAAAGCCTCACTTGCATAATTCCGGTATTTGTGCGCAAAATCAAACAAAATGGCCTTAAATGTCGTGTTTTGTTTTGTTGTATACTTGTATAAATATAACTTGTCTTAATTTTATAACTTATAATTTACGAATAAATAATAAGTAAAGGTGCCAGTTAAATTGTTGTTGATATAAATAATGGAAACTGTACGAAAGAAGAAATCCGGCGTACGTAGATGTATTTTTACTTGTAAAAATGTTCAGCAATAAAGTATATTCTACAATTTCTTTTCATTTGCTAAAGAAGAAAATCGGTAAGTTTTAGCTATTGAGTAACAGATAATTTGTAATAATTCATCTTTGTAGTCTCTCTGTGTGTGTGACCACGGTAGCGGTCAAACCGCTATAGGTATCAATTCCAAATTTTATATTTACGAATATAATCTCCCTCTTGAGATCTGATTAGATTTTCAGTAAAATCGGAAGACCGGAAGTAGTAGTTTACTTCAGTGAAAAAATCGAATTTCGCCAAGTATTCGTCAACTACTAAGTTTAAACAAATTTGTAAAGAATTCATATATACTCAAAATTAAATTTGAGAAGAATTTTATTAAAAAAGCTTTTCGAAATTCCTACCGGAAGTAGGTCTTTTACTCTTATCGAAAATCAGTTTTTCGCGAATATTTCCCAAATCATGCATTTTAGACAGATACGTTACGAGTATAAAAGAATTTAGAACTTAATTTTCAATACCTTTTGTATAAAAAAACTTTCAAAATTCTGACCGGAAGTAACACTTTTACTCTTATCGCATAGCGATTTTTGCAAATATTTCGAAAAATTATGCATTGTATATATATTTGTCAAGAGTACAAAAGTATTTAGAGTTGGATTTGGAATATTTTTTGTATAAATGAAAATTCAAAATTCGGACCGGAAGTAAGACTTTTACTCTTAGCGAGTAGCATTTTTTTGCAAATATATCACAAAGTATGTATTCTGTAGAGATTTGGCAGTACTTGGAATTTTTATTTTGAATAATTTTTGTATAAAATAATTTTTAAAATTGTATAATTTGAAACGCTCATACGTATAAGAAAGTCGTGTGGTGGTCACACCTCATTTTTGAATTTTAGAATAACTCACCTGCGTATAACTCTCCGGCGTGTTCGAAAAAACACTCGGACACGTCAATTGGTATTTTTAGTTGTGCATTTTCTTCAACAGAAACTTTTTATACATGGTGTGTCATGTAACCGTGGCCAATACTAACTTTTTTATTTGAAACGCAATACCCTGTATATTATTCAATTTTTGGATTCTCCAGAAAATTCTATATATATTTCATGTACATTTTCCTATACCTATCTTCAACTGTTTCGGAAATGTTGTTTTCAGATTTATTGCAAAAATTAACATTCATCAAGAAAGAAAAGTATTTAATTAGGTACAGAAATTCGCTACAACGCACTCAAAAACTAATAAATAATCTGTTTATTTCTTGATAATGTAAAACACAAAAAAAGACATTCCTTTTTACCGATATGAAATAAACAAAAACTGTAAATGCTTTTGTTTACTTTTGTTTAAAACGTCTGGCCTTAGCAAATTGTTGTTTGCCTGCATGACAGTAGTTGTCAGTGTTATAGTCGTTTGAATTTCGTTAACTGTATACCAAAAAAAAATGGTTGATTTAACAGAAATGCACAAGATAACAATTCTACAGATGATTGGTTATGGAGATAACACACGGACATAAATGGAAGTTGTTCGTTTAATTCATGAAAAATTTACAAATTTGCCGCCTATATCTCAAGGGACAATTAGTAAAATTGAAAAGCAGTTTCGCGAACTTGGACATGTAAGGCAGATAAAAAAAAACAGCCACCAGTGCAATAAGTGATGCATCCCTATAAAATGATACCAACTCAGGAGCTCATGGATGACGATTTTGATAGCAGAACGTATTTTTGTGAACAAATGATGGCAATGTTAGATAACAATGTGATCCTCGTTTTGTGTTCTGATGAGTGCACCTTTATACTTCACGGCAATGCTAATCGTCAAAATTGCCGCTATTGGTCGTGGGAAAATCCTCACTGGATGAGAGAAGAACATACGCAATACCCTGTAAAGGTTAATGTTTGGGCAGGAATTATTGGAGATCATATCATAGGTCCTTTTTTCATTGATGGTAATTTGAATGGCGATAATTATTTAGCACTACTCCAAAATAATGGTGTGGCAACTTTGACAAACTTGTATCCTGATCCAGCAAACCCACAAGTTCCAGCGAATATGATATGGTTTCAGCAAGATGGAGCACCACCACATTACCAAATCAATGTCCGCCAGAACCTTAACAGAATATTTCCAAATCAATGGATAGGGTGGCGAGGATCGATTGAATGGCCAGCGCGATCCCCTGATCTGACGTCATTAGACTTCTTTTTATGGGGATATGTCAAAAGCATTGTATACAAAACTAAACCCTCTCGACTTAGCTGACTTAAGAAGACGAATAACGCTTGCGAGTAGAACGGTCACGCCTGAGATGTTGAGTAACGTTAGAAGAAAGTTCTACTTAAGATTAGGATGTTGCCAAGACATTCGCGGTGAGCATATTAAACATCTCCTACATTGACAATAATGTTTTTTTTTGTTGTTTTTACATTATCAAGAAATAAACAGATTACTTATTTGTTTTGAGTGTGTTGTAAAGGATTTCTGTACTTAATCAAATAATTTTCTTTCTGTAATGTCAATTTTTGCAATAAATCTGAAAACACTTAATATTTCCGAAACAGTTGAACATAGGTATAGGAAAATGTAGGTACATGAAATATGTCTAGAATTTTCTGAAGACTACAAAAGTTGAATAATATACAGGGTGATGCATTTAAAATAAAAAAGTTGGTATTGGCCACTGTTACAGACACGCCATGTATAAAAAGTTTCTGTTGAAAAAAATGCACAACTAAAAATACCAATCGACGTGTCCGAGCGTTTTCTCAAACACGCCCCTACTTATTTATTTTCGAATTTATTCCATTTGGCTAATACACAGTGTATGCCGTACTTACACTACAGGATGAGTCATTAGTAGCCGCTTCTTCGATTGCTCTTTTGTGTTTTAAATAAAAGAAAAAATAATTAGTGAAAGATCCATGGTTGCTTGTGGCGCATATTGTAAAAATACTTTAAGCTCTGGCGCACTTCCGGTTTCACCGGAAATGCACGGAACTTAATTTTTTTAAATGACTCACCCTATATATTTTTGGATTTTCTTGTACTGCTTTAAATTGTCTGTTTGACTGTTTTTTCTTTTTCAAAATTGAGCCAATAGTTTTTGAGTTATTAATTTTTTTTGAAAATATTTGACCAAAACACGTGTTCAGAAAAAAATCATTTTCACATTGTTTTTAAAAGCAAAAACATTAACTTTGGTGGTGCTTGTAGCCAAGAAAATTCTGCATCATTTGGTAAAGTTGCACTCGACAACACCTCAATAAACTCTGTTTTTTCAAAGCCTACTTCCTGAAATTTTCACATACCAAAAACATATTTTTTTTAATGGAACATCCGGTATTTTATTGAGGCATTTTGTTCCTTTTTTTATTCTCTTTTATTTTTGTTAACACTGTCCTATACCTATCTTTTGTAATTTCTGAGATAATCACTATAGGAGCAATTAGCGGTCAATTAAAGAACTACGAGCGCTGTTGTTCTATGCACCAAAATAATCGTTGAACCAGTGGAAGGCAGGGATGCCGCCCGGCTTCCTTAGTCAACTGTCAAACAAAGTAAATGTTATATCCAACTATCCCAAAAGTAATAATTTTATAGAATAAAGAGCATCGCATTTCAATTTTTTAATTCCGGCAATGTCCAGTTGCAGTATTTCATTTTTAACACTGTTGGTTAACATCGAAATAAAATAAAGGTTATGTTTACTGACATATTTGAAGATGTGTTCAAAAAGTTTTGAAAATCCGTTCGTATATAGCAAAGATTCTCTCCTCCATTAACGTTTTCATCAAAGAAATAAGGTCCAATTATGTAACAACCCACTATTCCTCCCCACAGTTTTAATGACCAACGATTTTGAAAGTTTACAGGTGTGATAAAGTGGGGAATTGTATGTGTTATAATAACGGAATTGTGACGATGAACGTATTCACTTGAATAGAAGGTTTCGTTGGTAAACAACAAAAAATTGAGAAAGCCAGGATAATTTATCTGCTGCCAATTGACAAAAATGTAAGTGATTCTGAAAATTTCTTTCATGTAACCCTGTGTATGAATATGCTAGGGGTGAATTTCTAATTTCCTAATTATTCTGGATTCTCAAATTTGACTTACATCTAACTGCCGACTAATTTTCGTTGTACTAGTATGGGGGTGTTCAACTACACTAGCAAGTACCATAAACGTCTTATCCTCAACAGTTATTGCTTTTTCCGCTCTTTCTTTCATATTCAATGCTTTCTGTTCACTCAAACCGTCCACTTTATATTTTTGAAGGTTTCTGGTTTCGGTTGACTTCTACCAGGGATCCCTGTGCATAAAGTCTGGATGCTAGCAAAGAGTTTCTTTCAGATTCACCCAAAATGTCAATCAAATCTATTAACTCTTCATAAGAATAATTCATTTGGATGATAACTAAAGCGATGCTTTTATAAGTTTGACATAAATGTATACCGACTTTCTTTAACAGTTGACTCAGGCAGTCAGCCGCATTCCAGCCTTTATTGGACCAATATTTGGGTGCAGAGAACAGCGCCTGTAGTTCTTTAATTGACCGCTAATTGCTCCTATAGTGATTATCTCAAAAATTAGAAAAGATAGGTATAGGACATTGTTAACAAAAATGAAAGCGAATAAAACAAGGAACAAAATGACTCAATAAAATACTGGGTGTTCCATTTAAAAAAAATAAGTTTTGGTATGTGAAAATTTCAGGAAGTAGGCTTTGAAAAAGCAAAGTTTCTTGAGGTATTGTCGAGTGCAACTTTACCAAATGATGCAGAATTTTCTTGGCTACAAGCACCACCAAAGTCAATGTTTTTACTTTTAAAAACAATGTGAAAATGATTTTTTTCTGAACACGTATTTTGGTCAAATATTTTCAAAAAAAATTAATAACTCAAAAACTATTGGCTCAATTTTGAAAAAGAAAAACAGTTGAACAGGCAATTTAAGGTAGTACAAGAAAATCCAAAAATATATAGGATGAGTCATTTAAAAAAAGTAAGTTCCGTGCATTTCCGGTGAAACCGGAAGTGCGCCAGCGCTTAAAGTATTTTTACAATATGCGCCACAAGCAACCATGGATCATCCACTAATTGCTTTTTCTTTTATTTAAAACACAAAAGAGCAATCGAAGAAGCGGCTACTAATGACTCACCCTGTATATATGTGTAATTTTCCCATTTTTTAGTTTTTACTTTACAATGAAGACACAATAATAAAATTTAAAAAACATCCCTTTTAATAATATTATCAGAATATTATTGTTATATTATACCGGGATATCAACAATTAAATTGGCAATGGTGGTCATGGATTTTAAAATTATTGTCGTAGCGTGCATCGTACATTTAGGTATGTCATAATTTTTTGAATGTCAAAATCTGTCAAGTTATTGAAGTTTTCTAATCCTGCACGGTTTTTGAATCATGGTTCTCACCACAGAGCACAAAATTTACATGATTGAAGCCTATTTTCGAACGGGTGTGCTAGTTAATGGAACTTGGGAATACAGTCAACGTTTGTGTTTGGACAATTTTCGAGAGCACTTCCCAGCCGTAGCAGTATTACCGGACAATTTTTATGCATGCCTTACAAATTGTGTTGAAGTGTTTCGGGAAACTGGTTCTGTGACGCATGAAAAAGGTGCTGGTAGACCAAGAGTTCGTACAGAAGAAGTTATTAATGATGTTCGTCAACGTATGGAAGAAGAGCCTACAAAACCTTTAAAACGTCTCTCTCAAGAAATTCAGCTTTCTTATGGAACATGCCAAACGATTGTAAAGAAGGACCTGAACATGCACCCATATAAGATGCAATCATATCAAGCTCTTCTGACTGCAGAGCACCCCAGACGCCTTGCGTACTGCCATTGGTTCGTTAATAATTTAATGAATGACGATCTGCTGAACTTAACTTTTTTTTGTGACGAAGCTTGGTTCCACCTTTCGGGATACATCAATTCTCAGAATATGCGAATGTGGAGCACTGATAACCCGCAAATTTTTATTGAAACGCCACTACATGCTCAGAAAATTGGTGTTTGGATGGCAGTTTCTCGCAGAAGAATAATTGGGCCAATTTTTTTCAATTTCACCGTCAACGCAGAAAGGTACAGAAATATTCTTTTGACTGAATTTGAGCAACAGTTAGACGATGATGAACTTCAATACGGTTATTTCCAGCAAGACGGTGCAACAGCACATACTACACGAGAAAATCTTGCTTTTCTCCGCGAGTTTTTTGATGACCGGCTGATAAGTTTGCATACGGAAGTTGAGTTTCCTCCGAGATCACCTTGTTTGACAATTATGGACTATTTTATCTTTCCTTATTTAAAAAATAAGATTTTCGCAAATCCGATACATAATTTGCAAGAACTGCAACAAAGAATTGTTCAGCAATGTGCAACCATACCGCCAGAAATGCTGCAAAACGCTTTTCACAGCATGAGGAGGCGCGTAAACTTGTGCATTGAACAAGACGGGGGACATTTCCAACAATTATTGTAATTTAGTTTTTCTGCTTAATTAAAACGTTATTTATTTCATAACTTGTAGTTCATTATTATTTTGCAGCTGAACTAAGTAGGTACCACATTTGTAGGTTATTGATAATGTCAGTATAGCTTGACAATGATTGAATTATTTCAAAAGGATGATTAAACTAAGACAAGCGTTTTACATTTCATGACCAACATTGACCAATTTAATTTTTTTTATCATAGTATATACTCATAATGCATTACATAAAGACATTCATTTCTCAATTCAATCAAGATTTGATATGCCTTATCTACTTTGAAATTTCAAATGCAGCATCAGAAAATTACTTATTTCATTGGTAAATTAATATTTTCAACTTTGTAGAACTAAACTTTAATTTTTTTAAACTTAAATATACAACGCCTTTAGCCATAATGTTATTGAAACAATAATAATGTTTAACAACTTATAAACGGAATAATCATACATAATAAATAGACAAACTTGAAACGACACGTTATTAGTTCAACTGTATAAGTATTTGCTAATATCCAAATTTAATATTAAGGAATGAAAAATGTTAGCAAACACAAAAAGACCCACATATGTATGTAATATGTAACGCCACAAAATTACGCATAAGATGCTCAAACTATGGCTCTAATTGTTACAGTAAGTAATGTTTATTACCTTAGTTTTAGTAATTTTTGTGTATGTTTCTGTTACATAAATAACGTATTTAATAGGCATATTCTAAAAACAATCTCATTTCAAATTTTGCGCCAATGCTGCTAACGTCATCTTCGTACACGTTCATTGATGTGTGACAAGGACAGAAGATATTTTTCTTCCATGTAGTTGTTTAGTTTGTGGACCATTTCGAAAATATGATGCAAACATGAATGCTTTTTTGTGTAAATAATTAAATACCTACCATTTCACAATTTAAAAGTATGCAATACAATTTTTAATATTAAATTACATTTATTGACAGACATCCTTGACTTTAAACAAATATTTCTCTGTTTATAGTCTACTTGACGGATTTTTCTGAACATCCGTTACGATAGAGGTTCTTTAGTTTGATCGAAGGATACTAATCCAACAAAATTTACTTGATGGGGCATTCTAAACCTGAAACCGAAACTTGCAAAGTCAAAAGAACGATCGGTACCTGCCTAGACCAGCAAGAATAATCGCTGTATATTGTAATTTCTATGTTTAGCTTGGAAATATTTCTTAAATATGAATGATAACATGATAAGAATTATTACTTTAATACGCAGTTATTGTAAAACATTGTGTATTCTAACTAATTTTTTTTTCAGATCATGTTTCCTTGAAACAAATAAAATTTAAGGTTAGAATTTCCAGATATGCAGATATGAAATCTGTTGATTTTAAATTAATATGGAATTTATTTAGAATTATCAAATGTGGGTCTAGAATTAGAATAAACGCAATCGTTAGTTTGATTTGAGTGAAATTCGAATTGCCAGATTAGTAATTCCTTGACGAACGAAAGCGCCTTTGACCTCCAGAAGCCCATTTTTAACCTGAGCAAGAAATAACGCTATACATAATAAAGGCAAAGAGGATACAAGTCTGGAACTTTGGACGACATTATTATATAACAAATACGAAATAAAAAAACATACTTTATTTCATTAATAACTGTTATAATAATTTTTATAATAGAAAATTTACGATGTAGGTACTACGTAATGCAAGAGATTTAACTTAATCTGAAATCTGAATAAATAATAATATAATACTATATAATAAGTCATCAGTCATCACATGAGTTTCTTGGACATAATTGTATTAAGTATTTGTTGACAGTTTTTGTTTTTTATATACTTCTGTATACTCAATGCTATCCAGACTGCCAACGAGCAGAATAAATAACTGTATATCACAAATCCGAACTTCTCGTGCCAGTCGAAAACAGAAAATACCTTGTAAAGCCATCTTGATGATTCATAGTACGTCAAAAAGTATCTGTAAAAATAGAAATAGATATTAGCGGATACGTACAAGATGCAACAAGTAGAGCAGTCGATATAGCAATTGACTGAATTGACTTCGTCTAATAAGATAGTAATTGGTCGAGACCTGCAAGGGTGTCGAATTTGTCGAAAAGAAAGTTTGACACTATACCATATTTATACAGTATTGAATTTACCTATTGTAAACATGTAAAGAAAACCACATTATATCCGTGATTAATCGTTATTAGTATTGCCAGTCAGTTTTTTGAATTAACTTTGCCACTGGAAATATTCATGGATTTTAAAGACAAAATATGTATTTGTAGTTTCGTGTGATCAATCACAAGTGAAGGTTGCGTGGCCTAAACTTTAAGTTTGCAACACTGACTAGTTGGTAATATTGAGACACACATATATAGGCACTGTGTATTGAAGAAACAATGTGATATGGTTTTCCGTGCATTTCCGGTTTCACCGGAAATGCACGGAACTTAATTTTTTTAAACCACTCACCCTATATATTTTTGAATTTTCTTGTACTGCTTTAAATTGTGTATTCAACTGTATTTTCTTTTTCAAAATAGAGCCAATAGTTTTTGAGTTATTAATTTTTTTTGAAAATATTTGACCAAAACACGTGTTCAGAAAAAAATCATTGTACACATTGTTCTTAAAAGTAAAAAACATTAACTTTGGTGGTGCTTGTAGCCAAGAAAATTGTGCATCATTTGGTTTAAGTTGCACTCGACAATATCTCAAAAAACTTTGTTTTTTCATAGCCTACTTCCTGAAATTTTCACATATCAAAAACTTTTTTTTTTTTTAATGGAAAACCCAGTATTTTATTGAGGTATTTTGTTCCTTTTTTTATTCTCTTTCTTTTTTGTTAACAATGTCCTATACCTATCTTTTGTAATTTCTGAGATAATTCCTATATGAGCAATTAACGGTCAATTAAAGAACTACGAGCACCAAAATATTCGTTCAACCAATTGAAGGCAGGAATGGCGCCCGACTTCCTTAGTCAACTGTCAAACAAAGTAAACGTTAAATCCAACTATCCAAAAAGTAATAATTTTACAGAAGGAAGAGCATCGTATTTCAATATTTTAATTCCGGCAATGTCCAGTTGCAGTATTTCATTTTTGTCACTGTTGATTAACATATTTGAAGATGTGTTCAAAAAGTTTTGAAAATCCGTTCGTAGATAGCAAAGATTCTCTCCTCCATTAACGTTTTCATCAAAGAAATAAGGTCCAATTATGTAACTACCCACTATTCCTTCCCACAGTTTTCATGACCAACGATTTTGAAAGTTTACAGGTGTGATAAAATGGGGAGTTTTATGTGTTATAATAACGGAAATTTTGACAATGAACGTATTTACTTTAATAGAAGGTGGCTTCGTTGGTAAACAACAAAAAATTGAGAAAGCCGAGATAATTTATCTGCTGCCAATTGACAAAAATGTAAGCGATTCTGAAAATTTATTTCATCTAACCCTGTGTACGGGTGAATTCCATATTTCCTAATTATTCTGGATTCTCAAATTTGACTTACATCTAACTGACGACTAATTTTCGTTGTACTAGTATGAGGGTGCTCGACTACACTCGCAAGTACCATAATCATCTTATCCTCACCAGTTATTGCTTTTTCCGCTCTTTCTTTCATATTGAATACTTTCTGTTCACTTAAACCGTCCACTTTATACCTTCGAAGGTTTCTGGCTTCGGTTGATTTTCACCAGGGATCGCTGTGCAGAAAGTTTGGATGCTAGCAAAGAGTTTCTTTCAGATTCACCCAAAACGTCAATCATATCTATTAACTCTTCATAAGAATAATTCATTTGGATGATAACTAATAGCGATGCTTTTATAAGTTTGACATAAATGTATATCGTCTTTCTTTAACAGTTGACTCAGATAGTCAGCCGCATTCCAGCCTTTATTGGACGAATATTTGGGTGCATAGAACAGCGCCCGTAGTTCTTTAATTGTCCGCTAGTTGATCCTATAGTGATTATCTCAAAAATTACAAAAAATAGGTATAGGACATTGTTAACAAAAATGAATGAGAATAAGAAAAAAACAAAACGACTCAATAAAATACTGGGTGTTCCATTTAAGAAGAATAAGTTTTTGGTATGTGAAAATTTCAGGAAGTAGGCTTTGAAAAAACGAAGTTGTTTGAGGTATTGTCGAGTGCAACTTTACCAAATGATGCAGAATATTCATGGCTATAAGCACCACCAAAGTTAATGTTTTTACTTTTAAAAACAATGTGAAAATGATTTTTTTTCTGAATACGTGTTTTGGTCAAATATTTTCAAAAAAAAATTAATAACTCAAAAACTATTAGCTCAATTTTGAAAAAGAAAAAACAGTTGAACAGACAATTTACAGCAGTACAAGAAAATCCAAAAATATATAGGGTGTCATTTAAAAAAATTAAATTTCGTGCATTTCCGGTGAAACCGGAAGTGCGTCAGAGCTTAAACTATTTTTACTATATGCGCCACAAGCAACCATGCATCTACCACTAATTGGTTTTTCTTTTATTTAAAACACAAAAGAGCAATCGAAGAAGCGGCTACTAATGACTCACCCTGTAATTTAATAAAATCTATATATTGTTTTATAATACGAGAGAGATTCAAAAAGACTATCACGCCTCAACAATACATGATACATACCACACGTATGGACAGGCAATATAAATACAAACACATATATATACTTACACCGCATAATATATCGTAGTAAAAACTACCAGAGCCATCACCGCTGTATTCAAACTAGGAATTTTCTTTCGGAACACTAGTTCGACAAACGGCAAGAGTATTATCACAGTGTGTATTGAATGGTTTACCCATGTTGGAATAACATCATCTAGATGTTGCGGAAATATCAGTTCCCTGTTTATATTGAAGATAATCCAAAATGTGAACGAGACAAACAATCCAGTTGGAAAAACGAGCGATGTGAACAGAAGTCCTCGTGCCTTTTCTAGATATTTAAGAGCTTTGCTTCTGCTTTGATATCCACGAAGCTTAAGTATATCACTGCTTACGGCCAACGCCAAATACACCGTCTGCAAAATCTAAAACACAATCAAATTATTATTAAGCTCATTTTGCACTATCATATAAAATTGTACTAAAAAAAATTGGATACTATTTTATAGCATGTCCAAAGTAATACATTTTATCATTTTCTTGTACAGGATTATTATATCAGGGTTCTTTATCATGGCTGTTAGATATATACCGTTAACTTGTACAAAAATTTAGTCCGCGGTTATACGCCATACATGTTTCAAACAACATATAAATACTTATGTGTTCATTCATAATGTCAAATAGATCTAAATAGGAAATTATTTAGGTACGCACAAGGTAATAAAGAAAATCTTGCTGGCGTTACAGTAAGCCATCCTCTGAGTCCAGTTTTGCCGTCCACATTCAGAGCATCGATTTGGGGCCAAAAAAGTTGGTTAATATGGCTCTGTAACCGTCGCCATTGACATTAACGGCGTTTCCGGCAGCATTTTCAAAGAAAAATGGGCCAGTTATGCCACCACTCCAAAATCCACACCAAACTGTTACTCTTCATGGATGCATTGGCCTCTCTACGATTACGTATGGCTCTTCCGAACCCCAAATCCGATAGTACTGCTTGATTACATAGCCACCAAGATCGAAATTCGCTTCGTCTGAAAAAATGATTTTTCGACAAAAATCGACGTCATTATTGAGCTGGTCTACGGCCCACACACAGAACTGATATCAAAGCGGATGGTCATTTGCTTTCAACTCCTGAGTCATCTGGACCTTGTAGGCGAATAATCTGAGGTTTTTGTGCAGTTCCGCTTGGCGCTTTTTTACGACTTTTCAAAATTTGCACGGTTTTGGCTACACAATACTGACTTCGAAAATAAGTTTTCAATATTTCGAAACGCTCCTCAAGCGAGAACATGACTGTTTCGTCCGCGGAATATCAAAAAGACGAACTGTCAAAATTTAAAAGAAATTGGGCCATCCAGTGTTGCCAAACTCTATGATTTAAAAACAAACCTGTAGATGGCTCACCCGTTATATTTGTATCATCAGGAGTACCTATATATTATAATAAAGAGAAAACATAAAAGAAGTAGGTAGTGTCATCGGTCAAGTCTGCCTCTGTACTTTGAACAGATCAGACGCGATGCTCTAGGCTTTTCCTTTTAGAAAGCTAGCATTTTCCATTTGTTTTCGCAGCATTAACTTTATCTTAGATAGAGACCAAATTCATATAAAAAAGAGGCCGGATGGCGTATCCACCGGGCTCGGCCATGGCCGACGCACTGGCGATTCTGGACGGCGTCCACTCCAGGTCCAAGAGGCCCCTCTCCGACGAGGAGGGTGCTTCGAGAAGAATCGAAGATGAAGTCGAGGATTCCTCCGAAGAAGAAGATGAAGGTTACACCACCGTCAACTCCAGCAAGGGTGCGAAGATACTCAAGAACGGGAAACCGAAGACCACGCCCACCGCCCCTGGGGAGAGCACCAGTGGCACTACCAGACTACCTAGGGGACCATCCCCTCCACAAGTCTACATATACGAAACCGACTTTCTTCTGGCGGCCCAGGAGCTAAAGAAAGAAAACATTAGCACCCAGATCACCTTCAAGGTTGACCATCTTCGGGTCAAACCCGTGAATGTAGACTCCTGGAGGAGGTTGACAACGCATCTCACCGAAAAGAAAATCCAGTACTACACTTACCAGGTGGCAAGTGTCCGTCCGGCGAAGGTAGTCGTGAAGTATCTGCCACCGAACATGCCTGCGGAGACCATCTCCAAGGCGTTAAAAGGCATGGGAATCGAAACCATAAAAGTTGTAAATCTGAGAGGTAGAGACAAACTCCCTACCTCAGTGCCACCGTTGTCAGAGGTACGGGCACTCCTCAGAATGCTGCTCGCTACGCCAGAGATGCGCTCGCTGTAGCGCAGAACATCAGACGGACTCCTGCAAGGAAACCGCCGAAAGCAAATGTGCTAACTGTGGCAGCAACCACCCGGCCAGATATTGTGGTTGCTACCTCTACCAACGAATACTGGCCGCAGGAAAGTCAGGCAGATCTGAGACACCGCTAGCGGCACTATATCCACCGCGAAGACAGCAGGAACTACCATCACAACCCAGGAAGTGGGCACCGAGCAAAGCCGTCACACCGACGGTAACGTATGCGCAAACTGTGGCACCAACAGCACAGCCACAGGTGGAGAAACAACAATCGCAGGAGAAGAAACACCGCATCATTACGGTGACGAAGCCCTCTTCAACGCACGGGAGCAAGGAAGCCATCCCTAAGGTTCCCACTGCGAAGAAGGACAAGGCGGAGGAAACCGTCAATGTACCGGTGTACGCTTCACGCGCACCAGAAGAAAACGACCTGACAGAAGAAATTAATTCCGCTTATTTTTCTGTTTCAGAAACCCAGGAAGAACTCAAGAACTTCCAGACCATCCTCCGCAAGGTCATCGTTGGAGTGCAGAAGATGAAGACCATCCAAGGCAACCTCGAAAAGCTCAGCTTTCTAATCGACCTGGCAAATGAGATCTTCAGCACAGTGGACTTTACAGTGTAAGAACCTTTAACCGCACTAATATTAAGCATGTATTCTTTACAGCAACATAAAATCTAACAAAACAACCCACATTATCCTTATCCCATCCAAAAACACCGATCTAAACCACGAAACACACAGAAAATTCAACAGTCGTTTACCGATGATCCAGGCTAATCGGGATCGACACACCCGGTCAACATATATCACCGCAGTCGGACTTTTACTTACACACAGTAAACACATGCAACATCATGCACACACATCATTCTCCGAACCACGGTTAATTCCGGGTAGGACGCCAATTCGTCAGTGCTATAAACGCGTTTAAACGTGGGTCTCAGTCAATTTAATGTCAATTAAAATTATTCGAAACATAAAAAAATATTGAAACATACATCAAACATCAAACACAACCACATTAAGTACATCACTTGCACTTCTTAGCATGGGAGTCCATGAAGACTCTGCGATCCTCAATAAATAAACACCACTAGTAGGGCGCTACATAAAGCGCCGGACTAATAACACGGTTTCCCAGAGGAGCCCGGGGGGTGTCGGGACACAGTCACGAGAAGTAGGTAGTATGGTAGTGGTTAAAACAATGGCAACATTTAAACGTAAATTAATAAATGTTTGTATTTGTTATACATAAGTACTTACATGAATCGTTTTTATACTTTGCAAATAACAGAAACAATTTTATTAATAAAGCTTACTATGTAAATGCGTTTGTTGGTACGACTCAGAAGTGGGGTTCAGGACCGGCAAAAAATCAATTTTAAGAAAAAGTGAATTTTATTACCTATGTATTTACAGCAAATACTTAATGAAATAATCAAACTTATAAACATATAGTATTTTTTATGAAACCAGTTATAATACTCTGGAGAATATTGCATTTTATTATATTGTGATTACTGAAATAAAACTTATTTAAAATTTGCATAGGCTTTTGTATTATACATCAGCAAGTAGCTATTATATAAGTTCATATTTTGAATATGTATATCCCCATAATCTATATTATTAACTCTTCAAATTTCAGATGCTCCTTTATGAGAAAATAGGCATCTGAAGATGTGGTAATAGGTATACATCTTTTGTATGGGTAGATAAACTTACTCCACTTCACTTTGGGTGATGCGTAGGGAATTTTTACCGCAAATATAAGCCGTATTTTGTTGTTGCACCATTTTTGACCTGGTTCGTTCATTAGTTCAAACCGAGTTCAAAGATGACGTCATAAATTGACTTGCGAAGAAAATGGAAGAGTTTAAACCTTTGGTTCGAATTTATTTTTTATTATACTAGGTTAGGTACTAGACGTTTATTGTTGATAATGGTAATTTGACAGTCATCGACCAAAAAAGTATAATATTACATTAAATAATAAGTGTGAGAGGTATTTGACCTCCTAACTGTAATCTAATAATGAATAAAAGGTACTAAGAACATTTTTAGGTAATTTATTAACTATTGTTCAATTAATTTCACACTTTACAGACAGAAGCTTATTTTGTTATATGCATTACACGAAGATATTACGAGTCGCAATCGTCAGTTGCGTATTTTCTATTATTTGTTGAAAACACAACAAAATAGGACCTCAAAACGGAAAAAAATCATAAGCACAATTATGTCTCTTTGGAACATGGAACACACAAGGCCTCTCAACTATTACACTCAGTGGATTCCCGCGTATTTGGATGCTGACTTTTTTTCCTTATTTCGAATGAATAAGGATACATTCACCAAATTAATGCGAACCAAAATCTTATCAAGGGGGAGGAAAACCAGTGCCCCCAGAACAACAATTGCTTATGACTCTGTGGTGGCTGGGCAAAGGGGAAGTTTTATTAAGTATAGCTAACAAATTTGGAGTGACAGATTCTACAGTGTTCAACTGTGTAGCAGATATTTTGGCTAGAATTGTAGAACTACGGAGTAGATTTATCGTGTGGCCAGATCGCAATGAAATAAATATTATTGAAGAAGAGTTTCGAAACAAGAGTGGCTATCCTGGTATTGTTGGGGCCATCGATGGGTGCAATATAGAATTTAAAGCCCCCCTACAGCAACAAAATAGCTATATTGATCGTCACTTAAAGCACAGTATTAAGCTGCAAGGGATTGCAACATGGAAAAAACTTTTCACAAATATCAACGTAGGTTTCCCAGGGTCTGCTCATGACAGCAGAGTTTTTAGAAACTCTAGTATATATCGCGAAATAGAAGAAGATAACCGTTACAATTACTACCTCGTTGATAGAACACATCATTTAGTTGGAGACTCTGCCCACCCACTTTCTGAATGGTTAATGAAACCATATAAAGATAATGGTCATTTAATACGCCAACAAAGAAATCACAATAAAGTCCTTAGCAGTTCTCGTGTAGTGATTGAACATACATTTGGAATTCTAAAAGGGAGATGGCGTATTTTGCACTTTGTGAACGTTAATAGTGTCAAAAAAGCAGTTAAAATAATTACTGCATGTTGTGTTTTACACAACTTTTGTTTTATTAATGGAGATGAATGGGAAGATTATATACCTGTTCACCAAGAAAATGATGAAATAGAAAGAAATGATAGAGATGGTGGGGGACTCAGGAAAAGAGACACTATTGCAGCGCTGTTATATCATCAGTAACTATTTTAATACAAAATTCTATTCTAAAAAATACATTTCTGAAGACAAATAAACTTTGGTATTTCTGTATTGCTTGTACAGCTTATTAAAATCACACATTTTTTTAAATATGTTTATTAATGAATAACAAATGAAAAATATAAGAGAAAATTGTTGCAAGAAACGTTAGTCACTGTCATCACTTTCATGGTATTTCCTTTTTTTCCCCTTTTTTGTTTCATTGCTCCCAAGTTTTTCGATTAGTAACATCATCTGCTCATGTCTCTGGTCATTTTCTTTTTGGAACATCTCCATCAGGGCTGCAGTTTCTTTTTTTCTATCATCTCTGTCTTGTCTCTGTTCCTCTAATAAGCGTTCAATTAATGACGTTCTAGTTGGTTTTGGCTTTAAAGTACTCTTTATTGTTGAAAATCTATTTTGCTTTTTTCGACCAACTGACTCATTTGCTTCAGTTTCACTATTAGGAAGAGTATTTACTTCTAAGGCATCATCACTAATTTCTTGTTCATCACCTGTGGTTGTTTCATGTTCATCGTCAGTCTTTTTTGTGCTTGAAATCGCATCTAAAATTAAAACTGGATTTACTTTATCCGTATCACCTAAGACATCCAACATTTCTTCATAATAAGGAGAATTTGCTACTTCCCCTTCACCAGTTTTTCGTCTTCTATCATTAACTTTAATGAAAGCTTTCTGGAGGTTGGCAAACTTTTGTCGAACCTTCTCTCGGCCTTCAATACCACTTCCTACAAAACAATTTTCATTGTTCATTTCTTCTGCAATATTAGACCACAACGTATTCTTGCAAGTTTTCTTGTCTGCGAATTGGTTATTATATTTTTTCCTTAATTCTAGTAATTTCAGTATTGCTGCATGATCTTCTGCTGTCTGCTTCTTGGAAGTTCTCCATAACGTGGTTGCTGGATGTGAACATGCCGATGTACTTGCCGAATTATCAACGACACACAATTGGGCTTTTACCAGCTTTAGATACCTTTCTGCGTACCTTGGGTCTAAAAAATTATTCTTAGTATACGTATTCCTTCAGTTTATTACCTGTTTCACCTTTTAATGAATTATATGTTTCATCATCCACGGTGACGATTACATCGCCTAGCTGAACACTATGCATTTCCATTTCACCAATATGTCGTTGCACCCAGCAATTGTTTATTGTGTGTTTATTCTTGCTTTTCATTTGACAGGTTACGCCATATTGGATTACACTACGAATACATGCGCAGAGTAGGTTCGAACCATAGGCAAAAGGTTCGAATACAAATCACTGATGACGTCATAGGTTTCACACGAAAATGTAAGAGTTTGAACCATTACTAACCAGGTCCAACAACAAAATACGGCTATAGGAGTTTAAACCACTGTGAGGCGTTGTAAACAAAGAATACCGGGGTTAGAATGATTTGATGCGCTCTGCTGCGCCTGCGCATATCCAAATTATTAGTACGAAAAGAGGACAGGTTCTAATTTCATGCAATAAACTTGTACGAGAAAATTGTGAGGTTTGTTAAATAACTACATATTATTATGTAGATAGTACTATATGGCAATGTATATTTATAATTAATTTTGAAGGTACACTTTGCTTTTGAACACAATTTTTTACTAATAATTAGTGGTGTTATACAACGGATAGTCGTCCTAGATCATTCTGAAGGCTCTACCACTTACAACATATACAGGGCGATAATGCGATAATTCGAGTATTAGTAGGTTTGTTCCAACAAAGAAATCACTGACCAGTCTTGGATCGATCTATGACTGTTGCAATTGCGCATGCATCAGAAACCAGTATCCGACCAAACTGCAATTAAAGTGTGTTGGAATACTATTTTAGCCTTTTAGTTAACATATTTGTGGGTAGATCGTACTTGTTCAGTGATTGACAAGTATTTGATGAATCGTATGATTACATAAACGATTATTAGTATTAATTCAAGTAAACTAGCATTAAAATTAGTATTACATACGTAGAGAAATTGAGAAAGTAAAGACGAATCATTGTGTCGAAACTAATGTCACTATCACTCATGTTATCGTTCATTTAAAATATTCAAATAATGCAGTAGATACCTAAAGCAGTACCGGATTGAGGGGGGGGGTCAAAAGGGGGCAATTACCCCGGGCGGCATCTCCGGAGGGCGGCAAAATGGAATTTATTACTGCATTACTTATATAGTGAAAATAGCTACAAGGGCGGCATGGTGCTAACTTGCCCCCCTTAAGAAATTTCCTAGATCCGGCACTGACCTAAAGTAATAAATTATTTTACCAATACAATAACTTAAGTTAGCGTTACAGATATCGTAGTACAATTGAAGCGTGCCCGGTTCAAATAGGCCAAGTGCCAAAAGTATAAAACCGAGATATTATCAAAAAACGATTATTATTGCATGTTGCGTTGGTTGGCGTTAATAAATAACTATTGTGGATTAAGCTAAGCATTGGACTAGGTTTATAGATGTGTTGTATTAAGTCAATATTAAAATACTTTAGTTTGAAAAAGAGATATTAAAATATATTTTTTTTTAAATTTAGAAACAATCGAAGTACCATATTAAAAAGATATGTCTCTATGTTCAGCGATAACGTTATAAAAACTTATAGAAAGTTAAAAACAATAATCACCAAGTCAGTAAGTAATGTGTATTAAACATCGTTTACAAAAAACAACAGAAGTAAACATTACAAGAGTATTTAAATGTGTAATAAATTTCTGTAGTATTCTTTCTGTTCTTCCTTTTCCAGAAAGTTAATCATTGATGCTAATGATTTTTTTTGTTGTCTGTTATTTTGTTATCCGGCGGCAAAAGCAGTAGATTTGTGCTCTTCACGTCTGAGATAGATTTACTCTTTTTCAAAACATTAACATCCCTCCAAGGCTCAGACTCACTAAAAGTTTCTTTGACTTTAACAGTGCAAGGGTTTTCTCGCTCTACACGAAGCATGACTGCCTTGCTAATATTTAAATTTTTGATATCAATCAAAGCTTCTGCTGCCTCCTTTATATTCCAGAATCCATGCTTTTCCATGTCAACAATTTCGAAAGGGGGATAATAAACTGCGGATTTAATAACATTGTGTAGATCTTCAGGAATTATGATGAAAGGGTCATGAAGGCTATGGCCTTCATGACCCTTTTTCTCTTTTCGATATGTGCAAAATCGCGATCGCAAGCCATAAAGCTGTGACCACTTATGAGGAATTTGTGTTCTATAACATCAAATACCCCATGGGCCTGCAAATATATATATAGAAAAAGCACTATTTTATTTTTATTTTGGCCAGCGCAGTTGTCTGTCCAAATAATAACGTGTCTGTCTTTGACCACACTACTATTCAGAAACCGCAATATAGAAGAGGCAACTTCGTTTCCTCCTCTGCCTGCTACTCCCTCATTCCATAGATTCATATACCCAGTATTTGTATTGTTGTAGTGGATTCCTAGATTATAGCAACTGTACCGACTTAAATAAAACATATCACTGTGCGTTAGTGTAGGTACGAAAAGGACTTGTTGTAAGTCTACGCTCAAGCAACACATACGACTGCCAGGCAACTATGCATCTGTGGTGTCTTTTTTCGTCAGCTTAAAAGCACTTTCAGCTTTGCGGTGGTGCAGCTCTAGCTTCTGTTTTGCAATAGTACTGCTCTGTAACTCAGCTCTAGCCTCACAAGTGAGTCTATCACACACTCGGCAAGTGTCGCTTCTGGGGAGGTGAAATTTCAAATTTGGAAAGTGTTCTCTAAAAACTCGGCTCTAAAACTTATACGAAATATTGGTTTCCGGATATTTTTCAGCAAAAGCTTTAAATAAACGATGAATATTAAGATCTGGGCTTAAATACTCTTTAGAAGTGTGCGACCTTGAATAATGACTTTCTTGACGAGGAATAGACAATATGTGTTGCTTCACCATGTTCTTGTCTTCTGTAGTAAACTTTTTCAACTTATGACATGTTCGTTTATCAGTAAAGGAAGTTTCTCCGCTTTTCTTTTTTCTTATTATTGTTTGAAGTTTCATTTTTGATACCGCAAAAATGTCCATAAACGTTGATTTACAAACTCGAACCATCCGACCAGTTCCATCTGGAACTGTGTAGGCCATAGTGCCCTGGCGATGACTTTCTGATGGGTCATTATAATTTCCATGGCGTCGTCTTTTTATTGGTAACACACTAATCAAATTCATCAGGTAGGTGCCTTGAATAGGTGCGGTTTCATCATAGAACTTTTTAAATAACTCTAGTCTTCTTTCATAAGAAAGATTTTTACATGAGAAATAGCATTTCCAGGACAACTAAAAAAATATTGTTTAGTAATGAAACTGAAAATTATTATTAAAGACTCTCTAACCTTTTTTTTGGTTCCGCTTTTTTGGAGACAATTTTGTTACTTCTCGTTGCATAATCCTTCCCTGATATCCTTAGCTTGCTTTGTACTTCTCTCTGTCGTCCACGGATTTTTTGTTTCTTATTATCCATTGATTATCACTTTATATGAGGCACAAAGTCACTTGCAGAAACACGCGCAAACAGTCGTTAAAATAGGGTTAGAAAAGCTGATCTGACAATTGGCACTTAGCTTGTTCTGAGAGAATTAACCTGGCACATACACATACTGCCATCTATGACATGATTTTTAAACTATAAAGAAATTACATTGGGAGTTGGCATCTTTACAGGACATGTCCGTTGGTATATAGAATGTTTCTAAAGCAAAAGCTCAGAAATGTAATTTTTGGCACTTGGCCTATTTGAACCGGGCACGCTTCAATTGGCATTGGTACGCATGCTCTAAGTATCCATAAATTTCAGTTTGTAAAAGATCAGCAAATGTTATGTTGGAACAGATTGCAATTGACCCCGGATTTGTCAGTTCGCGTTATTGGAACAGTGATTATTCACTGCGCTTGCTCCGTACAATCACGGATCCGTTCAAACGTATGTTGGAACAAACCTAGTATCAACCGAGTAATGAGTTATTGGTTATTGAAATAATTCCGTTTTGCCCATCACTAACTAAAACCATCAAACCACTCTCGTGAATGTTGTAAATAGTTTTGTTTAACAATACCAAGATCCAGTTCACAATAGCTTAACACGTTCGAAATGCAATTAATAAAGCACAATACGTACCATATTCCATGTTGTAAGGTATCTATATCGGAAAGTTTCCATGTCCGTAACATCTGTAGAAGTTGATCTATAGTCTATGCCTTCCTGTGAATATATGCAAACGTAAATGTGGTGAAACAATAAGGTCGCGTGAAAAACCGTTGCCAATTTATCCAACATGTCTACTGATCTGAAAAGAATTGTAAACTATAATAGAATTTAAAATTTGAATATAGCCACCAATATGAATAATACCAATAGTAATCTTTACTATACCAAGAAAGAAATATTCTTTTGAGAAATAGGTATAAAACTAAATATGTATAGTTTTGAAGGGTCGTCGAACCTTCAATAGGGAAGGTATACTGTTTTCATTAGTATGTTAAAAAATAAATAAATATTGTATTCAATTTTTGCACGTTCAATTGCTTTGTTGTGTGGTCATAAAGTAATTCAACAGTATTAAATGGTGAACCTTTATTTATTACTACTGAATACTGATCACAGTAGACATTCTGATATATCTCTTCTATTCTGCGTACCACGTAAATAAGTATGTTCTGTGTTGTTTCACGCCAGAGATGAATTAGCCGTTAGTTGAGTTTTGTTCTATGACCTGTCGGGTGTGAAGATTAGTGTTTCTCAGAAAATGTATTGAAAAGCCATTGTACTGCAGAAACATCAATAATAAGTAAAAAATCGATTCATATCAGGTTAATGTGAAACTGATACGAGTGCAAATAAGGAAAAAATTAGAATGGGAAGAAGATGCAGAATAAGAAGAGGAAGATGACAAAAATAAAGACCAAGAATTTTTTTTTTCCCCTAATAAAAGAATCTTTATTAACTATGTATTCTTGGGATATTACTGTGTTTACAATTTTTGAATTTTGTATGGTATATTATTGATCCTGCTTTTTTAGTTTTTTCAATTTTACTTTAAAAAAAAGGGGGAAATTTTGCCTTTTAATATGCTGCTGTTTGTGCGTATTAATAATTTTCTCACACTTTTCTCAAGAAAACAATTTTGTCGCATAGAATCCGGATTCTTCATTCTGAGGCGCCTCTATGGTAGCTAAGATATCAACATTCGATTTAGTTTGAACTGGTTTACATGTGTTCAGAATAGTTTTACAAAACAATTTAAACCCATATCAGTCACACGGACCTCATGTTGGAACAACGGGTCTTCCATGTTTAATAATAATTGATTTTACGTAGTTTCTGAGAAAGATGAATATATACAGAGTATGTGCCTAGTCAGTTGCATTTTACACACGTAATACTATGTATGTATTTAAATATTCTATAAGAAACACTAAGCACTTCTTAATTCTATTTTTAATCTATTTGCCTAGATATGTTGCAATAAATGCGTGTATTTGTTTACATTTATATGTGTGTGTGTATGTGTATATGTACATATATGTGTTACTATAGTTAATATTGTTTATAAATTATTATTATTAATCAAATGTATACACCTGTTATTGGGCTTTGCCTGTTGGTTAATAAAGATTTATTATTATTTATTATTATTATTATTAATAATAATACTTTAAATAAATATTTTAAGCAAGATGCAGTTTGACTGTATCGTTTGTGTATTTATATCGTTTTATACTGAAAGATTTCTGTTAGGCAATAACATATTATTATCATTATTATGAAATGTGTTTTAAAATTAATTTTATTATAAACTAAAAAAATACGCTTGTTGTTTTCGTTGTTTACAACGAATAGCCTTCGGCAATACCCATAAGTGTATATCTCAAATTTATTAGAACAAAATATATACTTCAAAACGGACTTAAAATTACGCCACATTTAAAATGATCTCCGTTCTCTTTCTGATATTACAGAATATTACATCAACATAATGTGATAATACTATGGATTAATATATGTACTACATGCATGTACGATACATTTTCACTTAAATGATCCACTTAAATATTAGCGGTTACTGCCTTAAAAAATAAATATAAGCACTTATCTTAAGAACACTTTATTAATTAGGTAGTACCTTTTGATAATCTATTTGAATATATGTATAAGTAAATTCGGTTGACGTTTTGGTTGCATGGCTACTGACGAGGCACGTATTTTGATATACAGTGTGGAAACCACTTATGGAATAAATTCAGTAACTTACAAACTAATGACATTATTTGTCGAAAACGCTGAAACAGGTCAATTTTTATTTTAAATTGTGCTGGTTTTAAATCACTGCACCTATTAGTGACGTCATCTTCTTTAGAGCTGTGACGTCATACGCATTTTTTTTTTAATAGAATGCTATATTTTTTTATAAATTCGTAGATAGTACTATTAAATACCTTTTCAATGAACTAACACAAGTTAGCTTTATTTTCAACAGTTTTTGAGATTTTTACATTAAAAAAAAAAAAATTAAAAAAAAACAACACGAAAAAACTGTGTGATGAAATTGATAGCACCTGATGGTAGTAGAATACAAGAAAGATAGTAATTTTGCTTTGATCAAAAAAGAATAAATTAGTAAACTTTGACGTTTTTATAATTGTTGTTGTTGTGGTTGGAACGTAAAAATTTCAAAAATTGTTGAAAATAAAGTTAACTTGTGTTAGTTGATTGAAAAGGTATTTAATAGTACTATCTACGAATTTATAAAAAAATATAGCATTCTATTAAAAAAAAATGCGTATGACGTCACAGCTCTAAAGAAGATGACGTCACTAATAGGTGCAGTGATTTAAAACGTGCGCAATTTAAAATAAAAATTGACCTGTTTCAGCGTTTTCGACAAATGTCATTAGTTTGTAAGTTACTGAATTTATTCCATCAGTAGTTTCCACACTGTATATTCAAGTAATTCAACATTACAAAAGGTGAGAATAATTCAATCATAATCCAATCCTGTTGCATATAGGTGTGTCTTCACATGTATTTCCACTTATAATAATAATAGTAATAGTAATAATAATAATAATAAAATAAAGTGTCTTTATTACAACAGGAAACAATGTATACAAGTATATAATTAACATAAATACACTGATATACAATTTGAAAATTAAAATTAAATTTAAAGTTATTAGTTAATAGTTGCAATCGCAAGGCGAAGTTCAGCTAATGCTGCTTTTCAACTTAACCTTGATAATAGTAATAATAGTAACACAGTATATAGCTATGTAATAGAAACAGTAGTTTCAGTAGAGGGAAATAATTGTCCTCCGTAAAACCGACACGTGTGGGACTGCGCAGTAGTCAGCCATCAGCTGTTGAGTCGTGGCGGGATTATTTTGTGTTGTACGTATAATGTATTACATTTTAAATGCGTGTGTAATATGTACTTAATAAAAAGAAAGTGTTATCCTCTTCTTTTTGTATCATTGATATAGCTTTTTCATAATTTTAAAAATATATTAACATAATTTTCTGACGCCACTGGTTTATTCCTGAATAGAAGAATTGACTACGCCTCTGGTTGCGCGTGCGTGAATGCGCAGTACCATTTTGGGACACAAACATCAAAGGTGCCGACGGCGACTGAAACTACTGTGTCTATACAACTCTATACTGTCATAGTAATAATAATAGGTTTATTGTATCACTAACAAGATTTATAGGTAGTATTTACAGCATAGCACATACAAGTAAAATGTGATGAAACGTCAACACAGTTAATGAAAGAAGTAACCTAGAAAGTCATTGACATTGTAAAATGCTTCTCGAAGGAGGTTATCCTTAATTTCTTTTTTGAATACAAAAGTAGAAAAATTTCCCCAGATGATTGCTACTTTGTTAAATAGTTGCCATGCAGTAGCACTGAAATGGTTTTCCTCCAGTGAAAAGGGACGTATCAAATGTAATCTGATTATTGTCTGTTTTGTAGTGCGTTTTATTTATTTGTTTATTTATTAGGTAGTTTATTAAAAGTATAATTAAATTTACCTATAAACAAATTATTAAATGTATTTATTCGCACATACGACACAATCATATCCTTAAAAATTATTTTGTTTACCCTCAGATGTGCCCCCACTAGGTGAACTACTCGACTTCTTAATAATTACTTGTTCCAGCGAGGGCAAGTTCATTTTGATCTCGGTCATTTTCATCTAGTTCATTTTAACCTCTAACTGGAAAGCCTTTATTATTTTACCACCCGATATACTATTAAATATTTTATTATTTAAATTTAGCAAATATTAGTTTTGTTTATATGATTTAAATATTTTCAAATTAGAAATAAGAATAATAAACCGTCACTTCCATATTTTCCTTAAGAATGTTAGTTATGGTTCTAATAAATGACATGAATTTAATTTATGATCACGTGATTAAAAGCAAACGTTAGTGTATCCTTTTTATCTTGTTAAACATTTAATAAACTGTCTCTCTCTAATGTTGTCACTACTTGTCACCACTATTCCACATTTATTTAGAACACAAAGTTCCGTCCATTAGTATTATTAGTTCAGTGAATTGTAGTATTAGTCCAAAGAATATAAGTGGCAGTCAAAGCTAATATAAAATATTGTGCTCTTTTAATTAAGTTCCATGTTTTCGGCTAAATTATCTTTATCCGAGAAAAAATAGTGGGGTTTAAAATGAAAGGTGTTGTCATTTTACAATCTGAAGCATAATTTTTTATATGCGGGCATAATATTCCTACAGTTTTTTAAATACAATATTACATTAATATAAGGTATCAAAGCCTATAAATTTAATTTAGGTCGTATTATAATTATTTTGTTGAGTCTTTCGAAACATAATAGATTAATTTATGACAGGCTAAAGTATTATTTCCAATTTATCTTTATAAACATTAATTTCATTCATAATTCGATGTAAATATACACAGATAATCCTATTAAAAAATGAAAAAACAAAAGTGCATGTATCCGCTTGTTTGGAAGTTAGATTATACAAATGATTAAGTCAGTCATAGTGAATTGATATATCTTTTTTCATGATGTTTATATAAATTTATATTGCGGAGTTATGATCTCATTGCGTAATATATAATTTATTTAATGTAATATTTTATTACTTATTATAAATACTCCAATCGTGTTTTTATTCTGAAAGCTTGGAGAACATACGTCAATGAATATCAGATAAAAATCGCACGTTAAATGTATCGATTGTACATCTCTGAGAAACATACGCCACTTGATCTTGTTTAAATAAAATCTGGTATTTTCAATAACAAAGATCGAGACTGCTGTTTGACAAACTAAAGAACAATCATAGTTGTAATTACAACAAAAAAACTGATTTCACTAGTGCTTTTCAGTTCTTCTCGCGTAATTTTGTATACGTATTTTTTATTATAAAAACGGTACCTAACTATCGAAATTTAGCTATGCAATATTCCTCTCTTCGTCTCCAACCCGTGTGTTATCTTTAATGTTTTTCTTTTAGAGTCAAGGTCTGGCTGCATGTTCGCAAAGCCATTTAAGAAAAAAGTATATTTCACGGATAATAATGAAGTAGTAATGCTTTTTCGAATTATGTCTAATTTTTAAACAATAAAAGCTAATCACTATAAGAGCTTATTCATTGTAACTACTTTCATCACAATACAGTAAGCTCCCTATGGTCAAAATATAGAACACCACTTTTCGGGGTAAAATATATTTATTTTTTTATATAGTCTCCTTTTAACTTAATATATTTAGTCCAACGTTTTTCAAGACCTTTTATTCCTTCAGAAAAGTAAGAGCTACCAATATCATGCAAATGTTCATTTACAGCTTCGATAATTTCATTATTCGATGAGAATCTCTTTCCAGCCAACATGTTCAATTAATTGGAATAATAATTAATTCGTGCAGCTTCGCTTACGCAATTGCCGACTTGTGGGATTGGGCTTTGTCTTGATTGAACAAAACTTGTTTCTTTGCCAAATGAGACCTTTTGACTTTAATTTCTTCGTTCAATCTGTCTAATAACAACACATAATACATCTGCTATTGTCCTCCCGTGTTGCAAGTAGTTGATAAAAATTATTCCTCGGGAACATCAAAAAAAACGGTAGCCACCACCTTTCCAGCTGACGGCATCGTCTTGGGCCTCTTTGGAGTTGGTTCTCCGCGTACTGTCCACTGCTTTGATTGTGTTTTAGTCTATGGAGTGAAGTGATGTATCAATATTTCATATAAGTTTACAAATCGTCTAAAAAAATCTAGAGCATTACGCTTGAACACATCTAGACATCACTGAGAAATGGTCACACGAGCTTGCTTTTGATCAACTGACGGCAAACGCGGCACCCATTTTGCACTGAGCTTTCTCATGTCCTAATATTGATGTAAAATGTAATGTACGCGGTCAGATGATATGATTATTGCCTCTGCTATCTCTCTCAACTTTAATCGGCGATCATTCAACACGATTTCATGAACATATCTAATGGTTTCTTCATCGGTAGATGTTTTTGGCCTCCCAGAACACGCTGCACCTTTTATGCTTGTTCGATCACGTTCAAATTCAATTCGCAAGTTTAATGATTGCACGGAATTCGGATTTATTTATGATTAGGAAAATGCGCGCACTGTTTACTTTGCTTGACTATACCGGCTTTAGTACATGCACGATCTGTCTAACAATTTGACAGTAGTTATATATTAGTGAGACACTAAAACACATAATCAGTACGCCCGAACAACGCCTTCTTCTGGTTCGTTCTAGAAAAGTTCCGATCTTCCCTCGTATCTATTTCTTGTTTACCAATGCTTAATGGTTTAATAAATATATTACATTATAATGGAGAAACTAGAAACAATTAATCCGGTTGTCTTTGACGATGATTTCTTAAATACCCATGGAGGGCACTGTGCCAATGATTCGAAGAGAAAACTATCATTATTATTGAAGTGTAAACTTCTTTGGGCGCGTTGCGCTGATTGTAGGCACTGAACAAGACTGACCGTCACGCTCGGATATGTAACGCTCGTTCGGGTAATGTCGGCTCGAGTCGACTAAGGGAACAAGATAAATATATCATATAGAGGTATTTAATTTCAATTAAATTGAAATTTAAATGAATAAATAAATTCATGTCCCAGAGCAGATGTGAACCGGATCCGCCTGGGTGAGTGGCCGGCACTTAACCATTAGACCAAGCGCGGCGATCGTAAGCGAGTATTCATATCGTCTATTTATATATATACATACGTCCAACCGACCGTTACATGGGAGAGCATAACGCATCAGTCGTATAATACGTTACTGAATATCCTACGCGTGTGTACATGTGTAAATGTAATAAATGTGCAAATACGTTTTATTTAATACGTTACTGAATATTATACGCGTGTATTTCGTATTATTAACCTCGCCTTCATGAAGTTTATACTTCTGTTGTGTGGTTTTAAGGCACACCCATTTTCTTTTATTATACATATTCATTCATAATACAATTATACTATGCATAATGAAAAATAAATTATATAAGAATTAAGAAGAGGAATACTAAGAAGTAATCCATTGCAGAATTTGCTAGCCTTGTGGGAGATGAAAATTAGAAATACTCAGAAAATTGGATTAAACGATTTCCAAATCCCAATAATTATGGGCTTCGAAAAATGTCAGAAAATAGTTTTCTATGTTAATTCGTCATTATTTTTAGAGAGAATAACAACAAATTTGATTAAGATATATTTATAAGGTTGAAGACAGAATTAAATTGCAAAGCGATATACCTAAATCAAATAATTAAATAAAACTATGTATATAACAGTAAATTGGATAAAATTAAAGATACAATGCTGCGTATATGTAAATGAAATTGACGATGATTCTAGAAACTATAACTTAGCTAATATTTTAATGTTATAGTTTAGAAAAAAATAGATTAACAATAATCCTGATATTATGGCGTAATTTAAGCAAAAAACTTAATCTCTATTATTGGGAAATTTACCCTACATTTACAAAAGTGTACAGCCTTGATATATTTTGCATAGATAATCTGAAAATATAAAACTCTAGATGACTCATATTTAGGTCGACACAGGAAACAATTTCTTATTTCTATAAAACATGCTAAGTCCTTAACATTCACGTGAAATTTCATCAATATTTTATCCCAGATTTAAATTTAGTTTGTGGGATAATGTAACAATGATTGTATTACGGAAGTGAGAAGCATACAAATATTAAGAGAACTCTCACATACATTTTCATGTATAATAAGTACATTTTGTTTCCAAATCTACCTCTTAAGAATAACAAACGAAAGGTAAAAAAAGATGAAGTTATGGCATGTCTTAATAAGTAATGGTATAATGACATAAAAATAATGCACTAAATCCACTAAAGAAAGCCCAGATATTTGACTATCATGCTCTTTGTGCCACCCCCCAATAGAGCTCTCATTTCCGTTCGAACAGTACAGTGTCCTCAATAAGCTCCACTACCTAACTCAAAGAAAGTTTGAGTGCTCTCCTAGATACCAGTATGCACTTACCTAAGTGCTTTTGTTCGAAACCTTCAATTCTCCAGCAATATAGTTACCTGAAAGACTGATTTCTTCCTGCAAATTCGATCTCATTCATCAGGACGCTAACAATGCCTGATAGGTGCTTCCTCAAGGTTACCAAACCAGTGTTTTTTTTTATTGTAACATCTAATTATGTTAGCTAAGAATCTATAATGTAACTCTCCTAATGTTCTTTTGTCTTCCATCAACTTCCATATTTTTACATTCTCTGTTTCACTTACTAGAGGTACTACCCTTGCTGATCCCACGTACAGATTGTTCTTATCTGCTGCCAGTAATATCAGCCAGATCAATGACATAACATTGTCTTAAGTCAGCCTATTCAGCGCTTCGTTCAACTTGGTACCTAATAACTTTCGTAGTTTTATGATTGCTTGGCTGACTAATTTCTTCGGCTCAGGCTGCAAGTGCAAACACTTCGGCCTGAGAACCCGTGGTTTTTCCTAGACTCAGTGATATTTTCCGTCTAAAGGAATACCAGATGCCATCTGTGGATTGACATCTAAAGAACACCACACCTATAAGCTCAATGGTATAATACGAGCGAGAATCCATCCTTGATAATTGGTATTTACTCCTATATTTTAAACCATGGCCTTTGCAGATTAGGCTTTCAATAATCAATATAGATTTTGAAAATGGTTGCTTGAAACGGTCAGCAAGAAAATTGTGCATCATCGAGAGATAATGTTCCATTTTGAAACATCTTTGCCCATTCCCTTACTGTGGAATATGAAAAAGGTTCACCTCCATACATGTTACCAAAGCATGTTTTATAGTGTGATTGCTAAAAAAATTGTACCAGAGGATAACTCCAAACTACGAAACTATGAGCCTGACTAATTTTTACTAGGTACCTGTAGCGATGTCCTTCAATATTGTGCAATGATGTAATAATAATTAAGCAGAGAATTTAGGCTGTTTACTACTTATAAGATTATCTGGTACATAAATAGGTTTCACATTCTGCATATTCAAGTAAATGCATTACTTTTTTCTGTAATACAAGTCGGATAGAAATAATAATATTTTTGATTCTAAAATAAAATACGTCAAATTATAGTTGCATAATACAATATCGGCTATACGACTTATGAGGTATTCCATTCATAGGCGTAACTAGACCTCAACCATGGAGGGGGGGGGGCACTTCAAAGATATGTCATGATCGTCCATTTTTCGAACCCGGTTTTCTTTCGCATTTGTCAGTACTGATAGTGTTCCTATTTCTTTACATCAGAGTGTGTTAAAATAGTACATTTGTCAAGACTTTTAAAATAAACAAGTACTTAATGCCCCAATTTTTCTTTTCTTTTCTTACGTTGGGGGGGGGGTTCTAACCCCCAAACTCCCCTCCCCCCTGGTTACGCCACTGATTCCATTACACCTTCAACATTTGACACAAAAGCGCATAGTGTTCACATTTTTCATATTAGCTCATACAGTGAAATTACATCTTCTGCCAATATTCATGGGATCGTCATCCGTTAGTGTGAACGAAGCTAAGTATGCAAAATGTATAGACATGCCAAATGTAAAAGGTCAAGTTAAAAGTGAATGACAGCAGTGGGATTACGAACACTCGACACGACAGTTGAAGTCGACACAACACCAAATCTACAGCCCTTTAGCGATTCTCATAAACGAACTACTATCCATTCAGAATGTGCCTAACATTTGATCATTCTAGACCAAATTATCCGATTGTCAATAGTACTTTATGGGAATATCTGATAGGCTGTTTGGTTTCGTTTCGACTTACGCAGAGGTGCCGACTAACTGCCGTGAGGTAGGACGTAAGGGGGTGAGGCCATATGCACTAATGTAAATTCTGGACTTTAGAAGGTTTCGTTCAAACAGTTCAAACAATAGTACGGCTTTCATTTACGAAATATCAAAACGAAATTCAAAACACGAATAAACAAAGGCTCACTGCATCTTCGACTGGAAACAGTTTTTAAAATAAAGTTTCTGAAACTGTGTTATGATGTTGTAAATTTTGCCAACTTTGAGAGTGAAATGTAGGAGTAAATAATTTGAATTATAAGAAAGTACTCCCTAAGGTTTCGTTGGGAGTACTTTTGTATTCAATTTAATGCAAAACATAATAAGAAAAACAAAAATATCTGCTGTTTGTTTTATTTTAACGAATACCTTACAACGGCGGAATTTACATTAGCGCATATGGCACCACCCCCTTACGTCCTACCTCACGGCAGCTCACGAAATAACGTACCTACTACATATCCATAAAACATAAAATTCTTTTTTAAGCCATAAATATTTTATTAATAAAAAATGAGCCAACTTAGAACATATGGCCCTAGATAAGCGTGGTTTGAATATTTTAGAAATGCATTGCTTTAAGAATGGACGATCAGTAACATTGAACCAAATGACACTCAAATAAAGGCGTAGTAGAAGTTGTAATTGAGAGATTGCCATTGAACTCGTTAGTTTCATTACACAGAAAATGAAAGCACATAGCGTTAGCTTCTAAATTATAGCTGTCAGCATATATCAAGAACAACGAGTGTCTGTAATTCATTTACGCACTGCGATTTAAAAATTTTAACATAGTTCAATGAGCAACTTGAAAATTTCTTCCTTCGTTTCTTCTATTGATAAAGTCGTGTCTAAATATTTAATTTACAAAATAACATCGTTTTATAATCATGAGATCATTCTTAACAGCTGATTAGTTTATCTCGTGTACGTTTCAAAATAATTGCTAGAAAAAACCTAGAAAAACCAAACTGCGCTTGTGAGGTTCTAATGTAAATTTCACAATTATATTTCTACAGTATGTCCACGGATAGACATCCCAATAGGACAAATGGACCAAAAATTTCGTTTTTCGACAAAAAGTCATTCTTGATAAAAAGTTCTGCATCTCGAAAAAATGTAGTCTACGAGGAGAATTTACGTTTTTTTTATACAGGGTACCCATAAAATATAAAAACATGAAATACCATCAAGAATAAACTACCTTTATTTATCGTTTTAAAGTAAAATGGCTAATAAAAAAAAGGTTTTAAATCCTATTCAGTGCTTACATAAGAAACGTATTAAACAAAAAGATTGCACAACAAAAAGAACTACATTGCACAACACAAAGAACAATTATTTATTCAAATACGCCTCCCCCGTATTCGATGCATTTTTCAAATTGCCCTCTAATGTAATCATAACTTTTTCTTAAGGTTTTAAATCCTATTCAGTGCTTACATAAAGAACCCAAGCTGCATTTTTACTAAACAGTCTCTAGTTTTACCTTTTCCACCTATCCCACCTAATGCAGGTATCCTTTATCACAAATAACCTGTCAAAACGTCATGATATTATTTTAATGTCACGAAGTTGTCAAAAATCTCGTTTTAAAATATTAAAATAAATATGCTGTCTGTTGAACAAAAAATATTTTTGGTGCAGTGTTATGGTACCGGTGGAAACTCTTACAATTATGTACAAGAACGATTTATCGAAAAGTTTCCTGGAGTTTATGTTTCGACGTATGCAATTCGGCAATTAATCAAGAAATTCAAACACACGGGGTCGGTGGAAAACTTAAAAAGGAAGAAGAAACTGTTTGATGAGGATGATGCAGCTACCGTTGTTGTCTTACAATCTGTTGTGGAGAACCCACTTCTCTGGTACTAAGGAAACGAGCCCGAAATTTGCAGATCGTCCAAAAAAGTCAAATTCAAAAAATTTTAAAACAAAATAAGCTTTACCCATTCAAACCGCATTTTAATCAAGCTTTAGAAGATGGATACCATGCGAAACGATTGGATTTTTGTTTATGGATAGGGGACAAAATTTTAAATGAAAATAACCAATTTCACAAACTTATTTTATTCTCTGATGAATCGACTTTTTCAACAAATGGTACAAGGCTTCCCAGCACGTACGATACTGGAGCACAGAAAATCCCAAATTTAGAATTCCTGCCCATCGCCAATATTTTAAAAAAGTTAATGTATGGTGTGGAATATCGTATTTTGGAATAATAGGACCGTTTTTCTTTGAGAACACGTGCAACAGGAATTCATACATGGAAATGCTACAAACCTTTTTTTCGGATAAGTTAGATGAGCTGCCATTACAGTACAGGGGACAAATGTACTATCAGCAAGACGGGTGCCCAGCGCATTGTGCACGCGAAGTTACAGAGTGGCTTAACATGAAATTTAGAGATCGATGGATTGGCCGGTACGGTCCAGTTATGTGGCCTGCGAGGAGTCCTGACCTCACGATTTCAGACGCGTACCTTTGGGGCCGTTTAAAGCAATTAACTTTTCAACAACCCATTGAAAATAATGTTGATATTTTGAAACAGAGGATTTTACAGACAATACAAATGATTTCCCTCGAGGAGGTAAGAAAAAGTTATGATCACATTAGACGGCAATTTGAAAAATGCGTCGAACACGGGGGAGGCGTATTTGAATAAATAATTGTTCTTTGTGTTGTGCAATGTAGTTCTTTTTGTTGTGCAATCTTTTTGTTTAATACGTTTCTTATGTAAGCACTGAATAGGATTTAAAACCTTTTTTTTATTAGCCATTTTACTTTAAAACGATAAATAAAGGTAGTTTATTCTTGATGGTATTTCATGTTTTTATATTTTATGGGTACCCTGTATAAAAAAAACAAAAATTCTCCTCGTAGACTACATTTTTTCGAGATGCAGAACTTTTTATCAAGAATGACTTTTTGTCGAAAAACGAAATTTTTGGTCCATTTGTCCTCTTGGGATGTCTATCCGTGGACATACTGTATATTCAGTAAAGGCAGGAAATGTACATCCTAAAATTGACTAAATGCAATTGGACGATCAGTAAATCAATTACGCATGCGTTTACCTAAAGAATTAGCAGCATCACTGCACCAGCTTTTGAATGATTCGAGGTAACAATGTGTTATTAGTATTTCGTATATATCAAAAGGAAAGTTATATAAGAAGTCCACAATATTATCGATATAAATCGTAAATAAAACAGGCCCTAGTAGAATAGAGCTATGTAGTATGCTAGGTAAATGAAAGAGGTAAAAGATCAGTCTTATAGTTACGTGGGCAATCACATTTTGCACATGTGAATTGTACAAATAGAAATTTATTACTTATATAGGAGACAAACCAGTTAGAAGGACACCCTCTTGATAATACTTTGATTTAGGAAAATTGTATGTGTGAAGTCTTTCTTCCTTTGATTTTATACTTCTCTTATACACTACAAGAGCAAAGAACTGTAGATTAACCACCTAACAAGTCTAGCCTCAGAGAAAATCAACTTGAGAAAGCCAATTGGCACCAATCATTAAAATAAAATGGGTATTCTCAATCAATTAAAATTTCTACGAAGTGTTTTCTCATTTAATAAGTACATATTTTCAGTAAGATTAAAATGATAATTCTGGTATTAACAAATATTTATATACTTACCTAAATATGTATAATATATAAATGACAATAATCAAGTATGGCATAACTTCCGATAAATAAAAATTCGTTTCCTATTACAATACTAGATTAATTTCTAATCTGATCATTGTGATAATTACAGAGTATATAAAGGATTCAAAACTTTAAACACACTATCATTTACTCAAAAATACTAAAACAATTACATCAAATATATTGATAAATTAAGCGATATGAAAGGTAAGTAAATTTAAAAATCGTTGTATTCTGTTTGTAATAATTACAATAAATAATTTAAATAATCTGCATGGAATATTCTAAAAATTACTTGCGTTTTCAGAACAGTTGGCATTACTCGTCGTACTTCTATTTCAAACTTTAAAATTTACAGGTAAGTTAAATGCAAATCTTAAATTTATATAACTGTATATTGAAATTTTAATTACAGTTGCCGATCCTAGCACTACTTGTCCAGATAAAAATCTAGCAGAAGTTACTTTCATAGCAGACGATAGTGATTGTTCCATTTTCTACCAGTGTCAATGGGGTGAAGCATACAAATATGATTGTCCAGTGGGTCTTCACTTTGACTCTATTATTCAGGTATGCAATTATCCAGAACTAGCAAATTGTGGAGGTAGTGTAAATAATGGTGGTGGCAGTAATGAAGACACTAACGTTAATGTAGAAGAGAGTAACGAAAACAACAGTAACGAAAACACAGACGAACAAATAGAAGATGATAATGCAGTTGGAGAGTGTCCAGAAGAAGATGGTGAATATGTTACACTTCTACCACATTCATCCAATTGCAGTAAATTCTTCATATGCAACAGAGGCACACCAGTTTTGTCCGAATGCCAGGATAATTTATTATTTAATTCTGTTCTCCTAGTTTGTGATTACCCAGAAAGCGCTGGTTGTGGAGCAAATTCTAGTAATGGAGATAATGAATCTGGTGAGGGCAGTGTGAATGACGGAAATGACGCAGATCAAAGCAATGAGATTAGTGGTGGCAGTGACGATACCGAAAATAATGCTGGAGACGATAACGCAGTTGGCGAATGTCCAGAAGTAGATGGTGAATATGTCACACTTCTACCACATTCATCAGACTGCAGGAAATTTTTCATTTGCAACGAAGGCGTACCAGTTGTTGGCGAATGTCCGGGCAATTTACTCTTCAATCCTAATCTATTGGTTTGTGATTACTCAGAAAATGCAGGCTGTGGAGAAAATTCCAGTGATAAAGACTCTGAAACCGATGACGGCAATGTGGTCAACGGAAGTGGAGAAGATCAAACTAATGAAAATAATGGCAGTGACAATTCCGAAAACAATGCTGCAGATGGTAACGCTGTTGGTGAATGTCCAGAGGTAGATGGTGAATATGTTACTCTCCTTCCACATTCATCAGATTGCAGGAAATTTTTCATATGCAACGAAGGCACGCCAGTTGTGGCCGAATGTCCAGACAATTTACTCTTCAACCCTAACCTCTTGGTTTGTGATTACCCAGAAAATGCTGGTTGTGGAGAAAATTCCAGTAATGAAGACAGCGAAACCGATGACGGTAATGTGGTCAATGAAAGTGAAGAAGAACAAACTAATGAAAACAATGGCAGTGACGATACCGAAAACAATGCTGCAGATGGTAACGCTGTTGGCGAATGTCCAGAGGTAGATGGTGAAATTGTCACTCTCCTTCCACATTCATCCGATTGCAGTAAATTCTTCATATGCAACGAAGGCACGCCAGTTGTTTCCGAATGTCCAGGCAATTTACTCTTCAATCCTGGTCTCTTGGTTTGTGATTATCCAGAAAATTCTGGATGTGGACAAAATTCTAGTGATGTACACTCTGAAACCGATGACGGTAATGTGGTCAATGGAAATGAAGAAGAAGAAACTAATGGAAGCAATGGCAGTGACGATACCGAAAACAATGCTGCAGGTGGTAACGCTGTTGGCGAATGTCCAGAGGTAGATGGTGAATATGTCACACTTCTACCACATTCATCAGATTGCAGGAAATTTTTCATTTGCAACGAAGGCGTACCAGTTGTTGCCGAATGTCCGGGCAATTTACTCTTTAATCCTAATCTATTGGTTTGTGATTACCCAGAAAATGCAGGCTGTGGAGAAAATTCCAGTGATGAAGACTCTGAAACCGATGACGGTAATGTGGCCAATGGAAATGAAGAAGAACAAACTAATGAAAACAACGGCAGTGACGATACCGAAAACAATGCTGCAGATGGTAACGCTGTTGGGGAATGTCCAGAGGTAGATGGTGAATATGTCAGTCTCCTTCCACACTCAACCGATTGCAAGAAATTCTTCATATGTAACGAAGGCACGCCAGTTGTTGCTGAATGTCCAGGCAATTTACTCTTCAATCCTGATCTCTTGGTTTGTGATTATCCAGAAAAAGCTGGATGTGGACAAAATTCTAGTGATGGACACTCTGAAACCGACGACGGTAATATGGCCAATGGAAGCGAAGAAGATCAAAGTAACGAAAACAGTGGCAGTGAAGATATTGAAAACAATGCTGCAGATGGTAATGCTGTTGGTGAATGTCCAGAGGTAGATGGTGAATATGTCACTCTTCTTCCACACACATCTGATTGCAGTAAATTCTTCATCTGTATCGAAAGCGTACCAGTTGTTGCCGAATGTCCGGGCAATTTACTCTTCAATCCTAATCTATTGGTTTGTGATTACCCAGAAAATGCAGGTTGTGGAGAAAATTCCAGTGATGAAGACTCTGAAACCGATGACTGTAATGTGGTCAATGGAAGTCAAGAAGAACAAACTAATGAAAACAACGGCAGTGACAATACCGAAAACAATGCTGCAGATGGTAACGCTGTTGGCGAATGTCCAGAGGTAGATGGTGAAATTGTCACTCTCCTTCCACATTCATCCGATTGCAGTAAATTCTTCATATGCAACGAAGGCACGCCAGTTGTTGCCGAATGTCCAGGCAATTTACTCTTCAATCCTGATCTCTTGGTTTGTGATTATGCAGAAAATGCTGGATGTGAAGAAAATTCTAGTGATGGACACTCTGAAACCGACGACGGTAATGGGGCCAATGGAAGCGAAGAAGATCAAAGTAACGAAAACAATGGCAGTGAAGATATTGAAAACAATGCTGCAGATGGTAATGCTGTTGGTGAATGTCCAGAGGTAGATGGTGAATATGTCACTCTTCTTCCACACACATCCGATTGCAGTAAATTCTTCATCTGCATCGAACGCATACCAGTTGTTGCCGAATGTCCGGGCAATTTACTCTTCAATCCTAATATATTGGTTTGTGATTACCCAGAAAATGCAGGCTGTGGAGAAAATTCCAGTGATGAAGACTCTGAAACCGATGACGGCAATGTGGTCAACGGAAGTGGAGAAGATCAAATTAATGAAAACAATGGCAGTGACAATTCCGAAAACAATGCTGCACATGGTAACGCTGTTGGCGAATGTCCAGAGGTAGATGGTGAATATGTTACTCTCCTTCCACATTCATCAGATTGCAGGAAATTTTTCATATGCAACGAAGGCACGCCAGTTGTGGCCGAATGTCCAGACAATTTACTCTTCAATCCCAATTTCTTGGTTTGTGATTATGCAGGAAACGCGGGTTGCGGATATTAAATACTTGAAAAATTAGAAGAAAGAAGTAAATATGCTTCATTCATTGCATTTACTACTATAAGTAAATGTCTATAGTCTAAAAACTCTCAAGTATTTGTTCTCTTTTTCATATTATTTATTGTTTTTTTTTAAGTTTTGTACCTAAGTACTTGTTAAGTTATATTTCATGAAAATAATTAATAAATAAAAATATTTAAGAAATAGACGATTTTGCATTATCAATAATATCCCTTTCAACATAATTATATATGTATGTAATACACATATTAGATTTTAATTCACGTGCAGTTGGACAATTATCAAAATTATAATAATTTTGAGTTAGTATAATTTTCTTATTTATTCTTCCAAGAAAATTATTTCAAATTTTGATAATAACTTGGATACAAATATTTATCAGTAGTATTAGTAATATTGTTAAATTTTAAATGTTTGTGTTAATTTTTTTAGTATATACAGTATGTCCACGGATCGAGTTCCAAAGAGGAAAAACTTTTTTATTTTGCATTTTACAAGAAAAATGTATTCTTGATAAAAGTTTTTGCATGTCTCGAAACGGCCAAATCAGTTTTAACCTTTTCAAAATTTCTTTTAGTTTAAGATAAAAATCGAAAAATTGGTCGTTTTATTTGAAAATTTTTTAAAGTCCCAGAAATTAAGTTGCGTTGTCATAGTAATTATCCATATTTAATTATCTAATTAACTGTCAGTTACAAAAATCAACCATAATAGTTGAAAATGTTGTCAAAAGACCAACGAATTTACCTAATTCAATGCTATGGCAAAGGTAATAAAGCGATCCGTCTAGTTGTCGAAGAATTTAATCAAAAGTTTCCGGATATTTACATCTCAAATAGAGGTGCACGAGCATTGGTCAAAAAATTCCTATCCACTGGTTCCATACTGGATGTAAAGAAAAAAAATATAGCACGCGATGATGACGACGCCGCCACTCTTCTTGTAATGGATTCAGTACGGAACTATCCCAAACTTTCTTTGCGGCGCAGATCAGTCCATCTGGGAATTAGTAAATCGCTCATTTAAAAGATTTTGAAACAAAGGAAGTTCCAACCCTACAAGCCCATTTTTAATCATGCATTAGAACCCGGAGATCCTTCGAAACGTTTGTATTTTTGTCTGTGGATGGACGCTCAAATTATGGATAATCAATACTTTTACCGAAATATTATTTTTTCTGATGAGGCCACGTTTTCTACTAATGGTACTGTTGCATCTCAACATGTGAGATATTGGAGCGATTACAATCCGAATTTTCGCATGCCTCACAATCGACAATATTCGGCAAAAGTTAATGTGTGGTGTGCAATTTCTTACCATGGTATCATTGGACCATATTTTTTTGATAATACTATCAATCAGCATACGTATTTGGGTATGCTGCAAAATTTTGTTGATGAACGTTTGGACGATCTACCGATTAATTACCTCGCAAGGTGTTATTTCCAACAAGATGGTTGTCCGGCTCATTATGCTAGGATTGTTGTTGAATTGTTAAATCAGCAATTTGGACAGAATTGAATAGGTCGAAATGGTCCCGTGATATGGCCACCAAGGAGCCCTGATTTAACAATGGCTGATTTTTATCTTTGGGGTCGTTTGAAGCAAATAGTTTATGCAAATAATCTTCCTCCGAACGTAGAAGATTTAAAGGAGAGGATTAGAGACGCTGTGACGTCTTTAACTCTCGAAGAAATTCGAAGAAGTTATAGAGAATTGCGCCGACGGCTAGAATTGTGCGTTGAAAAGGGCGGTGAATGGATTGAGTAAAATAGTTATTAGTTATATCATTTTTGTTTTTGAGTTTATGAAAAAATTTTCAAATAAAACGACCAATTTTTCGATTTTTATCTTAAACTAAAAGAAATTTTGAAAAGGTTAAAACTGACTTGGCCCTTTCGAGACATGCAAAAACTTTTATCAAGAATACATTTTTCTTGTAAAATGCAAAATAAAAAAGTTTTTCCTCTTTGGAACTCGATCCGTGGACATACTGTATATCTTCAATCTCAACATAATCTGTTGTTGAATGATTTTGAACGTTATTGAAAACTTAATTCGAAACAACCTCTATGTAACAAATCGTTCCGCATATACGTATAGAGAGTCATGTGGTGCCCACTCGTTATTTATTTTTTGTACTCGCCGCCTGTAAAGTCATAATTGGCGCACGTGTAGCTCGACTGGGAAGTACGTTTTCCCGGTTGAGGCGACTGTAAAAATTGAAAAAAACACTGGCACTTTGGGACATTTAAAAAAAATCTAACTTGATAGTAATAACATTTAGTCTATAAAATGCTACTTCCCTCCACTATTCTTCACTAAAAGTTGGGGAAATAGGAGTAATAATTAAAAATTCATCGAAAAAAATTGTGGCGCCATCTATCTGAAGATATTCATATTGGCTATTCTAATAAATTGTAATTAAATCAAAGAACGCAATAATGTACTATAAATTTATAAATATCAGAATAAATACCTCATGTTTGCCATGTGTAAGAATATAATAATTTAATTTTATGGAAAGGTGAGTAATAGATACGTACACGAAATTCTGAAATTAATTAGGTAATCTATTTTAGGTTAGGTGTGATACTAATCACATTAATCAACAATATTTTTATTTTGGGAAGATCTACAACTATTACAGATATTATTGTTAACATTTACAGTAAAATTTTGACAATTAGAAATCGAAGTTCCTGGAGTGGCTTGGTTTGCAACTGATAAAGTTTGTGCAACATTTACAGATTCAGGTGTATAAGTTGCAGTCACAGATGATGGTCCTGGTTGCATTATGTTATAACTTGTAGTAGTAGAAAGTGGTCCTGGTTTCATTATTTTATCTGCAATCATTTTCCTGCTATGCAGGGAGTTTTCTACATAACCCTCGGCCACTGTTGAAGAACGCCAACCCCCATGTCTTTTAAGGGTCAACAAGTCCCCCCCATTGTTCGCAAGAAGAGTAGCGGAACTTCTGCGGAAGCAGTGACCTGTATACTGACCAGGACTGTCTAAGCGAAGGTATTCAGCAATTTTTGAAGGAATTTTTCCAATTGTGTTTAGACCCACTGGAGTATTAACACATTTTTTATTACGGTATGTTAAAAAAAACCTAGTATTTACTGTGTTTCTTAATTCTTTATATTTTAGAACCAATTTAATCCATGCAGGATTGATCACTGCAAAGCGACGGCATATATTATTCTTTGTTTCTGGTACAGTTACACATATCACATCTGCTTTGAACTCGATATCATCAATGGACATTTTACATAATTCTTCCCGGCGACATGCTCCAGCAATACCCATTATTAATACCACCTAAATTGAAATGTAATATTTAATAATACATAAATAAACTTGAAGTAATTATGTATAATAAAACCTTCATTAAAAGATATGAGGAATCCGGAGCTTCTGCAATAAATCTTTCAATGTGTTCAATCTCGAGAATTTTTGATTTCTTCGAAGACTGGTGTTCTGTTTCTCTTTTGAGAAAGGCGATTAGTTTTTCGAATTTTGATATATTGATATTGTTGTAAATAATTAAACAGGACTTCAACATTGAATAGGTTGGCCACAATGACTTTTTGCTAGAAAAGCCTTGAAAATATGCCAATAAACAATTTTCAGTATAATTTCTAATATTTTTGTCTTTGCACCATTGTACAAATTTTTTATAGACAACTTCATATCGTCGTTTTGATTTTATTGGCAGCAAATTTTGTACCGCCGCATTTGCAGCTTCCCGAATTTCGGGAGGAGTACATGAATTATCAGACATAGATTTTGTAGAAAATTGTGCACTTGAAAAAGAAACTGGCAAATTGCTGCAAAAATATAAATGTCAACTGAAACAATTACTTCTATACTTGTTGAATTGACACCATATTTAGTTGCGTTTGCAATTGTTTCTAGTAACAATAGAACTGTCATATTCCAAATGCATATATATGCATTAATTCCTTTTTAAATAGTACTTATATTATCCTAGGCTAGGCTACAGATTATCTATCAACATCATGATTTATTTATATCACCATATACACCCGGGTATATGTGGTTGCATAACTGGCTATGCACAGTTAATTACTACGCAATTTTATTGTTTACAATGCCAACCAACTGTCGTTACTGGAAGCCCGAGTTTTTCCGGTTTTAGTATTTTATGCAAAAATATAGCATTGGCTTTGTATAGCAGGTGTGTCTCATTCCCTCTATAACTATTTTATTAAAAATGCCTATATGTAAATATAAAATACAAACATTGTTTGAACAAATAAGCATAAAATATGATTATGGAAGATGGCAGGTTTCCGGTTATTAAACTAATTATATAAAAATCAACAACCATACCAGTCAGAGAGTACTTATTAAATAGGTATATGCTACATGAAGTTTTAAGATTAAAATTTTTGAAAATTTGATAAGAGAAACAAGGTAGAGTGTCGTTTAACAGTGGCGAGTCTCTGAACATGCGCACGAGGAGCACGCCTAAGGTCTCTTAAATTGAGGAGCCTCAAAATTCAGCTCGCGAAATAAAAAACATATATTATTTGTTTATTATTTTTTTCATAATAAAAATAATTCATAATGTAGCATGTTTTGCAGGTGACAGCCCCAGCGGGTATTTCTGTTGTTACACAAACTACTACGTGCATAAACTAGTACACATCACGCATTTATTTATGATTAAATTCAGAAAATTACAGACAAGGAGTGGCAAGTGTTACTTATACTCAAATCTTGTTCTAATTTATACCGGGTGTTCGTAAACGTGTGGCAAAATGGGGAAATTTTAAATAAGAAAATATTTTTAATTGAAATGGAACACAAGCCCTTATGTAGGTACTCTTTTTGTTATATATGTCCTATACCTATCGTCAGTATTTTAGAAGATATTCAAACTTATTTTAAAATCTTATTCATGGCGCATTAAAAATCACGTTCCTCCTGGAAACGTATAGTCGCTATTGGAAAATATTGACGGTCTGTTAAACTTTTCGTAGAAGTATAAAAACGATCGTCATGATATTGATTTCTGTTAATATTACTTATTGCTAGTGTCGTTGTTTTTGCTTCTACGTTCCTTGTTATCAGGCGCGAACACAGGCGGGGGGTGGGGGGGGTCACCCCTCCACCCCCCAAATTAACGAACAAAACTAAAAATGCGCATCATTATTTATATAATCATGTTTTTAGTTGTTGTGTATTGTGTACCTATTTTATTGTTTTACATGTTCATCTAGCTCTTTGTTGTCAACACGTATAAAATGGCGTGGAAATGATATATTCTAAGCGTATTAAAGAAACAAAGTAATAAATTATTAGATTTAACAAAATCATATTAAATTTTCAAAGATATAGCTTTCCACTGCGTACATAGATCGATTCTTTGTAAAAGTTGTTATTCGGATCTTTGGAAAGTTTCTATAGATAATTCTCGGCAAACATTTCTAATTCTTCTTTTCATATTCTGCCTTTTTGTTGGTTTTTCATCATAAATCTTATCCTTGATATATCCTTTTTAAAATAAATTTAACTGGATATGATCACATGATGCCAGCGACCATTCCATGAAACCACCTCAGCAAATTCATCTCTAAGCAACGTTTAAAAATTGGCGGACATTATTATGGTAATGTGCTACTGGTGCTACATCACACAGACACCACAGTACCAGGAAGCTTTAACTGCTGTTGCATCGCCTAATTGTATTGCAAAAACAAATTCGGTTTACAAAATCTCGAGGCTTTTTATCCCTGATAAAATTATATGCGATATCGATGAAGCTTCTAACGAGCAATTTATCGTGGACTAAGATTTTACTGCAGTAAAACTTATGTAGTTCTCTACTACTAACCTGTCGATTTCGTATGGCATGAAGAAGACTCTCCGAATCATACTGTACCGTTAGCAACATACTGTAGTTTAAATTTTCAAAAAATTTGTGAGTGGCGTCTATCTGGGAGACGCATCATTAAATACAGTGTATTTTTCCACGTTTTACCTAAGATATAGACCGTGTCAATTAACTGCTCCTTTTGGAATAATTCATTATGTTTATGGTGTAACAAAAATAAGTAAAACTTGATAAAAATAATACGAACAACAAAGAAAAAACAATAATAATACTTTTAGAGATCAATAATAATACTTTGCAGGCAATTTTACAGAAGCACAATAGGTATATCTTAACAATGTGATTTCGTGGCTACAAAGTTTTTCTATGGCTACTATTATTCATGAATAAAATTTTAGTACAAATTTGAATATTTTCTAAAATATCAAAGATAAGCATAGAACATACTTAACCATAAAAGTGGCTGTTGAAAAGCCTAATATGATTATGTTAAAACAAATAAGATTTTTTTAAAAATGTTCTTATTTTGCTGTTTCGCAAAAAAGGAGTATATATTACAACATATACTGCGTGTACTATCACTTTGGCACACCTTATGTGTACGCCGTACCAAATTATTTCATGTTTTGTAACGGCACTCTTGGATTATAGGCAATTAATAAGACACTATCAACTTTAGACATTAACGATCTTAATAAAAAATATTTTTATATTAAGGCGAAGTCCAAATTTGGGGTATTCAATTTAAAAAAAAAACTGATTTATGGATCACTCTGTATATATGTATATATTTTAAAATTGTCAAGCAATGACAACCCCATTAAATACAGTGCGCAAATTTTGTATTATGCTAAGTATTAAAGAGTAAATTTACTTTGTCAGAACGTTGAGTCACCCGGTATACGATAAATGTATAATTGCGAAACCGTACGCAAAACCGAAAAAAGCCAATAAGCTTGACACGCGTCCTTCTCTTGATGAGCAGCGGCAATTTTAAAATCACACACTGTTTTTCTAGCAGTTTAATTTGGACTACGTCAGATAACTGATTGTTAATGTATGACAGGAATTCAAATGCAATAATACAGAATTGCAATAAAAAAAATTCTTCAAAGAACGGTTAAACTGCGCTTATGAAATTCAAAAAATGGACATTTATGTTGAATTCAAGCACGAACAGAAAATATAAAATTCATTTAGGTAAATTGAAATAGCCGGTCACCAAATGAATTACAAACAGTCCTTAATCTAAATAATTTATTTTAAAGCTAATCTCGCAATATTGAAATAAAAATTTTCTGAAAAACATTATTAATTGTTATATATGAATAAAAAATAGAAATACGGTTGGTACTCCCCAATACAGGTTGTAATTAATTGAAAATGTAGCATGCGACCGACCTCGAACGTTTGTATGTTTTGACCACCATCTACCCAAGTGTAAATATCACAGACACCGAAGGTAAATTGCATTATTATTATTACTAGGTACTGATATTAAGTTATAAATTTTAGTTTTGGCGTTTAAATTCAAATATCTATGGCTACGATTGTTATTAGTTTTTTAAAAATAAATACAATAATTAGCAAAAGTTACCAACTTGGGCATTTTTATAAATCGCTATCAGTTACGTACATTTTATAAATGGACATTAATTAAATTACAAACAAAATATAAACAACCTACATACCTATATTTATTATTAATAGGATCCATTCGATTCAGAATCAATAAACGTTGTTCCCTCTAGATGTTGACCTATGCACCACGCAAACTGTGTTTCTCAATCTTAGTAATAATTTACAAGTTTATATGGAATATATTTGTACATGCGCAAAGAGAAGGGGGCACATCCTATTGACACTTTTTTTTTTAAATAAGAAACGTTTATCTTGAAACGCCTTCACACTAATTATGCATCTTGAAAGAATTAAACAAATCCTTGACAATATAGAGCATTTTATATAGAGTTACAATTTTTCAGTTTGTAATACAATAGGTAATTGAATTTCATTTTAATAATCCGTATTCTAAATAAGTTAATTATTAGAAGTAAATTAAATTATTATTATTAAAATATAATTATTAGATAATTAGTTATATGTATCATATTTCTTGCTAATTTTCGAAATCTACGTGTATACGAGGGACAACCTGAAATTATTGAGAATAAAAAACACGGTTAATATTTTCTAGGATCTCATTTTAAATAAGCTCGAAGTAATTCCCTACAGCAATGATACACTTGACTATTCTTTCTTTCCACTGTTTAAAAGCTCCCAACCAATATTTTTTCGGAATACCTTTAAAATAAGCGTGAACTGCGGTATCAATCTCTTCTTCTGATGAAAATCTTCTACCCCGCAAATTGCGTTAGAGCCCAAAAAAAATAGCCAAAAGTCACAAATTGCTAAATCAGGATTTTTTTCACGCAAAAATTGGAGAATTAAAACTGTGGATGCATTTCCATGGGGGAGCATAATTCCTTGTCTGGAGCACTATTGAATACTTCAGGCAAACAGTTTTCAGTGTACCATTTAGCTGTCCATCTAGCTTAATTGCATTTACTATAAGTCCGTACTTCTGAAGAATACCGCATACATAACCTTTTTAAATAGCTCGCTGGTTCTTAGTCATTGCAGAAGTTTCCTCATCTTCGTGAATCCATACACGACTCTCTTGGAGGATAGGAAGGTCGAGAAGGGGAATGTAAGTTGTAATACCTGTCACTATTTTGGAAAAAATTGATGCCCGCCATTATTTACGAGATCTAAAGTTTCATGGCAAATTCTTACATGCTCTGCTTTTTGGAAGTCAGAAAAGGTGATGCGGCACAACAGACTTACCACTTTTTTTTAAATGCAGGTGATCGTGTATGTGATTGTTTTAACAGCTGAGGATCCAATCTTGAGTTGATGCTCTATTACCGCATAAGTGGCTTTATTGTCCTCTTCAATTATTGTTTGAACAGCAGCAATGTTTTTGACGGCAACAGCCGTAGGAGGACGCCCTGCTCCATTTTGATGCTGCACAGAATTCCTTTCGCGTTCAAATTCCTTATATCATCGGCAAATTGTAGCCAAGGAAGGTGCTTGTTCACTAAAAACTGAATCTAAACTCTCTTTGCGCTCGTAAGCGCTTAAACCTCTTTTAAATCATAGTAAATTAAGTAGCTGAGTTATAACTAGGGCGCGGACATGACCGGTTTAAACTACGACGAAGTTACAACGGAGCAAAGAAATAATGTAAACACCACACGCTTACTGAATGGCACCAATTCATATGGTGAACTGCAACATCTGTTTACGCCCGAGAATGAGAGCAAAAAATGCCCATAAAATAAGGAATTTATGAGTAAAATTCTGTTTTCATCGGCGTAGATAGGAGCGTCAGGGGTTTTTAAAATTTATTATATTTACTTTATATTTCGCAAGAGAAATAAAATTTTCATTCATACTTACGTTAGTTTCGTTTTTTCATTGTTTTGACTGTTAATTACGTACTTCGTAATTTTTGTAATAGTCTGTTTAATACCGGTTTATTGAATCGACGTCTCCCAATTATCTAGACGTAAGTGTGCACTGGATTTCGTTTAGTTTCAATAACACACGCGTACATTTTTAGTTATCATTTATTTAGATCTAGAACGTTGTTTATGTTACTTTTTCTGATATGAAAATGAAATGTCAGTGATTCCGAAATTTATTACAAAGTCTGTAAGATATCGTTACAGAATGCCAAAATATCGCACGTTCGTCACTTAGCTTTGCTAAAACATACACAGATGTAGTTTTTATGCAGAGAATTTCGATACTTTACAAAATTTCGTTACATGTTTAAATGACGATTCTCGAAGTATTTCTGAGTGCAAGGAACTAACACAAATCCCAAATTTAAAAAATCATTTGTTATTCCTTCAGGAACACATTGGAAATTTGCCTAAACTAATCACATATTTTGAATCGAAATCTCAAATTAAAAGATGAATTAACCACATTAGACGTGGGCTATTAATAATTTTAAAAGTATTGTTATCCAATTATATAAATAATATTAAAACCTCTTTAAAAATACAACATTTCAATAGTGCGCCCATGGGCGATGTGTCATCAACCGTACGTATCCGCGCCCTAGTTATAACGAACGTAACGTCAACAACAACACGTCAAATGGCAGATAAAGAGTTTGCTCTAAATAAACACTGAATGATTGATTTTCACAGTCTACTAAATTTTCTTATTCTCAATAAATTCAGCTTATCCCTCGCTCTAATTGAACTACATAGTGATTAAAAATATTAACATATAATTTGTTTTTATTAATGTCATAGAGGATTATCTAAACTTTAAACTATATATTTCTGTAATTATTCAAGCTGCTGGTATAAATCTGTATTTACTTTGTAATAATTTATATTTTGGATTTGAGATACAGAACATTTTGAAATGACCTAATGTTTACACGAATTAGCGAATTCATAAACAAAAACTAATACACTAAAAAAACGTTAAATGATTCGACAAGCTACTTCCATGTATCAATTTTGAATTGCCAACTTAAAACACGCTGCCGCGCCGCCTGGAGTTATATATTTGTTAAATAACCAGCGATTCGGGCTCGGCGCGGGCGGCGCGCGGAGCTTCTGGCTTATCCCACCACGCCCCCCGGCCGCAATTTTTCCCACCGCCAGCACGCGCCGAACTTCATTAATTTCTTTGACTTACATAGAGTGCTCCTACAGATCTGCAAAAATTCACGGCGATTCCTTGGGGTATTGAGAGAAATTTGATATTTTTTTTCCCTTAAATATTCACCAGAACGATAATAAACGTAATAAAACTAGAACGTTGTTATCTCCAGTTCTAATCAAGATATTCGTATAAAGTTAGTCTCAAATTACTCGTTGAAGAGAAAGGAAGCAGAATCTACCATAATATTTACGATAATATGTCAATTGTCGGAGATATTTCATTTGTTTATAAGCAAATAATTTCGAACCTCCAAAAAATGGCAATTTTTGAGAAAAAAAATATTTTTTTCCATTTTCGGAAAGTACTCTCAATGAATTAAAACCATGATTTTTTTGCACCATGTGCGACAATATGCAAGGAAGGGACAGCTAATTTAGGAATTTTGGCTTGTCGTTTATTGTAGCTCAACTATACAACACAGGTGAGTGAACTTTGCACTGTTCTCTGGGGGATATTTTATATTGCCTGCACCATGAGGTTCAAAGCCATACGTTGATTATTCATCGATTGAATGCAAAAAATAAAAAATAAAAATTGCCATGGTTTTATGCATTTTGCAGCTAAACAAATAATGATAATCGATCGTGCAATGGCTTGTTTTTTAGAGAATGATGAGGCGAACAACTTTTGTACGGACAGTTTTCACATTTAACCTACAAGAAAAAAGTTTAACAGGAAAATGTCACTTTTCAATTGTTTAACAATTTCTCACGGCCAAACCCGGACCTTAAACTTTTGGCATTTTTCAGGGTATGTTCGTGGGGTCAAATGTACCTATAAAAAAATCGGCGACAAAACCATATTCCAGAATAGAACTTAATTTAATTCGACTGGACTATTATAATTAATTGCAAAAAATGAATTTCAGTAAGTAAAGGCTAAATCATTTCGATTTTTGCCTGTATCCGCTTCTGATCTTTTTCATTTTGAAGGTTCATTTAAATTTATTCTAAGTGGAAAATACAGCTCACTACATATTTTAAGTAATTTAATAACATCGAGATTACTAGGAGTTCCACAATCTTTTCTCAAGACACTCTAAATAGCTAAAACACGTTTTTTTCGACGTCTAAGTAAACCAGAATCACTTGAATCACGTTATTGGGTATAACATAAATGTTACTTTAAAGTGGGGCGTTTGAAGCATGGCTACAGGCGGTCCTGTAGTTATCAATTTGACAACATCTTGGAAAATATCGATATGTACCTACCTCACGTAAATTGTCGCCAGTAATAAATTTTAAATATAATATCATAATTCACATATATTTATAAATACATATAAATTTTATACATTTTGAAAAATAAAGAAGACAGTGCAAGTAATTTATAATTTCTTCCTTGAATTCTATCAAGTTTAGCAAGCTGAGTCCAACTATCTTAAATTTAAGTGGGTATAATTTCCCGAAATATTTTTTTCTTCCGTGCACCAAACTAAGCAGCGCATTGATATTTCAATTTAAATTTACAAATTTGGCATGGAATTCTGAAAATTGCACTACTCTACACTGTTTGAAATGAATTTATAATCCGTCCTTACTTTGATTCACGTTAAAACTTCTTGTGAAGCCTGATCCCATGTTCTATCTACACTGATAGAAAAAGTGATCAATTAATGCTAAAATGCTCATGTTGAACATTTTTCTGGAATTGTATACATATGAACGAAAAGCCAATTCGAATAAGGGTCAAATTCATATCAGAAGTAATAGTTGAATTAATGTTTCCATAACATTGCTAGCCAGTCCGTCTGGATAGGAGATAGAACGCACGCCCCTATACTTACTTTGAATTAAAGAGAAGAAATTAAGATGAGGTGTGGGCACCAGACGACTTTCTTATGTGTGTACGTTCCGAAATGTGTCTACAAAAGCTATTCCAAACGAAATTCTAAATTCTGTATCTGCTTAATAAAATCAACCTCTGCGATTTACGAAAAACCATTGCGATATACGGGGAATACAAAAATGTAATAATATATAGGGTGTCCTTTATAAAACTATAGCTAATGTCAGCCACCAAGTTATGAAACACTCTGTATAACACAAAATAATTTTAAAACGTGTCCCTAATGAGTAGATATCTTAGCAAAAAAAAAACCGCTTCGAAATATCTTTTCTCATAAAGTCACAATCTGCCTTCCCCGCAGAGATGACTCGCCCTGTATATATATATATTTCTATATACACACAATATGACTCACCCTTAAACAAGTGTGCTAATGTTGACGAGGGCAGTTTCTAATATAATTAACAAGCCCATAGATAAAGTACTAGTTATAACATCAATGTAATCAATACACATTTTAAATAAATATAAGCGTATCTTTCCAGCAATAAAATGCAAACACGCCTGACGGAAATTTTTCGTTAATGTAGGATATATATTTTAACAAATAAACACAATACAATAATATCGACATATAATAAAAGATTGTTATCTGTTTGAAAGCAATCAAGAATAAACCGCAAAATTTGTTTGACAGTAGTTGATTAATTCTTGTGAAAAAAAAATCAAAAATCCTACCGGAAGTAGCACTTTTCCAATTATCTAAATTCATTTTTTGCAAATATCTCGGAAAGTTATGCATTTTATATAATTTATTAAGAGCATACAAGTATTTAAATCTACATTTGCAGTAATTTTGTATAGAAATGAAAATTAAAATTCGGACTGGAATTAACACAACACACGGGTTTAGTTTATTAAGAAGATAAAAGGGTTTAAAATTAAATTTGGAACGTTTGTAAAAAAAATATGGAACTCCACATGTATAAGATAGTAAAAGTCGTGTGGGTCTTATACCTCATTTTTTAAACTTCGAGTAGCCTCTGAAATATTAGGGTAGCTAATGTCATGACAAGATACTGCGATTGTTGCAAGCTCATCCAAAGTATAGATGTTGGATATCCTTCTGGTACAGTACGTTTTCATTTTACTAATTTTTTGGTATTGTAATATTTTTTTGATTTTTTGACTCAAGCATACATCTATATGTCCTCTTTTTTTCTCTCTCGGTATTATGAATTTCACGGTTTTTACCAACCAAGAAAATTGCTTTAAATAAGTACTTTCCTCAATAATTTACTAACTGTAATAGGGCAACCAATATCAACTGCCATGTGTATAAATATTAAACAAACTTCATACACGTGCGACGAAGAGGAAAATATTATTAATATATCTTATTTTTGTAGAAAGTAAATGTACTTACACAACCTTCATATGCGTGCTGAAATAAATATTTTGATTAAATTTTTAATTAGCTAAATAACATCATATATGTATGTATATTTGCTTGTTATACATTATCTTATCTTACTTACGAAAGGAAGATCCAGAAGATGGTATTAATGCAGTAACCAGTAGCTAAAAATAGTATGAATATAGTTTTATGTGTCAAAAGATCATTTTTCAATTTTTGTAATGGATGTGTTTAATTAATTTTCCCTCAGTTAGGTTATAGAGTAATAAATTTATATGAAGAATATAAAATGCGCACAATTCCAAAAATAGCCAGTTGATATAGATTATTTGTGATTTTGACAATATCGTTTTGGTATAATTTTACAATAAAATATTCAAGACAATGTTGAACATTTGTCAGCATACCTACTACACCTACTGAATTATTTCTAATTAAAAAATCTACTTGTTTACGGTACAAAGTTCAATTTTTTTACAATGTTTAAATTGAGATTAAAGTCAATTACCCACTTTTATCATCCGCTGTGATCCTGTGACGCTGCATAAAGTTTTCCATAATATGCTTAAATTTATTAGATTTTTCTCAAACATTAAATTATAATTAACGTTTATTCATCGTAGCACAGATCGTAGATTTTTATTCTTTACACTTATCAGTTCCATATTTTGGCTTAGCAAGTGTATAGAGGCTTCTAGTAAAACTTGTGTAATAGAATATAGTTTTGCCAACTATGTACAACGTAAATATTAAGGCTGTATTACACTCAGTGTCGGTTCCTCAATAAGTGCACATGTGCACGTGCACTCTCAAATTTAATGTGTTTGTATTCTTATTAAAACAACATTTAAATTTTATCATTCTTTAAATAATTTTATAATAACAGTAAACATGTTTATTAATTCCAAAAGCAATTCGTCAAAGACGCAAAGATCAGAAATTAAAACACGAGATGTAAATTGTTCCAACTAATATCCAAGCAAGCCTTTCATCGGTCCACGGCGTCGCCTAATCGCTTTGTTCACTGCACATGTGAATATTAAATATAATTAGCGGAACCTTTTCCGCCCGCACTCTTTCTTCCCCGCGACAGTCCGGCGACTTTCGATGTTTTAGGCTGGTCCGTGTGCATATGTAATCAGTGCACTTCGGTCCGGAGACGTTATTTCTCTCCATTAAACCGAATAAAAGCTTTCCTTAGAAGTACAATGGGGGAGAATAGACTAACTGCCTTCGCAATGTAATCTATTGAGAAACAAATGATTCAATAAATTCTTAATTTTAATGAATTGGTTATTGAAGAATTTATCTCAAAAAAGGAGACAAATTGATTTTTAATACAAAACGTGTTTGCTGAATATAAATTAAATATATTATACATTTATCTATAAAAACAATTGTTTGGCGAGGCCGAGGTACTCAGCGAGGTGTGTTACTTAATCTCTAATTTCTTAATAAGTTCCTTCAATTTCTACGACTTGATAGCCCAAAAGAGAAATTTTTGGACGTGGCCCCCAAAAATATTTTGTATTGTAGTATTGAATCACGCGCCGCCACTAAGTACAGTTCATAAAATCCTAGACAATAAGGTGGACTAGACATATTAACAGAAGAGATGAGAGTATAAAAACAAAAAGTCAAACAGAGTGGAAACCTTTAAAATAACGATGGCTAACGTCAATAGGTGACATTTAAAGTAATGATAGAAACTGAACTGATTGCCGAAAACAGAAATGGTATTGTGGAGGAAGCCAAACCCGACAAGGGGTTTCGGAGCCAAAGGAGAAAAAAGAAGAAGACAAGAGATAATTTGGAACAACTCTTGTATAAGGAAATGTTGAGTTTGGACCGGAAGTACAACTTTTACTCTAATACAAAATCCAAAAGGAAAAATCCTTTACCACAAAAATTAAAAAGATATAAAAAATCTAGGTATATACGTATTTCGGCAACTAGTTCAATAGAAATCTGTAGAAAAACAAAAAAGAGTGTTAAATGTGGTATTTTTGGCTAAGGTGTAACCTTAGAAGACATGCTCTTCACCAAATCACAAGTGGGGTAACACTACTATAATGTTAGTGCAAAAATGATCAGTTGCAGGTATATCCAATTATTGAAGTTCTGTTTGTACTTTATCTCATAAAACAATCTATTTATATCAACATTTGCGGCCGCTCATTTAAGACAATACTACGTTATAATACCAATTAATCCAATCATCCTATCAAACGTCCTGCCAGAACATTTTTATTCCTGCAAAATAAGTTTTGTAATTTTGTGAAGAAACTTAATTGAATCGATAGAACACATTGTCAAAGTGCAAATGTTAGCTTCACATAATTTTGAAAATTCTATTTCAAAAAACAAAAAAGGAAAGGTCTAATCGAAAAGCAGGTTTTTGCATTTATCTATGAAGTACAAAAACATTCTAAAGTTATTTTAAGGCAACGTTTATATAAAATAAACCTTAAGCATAAGAAAGTCGTGTAGCAATCATACCAATTTTTAGCAACCCTAATATACCTACAACGTTGCCTTTTTTTAGAATAGAATTCTCATAATTATATGAAGCTAAAGGCTATATTACACTTACCAAGTTCCTTGACCAAGTTATTGACCAAGTTCTTGGTCAAGTTAAAAGTGACGATAAATCGTGTATTACACTTGTCAAGTCGACTTGATCAATTTCTTGGCCAAGAACTGGGTGGCTTAGAACATGTTCTATTTTTCTTCTCAACTTGATCAACTTTTTAGTGATTTCTTATAATATTCATGTTATAAAGTTTTTTGCCAACTGTGTAAAATGTAAACACAAATTCCATTTTAGAAAATTGTTAAAAATGACATGTTAATTTGATACCTACTTCTTGAAAGAATTGTATGCGTAAATTATTTATTTTCTTTTGTATTTCTTGTGTAGTTATTTTTAGTAATAGGGTAAAAATAAATCCTCTTTTAAGCCTTACATTAATTTTATTATATGCTCTAGTAGTACATGTTTCGGCCCATGGCCATCTTCAGCTAGAATCTAAACAATTTCATAGTATAGCATAGTTATTTTTACATTCAATATCAAACACCAATCTTCGGTAACTTTATTATTATTTTTATTTCGTACTTTTGCACTATTGGTACTGCTAATTCACCTAAAAACTTGGTCAAGAAATTGGTAAGTGTAAAACAACCAAGGTCAACAAAAACTTGATCAAGAACTTGCCGACAATTTCTTGGTCAATAACTTGATAAGTGTAATACCTACAGCCTTAATATTTGCAATTTGACAATGTGTTTTATTGATTCAATTAAGTTTCATTACAAAATTACAAAACTTATTTTGTAGGAATAAAAATATTCAGGCACCCTTTGATTTGGATTAATTGGTAGTACGGTCTTAAATGAGCGGCCGCAAATGTTGATATAAGTAGATTGTTTTATAAGATAAAGTAAAAACACAACTTCAATAATTGGACATACAACTGATCATTTTTGCACTAATATTATTAATGGACTTTGCACGTGTTATGTTTCTTTTTAACATAACTACTGGATATTGTTTTAATATCTTTATTATTACGGATACAAACATAACAGTCATTGTTTATGTTCTGAACTTGCTAGTGATTAGTACGTCTGGAGTAAATCCGGATGACAAAAATTTTATATTTAGGGCCATAAAGTCACGAGATAAGATAAAATATTAGACGGATTCTCTACGAATATAATTTGTTTATTTTTGAGCTACAAGATCCCATAATGTGTATGCTTGTTGTTCGGTGATAGTTGCTTAATTTAATGTGAGAGTACGTCATAAATAACATACAAATTTCATCTTCTTCTCCCTTCACGATAAATTATTTTTAGTCAAGGCCATTCCAGTTCATATGTATGTTCTTTTTTTCATCATTAAACATCTTTAATCGTTAATTTGATCAACGAACATGTAATAGTACCAATAGTTCAAAATTCTTATAATACCATTATATAAAACACCTGTCAAATTGTTAATGAATTTATTTTCCACTAATTATTTACTTATTTAATTTTTAAATACATTATGTTTAATATGTGCGTATAGTCTGTTTCAAAATATAAGAACATAACTTTCCACGGTTCTAAAGCTTTTACTGCACCACCTGCGATAATAACTCATTCATACGTTGCAAATAGGTAAACCGTCCGTACCCGCTCAATAAGACCAGGTATAATAATTATTAGGGCGCGGACACGAGCGAGTCATGACTCATCGCCCATGGGCGCACTATTCAAATGTTATATTTTTAAAGAGGTTTTAATTTTATTTAAGTACCGTCAACTGGGGTAACATTGTCCCTTTGAAGGTAACTTTGGCCCTCATGCAAAAAAATATTCATCAGGGTAAAGCTCCTCATTAAAGGAAGCTAATTTCATTAATAACTTATGGAAACGATAGATGGCAGCACCAGCTTTACTTTCAGCCGGCTGTTGTGATGGTTCATCTTTTGACCACTTCACAGTACGACTCAAATAGCAAGTCAGCTGATCGCGCCATTTTTCAAGACTGTCAACTTCTGTGTGTGTTACAAGTTTGGAATGCTCCATTATACCAGTGAGTATTTGTTTTAACACTTACATCAATATGCAAATAGACTATAAACATTGAATTATAATTTCTCTCTTACTAGTTTCCATGGCAACTGTTATTTAGTGTGAGGTAACTTTGTCCCAGTTTATGGGGTTACTTTAGCCCAGGGCAAAGTTACCCCAATTAGATGTGCAGCAGTAGGTACCTACCTACTTACCTACTTTTTTTTATTATACCATCTCATTAGCTGTGTCTTTAATATTAATATTTTAATTAATTCATTTGTACCCTGCAGTTTGGTGTTTAATGGAAACTAAGAACTATATTTTTACCGCTCTGAAACTTGTTAATTTCAGATGACAATGGTTCGAAATTATAAGAGACGCCCCGGTTCAAGACACTATGGCAATTACACCCCTGACACGTTACAGGCATGCTTACAAGCAGTTCGTTCCCATCAAATGACTCAGCGTGAAGCAGAAGAAAATTTTGGTATTTCTAGATCGACAATCAAAAATAAATTAAAAGGAAATCATGGAAAAAAGGTCGGTCGCTCCCGCGTATTTACAGAGGCTGAAGAAATAGCTTTTGAACAACATTTGATCAAATTAGCAGATTATGGATTCCCTGTAGATCACTCCGATTTTCGTATGGCGGTCAAAAGCTACTTGGACAAAAAAGGCGTAAGAGTTCCTTTATTTAAAGACAACCTACCTGGGTATGAGTGGACACGATCCTTTTTACAACGGCATCACAATTTATCTGTCCGAATGAGTGCAAATATTAAAAAGGCTCGAGCACATATTAGTGCAACTGATATTGAATCTTACATGGAGAACCTGAAGGTTGCCATACAAGACATTCCACCTTCTAGAATCTGGAATTACGATGAGACCAACCTAAGCGATGATCCTGGCAACAAAAAGGTCATATGCAAACGAGGGACTAAGTATCTTGAGAAAATTTGCAATTACAGCAAGAGTTCCACGTCGGTGATGTTTTGTGGTAATGCCAGTGGCAAATGTCTTGCACCTTACGTTGTCTACAAAGCCGACCACATTTGGTCGACTTGGATGGAAAACGGCCCTGAACATGCGCGGTATAACCGTTCGAAAAGTGGATGGTTTGATGGAACTTGTTTTGAAGATTGGTTTGAGTTGCAGTTTCTGTCAGAAGTTAGACATGAAGATGGGCCCGTACTGTTAATTGGTGACAACCTTTCTTCTCATATCAACAGTCGAGTTCTTCAGCTATGTGAACAACATAATATAAGATTTGTATGTTTACCGCCCAACACAACCCACATATCGCAACCTTTAGATGTAGCCTTTTTTGCCCCTATGAAACGATTGTGGCGGGGAATTCTAACTAAATGGAAAGAATCTAAAGCAGGCTCCAAGTACCCAACCGTTCCCAAAGATTTATTCCCAACATTATTGAAGGAATTGATGAACAGCTTAGCGGAAAACAAGACGCAAAATCTGATTTCTGGATATAGAAAATGTGGAATCTGTCCTCTAAACAAACAAATGCTACTTGACCGTCTACCAGAAAAACTAACAGACGTTGACAAAAATACTGTAGGCGAGGCTTTTTTGGAACAATTAGACAAAAAACGAGCAGATTATGTTGGCACTTGCAATCCGAAGAAAAGGAGGAAGAAACTGCAGGTTCCTGCAGGAAAAAGCATTTCTGCTGCTGATCTGGAAGCAGCAAGAAATACTTCTGCGCCTTCAAAATCCAAACCTACAAAAACCTATCTACAGAAACAACAACTTGATGACTTAAATTCCTCTGATGAAGACTCTGATGTGCCCTTAGAATCAGATACAGTCAGCGAAACATTTTCCGACCTAGAAGAGGAAATATCAACTACCTTGAACACTTACGCCAACCTACCAAAGTTAACACCTGCAGACGTTGCAGTTGAAGATTTTGTGATTGTTTTGTTTAATGGGGACAAATATCCTGGGAAAATTGTTAAGATTTCTCAAGCAGGACCCACCGTTGATTGTATGGAAAGACGATTAAAGTGTTGGCGGTGGCCAGAAAGAAAGGACGTAGAGATTTATAACTGGGAAGACGTCTTATGTAAAATTAATGCTCCCAAAATGATTTCCAAGCGAAACCAGTTTACAGTTCCAGAGCTGGATACTTTTGTTTAAATTGTTACCTATATATTTCACTAGTTACCTACTTATCTATTAAATCAATGTTTTTTACCTTTACATGGTTACCTACCTTAGCTTATGTTCTGTTTATTCAATCTTACTTTTCATTATTGTTCCCTACTTGCAAAGAAAAGTAATAAATGTTTGACTGTTTTGTCATATTTTTGCCCTAAATGATCATTCCCAGGAAAATTTTTGTACGTAATTAGTTGTTAGGTTTTATAATTTGGGATAACATTGGCCTAAGTCATAAAATACCTCTCTTTCTATGAGTTTCACCAGTCGGGACTAAGTTACCCCAATAGTGGGTAACTTTGACTCATTTTTTTTGGATTTTTTTTTGAGGTATAGCGGACTAACAAAATCAAAGTACAGAATGCAATGTTAAAGTTTTATTTAAATCAAAGCTCAAGAGATATATCATGGTCAATTTTTGCTTAAAGTGTTCTCAAAACTTTGCTCATTATAACAAAAACTTGTAAAAAGTGGGCCAATGTTACCCCAGTTGACGGTATATAATTGGATAACAAGTGGCTGGTGATCTATAAAATACAAAATACCTTATTATTTGTTCATTTTCTCTTCTGTAAGTCTTGTTCTCTTTGAATTAAGTACATCCTTGTAGATAAAAAACGTCCTTTCTACATCGCAACTGGTTATATGTGCGTACTGGAAATATTCTTTTATTTCAGCGTATTTAGCATACACAATTGCCGCAAAGTTATAAATCTGGATTTCTATTAAAAACTGCGTCTAACTTTTGGCGAAGGCCACATCCGAAGTCACTTGGAATACACTTTTGAAATTATTAATAGCTACATCTAATCTGGATAATCCATTTTTTAATTTGAGATTCGATTTTCAAAATATGTGATTAGTTTAAGCAAATTTCCAGTGTTCCTGTAGGAATAACTGATTTTTTAAATTTGGGATTTGTGTTAGTTCCTTGTACTCAGAAATACTTCAAGCAGCGTCATTTAAACATGTAACAAAATTTTGTAAACTATCGAAATTCTCTGCATAAAAACTATTTATGTGTATGTTTTAGCAAAGCTAAGTGACGAACGTGCGATATTTAGGCATTCTGTAACGATATTTTACAGACTTTGTAATAAATTTCGGATTCACTGACAATTCATTTTCATCTTAGAAAGAGTAACATAAACAACGTTCTAGATCTAAATAAATGATAACTAAAAATGTACGCGTATGTTATTGGAACTAAATAACAGTACATAAGTATATACATATTTACATTATTTCTCTTGCGAAATATAAGATAAATATAATAAATTTTAAAAACCCCTCAGGCTATCTACGCCGATATAGAAAGAATTTTACTCATAAATTCCTTATTTTATGGCCATTTTTTGCTCTCATTCTTGGGCTCTTCTCGAGCGTAAACAGATGTTGCAGTTCACTATATGAATTAGTGCTAGTCAGTAAATGTGTGTTATTTACATTATTATTTCTTTGCTCCATTGTAACTCCGTCGTAGTTTAACTCGGTCATGTCCGCGCCCTAATAATTATCGTCACAGAAGGTGGTGCAATAAAAGCATTAGAGACGTTGAAAGTTATGTTTTTATATTTTGAAACAGACTATACCAATGCTTTCAGTCAGCAGGCGGATCGGGAACCGTTCCGGCTCGGCAACTGTTCACTTCACAACAGTTGAGTGTTCGCTGGATAGGACCGCTCACCTTTGTCATAATCTGTCATCTGGTACTTTCCATTGCTGCCATATGTTAAAATTATACAAATTAAACCGAATAAACAATAATAATAAATTGTTTTTCTGCATTAAGTTTTGGAGTAGTTTTTAGTGTAAGGACTGGTTTTTCCAATCCCGAATAAAATATACTGGGTGAACTCCAATATTATAATAGATTTATTTCTGCAAAATACCTTTAATTTGCTGTATCTTACTTTCTAGTAACTTTCTTCAAAAGTATGTATTAGGTTGGTCTTGGAATGCATCAATGACGCGTGCGTACAGAATATTCTCAGTAAGTGGGCGTAGAATTTTTCCGCTCACAAAAATGGCGGCCGCTCCTGAACATGTTCAGAGTGAGTGTGATCTTTATTGCATTTATTTCTAGGAATCATATATTGGGAAATTCCTATTTTTTAGTATCCGACTATGGAGGCATTTTGAATTAAGGTTAGATGAGAGTAAGAGATCTAGGTACGTATATTGAATTAAGGCAAACAATCGACAATGTATAGAATGCCCATCAAAACAAGTGTTTTGTTGGGAATCACGGAATCTAATATTCGATTCGACAAGAGTTCTGAATACCATGAATCGCAATCGTTCAAGATGTTGAAATTGGTGGGAATTCAACACGAATGTACGAGTTCTAATCAATAAGCTGATTATGAAAATGGTTTTTTGCAAAGATGTCTCTCAATCTCTCGTTGTGCATTCAACCGTCTGACCACGTTACCGGCCAGACGGTTGAAGCTGTCAATCCCAAGCTTCATATTTAGGAATAATGCTTTTTTCTCAAGATCTCCAGTTTCACTGAAATTAGTAGAGCGAAAACTCAAATATTATCATTATCTCGTAAATTGCTTGGTTTAGACAAATTTCTTAAGAATCTGAAAGCTTAAAACAAAGTTTTAAAACGTTCACTTATTAAAGTCATGAATAAGGAGACATTTCTCAAATTATAACTATTTCTATGTTTGAACAAAACAAGTTTCAACCTGTAAAAATTAATGAGCGCCTTGTAAATCTAATTTACATTGATTTATATTAGGAATGAATTACCATTCTTTTTTCTTTTATTTACACTCATCAGCTTGGTTATATTCAGCTGGAGACATCGCTGGCAGCGCTAACCTAGCAATTGCATTCAATACTACGCTAGAACTCAGCGCTGCAGCTAGCGGACGCCATTTTTTCTAGCGGGAAGAAAAAGTGCTGGAAAAGTAAGCGAAAAGGGAGGGGAGCTTCAAAATTGGAAAATATGTATTACAGAACATAAGTTTAACAATGAAAAAGTAACATGGATTAAAATAATAAATGTTTATCATACTCGCATTGCAAATTAGAATGAATATTGGTTTTGTAAGCAATTATATTAACAGCTTAGTAATTTTTACTTTGTAATATACATATATATACCTTGACAATATTGAATTTCTTTTGTTTTAATAGATAAATTCCACAAATCTATACTAAATTCAATGGTTTAAATTGCAATCTAATATCGCCACAGAATATTTTTGGATATTATTGAAATTATTGTGATAATGAAAATTTTAGACCTCGAGATTTGTGAAGATGACTAGGTTCTCAAGGCTTCTGCTACCGAAAAAGTTGTTTTTGAAAAATCTCTCTCTGTGTGTGCGCGCGACTACGATCAAGGCAAGTCAAGCTATCAACTCATTAGACTTATTACATCGCTTTCTTAACGGTCAGTGAATCTTGGCTTCATTAGTACATGCCAGAGACTATCAACTCCAAGCACCTTATTCACCAAATCTAGCACCTTTAGACTTCCATTTATTCCCAAGCCGATTCTTGCCGGAAGGGAGTTCAAGACGAGGAAGTTATTGCAGAAGTAGTGCAGCATCTTGACGCTGATGATTATAAAACTGATATAATGACGCTTCATCATCGGTGATCCAATTGTAATGTTAAAAAAAATATGTTGAAATGAAAAAAATTTGTCCTAGTTTGTTTCGTCTTAGCTTCTGTGAAATTATCCCCGTAAATAAGTTTATAGAAAGATTTTTTAAAAAAAATGCAACACCGTATCAGAGTTTTTTTTATGTCTTTTTGAATTTTTAGAATTCTCCATATGGTTAATATCTTTTGATACTAGCTCAGTAGCGGTAATCTTACATATATTTAATAATTTACGCTATACACACTAGATTGTAAATTATAATTGCCTTGTAGATAATGTCGGGTTGCTTAGGATGTCAAGGATAAGTGCAGGATCATATTTTTTAATATAAAATGTGTATTAGGATCACAGTACTTACTACTTCGATCGTTTCCAACAGGCTTTTAAAGATGTGTCAGATTAAATGAATACGACGTGTTTGTACTGCATATTTTTATTTACGTTTTCTTGTTTATTTTCACAGATTCTCGATTGCATTTTTAAAATATCTTTATAGATTCATTGTCAATTTACAAACAACAAACACTCAAATGCCATCAAAAGATTACAACAATAACAATCGTTGGTGTTTCACAATGTTTCCTGAATAAAAATGGACAATAATATACGGAAGATAGGGGCAATTGATTCATTTCATCAATTAATATACTTACAATTCTGATAACTTCCTTTATGATAGATTATCAATTGTTAAAAAGTAAATATCATTATGCGATTATATTAATTATTATATGTATAGTACCCAATCCGGTAACTAAGAAATTGTCCATTGATAATAAATTCAATGTATAAAAAAAAATAACAAATGCAACAGTAAAACAAAAGAAAAAAATTCTTAACATATACATGTACAACAAAAGATTATGACAATAGTGAACAGATATTATGTGATGTATTTTCCTCTTTTTTTTTTGAATTATTGCACTATTTTCCATCACTAACATTATTTATTATTACATTACATTTAATAGATATTTAAAAATAAATTATTTTGAGCTTGAGTTTTAGTGGAATGCTCATTAAATTTATAGTAAATCCACCATTATGTATTTCAAGAATAAATAGTGTATAATGGAAAACGAAACATATTGTTATAGTTAAAAAGAGATTCATAGCCAATTTATATTTGAACATGCAAAAAATAAAACATATTTCGAGACATCATAATTGTACAATACTTCCATAGTCTTTTGACGTTTCATTTTAATGCACATATCTTTAGAGTTTGCAACATGAAAGTCAGTTAAACTAATAAATACAAAAGGCGTTATATTAAAGTAACATTCATAGCAAGTACATTATTTTAAATCTTTCTCAGATAAATCTAAACATATTAATTAATAAATCAATCTGTATCTGATTAAACATATAAAAAATAATACTAGTGCAATATCATAGATTTACCATATTACTGTTGTTCATTGTAGTTTGACATATTATCTATATCTGCCAAGTTCTACCCCTACTGAAGAAAACATATATAAATTGTTTTCTAACCAAGCAAGAGTAATCTATAATGTCCTGAAAATCCTCTTCTTCAGGAATTAATAAAATTGTCCATGACAGGTGTTTATTTATTGTATATTCTTCCACAATTTTTTTCATTGTAAAAATTCAAAATATTTAATTAAATTACAGAAAGCTTATAATTACATAAAGAACAACTACATGATGTAATGTAAGGATTACATATCTGATTTTATTTTATATCCGTATAGATTTCCATAATAATTGCATTTCATTTAGAAAAGTGATCTGCAAATATAAAAAAGCTAGATATTTATGTTTTCATTAATACTTTTTGCTCAACAGATAAATTGGTATCATTGTATATGAAATATAATTCAGAGGGTCAAATAAGAAACAAATAATAAAACCGTTTTTCACAAATTACAGGTAAACATATAAATAATAATAACATTAATCTGTCAACCTTTTGTCTTATTTCTTATTAGCTGTGAACAGCTTTCATGTCATAAACTCTAAATGTCCGCGATTCCAATTTAGATTTTCTCAAACCAAATTAGATATTCCTATGGAAAATAAAAGCGTCAATAAGTAGCTATTGTGAAATTGATTATAAATTAATATTTTTTTTAATAAGTTACAACAGACAGCTCATAATTATAATGAAATTGTAATATTTAATATATAAAACAAATTATAAATTCAAAATAATAGGGAAGAACGTCATTTTATTGAAAATATATTATGTCACACCACTTGAAAAAGATAAGGGTGGATTTAAAATTTCAAATATCCATAAAGCTTCAAAGATGTTTCTTCTGAGTCATTCTGATATCTATTAAGACAGTATTCTATTAGTATGACTATATCACTGATATATTTTTTATTTTTATTTTTTTTTTATAATTATATTGCCTCATATCAATCTAAATATCCTAATTTTACTTCAACTTTTCCTTTATAAAGATATATGTTTAAATATACATACGCGATGCATACTGTTTGTTCATGGTAAGGGAGCAAAGTTAATTTTACCCATAATATAATGATATATAATAATACACCTACAATGTTTGACATTTTATAATTAAACTTAATTATCTTCTTATGAGATTAGTTTATTAATTATTGAAAGTTTGAAGACTGGGTGGTTCACAGTAACCGCTCCCAGAAACTTACTTAATATTTATTTATTTATATGATATATGCATTTTCAGATCGACGTATTGCTTTTCTTATTAACATTTCATTATTACATTATAACCGTAATGAAATTCAACTTATATTTTAATGAAAACTTGTACAAAATATATTATAAAACATATAATCATAATTTTAGAGTGAATACTGTTACACCAGAAATTAATTGTAATACATGAGCATGCATCGATCGAAACTTTTACAAAGAAAAAGTTAAAATTCTTACTTTTAACATGACGTTTCACATAAAACTCTACAAAAAAAAAATTGTTCAATAAAAACGTACGAAAATAATGTATTCATGTATTTTGTTTTTCACCTTTAATTATTTGCATCTAAAGACTTTCCTCGGCTGTTAACAATTATGTTACAATTGCAGGGAATTTTAGACCAAATTATGTTATAAAACCTTTTTCCTGAGATGTTCTCAACATTCACTAATCTTCATTCAATATCAAGACGCATATTTTAAAAAATTACTTATTACTATGTACCAACAATAAGCTAAATTTCCAATTTCTGAAATAATTTCGTTTTTTCACTTACATACAACTGAAGAAAGAGGTATGGGAACCGAAAATACATTTAAATTTAAAACATTCAAAATTTAAATGGATGAAATGAAAAAACTATAGCATTCCTTCATTCATTATTCATTACGAAAAAGTTAAACTACTCATTTTTAAGTGATGAAAATATCTGGAAATATTAAATACAACATTTATTTATGAAATAGCATTTGATTTGAACCTTTGGCACAAGCTGAAATATCTGATCAACTTAAAAAAAATATGTTGGCAGATTGTTATTATGTAAATATAAATATTGTATGTCTACAACAAATTGATTTCTTTGGTAAATAAATTATTCCAGTAGCAACTGAATTAAGAATATTTTTAATTTCCAGTAATATTTCATACATGATGATATCTTCTAATATCCCAGCATTCATTTTTTTGCCACTTAAAACTGCCATAGAGAATGTCTTACAAGTATGTATTTTGCATTTTCACTCCCAAAATCCCTTCATATACCTTTTTCCTTTATTAATTCTTTACTTTTATGATCAACATGTTAAAATATACACATTAAAAACTGTTCCTAATTGTAGTGTTACTTACATATAAAGTTTTTTATTGTAAGTAAAAAAGAAAATAGTGATTTCTAAATTCATTACAAAATGCAAGTTGTGTCAAATATGTGGAACATGTATTTGAAAGTCTGATTTATTTGAAAATTATTAAGCTCTATTTATAAATATGCAATAAAATAAGAAAAATTATACTAAATTTTGTCAAACACTTTCCTTTAAAAGAAAGGGGATAAACTATCAAACTCCACAGAAAACGGAATTTTTTATTTTCTTATTAATCTTTTTGCAAAAGTTAATTTCAAAAATCTTATCTCCATCTCTTCCTCACAGGACGAATTAAATCGCAGTTTGAGTTTGATAATTAGTAACGATATTAGATGCCCAATTAAATACATGGAAATCAACTGTAATAAGTACAGACAGATGAAAAGAACTGCAACAGTTCTGTGTTTCAGAAGTACGTAGTCGATTATAAAAGTCGATTTGGAAATTAGTAATTATTTTGGCAATTCCACAATTCTGGTAAATAAAGCTTAAAAACATATCAAATAAACTACCACATATAAAATAATTGGTCTAAAATATTGAAAATTGCATAATTGATAATACATACGATGTATGGTATATCGTCAATTCAGATGTTTTGATGTATGTACTGACATAAGTTTGTCATAATAACAAAGTTGCTTCTTTAACGAAATCATAGATATCTAATCGGCTTAATTAAATATACATAAATTATTCTTTATATAATAATTAGCTATTCCAATATGTCATTGACTGCTCTACCAAAATGTGTATCCGCCATCTGAAGCGCCTGTTAAGAAGGATCCTTTCTTTTGACCTAAAGCAACTTGATGTCCAGCCATGGCTGCCAATTGAGCAGTGTTCGGTGGCACGCCAGGTGGCGCTGGTGGTATTACAGGTTGGCCGATTCCATCAAACCTAGCTCCACCATCAAAGCCATTCTAGAAAATATTTCGTGCAAAAAAATTGACCTCCTAAAGAAATAATTACTATAATTACCGGTATCATAATGGTTGGTCTTAACTGTGTTGGTTGCATAGCATATGAATATGCTCCTAGTGTAGGATAAAATTGCATTGGAGCATACGTTGGATAACCTATGTATGAAGGATATCCGGCAGCATACATTGACGCTCCTGGCGGATATATCTACAAAAGTAATCAATGTCAAAATAGTATATTGGGAAACGAATATCATAAGGTAATTTTGTCACATGCGTTTAAACTTCAAAAGAAAAAGAAAGAACACATGATACAAAATGCCAAATTTTCTATTTTACGTTTTTAGACATTACAATTTAATAAATGTTGGGATATACCAAGCTAAGTTGATTTAGAGAAATATGTATATGGTGGTTAGTATATATTTACAGTATCAAATTAAATTTAACAACCACAATTTATTGATGTATGCCGATACTAGTGTCTCAAAATTTGGAAATCTCTGTAAATCTTGTAATTTCTCGAATAGTGAGAAAATTATCCAAATCAGTTGGAAGAAGGTTATCTCGATCATATGTATAGTATGTTGTTAATGGTGAAGATTAGCAAACAATGGTAAATGAGTATTACTTTTCATGTGTTCTTTAGACGTTTTCCGAGATGCCCGAAAAATATTGCTGGGCGAATACAAGAACGTAAAACTTGAGTTAAAAAAATTGTTTGGGCTATTTCCATCGTTTCGGGCCCATACCGAATTTGTAACTCATGACGTGACGTCAACAATTTCACGTCATGAGTTACAAGAACGTAATATTGTCACCGACATGCCATGCCTGTAGGGGTAAAGGAACGAGCATAAATTTTGCAAATGACTACAATGCACAAACACAGCACACGCCGTGTTTCCCTTTATAATACTAGTGTAGATACTGATAGCTGCAACATTAAAAGAAAATTTTAAAGTTCTGGTAACTAGTCAAATAAATTGTTCAATTACATAAAATTTTACCATTGATTTCCTGATTGTATAGAGGCCTTAACTATTACTCAATTCAATTTTTGGATTAAAAAATTCTTATTAAATAAACCTTTTTATTAATTGCTTACAGAGCTGCATTTTACTAGTAAATAAACTGCATTTAAGAAGTATCACACCATTATTAACCATAACAAGTATACCAAACTTTTTTTTAATATTACACATCTCGTCAAAACTTGTTTGTAATTCTTACTAAAATTGAATCAGATATTCAGTTTCACTATAATATTTATAAATTATTCATATCAATTTCCTTTTCAGAATATTTTTCCATTATAATTATTTCTACTATAATTTCAAATGACTTAAACATACATAACTTCAGTCTAATTTAAAATTGTGCAGGTGCATACATATTTGACTATATAGAGTATGAATGAAATAATTTAAACTAAAAGCGTTTGATATAACTCTTTTTTGCTGAAACAAATATAACGCAAAATAGAAAAACAATATATAGATTAATTTTTATAAAGAAAACAACATACAGGTTGGCCAACTATTGCTGGATGAGTTAAAGCTTGATCATATGTAGGTGGAGGTCCCTGAGGATAAATTTGTGCTTGCCCAGGTATCATATACGGTGTAGCTCCTGGAATTCCAGGCATTACTGTAAAAATAACAAAACATAGCATATAAATATTGCTTCAGTTTTACAAGGCACTTATAATTACTACTCATTCAGCATTTCTAGTGAATGCACTCAGCAGCATATTGGAGCAAATAAGCTATAAAGGCTCTTAAATTGGACGAACACACGAGAGATATCCTTAAGGTTGCATATATACAAAGTTTAACAAACAATTTCTTTGATGGTATGTATAATATACACAAATTAAACTAAATGTCTGGAAAGTCGAATTAAAAATTATAATTACTGGCAAATAAATTTATTAATTAACAAACTGTCAAAAGTGTGTTTAAAATGCCTGTCAAATATTTTATCGCCAACCGTCAGTAAAGTGATGCGTTACCATAGCGTTTTACGGAGGTAAAGAAACACTTTATCGTACTGTACAATAAAGTACTTTACCTGCCGCTAATATCTGTCAGCGTAGCCATGACTGATGACTTTAAAAATAAATCGTTTGTCACTGTCATAAACTGTCATAAGTTATTATATCTTTATTTCTTAAATTAACAATTTTCACGGTTGGCGATAAAATTTTGTATGCACCACGTCAGTAAAGTACCTTTACCGAACTCGTCTGTTACTCGCCGCGCTCGCTTCACTCGCTTGGCTCGTAAATCAGACTCGTTCGATAAAGTATCACTTTACTGACTTGTTACATAAATAACTATTGTTTGACTATGTGTGCTGAAACAATTCCATCTAACTTAAATGGACATATAATGTGGCTGTAACTGATTTACGCACTCCATGGGAATTTTAGCGATTCTTCCTTTTTACAAATTTCCACCCCTGGCCCTGCTTGAATTCAAATTAATTATCAAATTTCACATAATCCCATCAGCGCAGTTTGAAGGTTTCTTTAGCAGTGATTTTGAAAATTATTGACATAAACTAATCAACTTTAACAGAACATGAATTCGAAATTACAGGTTATAGTGATATTTCATCATATTGTAATAGTTGCACGTAAGAATGATCATATTATGTTTGTTTTCTAAATTAAATATTTAGGGACGACTTTGGCGATAGAACAAGGAGACGTTTCCAAGTTGCCCTTTTAATAACACGAAAATTTCTAAATGGCAATCTGACTGATAGGATATGTTTTATACTAACTTAGAGAAAACTGTTTCAGTTGCTGTGTAAAAATGAAGAAAAACGTACTCTGTAACTATTCCAGTTAATAAATAGTTAATAAAGTATATGGCGTTGTAAGTAGCGATCCTCCATTGAAAGTGAGATAGCTAATGTAGTAAGCATTTCAACCAAACGGATATGCAATATTTTGTATAAACGTTTATATATGAAAAATATATCCGAGAGATTGATGCGGCGTTGATCAAATACGCGCTCCCATTCAAAAATCAGGAGAATGTTTGGCTATCTTCAAACGTAATCCAAAGAAATTTTCGGTCGATATATCGCAGTAGATGAAACAATGGATTTCTCCGCCAAAAAAAAACGTCTGTTCGGCCGATAAGGTTATGGCCTCAGTGTTTTGTGATTCCAAAAGTATAACCTTCATTGATTATTTACGAAAAGAAAAAACTGTAAAAGCCTCGTTCACATCCACTTAACTTAACTTAAACCTTAATTAACGTACCGAAAAATTAACACAAAATTTATGAAGTCGTTCACATTGCCTTAATGTACGTTAAGTGCGCAGGCGTATGAGCAGCTGGAGTGCCAATCAGAAAGGTTCTAAAACGGCTTTTTGTCATATAAATGGGAATAGCTATGCACCAGATCAATTAAAATGCCGTCGTTCGTGATAATAAACGCACAAAACAATAAATTAACTGTGGCAAATTGTGCAGCAAATTTTGCAAATTTTGGTTATGCTAGTTTCAAATGACAGATTAGAAAATAAAAAAAAGTACGCATGTACAGCTATGTCGTTTCTGGTGGTTGCTGATTGGTGGAATTAATAAACGTAAATTAAGGAATTCCTGTAAGTTGAAGATCAGCCAACTTAGTACAATGTTAATTTACGTTAAGTGCCTTAATTTTCATTGTGACCAAATACATAAAAAGCCATGTGTTTTAACTTATGTTAATTTTGCTACTACCTTAATTTATGTTAAGTGAAGTGGATGTGAACAACACTTAATTAGCCAATATTGCGCATTCTCATTCGTCCGCTGTTGCGACAAAAAATTAGTCGAATTGCGTTACAAATTGCTGACTCATCCGTCATATTCACCATATCTGGTTCCACGTAATTTCTTTTTATTCCAAATTTTAAAAAAGTGGCTCGATGGAAAGAGATTTCAGACAAATGAGAAAGTGATATCCAAGATAAATGCGTATTTTGCAGTGTTTCGGTAAGATTACTTTCTGGATGGTTTGAAAAAAATTTGGAAATTTGCTGGGCTAAGTGTGTAGACTTGCAAGAAGATTGTGATTATGTCCAAAAATTAATTATATGTTTTTACAGTAAAATAACTTCTTTTTATTGAAAAGTCAGTATTCCATTAAAACGCGCTCGTTATGAACCATGTTTTATCTGCTAAAAGCTCACTGAGTTAACTATTTCACACCAGCAGTTCGTTTACTTGTGCGCACCTCTATATGTTAAATACTTTGCGTTTGCGTAGTCTATCAACTCCATCAAATTTATAAAAGCTAAAGGTATATTGTTACTATATATTATAGCTAACCTCCATATGGTGGTTGATGGGTTGGTACAGGTGGATTAGCCTGTTGAGGAGGAGAAAAACCAGTTGCCGAATTTGGTCCAGAAACACTTACTCCTACAACAATATAAGGTTAACACGTCAGTATTCCGGGGATTCACAACACAATAAGACATTAAGAAATATATATATAAATAATGTATATATAATATGTAATTGCAAAAAAACACTGATCCAAAAAAACTAAAAATTATATTACTACAAATTTGACTTTGTACATAAATATCTAACGTGACACATAAACATGTTTGAAATTGAAACGCAAAATTACAACGAAAATTTAAAATATTAATATTGTAAATACACATTTAATTTAAAACATTATATGTAGAAAAAATATAGTGTTAAGAAAAAAAGAAAACATTGATTCTCTAAACACTAGTTTGGAACAAAAATAAATACTTGGTAGTGAGAAAAATATTTTTCTTTTTTGTTGGTAACATAATTGTTGGATTTGACAAACATAGGCCAAGGAGAAATAAAGTAAATTAATGCAAATTTATATCCAATTTTTGCATGAATTTACAAATCAAAATTTAACTTTCTTTATAGGCTTGTATGTATATACAAAATACTTATTTCTATGGTATAATTATAAAATTTTGCCTTTTAATTTTTACTGTTTTTTCTTCGGTCGTGTACATGCAAGAAATTGATCCATTTTGTGTTTATTCGTAAAGTTTTATTCTATTTTAAGAAATTCTATTTATATTGTTTGTGTATATATAAAACAAGGAAAAGGAACTCAATTCTAATGTTACCGAGGAAAGTTCACTGCTCAACGCGTCTACTTTTCATACATTTTTTAAAATTTAACTTATTATTAGAACCCGTCGTTCAGTCAACAATAAAATAAAGGCAAATGTTCTACAATATTCAAAGTAACGAAGAATTTGGGTTTTAATACAAAAACATGAATATTTAAGGAAAAAGATTCTGTTAATGAAACCTTCACTGAAAAACTTAAGATGCATGTGTGAAATATACAGTCATGGATTAATTAATAGTATAAAAATATTGGAAGAACAGGAAAGAGCAAATTCGACATGTTTTATATGGAAATGTTTTTTTTCCAAGAATTACCTGAATGTCAGTTTAGTGACAGTATTTTGATGGCTAATTGTATTCTGGAACAGAAATATTTTGTATTGGTTATCGTTTCCGGAGTACGACCAAAAAATAAAAAAAGCCAATGTTTAGAAAAGTTTTTGTAGCTCTTTTAATATAGTTGGACTTATAATTACTAAATTTCTACTTACCACCTATTGGTATACTCAAATATTTAATTTTATTTATGTATGGTACCTATGCACTGTGTGTTTATTAAATAGAAATTTATAGTAGGTCATGAGATCAATAAAACCTATTCCACACACAGCGTTTAAAATGATATTTTAATTAAGGGCGCGTTTGTATCATAGAATACAATATAAATTTACAATTATGCAAATGTCGGTTATAAAATCATTAATTGTTTATTTTATTGTATGTAATAAGTCATAATATTCTCCTACGTATTGTATAGGGGTTTAATTTACACAAATTCTTTTTATAAAATTTTTATTTCAATTTTATCAAAAGAACCCCTTAACCATATGACGCGTATTTCGTAGAAGAGAAATATAACAGAAATTTTGACAATGATGTATTAGTTTGATTTATTTGCATATTTTAAATAATTGGTAAAGAACGGCCATATTTGTATTTTGTACCTTGCAGGATTCCCTAAGAGAGGGCGCGGATTCAAAAATACTGTACTGTGACTGGTTATCTCAGGAAATTAACAGATAATCATAAATATCTAAGTTATTTAAAATGATTTGATAGTGATCGTATACCTATTTGCTATTTCAAACAAATTCTGCCAATTCAATTATTTGTATATTTGAGATGATGAGTTCTGATACAGCGCGCGACATCTTTAGGACTAAAATGTTGTTATTTTTTGACGGTAACGAAATTACTTATGTTTTCTATGATTCAAACGCCCCCTTAATCAGGTTATTTACTACTTGATGTTCGATCTATTACTAAATCAAACTTATAGTTTAAAAACTCAATATTTTCCGGTTTTTTTAATAACATCATCAGTAGCAATTAAACTTAAATTAATCATATAATTAATTGAGTACTTATTAATGAGTGTTGCATTGTCACTGATCATACCATAACTAACTGTTGAAATTTTGAGTTACTACACTTATTGTATTATTTTAGTATCATATCGAGCATTCAGCAGTACCCGTTTTTTCTAACGGAGCAATGACTAATTAATTAATTAATTCTTTGTGGTTATACGCGCTACAAACTTGGTCAGAATGAGCACTAGATTTAAGCACAAATTAGAACACAAGGTAATATGGAGAATACTTGCATCGTTGGAAGGCAATCAGATTGGCTTTATATTGGTAAAGAAACGAAGAGAACGGGTTGGATGGGAGACAGGAGCTCTTTCGTGTTAGTGACTCATTATTAGCATAAATATACAATATTAAGACAATCTTGTCAGTAGAATTCAAACTATCGTCGCCCAAGCAATTTGATTGGGAAGAAAGCGTGAAATATGGAGAAAATCGAGTATCGCCTGTTATTAAATTTCTTACAAAACAAGGAAGAGACGTCATCGGTTTACGAGAATTCTTGCTCGGGAAAAACTATGGCACCTTCGTTTTAAGCAGCGTAGTGAATCACTTGAAGACGACCCACAGCTGGGGGCGGACTATCGTGTGTGACCATCCCAAAATTAAAAAAGTGGAAAAATTAATAATGGAAGATGCTCAGCTAAAGAAGAAAGAACACGCAGGAATGACTGGGGTATCTGATACAGATATTCTTAAAATTCTTCGTCATCACCTTGGCATGGCAATATAGGTAAATATATTGAAAAGAAAAGTAATGTTGTATTTTTACTTTCTTTCCTTTTCCCCCATTCCCCGAATTTAAAAACGCTCGTATCAAACAGAAACGCTAACGCTAAGAAGAAAAGATGGAATGTCAACAATCGAAAATCAGAAGATATTAAACATAAACCCAAAGAAAAAACCAATTGCATTACTTAACAACTGAAAATAAAACATATACATAGAACAGGAATGGCAAGAAGTAAAAGATGACATAACAACGACGAGTGAAAAGACAAATTGGCACAGATATATAGAGAAACAAGTATGGCTTACAAATACACTCACGGTAAAAAACGAACAATGGATTGGCGAAATAATAGAAGAAATAAAACGCAACAACGAAGATAACAAAACACTACTACTTGGTGAAGAAGCAGATAAGGAGCAATCGAGCATCGAGCAGAAGCTAATATTGGGAAAAAAGAAATAACGAAGAGTTAGACGACTTTTGTTTTTCTGTTGACATTATTTAATGTTATTACTATTAAGCATGCTTGCAGGTTTATTTAGTCGTAGTAGATCGACGTGGAAGTGGTCATCAAGTAACTGTGTTGGAACATGGTAAGATTGTACAAGGAATATTCGATTGATAATGTCGTTGGGTGTGTAGGACGCAGTGTCGTTACAATTGCGCAATGTCGCCGAAGATGGAAAGAGGATAATGTGGATAATAAAAATCGTGATTTTTGATTTGGGAACAAGAGAAATTCGTGATAGTCGAAGATTAAAATTTTATGATCTTAGATCATGTGACATAGGTGTGATAGGACAGAGTATTAATAGATTACAACCACCTTCAAACAATGTAGAGATTCTCCAATAAGAAGCTTTAGAGTCATAGAATTTCATACCACAGACGACCACCGATTTAGTAATTTCGAGTAGGTGTGTATAAAGCATTATTAGTATTTACATAAATTGTTACAAATCTATCTTACTGAAATTCTGATCGTTTCTTGTTTTGAGTGAAATACTTTTTTCTCGAAAACATCACCAAAATATACCGACGTTTACTGAATGTTCATTTATTTATGGCCGCCAGTATAGTTCACCGACGCCTATTGATTTTTGATTAGAAGGGTCGGCGCACATTCCTACTCAACTATGTCGACTGGTAGATGGTATAAATAATATGTATATACGGTACCACATGACTATATGGAACAATTACTGACTAATACCAAAATGAATGCAATAATTGGAAACAGAAAGTTGTATGGTACATCATAGAAATAACCAAATCGAACAAAAACTAAAGCATATTTATACTTAATTCCTGACTGTACATCCATTTTTTTCCTTCTAAGATATTGATATTGCCCTCAAAATATTTTAAAAAAATCGGTTTGCGTTGTAGCAAAAGCAGTTTCAATAAATTAGGAAGATATTCACATACTTGTATTATATAATCGATTAGACATGTTTATTATAATAAGTTCTGCTTTCCCCAAATATTATAAACATATTTCCAACAATTTTTAACAACAACAAAATGAATCATTGACAGTATAAGCATGCAAAATTATAACATAAGGCCCTTGTAAATATATCAATAAATTTATATACATTATTTCGTATATATTTACAAGTTGATAATTATAAACGTGCAAAAATAAAATTCAACTTTAGCAGAATAGTTCGCTAAGAAATGAAGTTTCGATTGGACCAACCTTTCTGCTAAAAATGACTGAAAAAAGCATGCTGTTATCTTTTTGCCCCTAGAATCGAGCGATTGGTTATAATAGTTATTAAACAGAATGTGATCGAGTATGTATGTATGGATGTATGATTTTGAAAAAAAAAATAACAAAAAGAGATCTGTACACATTAAACGAAGGTTAATAATTACCTAAGTTTTTAAAAGCGGATTTGTAAAAATTATCATGTAAATTAAGTTGAATAAAATGCAAATTTTTTTAATGTTTGTGTAGTGGAAAAATTTGCATTTTATTTTTTATATGTATTACTTATATTTACATGCTTTTCACTAAAGGCTACCCATGCAAAAAAAATATTTAAGATTGTTCGTATTTTATTTCTATACTATGAAGTAATGTCGGATCATATATCGCTTTAATGTATATAATGGGTTACAGAAATTGCAACAATTATAACTGAATGTTTCTATTTAATGTACGGTGGCTATGAAAAAAAAACATCACAATAGTGATGATTTTCCAATTAGTATTCGTATTTTGCTATCATTTGGAAAAGGGCACTTGGGGTCGAATTATATGTAAATAAATATATATGGCTCACATCGAAACTCAGTGCGCAAGAACTATTTAAATATAATCCAAAAATTTTCAAATAAACTTAGTTTCTAAATCATCTTGCTAGTATGCAAAATACATAAATGGGCAGGTGGTTTTGGTATAAGTTTAAGTTTCTACTAAAATACCAATCTTTGTACACTAACCGAGAAGTTTATAAACAAAAATGACAGAGCAATTATTTTATTTTATGATTCAAGGATTTGAATTAAACAAGAAGTGTTGGATAGCAGAAAGTAATTCCTATTTCTCCGTTTGGTCCGTATGGTGATTTCACGGGGTAATGAAGTATAAGCAAGAATTTTGCTACCATTCCTACGAAAATTCAAATTGCGCCTCAAGACTTATATGTAATATTAGTGATGACCTTGGAAAGAGAAAACTAGCTTTTTTGCATTGTTCAGTTAGTATAAAGTAAGATGTGGTTCATCCTTCCACTGGACAATGCTTAAAAAATGAGAAAGGAATAATGCGAGTATACAGAAGCGAAAACCTGAGGAGAGCGCCCATCAAAGGCAAAAATCAACGATCTGCAGGGAAAAATTACGGTTAGCATTTTTTGGGATCGGACGGCATTTTGCTTATCAATTTCTTCATGACCGACGAATGATCAATGTGGAATATTACAAGTAAAGGTAGCTTATCGATAAAAATAACGAGGAAAACTGATCAGAATAGTATATTATGACACTAGTGCATAATCAAGCTTTTAAAGCACGAGTAACGAGTTTAAAGCCACGACGCGAAGCGGAGTGGCTTTAACGTTACGAGTGCTTTAAAAGCTAATTATGCACTGTGTCATACGATATTTTTTAGTATAAATGCAACAATAATAAATCAATAATTCCAATACATATTATCGAGTGACATGTACCTATATGTCATTTGACATTTCCTGACATTTCAATGGACTATTAAACGCTTGGGATTGGCTGTTACCAAGCAACCTTTATACGCACGCCGTGCGATAAAGGCCCGATTATGCACGCTTATGGGTGTGTTTTGGTTGGTTTATGATGCATGCATACTAAAAATGTTATTATTCTCCTACATGATAACATTAAACCTCACATGGCAGAGCGAAGCATTCAAATATTCAAAGAAATTGGATGGAATACTCCATCATTTTCCAATTATCCACTGACCGATATATTTTTTCATTTAATTATAGATGGGAATTATCGTGGGCGATATCTGCATGATTTCGATTTACAACCACCAATTCTTACTTAAACTAAACTAGCATGATTATATATAAATCATAAGGGGCACAATTTAATTGAAATTACATATTATAACCGCGTTGCTTAATCAATCTACTACAAATTTATAAAATAAATGTTATCAGTGCATATGAATCACATTTCTTTTGTAAGAAAGTATATATGGATTGGTAATATTCATATTTCGGGGATGCCTCGCAATATTACTTTATAAACAAAGCGTTTTTCACAATTTTATTCGATCAACTCAATTTAACCGAATTAGGATTTAAACACAAAAATGACATTTTATATCACCTTTCAACAAAAAATTAACAGCCAATACAATTGAGACTGAACATATCTAAAGAAAAACTTAAAGAAGTAGACACGATAAAATACTTGGGAATTATGATAGATTATCACGGGGGCCTGATGTGGCCTACATTCTGAAAAGTGTGATACCCATAATAGAGGCAATAAGTGGGCTATGCAAAAAGACAAAACTAATGATATACCACAGCCATGTCATCAGACAAATACGCTACTTAATAGTGGCAGGGGTATAATGTGCAAAAACATTTATGAAATCTATGCAGGTGATTCAAAACAAGGCCCTGAAGGTAATCCTAGACTTTGACTGGTATATCCATACTGAGGATATATACAGAAACACGGAACTACTCAGTATAAAACAAATAGCTGGACTGGAGGAATTCATAACAGCTTACAAGGTAGCACATAACATTCAGAAGAAAAACTTCAGTCTACAGAGGTTAACACACACAACGATGACTATTATATCTCTGGAGTGGATAGCGTCAGTCATGGAGAATAGCAGTTTCTAGTTTGGAACCATAAAGATATTTAATAAACTTCCGTCGGAAATAAAGAACTGTTTAAGTTTCAGGGTATTCAAAATGAAAGTAAAAAGAATGAGGAATTGAAATATGAAGAATATAAGTTAAATAATTTACATATAAATTACAATGCTCTCTCAATACCAGCAATAAGCTGACTGGGAGCAGTAATTGAATTTAATTTAATACTGTTGTATTAGGAAACTAGAAATATGTTTACAATAATTATTTGTCATTTGTAATAATAAATAATAAAAATTTAAAGTCCACCATCTTTTCGAATAATTAGCACACAATTTATGTAACCCAAAGGTAGTTCAAATAATGTATTCACATACAGGAATCTTAGTTTTAAGTAACATGATTTTATGGTATGTAGAATAAGAACGGACAGAAATAAATTCGCAATAATGTAAAAATAATAATTAAGCAAAAAAATTAACCAAAGAACTGTATAAGGAACACAATCTTAAATATGAAAGATTTAAATCTAATGTATTACTTAATCTAATGTTAGTCACATATGTAAAATTATTAAAACAAACTTGAATAGTAAAAATCCTTATTTTTTTTTTTTGACCTGTGGCAAAACTCTACCCATCAAAATTTCGTTCTCTTTACATTAATTCAACAAATATAAATGACAATAGGTTTATATCGAGTTATTTTAATGGATAGAGGAGACAATATTAGCGACGTAGATGTGCTTCAGTAGCAACACTGCATCAAAAACACCGGGTGAATCCAGTACCATCCTACACCCACACACATTCGAAAATATGTAGCAAAAAATTATTGATCTAGAGCACTCATTACAAAAAAATGCAGTAGATAATATACACTATATATAAGGTTGTTCGGATGATCAAAAAGAAACTATTAATTTGAATCAAATCAATCAAATTCTTATTGTTACTAACATAGATATAGAATAGACAATAAAAAATTAGCTCACAAATTTTGTAATTTTTTTGATCATCCAAATGCGCAGTAGACTTATTAAACATTTAAATGTTTAAATAAAAATGGTTCCAATTTTAAACAATATTTTTTTATATCATTATTCATAAAAAAAAGTAATAATTTAAACTGAACTAAAGAAATAGTATGCATTCCATTCATGTGGAATTTATATTATTACGGAAATATGTCCCCTTTTACAGTACCCCTCCTCTAAGAGGTCCACGACATGAACACCATAAAATAATTGCCTTAAATGAACCTATAGCTACAATTGAGATTATTTGACATTACTGATGAAATGACACAACAAGATGATTAGTCATTAAGAACATGACTATACGTCGTTGGTCAAAAAACAATACTATCAATAGCAAGAATAATAGTACAACACAAAATGCTATAAAAGACTGCATGCAATTTATATGATTCTATAACGATTTTTTAAGTTTTACAAATCGTATTTTTGCTTGTATTCCATCATATTTGCTAAATTTTACATACTTTACCTATACAGGGTGTTTCATCGGTTGGGGTATCGCGAATTAAAGTGCCTAAATATAAAAATATCGACTTCAAATTTTAACCACTTATAGAGCTTTTAAACCGCTACCAGCAGGTTAGGTTGCTTTTGATAATATTATTTTAATTAATGCGTAAATTAAAAAAAAACGTATTATCAAAAATTAAAAGTGCTCAAAAAATGTTCAAATTTGAATGGTCATACGTGGAAATATCACCCATATTAACTTCACAATCAGAATTTTTATAAACGAAACCGTTTGTCAAATAAAGTCAATATTAAATAATGTCGTTTTTCTTACGACAGATTTATGGTACTTAACTTTCTAATTGTGCTGTCCGCAAACAGGTAGTCCTTTTAAATTTATGACGGATAATAAATAAAAATTTATTATAAACTCAACACACAACACTGTAATAAAAAACCCATAAATTCTTCAACGTACGCAAACAGGTAGTCCTTTTAAATTTATGACGGATAATAAATAAAAATTTATTATAAACTCAACACACAACACTGTAATAAAAAACCCATAAATTCTTCAACGTCTTGCCTTTAATTTTGAAATTATTGTAAAATATTCAATAATTGATTAAGTTTTAATTTTTTTTTCAATTGCATAGTTGATTTTATAGACATGTCTTTTTAACACCTGAATTTCAATAAAATCTGAGTACCTTTGATTTTTTGAACGAAGGTTTTTTTTTATTTACGCATTAAATAAAATAATATTATCAAAAACAACCTAACCTACTGGTAGCGGTTTAAAAGTTCTATAAGTGGTTAAAATTTGAAGTCGACATTTTTATATTTAGGCACTTTAATTCGCGATACCCCAACCGATGAAACACCCTGTACAATAGAAATGGATTCCATTTTCAATTGAATTTAAAATTCTATAGCAATTTCTGGAAATACACCATCACAATCGTTTCATGTACATTTATGCTTGATTTGTGTCATCTATTTTTGGAAAATAATAAATACTACTTTTCATGAGGCCTTAAATTTGAAAAACACTACATTTTCTTAAGCTTTTGCAGCTTCTTTTTGTTTTGTTTTTTTATATTCCCAGGGATATCGTCAACGTCAAATTTCCAATGAATGGCCGTGAAAAATAAATAAAACTAAGTATCCCCAGTAACATCGTTGAATTAATTTCATAACAGCAATTCCTTAATTTGGAAATTTAAAGAAGATGTCACAATTTTATTATGTAGTGGGGAACTGTGGGCATTGGATAGTGCATACGTGCGGCTTGTTAGCAAATATAGGGCTGTGGTCAGAGACCACCGAGCATTCATAATTAAAGCCTATTTAAAGCAAATGATTCGTATACAGCGATGCAAAAATATATGATCATTACCATACTACAACTGAGTGAAATTATTGATATCAAAATTGACAGGAAACAAAAAGCAACCCAAAAGCATCCAGGGCGACAAAGATCTTGTATTAACACCACAAAACTAGGCAGCAGTGCATCGTGAGATAACGCAACACCTAAAACGCTCTGCTCTGCTCGTAAACATACATGCACAGACAGTCCTTTCAATTTGCATCGACTTTTCAAAAGAAGCTTTTAATTTTCATCCCGTGTACGATGACTCTCTAACCAAGCCTAGCCAATATCAAAACGTTGAAAAAGTGCTTTCGAAATAAAATATACAATATTCCATTTGAAATGTGTCAATGTGTATTCCATAAATTAAGAATATTTCTGCAAGAGTGCAACGAACAAGATGGCAGACATATGGACAATATAATTTTTAAAATAAAAATCCGTATATATCTGCTTAAATATTTCTTAAATAAATTGATGATCATCGTTAGCACGTTTGTGTTATGATTTTTGAAAACCTGAAACTCTGGGACACTTTACTGCTCAAAAGATATACTTGTAACGTCGACTGAATTTCGGGCAATATGTGAAAAAATTCATTGTAATGGTATAGGAGTCATAATGCGCTAAAATTTCACATATTAACATGCTTGCATTGGAAAAATAATAAAATTAATAACTTTAGAGATAATAGTTGTTAACTTAAGGCTCGATGACATTGAGCGAGTTTACTAGCTACTAGCCAGCGAATTTACTAGCTGCTAGTAAACTCGCCCAGTGTAAACATGTTCACTAGCTAACTAGCAGATTTAAAAATAAAACAAAATTTCGAGAGAACGTAAGCAGACATTGTTTTGTGGGAGCCACAACAGACAGTACCTATTTAATTTGGTTACCTGCGATTTAGTAGGTATGTCATATTTTAATTTGTATAATACTATACATAATTTTTTGACACGTAATACAAATTTTTGCAGACATGTTGGTACGTTACTAAATGAAACATTTTGAATATGACAATTAAAATAATATAGCAAATAGTGGAATATTTGGTTGTAAGTATGCATAGGATTATACCTATTGTTTTGTAAGTATTTTCTACAACCTGTATGTTGCTTATCGATACAGGTAACAAGACATTGTACATTGTACAAGTCCTAATTTTTCTGAATTCTAGAGAGTATAAACTTCCTATTCGCATAGGTTTCAATTCAGTTATATAACTTGAAGGGGAGGGGCAAAAGTTTGCAATAGCTTTTAATGAATTGTATGTTTATAGTAAATTTGCCTTCCCAAGAACCAATGAAATCTCTTTAAAATAAAGAATCTCTAGAAAGGAACATATACTGTAGTCCACATATTTTAATTTCTGATACGAAAGTAGAAAGAGGAAAAGAGCGCGACGAAATAAACTAAAGATAAACATAAGCGAGGCTGCCACACTCGACACACGTTTGCTATGAAATGTAAGGCGTGGGGGTCCCCCGCCACTGCGTTGCTCTCCTACCACTCTTAGCAAGCAGGCATCGCTGCATATCATAATGTCATCTTCTGTATATGATAGAAGTGCAAACCGAAATTAAAATTTGACGACTATGGTATAAGTTTTCATTGGAACAATTAATAGCGTACATCAATATATTCGTTTAGATTAGATTCACTTGGATTCTTTTTTAGTGGTTAGAGACGGGAAGTTCGACTATTTATTGGCAAATATACAATTACTAAAAAAATTTCTTAAACTCCAGACGGGATGCAAGAAAAATACACCAGCAAGTTATATTCCTTATAATGCAAGAAATATTAGAATCAGCTGTACGATTGTGATTAAACTGGATATGCCTTCATTTTTTATTGCAATTGGGAACAACTGCTAACTGGAAAGTGGCCCTTACATTTATTCTCTAAAACGTTTGGCTACTAGTATCTTACAGTTTTCCCGCTTCCGCGACTGCAAACGTTAGTTTTGTAACATAAAAGATAAGCGTCCGGAGTTAAAATTTGCCAAAGTTCTTAAAAAGACAAAACTTTTCGTAGGAAAATTGCTGTCCTATAAATACTATCTATCTAGAAAAACTACCTACTAACAAATAAAAAAGAACTAAAACTTTTGAACTTGTCAACCTACTGCAAGTTGTCAAATCAATACTTTTTACCTCGTGACGAAAACTCATTTTCTAATATATAGTTTTTACAAATAAAATAATCGAAATTTTTGATGTCAGTCTGAAATCACAATGAAGAAACAACTCTAATATATAATTAACATTCTTAATAATTTACTAGTTCACAAAGTATATTATTGCAAACTGCTGACATCATATTTACGTATACACTTTAAATTTAAAACAAAGACCTTGCAGTTAATTAGTAAAGGGATTATAAATATAAAAATAGCAATCAATAATTTTTATACAATCATGCATGATAACAGATTGCTAAGATAATTGTCATGACTAAATTTAGCAGGCAATTGATTTCCTCAAGAAATCCTATATATAAAACAATTAGCAGTTATAACTAAACGTTTCCAACGACACTTCAAAATATAAATAATTCTTTCATATATGTGAAATTAAATCCATAAAAAGATTATTAACCTAAGTCCAAAGGTTTTATATGTTTGTTTGGGTGTTTCAATATTCAGTATTTTAGACATTTTAAGTAAAACGTCTCGTCTCGTGCTAATTTAATGCAAATTATTCACGTCCCATTCTAAACAAATTATCCTAGCCTAGATATATTCTAACATAAAAACTACAATTTAAAAACCATTGGGATGATGTGCAAATCAATTTCAATCCAAATACTAAGTGTGTGCGGAAGCTGTGCATTAAAGCAGGTACATATAATTCTTAATGAAAAGCAATTTTTTTACTTGCGACTAGTGCCTAAGATAGTAGTTGTGTACCAGTTGACAAAAATTGAAATATGTCATACAGTTAAATACTTTGATGCTAGTAGCTGCTCAAAAACTTGTTGCTTTGTCATTATTTAAGAATGGCAAATAATATTGGGATTACGACACAATTGTATAGTAAAAAAAATGATTGAAATAAAAAGTCAATGCTCGCAGCTATTATTCGATAATTGGTTTAAACACGAAGACACAAGCATTTAAGATTAACATAATCATAAATTAACGACTGAAAAGGTGTCCATTTAGTGGCGAATCAGAAGAAAGATATAACTTATATATAACAACAAAACTCGTATTACATGAAAACCATATACATGTACTTTGTACCAATGGATGGAGTGTACACAGAGAGATAGTAGTGACAACATGAAAAAAAAATAGACATATGTTTTACCTTTAGTCAGCTGATCGACTAAAGTCAATATGTCAAAACCATCAAAACATAACCGCATGTAAAGTTTTATATCATTATTTCTATTTTTTATATATATTTTGTTCTATTATTATTACTATTAGTTTAAGTACAGTGACGTGTATGTGAGTTTTTAGTGGGTAGGAAATTTTTTAATTATTTTATAGGGCTTTTTCTTGAATATTTTCTTTTATGGATACAAACAGGGCATGTTCACTTGTAATTTGTTTGTTGAAACTATTGATCAATTTACAATTTAAATTCTGACAAACATACATTAGTGAATGAAATGTTTTTCAATTGAACACCAAATCTGAAGAAAAATAGTTTCTGATGGTATATCATCAATCCAGTACATTTGAATGTATCCGCATATTTTGTTGCAACGTAGACGCAATTATCACTTATAATTACACGAGAGCTTTCTTTTTTCCGGATAAATTTTCAGCTTGTAACGAACATTTTTGTTGACAGGTAACTGTACGAAACAAATTGCCTGAAATTGCCGAAGAACGAGTCGTTTTATCGAAGAGGCAATTTGTTGAGTTCAGTTACCATTAGCAACTAAATTTGAGTTTAAATATGGAAAATTTATTCGGAAATAAAAATATAGCTCGAATGTAATTCGGTAAGATAATTTACTAAATGTGAATTACTGAAAAATTTATTACATAGTAATCATACTATTTAAAAATACAGTTATTAAAAACACAGGTCTTACACATTTTGTGAAGATTGCTTACAATGAGTTTGCAAATTTTGTAATAACAACACTTCGCAACGAACACTATTTGAAAATTATCGACACAAACTATTCAATTTTAACATAATATGGATTGGAAATTACAGATTATTAATACTATTTTAACATATTGGCAATGTATGTTGCGTATAAACATGATCTTATGGTGATTCAATGATGTTAATACAAGACTCTGGCGGTAGAAGATGTTGAAGACGTTTCCAAGTTGCCGATTTTAACGTGTAAATTTCTAAATCACAGTACTTAAATCAATTTCAGACCCTCATTACAGTATTCGATATTTCACTAAGTTTAGAAAATGTTTTTTTAGATGTTTCGAATCAGATATAAGAACAATAAACCGTCATTTCCATATTTTCTTTAAGAATTTTAAAAAATATAAAGTAGTTATGATTCTACATTTATTAAAAGTTTAATAAACTATCTCTCTCTAATGTTGTCACCACTATTTCACATTTATTTAGAATGCAAAGCTCGGTTCATTAGCATTATTAGGTCAGTGATATGAAACACAAAAAACGGAAGTAATAAAAATAAGAAAAGGCATGTTATAAGATTACAGTAAACTTCAACAAAGAAAGTTACAGACATTGGCGCCCAGCACTCAATATATACATGGAACTCCTGGAAGCACAACAAACATAAGAAAAGTAGATGAACTAGGAAATAAGAAAATAAAGAGGTTAGAGACCAAAGCACTAATGGAGAAGAAAATAAATTAAGATGATGAGGACTTATGATAAGAATGAGCAGCGATATAGAAGTGAACATGGTTTATAATGCCAAAACAACAGAAAAGAAAAAAAAAGGGTAAATGCAGTTTTGCCGGGGATAGAAAATAATGGAGAAAGTTTGTCAGGGAGCAATAATACTATACACCCTGTTACCTTAGAGGAAGAATTACGAATGTGTATTAGCAAGTCAAATCATGCACCTAATTCATCGTGTAATCCATATATAAACTTTCAGAATATTTAGAGAATTATTTGGAAGCAGTGGTAATGCAGAAAGTAATATTTAGATTTCAAAGCCCTATACCACTTTAGAGAACAGGAAGACCTAAAAAAGTTATTGTTAAATATTGTGTATATCCATATTATATGGATATAACTAATGTAAATAATAAACTGAAACCCAAGACAAATGACATACCTATGAATGAACTTCAAAACTTTTTCTTTGCTTCAGCCCATGAAAAAAGTAATTAGGTACTCTTTGAAACATATTCTACAGTTATTGTTGCTTGGCAGAGCATGTCAACTTGTTAGAGACATTATTTGCATTTAGAGAAATAAGTAGATATGTGCCACTACATATTAAAAGCAAAATATATAAAACGGAGGGCATATAAATTTATAGCAACAGACCATCACACAAGCCTAAGTTAAAAACCAAACAGAAGCTTCGGAAAATAAATCAAGGTGATGAGTTCTCTGGTTTTAAATAGCTATTGTCTTAACAGATGTTCTTGAATATGTGGCCATCCCTGTATATTCAGAAATAAAAAAGTATATATAAAAAGTATATAAAAATAAGTATTTAAAAAACTATATCCTTAATTAAATGATTACAAGTATAAACTAATTCAATATTTTTGCAAACCAAATAGTAAATCAGTCATATGTTTTAATTGTAAAATTTTCTGTGATGTACTAAAAACGCCCACAAATGTTGGTTATGAAATGCCAGATGTCAAGAGTTATTATTAATAAATCAGTAGTAGGTACTAACCAAATATAGATTTCAGAAAGAAAAAAACATCTAGTGAAATGGACTTCAAATTAAGAAAAAATAATGTTGTATTCTTATATACATTATTATAAAAATGGCCAAACATTTAAATAAATGTCATTCATCAGTAATGTAAAAAATACTAATTGTGTACACAATTTCATATTGCGAAGAATATTTAAGACAATAAGGATTGTTAAATAAATTGATACATTTAAAAGTCTACTGCAATTTAAAAAAAATACAATTATATATCAGTTTTCTCACTTTGTTACATATTTTCTAATCAAAACCATCATGCAGTGAATTTGACCATCAATGTCTAATGTTGGTCCGCTGAGATGCTTACATCATCAGCTGCATTGAATACTGCATTCTTAATATCAATCATCTAACTTATAACTAAACGTAAGCATTTGTTGACATTAGATGAATTAATAATCGAGCAGTTGCCTTACGTTGTTATACTATGATAAAAATGCAGCATTGTCAGCAAACCCAACCAAATATCTAGTGAAGGTAAAGTCGATGAGCGGGTAACCAACAAGCATCAGCCACTGTATAAATAAACACATGAAAATTAAATAGGTACTGTTTAATCGGTAATCCTCCTTGGGTAGTCGTCTTGGATCTTGCCACAACAGAAGTTCTTAATGCACGTGCTGCAAGGAATACATTATCATCACACATGTACCCCAAATGAAGAAAATAATTTCATTTTCATTTGTACACTGCAGTATTTGCAATGTAGGGCAAGGCCACAAATACATATATATTATATATGATAATCAAGTGAGATACAACATACAAAAGATGTGGAACAGAAAGAGACCACCTCAACATATTTTGGTATTGATTGGATATATCCTGCATTACATTATGCAATTAAAATTGTTTAAAACGTTTTCTTAAATTCACGTTAACTTGTTCATGTTTTATTGATGTAACAGACAATTTATAAATAACCATTCCCCATTAGTCATATATGTTCTTCATAACTATATTAACATCTAATCGAATCATTACCTTTTTTATCTGCCATTTCTTTAATTCACACTGCTAATTATTACTTTTAAACTATTAACTTTAACACTGAATTAAAACAGCAAAAATATAACAAGTCTATTGCAATTGCTGTAACTATATTCACTCAATATTTTTTGACACATTCTCTTTCATCAAAATTCTTGTAAGATAAAATATACGGTATTCAATTGATTCAAGAGAGATAGGGACTGCGTTTGTTCTTAAATGATTATATAGATATACTACCAACACTTGAAAAGAAAGCTTTTTAGATTAGTTCTAGAAATTACAAAATACTCTTTAATTCAACTTACTGTAAGCCATTAATTGTTCTAATAATTATCTTCAAGTGTAGATATTTTATAACAATAACAAAATGATGCTCGTGATACTTCCGCAATCTGTCAATGTGTCGTTTGAAGTTGGTAATAAACTGTCAATTTTTATGATATTCCTGGAGAAAAGTAACATTAAATTATTATTTTATTAATAAATAATAATAAATTAGAAGTTGCACGTAGTACAATAGTTTTACAAATATCGTTTAAATTACTGTTATGTTTTAATCTTGGTGAGTAAAAAAAAATTTAATACAAATGTGTTTGTGCATGTTGTGACAAAAGATACGAATTTTCGAAGAAATTGCAATATTTTCTTCTCGGTGGTTGTGGTTGTTTCTTAAATAGTGTTATATGGCACTTGTTTTAAAAAGGGATTCAATTCGTATTCCTAAAATTATTTTAGCCAACATTATTGACAAATGATTTTTTCCCTGAGTTTCTATTGCTGTGAGATTGTGAAATATAAAAAAGAGAAACGACTGTTTTTGTTATAAATATCATCAAATTACGGCAGTGAATGTGTGTATTTCTCTTTTCTAGTGTATAAACTAATTACATAAATTGACCGAAAACTTTATAATATGTCAACCAAAACCTCAGCAATGAGTGGAAACTATGGAACGGGACTTAAGCAAATAGATTTAGATCAAATTTGGAGTGAACTGAATTCTGGTATAGAGCACATGTACAATTTTCAAAAAATATCACGTTCTCAGTACATGCAACTTTATACTTATGTTCATGACTACTGTACGTCTGTTCACAAAAGTAATGATCGGAGTGCATCAGTGGGAATAAAAAGTAAAAAGAGTGTACCGGGAGGAGCCCAGTTAGTTGGTTTAGAACTTTATCAGAGGCTCAGACAGTTTTTAAAAAGTTATGCACAGGCTAAGCTGCAGGTGAGTTTCATTGTTCTTTTTTATTTTGTTTATTTATATGAATTGTACTTTTACTATAAAAACATAAATAAATAATAAATAATTTCCTTATAACATTATACTAATGGATATTTATCTTTTATAATTAATATATTTTTTTCTGCCATTTTATGTCATATTTACAATATTGAAGTTATTTTTAAACCTTGTAATACAAAGGAATACTACATTAAAAGGAATATCAAAAAATTTTAATATAATGAATATATCAACTTTCAGTAATCCTTGCAAATGTTATAACTACAGTATTATCTAGCATTAAATTTTTATAATTTCTAATATTAAGTGGAATTAGTATTATATATATTTTTTCATAGATTTTGTGTGATAAATAATATAAAATTAGTATTTAAGTAAATGTACATATGCTGCCTGGAAAACACTAAAGTCAGTGTTGTATGTTCCTTTGAAAACCCTATCTATAACTTTGTTTTTAATACCTAATCATAATTTGAAATAATTAAACTATAAAATTTGAAATTACATTATTATTATATGACACATATTTTATCACATTATCACTCTTTTTTGAATGATTATACAGTTTAGTTGCAGTATTTATTTATAAGTACTAAATATGGATTGCAATACAGGTAAAATTGTTTTTTAATTTATTTTTTACTTATGTTTATCATTATATACGAAGACCTTAGCAAAATTTAATTATTGAACTTTTTTTATCCAGTTTAATTATAGTAGATCTGCATTCAACTTAGATCTTATATATCCCCTGCTATCTAATTAAAAAAAAAATCGGTAATTGATTACTTTAATTGCTATTCTTATGTTTTAAGACAACTAAAAAGCATATAAAGCAGATAATTAATTAGCAATGCAAAATGTTTTAAAAACAATTAATGATTTCATTCAATTATACTCACTATGATTCTATAATAGCTGAAACTCTTTGAACTCAGAAAATATAATAATAGTAACTTTAGTTATTTTCAGAAAAAATGAAACTGAGGATCGTTTGCACCGCTTACACTTAAAAGTTAAGCGTTGCACAGCAAGGATACGGAGGAATCTCCTTCAAGTATTCCTAATCTATAATATGTTGGTCACTACTTTCAAATCTGTTAAGGCAATTGCAGGGCTTGATAAAGACGACAATATAATGTTTTGAAACCGAACTTTTTTTCAAGGGCGTCCTTCAGAGCACTGAATGCAAGAAAATATTCAACACTTTTATCTGTGTCATACAGAATCAAATTAAACAAAATTTCTGTGTGACCCCAAACTCACTTAGAAGGAAATTAGCTATAAAATTGAAGAATTTTCCAGTTAGATATAATTGCCTACAAAATTCCCTAAAAATAATCTACCAGTGTAAATTCAACACTTACCAACTGGAACTTAAATTGTCGCGGTGTAATGTATGTATCTCCCACTTAAAGTTAAGTTGCGCTTACTTAAGCTGTAGGTTTAAGTGTGAGCGGTATAAACGGCCCTAAGACTTCAAAAGAAAATGGGGTCAATCAAAAGATATATATTTTTCAAAAAATAATTAAGAAAATACTATAGTATTATCTTTTTATTATCCTTATTATTAATTATCCTTTCAAAAAATTTCCCCTAACTTGATATACGAGACTTGTCTCAGAAGCAATAAGAATGATTTGATTTATTTTTAAGTTGCTTTATTGATTATATAATGTTATCCCACTAAAGTATACCCCATATATATCCACATATATCATAACCAACAAGTTTTTCGTTCTTCCTAACAGTCTTAGAAATCTTGTCCTGTAAATTAGTTCAAAATGTCATTCGGGTGAAGAATCTGGTGTACCATAATTGATGACCCTTTAAAGTGGAATTTTATTTTGGGCAATAAAAGGAAGTGGCAGTGTCTTAGCTAAAGAGTATGTAAAACTGTCTAATGGATAGCAAACTCCAAGAACCTGTTGAGTTCAAGTCGAACAGACAAAATCTTTTTTTAAGTGCTCAAGGACCTATTGATAAATGGTTTGATTCTTTCTCTGGCCCTGCCATTAACAATTAAGAACCATTCTACGGCGGTGAAAGAGATGATGTACATATTTAATTTTTAGATTTACTTATGAGGACATATTTATATCAAGATATGCGACTCTAATCTACTCTATGCCTTATGCTTATGGTTGTTCAGATCCTATTCAAATATTCATAATTCATCTTCTGTTATTAAGCTGACTTGAAGTTTGGTTCGTTTTCTTAGACAATCCCTTATTTCTTAGTTAAAGAGAAAGCGTTTTTGACTACATTTTTTCATACGTAATATGGCAATCAAAATGCGATGAGTTTTTCTTCAAATGATGTGTACTAGCTCCAAAACTGTTCAGAATTAGAGATGGGAACAAACCTTATACAGTATAAGGTTTGCCGCCATCATGGTTTTTAGTATAAGCACAGTATAGAGCAGTATAGACACAGTAGTTTCTCTCGCCGTCGGCACCTTTGATGTTTGTTTCCCAAAATGGTACTGCGCATTCACGCACGCGCAACCAGAGGCGTAGTCACTTTTTCTATTCAGGAATAAACCAGTGGCGCAGAACCCAATCGTTTATGAGATAATTATGTTAATCTATTTTTAAAATTATGAAAAAGTTATATCAATAATACAAAAAAACGAGGATAAAACACTGCTTTTTATTAAGTACATATTACACACGCATTTAAAATGTAATACGTACAACACAAAAATAAGGCTACTTTAACCTAAAGATTACTTAAATTTCTTGACACAATTCATCAATGGTGTTGTAAAATTGTTATTTTATTTGAATTGCCACTAACTTTGAAATGTCTATTGCAAAATTTCAATGTATAAAAAATTCTTACACGAATAAATAGCTTTATCAAAAATTCAGTAGGAAAATTTGCGCAGGGATGTTTATATGATATTTCCTCCAACTTCTGTTTTAATTTAAAGCTAACATTTGGTTCGAAGGAAAATGAAGAAAAAAATTCACAGAAAGCTTTTTCCTAATGCGGTATTTATATACCGTAAGCGTCAAATTTTAATTTCGGTTTGCACTTCTATCATATGCAAAAGATGATCTTATCCTATGCAGCGATGCCTGCTTGCTAACAGTGGAGGGAGAGCAACGGAGTGGCGGGGGACCCCCACGCCTTACAAATGTCCAGTGTGGCAGCCTCGCTTATGTCTATCTTTAGTTTAATTCGTCGCGCTCTTTTCCACTTACTACTTTCCTATCAGAAATTAAAATATGACGACCTCGGTATATACTGAAATTATGGTCGGGCGTTGCCAAATTAGTAAAGCTGTTTCACAAAGTTAGGACATGCCTTAAAATAAGTGTAAAATTTGAATTCATTCATTTTTGTGTTTTAAACATATAATTGTTGGAAAACTACGCTTTTCAAAATATTTGTGTGTATTAAATTTTGCGTTGGTGGTGGTGGATTTGTCATGAAGTTTGAGTAATTATTCACAACTACAATAAACAATATGCACATTTTAACAGTTGAGGACATTTTAATGCACGTGGGGATCTTACCGCATTGGTTCTTTCGAAAATCTGAAAAAGCTTAATTTACAATTGTTCGAACTATTCTTGCACCGAGGTGCACAACAATAATGGGGCATTTTTATTCCAAGTATTCGCGAAACGAAACACTATAATTTTTGATAAAACGTTATGCTGCGTGCACACTAATTATAACAAACAATTTGTTTGTCAAAAATGTTAGACGTACGTCAGCATCCATTAAATTATATGGAAATGTTTCAAGGAAATGCACAATAATCAAACAAAAAATTTTGACACATTTTAAACACAAATTCTAAATTAATAATGTGTTAATAAATTTATTTGACGTTAATTATAAATGCCAAAAGAATGAATAATTTAGTTTTACATATGCCTTGTTTAATTTGTGTACAACTACTCATTAATTTGTAAAATTAGTGTTCATAATAAATTGTTTGTCAAACATTTTGTATCGAGCAGTCGCATCAAATAATCCCGCCAACTCAACAGCTGATGGCTGACTACTGCGCAGTCACGCACGCGTCGGTTTGCCGGTGGACAATTATTTCCCTCAAGAGAAACTACTGTTTCTATTACATAGGTATATACTGTGGTATAAGTTATACTGAACACCATGATGGCGGCAAGTATTCGTGTGCTGCCGCGCATACTCCCCCACCATGTCTTCTAACTGTGGTGTCACATTTGAAGCTAAAGCTCCGTTTTGTAACACACCATACGCTATGATATAAGTTTTTAATATCCGCTAGCAATCTTTTTATTAAACAAGCGTATAATTTTTTTTTGTATATATCCAGAAATTTTTAAATACCTTTTATTAAAGCAAAATAATTAAAAACCAAATGATAGATCAACACCAGGTTTTTCGATTAGTAAATTTGGATATTTTTCTCTCCAAATTTCTTTTACTAATGCCGGCAATGGAAAGTGATTTTTTTTCAAGTATCGGTATGCTTTCGGACTAACACTTCTCACAGAGATGGCTGCTGCAAAATCTTCGGATGCCCACTTTCTTTAATGGGTTTAATAGAACTGTTGCTAATTTTTTTCCATTAGTCAGATATTCAGTGCCTAGGGATTTATTTTCATTTTCTAAGGCAGTAATTTTTTTCCGCAGTTTCCAAGATTCACATTTGGATCTGCATCATCATCTCTAAAAAACAACTTGAAAATTAAAAAAAATCTAAAAGCTCCAGTAAACGTACATTTCAAAATCTAGGTGTATTAAATAGGTCCTGTTTCAAACATGTCAACACTTTTTAATATTTAGTCTACCAAAGTGTGTCTTGCTTGCCCTTTTTGTAATTCGCTCTGATCTGTTATTAACCACTTTACTTTTTTACTGACAAAATTGGTAAATGCAACGCAGCCCTAGCATTCTCTTTTAAATTATGAGCGTTTTTAGGTACACAGGCTAACAGCTTCTTTAATGGTATTTCAAAGCAGGATTCATCAAAATGTACAGAACATACCTTTAAATATTAATAGTTTGGTTAACCATTGGTTTTTTTTTCAATATTCATGCTTTCTTACCATTTCTCAGATTCACATTATCCGCCCTGTGGCATATGATAAGCCACCTTTTTGCCGTTTTAATGTCTTTGCGAAATGTATAATACTTTACACTACTACCTTTTGTTTTTTTTTTAATTGACACAACCAGACATTTTTTGACAAGTAACAGAACTGCCTACGCTATGTATTTTAATCTCCGTTCTTATACAATAAAGTAAAAATGTCACATTAATTAAATAAAAGAACTGCATTGTATCATGTTTTTTGAAAATAAATCTAACTATTCCTTGATTTTGAAACAAACAGAAACTTGTATTGTATGTATTGTTTCCTTACCACTTATACTTACCTCATATTCACAGCTCCCGTTTAATCAATCATCTATCTATATCACTGTTTTTGCATTTTAAAGACATTTTGTTATATTTTTACACATATCTTCTATCAAGTATCATGCGTTTGCCCATAATTATACATTTAAATTTACAATTTCAATGATAAGTTTTTTTTTTATGTATTTAATAAATAACACAGTGTACACTTTTTCAAATAAATATACATAAAATACGAAATTGCAGAATATGATGAACATTCCGACAATTCGGAAATTTTACAAATAAATAATTATTATTAATCTATGTTATTTGTAAATTCCACTTATTCCGATATCCAGTGTGATTGCATTCTCGTTCAAATTTTGACTGTTCTTGTGAAAATGTTCGGATCAAAGTACGAATGTTAACTGCGGCATCTTGTATATCTGCTTTATGAATAGCCATTAAAGTTTTACTCAAACTTATTTAACGTTTCGACATTTATTGTCTTCCAATTGAAAATAATCAAATAATCTGTTACATTATTCCACAATGAAATTCAGTTATCTAAAAATTATTATTTAATTAACCTCAATTGTACGAAAATGTTATTTGATTTTATACATTCTGAACAAGACAATAAATGTCAAGACGTTAATTGTACTTTATTCGCCATATAAAATGCCGCTCTATCCAAGACGTCATCTGTAATAAAACGCTGAATAAAGGGTAAAGAAAGCAAGAAAAAAAATCTATTTAATACACTTTTATGCTATACTAGCAAAAGTAATTCGATAGAATACACAAAGAATATAACTGCTCAACACCGTATAGGAATATCTATACAGACTGATTCAAGTTCGGCGCTCTCCATGGCAATCTCACTTACTATAATGCATAGAGCATCGGTTCTTAGCCTGTGGTACATGTACAACTGGTGGTACATTATAGAACACCAGGTGGTACGCAAAATATAACAAAATATAAGGCCTTTTCCATAACTTTAATATTATTTCCTACTCACCTCGACGCGGCGCCCGAGAAAAAACATCTCACCGCTCCGAGACCTGATTTTTATGCGAACGTGGATTCACGTGTGAGATTTATTGACCATGCGCGGATGAACAAAGCATTGTAGTCTGCGTTTGTAGTCATAAGTTATAAACGAACGCATGTTACTTTTACGACGCTCGTCTAAATTTAACGGAGTAATGTAAGTTTAAAAAGCGATAAGTGGCTAGGACAGAGTAAGCGGAAACCTGATAATGCACAGGAAATAGATTCACAGAAACAAACTACTACCAGTAGTAATAATTCTGAACAGAAACGAAAAGTTACCAGAAGGTATGATTCAAGTTATTTAGCATTTGGCTTCACTTGGAATGAAGATGAAATGGACCCTCAACCTCAGTGTGTTATTTGTTGCGAATTGTTCTCGAATCAAAGTATGAAACCATCTTTACTTAAGAGACATTTCGAATTCAAGCATCTACATTTGAAAAATAAATCTGTCGACTATTTTAAGGCGAAATTAATTGAACTAAAATCTAGTAAACAGGTAATGAAAAGTTTTGTTAGCGTTAATGACTAGTGATTGCATGCAAGTTATCTTGTACGTTTAAGAATTGCCAAAACAGGTAGTGCTCATACTATTGGAGAAAATTTATTATTACCAGCTACTAAAGATATTGTTTTAACATTATTTGATGAAAATACAGCTAACAAACTTGATAATATTCCTGTATCAAATGATTCTGTAAGAAGACGTATTGAGGAAATGGCAGATAATATAAAACAGATTCTTATTTGTAAAATAAACCAAAGTCCCTATTTTGCACTACAATTAGATGAAAGTATAGACATAACGAACTTTGCTCAATTGTTAGTGTATATTCGATTCGAGGCGGAAGAAAAAATAAAAGAGGATTTTTATTTTACGAATCTCTTCCTGGGAGAACTACTGCGAAAGAAATATTCAGGCTAATTGATAACTTTATGTCAGAAAATAATATTTCTTGAAAAAAATGTATTGGTGTTTGTACTGATGGAGCTCGAGTTTTAACTGGAAAACATTCTGGTGTTTTATCTCAAATAAAAGCAGTTGCCCCTGAAGCTAAATTTACTCATTGCGTATTCATCGTGAAGCTTTAGTAGCCAAGGAAATCCCAGAAAAATTGAAGACTGTTTTGGATCAATCTGTTAAGGTTGTAAATTTCATTAAGAGTCGAGCTTTAAACACCAGAATGTTTGCAATTTTGTGCCAAGACATGGGAAGTGATTATGAAACCTTATTATTACATTCTGAAGTTAGATGGCTGTCCAGAGGCAAGGTTTTATATCGTCTTTTTGAACTTCGATTAGAAGTGCAAGTTTTTTTATTGACTTCGAAATTTGAATTTGGAAAGTGTTTTTTAGATGAAATGTGGTTGGCCCGTTTATCATTTAGCTGATATTTTTGGAAGGTTGAACGATTTAAATTTAGACTTACAAGGACCGCACATCAATTTTTTTACAGTTAATTATAAAATAACTGCAACAGTAAATAAACGCGAACTAATTATCAGTGAAATAGATAAGAATACTTTCAGTCTTTTACCAACCCTTGAAAATTTTCATACAGAAAACAATATGAACAATAATGAGGAATTGGCATTAGATATAAAACATCGTTGTTCCTTATTGATTAATAAATTTAAATTTTATTTCCAAGAAGATTTGGAAAATCAAAATTGGATCAGAAAAAACCCTCTTTCTTCAAATATTCCAGAATATTTTTCACGTGAACAAAAAGAGCAAATAATAGATATGCCAAGTGATTCCACTGTAATGGAAAACTTAAACAAAAAAACACTGAATTTTGGCTTCAACAAAGAACAGATTTTAAAGACATGGCAAACATTGCTATTCAGTTTTTAATGCCCTTTTGTACCACGTATTTATGTGAAAAAGGTTTTTCACAAATGTTATATCTGAAGAATAAATACAGAACAAAATTAAAAATTGAATCAAATTTAAGATTAAAATTAACTGACATAGAATCAGAAATTGAAAAAAATATATCTGCAAAACAAGCGCAAGGATCGCATTTTAAATTTTAAGAATATATTTTTTGTTGAATAAAAGGTAGATATTTTTTTTAAATGCTGATGGTACTATAGTTTATGTGATTTCCTTATGGTTGGGTACGCGATAAACAAAAGGTTGAGAACCGCTGGCATAGAGGCTATGTTTAAGGCTTGATATACCCTCCTTCCACACACAAATCCTTCAAAATGCAAATCTCACTTTTCAAGCTGATATTAAAAGATCAAAAAGATTGAATTGGGAGGTATCTATAAACATTCCACTCATATCTAGGTGCTGTGAAGAATATGTTGTTAGTTTTAAAGGAAATATCAATTTTAATCTGTTCCCAAAGTATCCACGTTTTAAATATTTATACTGAGTTTCATTGATGATAGCACCTCGGTGTAATTTTGTGTTATAATTTCTGGCATTCAAATTATAGTAATATACGAGGGCGTATATTTGTTATCTACCTAGCCATGAAACAAAAGAGTGACGATGTCAAACAAATTATTGAAAAATTGCTTTCACTGTTAGAAGTACATGTGCTCAGTTGTGTTTAGTTTATGCTGTGTATAGAGATTTCAGACGGTCCATGTGTCAATAAAATGAGTGAAACTAAAGTTGAACATCGCAGCGTATTAAAGTTCCTGACAAAGGAAGGCAATGGTCCAAAAGCAATTCATGAAAGAATGGATGCTGTATATGGGTAAGATACACCATCTTATTTCCAAGTAAAATATTGGTCTAAACTCTTTCGATGGAGCCGAGAGTGAATCAATGATGACCCAAAGTCCGGACGACACGTTGAAGCTCGAACTGAAAACATTGTACGAAAAGTCGAAAATTTGGTACTGAAAGATCGGCGTGTAAAGATCTCTGTTATTGCCAATGAAGTCTGTATATCCGAAACAAGTGTTCTCAAAATTTTGCATGACGATTTGGGTATGAAAAACATGTCTGCACGGTGAATACCCAGATTGCTTACACCTGAACAAAAACTGTGCAGAAAAGAAGTTTCTGAAGAAAATTTGGTCAAGTTGGAGAGGGACAAATCATTTTTATCTCGAATTATTACCGGAGATGAGACTTGGGTATATTACTGGGACCCTCCTACTAAACAAGAATCCATGCAGTGGGTTCATAAGGGCTCTCCACCACCAAAAAAGGCCAAGGCACAATTTTCTGGAAAAAAACTGATGGCAACTGTTTTCTGGGATGCTGAAGGAGTTTTGCTTCTTGAATATATGCCGAGAGGGTCTACTATAAATGGAGAGGCCTACGGAAACAATTAAAAATTCAAAAACTGCTCTGGAGGAAAAACGCCCGCATTCTTATCCACAAAAAAACTTGTTGCTGCACGACAATTGTCGGGTTCATAAGGCAAACAAAGTTCAGCAGATAATCAATGACTGTGGGTTTATAGAGTTAAGGCATCCACCTTATAGCCCCGACCTAGCTCCGTTAGACTTCTTCTTATTCAAAAATTTAAAAAAACATCTCAGAGGAAAGCGTTTTGCTTCTGATGAAGAACTCAAGAAGCTGTTGAAGAATATTTTGCGGGGTTACCGAAGCAATTTTTTTCTGAGGGTATGGGGCAACTGGAAAAAAGATGGAATAAGTGTATTAGTGTTGAAGGGAGTTATATAGAAAAAAAAAATTTTTTTGTTCTCTTATGTGCTTTTTTTCATGGCTAGGTAGATAACATAAAGAAGATATACAATTTTGGATTTAATATTTTCCTTCTTCCATCGGCATTTTAAAAATAAGACTTCACAGGTAAACCAAGGCCAATATTGGCGTTATTATATCGTCTTTATCAACTTTATTTACATGGGCGAAAATCGCTTGAACGACCTAGCGTAGAGATATTGAGTAAGCACATTGTAGTTTCTGAAACTGTTGCTTCTGCACTTGTATACGCAGCTTCAAATTTAAAATTGTTAATTTTTGTGTTTGTTATGCACATAGATGACCCATGAGATTATTTAGAACATCAGAAATATTCATATTCTTCTTTTAACTTTAGCGTCTTTCCGCTCCAAGAAAAACCCAAAAAGATCTTCTAGTTGCCATTTTGGTCTTCTATTTAATGGCGCAATAGAAGTTTTCATAACATGTTTTTAATGTATGCCGAATTGGGTTCTAACAGCGTTTGGAACAGCTATTTTTTGTGGTTTCAACCATGTATGTTGACGAAAGTTTTGGTATTAGGTGTTATTTGCTGAAGAATTTATTTTAAGATACGAAAGCGAGAATTAGATTAAAGCGTTCATCAAAGTTTAAATTAAGTCATTAATAATGCCCATACATCAACGAAGAGAACCATGTTTGACGTTGTTGACTATTGTTTTATATGATGTATATTTTGAAGTGATTCGGTTTTTTTAAAACATTTTCGACTTGTTTTTTAAATATGACAAATCAGTAGAAAAAGCATTTGTTTTCAAAAGAATTATAGGTATCATCATTATTATACCACATTCTATAGAGGTGCACTGCAAAGATAATAAAAAATACCATAACCTAATTGAATACAGAAAATATTCTGCTTAAAAACTATTAGGGTTGAAAATAAGAACTATTATCTTCACTCGTGGCTTCAGTTTTTGCCAAGCATGGCTCTTTCAGTCTCGTCTATTGAAGCTACCTTTGATATCGTTAATTAATTTCACAAATTTTGAGATATGTATTTAATTAAAAGCCATTATCTTGATCAAATGTCTACTTTGATTGGTGTAAAATCATAGTTGTAAGGCAACGCAATCAAAGTTTGCGTTGCGCATTTTGATCTCCAAATACCATCATTTTAAGTATGTATATTAACTCTCATACTTTCATTTGGTAGTCTTCCATAATTATCCTGTGAATTTTATCAACGATATTCTCGGTATTGAGGGTAACTGATATCTAGAGCGCGCTTCATCTTTAATATGTATTCAGTACATTTAAACTCTTGCCATTTTCATGAAAATTTCCCCAATTCTCAAGCGTCAAAAACGAATTATCTTGCCATCTTGTAAAAAATTACCAAGCATATTAAATCTTTGTTATTAATGAAGCTACAGTATCGGTTAAATTAGCAAAGTAGTAGTATTTTTATCTTGAACAATGATGGCAGAACCGAAAAGACAGTTGAACTTCTAATTTTCACGCTGTTTACAAAAGTTGCTTTTTTTTTTTAATGGAACACCCAGTATATTTTTGCATATATTGAAAGAAGGAATTATTTTAAAAAAGAAAGCTTTCAATCATTATTAACAAAAAATGAAAGTTGCGGCAGTTACCCACTATTTTGTACAGCAATTCATATTAATAAAATCAAGATGGCTATGATAAAAAAAGCAGCAAATATTAAACAAGCATTGTGAAATGCGTCACTTGAACGTCATACGTAAAATAACGCTTACTATTGGTTCGTTTGTGGCTGTCTTTGCAAACGAACCAATAGTAAACGTTATTTTACAAATTACGTTCAAGTGACGCATTTCTCGTGCGCTGTTGTTACTGCATCTGTTCGGTAATTTTACTATAGTTCCACTTTTTTCTACAAATATGTCCAAATTACAAAGTAATAATTTAGAAACGCGTTATTGTCTCGGTAAGCAGTGGCAAAACATTTTTCACATTAATTTAACGACATTAGTCCATAAATTGAAAAAATCACTACTTCTGCAGATATATTAGTACTTTGTAGTTAGTACATATCTGTGGAAGAAAAGTTGATCTAGATTGACACGTGTGTATAAGAATACTTCAAATTACGGAATATCTTATACACATAAATATACTAACACTGCATATATACAGCACGTGTCAATTTTCATTAGCCATAGGCGATTAATTCATGCAATACGTGACAACATGGCACCCCACCTTTCCTCTTCAATGCGAGCGCGACCGATACAAGCTCAAGTTAGCAGTAGCTGTTGGACTATTGACTAGGGTATTTGTACTGCGCTCAGGAATAATATTTTCGCATTGCAAGGATTTTTCTTTTTCCTTTCAGTAAATGCAGAGAATTATTAAGCTGCGTTCACGCTGCATGTCACACACAAAAGCGTAATTCTAATAAAATTAAAAATAAGGTAAATAAAAAAGGATTCTGAAAATAATAATAACTACTAGATCGCGGCGGCTATTTGATGATGACGGCTTTTATTGCAGACTAGATCGCAACGTGTTCGCAGCTAAACATTTAATGTAGAAGTAGGAAGATCGGAGAAAGTCGTTGTGATGTCGATTGTTGTCGGGATTGGTGACGGATAGTAGGAGTGACACACGTTGCCACATATTATTTGTATACGTATAAATCGCATGTAAACATTGAATCCATATACCTAATGAAAATTGACACATAGGGTATACGATAAAAGCCGTATTATAAGCCGAAGAGAACCAATAAGTGCAAAACACGTCCATGTCTCGGTGAGCAGGAAAACATATTTTAAGATTGAATGTGTTTATATCACTGGCGTTACAGTTGATATTTACGTTTTGTATAAGACTGTATTTACCAGTTTTATTACTTTTTGTTCCTTCTAAAAAGTTGTGTGAAAGACAATAATTGCACAATAAAATTAGCGCGTTAGTGTGGGCGACAAATCCCAGCGTCAACAGTATTTCTTTGCAGTTGTCCCGCTATATCTCATTCACGCTAATTTATGTATCCACAGGTGAAGTCTAAATACACGGTATATAACCTTTTTAAGTAAAATTGAAATTAGGTTAGTGGTAAATTATAAGTAGCGGAGTATGCTATTACAGTAAAATATTTAATTATTTTTTTTTATTCTCTTTATAGGAGGGGATAAATCTCATGGACGAAGATGTTTTGTTATTTTACACCCAACAATGGGATCGATATCGATTCAGTAGTAACGCAATTAGTGGAATATGCTCATATTTGAATAGGCACTGGGTTAAGCGTGAATGTGAAGAAGGGCGTAAAGGTATATATGAAATATACAAATTGGCGCTTGTAACGTGGAGGGATAATCTCTTCAAACAATTGAATAAACAGGTATGTCTAAATTGAACATTACGTTATGCCAGATATTTATAATTAATCATCTTCTACCTACCACTCAAATCTTAAAGTCTCATATTTTCTCTGATATATACGTAGAACATCCTGTTGAATGGCCATTTATTCTTTTGATTGTTTACATTTTTTGCTTTTGTACTGTATTAAGTTTTGATTAAGGAGCCTTGATGTATGCAGTTGAAATATAAACAAAAATGTGTTGCTTGTTAAAACATATTCGTTCATTCGGGAAATTTGTTTTAGGTAACAAATGCAGTATTAAAACTAATTGAAAGAGAACGTAATGGTGAACTGATAAATACATCCTTGGTGTCTGGCGTTATAAACTGTTACGTCGAATTAGGATTGAATGAAGATGAACCAGGAGCGAAAGGAACCAATCTAAGTGTTTACAAGGACAGCTTCGAAAATGTATTCTTAGAGGATACTGAACGATATTATACCAGAGAAAGTACCAATTTTCTAGCGCAAAATCCAGTAACGGAATATATGAAAAAGGTAACTATTAAATGTAAACTGGTTGTGAACTTGGTTATTTAGTTGTCATTGCCACGCGGTCCTTTGGCCAGATTTACTTAAATAAGATTATAATATATAAATCGCTTATTTATAAAACATATTAATTAACTTTCTATAAATTTTATAGCAGAAGCAGAAAACTATTACTGTCATTTGTTTTTGCTAGTATCGCAAATTGATATAATATTTGGTATTGTTGGTATTAGAGTATAATTAATACTATTAAGAATTTCAGATAATAACATCATATGATTTGAAAGATATTACCTAATATATTTCATAAACAAATGCACCGTTTCTAATTTTTTTATGATATCTGTTAATGTGACACAAACAACTCCTTTTTTCGATCTGTATACAGTAACCTGTAGGATTATGGGGATGGGTTAATATGAACGTGACACAGTCACGCACATACTCAATTAATTCCTAAGAACAATCTATTTCTTCTAAATCAATAGTAATATGTAATAATAGTGAGGTAATACCCTGTAGTTAAAAGGTAAATGGCACCGTACATCTTAGGTCGCATTGCCTAATTGTGGCGCAATATTTCCTATACAGTTCAATATATGAATCTTGTATTTCTCGAACTTTATAATCCAATAAAATAGAATTTGAGGTCTGAAGCAGCTGTAAATGCAAATGATATACCCTGAGACAAAAGTTGTCACATTTAAATTTCTACTAACCTAACAATAGGATTTTTAACATATACAGTGTGGAAACTACTTATGGAATAAATTCAGTAACTTCCAAACTAATGACATTTGTCGAAAACGCTGCAACAGGTCAATTTTTATTTATCATAATACTTATTGTGAGTTGTAACACTTGTTCATGGCGTCATCCATTTTTGAACTATGACGTCACACTATTTTTTTTAATGGATTGCAACAGTTTTTGTTTTACTTTTGGATAGTACTCTTAGCAGCTCTTGTAACAAATCGTACATGATATATTTATAAAAAAAAAAATCAAAACGAAAAAACTGTGTTAAAATTGATAGCACCTGACGCATTTTAAGCACTTATCACTACTTTCATCCGCCATCATGCATTTTACCACGCGTCTACCTAATTGCAATTATAAAAACGTCAAAGTTTACTTTACTTACACGACAACAACAATAATTGTTGTTGTTGTCGTGGTTGGAACTGTTGAAATTAAAGTTAAACTAGTGTAAGTTCATTGAAAAGATATTTAATAGTACTGTCTACGAATTTATAAAAAATATAGCATTCCATTAAAAAAAAATGCGTATGACGTCGCAGCTCTAAAGAAGATGACGTCACTAATAGGTGCAGTGATTTAAAACCAGTGCAATTTAAAATAAAAGTTGACCTGTTTTAGCGTTTTACATAAATATTGTTCGTGTTGAAATTAGTGAATTTATTCCATACATGGTTTCCACACTGTATAAGGATTTGAGCCCAAAAATCACTCTCATACGGTCCTACAGTACAGTCTCGATATATTGAATGCACGGCCTTAATAATGAGGTTGTTCACTTGTTGAAGTATTAGGTGCAAACAACAACAAATTATGTTTTATCTAATTGAAACTGTCAAATCAACTATCAATTCAAAAATTATTCATTTGATTGTGACATACTGGTCAGTTTAGTTTATCCACTCTAGTAAGGTTAAGGCGCCAATTTGTTCACTATATAGAATTCAATGAATTTATGTTTGTGTTCACTGCTGTGAATAGTTCACATACAATATGCTCACTATACTGAATTTCTAGTGTATATAAAATGAAAGTGTCTTGCGCGTTGACTTCAACATCTGGAGGTGTGAAGTTCAATTCCCCATATCTTCTTCCTTAGGGTTGATTCTTACAATACAATAAAATACAATATTTATTTATTCAACAAAAAGATAGTACAATGTATAAACTTGTACGGGCATATTTGAATACGTCAATAAAAGAAAATTGCACACATTAAATTTTGATTTTTCTCGCTTCTTGATTGACTCCGGTAGAACATTATATAGCCTCACTGCTGTATTTCGTCTTCTGTGATTCTCCATACTCCTCTGTAAATCTAGAGAAACATGAGCTTAACCACTGATAATTATTTAATTAAGTAAAAAAAATATCTAATCAAATAATTATCAGTGCTAAAGCAAAAAATTATAAATAAAATATTCAATACTGAGATAAACTAATTTGAAAATTTAGTACAATTTGTTTGTACCATTAATGCTGATTTAGGACCATCATTAAACTTACTGTTTTTATACATGTTATAAAATGTATTTCTAATTGGAGATTGAGTAAAATCATTAATATTTTTTGACACAGATAAGATTCTTTTTGCTGTTGCAACATGAACACTTAAAGGACTTGCTACTTTCTATAATAAAAAATATTGGTGTTTAAACGTTTATAATATAGATAATAAAAAATATTACGTCGTGAACTGCTGATAGTGGGAGAATGGTCCATTATTATAATGTTCTCTTTCGAAATACTTGATTAATAAGCGAGTGATTTATTTTGCTTCTTTGCCTAGCGATTTACGTATGATTTAGTTGTGAAAACTGATTTTTAATTATAATATTGACGTATAAATACTGTAAAAATGAAACTAGTAAATATGAAAATTAGCTCGTTCACGAATGACATTTGACAGAATCACAAAATTCTTGCAAACTATATTGCAACGAAGCACAGTTCTCGTAACATAATAGATTTACTAAATCAAGAGTATTACTTGGATTAATAGTTATTTTTGTTATTTAATGTTACTTCGCCCGAAATAACTGTTTATAACGTGACTTGCCTGTTTCGTTAGATAAACTATAGTAGGTTATAGTGACTTTTTATTTTATTGAATTGGCAGTTTGGAAACGTCTTCTCTAATTTGTTCTACCGCCAGTGTCGTACCTACATATTTAATTTACGAAATAAACATCACTTCATAATCATATGATAATGCTTAGGTGCAACTATATAATTGCCAACATGATGAAATAGCATTAATAACTTGTAATTTAGAATTCATATTATGTTAAAGTTGATTAGTATACGTAGACACTGCTAGAAAACCCGTAAACTCCGCTTATGGAATTCTAATGTCAAATTTGATAATTAATTTGAATTAACGTAGAAGCGGAAATTGCAAAACGTAAAAATCACTAAAATACAAATAGCGGCGGCGTAAATCGTGTAGTGTAAAGTAATGACAATCAGTAGATACATATAATGTGTCTGTAACATTATATGTATTCACTGATTGTCATGTCATTACTTTACACTACTCATGTATGCTTGTATGTAAAATTAGACAAAGATACTAATTAATATCTGATTATTCCAATCATTTTTAGGTTGAACAAAGACTAGCAGAAGAACAAAAGCGTGTACAAGTAAACCTCCATGAGAGCACTAGTGAACGTCTAGCCAAAACTTGCGAACGGGTTCTTCTCCAGAAGCACTTAGAACTGTTCCACGCGGAATTTCAACAATTATTGGATGCTGATAAGGATGGCGATTTGGAACGAATGTATAAATTGGTGGCGCGCATACCAGAAGGGCTCGGCGAACTTAGATCATTACTAGAACAGCATATAACAAACCAGGGCCTTGCGGCTATTGAGAAATGCGGCGAGAGTGCTCATAATGTAAGTTAGTCAAAGAGTATAAAAATTTCAAGCAAAATTCCCTATCTTGCATATTAAGGCTGGGGTTCGCCCGTGTTATAATGTCCCTAAGGAATATCGGTACCATTTTAACGAAAAGTTGTAAATCAAGAACAATGAAATTTTCACAAAGTAAATGTTAGAACACACTCATCAAGTTGAGTTATTTTGAAAATCCTAGTGCCCTTAGTTTTTTCAAAAAAAATCATAAAATTAGTAAATTTGGATGAAACAGAACGAAATTAACTCAATTTATAAAAGGCACTATGCTGATGTCGAATCCGAAAAAAAAATGAATTTTGATTTTTGGTTTCGCCTAAAATGTTACCGAAAAAATACGTTAGATGGGTATTTTAATTCGAATTTAGGAACACTTTCTGTATTCATTTTTGTTGTGTTACTATCTTTATTATAAATATTTCTTTGTTTGTTTCTCTATTGATCAAGGGTTATAATAAAAACTGCAAAAAATCCATATACAATCACAGCTCCATCTATGGACCCCGTAAGGGTTAGGCATCGAAGACCGCACCGTTAAAAGTAATAATCTAATTTTCCTTTCTTAAACATAACAGAATTCTATAAAACCTAAGAGACTTACGTTATTTAGTTTAAAACATATTTCGATAAACTTATTAAATTATCCAGATTTTTTTTGTAGATAACAATTAAGATTTTTTTTGCTATTATATACAGTTAGTGCTAAATACTTACCACTAAATGTGGAACAATTTTTATTTAGTGGTTTTCCAAAGTACTGTTATAAATAGGCGAAAAAAAATTGTATCTTTTGTAGTGACATTGAATCATCCTCTTTAGTTCTTATTTTGACCGTGTCGGTTGCCAAAACGATTCAACCATAAGGGACCTTTGACTGAATTGTTTAGGCTGGGTATAATCAACTTTTGATAAAAGCACGTTTGCTTAAAAGATCTTTAAATTAAATGTTCCATCAAATAAATAAATGTAACCAAATTCATTTAAGAGGGGCGTTTATCAACCAATAGAAACTTATGCAACTTATATTACTCGCGGGACGGGTAGACGCAAGGAGGTGTGAGTATGTGGAGCTAGACGATATTCGGTTTTGATCACAGCGCTTCGGTTTTATTCACTGATTCTGTCATAGATAAAGGAATACTATAGATGGGAAACATAATGTATGAAGAATGAGTATTATTATATACTCGAATATTATAGGTATATATGACGTTTCTTTTTAATTACAAACTGTCACTGGGATTTAAGTCTGGAATAGCCGACCGATTCCGATACATTTGCGTCTTCGCTAGGACCGGTAGAGATACCGTAAAGTGGGGATAGACGACGCAATAGCTTCGAAAAACACTCGTGTGAAATGTGTGTGACAATGTTTACTATTTAATGTTTTTTATCTTCAAATATAATTACATACATTTGATTTTTTTTATATTGTTCATCAAATGTGCAGCTGGCGCGTAGAGTTTGTTTTTTTCTTTTGCGTACCAGCCTTAGTTAGTAGACATTAATCAAATTCATGCATTTTTGTGGTTATTTCTAAAACATAACTTTTTTAAGAAAATGAATTAGTACAAAAACTGGCCTTGACAATATAAATTTATGCCTTTTGCATCACTAACCCAAATTGAAGATACTAAAATTACAAAATAAATTTAAAAAACGCAAGAAGGCGATGCCTTAATTTTCGATAGGTAACCGCTCCTCTTAATTAGCAAACGACAGGTGATTTTTTGTAAGGTTGATAATACTTTTACTAGAAGTAATATTTTGTCCACGTCTTTTATAAATTAGTATATTAATTCTACTAGCGGTGTCTGATAATAAAGGAACAAGCTTAAATTACACTAAAATTTATAAATAAAGAAAATAATGCATTCCTCAAAAAAGCTGCATGGATATATCTGTTTATACTATTTTATTGTTTTGCTACATTCTTTGTTTGCACAACCCTGCACTGTACTGCTATTGCAATTTCGCCTGATCCGCAAAACCTCGCCATATTTTCTGTAAGGGTTTGAATAAATGAAAATCCAATTCGACTAAACGGATGATGTTTTAGGACCTTTCAATTCCACTGTGTGAACCATTACTTGGTTTGAATTGAAGTGTAGGGTCTCGTCGCATCATGCAAAAGTTGAACTCCTTTGTTGTCTAATCATCTCGGCCTTTTCCTATTAATGGCTATATGCAGTATCTGGAGGGTTTGATAGTATCTTTTACTGTTAATGATTGTGCGCGGTTCGAGAAATTCGCACAGCACTAAGCCCTCACTATATCGGAACACTGTTGACATGGGTTTTAATTTTCTTCGTAACTGCTGAAGCTGGATGTTTCCGTATCATGGACTGTTGTTTCATCTCTTGTAATGATGCTTTTTAAGAAAGAATTTCCTTTGCACTGATTAACTTCTTCTGCTTGCAGAAATCTTGTTTGCCTCCCGGGAGCTAAATTATAGACAACGCTCATGTCTATACTACTACTCGCATAAACGTGGTTTGTCCTGCATATGACGCCATTATTGCACATGCGCAGTTTATATAACAGTTACATGTACTTTTAAACGAATTTTTAATTTTGTATTTAATTTTTTGAAATATGTAATTTATTTTTTAGGATCCTAAAGTATATGTCAATACAATTTTGGAAGTGCATAAAAAATACAATGCTTTGGTAATAGTGGCTTTCGAAAATGACAGTGGTTTTGTGGCAGCTCTAGACAAAGCATGCGGTCGATTTATAAACGCAAATGCGGTGACAAAACTTGCTAATTCAAGTACAAAATCACCCGAACTCCTAGCTAAGTACTGTGATCTATTGCTAAAAAAATCTAGTAAGAACCCAGAAGAAGCAGAATTAGAAGATACACTTAATCAAGTAGTAAGTTATCATTATATACCCACAACGTCGAGATTTTTCCCTATATATTTTTTTGTTTATTAATTTTAGATGGTAGTTTTCAAATATATCGAAGACAAAGATGTTTTTCAAAAATTCTATAGCAAGATGTTGGCGAAACGGTTAGTGCAACATATGTCGGCCAGTGATGATGCTGAAGCTTCAATGATCTCAAAACTTAAACAAGCATGTGGATTTGAATATACGTCCAAATTACAGAGAATGTTCCAGGTTAGTTATGCTGATATATTTGATTTTGTACAAATTTTGGTATGAAAATTGAAATTATATTTGCCATATTTTATTGATTTTTCATTCTACTAGAAATATATGTAGTTGTAATGCTAACATTACATTAATTTTTAAGGATATCGGGGTTTCTAAAGATTTAAATGAACAGTTCCGTACTCACTTAAAAAATTCAAACGAGCTCCTAGATATAGACTTCAGTATACAAGTATTGTCTTCGGGTTCTTGGCCGTTTCAGCAGTCGTTTTCTTTCGGTTTGCCGACTGAGGTGCGTACGATATCAAAGTGTTTTAGATTTTACCAATTCATGCTAACATTTCTATTACAGCTCGAACGTAGTGTACATAGATTTACAAGTTTTTATTCTGGTCAACACTCGGGTAGGAAATTAAATTGGTTATACAATATGTCTAAAGGAGAATTATTAACAAATTGCTTTAAAAATAGGTAAGTCATGAAATTACTGTCAGTACATATTTTATGTTATACTCGATATTATAACTTTGGGTTGTCAGTGAAAAATTCCAGCAATTAAAATCGGTAACGTTCTGTTGTGTGAACATGCGTCTTTTAATATGATTGTTTTGCACTACTCAGCAATGACAAAACATGGTTTTAAGCAAAGGAAATCAATAAAATAATCATCAACAGATTGATCTTGTGTTTCCTGTTGCCAATTGATACAAAGCATTTTAATAATTTTTGGTGGGTATATTAGGTATCTAGTGTGCAAACCAATTCAATGTGGCCGGTCAAGCACCACGATCGCTTTGAAAGGCACACTCGGAAAACAAGTATTATGGCGCATAATTCAAAAGTTTGACATTTATATTAATAATGTAGACAATGGTGAATGCGAGGTTATGACTTGGTTTTTAAGTTATAATATAAAGGTTTTTTATTTAGTTGTTAATATTTGGCTTTATATATATTTTATATATCTTAAAATAATAGGTTGACATACATATGTTGTCTACATAAACAAAAGTAGTAACCATTATGAAGATTAAAATAAAAATATTATACTCTCTTTACACATTTATTGATTACATTACAATATAAAATATATGTGTGCATTTCAAGTATTAAACTAATCATATATCAAAGAAAAACATAATTTTTTAAATATTGTTTTAATCAGAATCACTGATGAATGAGGTATCACTGTCCGATTCACCTACATGAATAAAAAAAACTCTCTTCTTAATTGTCGAACAGCTGATCTTTTGTTATATATTGTTTTCTAATTTTGTCGATGTGGTTACATTCTGCTCTCCACAATTCCGGAGTTATTTCATTTACTGCCTCGTGAATGAGATTGTCCATATTTGTTGTTCCAATATTGTGTGAGGCTATTTTTCTCTTCACCATACTCCAAATTAGCTCTATTGGATTCAAATCATATTCATCAATTTCATATTTTGGCATTGGTTTGTACCCCTTAACGATTTCTAGCAGTTCGTATTTTAACATATGTGGCTGGTATGGTATGTCCATCGATTGTAGGCAAGAAATTATGATATCTTTCTTTGATGTAGTAGGTGGCCTATTTATTTGTACTGAATGGTAGGGTGCAATATCCATAACGATTATTGCACTGTTTGGTAAATTTGGTACCACTTGCGTTTTAAACCATTTTGAAAAGTTCTCAAAATTCATTTCGTCATGATAATCACCTTTTTTGTTTTAGATTTAAATAAAAGCAAACCATTTTGAATAAAACCCATACTACCTCCACAATGACCAATTATCCATCTTTGACCTACCCCATCTTTTTTCAAAACTCCATGTTCATCAGGGCCTTGCCAACACTTCGAAACAGTATAATTTTTATGTACGTAGCTTTCGTCTAAATATACAACAGGTCTCTTATGTTCACCAAGTTCATCATTGGCTTTTAGGGAACGTAAATAACGAGCTCTCCATGCGACAATATCATATCGCTCCATCAGATATGTTCTATTAGACTCGCTCTTTTTATATTTAAATCCCATATCAGTTAAAAGTTTCCGTAATGCTTCTTTCGAACCTTTGAATTAGGCTTCATTTACCATGACCGCATGTTGAACAGTTAAGAGTAGGCACTGTCTTATCAACTGCATATAGGGAATGAATTTTATTGCGAAGTAAACATCTACAACATAAAAACAATGATATAGTTAATACTCACACAAAATGCTAATATTTTTCCACCTGTCCGCATCATCTAACAAAATACATGGAGACCTTTTGACAGAGCTGGTACTAACAATATCCATCGATGAATATTGTGATTCAGCCTGAGGTGCTTAATTTTCGTGTTATAAATCGTTTGTTTAATTCGCCGAATTGTTCTCTCGGATTTCCCTGTCATTGCCGATACACGAGTTATAACCTGGTCAACAGAAAATGTATATCTTTTTGTCGCCTTTTCATTCTCGCAAAATGTGATAATATTCTGCAGCATTGCGAGCGCTTCGCTCTTGTCAGATTTTCTCTTAGGCATGTTTGTAATACCTGTATCTGTAGAAATACATTATATATCTGATACAAATGACAGCATCATTAAAATTAATATACTACCCTGGAAATGAGATGAAAAACGCTATAGTTCTAAAAAGAACAGTTAATAGTGAATATAAAACGAAACAGGATGAAAATAAAAACAGGAAATGAAAAACAAACTCAATAAACTAACGAAATTACAAGATAACCAAACTAGCTAATTCAAACAACGCTGTCAATGTCAGAAATAGATATGATGTTTTATCTCAGAGTGTACAACAGCCGAATATATAGGTCAAGGAGGTGAGGGGCAAGGAGTTTTCGATAATAGTTCGCCTATTGACCGCCGGCCAAATTGGTTGGATCGTACTCTAGAGTCATTTTAGCAACCGATACGGTAAAAGTACGAACTACAGACGACGAAATACCACTACAAGTAGACACCGATCGTAACAATGAAATGAAACTATTGAATATCATAAGTTTTCTTAAATAGTAGAGTATTCTGTTTAATAGGCAAGGCATTATTGACAAATTTGTATTGTATAGATGACACCCAGAACAAACGTCAAAAGCTAATTTTTAGAAATGTCAAAATGTGGATGAAGATAGTTGAATCGTTTGGGCAACCGACACGACCAAAGTGCAACCTAAAGACGAAGAGACGAAGATACAATGTCACTGTAAATTCCCGTCGACGGGAACAATTTTAGAAAAATAAAAGTAACTAATTAATATCTAAGGATATATTAGCTTGCGCTAGTAAAATACTATTGAATAGTCCAGTAAAAATATCGCTCAGAAGAGGGAAGTCTACAAAAAATAACGTAATTTTCTCGATAGTGTAAGTTAAAGGGATGTATTCTGAAACATAATTATAGATTTGAGGGGTTCCCCGAGTGTTAGTGGTGCTGCTATCGCGAGTAACGCGTTTAATTCTATATCTCGAGAACTGTTTGGTTTACACAAAAAACTACAGAAACCTTTTCTTTTACAAATTGAATTACTTTTCTTTTTTATTGGAAATATTTTTTTCTAGCATCGATATTTTCCGAGTTATTTCGTTAGAAATACCCAAACTTTTCTACTTTCGTCTTTTTTCGCTTCAATCTCCCTAACCGTTCACTTTTTTAGAATACCTATTATCAAATTTATAAATCATCCGGTTGTCTACGTCTTTTGTCTGAATATTTTTTACCTACTGACAATACTTTGGTAGTTATTGCTTAGTTTATCGATCGAACTCCGCGCCATCAACGCAATATGACATCAGTGTGTAATCAGTATTGAGAAAAAAATATAAAACTATTTTTGTCAACTTACCTTTATGAAAAGGTAAATCTATTGAATAACTTCTACATTTTTCCGATTTTGGTATTCTTTGTTACATTCAACTAAATAATAATCTGATGGAAGGAAATTAATAATTAACATTGTTCCACACATTTATAAATAAGAAATACGACAATTATAACTTTAAATTAATCCCATGAGGAAGATGGAGGAGATTCATCTACACGAGTGTTTCTCGCATATACCGAAATTTCTTCAGTGTTCCAGGCATCTATTCTTACATCATCTTTGTCGATAGTCAGAATAACATTCGGTACATTACAACAAGAAAATTCATTACAATTAATACAAATGACTGAGTAGTATAAACCGGCTTTTCACTCTAAACGGATAGTAGCCGGAGAACGCACTGAGCGTCTATAGCAGTCTATGTCGACAAGTATTTAATTTTTACTTCCCTCCAGCCTCTCAGACTAAAAATAGATTTTCAGGGCGCACAGATCCGTGAACACGCGTAATGACACAATAGCGCGAAAGAGGTGCATTTATAACGAAATAACTCGGAAAATATCGATGCTAGAAAAAATATTTCGAATAAAAAGTTAAATAAATCAATTTTAAGAGAAAAGGTTTCTGTAGTTTTTTTTTGTGTAAACCGAACGGTTCTCGAGAGAATTAAACGCGTTACTCGCGATAGCGGCGCCACTGACAATCGGGGAACCCCTCAAATCTACAATTATACTCAGAATACACTCCTTTAACAAATTATACTATCGAGAAAATTACGCTATTTTATGTAGATTGATTCACAGTTTGACTGGATTATACATGAAACACAATTACTATTGAAATAAAGTTCATAACTATGACTTTTCTACCTATAATTTATTTAAAATTTGGCTATTTTGTTTTGTAGGTAAGCATTGTTGATAAATTTGTATTACTTCGATGACAATTATAACAAATGTCAAAAGGTAGTTATGACAAATGTCAAAGAGTGTATGAATAATTATTGTTTATGATAGTCCTGAAATGGCTTTTGTAAGTTATATTATTTGACAAATAACATTTTGCAACATCTCTGTTCCAAAACGATTCTACTATAGTACTGCTATTTTCATAAAAATTATTAAACACTATCCTAGCCTATTTATCTATAAGCGCTGCTGAACTTAATTTGCATTCTTCCATAGCTTTATTATTATAGATGTTATCAAAAAATGTTTGAAATGAAAATTTTAGAGTAAAATTACTTTCAATTATACAGGCTCTGTTTTATTAGGACTTATGTATACATCATTGCATTTTTGTAATCTGAGTACAATTTATGGTCTCTAGGTTGAAGGATCTCAATGGCAAGAGTAGAATAAAAGAATACTCCAAGTTAACTCTCTCCAAGAGATAATATTAATTGAGGATCAATTATGTTGTAAAGTATTTGTTTCAATTTTGTAGATAACGGTATTAATGTAATCGATGCTTTCAATTATATTGTAAAAGATTTTGAAGCTTTTACTATTTTACACTGCAATGTTTTCCTCCTTGCATATTCAGCTGCTATCAGCATCATTTGCACCTCCTTTAAGCCTAACTTTCTTTGTATTTTGGTACATATTTGATGTACTTTGGCGCTATTACAATTTGCTAATTTTGTTATTTGGAGTGTTGGTACCGCCTGTACCAAATCTGTTGAATTTCTATGCACACATTTCTTTCAATAATTATTATAGCATTTTCATTTATCCAGTAGATACAAGTCTAATTACATAACAAACTTTCTTTTTATCCTCTCAAAAATGTACTACATCAGCCCCCACATACTAAATGAAACTGCTGATGGCTGAATGTTTTTAGTATGAGTAGAATTTAAGTAGAAAAACATGTCCTAAAATATACAAAATAAATGTCAAATGAGCCAAATGTCAATAACAGTAATAAATTAAGTGTCAACTGGGTTACCAAATAGTGTGTAATGCTTTGGATAGATGGCGCCACGTAGATGCCACAATGTTTAAGTTAGCAGAATCAGCAAAATCTCACTCATGGTCTTGATAAAATGGAACAAGAACTAAATTTTACATAGGATGACTCAATAGTTATGTCCATTTAAAGAAATTCTCAATTGAAACTGTATACAGATCGTTGCATCGCAAGTGCCGTCAAACGCTCGCTCCGATTGACGTGTTACTTCGTTGAGCAGGTCTTAGCGTTGTAGTATGTATGTTACGTGCATAGCTGCGCCGGTGGTATGAATTATACGTAATGTAGGTAGACTCAAATGATAAAATTGTCTTTAACGTGCACAATGTGCCCGCTGTTTTTATCCTCATAAAAACTAAATATGTAGTTATAACAAGAATAGCAAACTTGTGCACAGAATTGTATTGTAAGAAGATGTTTATGACGAATGAAAAATGTAAAATATTAAAGCAATGTGGAGAATAGTAATACTATTTATTATCACAACAATTCACAGTAAAATAATGAAATTTAAATTCTGTAATTAGTAGCTAAATAAAAAATGAATATTCTCATATTTGCAGGAATAAACGTTAAAAAAATATGCATATGTTACAACAGAAGGAATCTATTATTAGTCATAAATTATTATTTTATAAGTTAATATAAAAGCGACCACTTTTCTAATGCATTAAATGCTCGAAACGTCTTCCGGTCGCCTCAAAGCAATATGCTAAACGATCGTAGAAGCCTCGTTGCGCATTCTGTAAAATTGCTTGAAGAATGAGACAATTAACAGATTAGGATATAATAAGAAAATGCAAATGAAAAGAATATTGTTTCAACAAGAATAATAAAAAAATGAAAATGTAATAAAATATCGCAAAGCGCTAGAACATATGAGACAGCTACCTTCTACAATGACTAACTGGAGACTGCAAATATCCAAATATTCATACGTATTCTCTGCAACATGTATCGGCGCCGGCGCGGCATATGGACTTAACTAAGACATACCGTTCAACTATCGATATAATATTTTGACGGTACTTGCGATGCAACGATCTGTATATGCGTATATATGTATGTATATTACTAATCATAATGATCTAAAAATGTATTTGATTTGTAAAACCTAAAAATAGACAGCCACATATAAGTCATAGTTGACGAAAGAGTGACGATATTTTGTGAAAAATGTAACCATAAACAATGAAAATGTAGCAGTCTAACATCTACATAATAATCTATGGTGACACTGTTTCTCCAAAATGAATTTCTGTTTTAGGTATACCTTACAGGCTAGTACTTTTCAAATGGCTGTGTTATTACAATTTAATGTTGCTGAAAGTTGGAATGTCTCTCAGCTCTCCGAAAACACTCAAATCAAAATAGACTTTATGATTCAAGTACTACAAATATTGCTCAAAGCCAAGTTGCTGACTTCAGACGATGATGAGATGGACCTTAGAGCTGATTCAATTGTTTCTTTATATCAAGGTTATAAAAAGTAAGTACTTCATAATAAATTAGAAACATAAAACACATGACAATATAATATACAACTTTTAACAGACTGGAATGATTTTGTATTATTTCAAATATCATTACTAAAGGGATAAATATTTCAGTACCAAAGGAATATGTTGCTAGTTTTTGGCCATACCAAAAATACCATATAGATTACAGTTTTCTTATTCCACATATCAAAATGTATGTTGAAACGATAAATGTGATTGTTTAATTTAACCGTTCTTAAAAAGAACCCATTTAGAAGATTAGGCCGCTAACCCAAGATTATAAGAATTTAATTTACAAAAATTACATGGCCAATAAATGAAAAAGGTTTTTCTTGTTTAATTAATAAAAAACTTTAAAGAAGAAAAATATATATATATATAATTATATATTTAATACATATATTATGTATTAAATATAAATGTAATAGAAACAGATATTTTATTAATATTAAATATGGAGAAAATATCTACACATAGTATCTGTATATATACTGTTACATTTTTAAGCGACATTTTTAGGCCATTTATTATAAGAAGAACTTAAAAATCAGATTACTTAAAAATAATTATAAAAACTACCAAAGAGACGACATTCCATTTAAATCGCATAAAATATTTTTAATTGAAAAGTTAATTATCTGCAAAATTTTGGTGTTCTCAGGCACAATTTTTCTTGAATTCTGTATTGGTATTAACATGTTTCTATATTAGTAAAATCTGATCTAAGGTGTTTTTTAATATTCAGAAAAATGTAATATATTCTCACAGGTCCTTATTCATATAAAAGTATTGTCCTTACAATATATCTTGGCGAACGGTGGGAGTGAGTTCGCGCAGATAGAGGAAGGGTAGATTGCCTTTCATTCGTTCTTATATATAACCTGCCCGTACTAGTGGCGTACCTGAAAGTTCTTATTTAAATTTATATTTAAGAAGCTAACTTACGTTTTGAGTACGATACTGGTAACTGCTATGTAGTAATTGAATCAGGCAGGTGGGTGGTACGTTTCCTAAATACGTTTACGGCGCAACCCCACCGCTCGCCAACTTATACTGCGGCGGTTATATACAGGGTATATTTATATAAAGATTTTGACATTCAAAAAATTATGACATACCTAAATGTACGATGCACGCTACGACAATAATTTTAAAATCCATGACCACCATTGACCAATTTAATTGTTGATATCCCGGTATATAAAAATATGTGTTAGATCAAATATATCAAGTTTTGTATATGTGCATATAAGCGTAAGGAAATCGGAAAGAACAACTATAGTGTCTTCCCTTACAATTTTCTGTCTATTTATCGTTAATAATATCATCTCGTGTGTGATAGTGCGAAACTATTTTAGTACAGAAATATAGTCTGATATCTAATATCTTCGGGCCTTATCTGTTGATTTTCAATAAGCCAATATAACACAAAACAGTTTACATAGCATTACAACATTCCATTTTGCCTTTTATTGAATCTATTCTTGGTTTTATTTCAGCAAAAAACTGCGCGTAAATATAAATATACCAATGAAAACAGAACTAAAATTAGAACAAGAAACAACGCATAAGCATATCGAAGAAGACCGGAAATTACTAATTCAAGCGGCCATAGTAAGAATTATGAAAATGAGGAAGGTATTGAAACACCAGCAACTCGTAGCAGAAGTATTGAATCAATTATCCACTAGATTTAAACCAAAAGTACACATCATTAAGGTAAATATGTCATTTAATAATACTAATAAATTTTCGTCACTTAATGTTTAACATTTTATTGCAGAAATGTATAGATATTTTAATAGAAAAGGAATATTTAGAAAGAACTGAAGGTCAAAAAGATACGTACAGCTACTTGGCATGATTCAGCATCAAAATGCCAATGTTTGTTGTTTAAAAATTCGTCTAAAACAAAAACAAAAAAGCTTTTCTTGTGACTGTTTTTACGCTTTACTGCGTTAACCGAACACTTGATTTACGTCAATGTCTGTAAACGTAGTAATGTTTGTATACTACCTTGTATATATTGTACTTTTTAACGTTTAGTGATCATGAAAAATATAAATTTACTTATCTTTCTTAAACGTGTTTAATTTGTTCTCTAGGTCTCTGATGAATGATAAGTGTGTTGTTATTATTGAACTAAATCAAATCTACAGGTATTCAAACATGATATTGACTAGTTTCTAAACTTACATATCATATATGATCGGTACTCGACGTGTTAAGTCAATAAGCTTTGTAGCGAAATATTTATTTATTTTGTATGTGCACTGGTATGGTAAAGAAAGGAAAGATTAAATTTAATAATTTACTACTCCCAAAAAAAAAAAATCCAGTTGTCACACTAATATAAAATTTGCAACATCTGTAGTTGATATGAAATTAGAAATGTGTCATTTTAGTGCAAACAGATTTGAATATTATAGATAGTTCTACACAATTTCTATGTTTATTTTCTTCTGCATGATGTCTACTTTCTCTTTCCATTTTTTATTCACTTTAAATTCCATTACTGTTTATGTGGCTATTAGTAATCATTTTATTATTTTGGATGTTCATATATGTACTTAGTTTTATCATCAAAAATTTCCAAAGATTTCCAATTTTATTTTTCTAAACCTTTCTTCAAACATATCAAGTAATGAGTAAATACTGTCATTGCTTGCTATTTGGTAAATTATTCCTGAATTATGTGCTTTATGAAAGTTCTACTGAAACACTTAAGTTAATATATATAATTGCATAAAATACATAGATGATGGCATGACATAATATTACTTTCATGTAAAGGGTCACATACAAAAGATTAGTAACAAAGCGTTAATATAAAGCGGCTAAACATTTATATAAGGAGCCGTGAAGGATTAGGAATTAAATTTAAATTTAATGAAATGTGTTCGTGTGGTTGTGAAAATTTATTGATATGACTGCGCCTGCACCTATGGAAATATGAGAGGCAGTACTGAATCACATGTGAGTTAAGGGATAATATTTTTGTCCACATGTTATTTTCTTTACATAAAATATGAAAAATGTAAGTTTGGTTGTGTTTGGAGGAGTATAATGTTTATTGCTGATTTCAAACTATTCAAATTATTTTTCATGTGTTTTTTTGGATTTCTAAATGTGTACAAATTTAATTTTTAACCTCTTTTTTTCCTACAGTACTTAATTCATAAAGAGAAGGCTGCCCCGCCCTTCATCAAAAGTTGCTAGAAATAATGAGTTAATGAAAGCATGGCCAATTGGTTAACGCTATCGCTGCGCTCTGTCATAGCCTTAATATAACTTTGATTTACATTGTTAAAATTGATTCTGCTAACCTCAAAATATCGTCCCTTATGCAACACAATCTAGTAGTAGTATAAAAAAGCCAAAAGAATGATTTTTAACTTTTTATTAAGAGGTTAAACAATTGCAAACATCATGTTGCTTCCATAAACTTTAAAAGGACACTTTAAACATTAATTTTACAATAATTAATATTAACAACATTAAAATAATGAAATAAAAACGAAATAAATTTTTTCTTTGTTTTTTTGGATTTCTAATTTTTGGATTCCTAAATGTGTACAAATTTAACTTTTAACCTCTTTTTTCCTACAGTAATTAATTCATAAAGAGAAGGTTGCCCCGCCCTTCATCAAAAGTTGCTAGAAATAATGAGTTAATGAAAGCATGGCCAATTGGATAACGCTATCGCTGCGCTCTGTCATAGCCTTAATATAACTTTGATTTACATTGTTGATATTGATTCTGCTAACCTCAAAATATCGTCCCTTATGCAACACAATCTAGTAGTAGTATAAAAAAGGCCAAAAGAATGATTTTTAACTTTTTATTAAGAGGTTAAACAATTGCAAACATCATGTTGCTTCCATAAACTTTAAAAGGACACTTTAAACATTAATTTTACAATAATTAATATTAACAATATTAAAATAATGAAATAAAAACGAAATAAAATTGAAAAAGTGTTGTCGAAAATTAGATTGTTGGGTAATAATAATAATAATAAATTTACTAAAGTTTCTAATTTTGTCTAATAATTCCTTAGAGTAAGTAAGATATATAGAGAGAGCATAATGTCAGTTTATAGACAAATAAAGGGATGCCAGGTGGGGTACGGGCAGGGTAGAAATGGTTCAACCTTGGCGGGTTGCATACCGTTAAGTGTTCACATGTAATAAAATTTATTAAATTATTTAAATTCGAATATTATTATTTTTTAAACTGTTTTTAATTAAATTTACTTCTCTAATAATTATACTTTGAAAAAACAATTTATAGATTATTTTGAAAATAAATATTTGCTAGTGCCCACGAGTTACTCGTAAACCTTCAATACATAACTGAAGTAAAAATGTTATTTAAAGTTGCCTTTCAGAACAATTAATAGTTCTGCAAGCATAGAAATGTGTGTCATTCAACTGTAATATTCACTTAATATTTACTCTATGTAAAACTGAAATTAATAATTATAAATGTGTGTACCTACTTAGGTTAGCAATAGTATAAACAACTTACACATCAACAAATTTATATACATATATATTTATTAGTAATATATCTACATACTTCAACATTTAACTAGTGACTTGAATTTACATATATGAGGTTTTATTTTATGATTTTATTTACAATATAATAATATATAAAAGCTTTTCGTCAGGTTTTTTAGGCTCTCTAGATGGAAGGTTTGATTCACTTTCACTCGCTGCTATAAATATTTAATAAACAAATCCACCATAACCAAAGAAAATGATCCACTTGCTTCACAATTTATGTTTGTATAGCACTTCACTAAGGTATATAGCAGTTAGAGTATATTTATAATGGCAATTCTTTCCAAAATGAAACCAAAGTATACTACTTTCCTTTGGAACCCAATTTGGCCTATCTATTTTCTTTAACCGCAGATTCCTTCTAATGGGCTCTTTTTGTATCCTATTATCAACAATTTTCAATGTTAAAAGATTTATATTCACCAAATTTTGGATGAAATTAATAACTTTATGTACCTACCTACAATCGTGGAAAGATAATTTTCCTTTTCTATGCCTCTAATTGCCTTGCACTCTTCTTGCTAATCCAATTCGTGCAATGAAAAGCGGCACATCAATCCATATTAAATACTAAGTACTAAATTAAAGATAAAACAGCTAAATCCTTAGTAAAAAATGAAATGAGAAATAATGGAAATTCTTAACCTTAAACTACTTAACAACAATGATAGTATTGAAGATATTAAATAAAAAAATAAATGTTATATGAACATAATAAGTTTAACGAAAATGAAAAGTGTCAACACATGGATGTTAAAACTAACATCAAGCAGTAAATAATTACTGTGACTTACATATACAGTATGTCCACGGATCGAGTTCCAAAGAGGAAAAACTTTTTTATTTTGCATTTTACAAGAAAAATGTATTCTTGATAAAAGTTTATGCATATCTCGAAACGGCCAAATCAGTTTTAATCTTTTCAAAATTTCTTTTAGTTTAAGATAAAAATCGAAAAATTGGTCGTTTTATTTGAAAATTTGTTAAAGTCCCAGAAATTAAGTTGCGTTGTCATGGTAATTATCCATATTTAATTATCTAATTAACTGTCAGTTAGAAAAATCAACCATAATAGTTGAAAATGTTGTCAAAAGACCAACGAATTTACCTAATTCAATGCTATGGCAAAGGTAATAAATCGATCCGTCTAGTTGTCGAAGAATTTAATCAAAAGTTTCCGTATATTTACATCTCAAATAGAGGTGCACGAGCATTGGTCAAAAAATTCCTATCCACTGGTTCCATACTGGATGTAAAGAAAAAAAATATAGCACGCGATGATGACGACGCCACCACTCTTCTTGTAATGGATTCAATACGGAACTATCCCAAACTTTCTTTGCGGCGCAGATCAGTCCATCTGGGAATTAGTAAATCGCTCATTCAAAAGATTTTGAAACAAAGGAAGTTCCATCCTACAAGCCCATTTTTAATCATGCATTAGAACCCGGAGATCCTGCGAAACGTTTGTATTTTTGTCTGTGGATGGGCGCTCAAATTATGGATAATCAATACTTTTACCGAAATATTATTTTTTCTGATGAGGCCACGTTTTCTACTAATGGTACTGTTGCATCTCAACATGTGAGATATTGGAGCGATTACAATCCGAATTTTCGCATGCCTCACAATCGACAATATTCGGCAAAAGTTAATGTGTGGTGTGCAATTTCTTACCATGGTATCATTGGACCATATTTTTTTGATAATACTGTCAATCAGCATACGTACTTGGATATGCTGCAAAATTTTGTTGATGAACGTTTGGACGATCTACCGATTAATTACCTCGCAAGGTGTTATTTCCAACAAGATGGTTGTCCGGCTCATTATGCTAGGATTGTTGTTGAATGGTTAAATCAGCAATTTGGACAGAATTGGATAGGTCGAAATGGTCCCGTGATATGGCCACCAAGGAGCCCTGATTTAACAATGGCTGATTTTTATCTTTGGGGTCGTTTGAAGCAAATAGTTTATGCAAATAATCTTCCTCCGAACGTAGAAGAATAAAAGGAGAGGATTAGAGACGCTGTGACGTCTTTAACTCTCGAAGAAATTCGAAGAAGTTATAGAGAATTGCGCCGACGGCTTGAATTGTGCGTTGAAAAGGGCGGTGAATGGATTGAGTAAAATAGTTATTAGTTATATCATTTTTGTTTTTGAGTTTATGAAAAAATTTTCAAATAAAACGACCAATTTTTCGATTTTTATCTTAAACTAAAAGAAATTTTGAAAAGGTTAAAACTGACTTGGCCGTTTCGAGACATGCAAAAACTTTTATCAAGAATACATTTTTCTTGTAAAATGCAAAATAAAAAAGTTTTTCCTCTTTGGAACTCGATCCGTGGACATACTGTATATGTAAGTCACAGTAATTATTTACTGCTTGATGTTAGTTTTAACATCCATGTGTTGACACTTTTCATTTTCGTTTTGATTGGTGACGCCACCTAAGGCTCTATTACACGAGATACACTATTAACATACAGCCCTCTGTATAGCAGAACATGCTGTCAGAAGCCATCGCTTTTTTCCGTGTCATCTTTTGGGTGTTAGATGTCGCTGTGATACTCTCACTACATTTAACATGCGAAAATGACATAGGCAGCGATTTAAGTCTTGAAGCTATTGTCGAGAATCTCCACGTACACTGATGAGACCCCATAGGTCGAAACACCGGTGTCTGTGCGTTCGATTATCGGCAATGGCACTTAATGTATGTGTGTATCTCAAACACATGCATATATACATATACGTTTTACGTATAAAGGTATATATGTAAGTCACAGTAATTATTTACTGCTTGATGTTAGTTTTAACATCCATGTGTTGACACTTTTCATTTTCGTTTTGATTGGTGACGCCACCTAAGGCTCTATTACACGAGATACACTATTAACATACAGGCCTCTGTATAGCAGAATAATATTCTTATTCACCATATTATGGCTTCATCAGGTGACATTTGTGTTTAATTAATCAATATATAATTGCGTTTCAATATGTGTCTTCTTTGTCCATTATTAATCTACATTGACAAACTACATCATTATTTTCTAACTGTTTGGATAAAAATGTAGCTATTGTAGAATGTTCACTAGACCAAACTATATCACATCTTAGTACCTATAGATAACTGCCACTGCCATAAAGACAAGAAGATTAGCCGTTGACGGCGACATTACAATTTTTCAATTATTGTTTTGAAATTTAATTGATATATATGTATATGTTACTGTTATTATATTATAATGTAATTTATGATTGTGTCATTTTATTATTTATATACGATTGCTTGTTGTTCACTTGTAAGTATAATTTATCATATTGTTTTTATTTGACATTTCTCAGATCAAAGTCTGAGTATGATTTAATGTAGCCAATTTTACTCTAAGTTCATTAAATTTTTAGAATCTTTGTATAAGCGGCTAGTCAGAAGGTAAATATTCTGTGAGTTAATACTTAATATTTTTGTTATCATATTCACAATCAAAGTATAATTATACATCAACTAGGTGCTATTAAGCAAATTACCGTTGCAAACGAAGATATTTTCAAATTATATTGTTTCAAACCAGTGGAAAGTGTATAGGTTTTCTAATGTCTTTCTTATTTACTGAAATATGTACATATTGAAAAACGTATCATTTATTAAACATATTTATCCGTGTGTAAAAGGCGTATGGCTATATGCTCCCAGAGATCATTTTGCTGATTTCATTATTAAAGTACTCTTAAATTTGATTAATTATATTATAATTGTATTAATATTAAGAATATATTTCAATAATTTCTTTTTTTGCTTTATGAATTTAAAAAAAATAAAATCCATGTTACTGTTCAAATAAGTTTTACATTGTACTTTTGCCCATATTTTAGATGCAAATTAAGCAGAACTAATATAACAAAAACTTTTCGCGTCCTACTAGAAATATTCTAATTGACCACTGGACGGCACAAGTACTTGGATGAGTTCTATAGTTGAATCGCTTTGGCAACCGGCACGGCCAAAGTACGTACTAAAAAAGAACGAATCATGAAAGTCTGTTATGAATTGAATAGGTATTATAAATAAAGTTATTAAATATTACTTTTTATACCTATATTTTTATTTAATACTTGGCTATTCTGTGTAATAGGCGAGTATTGTTGACAGATTTGTATTATGTGGATGGAAATTATCACAAACGTCAAAAGTTATATGAATATTAATTATTATTTATGGATTTTTTAGGTTATTTACTTGACAGGTAAAATTTGGCAACATCTTGAGCTTGACGCCATTTTAATTTATTGGTAACCAAAACAATTCAACCATATGTGGTTCGTTAACTGCAAAATGTACGAGAGTGGATTATTATGTCCCTGCCTTTTACTTTCTTGTACGTAGTATAAGGAAGTATTGTGATGATGAAAATTTTCGACCTTCAGATTTTTGCAGATGTCCACGTTTTGAAGTCCCCTGATACCGAAAAAGTGGTTTTTAAAAAATGTCTGTGTGTGTGTGTGTGACCACGATAGCTGTCAAACTGCTATAGCTATCACTTCCAAATTTTGTATTTACGTATATAATCTCCCTCTTGAAACCTGATTAGTTTTTCAGTAAAATCGGTAGACCGGAAGTAGCAGTTTACTTCAGTGAAAAAATCTAATTTTGCCAATATTTCGTCAACTAGTAAGTTTAAACAAATTTATAAAGAATTCATATGTACTTAAAATTAAGTTTGAGACAAATTGTCTTAAAAAAGTTTTTCGAAATTCCAGCCGGAAGCAGGTCTTTTAGTCTTATCGAAAATCAGTTTTTTGCGAATATCTCGCAAGTCATGCTTTTTAGACAAGTACGTTACGAGTATAAAAGTATTTAAAACATAATTTTCAATATCTTTTGTATAAAAAAAATGCAAAATTCAGACCGGAAGTACCACTTTTACTCTTATCGAATAGCGATTTTTTGCAAATATGTCGTAAGTTATGGATTTTATATATATTTATCAAGAGTACAAAAGTATTTAGAACTGGATTTGCAATATTTTTTGTATATATGAAATTTCAAAATTCGGACCGGAAGTAGCACTTTTACTCTTAGCGAGTAGCACTTTTTTTTCAACGAACTACGATCTGTCATTAGACTACTGTCAAAGTTTGAGAAAGCTGCGTCATTTAGTTAAAGCATAACAGCCATTGAAACCAGATAACTTTGTGAATTCTAGAGAAAATGGATAAATGAATTTCGGGTGCTCATCAAGCATTATTTTTTTGCGGAAGAAAGCTATCACTCAAACCAAGACTAAGTTTGACAAACACTATGGGGACTGCACCGTCAGAATCAATGCTAAAGAACTACTTACATTCAAAATGTTATGGAGAAAATGATCCACTCTCATACTACATCGCTAATAAATAATATTCAAGGAAAACAAAATGCAATTTTAGTATTAGTGATATTTGGAAACATGTTACATTAGGTAAATTAATTTTAGTCAAAACAAGAATGTAAGATGATTTATATTTTGTTACCTTGGTGTATTATCTAAATACCGATAGCGACAGCACAAGTATTAAGAGCCGAACATTAACGAGAAATGTTTAATCGCGGAATTGATTTCCTGATTGGTTGTCGATATTTGACATAAAGGAAATAGTGAATTTGTTGTTACCAGTTTATAGTGCCTTCAGTGTAATATTGCGCAAATAGGTTATTGTACTCAACATGTCAACATGGTCGATTTTCGATCTGAAATACCACGCGATCATTTAAATTCTAAATTATAGCAGGCGGGATTTTTTTTATTAGGTTGTCCAGAATGTCAATTATTGATTAATTAACATTTTGAAACGTCACTTTGACAATTCAAATTGTAAATTAGTACTTATATACCAACTTAATTTAAATTTCACAGCCTGCTCTAATTTAGAATTTAAATGATCGCGCGGTATATATATATATATATATACAGAATTTTAAAAATAATTAAAATTCAATTCCGAACTGCCGGAGAAAGATGTATTATTTCAACTGTTACTTGAAGTTTTCAAATCGTTTAAGTAGATATGGACTCAGGCTTACGTGGATCAGATGGTAGCGCGTCTAACTGGCTATTAGGAGGCATGAGTTCAAATCTCATCGTAAGCAAATTTTTGTAATAAAATGTCCTAATTAATTTACTCAGCGCGACGCAGAAAAATCAATTTAGTATCTTACAAAATAATCTAAAATGGAAGTTTGCTTATGTGTATTACATGCCAATTTTGCTTAAAAATGTAATGATAGCTCACTAAGCATACCAAACGCTTGTACATAATCTTTTTCAAAACAAAATTGTTTTAGTTTTTTTATTTCCAGTAGACCATCTTTATACGATATTATTCTTTTCTCATAATCATTAGTTCTAGGAATTTCTATTTCATCATCACTGTTTTGACTTTCGTTTTCTAAATTATCGGGCAAAATATTGTCTGGATTATCGTCCGTCTTCTGTATACAAATTGGCGTCAATATTTATAAATTCCTGTACATCATTACTTCCTAATTTTCCCATTAGCGTACACATTTCAGCCACTTTAGATAAAGGAATTTCATCTTCAGGATCATATTGATCACTTTCAAACTCCTCATTTACTTCTTGAAATCCTGTTTTCTTGAAAAATCATCCCATGCTTTTTTAATAAAATAAATCGCATCTAATACGCTAATATAATTGATTAAATTATGTACAGAATCAGAACTCTCAAACTGCGATAAGATGTGTTTTACTATTAAAGCAACGCGAATATTTTTAAATGCGCGAGGATGTGCTGATTTTCCGATAACCAACAGTTTTTCTTTCTCCCCTGCCATATTCACACAGTGCACTATAGTAAATCTTTCTTTCGATAACATGTCGCCCATATATCTTTCCGCCTCTTAATGCCATCGTCTTTGTTGGTAGTGCCCGAAAAAATAACCCTGTTTCGTCCAAATTATAAATATCGCAGAGTTTGAACCCTTTAATTATTAACGGCAACCTATTTATGAAAGCTTCGACATTTTCTTGATTTGCGCTAACGGCTTCGCCAGATATGCGGTAATGAATGTATTCAAATACAAATCCGTCCGTTTAATGGAAACTTTGCGGTCAAAAAGCAGCTAAATAACTGTCCGCGCCCGTTCAAGGGAGTGTCCGCATAAGAGAAACCAATTTATTAGGAATTCCCTACTCTTAAATTCGGGACCGGACAAAATGCCCGTTTAAGGGAAGTGCCCGGCTAATAGAAGTGCCCGTTAAGGGAAGTTTCACTGTATATATATATATAAATGTTAAGATATTGACTACGCATATTGAACGTTATATATATATTTATATCTAATCGTCCTATTTATTTTATGTTACACATACTAAAAATCATAAAATCGGCTGACGTAATTTTACTTAAAATTATAATTCGTTGATTTAAAAGAGAGAAATAAATAAAATTTCAGGTACCTAAACGTACTAAGTTTTTTTAAATTCTCTTTAAATTTGAATGTTTTATAAACATATATTAGAAATAAACTTAATTATCACATGGAAATTCTCATGTCTATTTTAAAAAGGAAACAATTGCATAAATAGACATATTGTCAAACTTATTTTGACTTATCTAGTAAATATTTTGCTTTTAATAATTTTTATTTTATAACTTGTTTAAATAACAATATTCTTTGAAGACATATCTATTATTTTCTACAAAACCTACAAATATAAATATAAAAAAACAAATTTAATAATTCACTTGACTGGTAATAGAATAATGGTACATATGACGATAATTAACAAAATTCTCTAAATATGCGTTAATTTAGTTTCAATTTATCTATGTGAGTAGTTAGTATTTTTAATTAACGTTCCTATCATTTTTGAATACCTTGTGCTGAGTTCAATGATTAAATATAAATAACTGAAAAGACTTAAGAAGAAAGAGTAATTTTAAAATAAATACCAGTTGTAATTATTATAAGATATAATTATTGCCAAATCAAATTCCATAAGATTTATTTTTGCAAGTTAAGAACCTTAATCAAGAAATTTGACTTTGTATCAATCATGTACATATTATAATATACATAAATAGTATTAAGCGATTTGGTGTGTTGTATATTTCATGCATAAAGTGTGTGTAAAGAAAATGTAATTGTGCAGGCCGCAATTCAAATCTCTCCCTTTCTATCATTGTGTCCCTTTTTTAGATATATAATTCAAAACGTATGATATATAAATGGTAAAAATTATAGTTCCTCATTCAATTAACTTGTAATTAAAAATGTTATGGAGTTTCTTTGTATTATTGCCAATCTCGGTTTCTACATACAATAGGTATATCTTTTTGTTGTATTGTTTACATTTGATGTGTATATTATTATAAACTGACATTTTTGACACAATAAATTTTTTTAAATATATTGTCGTTTTCATTAAATATTTTTCGATGCTTTTTGGTCATATCGTTTATGAAACGCACATTATGTAATAAATTGTTGCGATCACAGATGGCACAGGAAAGGAGTTCTTGTCGGATTCAGTGGCAATAAAAAAAGGTGTCCCACAAGGTTCCGTGCTGGGACCACTCTTGTTTTTATTCTACGTTAATGATCTTACCCACTCAGCCTTCCAATTAATCACGTAGTGCAGTATGCTGATGATACGTCTATTATGGTATCGTCGTCAGTCTATCGGAGCTGCCTCGTAGGTGTAGTGAGACTGCCTGTGTTACGAATGCATGGTGTGGACGGAAAGGATTTAAGTTGATTTGTAAGTAGACTACTTTATTGTTTTCTGAGCCTATGTTTGAACCCTTTTGCTCTGGTAAGGGGTCTCTACTGGTTTGGTTGGAGGGAGCGTCGGTGTCGGTCACCAGTAGCTAATAGCGGGTTCTTGGACTGTACTATGGATGGACGATTGTCGTGGGAAGCGCATATTATTGGATTGTGTGTATGCAACGCGAAAGCTTAGAGAATCTGTTTCGACAGACATTATACTCACATTTTATCATGCGTCGATTGTATCGATTATCCGCTTGTATATGTATATGTTTTGACCAGGGTATTCATTTTACAGAAAAGAAAAAGAAAAGAATGAGAATAATATTTGGTCTGGATTATTACTCATCGTGCAGTTCAGTTTTCTTGAATAAGAAATTATTCACATTACCTATCTTCCTTGTTTTTGTATGAATGCGCAGTATATGCAAGACTGCATAGAATTGATTGTTCTGAACAGTGACATCAGTATACAGGGTGACGCACCATATTTTCGTCGGTTTATATACGAAAAGTAGCAAAATATGTTAACAATTTTTTATCTAGAGTTGTGTAGGTTCATTAAGGACACGTTTTAAATTTATTTTGAAATATACAGAGTGATTCAATAAAATGTTGCTCACCAAAGTTACGAAAATTTAAATGGACCACCTTGTATATTATGACGTATTTTGATACTATAGGCTAAATGAAGGCCATATATATATATATATATATATATATATATATATATATATACTGGGGTGTCTAAAAGGTGCGGAAAAAACGCTACCACACATTTCTGAGGGCAAAATATGACGATCTAACCCAACTTACCTCAGTCCAAAAGTGGATGCTTTCGGAGATACAGAGTGTCAAAAGTTCAATTTGGTTTTAGTTTTTCATAAATAATTTCTGTAATAATTGGTATATTGTCACAATATTTGGGTAGGGGGGGTTTCGTGGGGTAAAAAATTGAAATCTGCTCTCATTTTCATTGCAAAATGTAGAGGGCGCCACCTGCGGCATATTGTATCCATTTAAAACGTAATAACTTTTTTGAGACACACTGTATTTAACTTTTAAATAAAAATTCTTATTCTCCAATGTTTTTTACCTAGAAAAGGTATACCTGGTAGGAGTTGATTGGAGCAGCCGTTTATGAGTAATCTGGATATAAAAAATTCATTCCGTATATGGACACATATGCTTCTGTAATTTGGGTGTTATTCTTGTGGCAATTCAATGCAATGGTGCATCCACTTTTGGACTGAGGTAAGTTGGGTTAGATCGCCCTCAGAAATGTGTGGTAGCGTTTTTTCCGCACCTTTTAGAGACAGCCTGTATATATATATATATGTATTGAAAAATTCAAAATATTCTTGGTAGTAGTGGCTTTTTTCATTGTTGCCACTACTACCAAGAATATTTTGAATTTTTCAATACATTTGTATAACTGGCAAAGAATTGTAATATATTTTACATATATATATATATATATATATATATATATAGGTATATAATTACTGACTTAGACGGTCAGAAGTATGGGCTGGGTAATTAAAATACTGTATTTGTGGCTGGTGACGTTTCGGAAATAATCTTTATTCCATCTTCAGACTTTGCCACATTAGACATTAAATATTATTTTGATAGATGCAACACATATCACAGATCTTGTGTGGGTGGTCAAATAAATTAAAACTTTAAGCATTATTCAAATAATTATGTTGTCACTTATTAAAAATAAATACTAAAAATTAAATTACACGTATAGTATGATTAACACCACAGTTATTAATGAGCAATACTTGTTTTTTTTTAAAACAAAAAGACAATCACAACAATTTAAAAGGCACAAACACTCTGAGTGTGTGCAAGCACTCGCATACACTCAGAGTGTATGTGATTTTTGATTTTATTTTAAGTTAGACAAGCCGTTTAGTACCATTATGTTGATTTGTTTTAATTATTAACGATTTAGTTTATCTCCTGAAGAAGCAATTAATATATTGCGAAATATAGAGATGTAGACAAAAAAGTCGTTTTTGTTTCAATACAGACCGCTACCCGATATATATTCACTGCTTTATATATATATATATATATATATATATATATATAGTAAAATAAAGGATGTTAAAACTGTTATGTATATTTAAATTCCAATAAACCAGTTTAATTACTGTTTCGTAACTCCGAAAACAGAATGTATGGGTAGGTATAAAGAAAACACTATATTGTAGCTTATAACGTTTCGGAAATATTTATTTCCTTCATCAGATAATTGCCACACAATGGACCAAAAATCTCAGTATCTAACATTAATTTAAATCAAAGAGTATTTTGACAATCACTAATTATTTATTAATTTTTAGATGTGTTGTCTAAAATTTGTAATATGTTTGTTTTACTGAATTCAGAGTGCTGTTTTCGATGTTTGTTAGCGATCTAGCCATTATAAATTTGATGTTTGACAGACTTTTATAATTAGTGATTGTCAAAATACTCTTTGATTTAAATTAATGTTAGATACTGAGATTTTTGGTCCATTGTGTGGCAATTATCTGATGAAGGAAATAAATATTTCCGAAACGTTATAAGCTACAATATAGTGTTTTCTTTATACCTACCCATACATTCTGTTTTCGGAGTTACGAAACAGTAATTAAACTGGTTTATATATATATATATATAGATAATGATATATGTTCCATATACTGAATTAACATGTGGGAAAATAAAGGTTACTGTCCTGGACAGAATTATGGGTTTCATAAATTAAATAAAACACATACTTCGATGCTATGTGACGTTTCGGTTTATTATTAAACCTTCTTCAGACCTTTTATAATAAAACAAATGGAAGAACACAAATAACAATTAGTCATTGCAAAAATTTTTTTTTTATATCTAGTTATATATAACTTACAGGAAGCATATGTGTTCACATATATATTGTTTTCGTCATATATTCGAGGACATAATTTTCAATTTCAATTAACATTTTAAAAACTTGGTAACAGCACATTTAAAATAATTTGTTCTTTAGATAAAATAATTCATTGTATGGGCCACAGTGCAATTCTAACACCAAAATAACATTAATGTTTGCATCTTAACAAATATTGTATATATTTAAACGATGCCGTCAACGATTTCATACCTATACATGCATCGTTTAAATATATACAATATTTGTTAAGATGCAAACATTAATGTTATTTTGGTGTTAGAATTGCACTGTGGCCCATACAATGAATTATTTTATCTAAAGAACAAATTATTTTAAATGTGCTGTTACCAAGTTTTTAAAATGTTAATTGAAATTGAAAATTATGTCCTCGAATATATGACGAAAACAATATATATGTGAACACAGATGCTTCCTGTAAGTTATATATAACTAGATATAAAATTTTTTGCAATGACTAATTGTTATTTGTGTTCTTCCATTTGTTTTATTATAAAAGGTCTGAAGAAGGTTTAATAATAAACCGAAACGTCACATAGCATCGAAGTATGTGTTTTATTTAATTTATGGAACCCATAATTCTATATATATATATATAACTCAACCTGTTTTTGAGATATTTTACTATTTGTGAAAATGTAGATTAAAATTTAAGAGACATTTCTGTCTTACATATTTGAGCGAATTATTTTAAATCGTATTTATTGTTTACTCAAAGCATCAGACTTTAAGACATGTTAAAGTTGATATCTAAAAATTATATGTTTTTAAACAGCCTAAAAACAAAATGTTTGTTTTGACTAACAAAGACAAACAATTTTCTTATTTTAAATTGAAATGTATTTATTACCATATTTAGATTCTAAATTTAATTTTCGTTAAAACTGCAAAAAATAGACGTAGAAACATTTATTCATAAAATTACGTTCCTATTCACTAATTCTGCAGTGAAATTATCAGCGAGTACACCTCTATATGTTATTTTATTGCGTCCAGTGCAAACTTAAAACACTCGCCAAATTCGAAAAATGCTGCTAGGGATGTTTTATGGAAGTGGGTGGTTTTTAAAACCAGTATCAAAATGTGCTTTACATCTAGAAAGGAGATACTACTTAAAATTCCAAAAGGTTTAAACCTCTATAAAAGCACTTATCAGTATATATTGCATAAAATGCCTTCCTTGTGTTAAAACAATAAAAAAAAAAGAGCGAGAAACACTACAATTCTCAATATAAACAATAGTAAGCACACCTGTAAACAAATCTGTCCTGACCGTGACGTCATAACTACATCGAGATCTGGCTTCACCGACGCCCGCTAAAATTAATTTGATATCCCAACTATATGCTATTGTATGAAATTTGCAATTTTAACTAACAAGGTCGATGTCATGTTGTGATCCATGACCAATAAAGATATTGGTCGCATTCACAGACACAACAGTTGCGCAACTGTTTAGTGATCGGATTCATGATGCGGATGCGCCATTATCGCATTCTATCACCAACGCAACACACAATTTTGAGAAAGTTACTAGAAAAATAATATAAGCAAATTAAAGGCATTGTGCAGATATAAATGTGTTATAATTAGGGAGCGGAATCGAGCGAGTCATCACTCATCGCCCATGGGCGCGCTATTGAAATGTTGTATTTTTAAAGAGGTTTTAATTTTATTTATATAATTGAATAACAAGTGGCTGGTGATTATAAAATACAAAATACCCTACTATTTGTTCATTTTCTCTTCTGTAAGACTTGTTCTTATTGAATTAAGTACATCCTTGTAGATAGAAAACGTCTTTTCTACATCGCAACTGGTTATATTTACGTAATGGAAATATTCTTTTATTTCTGCGTATTTAGCATACACAATTGCCGCAATGTTATTAAACCTGGATTTCTATTAAAAACTGCGTCTAAGTCACTTGGAATTATTAATAGCCACATCTAATGTGGTTAATCCATTTTTACTTTCTTATAAGTAGTATAAGGAAGTAATGTGAAATTTTCGACTTCGAGATTTTTGCAGATGTCCACGTTTTGAAGTCCCCTGATACCGAAAAAGATGTTTTTAAAAAATGTCTGTGTGTCTCTATGTGACCACGATAACCGCTGTAGATATCAATTCCAAATTTTGTATTTACGTGTCTAATCTCCCTCTTGAGATCTGAGTAGTTTTTCAGTAAAATCGGTAGACCGGAAGTAGCAGTTTACTTCAGTGAAAAAATTAAATTTTGCCAATATTTCGTCAACTACTAAATTTAAACAAATTTATAAAGAATTCATATGTACTTGAAATTAAAATTGAGAACAATTTTATTTAAAAAGTTTTTCGAAGCTGCTACCGGAAGTAGGTCTTTTACTCCTATCGAAAATCAGTTTTTTGAGAATATTTCGCATGTCATGCTTTTTAGACAGGTACGTTACGGGTATAAACGTATTTCAAACGTAATTTTCAATATCTTTTGCATAAAAACAATTTCAAAATTCAGACCGGAATTACCACTTTTACTCTTATCGAATAGCGATTTTTTGCGAATATGTCGTAAATTATGCATTCTATATGTATTTATCAAGAATACAAAAGTATTTAGTGCTAGATTTGCAATATTTTTTGAATATATGAAATTTCAAAATTCGGACCGGAAGTAACACTTTTACTCTTAGGGCGTAGTCCTCTTTTCGAATATCTTGCTAAGTATGCATTCTATAGCGATTTATTAAGAGAACAGAAGTAATTAGAATAGGATTTTGAATAATTTTTGTGTAAAAAAAATATAGTATAGTTAGAAACGCTTATACGTATAAGAAAGTCGTGTGGTGGCCACACCTCATTTTTTAATTTGAGATTCGATTTTCAAAATATGTCATTAGTTTAGGCAAATTTCCAAAGTGTTCCTGAAGGAATAACATCTGATTTTTTAAATTTGGGATTTGTGTTAGTTCCTTGCACTCAGAAATACTTCGAGCATCGTCATTTAAACATGTAACGAAATTTTGTAAACTATCGAAATTCTCTGCATGAAAACTATTTCTGTGTATGTTTTAGCAAAACTAAGTGACGATATTTTACAGGCTTTGCAATAAATTTCGGAATCACTGACAATTAATTTTTATCTCAGAAAAAGTAACATAAACAACGTTCTAGATCTAAATAAATGATAACTAAAAATGTACGCGTATGTTATTGAAACATACATATTATATTGCGAAATATAAGGTAAATATAATAAATTTTAAAAACTCGTCACCCTTGTACCTACGCCGATGAAGAAAGGATTTTATTCATAAAATTCCTTATTTTATGGCAGTTTTTTCTCTGATTCTCGGGCGTAAACAGATGTTGCAGTTCGCCCTATGAATTAGTGCTATTCAGATATAATTTAAACAACACGCAGTTGTTTACATTATTTCTTTTCACGGTTGTGGCTCCCTGATAGTTTAGCTCGCTCGATTCCGCTCCCTAGTTATAATATTGGAGTTAACCGAGTATCTTAATCGAGATTGAAAAAAAACAGCCATTACATTAAAAACTACGCCGTAACTTAATGCAGAAAAACATTTATTATTATTGTTTATTCGGTTTAATCTGTAGAATTCTAACATATGACAGCAGTGAAAAGAACCAAATGGAAGGTGGTCACATAAAAGTGAACGGTCCTGTCCAGCGGGAACGGTTCCCGATCCGTCTGGTGAATACGACCATTATTATTATTATTATAGAGAAGTGTAAATTTCAATATATTTTTACTTACTCAAAATTTGTGTCTTTTGCAATCCTTATAGACGTTGGTAGAAACTCTTTATCTTAATAAAAATAAATGTAAAATTATATGAAACCTGAAAAAATCAGATGATTTAAATTGAATTAAACTGTAAGAAATAATTTAACAACTCCAAATCTTTTAAAAATAATGTGTCGAAATTTCTGAGGTATATTTTTCTTAAGGCGCGGTATTTGTATTAAAATTACTTTTATCAGTGAATCTGCTAATGAAGAGATGTGTCAATATAATAAATTGTGTACTAATACTAATAATGTAATTAGTTGAAGAAAAACCAGTTTTTTTTTGTGGAGATTTCCTTGAAGCGACGAAAACGTGCTTAAGTGACCGGGTAATTCCATCTACACTAGGTTTTGGTTTATCAATTAACAGAAGAGCTTTAAATTATATTAGTATAAAGAATCAATTACACAAATAGAAAGTTTGCAAAATATAAATTTGATCTATCTATGGAATAATTTATATACAGGTGTTTATTTTTAAAGAACTCATAAGTAACTGGTGTCTGCACTTTACTTACGCATTATGATTTAGAAATGTTCATGTTAGTAAGTCGATAATTTTGTCCTATCGTCCAATATGCATCCAACAATGGACAGCGGACAATACGTGAAGACGTTACTGTTGCACGCTGTTGCCTTGTATTATTTACTATTGCCGCATGATGTGATAGCTATATATAATTACATGTACGTAATTTTCAAAGAAAATATATTAGTTATTCTCATATACAGGTGATGTATAAATTATTATACATCATCGTAATTTAACACATACCATATATTAAATATGTAAACGTACAGTTCTATATACGAGGTAGGCGCCATAAATTCTCGGCCTGATGTACAAAAAAAGAAACTTGGAACAATATAAGAATTTTTATTTTTCAATGTAATCTCTCCTAACTCTATACATTTATTACAAGGATTAATTAAGAATTCGATACCCTTGTGCACAGCCTTGTGAAAATAATCTGAGGTTTTTCCGTCAAAATGTTCTATATAACAGCTGCTTGCAACTCACTGTCGTCCCTAAAACTACGTCCCCTAAAGTCTTTTTTTAAATTAGAAAACAAAAAAAATCACAAGGAGCCATATCCGGACAATACGGTGTATGTTCCAATTCTTGATAGCCGCATTCGCGGATAGCAGTATGTGAAATGGCGGCAGTATGGACGGGAGCATTGTCGTGCAATAATCGCACCCTTTTTGTCAATTTTCCACGACGTTTTGCACGAATCCTGTCCCTTAATTTATGCAATAAAGACGCATAATATGTGCAGTTCGCACTTGTATTGCGCTCTTTAAAGTCCATTAGCAAAATGCCATCACAATCCCAGAATATTGTGGACATCACCAGTTTCGTTGATTGTCGCGGTACCCATCTAGCACTAATTTTATTCATACCCAAATGGTCATGCAGAATTCGGCGAACACTTGTTTCGGAAATGTTTGTTATCACAGCTAATTCCTTCACTTTCAAACGGCGATCTTTAGCACTAAATGTTCAATAATTGAAATTTGTTGAGCCGTTATCACTTCAATTGGTCAACCAGACCGATCAGCATCTTCCCGGGATTCTTGTCCCAAACGGAAACATTTTGGCCACTTTTTTACAGTTGCCTCAAAACGTTGTTTAATGTGATAAGGTGTATGCCCTTCTTTGTTATGCCGCCTCTATACATCGCCGAATGTATTCGCCGGAGATTCGTATACAAATGTTTCGTCAAATAATTCGTGCGCAAATATGAACGAATTGGCTATCCACACTTCGTATTCGCAATATTCTCGTTGAAAAGAAGATAGGATGATGGAAGGTAAGCAAGTTGCTGCTGCATTATACTATATGAGTACTTGCAATTATTATTCGAGTATTAAGTCATTACTCCACTCCGCCATAATTCATTAACGTATACAGAATAATACCTTTTTTAATTTGAAATCTTTAAATTATAGGTTATGTTTACGAATTTATCTATTTACTTAGATAGGTATTTATCTCACTTCAGTATACGATGTGTAGTAAGGTTATTTGTGTTCGGATACGAATTTTCTTTGATGTGTGAAACGAAAACCGACTGAACGGATCTGCATTCGTGTTCGGCGCGAATATCAAATGTTTGCCTAATAAACTGTCTACACATCGCTGTTCGGCGTAATTTGCCGAATGTTCGGTGATGTGTAGAGACGGCATTAAAAATTTAATGGCCGCGCGGTTCTCAATTTTTCGATACTTCAGACATTTTCGTGCGCTAGTACGTTGGTTGGCTGGTTACTAAAAGCTACTAGGCTTTGAACCGTCATATTTATAGTGTGCAACACCTCGCGTATGTACATGCATGACGTGCGGAGTTTGAACACGAACCTGTATAAGCCTGTCAGGCCGAGAATTTATGGCGCCTACCTCGTAAGTAGTTACATAGGAAATAAAAGTCAAATATTTCATCATTTTAAAAAAATCATATTACCAGTAAATACAATCCATCTCAACAACTTGTTTTGAAGTAATTCCTAGAAAAAAAATTGTTGGTTATTACCCGCGCACGTTTCTTTTATATATATTTACTTTCACTTAACAGGATCATCAGAGTAATCTACACAGCAGTCTGAGTATAAGCTCGAAGATGCAGAAAGTTTTAATTTGCATATTTGTCATCGTTTTTACTGTGAATGTTCTTGGAGCGCCAACCGAGGATGCAACAGCAATGCAAGGTAAAATGTTTATAAAATATTGTCAATAACGGTAAATATTAATAGAATATATATGCAAATATACGTTTTTTTTATATAATAGAAGCTTGTCAGTACTAAAAAAATATGGAAAGATTCATATATAGTGTCAGTGGCGGCTCGGGATGGTTCACATAGGGAGTGCATAATTTCAAAATTAAAAAGTATAATACAAGAACGCTTACCCAATCTTTATAAGTTTCACCGACATACTGTTCCAGACAGGTACTGTTCATTGTACAGTTTGTTTTGAGGGAATAATAAATATAACACTACAGTTTGATTACATCTGACGATAAACGAAGTCCATTTTGCGTGTCTTTGACTTGCAGAACAGTTCTATCACTTTTTCATTAACATTTGGGAAATAATTTATAAATTCAATTAAAAACCGGTGCTGCTTCGATGTTATCTCTGAGCGATTTATCTAATTCTGCCGTAAAATTTATCAATTCCCGAAAAATGCCCTTGGTATTCGATGTTTGCCGTTCATCATGACCCCGAAGTGCCAGTTCAAACGCGCCACAAAATCTAATGCAATTTATTATTAAATTTAACACTATTTTTTGTTACTTGTTCATTGTGTTGTTAAACTGCTTTTCTATATGATGATCTAAAACATTCTGAATGTTATTTTTTCCTAACATTCTTAGACTAAATATATTTTTCAAATGCCCTTCGGAATTTTCATGTTTCGTAATTTTAGCACTAAGATGAATTAAGTCTTTTATTCCGTTCTTTGACCAAGACGGTTCACCACCAAACAAAAGACACGGAAAACAAAACAAAGTATTTTTAATTTCACACCCACAATTCCAGTCATTTTTCTGATAAATATTCATTTTGAATTTTCTTATAACGTCTTTACCTTTAACAGATTGTTTATTTTCTAAACATAATTGAGGCATCGGCCGTTTAAGATTTTTATTGCGATTTTTTCATCATACGTTAACCGCGAAAACGTGTTATTCTGTATCGCAGACACGAAATTCATCTTACAACAGCGTTGAGCAGACGGGAATCTTGCTCACATGCTATGTATTATACGATATGGAACTAGAACAAAATACAGTTCTCCCCACCTTCAATGTATATAATGTTTAATGGCTTAACGCAGCAACAGTAGCGCTTTGCTCATGGGTATGTTTCTCTCGGTGGAAGGGGTCTTTACATCCGTGCGCTGTTAGTCGTCATTATATCTGTGACGACGATCGGTGCATGTAGGTTGTTTCGCGTGCCGTACACACCACGTTCCTGTTCAATAACTATGAATACGTAATTAATAAATACTTTCACAGTTAGTCGCCGCTTGGTTTGTTTTGTTTCAAAATTCCAGGGGGTGCAATTGCTCACTTGCTCTCATTAAAGAGCCGCCACTGTATAGTGTGATATATAAGTATTTCAATAGCTTAAAAAAAAATAAATAAATATGCCGGAATAAGTTCGGTATATACTTGTTATGTTATTTTTATATGAATGTATTTTTTAACTAAATTAGAATCGCGCATAAAAACAATCGTGTAAACTGTTATAATTGACCTAAAAAGATACTAAGGATGTACCAATCCCTACGCCTCCCACGGTAGTCAGTTTAAGGCTGGGGTTCGCCCGTGTTATATGTCCATAAGGAATATCGGTACCATATTAACGAAAAGTTGTAAATCAAGAACAATGAAATTTTCACACAGTAAATGTTAAAACACACTCATCAGGTTGAGTTATTTTGAAAATCCTAGTGCCCTTAGTTTTTTCAAAAAAAATCATAAAATTAGTGAATTTGGAAGAAACAGAACGTAATTAACTCAATTTATAAAAGGCACTATGCTGATGTCGAATCCGAAAAAAAAATTAATTTTGATTTTTGGTTTCGCCTAAAATGATACCGAAAAAATCCATTAGATGGGTGTTTTAATTCGAATTTAGGAACACTTTGTGTATTAATTTTTGTTGTATTACCTACTATCTTTCTTATAAATATTTCTCTGTTTGTTCGGTAAGACCCTGGGTAAGACTTTGGAATAAGTCCCCCACAACATTGAACACCACTTCGACTTTAGACGCTACACCCTAGTACTGACTATATGGCGCGCGGAGCGGATTCAATTGCCGAATGGCGGCAGTTTGAATTAAATAAACTCGTGTACACCCACCGTTTTAAATATGACGTATAGCTTTTTACCAATGTTATATAAGGTAATTAATTGATTTTATACAGTTACTTATGTATTGTAGTACTAAGATAATATTATACCTAAGCTAGGGCAGTTGTATGATATGCACAATCAAATTGTCCGCGAATGTTTTACACTTACAGGTTAATAAGTTTATTTTGGGCAGAAACATTACATTTAAAAGTTTCCATTAACATTAAAGCATTCATTCAATCAATATGAGTAAAAATACTTACCTTGAGAATTATGAGAAAAGATGGAGGAGGGAAACCGTTCTCTAAACACCATCTAATGGCTTGATCGCCTTCTAAAATTTCACTAAAGATCCTTCTTTTAATCCACGGCAACGACATTGATTGATTTTTGAATTGATTTTCAACACACACTACTCACTTAAATACTAAGAATTACTGTAAAATGTAATATTTCCAACAACTCACCCTAATTAGAAGTAAGGATTGATATTGATTACCTATACACATTATAGACGCATGATAGGGAAATAATTTAAGTAATTTAACATAACAAATAATTATTCGCATTTTTCTAAACACCAAAAAATAAAATAATTGAAGTGTATAAAGGCTTAAATTGAATGAAGAGGCCATACGAATTTAAATATTACATTTGAAACATTTTACGACGATAATGATGAAAGTGATCTATCTCAGAGAGAGTATATTTTATTATTAAATAACTAATGTACCAGTCGTATGCATACAGGCACATAAAATCATTCAAGTATCATGTTACTAAATTTGAAACTTGGATATGTCTTCTTTCAATTGTTCTACCAACAGGGTCGAGCCTAAATTTAATTTAAAATAATCATCGTCGTATGATTATGCATATGTGCAACTATATAATCTTGTCAATATGATAAAATAAAATTATAATAACACGTAAATTCATATTATCTTGGAACTGCATAATTTGTGATCACTGAACAGTTGCGCAACTGTTGTGTCTGCTGAATGCGACTAATGTTTTAAAAATGGCAAAAATTTCATATTCTTGTGCAACAATTTCTCACTTATGGTTTTAAAATTCATAAGTATATCTTAAATGTGTACTTAAAATAATATGCTGTTGAAATTTCAGATGGATTAAGCAGAATCGCCCGGAACACTCCAACATTTTGCTGGTCTTGTCAAGAAAGATGCAGTGTAAAAAAACAACAAGCCATATGTGAGCTGAAAAAGCAAAAGTGTATATGTATATAAATAAATTTTTAACTTCATATTCTTTTTTTACTATTTACGTATAATTTATTTTAGTCTTTTAATCCTAAATATTATGTTAAAAACAAGTAACTTGTGGAATACCAAGTTAATTAATTAATAAGAACAACTAATAATTTATTAAAACCAGAAAGTTTTTCTATTTATTGCCTTGTCATATTGGGTTGAGGAATCTTGTTATTAATAGCAGAATTTTAAAGTACTGCAGTTGCTCCTATTTTTATATCATCTTGCCCTTCTACAAAATCAACTGCATATGGTGAGGCAGGAGGAGTTAATAAATGAGGAACCAGCAAAATAACTAAAAACAATCAGGGATTTTCAATTTCTTGTTTTTGGTCTGTATCACTCTGTATTCAACAATTTTCAATTATACTATGATATCAAAAATTAAATTGGTCAATGTTGGTCATGGAATGTAAAACGCTTGTCTTAGTTTAAATCATCCTTTTGAAATAATTCAGTCACTGAAAAAATTGAAAAAAAGCTGCCCAATTAATCTTCTGCTATCAGTGCTCCACATTCGCATAATCTGAGAATTGATGTATCCCGAAAGGTGGAACCAAGCTTCGTCAGAAAGAAAAGTTAAGTTCAGCAGATCGTCATTCATTAAATTATTAACGAACCAATGGCAGTACGCAAGGCGTCTGGGTTGGTCTGCAGGCAGAAGAGCTTATGATTGCATCTTATATGGATGCATGTTCAGATCCTTCTTTACAATCGTTTGGCATGTTCCATAAGAAAGCCGAATTTCTTGAGAGAGACGTTTTAAAGGTTTTGTAGCCTCTTCTTTCATACGTTGACGAACGTCATTAATAACTTCTTCTGTACGAACTCTTGGTCTACCAGCACCTTTTTTATGCGTCACAGAACCAGTTTCGCGAAACAGTTCAACACAATTGTAAGGCATGCATAAAAATTGTCCGGTAATACTGCTACGGCTGGGAAGTGCTCTCGAAAATTGTCCAAACACAAACATTGACTGTATTCCAAAGTTCCATTAACTAGCACACCGGTTCGAAAATAGGCTTCAATCATGTAAATGTTGTGCTCTGTGGTGAGAACCATGATTCAAAAACCATGCAGGATTAGAAAACTTCAACACAATAACTTGACAGATTTTGACATTTAAAAAATTATGACATACCTAAATGTACGATGCACGCTACAATAATTTTAAAATCCATGACCACCATTGACCAATTTAATTGTTGATATCCCGGTATGTTCATACATAACAAAATATGAAGAAAAAGCATAATTACGTATTAGGTCATAAAAAACACATATATTTTGCATTTAATAACCGTTTTATTAATGAGGAAAAATCACTATTATTATGTCAGTTTTTTATTGTAAATATAAAATGTATAGATTAAGAAGTGTATTTAAGGATAAAAATAATTTGTAGGACAGCATTTATGAGACTTAATGATGTCCAGCACAGCAGTGATGTTGATGGTTATGATTACTTATATGTGGAGATGTAGTTGATGGATTTGTACCAAGTAATTTTTTATTCACTTTACTTAATATTGCATATGGATATGTTTCCTCATCATCATCTACAGGTGATGTTTCATCTAACTGGTAACTGAAAGAAACATAAAATTACTATCTTATTAATACTAATATACACAGACATACTTTAAAGCCTTAAAGAAATAATTGTACTTATTGTGTTTCAAAACAGTCAATGTTACTTTGCGCATATGATTTGTAAAAGCTACCAATTCTAATACTTGCATCATAAATTTGCCTAATCCTTTTCTTCTAACAGCTGATTCTATTTGCAATTCATAGCTAAAATAAAAGTTCACAGTACAGTAATCAACAGTCATTAATATTATTACCAGTATAGAACTTCCACACCTTCATCAAGATCGAATCGGAAGTGAGAAAATCCTAATGGGGTATTATCAATTGATTGAGCTATTAAATACCAAGCATCTTCATCAATCAGTTCTTCGTATTTCTTAGTATCATTCCAACCCCATGAACAATCTTCATATCTAATAAAATGTTCTTTAATTCTATATGACAGTTTATTTATAACAAATTATATACTTCACTTTCATATTTGTTTTAGTTAAATTAAATATCCATTGCTTCATATCTTCATCTAGATCTGTTACTCTTTTTATGTATAATTCTGCTTCAATTCCACCGTTGCTAAATTTTCGAAAAACCGGAAACGGCTCCAGAGGATCAGTAAGTTTATTTGCTTTATCTACTACTTCTTTTGCTAAAGCTATTCGTAATTGTTCTTCCTTACGAGCTAATCGCTTTTCTTTGCCTTTATTGCTTTTTCTCTGAAAATAGGTTAAAATATCATAGAAAAAAGTAAAATGTTTTTTTCTTAATTTCAAACTTGTTTAATATTTTGTTTAGTCTAACATACCCCCATTTCTCTTGTGAATTATTTTCTTTAAAATATCGTATATATTTATAATTTCAATTGCTCTTGCACTAGATTTATCAACAATACTGAGCAACGCGCAATTGATCGTGTTTAATAAATAAAAACGCGGTAAAAGTTTTTTCCAACTATTGAAATTTCCATTAATTAAATTTTATCTATGTCTATTAAGAACATTCGATTATTGGAGAAGCACACAGTTTCTTTATGTTTCTGAAAATTGTTTATTAAATTTAAACATTTGAATGAGGCAGTAAATATCAAGTTAAAAATCAACAAATACAATTTTAGGACTAAAAACCATGCGGATCAATAACATCCTATCTCTGTGGATACAATCACACTACAGTATAGTGGACTAATGTCAAAATCAGAAATGTTGGGTTAGATTCTTTGTAGTACAAAAATATTTAATACTCAATAGTCTAAAATTTCAATATCTCATACAAAAAACAATTGCTGTATCATGGTACACGCTACGTATGAGAGCTTTTTAGAAAGTCATAAAAATCAGCTAGAGTTATCCGCTATTCCAGAATATTTTTGGCCCAGTCTTTTCCAAAAAATTATAAAGCAAACCTTTGATGCCGGTAATACTTTTTCTTTGTTGCAAATAGATTATGAAGAAGAAGGGAGAGGTAAATATGATCCTGTATGGCAACTACAAATTAAAGTTGAAGAAGGCATTAAACATTTAGATTCACATCATATTTATCTAGTTGATCATGCATGGACATTTCGTATTGAGCATGCAAAAAATCAGTTATTACAGATAGAAAATTTAAGAGAAAGAATGGCTACAATTATGGGTATTGATAGTGAAATTAATAAGAATGAGTTGTGTCAGAAGATATTAGATGAAATGTGGAAATATACAAATTCATATTCAATTGGCAATGCAGAAAATATCGAAGAGAGATTACCTGTATGGTACATAATGGATGAAGTAGGTTCGGCAATACAACATAGTAATAAACCAAATTTTAGAATGGTGCCATTTATATATGTAAATGATCAAATGACATATTCCTTAATATTTCCAATAAAGGATTTGTTATTTGGAGAAGTTGTATGTAGAGATTTCATTGAAAATATAAAAGAAGAGCAAGAAAGACAAGCTTATTCCTTACCATGGAAGTATACTTCATTCTTAAATGTTAACTTTAATCATATAGTGCCAGGACCTGATTATTATTTAAGCGGCCATATTAAAGAGTCTCTACCTTTACTAGAAAATTTTAATCAAATTTTACCGAAGAAAGATAGGTACAAAGTATATACAGAATACAATATTATCAAAGAATATTTAACTGATAATCATTTTGAAATCACTGAACATGAGAATGAGGCAGATATTTTATGGTATACAACACATTTTAAAAATTTTGAATTATTGAGTAGAACTCCAGAAAAGTTTGTAAATCAGTTTCCATTTGAATATATTATAACTGTAAAAGATTTGCTGTGCATCACATGCAGAAGAAGCCAACCAAAGACACATGAGATATCTACACTTGCAACGTTTCCATCATGGTTGCCAACAACTTATAATCTGAAAACAGAGTTGGTTCAGTTTGTTAGTTATTATCAAAATAGAGAACACAAGGAACTAGATAATCACTGGATAATAAAACCTTTTAATTTAGCTAGAGGATTAGATACACATATAACAAATAACTTAACATATATTTTAAGACTGCCATCAACTGGACCAAAGATAGCTCAGAAATATATTGAAAGACCTGTTTTATTTTATAGAGATGAGGTTGCTGGTACAGTAAAATTTGATGTTAGATACGTCTTACTTTTGAAATGTGTGAAACCATTAGAGGTGTACGTTTATAAAAATTTCTTCTTGAGATTTGCTAATAAGCCATTTGAATTAAAAAATTTTGATGAATATGAAAAACATTTTACTGTTATGAATTATACAGAAGGTGCAGTTTTAAAACATATGCTTTGTTCTGAGTTTAAAACTCTCTGGATTGAACGGTATCCAAAAATATTGTGGGATTCAGTAGAAGATTCCATATTTGCAATGTTTAAGGAAATGTTCGATTGTGCCATTATTGATGATCCGCCATGTAGTATAAGTGAAAGTCCTCAGTCAAGAGCTTTATATGCAGCTGACATTATGTTGGAATGGAAAGAAAATGAAAAGATACAACCAAAACTATTAGAAGTTAATTGGACTCCAGATTGTAAGAGAGCATGTCTTTACTACAAGAACTTTTACAATGATATTTTTAAGTTACTCTTTTTGGACGAAGACAATGATGAAGTCTTTAAGAAATTGTAATCACGTGCTTGAATAAATATTAATTGCTATTTAATTTGTGATAATTATTAGATTTTAATATTGGCAATAAAATTATTTTGAATTTTATTTTGTATTATATCACATACAGATTTACAAAGTAAATATCAGAAAAAAAATGGGAGAATTAGGAAACAATAACTGATAAATGATATTAATGTAAATAATCTGTAGTATCTGCATCATAATAGTCTGAAGAGCATCATTTACATAATTTTGCTATAGAATTTATTACGTTTTCGACTCTAGTATAATAGGGGCGCTCTGTTGGCTAATAAAGTTGCATATATTACTATTTTCAACTACTATAATCTAAGTTGATGCGTCAAAACCGACCCCTGCAAATCCTCAACATTTTACCGATGTGTCCTTTCGCGGAGAAATTCTCGCCTCCGTTTACAGTTTTATTTTACCATCTTTACAAATAATACTGCATTCAACTGCATTGTGTAAAAATGTAAATGCAATAAGGTCGAGTTAATATAAAAAAACAGCAATTTAGTTTCACAAGGCTTACATTTCTAAGAGCCATTGTAGACTAGCAAATGGGTAAAAGCAATGTTGCTTAAAATAGGGTATTTATTTCTGTTTTTTTCTGCAATAGTAGTTGGATTAATAGTAGGTATTTGATATTTTTTACTTAAATAGTGTTTATTAATAGCGAAATTGTATTACATAAATTCTTTTGTGGTGAGATTTGAACATGTAACTTCTGTTGCAGGAACAAATCGTTGTCTTTAATGAGACACTGAAAAACAATTGCACATCATGTGATAAAAGCAGTGATTTAAAATTACCGTAATTTATATTTTCGGTAAATTACCACTCTTTTTTTACCAAGATTTATTCTTGGGTAATTACCATGGCAATTTACTCAAAAAATGGTAAATTACGCAAGAATAAATCTTCTTTTTTTTCTTTTGTCCGTCGTATTTTCGGGCTGATACGTCCGGACCAGTGATGTAAAATTACCGTAATTTATATTTTTCGGTAAATTACCGCTCTTTTATTACCAAGATTATTTTTTGCGTAATTTACCAAAAATATAAATTACGGTAATTTTACATCACTGGATAAATGGCAGTCTAAGTATATTGACGCGCATTCAGAAAAATTAATATACATAAATGATAACTACTAAATATACAAAATAGAAAATTAATTAATTATACACATTTTGAAAAAAATGAAAGTGAAACATTATTTATTTATGTGTTTTCATTTAAATCAGGATCATCGGAATACAAAAAAAATATATTTTATTACATCTGCACAGCACTCACCTTGACTTTTCCATGTGCTTTTACTTTTAAGTAGGTATTGCAAGGTGAATAGCGGCATTATAACTTGTTTTCTATGGGCCAAAAATAAGGTAGGTATAATCCCGCGTTTTCTTCCATATCCTAAAGCCTGTTCAATCGTCATTTGATATTTTCAGAAAGTCAGGAGATTAAAGTTGTTCAAATTCACCTCTGTCAGTTATAAACAAAGAAATATGTAATTACATATTGTGATTATTTAATAGTTAAAAAGTTCATCTCTCACTTTTAGCGCAGGTAAAGGCAAATATATTTATGTACCATCTGATTTGCTAACTATATAGTCTGAAAAAAGTAAAGTCATCTTTCGAAATAACATTAATTTTATTTCAACTATGTACTGAAAGTTTATGAATAATTTATGGGTACTAGTAAATATTTATTTTTTCAGAAAAATCTCTTTGTTTTTCTAAAGTATAATTATTAGAGAAGTAATTTTAACTATGCTGGAGTTCTGAAAATTTCATCAACATTGGTTGAGCCGTTTCGGAGTATGTAGAGAACACACACACACTCACAAACATACATTCACTTTTAATCTAAGCACTGAATAATCACAGGTGATCCAATGTCAATAAGATTAATAGTATACATGGGCGAGATAGGGGAATACGGTTCAGTTTCATTCAGACTACACCGACTCGTGTTTTGTCGGCTCTCGGGGAAACCGGTAGGTAATACGGTGCCCGAGAGCCGACAAAACACGAGTCGGTCTAGTCAGAGTGAAACTGAACCATATTCCCTTATCTCGCCCATGTATAATTAATAGCGCTACTTCATTGGTTCGTACTAATCTACTACTGAATAATCACAGCTGATCCGATATAAGATTAAATGATTTATTTAAAATATTTTAATTTTTAGTCCGTACGGCACCGAACTTGACAGGAACACGCTCCCGACTATGCTAGAGTTATCCCGAAAATTTCATCAAAATCGGTTCAGCGGTTTCGGAGTCTATAGGGAACATACACACCCACACATACATCCACTTTTATATACTGTGCCTTCAAATTATACATGGGCGAGATAGGAGAATACGGTACAGTTTCACTCAGGCTAGACCGACTCGTGTTTTGTCGGCTCTCGGGGAAACCGATAGGTAATACGGTGCCAGACAGCCGACAAAACACGAGTCGGTCTAGTCTGAATTAAACTGAACCGTATTCCCCTATCTCGCCCATGTATACTTCAAATACTTTCCCCATTAGAGTTGGCTGTTTTCTAAGTTTTTGAAGTAATCAATGTTGGTGTACATGCTAAACTTTTGAAAACTTCAAATTCTGAGTGTTGACATACTTAAATTCAAATTATTTACATGACATAACCAAGCTATCAAAATTATGCACTGTCACCAACCATTAAAAAAAAAGCATGGCCGTCTCTAATGAGGAAAGTATTTGAAGGCACGGTATAAGAATATAATAGTAGCACAGACTAAACAATCCAGATCGGCAACTTAATCCTAGATTTTATCCAGAGTACTCATCCTTGTTTAGCAAACGTAAATTTCAATACTCTACCATCTTTGTCAGATTCACTGAACTTGGAGATGAGATAGCGCTAGTGTCAATTGAAATGTTTGTTATGCTGTGGTTATATGTCATTCAAAACTACATTTCAAGTTTGACACGTTTCATCATATTATATTATATTACAAGTTTTGTATTATTTTTGTCTTCTCGTTACTGGTTGTGTACTTGTGTAATTTAATTTTACTATGTATTGTATAACTATATGTATCAATAAAAACTATTATTATTATATCCCTATGTTTTCTTTGACAGTTTTCACTTGATTATTATATTTCTTTTAATCTTAGTAGTTTATTGTGTCTAATAGGTCACCGTAAGAGCGATGTTATAATACATGTAAGTAAAAGATTAATATTTATATTTCGTATCACATATTTAATATGTAACACCACAAAATTACACATAAGATGCTCAAACTATGGCTATAACTGTTACAGTAAGTAATGTTTATTACCATAGTTTTAGTAACTTTTGTGTATGTTTCTGTTACATAAATAACGTATTTAATAAGCGTATTCTAAAAACAACTTCATTTCAAATTCCGCGCCAATATGCTGCTAGCGCCATCTTCGTACCAAGTTCACTGATGTGTGACAAGGATAGAAGATCTTGGATATTTTTTTTTCAGGTAGTTGCCGGTCTGGGTTGTTTAGTCTGTGATAGTAATTTATACAACGAGTCAATAATGACAGTGATTATTCCCGATGGCTGAATTTACGAACCGAGCCGCGTAAGCGGCGAGGGAGTAACTCAGCTCGAGCGAATAATAGTCATTATTGCGAGTTAGTATACACTACTTTATCGACGACTAACTGAAAATTACTTAAAAAAATCAAAATAATTAAACGAAAATGTCAGATTACTATATCAATATGACGTTTGACGGTTAGACAGTTAGTAAAATGGCCGGACTCGTCTATCGTCACTACGACAACGTTAGGAACGGTATGTTCTTATTGGCGAAATGCAGGGAATAATGGTAACGTTATGGCCCATTATTCCCTCGTCGCATTTCATTATTCCCTCCGGGTATTATGAGTGTTATTATTAGCCACTAGTGATTAATATAATACCTACTTTATTGTTTAGTCGTCGATAAATTTTATTATATATGATCACTTAATGGTATGCAACCCGTCAAGGTACAACATTTTCAACTTCCTCGTACGCCACCAGGCTTCATTTATTTGTCACCAAATTGACATGCTCTATCTATCTTACTTACTTCAAGATATGATTATTCCTCCATGGGCGTTAATAGTGTGTTTCTGAGAATCGACGATAGGGTGAACAGTTTGGTCATGTGGAGCGCCCCATGCTTATGTGCCTTTCACACTTAATGCATATCACACTTGGACGAACACAATCTTTATCCTCGTGTAATAAAATTATCCAAGCACATTCGTTGAATAATATACTTTGTGTTTCAAAAAGAAGTTCCATCTATTCATTCATAATTTTCTCCTATAAATTATGATCTTCCGCATTCTTGAAATGCGGATATAGATTAAATAGTATAAAGCTTATTCACCTGTCACTGTCAAAATTTATCATCGAGCGAATCTATTATTTAGAATCTAATTAGCAACTGATACTTTGTATACAAATGCAAGTGACGCTTCGAAATTATATGAACGATACTAGAAGATATGTTTGTTTGAAGTGATAAACAACGAAACTGATTATGTGGGTTTTCTCCAACAAGGTTTTGTACATGGTCAACAATATTTTACTGTGTACCGGGTGGCCAACTAAGAATGGCCACCGGCTATATCTCAGAAACCAGTAGTCATATTGCTTCCGGGTAAAAAAATTTCAAGTAAAAGTGGCCAAGAGAAAATGCTGGAAATTATTTTGGAGTTTGTAAAATGTCCGCAAGGGGGCGTAACAGTCAGGATCAATGTTAAATTTAGAATTTCTTCATATTTTTACTAATTAAGGGGTATTGAAAATTTCTAAATTTTATTCCTTACACATTCTTTAATACTTTTAGTCTTGCACATTTTTCACTATCTAGTGAAATAAAGTGGTAGGGGCAGTTCAGATGTTTATTTAAATAAACTAGGATTACTCCCGTTTGGCTTAACCGATTTGAATTGTAACGAAGTCCTCGTTAATTGTACAAATTAACATTTTTTAGGTCCATAATTAATTTATTTATCAATATTAAATTAAATGTATGTGTGTTATTTTGTTCAAATGTTGTATAAAGTGATTTGGACAGACCTGTATATATATTCATATGTAATTATCATTCATGTTATTTGTTTATTTTCAATGGAAAAGTACCGAAAGTATACGTCATGCTCGTAGTCGCGCATTTCACGTCCGAATCGCGCGCAATTTGTATGTTTTGAACGAGTTTTTCCTACAGACATAGGGGGGTTTACGGATATATAAAGGCCCCAGCAAGTGGGTCTCGTTCATTTTATTCTCCTATCCGACCGCCGCCTTTACCTTTCTCTACTCAGCCTTGATGGCGTGGGAGAGTCTGGTTTAAATCCTAGAAACGTATTATATTCAGGCCTTTCTGTGCCGTGAAATAATCGTTTCAAAATCCGCTAAACACATCCGAAAGTGTCTTTTTCATTCAGACCCAGGGTCGTGGAGGAATAGACATTTTACCGCTACAACCTATAATTCCCGTCAAAGTCAGGCTATAAATGCCGTGACTATATATATATTTCCGCATTTAATATTTATTCTTTGTTTTTTCAGAAATGTCAGATTTCCGATATTATTTGTAACGCGCCGTAAAAATTCAAATATATTGTTCGCGCTCTGTACCACAAATATAGAGATAATAGTACTTCAACGTGTAGCTATCGGTTAGACGTTCAAATCCGTGCCGGTCGAATGAATTTTAGTCGTAACAAACTTGCAAAGATTCTCCTGCGGGCATGACAATATACGGAAATTAGTTGTAAAATAATTTAAACAAACCTGAGCATACGTTTCACTTGAAATTGACCGACGTGTATTTTATTCCAAGTATCATTTTGTTTATGTTTTTAAATGGAATATTCTGACTTATAGAGGTCATTGACGTATATTTGTTTTGTATAATACTTATGTACATAGAATTTGTAAATTGTAAAATAATAATAATAAACGAAATTGTGTATCAATTGTATCGATAGTTTAATTACAGAACTGTTTAATTGTTTGACATTATTTAACATTGTTTTAGTTGAAATAAAAGTTAACTAGTCTGTTCTTTTCAAATGAATTTCTACACGCGTTTTCCTTTATTTTTTTACCGTTTGGCAATGAGATAGGGAAAGCAGTATATTCAAGAGCAACAAGTTATATTAAAACAACAAGAAGTACTCACGTTTTTTTTATTCTCCGATGTGCTAGTCGATGTGTATTTAGTCTTTTGTCCCCAAGGCACCACACTGTAACCGTCATATTTCTGTTTTAACTTAAACTGCCCGAACATATTGACATTGCTGTCACCGGTAAGACGTTTATCAGTCGCAACATTGACGCCTGATCATATAGGCAGCCAGGAGTGCCGTGTATCTTGGTGACATTCAGAAGACAAATTTTATGACCTGCTAACCTGCTCTGTTGTTACATAAGCCAATGGCCCCATGTCATATATAAAAAGTAGGCTAGACAGGTTATAAATGGCGCCCATAACGTTTGGCCGTGTTTTAAGAAATTTAAAAATTAAAATCCGACATTAAAATTCCGCCGCGTTTAATAAAACTGTTTGACAAGTTTAACAGTTTTCCGCCAGAATTTATGTATACTTATTTTTTAAAAAAAAGATAGGAAAATTGATACACGATTTATGTACATACATAGAGATAAGTTTTTATTAAAGGATAGTAAAACGTACATATTCTTTATTAACTGTGAGGGAGTAAAAGGATAGGAGAATAAATTGCAACTACAATACATTTTTTATTTTAATTTGGTACATTATAAATTATAAAATGACTGATGCAGATAAAGGCAAAAATCCAAACCCTCTTGGGTGGATATATACCTTGAAAAAAGAAGACTTAAATGCCGCAGCAGAGTCTTTAGGGTTAGACGCTACCGGTAATGTCGAGGACGTACGTAAACGCATTAGCACCTTTTTGAAAGAGGGTAAAACGGGTTCCGCGAATAAGGGAAACACTCCACCGCAAAGAGACACTAACGTTCAGATTTCTTCCGCGGAAATCTGTGCTCAAATAAGGAAATGGGGTATTCATTTTAATGGCAGCTCGGACGCTGTATTTTTCCTGGAAAGAGTCAAAGAACTTCAAGTATGTTACGGGATTAAAGACGAACATATGCTCCACGCGTTGCCTGAGCTTTTTAGAGACAAAGCACTGCTTTGGCTCCGAAATAATAAAACATTATGGGGTACATGGGACGAGTTCTTAGAAGACTTTAAACTTCAATATCTTCCGCCTCGGTATAACTTTTCAATCGAAGAAGAAATACGCGCTCGTTTGCAAAAACCAAAGGAATCTTTTAAAGATTATTTAACCGCCATATTAACGTTAATGAGACGCGGCCAAGATATGTCCGATGGCGATAAATTGGAACGTGTATATGGTAACATGTCACCTAGTTACAGGATGTATATACATAGGGACGCGATACAATCCCTCAGACAACTGTCTAAACTCGCTGCCGACTACGAATTACTGCTGGAAGAGCAGGCGCGCTTTTGTAAGAAAGAAAGTACGCTATCAGCACCGGAACGCCCGCCCAGCGATAAACCAAGTACTTCGCGTTCGCATCATTTGTCATATGTCGCCCAGGATAATAAGCCTCGCCAATTTCCTGTACCGCCGTCGCCATTACAAAAATTATCACATCCGGAAAACCGCTGTTGGCGATGTGGCAAGGAAGGACATACGCGTGGTTATTGCCGTAACCCATTTAAAATGTTTTGTTCACGGTGTGGCAAGTTAAATGTACGTTCCGTCGACTGCCGATGCCAGGGAAACGCCGAGAAGGGCGGTCTGCAGGCAAAGACCGTCCGCAAGCAGTAAAACCGCCTGAATCCGCAAACATATGTATTAAAGACTCGACAGTGCCGGATAATCGCGTGTGGATCCGTGTACACATTCATAACCAGAGTTTACGAGCCCTCGTGGACAGCGGAGCGACTTCGTCATTTTTATCCGAATCACTAGTTGCCCGGTTGTTGAAAAATAATGACCAACGTGTCTTGAATCGAAAATCCAAAGACCGCCTCGCAAATGGAGACGTTATAGAGTCACCTGGCTCAGTTTTATTACCGGTGCGCATGGGTAGCCGAACTACAGACGTTAATTTTGTAATTATGCCGAAGAGCCCGTGCTCAGTCATCTTCGGAATTAATTTTCTTAAGGAAATTGGGGCTGTTCTTGATTTTTCCGAAAGGAAACTGTACTTTAAGGGAGACAATGCAGTCTTTGCCGCGAGCTGTGGGATCTCCGAAGTACAGGACCGCCAAGAAACCGTTTTAAAAAAATTCCTTGAACAGGAATTGAGTAAATTTACTACCGTGCCTGGTCGGACGAATTTAATACGTCACACGATCCGTTTACAACCGAATACCGCCCCAATAAAACAAAGATATTATCCATGCAATCCGAAGAAGCAAGCACTGATGGACGCCGAAGTGGACAAGATGTTACAAGACGGTATAATAGAACCCAGTAACAGCCCGTGGAGTTCTCCTATCGTCGTGGTCACGAAAAAGAATGGTGGCGTTCGGTTCTGCGTCGATTTCCGCAAAATTAATTCCGTATCGATTAAAGATTCTTATCCGTTGCCGTACATTGCAAATATTCTTGACAAGCTCCGCGATAGTAAATATTTTTCGACGCTTGATCTTAAAAGTGGGTACTGGCAAGTTGAGTTAGAAAAAGATAGCAGACCCGTGACAGCTTTTACAATTCCGGGAAAGGGCCTATTTCATTTTGTGTCATTACCGTATGGATTACATAGTGCGGGAGCGACGTTCCAGCGCCTATTAGATTCGGTGATAGGTCCTGAGATGGCAGAATACGCATTTGTATATCTGGACGATATTATTATTTTGGGCAAGACTTTTGAGGAGCATTTGAAAAATTTAAGTAATGTTTTCGCGCGTTTACGGGAAGCAGGCCTCCAACTCCAACCAGACAAATGTACTTTTGCCAAACAGAATATAAAATATTTAGGGCATGTTGTAACACCGGACGGCATCCGTACAGACCCGGACAAGATCGCCGCTATTTTAAATGTACCTCCGCCGCGAACCAAGAAGGAAATACGTGGTTTTCTAGGACAAACGTCGTGGTACCGTCGGTTCGTACCAAATTTCGCACAACTTACCGTTCCGCTTATAAAATTAATTAAAAAAGATGTGCGTTGGGAATGGACGACGGAACAAGACGCCGCATTCGCCGCCGTAAAGAAAGCTCTGACCGAGAGCCCAGTTCTCGCGTGTCCGGACTTCTCCAAACCATTCCAATTACATACCGACGCCAGTGAGAAAGGTTTGGGAGTCGTTTTGATACAGATAATAGAGGGTGCCGAAAGAGTGATCGCCTATGCCAGTAGGACTCTGAGTAAGGCAGAATTTAATTATTCGACGACCCAAAAGGAAGCCCTTGCCGTTGTCTGGGGTATCAAAAAGTTTAAGTATTATTTAGAGTTTTACCAATTCACCGTTGTTTCTGATCACCAGTGTTTAAGGTTCCTGAATGACTTGAAGAATCCGTCAGGACGACTCAGTCGATGGGCTGTTGATTTACAGCAATATGATTTCGTCATTCAGTACCGAAAAGGAGCGATGAATAATTTAGCCGATTCCCTGTCCCGTGCACCGCTTCCTTTTAAACACCAAACCGATGAAGACGCCTGTGCCTTGTTGGAAGAAACGTCTTGTTCTTGGTATAAGAAGAAAGTTTGGGATGTTCAATCAGATCCTGAAAAACATCAAGAATACCGATTAGAAAATGGCAATTTATACAGACACATACCTGATACACAACATACCGAGGGAGTGCGCGCATGGAAATTGTGCGTAGCTACACCTGATAGAAATGACGTCCTGAAAGAAATACACGACGCTCCTGAAGCTGGACATCTTGGGGTCGCCAAAAGTATAGCGAGAGCCGCTTCATTATACTATTGGCCAGGGATGTTTAGAGACGTCCGCCGCTACGTCAATCGGTGCCGATCCTGTAAGCAATATAAATTTAATCAGGGAAAACCTCTAGGCCAGATGTTGTTCTCACCTGTTGATTGCCCTTGGGAACAAGTGAGTGTGGACCTCCTCGGACCTTTTCCGCGTTCCAAGAGAGGATTTACTTCATTGCTAGTAATACATGATCGATTCACCAAATGGGTAGAGTGCCAGCCGCTACGCTCGGCCACATCACGAACCGTCATCCAGGCGCTGAAGGAGAAAGTAATATATCGTTTTGGTTGTCCGAAGATCCTGTTGGCTGACAATGGTCCGCAATTTGCCAGTCACAGTTTCACCAGTTATTTCAATGGATTAGGTGTCAAGATAAAATTTAATGCTCCGTATGCTCCGCAATCGAACCCTGTGGAAAGGACAAATAGGGTATTAGGACCTATGATTGCACAATACATTAATAAAGATCATAGAGAATGGGACCAATACTTACCTCAGTTTGTGTTCGCCATCAACACCGCTAAACATGAGTCTACAGGATTCACACCTGCTTTTCTTAATTTTGGTAGAGAACTCATGCCGCCGAGCTCTGCGAAGAACCGCTGATGGGCAGTTAATGGATCCTGCTCGACCGAATACCGAAGAATTGGCCTGTAGAGAGGGCTGAAAGAATTCTCCTACCGTGAACCTGCGTGAAGTAAAAGTCTTCTAAAGGGATCAATGGGTATACCACCAGACCCATAATTTATCCGATGCCTCTAAGAAATTTACCGCAAAACTTGCTCCAAAATTTGAAGGTCCCTCTAAATTTATCCAGATCCTGTCCCCGTCTGTTCTTATGTTACAGGTACCAAACAGACGAAAGCCAGTGAAAGTCCATGTGAAAGACATCAAGATTCCGTCCGCCGACGAGCTCCATACCGATCTCCTACCTCCAATTCCGCAGGAGGCTGTGAGGGATGTTTTGGACTAGTACTTGCTGCAATCCGCCGCACCAGGTGTTTTGTTCCAAGGCATCATCCGGAGCTCATACTTTGTACAATCCGCCGTACCAAGTATTTGCTCATGGCACCATCTAGAGCTCGTACTTCGTGCAATCCGCCGCATGAAGTGTTTGTCCACATGGAAACCGCCAGAAAAAAAGAAAAATCACTGCAACTTCTGTAATAATTCCGGCAGTAGAGACCTATCAAGTTTTCGACGCATGTAATTGTCCGAGGCGATACCAGCACCAGTCCTGTTGTTTCACTACTTCCGTCACTAGTGAAGCCGAGATCCACCATGCCAATCTGCAACGTCAGAACAATCAGTGATAGTGCGTGCGTCATAGACATCGTAAGTGATGATAAACTGACGAGTGGTAGTTTTTGATTTTAAGTTGATAGACTGTCAAGTGTTAATTTTTGTTTTAAATTTAATTTTCCGTTTCTGGACTTTTGATATTTAGTAGTTAGGGTTCAAAGTTTTCTTTTAAGGGAGGGCCTGTAACGAAGTCCTCGTTAATTGTACAAATTAACATTTTTTAGGTCCATAATTAATTTATTTATCAATATTAAATTAAATGTATGTGTGTTATTTTGTTCAAATGTTGTATAAAGTGATTTGGACAGACCTGTATATATATTCATATGTAATTATCATTCATGTTATTTGTTTATTTTCAATGGAAAAGTACCGAAAGTATACGTCATGCTCGTAGTCGCGCATTTCACGTCCGAATCGCGCGCAATTTGTATGTTTTGAACGAGTTTTTCCTACAGACATAGGGGGGTTTACGGATATATAAAGGCCCCAGCAAGTGGGTCTCGTTCATTTTATTCTCCTATCCGACCGCCGCCTTTACCTTTCTCTACTCAGCCTTGATGGCGTGGGAGAGTCTGGTTTAAATCCTAGAAACGTATTATATTCAGGCCTTTCTGTGCCGTGAAATAATCGTTTCAAAATCCGCTAAACACATCCGAAAGTGTCTTTTTCATTCAGACCCAGGGTCGTGGAGGAATAGACATTTTACCGCTACAACCTATAATTCCCGTCAAAGTCAGGCTATAAATGCCGTGACTATATATATATTTCCGCATTTAATATTTATTCTTTGTTTTTTCAGAAATGTCAGATTTCCGATATTATTTGTAACGCGCCGTAAAAATTCAAATATATTGTTCGCGCTCTGTACCACAAATATAGAGATAATAGTACTTCAACGTGTAGCTATCGGTTAGACGTTCAAATCCGTGCCGGTCGAATGAATTTTAGTCGTAACAAACTTGCAAAGATTCTCCTGCGGGCATGACAATATACGGAAATTAGTTGTAAAATAATTTAAACAAACCTGAGCATACGTTTCACTTGAAATTGACCGACGTGTATTTTATTCCAAGTATCATTTTGTTTATGTTTTTAAATGGAATATTCTGGGACCCGTAAGTGATAATTCAGGGACTAAAAGTGTATCTACGTCCTAACTTAGTTTCATACATGACTTATAGAGGTCATTGACGTATATTTGTTTTGTATAATACTTATGTACATAGAATTTGTAAATTGTAAAATAATAATAATAAACGAAATTGTGTATCAATTGTATCGATAGTTTAATTACAGAACTGTTTAATTGTTTGACATTATTTAACATTGTTTTAGTTGAAATAAAAGTTAACTAGTCTGTTCTTTTCAAATGAATTTCTACACGCGTTTTCCTTTATTTTTTTACCGTTTGGCAATGAGATAGGGAAAGCAGTATATTCAAGAGCAACAAGTTATATTAAAACAACAAGAAGTACTCACGTTTTTTTTATTCTCCGATGTGCTAGTCGATGTGTATTTAGTCTTTTGTCCCCAAGGCACCACACTGTAACCGTCATATTTCTGTTTTAACTTAAACTGCCCGAACATATTGACATTGCTGTCACCGGTAAGACGTTTATCAGTCGCAACATTGACGCCTGATCATATAGGCAGCCAGGAGTGCCGTGTATCTTGGTGACATTCAGAAGACAAATTTTATGACCTGCTAACCTGCTCTGTTGTTACATAAGCCAATGGCCCCATGTCATATATAAAAAGTAGGCTAGACAGGTTATAAAAAAAGTTTGATCTCATTTAAAAGCGCCTTGTTTGCTCTACAAATTGAACTTGTGTTTTTGTATCTCGGAGTTTTGCTGTCACCGGTAGATGGCGTTATTTGAAATGTAAGCAAATATTAGGCTTTTTTTCAAAAAAGTTAAATACTATGATATGTTTCTTTTTACATAAGCTAATAAAGAATTAAATCCTCTACATTTCGGTAAAAAAACCAAATTTGTATGTTTTTTAGAACAGGAGATATTGACAAAAATAGATCAAAATTCATAAGTTCTCCTGTTTTAGTGGCCTTTTTTTTATGAAGCTAACAATTTTGAGCTTCATATATTATTATTATCTCACATATTATTATTATCAAGAAAAATGTTATACCATTTTGAAAGACCCTGTTTAATAAAGCAAGATTATTTTTAATACTTATTTTAATCCAAAAAATATACCATTGAAAATAAAAAAGTAACCTATGAAAAAATAAAACAATAACTCTGTGTTAAAACAACCAATTGTGACAATAATAAATATTATTGTCAGTTTTTGATTGATTCCGTTTACTTTTTTGTGTTTGGGAAAACTTCTCTTTTAGTGAGATGCGGTTAGCGAATGAAGAGACATTCGATATGATTGGTGTCTATTTCGAATGCATGCGAAATGCAACATTTGCTTTCAGAGTGTATGCTACGCAGTTCCCTGGAAGACGACATTATGCGAGCAGTGTTTTTCGTAGGTTAGTGGAAAGGCTTTGGACCACCGGAAATATTAATCTTCCGGTGTATAGAAGGCAACCTACTGGTCGAACCAAAAAAAATGCTATAAAAGTATTAGAATATATTGAATTTAATCCACATGTAATGACCGAAACCACAAGTAGAGAGTTGGGCATTTGTAGAACTACGGTCCCAAATATATTGAAAGATTTAAGTTAAAAATAAAACAAACTTTATTTCGAGATTTTTTGTAGGGCCTTTGTTAGATTTGCTTTATCTCCTACAGTGTGTTTTAATACTTTTAAGCATTAAGCATAACAGTTGTTTTTAACGTTCCGTACTCGGTTCCCTTAAGTTTAACTCATACATTCATCTGCCTATTTATTGTCTGTTTACCGGTCACGGCCATTTTTATCCGATACCGTTTATATAGACCACAGTAATACTTTATAATAGTAAGTTACCTAAAACAGTGTCTAACAAGTTTGGATAAATTTGATCTCACAGTTTCGTTCACGTTTGCCATATTATTTTCAGGATGTATCCTTATTACAGTTCTTCATCAAGCTTTAACGGCTGAAGATTTCGACCGCCGGATTGACTATTGTCAATGGCTATTAAATATGGTAGCGGAAACCCCGAAATTCTTTCTCGCGTCCTATGGACGGATGAGGCAACATTTAATAGCAATGGTGGTGTGAACTTGCACAATATGAACTACTGGTCCAGGACAAATCCGCGTTGGATGCAGGAAGTTTAGCATCAAGGCCGCTGGTCGGTAAACGTGTGGTGCGGTATTCTAGGAGGTAAAATTACTGGACCCGTTTTCTTTAACCGACATCTCACTGGAGAGGTTTATTTAATTTTTTTTATGAATGAGCTGCTCCTTCTAGCAGAAGATGTCCCTCTGGACGTTCGTCGTGATAAGTTTTTTCAGCACGATGGGTGCCCGGCGCATTTTGCGGCAAGCGTCCGGGATTTCTCAGATCAGACATATCCTGGCAAGTGAATTGGACGGGGTAGAATATTTCCCTGGCCCGCCAGGTCACCAGACCTCAACATCCTAGACTTTTATTTTTGGGGGAGAGTTAACGACATTGTTTTTGAAAACCGGCCTACAAGACAAAATATAATGAAGAAAATTATAGCAGCAGTACGAAACATATATATCGGAGGCGGAAATTGAAACTTCTGTTTTATCCACGCGGCAAAAGTTGCAGGCTTACATTAACAATGATGGGCTCCACTTTGAACAATTAGTTAGGCCGTCATTAAAAATTTTGCAAACCAATCTTTACAGTAATGTAACTGTAGTTATTTTAGTGTTTAATATTAGTTTTATTCTGATAGTGTTAGTATTAATTGTTAGTATAGTAAATCATAGTATATGAAAATTTGAAATACTTACATGATTTTCGAACGTTTACATAAAATTACATTTATGTAATTTTGGTTTCTTAAACAGGAACTAACGAAATGTTATACATATTTTTATTTAATATATTTTTATATATTTTGCATCGGTATTACAGGAATGCCTTTCAAATTTCTTCCGCTTTTGTGACATTTTATTATTTGGTCTGCGTGATAGAATTTTACTGAATTTATGATATATATATATACGGCAGAAGTTCGAGATACAAAAACACAAGTGCAGTTTGTAGTGCAAATAAGACTCTTTTAAATGAGACCAAACTTATTCAAATCGGTTAAGCCAAACGGGAGTACTCCCAGTTTATATAAAAAAACATCTGAACTGCCCCCACCACTTTATTTCACTAGATAGTGAAAAATGTGCAAGACTAAAAGTATTAAAGAATGTGTAAGGAATAAAGTTTAGAAATTTTTTATAAATAAAAGGTAAGTGGCTTATTATAATTTCCAGAAGTTCTTTTTGAAAACGTTGCATGAATCGCTTTGGAAACCGACTTGCGCCATAATATTAAAATGGCGTCAAATTTGGGATATTTTTATCTGTCATGTGATATAACCTGCAAAAGCTATTTCAGTAGTGTATTACAGTGGTCTCATTCAGTAGACGGATCGGGAACCGTGCCCACTCCAACTGTTCACTTGACAGTTGCGCAACTGTTGTGTCTGCTGAATTCATTGAGGAAAAATTACTATTAATTAATACCTATTCTACAATATAATAATTAATACCTATTCTCAATGGCTGAATTCGACCAATAATCATACACTTTTTGACGTTTGTTATAATTGTCGTCCAAACAATATAAATTCGTCAACAATGCTTGGCCTTTGTTTTGAACTATAAGAGAATAGTTCCCGTCAGACGTGTTTGCAAAATTCTTTTTAGACTTCGCAAATGTGAATGACGGGAACATAAACGCGCATAACTAGAACCGTTCAAAAACAGTTCAAACAAGAACCAAAATAAACTCATTACTTTAATTACGGAAACTATACAGGGTGTTCACACTTAAACCCGCACCATTGGTAACTCCGTTATTATTGGAGCTACGAATTCGTCCAAATTAGCAAACTAGTAGGATTTTTCCTGGCGGTTACGACGATGAAAACAAAAAAACAATTGAACGTCGCGTTTTTCAGATATTTGACAAAATGTAATTTTTTAAATGGAACACCCTATATATTTTTATGCGGTTGAATAAAAAATTTAGTTCTGAATAAAAATGTTTAAATACATTATCTTAAAAAAATTGAAAATAAAAAAGTTATCACATGATTTCTTAAACATTGCATTTTGTTTAAAAAAATTTATGAAAGACGTAGCATGTTTCACATGTTTATCCAATTGAAGTCATCTTCAGATATTAAATAAAATAATATCATAAACATCCTTAAAATTTGCTTACTTTATCACTAAAACGTAAGTTTTCAAATGAGATACCGTGCATTTTTAGGGATTTAGGATTTGTTTTTAGGGATGCCTATCGAAATTTGTAATTAAATAATATGTACCGATTATTGTATACTATTCTCTTGTTGAACGGATAAAAAAATTTTTGTATAGGTCCTAGAATGTTTGTTCATAATATTCCTAAATGAATTCAAACGAAACGTTGTGTTTTTAACGAAATTTATTTTGATTTCGTCCACGAAACTTAAGAATAACAAATAAAAGAATAATAAACACTATCAATCAACATACATAACTAAAATAGTTGTTCGAAGGTACCACCTTCTTGGTCGAGACACTTGCGGGCTCTTTTCTGAGTGCAGCGCGTGGCTTTGAGAAGGGTCCTTCCATCAATATTCCGAATAATGGCCGTAATGTTATTTTGAAGTTCTTCCACATTTTGGTAACGATGTTTGTAAACTTCATTTTTCACTCGGCCCCATAAAAAAAAATCTAGCGAAGTTAGCGTTCCAATCCAACGGGGTCCAAACAGTCTCTCCAGTAATGCGTTAACGATATGGTGATTATGAGCCGGTGCACCGTCTTGTTGGAAGTATATCCGCGGCCTATCCATCAAGTTCACGTTGTCCACGAAATCTTCCAATACATGAGACATAAAGTCCTCATATCTCTCTCCCGTTAATGAGCCGCGGTAAAAAAAGGACCCACAATTTTAGATCCAATCATACCACACCAAACATTAAGGCTGAACCGATGTTGTGGATTAGTGGGATGAGTCAAAAAAGGATTTTCCCGACTCCAAAAATGATAGTTTTTTCGATTAAACATTCCCTTATTAGAGAAGTTACTCTCATCCGACCATAAAACATATCGAGGAAAATTTGGATCTTCTTCACATTTATGTAGGAACCATTCACAAAATTCCATTCTTCTTATATCATCATTAAGATGCAAAGTTTGTACTGGACGATATTTGTATGGCTCAAAATTTTTGAATCGTTCCCAATGAAAGGTCTATTTCTCTTGCCAATTCTCTAATTGAATTGTTAGGATACGCCTCAAAATATCCCAGTACATTTATCTCTACTTCCTCACTAACCACAAATTGCTTCTTCGTTCTATTCTTCTGGAAAACCTCTTCGTTTCGCCGAAATTGTCTGTATAATTCCAAGAAATATCTTCTTTGAGGAATCGCGCGCTCGGGAAACATTGCACTATAATGTTCGCGAGCTCTAGTAGTGTTTTGTCTCTGAAATATGTAAGCTTCCATAATATCACATTTTTCCTCATGTGTGAAAACCATTTTTATTAGAAGAAAACAAGAAGAAAACAGCAAAATAACAATGCGAATTTTAAAACACAGACAGATTAATTTGACGGATTGTTATTGAATATTTTTTTTTTATTGGTGCCTATTTGATCAAAATTGTAACAACTATTGTAATGTAGGCTAATTTCATTTTCTCTTTTCCTTTTTTTCCTGAGTGGAATTTTAAATTATACTGTCCCATTTTAAAATGGGTACTTTTCTGATTATCTCGGCAATATGCCCCTTTAAAGAAATCACGTGATAACTTTTTATTTTCAATTTTCTTGAGATAATGTATTGAAAAATTTTTGTTCAGAACTAAATTCTTTATTCAACTGCATAAAAATCCATTTAAAAAATTACATTTTGTCAAATATCTGAAAAACGCGACGTTCAATTGTTTTTTTGTTTTTATCGTCGTAACCGCCAGGAAAAATCCTACTAGTTTGCTAATTTGAACGAATTCGTAGCTCCAATAATAACGGAGTTACCAATTTAAGTGTGAACACTTTGTATATCGTGAAATATTAACTAATTAGTTAAATTGTTCCGGTCGTCTTTGGTTCGTATGATTGAACTATAATAAACTAATTAAGACGGGGACTGAATAGACCAGGACACATCTCCAAATTATGATATCACGAAAAAGACTTCCATTGGTAACCCAACCAGACAGTTTCAAGGCAGTCAGAAGTCCCATATTGATGAAGTCATATTTCTTCTGGTACCCCGCTTACTCGTCGAATATGAGACACATAAAAGTTCGTTAATCATGTTGACATGTTGAAAAGAGTTAACTGACAACTTTGGTGGATCTATTGTATGCGAATATACGCAATGTTGCTATGTACCACGTATAAGAAATGGAAATTGCCAAATTACTGGTCTGTTTCATTTGTTAATATTTCGAGGTGCCATTAAAAGTTTCGATTGCACTTTTAACATTATTTATTTACATATATTTAATATACCATACAAACAAATATAAAATTGGGAAATAATACATTATATACCTTTACCGATAATTTCACTGCTATTGACTACAACAAACACTTGGCCTAGTTCTTCATATGGATAATTTCTTTTTAAGAAAGTATCTAATAGCTTAACTCCTGACACTAGTCTAAGGCCAGGTAATAATGGAATGGCTTGGAATTCTAGTTCTTGGCAGCTGCGAGGCGCTAATGGTTCTAGTTTCTTACCAGATACACCGCACCATGTCATACCTTCGCGTTCTTCTAGAAATAGTATTAAATCTATTGTTCGTTCACTAGAAAAAAATATAGGGATGAATGAAAAAACAGTTCTGTATAAATAATGATTTATAATACATACGAGTTATTAGTTAGCTTGCATTTAAACGTAAAGGGCTGTTCTAAAAGAACAAAATTTGGCAACTCTATTACTGATAATCTTATATCCCCATAGTCAGGTCCCTAAAAATGTTTATAAAGAATTAAGATGTACAATTCAATCAATTAAATAGTTTGTTGGTGTACAGATACTTTTGAGCGCAGAAATTTGAAAAGTATGGGTTTATCTTTTAGATGTGGCACACAGTAGTTTAACCTCGCACATTCCCGGCAATAATTTTCTGCGCATCACATAAAATGGATTGAAGAAACTATATACACATGCAAAAGACGTATATTACGAAGTTTTTCAAATGTAATTTTTAAGTAGTTAGCAGATAAATTTTGTAAGCTTATTAATAGAGATTATAAAGGCCATATATGCAAAATATGAACGTACAGTTACTTGCTGAGGAATACTAAAAGCATAAGCGAATCGAATTGATTGACATGATGTTATTCTGTTTATATCTATTTCCACTTTTCAATGTGAAGTCACTCATTTGTAATTCAAATTTGTATTTATTATTGTCCATATACTACTATTGTACTATCTGTCCGGCGATTCCTTGGGCTAACGTCATTGATTTTCATCCATATGAATTAAATCAACACTTCTGGCTCAAATTCATTGCTTAAAATATCTATTATCATGAAATTTAGTAAAACAATAATAACCACTGTCATTCAGCGTTGCCAACTTGGGGGTTTTCCCCCTACATTTAGGGGGGGTTTTGAGCCAAGGGGGAAATCTGGGGGGTTTTATTTTTTAGAGGTATTTGTAGGGGACATTGAAAACTGTTATACTTGAGTATTGCATTATTGCAAACAAAACTAACGATAGGTGTATAAATTGTAATTTATTCGATTTTCCTACAAAAATAATAGATTTCGTCAGTTTTAAGTTCAACAGAAGAATTGTGAACTCATCCATGCCTTTTTCCGCAATCATATCACTGTATCATAAAAGCCATCTATCTTTTTTTTCTAATTTTACAAATAACTATGGAATTATCATATTATAGGTGAAAAATTACCGTATTTCAACAAATAGTTAAGTAATAAGAAATCTTTAAGTTTATTTTTATTATGTTATAATTGTAATAGTCATAAGTAATAAGCACCAAGCACCAGCAACTGTATATGTTCCTATTTACAAATTAAGATATATGTATATGAATAATTCGTATTATATATCCTATACATACACTCTTTATAAGAAATGAATCATTAAATTTCGATCTAGTATTTCTCTACTAAGCGATTGCATTACATTTAAAATAAATTTTGTGCAATGAAAATGTTTGGATAGGCCATGTGAGTTAAAAAAAAATTGTGGAATAATATTTCATCATATTACAATACCTACATTAAGTAACTAAACTAATAGATACGTGTAATAAAGTTTAAAACGCTGGTAAAAAAAAGAGAATACAATTTATAACAAATAATTATGATCTTTTGAAAAATTAGAGGAAACCAGACCACGAACAGACGTAGACTATGGAATTAGAATTGAATAAACATAACCTCAAAGAATGAACAAACACATAATTAAAAAGAGATGGAATACAGAAAGCAACTTGTGATTTAAGCCGCTCGTGTTTTTAGGGGATTAGTGGTGTAATTTAGGGGGTTTTCAAGCATTATTCAGAGCATTCAGGGGGAATCGTCTGTAGTGGGTTGGCAACAGTGCTGTCATTTCAGACAGTCTGTGGCTGTCATTGATTCATCTTACAACATATAGGTTAGAGAACAATGTTAAATGTCAAAATTTAATAATTTGACTGACAGAGTAACGGAGTGCCATGGCGGTATACTTTCTCTGTCTGTCTTATTACTCTTGCGGGGAAGACAACCCCACGTTAAAGTTTAAAATTTCTATCCTTATTTAGTCACTGAGATTGGAAAGAAATGAGTATATATACATTGCAGGTACCGATATCCGTGATAACGCCACGCAATTGATAACGTGACCCTAAAGAATCGCTGGACAGATAGTAATTGTCATTGGTCGTATTCAGCACACGTATTTGGAACCGTTCTCGATCCATCTCTTCACCTGACAACAGATGAGATGTCGGCTGACAGCATTGTTCTAATTTATGCGATCATCTGCCATCTAATGCTTCTCACCGGTGCCATGTATTAAATTTTGTGTTACGTTGGTGTTGGAATGCGTTAATGCGCATGTGGATATGTTCACTAGTGAGCATTGAATTTTTCTGCTAAAATGGCGACCACACCACAACAAGATCAGAGTGAACGCCCATCGTCTGTATCCCATCACTGAACAGTTGCGCAACTATTGTGTCTACTGAATGAGACCACTAATGCAAGAGTAATAAGACAGACAGAGAAAGTATACCGCCATGGCACTCCGTTACTGTGTCAGTCAAATTATTAAATTTTGACATTTAACATTGTTCTCTAACCTATATGTTGTAAGATGAATCAATGACAGCCACAGACTGTCTGTAATGACAGTGGTTATTATTGTTTTACTAAATTTCATTATAATAGATATTTTAAGCAATGAATTTGAGCCAGAAGTGTTGATTTAATTCATATGGATGAAAATCAATAACGTTAGCCAAAAGAATCGCCGGACAGATAATTATGCATTTTTCAAACTGCAAAGACATATTTATATTCAAACAATTGAGCTTAATGCGGAAAGACATTTAAATAAGTTTTACAATACCGCTGTACTGCCAAGAAGGATCTATGTTCGTAACGGCCAGCGAAATGAACAAAGAGAACGGAAATTCTCCGTAGAAATATGTATTTTAGAATATCCCCATAATCAAACCAGTGGCGGCTCCTCGGGGTGGGCAAGGTGGGCACTGCCCACCCTGATTCTTTGAAGCTTGAAAAGTTTTACAGGCAATAAATATAAAAATCACCCAACACAAAACAAATTAAATTTCATTGGGGCACCTATTTATCGCCAGAATTGTATCTCTTTGAATTATTCCAACAGATAATAGCTGCTTTCGTTCGTCACAATGTTTCGTGAACATAGTGAACATGTTGAAGTATAATTCCGTTCTTTCGTTGTGATCATATTTTCTCCCACTCCAAAACTATGAATCATGTTTAGAAATCCCCTTTTCCCTATGGAACATCGATTTTCTAGATGTTCGTATTTACTAACCTAGGAATTGTCAAGTAGGGCCGTTAACATGGAGTTACAACGAACAGAAATTGTTTACGGTGAATATAAATATAAACTTAAATTCGTACGAAATTAATCGTATTAAACGAAAGTAAAATAAAATTTTTAATTTTCATGCGAGTTTGGGCGCGCCCCACTAAAGCTGAATTAAGAGAGAACAACGTTCTCAGTATTCAGTAGTAGAATTTGGCAGAGAAAGAGAAACAGACACACAAGCGTATGTCACGTACCTATGTGATGTCTTGACGAGCGCGTGTGGAATAAGTAGAGTCGATGGGCAAAGTCGGATCAGCCCACCTTGAAGCTGGCTGCTGGCATATACGCTTGCAGCGTTATTCGAGTTATTCGGTTAGTGAAATAAAAATAAATACATACATTCATTATATTATTGTAACTCTATACACAGAATAATGTTTGTAGCATAAATTCATAATAAATGTGACCATATAAAAATTACTGAAAATAAATTGGTTTGTCAAATTATTTTTAAATGCAAACATTATACTATAACTTATATTTAAAATATTGTACATTATAACATAGTAGTAAAAAAGCTTTATTTAATTTTTTTTGAAAATTTATTAGACTGAATTTAGAAAAAATAGTTTTTAAAAATATATTGGAAATGTTTTTTGGATTAAAATTAATCATAAAGTAAAATAATAGTATGTAATGCTTGCTATACCGTGGAATTTATAAAAAAAACTGCTGTGTTTGTGAATTTCATTTTTAATAATGAATCAAATGAATGGTATATTCTTGAACCTTGGTTGCTTTAGAAATGTTAAAATAGTTTTATTTGCAACTAGAACGCCCACGCCAACTTCCATTTCCATGTGAGTATTATAGTAAATCGGCAGGTTGGTCTTGGGCAAGACCACCTTGACCATCATGTGATGTTGCTAGTCGTCGTTCAACATCGTTTTTGTTAGTCGACTCAAACCTCAAAGGGCTTGCCCACATTATCGTGTCGTGCGTCGTAGTTACTAAGAGAGTTAATTATGGCAAATTGTAGCAGTGTTTTAGTGTCGCCATTAACATCAGCTTTGGGTAACACAAGCGCAAATATAAGAGTAGTAGTAAGCAGTAACGACGGTGATATTGTACATTTTTTATTACAAACAAAATTTAGCAAATTAAATTTCGATGATGACTTTTTGTGGTAAAATTAAAACCTTGTCCGAAAATGGTTAATTTAATTATTAAAAATAAAACAAACAGAGACAGTAGAGGATTTAATATCAGTTGATATGAAAAATGTAACTGGTTAACGGGAAGTGAAAAAATAAATAAGCTTTACTGTTGGAACTGTTTACTATTCTCTGAAACTAAACAAGGTCCCTGGAATTCTACTGGCTACGATGATTTGAAACATTTATCGGTATCTTTACAAAAACATGGACAGTCAGAGCAACATACACATGCGTCTTCAAAGTTTAAACTTTTTGGTAAACAAAATATTTAAGTTTCAGTTGATTCAGCACATCGACAAAGTATTTTGAAACATAACTAGATCGTTAAACAAAACAGAGAAATAATAACACGTTTAATTGATATGGTTATTTATTTAGCAATGCAAGAACAAGCCTTTCGTGGGCATGATGAATCACAAGATTTTCTGAATCAAGGAAATTTCAAGGAATTAGCCTCGTTGCTTTCAAAAGTACATTTCCTCAACAGTTGGTTGATTCGCTATTAAAGACTTACAAGAATTTGTTTGATAAACCAAAATTGCAAAGCCAGCTACGCGTTTGGTATTCTGATGATATATTAGGAGATTCGTCAAATTGTATTGATATTTTAAATTTTATTTTTTCAAATGATCTACAAAATGATGTTTCGGAAATACATAAATTGTTGTGTATTGCTTTGTGTCTACATTCTACATCGGCGTCCGTAGAAAGAAGCTTTTCGACATTGAAAAGAGTAAAAACTTTCGCTAGGAATTCTATGAGCCAGTCAAGATTATGTCACTTATCAAGGATTGCTATCGAAAGGGGTTTAGTCAAATATCGTCAGGAAAATCATGAATCAACTCAGTTTTAAGAAAAAATTGTAGATGACTGCGCTACAAAAAAAAATAGACGAATTTAGTTAAACTACAAACACATCGCCAGTACATAAATTAGTTAAGGCCCGTGTATGTGTTCTTTTAATAGAATATAATGGTTAATTTATTTCTTGTTGAATATTTTATTTACTTGTACATATTGTTTGTGAATTTATTTTTCCGTTTTATAATCGAATTTTGCATTTTATATTGTTATTATTTTGTTTTGTTAAGAAAATATTGTTTTATTTTTGTTAATATGTACTTATTTTGCTAACTGTTTTTCGCGTACTAACAATAACCTCCCTCTTCCTCTCCTGGCAAGATATAGCTCTAGACCATCACGAGATTCTTTCTGAACAGTATATTTGCTTAAGGAAATTATTCCGACCAACATAGAACTCCAATAAATTTTAATAGATGTACAATACCTTATTCAAAATGTCCCATCCGACTTGCCCACCCTATCAGAAATCTCACGAGCCGCCACTGAATCAAACTGAGCACAATATAATTTAATACTTCAAATTTACCAATACAAAATCAAATCGTTTTCAAGGAATATACTATCTGTAAAAGTAGGTTATCCAGGCTGTTGTGGTAGATCAAACAAGCCTTCAGAATAACTTTGTTATTAATAAATATTTTTATTATAGAATTATGATATTGCAGAATAAGAGGCTCAGAAACTATAATTTTACAATATTACAATCAAGCCTTAGTGTTAACAAAGTGACAATGATTAACATGATAAATTACGATATCAAATCAAAGGTTATTTCTACCAATGGTGTTGAGGTGAAGTAATAAAAAGTCTAAGCACAATCGAACAGTTTAGACAAACTTATAACAAGCATCATTGGCTGTCCATCTGAACTTCACCTTCCAATTTCCGTTTTATTATTATCTCCTTTTTTTATAGTTCTTTAGAGTTCTTACATGATACATATTTTGTTACTTTAATAATGCTGCTTTATGTACACGGAAATAAATGCATTTACTATATTGTATATTACTCGCAACAAAATATCAATTTTAATTCATATTTTGTAGTTTGACTATTCATTCATGTATTCTTGGTTTAATTTTAATTAAGAACACATCATTTTCAAAATCTACAAAAATTGTTACAATGTGGTCTTACTCTGCATTGTACAAAAGTATGATGTGATGCTTAATTCTTAAGAAAAAAGGGCTTAGAAAAAACATATGAAAGTTCAATTCTCATTAATTAACTTAATTAATTAAATTAACAAATGTGAGTAAGTTCAAGTAATTATTTTCACGACTTTTAAATATGTGTGATTAGGTTTTGTCTGATTTGTTAGGATTTGTTAAATTCATATATATATATTACAAATAATGGCTATGACACGACTTTCTTATATGTATATGTTTGAAATTATACAATTTTAAGAATTTTTTATACAAAAATTATTCAAAATCCTATTATAAGTGCTTCTATTCTCTTTATATTTATAAATAACTATAGGATGCATTCTTTGCAAGATATTCGAAAAAAAGTGCTACTCGTTAAGGGTAAAAGTGTTACTTCCGGTCCGAATTTTGACATTTCATGCATACAAAAAGTATTGCAAATCCAGTTCTAAATACTTTCGTACTCTTGATAAATATATATATAAAATGCAATTTACGACATATTTGCAAAAAATCGATAAGAGTACTTGTTACTTCCGGTTCGAATTTTGAAATTTTTTTTTATACAAAAGTTTGTTTTAAATACTTTTATATTCGTAATGTACCTGTCTAGAAAGCATGACTTGCGAGATATTCACAAAAAACTGATTTTTTATAAGAGTGAAAGACCTAATTCCGGTAGGGATTTCTAAAAACCTTTTTAATAATTTTTTTCAAATTTAATTTTGAGCATATTTGAATTCTTCATAAATTGTCGATTTTTTCGCTGAAGTAAACTACTACTTCCGGTCTACCGATTTTACTGAAAATCTAATCAGATCTCAAGAGGGAGATTATACTCGTAAATACAAAATTTGGAATTGATAGCTACAGCCGTTTGACCGGTTTCGTGGTCACAGACAGACAGACAGACAGAGACATTTTTTAAAAACAACTTTTTTGGAATCCGGAGTATTCTAAACTTATGGATTAACTGTGGTGATAATACTAGTTATCACCACATTAGTTACAAGTTAATTAATTCTCAATAAATTTGGTAAATATTGAAATATATATTGTTTCTATGCCAGTGGAACTCTGTAATAGAAATAATTTACTTTGGAAATCGCTTGCGACCGTGGCAACAGCACTCAATGAGAAAATACTGTATTTAAGGGTCCTCGATAGTAGATCTGTGAATAGTTGAGAAATAGCAGATTTTTGATGCAAGATATATTTGTTGATTTTAAATTTGGAGAAAGAATTTAGTAATATACCCCGCTGAATAATCCAACTTAGAAAAAAAATATCTGATTAAAGAAAATTAATGAATATGTCAAAATATTTAAAACAAGTTTTCTTAAAAATCCTTTGCAGCAGATTTGTTTGTTTTAGTTCATGTTAAAAAATGAATAAAAAGCTACCCCGCCCTGTATTATTTTTGGTTCAACTATTCTTTACTTTATTTTAAATGAATATAAAATAAATTAAAATCAGGCAACCCATATTACAATGAATATTATTCTGATAAAAATCTTTCCCGCGGTTACAAATGTGTAAATATTTGATCATAAATGAATTTTTATTCGCATAGATATTGAGTTATTATTCAAATATTTGTTATATATTCCCTATGTGTAATAGGTACTCGGACATCCTTCGGTTATTAAAGTATGTGCTATGCAACCAATATTGCGATTGCCGTTTCAGTATCGAGGAGCCTTAAGGGTCCTCGCTAGTGCATCTGTCAACAATAGAAAAATAGCAGATTATAGATACCAGATATTTTTGTTGATTTTAAAGATGGGGAAAACCTTTCAACGTCAACTTATGAAGAATTTAGTAATCTACCCGGCTGAAGAATCAAATTTAGAAAAAAATTAACGTATTAAAGAAAATTAATTAATATGTCAAAATCTTAAAAACCAGTTTTCTCAAAAATCCTTCAGAGGAGATTTGTTTGCTTGGGTTCACGTATAAATTGAATAGAAAGCTACCCGACTGTACAATTATTTTTCGTTCAACTATTCCTTACTTTGTTTAAAATGAATATAAAATAAATTAAAATTAGGCAACCCACATTACAATGAATTGTTATTCTGCTATAAATCTTTCCCGCGGTTACAAATGTGTAAATATTTGGTCGTAAATGAATTTCTATTCGTTTAGATATTGAGTTATTATTTCAAATATTTATTGCATATTCCCTATGTGTAATAAGTACTCGGACATCCTTGGCTTATTAAATTATGTGCTATGCAACCAATATTACATTTCCCATTCACTAGCGAGGACCCTTAAGGTGGCATCATTCGTATGCCTTTCAGAATCTACATAGCTGTCATTTTGTGATATTTATTATAGGCTTGTTTCAACCATTGAACTACACTTGAATTCAACAAAGATGATCCCTGCGCCATTTTTGAATATAGTATGATTCAAATCAGTACTTCGCTATCATAATAAGTACTGTAAACTATAAATTGAACATGGAAATTATAACGATGACTATCTACGTTTTCCGGTTAGATTGATAGATCTAATTTTAGGTTATGTATATTTAGATAATCAACTTTATCATTCATTAAAAATATGTAATATAAACGCAATAGTCTTTTAATGTACTATATTTAACATATGTCAAAATAAGAAATGATAATAGAAATTTATTGAGAAATAACGTGGGTACAAAACAAACAATAAATACAATTTATTTACATCAAATAAACAAATTGTGAAACAATCAAACTACTAGAAATGTCAACGCCTAGCTGTGTCAAAACGCTAAACGGAAATGTATGAAATAATACAGCGCATGTAATCGCTCCGTTCTTGTAATTTTGCTTTAATCGTTTTTCAGCTACCTTTATAATTGTTCTGTATAACATGTATTTTTATTATAAAATGTCTCGTAGATAATAGGTTTAAATACATAATTATATATTAAACTTTTCATTAATATCTTATTTAGAATTGTAATCCGTAATCCTGTCAGCGTTAGTTTCACCCGTTCTTTCTCATTAATATTTGTATTTCCCATTGAACTAATTCTCAGAATTCTATACTGTTAATATTCGTTGTAATTTTGCATTAATCGTTTTTTCACCCTACCTTTAAAATTTGTCTGTATAACATGTATTTTTCTTATAAATAAAATGTCTGGTAGGTAATATGTTTAAATAGTTATTAAACTAATTTTGTGAAAAAGGTGTTTTATTTTATTATTTATATTACTTTAATATATGTTACATTATTTCTACATGTATGATATGTAGAAAACAATATTCACATTTCGATGTTTAGCCTAACACTTTCCGGAAATCCAACTGATATATAAACCCTTTCAACATTACAGGCTATTTAAAAGAAATTGTTTTCGTATTACATATTACCTAATATACACTGTTCTATATATACAACAATTGTCCTAATCCGCGTTCACTTGCAACCTGGCAACATTGCACTGCTATTTCCTACACGATCCACACACATCCCTACCTAAAAACAGCTATTCTTGAAGTTAGGTGAACGAGGGATGGGAGTGTGATCTATCACTACTCTTAAGTTCGAGAATCGGGCCCCAGAGGGTGGAATAGACTATAGTCATATTCATTTTTAAGCTCCCCAAAGTTTTCACTTAATAATTAGTTTTGCTAATCAAAAAAATTATTAGAAACTGTCTGTAATGATAGAACTTTCTCCAATGCTGCGTAAAAAATGGTTGAAGCTGGAATTTCATTAGATGTTTTATGGGATATATCTAAAATAATAAAAATGGACTGAAAACTCCTATTGTCAAGAGAAAAAATTTGAAAGAGTAGAAGAGCACCTACATTTAACAAAATTGTTAAATGCTGTGAAATAACATGTAGAGTATGTCTGGGAAATTGTAATTTCAGTTATATATGGTATACTTTTTGAATTTATTGTATTAATGAAATAAACAGATCTCCAGCCTATTTCCTTAAACTAACATTATACTACATTATTTTGTCTTTACAGTATCTCTTCCGACTGTAAAATAATCATTGGTTTTGATGTATTAGAACAAATCTAGAACCTGGTACCATGCCCTGTAAACTTCCTATCTACTAATAGAAACTTAGCTCGGTTACAAACCATTAATAAAAGTTTTTGTCGCCTGCGGCAGGTTTGTAGCACTCTAGTAATTTATCTAGGAATTTTAATATTTTACAGTTTCTAAAGCCAGTTATGCTGGTACCCCTGCTGGATGCACGCGTTTTATTTGCTTTCGAGTGTGTTTACAGTTGTTTTGAGGTTTATGTCAATATTTTCAGTTTATAATTATTTGTGATTCGGTATTATATTAATTTCCTTTCTTATTACTAGTTACGTGTTTCTCCATTGTATTATAATCATTTATATTCGTTTTTAAAGTTAGTTTTGTTTTTGAAATATCTTAGGTTATTTGAACTGTTTATAATTTTGAAAAATGGTCAAGTACATTATAACTGGGTGTAAAAGTTACCAGGAAAATGCAATTGTGCATACCCGAGGTAAGCATATTATTTTGATTTTCTACTAAATTATCTTTTTAGCTTTTCAATACATAAAAAATAATCACGCAATGAAATTTCAACCATATTCGATAAAATATGTACTAACTATATTCTTTTTCTTAGCTTTTTGAACAGTGGAAGATAGCCGTGGGACGAGAGCACATTAAAATTGAAAAGCGAAGAAATTATCGGGTGTGTGACTATCATTTTTCTCCACAAATGAAATTTACATCATCTCATAACCGATCAAATTTGAAGGCAGATGCTGTTCCTACATTACATTTATCAGGTATTAAAACATTAAATAAAAAAAAAAGTGTAGGTTTTATTTTATTTAAAAATTTTGATATTTGTCTCTTGTATACTAATATGTCAGCAATCATACGCATATATTCTATTATTAATTATAGTTAGATAATAAATGTACTTCAAATTAAATGCAAAATAAATTTATTACTAAAAAATATATTAGTATTATTAACCTGCGGTAACTCCTTTGTTTTATCAATTTTAAAACTCAAAAATTAAAGGTACATTCACAGGTACATATTTCAAAATTGCCGCTCGTGCACATAACGCTGCTGGCGACAAAAACAATTACTATTTTAAGTCTCGTGTTATTAGTGAAGTTAGCCATCTATATAAGAGTATAAATATTTTTTGCACGACCCTTGCATAATAGGCACGTTCACTCCCTTAAATGAGGGAGTGAAGTGACTCTTTTGCTCCCTTGGTATAAAAAACATAGCCAACTCAATTTATGAATTTAATCGTTTATTTAATATTAATATTGACATTAATGTTAGTACCACCATTAATAGTGAACAAAGATGTTAATGGACTAATCACACGTTGCTTAAAGCCGCTAGAATTGGACAGTCGATTTTCTTTTACATTAATATCCACTTGATTTGACCCACTGGAAGTTGACGGTCGATTTTCCTTTTCCGAGTCTTATTTGCTTATTTAACGAAGCGAAGAAAATACGGGCAGTTTCTCGATATTCACAAAAAACCAATATGGCTACCCTTATTTATCGGTCGTCAAGGGTTTCCATCAGAACCAGCATGATTTTTGCGTTCGACAACTGGAAACGTCATGTTGACAATTTTTAAAAAAAGTTAGATTTCTTCAATTAAAATCGTTTGGGTCGTGCAAAAAATAGTATATACACCTCGGGAGTGAATGAATTTCTCCTCGGTGCTTTGTAGAGCCCTCGGGCTTCGCCCTCGGGCTACAAACTGCACCTCGGAAAAAAACATCATTTCACTCCCTAGGTGTATAATATACTATTATCTATGCCTGGTACAACTGACAGAAGGGATGCGAAAAAATCGTTTTTTCCTTATTATCTCTGCCGATTATGAGTTTTTCTGTGAAATACCTTGGAACATTTTAAAACAAACCTAGAACAACCTATAACAGCCACCAGAATTTAGATTTTCGAAAAAAGCAGGCTAACTTCACACTTTTTGGATTTAGTTTTTTGCAATATCTTTTAATATACAGTAACACCCTGGAACCGTCATAATTTTAATTTTAAATGAAGTCTGACTTCATACTTTTGGCTTGCGTGTTTCCCCATTTTCTCGACGATTTTGGTTATTTATTTGAAGTACGCTTTTTTTCCGATTATCTCGATGAATTTTAAATTTTTTTCGAGATTCTTTGGAACAATGTTTCAAACTAGAACAACCTTGAGAATTTCAATATTCGAAAAAAGGAGACTGACTTCACACACTCTAATTTACTCCAAATTTGATGGCTTTCGGGTCAATTTTTAGATCTGTAATTTAGTTGCAGAGTGAACCTTTAAGACATTCTCGTCTCCTAATTCTCTATACTTAGAAAATTTATATATTTGAATTATGTCTGAGGCTTGTTAATGTATTAGAGAACTGAAAAACACTTTGGTAAATTACCATTCTTTGTAGTTGACTGGTTTGTAGTCTGCCTTTTTCCCCTAAATTGCTCCTCCAAACAATATCTAACTTCCCAATATTTGTAGCCCCACTTAGAGATTTTAAATCATTCGATAGCTTTGGATCTGGAGTCAGGCAGTACAAAAACTGGCAAGTTGCTTGTTGTTGCAATAATGTTGTTTTTCCAAATATGCTCCTACCAGATGATGTTATATTAAGGGAAGTTACTAAAAGAAATTTTAAATTGTAGATATAGCTATGTATTATAATTAAAATATATTTTGATAACTTTACTTATGCTCTAATTATGTGAACAAATGTCTTTCCCTGTAAAACTTGCAAAAATAAAGTAAATACTAAATTATAAACACAACACAACAAAGTTGGACACTTTTCCAAAAATATATGTAAAATATTTTAATTTTGTTTCACCCCTACTCGTGATGGGCAAGATAGGGGAATACCATACTTTTTCAATAAGACTAGACAAAATCGCGTGTTGTCGACTCTGGGGGAAACTTGTAAATAACACGGTGCTGCTCGAGAGCCGACAAGAAACGAGTTTGTCTAGTTGCATTAAAAAAGTTCTTGTATTCCCCTATCTTGGCCATCACTAACACCTACTGCCAAAAATGTAAGTACTGTTTATTGTGTTTCAGAGATCAGAATCTATTTAAAGCATTTTTGTTTGAAAACATACCATTAAATAAATTTGATGCATCCAAAGCTACTTTTTCTAAACATATTGGACCTGCTGTAATATTTTGTACTTGAGCTTCTAGATAAACATCATCATTTTCAGCATTGTAAAATTTTGTCTTTACATCCAATGGTTTTAAAACTTGTATTTTGAAGAATTTTCTAAAGGACATTGGAACACATGAAGGAGTTTGGTATGTTACTTCACATACTAATCTAAAACACGATAAGTATACATTTTATGAATAATGTAAATATATGTAACTTACATATGTGTACCAATTTCTTTAACTTCATGATGAATAACCACATTTACTGTTTCATCTGGACCTAATGATGGAGTAGGTGGATTCATTGAAAGAGCAAGACGTTGAGAAGTTGTTTGCAGATCAATCTGTAGTTTTGATTTTGCTGAACTTATGCATTACATATTTTGTAAATTATTACCTTAACACTAACATTGCTAACTGTTTGTTGTGTTTCACTATATACACAAATGTAACTTGAAAAGGTTTCTCCAAGATAGATATTAACTGGATTCTGTGGAAGTAATAAAAATTGTCCTATAGACAATGTTTCCGTTCCTGATACAGAAATTGGATCTTTTTGCAGAACTTCATTTAATAAATTCCCTGGTAAATCTTTGCTATCACAAGTAACTGGCAATGCACTTGTTAATGTTGGTTTAGTTAAGCGCATAACTAGAAGAAGAACAATCAATAAATATTCTATAAAAACTAAACTAACCTTTTAAAGAAACCAAATGTTCTTCTGGTTCCATCACTGCCTTTGTAAATTACAGTAAGACATAAATATATGTATATTAATAAAACTACATTTTTTTAGTAATTTATTATCCATATACTTTTATCATACTTTAATTTTATTTAATCTAACGATCTAACCTAACTCAATCTTATTTTCCAGTAGGTCTTGATTATAAATTATTGCACTAGGTGTCTCTCTACGAGTAAAGAATATAAAAAGAATAGAACAGGAGAGAGTCTCCTGTCCAAATTTGGTAACTAAATATGGCCGCCGCAATGCCTAGGCGTGCATAAATATTTTGTAGAGGGTATATGTACACTTCCTGTATTCTCGATAATCATTTAGAATAGGTTGTTAGTCCAAAAATAATTAAAGAAATATCGTGAGTGTATTATGTTTTCAATTCTTTTCTTCTTTTTAATATATTATAAACGGGTTTAAATGAAATCTGCGTCAAAAATATGACAAATATTAAATGACTTGGATATATATGTTACGACACTGAACACATAATCAGACATGTCAGATATATGATAATTTATTTAAAATACCTCTTTTTAAATTATTATTGCCTATGTTGAATGCCAATGAAATAACTTACCGATGAAGAGAAAAATTAATATTCTTTGTTCTTGCCGTTTTAGAACGACCACAAGCCACACAATTGACCATTATAGAAACACTAAAATGTCATTTTTGATATAACCGGACATAACTGACCTACCGAAAAGGGTAACTCCGTCTAAAAAATACCTATTTCCACACCACGTTATGCTCTCTCCTGTTCTATTCTTTACTCGTAGGTTGGAAGCATACATCGCGTCCAATAAAAATTGAGGAAAAAGGACTAGCGAACAATTGGTGAACGATATCCTTTATGACAGCGGTGATCGACATTACTTCGAAAACTTTACAATCAATTTAGACCACATGATTGCTTATTTAAAAAAGAAAAGTATACTCCTCAATGAAGAAGTAGAAACTACGGTGTTAGCATATTTTGAAGCTTATCGTGAATTTTCTATTTTTCTGCTACGATAGAATTGGTTTTAAGTTATTGAACAATCCAAAGAAATTTGTAAAAGCATGATAACTAATGGGATATACTTATTATACAATTTAAACAGACTACAATGTATTTTGTGGAGTGAGGAAACGAATTTTTCAAATAGAGGCATGTTTAATAGGAAGAACAGTCACTAACTACTGGTCCTAACAAAATTTAGTAATAGTGCGTGAGTGAGTCCATATGCCCAGGGTCTGGTCAAAGGCTTTACCAATTTTGAATTTTATTTTAGTTCCTATTATAAACACTAAGCGCTAGTAGATGATATACGAAGATTGCCGAATAGGAATCGTCAACGAAACATAAAAGCGCGTTATTTGTGAAAACCATAACCCTAATCTAAAATTATATGCGTCGATAATTCATAATCAAATTGTTGCGTTGTGTTGTTCGCATTGAATTTCATTAGTTATTTAGATTGGTTGTAAGTTGTGAGTAGAGGTGGGTCGTTCGCGAACAAACCGGTCCAGTGAACTGAGAGACCCGGTTCACTAAATTTCAATGAACCGGATCTCGGCTTACTTGGAAGTAACTATGCGCTATACATGGGCTAGATAGGGGAAGTGGATACGATTTCAATCAGGCTAGACCGACTCGTGTTTTGTCGGCTCTCGGAGAAACGTAATACGGTGCCCGAGAGCCGACAAAACACGAGTCGTTCTAGTCTGAGTTAAACTTACCGATTTTCCCTATCTCGCCCATGTATTACCCAGACTGTACGGGCTCCGAAATATAAAGGAAGGTGACTCCTTCGAGCATTATTTATAAACTATAAAATTACTATCTTTCTAATTTAACTTCAGTGACATTATTTTAAGTTAGATACAATATGTTAAAATAAACATCAATAAATATTTACATATGTATAACTTGTTTATTATCCGTTTTAAGAAATAGTGTATAGGAACTTTTATATCACAAATTAAGTTATTAATCAATATTTTTAAAAATATATAGGCTGTTCTATTTAAATACAAAAAACAGCTCAATGTTTCTCAGAAATGCGTTATTCAATTGTTTATTCATGAACTGCATACTAGTCAACATTAAAAACACTACTACTTTGCTAATTTAAGCTACTTTCTAGTCTAGAATTAATAATGACGGCGTTAGCAATGATGCGCACTTAATTTGAATCAGGCTGTATAGCCAGAGTAGTGACACGGATGTGATTCGTATTGATAGGTTAACCCAATTTGTACCCACATAATGGCGTCTTGTGCAAAAATGTACTATACAGTTACACTCTTATCCTTATTTATCACGTTTTTTTCAATACATATCCATTTAATACGCAAATTATCGGTTAAGTATATTAATCTAAATTTAATAATACTGAATTATATGTTATTTTAGCATTTGACAGATACCCACATAATGGCCGAATTATTTTACATTGATTTACTATCTCGTGTCACCACTCTCTCGTTATAAAGGCACTCTACACTACATCTTATACTAGAATCGCCGAAAAGATTCAGTATAAAAGTGTGTGATCACAACCTGATGAGATAAGGCATCCTTCCTATGCATAAAAATGGTCGGTGGCAAATATCGTTTACACGTGCGTTTACATTAGGCGATTAGGTAAATTGTATTGGTATCACGTTACGGACCGCAGGTGTTTATTTACTTCTACGTTTCTGTTTTAGCTGCATTTATTCTGTTTTCATTTGAATATGCACAAATTCTTATGGCAAATACTACGGCAATAACTTTTTCACACAATAATCTTTGAATGATTTTGTGTGCCTGTGGTGTGATCACGTGAATCCAACGTGATGGCAGAATCTGTTCAGCGATTTAAGTATATAACACAATGCGCTCAAGGCTTGAACTTCAATATTGACAGTATATGATCCTGGGTTTTTAAGATAATGCTAAACTGTAAAAACTCTGTTTTTATTAGAAGAAGTACTAGAATAATTAATAAGTAAAAAACACAAATTTTAGTTTCAAAAATATTTAATGTAGACACTACATATGTTTCATCAAACTGTGGCTTCATCAAGTGATGAAAATATACCTGTATATTTTCATCACCTGATGAAGCCACAGTGTGGAATTTGAAACATACTATACCATGTCTCAGAACAAGAAGGAGTGATTCAAATATCGCGCCAAAATGGCGTATATTTTTAAAGTATTTCATTGGTTCTTGCGTAGGTACGTTGGGAAAATAAGTTTGACAAAACGTCATTTTATGTTTATAACCAATAACCAAGCCATAACCTAGTCTCTTACATTTTTACTTTGGTTTATTATACTTTATTGTGTTATTAAATAAAATCCGTACTTTTATGTACAACATGAGCATGCGTTGTTCAGACGGCTTAATAGGTACCTAAGGAACAAGTGATCATGCATTTGAAACTTTGAATTTGATGAATCTGTCAAAAATACTGAACGTCAGTGCAAAAATCAAACATTCAACAATTAATATCATTGCAAAAATAACTATAGATGAGTTCATACCATAAATGAACTGGACAACTCACACATATTCTAGAATTGACTCATTAATTTCAAGTAACTGTTAATTAAATACTAATTATATTACCACATGTTCATATACATGTTATATTTCAGATATGTCAAACGTAAAGAAACCTGTATTAATAGAAAAAGGTGCTTTGATGAAAACCTGTAGGATTAAATAGCCATACCGATAAAGATAGGCAATTAAGAATACTTCATATAGGATCTGAATTGATACATAAGATGAAGTTGCTTCAAAAAAATCCCCTTTCAGAATATCACTATATGAGAACTTTTGACAGAAGCAATTACAAATGTTACAATAAGTATTTGGAAAAATTGTGCCGACAATGTAAATTTTTAATCTTTTTAACATGATGTGAACACTAAATTATTGTTAATTTCCAATATATAGTAGAAATAAATATTTGTTATACTTTATATATTTTCATAATAAATAAATTTTAATAGGGAATAATAATTAATAATGTGTAGGTATATGTAATTATCTTTGCAGTTCGTGTAAACAACTTCAGCTGATGTAAATTTTTCTATTTATTACTGTTGTATGTAAGATTCACATTTCCAAGACTAGTTGCTTGAATTTACCTCCTCAAGGTTTGTAGCAGTAATACGAATGATTTATCTGTATAAGTTCTTTATTGATATTTAATATAGAAACTAATAAGCAAAACCTTTTCTGCAAGTTCTTAAGGACATTTTGATAAAAGATAAAAGGTTTGATTCATTCTTGCTCTCTGATAGAAATATTTGATAATAAATAGACTTGATTCATAATTTTCATGTTGATATAGCACATTCACTAAAATGTGCAGTATATTTATAATGGCAATCCTCCTCAAAATGCTCAGAACAAAGTCTATGCTTTCATTTGTAAATTGGGCCTATATCTTTATCCATAGATTCTTCTAATTTTTTTTGTAAAACTAGAATGAACAGATTTGAATGTTAAGAGATTTGTATTCATCAAATTATAGATGTATGCACCTACTTGTTTATAACTTTACTCTCCTGTTTCCAATTGCCGTGCACTCGTATTGCTGCTTCGACTGGTAGAATGAAAAGCGGCACATCCATCTATTTTAACGAAAGTAGTAAATGAAACACAAAACAGCTAAATCCTTGGTTAGAATTAATACAGTTCTTCTAACCTCAATTGTCATGATGTCATTTCAAACTGTCTACTAAATTTTAAGCTGTGTTCCATGTTTTGGCGGGATATTTGAATCACTCCTTCTTATTCTGAGACAGGGATAATTATTAAAATGAAGTTTCAACAAGTAACTCTCCAATCAGTTATTTAAAAGTACTAGACCCTAGGTTTTTTAATGAGATTTCAGCGTAGCTGCTGCGTGATATTCTTCTGAGTTATGATTCATTTTTAAAGAGAATTGGTGCCGCAATATTTTTCATTTGTTTCAGAACAACTCGGCAGTTTTCTATACCTGAATCGAGCCTGAGGGAAACGGGTTCGATTTCGGAGCCGCCCGCATTGTCACATTATAGTGTTCTTTTCTGACCAAACAAAATATTAGATCAAGATCAAACACTAGGGTCACGGCGTTAAATATGTAATTATTCTGTACCGAAAGACACGAAATTTCATAGTTCCAGCTCAAAAGCCTGTTACAAGGATCCATTATATGTATATCTATTATTTTATTCAAAACACTAACTTATATACTTATTCCAACTCAAAACACCGACATGAAAATGAGCCATTTTTAGCTATAGTAATGTTATATAATTAAGTCATAAAATACAAACATACAAAAGAAGTATTTATTTACATAATCAAATACAAAATAAAGAAATATAATCACAATTTGTTTTAGTAAAGGAAACTTACATCTGATCTACATAACCTGCCAATACATAACCAGGACACTATTGCCAGATTAATTTCACAAGAATCTATTTGAATTAAATAATCCTGTATTAATAGCTATGGGTGACTGTCCAAAATAAAAAAAAAAACATTTATTTTCACTTCATAATAGTGTAGACTCAAAATAATGCTTCATTTAATTATAAGCAAAGATAACTATATTTTTGCAAAAAAAAAATTATTCGAGTTCACGGGTGAGTTCACTATCAATATTAATAATCGTATGTATTTCCATTTGAAGTCGGTTTAATATGTCATATTCTTCATCTTCATCTTCAACTATTGTTACATCTGCTGTTTGAATTTGGTTAGAACTATCAACATCCGTCTCATTTCGATGTTCATCTTCCATTGTATGTCCTATACCATTAGCTTCGGTTTCAAGTTCTCTCTCAATTCCATGTAAAGGACAGTCAATGGGACAACTACCATTATTCTAAAAATATGTGAGATTATATTATAAAATAAAAATTCAGTTCATAGTAATCACATGATATAATCTGTGTTTCCGTTGAATATCTGAACTTTTTCTTATTTGTTGCAGAAGATAATACTGCATATCCAACTTTTCTATACAACTTTCACATATAGTTTTTGGTAATTTATCATACTTATCTACCTAAAATAATGCATTCTAATTAAACAGTTACAGGTAAACTTTCATTTTAAAATAAACACACTTTGATAGGAATAAGCTCAATTTTTTTCAGTAGCGCTAACTTTTTTGCTTTAACACTGTATAAATGTATAACACACTTCTTTTGTTCTGAACACAATCTGCAAATAAAACCGGCCATAATTGCATTGCCATAACTGCCCATTATTTTCTTTCAAAAATTATCTTAAAATTTGGTAAATGATATATTTCTGAATAATAATTTGTTCTAGAAAATATTTTAATTTTATTGTTTTGACATCTCCCAGTAGATAGAACCTACAACCGCACAGACAAAATAAGCAAATACCAATTTTCCCTAGAAAGTTCTAGAAATTATAGATGGGCGAGATAGGGGAATTAGAACTTGTTTCACTCAGGCTAGACCGACTCGTGTTTTGTCGGCTCTCGGGCACCGTATATCCTACCAGTTTCACCGAGAGCCGACAAAACACGAGTCGGTCTAGTCAGAATGAAAAGGATACGTATTCCCCTATCTCGCCCATGTATACTAGCATGGGCATTTCTTAAAAATAGAAAATATTAAATTATCAACAATTATTTACTATATGTATGTAAATCGATCTATCAATTGAAAAATGTGTGTATGATAATTTTCTTTACTCTCTAAAAGTGTGTTTTAATAAATTAAAAGCCAAACTTAAAAATTATATTTATTTTATATTTTGATGTTGTAGGCATTGGCTTTTTAAATATAGTCAAATTCGTAACTGCGTGTGTTTATGTGAGTTGTGTTTGTATTTTTATTTAATTCATGTTTGTTAGTTTGTTCTTGTTTTGTTATACCCGTAGCTGTGCCCATAGCTTAGACACTGCGTGTAACGGTAGGTCTGTTCATGAAAACCAATCGTATTAGATCATTGATGTAAACTAATTTCATTCAATAATATGCGGTTTTTTTTATATTGTCAAAGTACTTTGATACTTATTGCAATATGAGAGAAAGTCGTTCTGGATTAAATATTAAAAGTAAGACTAATAATGTTAAAATAGCTACTAGAAAACCTTTTAGTGATAAAAATAATTTATTAAATAAATTATATATTGAAGAACATGATGAACATAACTTCTTACCAAGTAAAATACATTCCAACAAAAATTATAAACCATCAACACAAGGAAATAGTAAGTTTAATTCAGATTGGGAAGATTTGCATAAGGATATTGAAACTCTAAGTAATAAAGTAGCAAGAAAAATGATTTTAAGGAAACGTAACCATTTACCTACCTATGAAACCTCGGTTAAGTCTACAACTTCTTATGTTGACGGTGTTTACTCTGGGAATACAAATAAGCATTTAGCAATTACTTCACCAGTTGTTAATATTAATCACCTATCTGATAAGTACTTGAAAAAGTATTTGAAAAGGTGTAGTGTAAAAATTGTTAAAGATAATCTTTTTAATGGATCTAAAATTAAGGCAACAAATGTTGATGTCAATATAAATAATTCATTGGGAAAGGAAAGTATTTCAGAAGTTACAACTAACAATTACCTAAGAGACAGTCATATTCAATATGAAGGTCACACATTAAGAGATCGCAAACAAGGACTCAATTATGCAAAACTCCAAGAAGGTTCTTCATTTGGTGATGAAACTATTTTAAAACGAAGCGGTACAAAAAGAAACTTAGATGTCTATAAATTTGTTCCTGATAGTGATGAAGAAAATGTGCCATTTGAAAAAGAAATGCAATTAGTTATGTCCAAAATTGAGAACCGATTTAAAAAACAACAACGAAAAAAGAAAACGGCCAATAGTAAAAGAGGTAACCCAGATTGCAAAGTATTTCAAACTAAACCGATAAATACAAATAGAAAAATTAAGAATAAGATCATACCATCTCATACAAATAATGTAAATGCTAATTTGAGGAGTAAGAAGAAATATCAATTATTAGAAACTAATATTGTTCCCAAAGATATTAGAGATAATTCAAAAGGTCAACCAGTAGATGTGGTCAGTATGAATAATGAGCGTAGACCTAAAATAGATATACTTCAAAATATAGTTTTAGAAAAATCTAGAACTACAGAAAATAATGTAAATAGACACAAATCACTAATACCAAAAGTAAATAATATATTAGATGAAAATAACACTGTAAATATAGTTGAATATTCTGAAGATATGAATAATATCATAAATAAATTAAATACGAGAAACAGAACACCAACACAGTGTGATGATCAAGATGCTCTAAATGGTGCAGTATCAGATAATGAAAGCTTAAGTGATTTATTTGATTTTGACGAAGTAGTCTTCAGTAGTACTCTGATAAATACTGATAGTAACAGACAAGTTTCAACTCCATGGCGATCTAACATGTGTTCAAATCATAATCCACATTTTCTGCAATATAAGTCTACAGCTTTACCTAGTTACAATCAGGAAATGGTGATTGATAGTAGTGCTATAGAGAAAATGTATCAGGAGTGTAAGACTCCAAATGGTTCTAATAAGTCTAAAAAACAAAGACAGACTAATATACTGTCTTATATTGATAAAAAAAGTAAGCCTGATTCACCAGATATTATTGAATCATCCTTGTTTGACATGCATGAACTTAGTCCAATTAAAAAATCAATTTCAAAATTAGCAACATCCAAACAAAAATCTAAATCATCTGTAGACAAAGAAAACATGCCTTTAAGGAATACACCTAATAAAGGATTTGAAAAAGTGAAAAGACGGATATTAAGGGAAAAACGTGATAATCGAATATCAGGTAGTGATCATGAAAATATTACAAAATCATCAGAGGCTAATCGAATATCAGATAGTGATCAAGAAAATAGTTACTTTGGCTTCCAAAATGTATCGAACAATGACGAGAATGAAGATGAACTCGAAAAAAGCAAGAAAAGGAAAAGAACCTGGCTATTTGGTAAGCCTTTGAGATTGGAGGATTGTATAAAAGTTACAAAAAAGTCAAAAAACCTAATGATCAGTGCTGGTATTCATGAACAAAATAAGGCAACTAAAGAAGTTGAAATTGAAAAAGAGGGTCTAGTTGAAGGAGAGTTAGTGAATAAAGATAAATTTGTAATGAGCAAAGACACAGATATTCCTTTGGAGAATCAAGAATTAGTTGTTGCACTATTTCAAGATTTGCAGGAACCGAATAAGAATGTAAGTATTAAACTAGAAACATAGCCAAAATTATATTCTGTTTTGTTTCATATTTAGGTTAAACCCAAACAATATGTAAAGAAGACAAGAAAACGTCTCCGAAAAAGTTATGTCCATTCTGAGGATGAAAGTGAAGATAGTTATCCTGTGAAAAAAAATAAAAACATACGAACAAGAAAAGAGGTAATTACTTAGTTTTAAAATGAGTTTTTTATATATACAGTGTGACCAGTGAAGTCCCCATCATATGGGATTTTTTTTTATTAATAGATTTATTCTAAATTTGAGTTTGGCATCAATTTCTGCTTCGATCAAGATGAAAATTAACCAAAAAAATAATAGTCACGTTATTCGCATTATTTGTCAAATTTAATTTTTTTTCCAAAAAAAATTCAAAAGTGGGGTTATTTCTCAAAATATCGAAAAAAGTTGTTCGAAAAAGTTTTTCTAAAAGCAATTTTTAGCCCATATGCAAAATTTCAGCTGCATAAGATAATTTAGATTTTTTGCCAATTTTTTTGTAAATTGCACCACTGTTGCGAAATAAGACAACGCAACCTACATAAAACTTCTTATAAGTTTTAACAATCCGTGCGTTCAGGGAGTTACGGCGCCGCTAGCGCTGAGCAGGGCTGCGTTCATAAACGTCACACTGCGTGCACTCTAGGGTAAAATTTCACACAAAGCCGTTCAAAAACAGTTGAGTGATTCAATGATGTACGCGTGTAATGTGTTCATAAAGTTCGCTCTCGAATCACTCGAGCGTTTGAAAAACGCCGGATTTGAAACCACGGTGAAGAAGACTCGACATGCGCACATGGAAGTATGATTGTAATTGCCGCTTCTGTTATGTGGGGTTATATGACACATGTGCTGTCATACTTGTCACCACTCTAAAACCGTTCATAAATACCAAAACGCTCTGTCAACACTCCAGCTGCAAAGCAAATTACTCACACGCCACACACACGATTATAACGATTCATTTATGAACGCAGCCCTGTGCTAGGTCGAGCGGTGTCCTGAACGCGACTGCTGAGTGCCGGCGCTCGAGCTAGCGGTCGCCATCTTGTCTAGCGAAAATAATTTCGCTCGATGACCTAGCGGCGCTAGAAAGAAGTGGGGATAAGCGGTGAATATTCAAATATGAATTTAAAAATTCAAACCCGCGGATTAATAAAAACATTAATTTATTAATTGTAGTAGGTAATATCATTTTTACGGTTGCTGTTGTACTTGTTGTTGTTATATTTAATGTTATGCGAAAGTTATAGGTAAATTTATCATATTAAATAGATATTGATAAGTACTATACGGTACTATTATATTCGGTTTACATATAAAGTGAATATCTTTTTTCTACTTGAAATAGATTATTTATTTCTGATAAATAAACAACTGTTAGTGAATCCTAAGTAGTATATGAAAATAAATTTGGCTCGATGACTTAGCGGCGGTAAAAGAAAACGGTTAAAATTCAAATTTGAATCTTGTGAATAATACGATCAATAGAAACTTCAATTATGTTGTACAATAGATCTTAAATAGTGCCTAATAACTCTTTTTGATATGTTTATATATTGAAATGTATTTTGACATAGATATAACTAACAAGTAATGTCAAACAGCACAATTCCTTCTAATAAACACACAATTCCTGCTAATTTGGCACTAAATTTAATCAAAAATATTAATAGCTGCTACTGAAACTAAGGAGCTATATATATAATAATGCTGGTTTATGGGCCTTATCGTCTCATTATATTTTCGTGTTCTAAGATACATTAGTACTGTCTTCTGTAAAATTTTTTCCTATGTATAAGTATAGATAGCTACGCAGTCTATTAGGTAATGTAACTTAAGACTTTTAACAAGATCTGCTATCAGATTCCAATACGTTAAATGTAGAAATAATATTGCTTTGTCAACTACAACAATAAAATAAACATACAATGTTATCAGTTTATGTCATATTTATTTATCAGTTGTATACTCTGCAATTATACACTTATTACAAAGTAGAATTCAAAAAATACATCAATTAAAATTGAAATGAACAACTATTCACAGTGCCGATAAATATCTCAGCAAAAATTGCTAATATAATAGTGTTAATCGTTACATCATCTTCAACAAAAACAACAAAATAATCCAACAATCCAATCCAACATCAGATTTCAATAAGTTAAATATTGGAAGAATATTGTTTTTACAACTACAGTAATAAAATAAATCCACAAAGTTATTTCTTTGTATTAAATTTATTTATCAGCTATAATTCTGTGATTATACTCTTCTGCAACATACCATTCAGAAAATTCATCAACTAATTAAAATTGAAATGAATACTGTTCACAGTGCCGATAAATATTCTAACCAAAACTGCTAATATAGTATTGATAATAGTTACATCATCTTCATTGAAAACTTCCACATAATCCATATAATAATCCACTGTAAAATGTAGTATTAAATATTTAGGCACACTATATATTATAGTAAATAATTTACCATCACCTCAGTCTCAATTTTAAAATAAGGATTTTATATTGCTATCATACATGGGACAACCTAATTACACACCTAATACGTCGACTTTATTTTTAGTTTAGATTTTAAAAGTGCGTATGTCATGTCTTCATACTTCAAACAATAATAATAATAGTGAAATGAAATAATAATAAACTTCAGAGCGCCATATTGCCGCTGTCAGTCTTCAGAAGTAGTAAAAGTACGCATGTCCAAGCAACAATTTTAAGATTTACTACTGTGACCCGTTCGATGACTTCTGGCGCTGGCCACAAGCTCTAGCGGTATCCGCTTCCAGCGCCGTAACTCCCTGAACGCACGGAATGCTTTATTCCAGACACATTTTCTTTAAGGCAGCGCCATATTCAATGTGTGTTTTTCTACAAAATCCAAATAGGGCTATTAAAATTTGGTCACATGTGATGCAAAGTTTATTTGTTTTTGACCCTGTATAAGGTAACTTCATAAAATAACTATTTTTGAAAATGTAGTTTGTGTCTAAAAGTAATACACATTAATATTAAGAAAATAGTTTAATTGAAAAGTCAAATTTTCTAATAAAATAATCATAATACATTATAAAAATGAAACGCATTTAAAATTCCACCTTTTCAATTAATAACAATATGTATTTTTGGTAATTGAATATTCAATTAAACATAATTTGAAAAACCTAAAAATTAAAATTACATTTCTGTGTGACTCCCATTGCGTTCAATACAAACAATTGTTCCTCTTGATACATCTTTAATGGAGTTTCTGATACTAAGGGGCCTTATTTCTAAAATACAGTTTCGAATCACCGTTTCCAACATTACGGAAAGGTTTTTCTTTGTAAACTTTTTGTTTTAGGTAACCCCACAAGAAAAAATCAAGTGGGGTTAAATCACCTAGCCGGCCAGTATTGCTCCATATTACGTCCAATTACTTTGCCCCTAAATATTTCCAAGAGGCGTTCTTGAACCCGTCTTGTAGTATGGATGGGAGCACCGTCACACTGGTACCACAAATTATGCCTTATTTCAATAGGCATATTGTCCAAAACTTCAATGACATCGGTGTTAAGGAAGCGTAGGTATTCTTCAGAATTTAAATTGCCTCTCAAAAAATAAGGCCCAACAACTTGATCGTTTAAAATACCGCACCACACATTAGTTTTAAAGAAATACTGGTCCTTGCATTCTATTATAAAATTTGGATTTTCTTGAGCCCACCATCTACAATTTTGAGAGCTAACAACGCCGTTTGAAGTGAAAGTGGCCTCGTCGGTCCATAAAACGTGAAACGGAAAGGACACATTTTCTTCTTTTTCCCCCTGGTACCAAAAAGAGAATCCCAAACGTATGTCAAAATCTTGTTCCTTAAGAGTATTTATAAATTTAGGTTTATACGGCTTAAATTTATTTTTGTGCAAAATATTCCTTACACTCTCTCTTTGAACGTCAGTTCTGCGAGAAACATGTCTATTACTAGTTTGACCATGTTCCACAATATCTAGGCAAACATTTAATTGGACTTCTTCACTATGTTTTATAGGATTGTGAGGTTTTTTAAATGAACTTTCCACCGATCCAGTTGATTTAAATTTCACCATAATCCTACTCACAGTAGATTGTTGCACATTTTTGCCTGGATGCCTTTCATTAAAAATGTTGGCCGCTACACGATGACTTGTGTTTTCACCACATATTAATACAATTTCAATTCTTTCCTGTACAGTTAACATTTTTTTAATTAATACGCAATATTAATTAAAAGCCACTATAACAAACAGAAAGCGATTTGACTGTCATTAATAAAGCAAGGGCTTGTTGATCTTTTTTATCATTTGTTTTGCGGCCAACTTGTGTTTGGTGCATCATCGTAAGGTACAAAACTAGTTAATTTTTTGGAAACTGAACTTAAATAATAAAAGACTATTTTTACTTTTTAAACAAATTTTAATAAAGGGGTTTTAAATTAAATCATTGAAACTAGTTAAACTTACGTAAAGTTAAACGAAAATTTATTTTCCACTTAATGCAGACTTTACTTGTGACGCTGTGTACTTGTCTGTATTAATATTAATGTGTATTACTTTTAGACACAAACTACATTTTCAAAAATAGTTATTTTATGAAGTTACCTTATACAGGGTCAAAAACAAATAAACTTTGCATCACATGTGACCAAATTTTAATAGCCCTATTTGGATTTTGTAGAAAAACACACATTGAATATGGCGCTGCCTTAAAGAAAATATGTCTGGAATAAAGCATTGTTAAAACTAAGAAGTTTTATGTAGGTTGCGTTGTCTTATTTCGCAACAGTGGTGCAATTTACAAAAAAAATGGCAAAAAATCTAAATTATCTTATGCAGCTGAAATTTTGCATATGGGCTAAAAATTGTTTATAGAAAAACTTTTTCTAATAACTCTTTTCGATATTTTGAGAAATAACCCCACTTTTGAATTTTTTTTGGAAAAAAATTTGAATTTGACAGATAATGCGAATCACGTGACTATTATTTTTTTGGTTAATTTTCATCTTGAGTCCGTAAGGAATATGCATGTCGTCCAATGAGATTTCAGTGTTTGCATTTCGTCGGAACAGTAGTTTTTCTTAAAGTTTGCAAAATTTTCTTTTCTTTTCAAAATTCAAATTTTTAAGTTTGGGATCGCGAAGTGGTGAAAAAAGACCGTATTATGAGAAAGGATAGATAAGGAACAAATTCAATCCCAAATTCGCGCAAATTGGCATTTCAACAGTGGATATGTACGATTATCCAGAATTGCAGTTCGCAGAGAAAATCTTTTAAAATTTATGAAGAGGGTGGTCATTCTATTACGCGAGACAATTCCACATCACTTGAGGATTTTGGATTGATCTTCCGGTAGTTATGGCCTTATTACTTTTTTCTGTACCGCCCATTACACTCTTGTTTTTTTCTCCATTTAAATTTGTTCTTGATATCTTTGTTTGTATTATTTCTGTTTTAGGTTGACCATTTGTGTAATGGTATTTAATACCCAATATTTAATATACATTACGTAAGCGTTATAGCATCTGCACATTTGAAAAACTAGTTTAAGACATACTTTAAATATCCTTTTTTCAGAAAATAGCACCTGGAATTTGTAGGGTTAATAATAGAGATCAAAAGGATTATACCGGCTGTCTCAAACAAGCGAAGCGTCTATTAATGTAGATATAAAACAAATTTAAAAACAAAAATTCTAGATGATCACGAGCTATACAATTTAAAAATATTTTAATTTATACAGAATGTTCGAGAACGACAGGGAACAATATATATTTTATTACACTTTATGATAGACCTTTAGATTTTCAACTGTTTCTGAAATGTGGTAATTTTTCTTCGAAAATTGTCGCTACTTTTGAAAAATTCCTATGAAGTAACAATTAACGATAAAAGAACTATTATGGGTTTTATTAGTAAATATATCGTTACACTATTTGAATTTAACGTATGTTTCGATATTTAATGCATGTTTTTTGGAATTACATACTACTCCCTGAACATTAAAATTCTTAAGGAAATTGTATATTTACATGCCAATGAAAGATACTAAAGATGTACATACAATTTAAAAGTACCTACTTTCTTGCGTCTGTCTGTGGTGTTGTAAAAGTTATAGAATGTTATATCTGAATAAACCCGATTACGACTTATTAATTTAAAAATGTGAGCTGGTATTACATCCATTATACATACCATACCTTAAAGTTGTCGAAAAAAGTTTCTTATAATATTTTTTATTATTATTTTAAAATAAATTAAGCGACGAACTTGAACATTCATGAACCTATAGTACATTGAAAATATGTGTCTAAAAAAAGAAATGTTAAAACTCTGCATTTATAACTCCAGTTGGAAGAGAAAGTCGTCATTACAAGTACATCAATATATTTTACGGCAAAACTGAGTACTTAAAATTGGAATTAATAAACATATATATTTTTGGCGGGAAAGAGATTCAAATTATTTACTGGCACAAAGAATATACAAGTATTCCAATTTCTAATATTAAACAAGAAATTATAGCAAACGTTTATACATTATTTCAAATGTTTCTAGGTTTTATACATTTTAAATATTAAATTATACGCACGCAGTAAGTAATAAACTAACTAATATTATTTATGATTCTCATCTTTCAAGCATTTTTTAATTTGTTAGGAGATGATAAATTTGAATATTTTTAGTGATGGTTTTGCTTTCTCTACTAAGGTTATACACGTAAATTTGGCGTTTTGAAAACTTTTTGAAAAAGTAATAAATAGCAATAATATTTGGTTTGTCATTCTCGAACACTCTGTATAAATAAAAGTATTTTTGGCTGATGCTGATCTGCAATTTTTGTACTATATAAAATTTCGCTATCTACTTATTAGATAATGAGAATGGACTTTGTCCTCTCATTGGGGTTCCCGGTATATTCAAAATATGTGCTTCCAATTTTTTGTGCTCGATTGCAATAATACTATGATTAAATCCCACGTTTACGTAATTTCTTCTATATACAGGGTGTCTCAGCTTTTGCGTTACAGGCATTATCTACTTTCCCTGTATAGTTATCAAAAAACTTTTCAAATAAAAGTTACTTGATATTATGATGTGTCGAAAATGACAAATAGAGGATTTTATTTGCTCGTGACCTTGAAGGAGATTTTAAGGTGAACTTTGTTTTTTTTAATGGATATATGTATTTTTTAATATTGCATCTTATTTTTCAAAAGCTAATAAATAACTTTTATTTGATGCATTTTTTATTTTCCCGTGTCAGTTTTGACACAATTCAGATAAACTTGTCAAAAGTAAAAAGTTGTGTTCTGTCAGTCAACAACTGTCAGTCTTGCTTAAATCACAAAGATTTGACTTGCGTTATCCGCAGCTTTTTAATATGCCACTTACATACAACTCCAACGAATATGTAGATATGTTAATAGTCTACGGAGAATGCAGAAGGAATTCCCGAGAAGCTGCAAATTTGTATCGAGAAAGATTTCCGGAACGTCATCATCCATCACATACAACATTTAATAGAGTAGAAGCGAAGTTACGAACTGGTTCATTTCCCTCTACCGAAAAACATGCTAACCATAATGCTCCTGCTAGAAATGAAGAAAATGTAATCAACATTTTGGCTTATGTAGCTGTAAACCCCCATGTTTCACTTCGACGTTTGGCAGAAGAAATTGGCGTTAGTAAAGCTACAGTACATAGAATTTTAAAAGGGCATCGGTACCATCCATTTAAAGTTCATTTATCACAAGAATTAAGACTAAACGATTTACAAAGACGCCTGGATTTCATTGCACGATTGCAAGTTCTAGAAGATGAAAATCCAAATTATCTTAATTGTATTTTGTGGAGTGACGAAAGTCGCTTTCACAATAATGGTGTTGTGAACAAACATAATGCGCATTATTGGTCCAACCAAAATCCGCGGTGGGTGGAGGAAGCACGCTTTCAAACAGTGTGGGGAACCAATGTATGGTGTGGAATGTTTAATGGGCATTTAATTGGACCCCACTTTTACGAAGGAACCCTGACAGGACAACGTTATTTACATTTTTTACAAAATGTGCTTCCCGATTTAATGGAAGATATTCCTCTTAATGAAAGACTAGACATAATTTGGCAACAAGATGGTGCTCCGCCCCATAATGCGCAAATTGTGACGAATTATTTAAATGCGCTGTACCCCAATGGATGGATTGGAAATAGAGGTTCTATCCCTTGGCCTGCTCGTTCCCCGGATTTATCGCCTGTTGATTTTTTCATGTGGGGTTATTTAAAGGAATTTGTATATCAAGTTCGGTCGGCAGATCTTGATGATCTGAAAAATCGAATTCGCATGGGATGCCGGATTATGACTTACGGAATGATACTTTCATCTTGCAACAGAGGATTAAGACGTCGTTTGGAAGCTTGTGTCCACGCTGATGGAGCCCAATTTGAACATTTATTAAATTAATGCCTCTTGTTTTGTTTTCTTATCCAACTACATACACTAATTTGAGATATTTATTATTGAAATACTTGCTCTTTATTTTTTTATTTTTTTTTGCACTGAATTACTTACTTATAATTATCGTATTCCTTTAAGTTAATAAAAATTGCTTTTGACAAGTTTATCTGAATTGTGTCAAAACTGACAAGGCAAAATAAAAAATGGATCAAATAAAAGTTATTTATTAGTTTTTGATAAATAAGATGCAACATTAAAAAATGCATATATCTATTAAAAAAAACAAAGTTGACCTTGAAATCTCCTTCAAGGTCACGAGCAAATAAAATTCGCTGTTTGTCATTTTCGACACATCATAATATCAAGTAACTTTTATTTGAAAAGTTTTCTGATATCTATACAGGGAAAGTAGATAATACCTGTAACGCAAAAGCTGAGACACCCTGTATATTCATATTTCTTCCACTGCGGACATTTATGTTGGCTCTCTTTCATTCTTCGTATATGTAGTTTATGGTTGCTCCAACAAATTTGCTTTATAATTCGGAAACTGTTTCATTTTTGAAATGCTCATTTGTAATCATTGTCGTTTTATTCGCATAAATTTTATAAACTCATAATACATGCATTCTGTTATACTTGTCCTGTAATTGGAATTGCAATACTCTGTTAGACAAATAAATTGCATTTATTGATTCATTTAGAAGGAACAGATTTTCCAAGAAATCTTTAGTATCAACAAATGTAAAACCCCACAAAAAGAAGGTTCCTTAGATAGCATAGTCAGTAGGTTAATAGAAACATATTAATATTGCCTTAATAAGACATTGGATAGGTTCTGCAAATAACACATTTTTCTGTAATATTCCCATTTAACGCTGATAATAATAATTAGCGAAATTTAATTATAAAAATTTTGGATTGGGAAGATTACAATATTCTCGCTAATTAAGGTTTTTAAAAATTGTCTTTTGTCATTTGTAAATATTGGATTATTGGTATAATGAATATACATATATTAAAAAAAATATCTGTTTTGTTTAAAAATGCGCTTCTAAAATTCTTTTAATTCTACATCAATATACCTTTAATATTACTTTTTCCACTCCCATACTTTAATTGTATTATTACATATGCTGAACTTGTATTTTAATGATGTCCATTACGATACAGATTTTCATTATGATACAAGTTTATATCCAATAAGAATACAGATTTTTCATTACGATACAAGTTTATATCCAATAGTAACGCGACATTTTATCTGGCGACTGCATATCTGACAGATATAAAAATTAATTAAACGTGACAGTTCTCTGCAATGTACAAGTAAGTAGTTAAAATTTGTGCTTTTTTGAAAATATAAACGGTAAGAATGAGGAATAAGGACAGTGAAATGTAAAATTTGACTCCAACAGAAATTATGGAATAAGCCTTAGTAGCCACGAACAATTTATTACCAGCAGTCGCAAAAACGTACGGAAAATTTTACGCTCAATTTATGAAATGGAATGTTCAAAAAATAATGTTTTATTATGTGGTAGTAGAAAAAATAGTGTATGCAACTCGCATTTAATGGTTATTCAGACACTCGTATTCATTACAATACGAGCCGAAGGCGAATTTGCATTCTCGTGTCTTAGCTATCATTAAATGCTCATTGCATAATATACTATTTTCCATTACTATATTGTGTTTATTTATTATTGTGTTTATTATTATTTTTGATCGCATGCCTGCGTCTTCTTAACACTACATCGCGAATGTAACATATTGATATTGATATTTTTAGAATAATTTTATTTCGCATTTAGATTTTTTTTTTCTAAAAACATTTCTTTTAATTCTACTTGCAGCAAGAAGAAGCAGACAAGTGGGCGAGAGCATTTAATAAGATGTGCGAAGAAGTCGACAGTTTTCCATTAGCATTTGAATAAGAACCAGTGAGTGAATGAGAATATGAAGTAACATATAGCTAATGTCCTTCAGGATCATATACACTTTTAGTACCTATTTCATATACAATTCCTGTGATAAATAATAGCTTTAGAATCTCTATTAAATTACATCTTTTCTATATAAGAAAGAATGAATTATGTATATTTTTTCACACTTTATTAAATTGACACGCATGAGTCTTGCATATAAGATTCGTTAGTTGAACTAAAAAAATAGGAAAATATCTATTACTGTTCTTACTCTCCAATTCCTTTGTCATATTCTTAACAATTTCTATATCATACTATACAGAGAAATTCTCATTGCCTTTCTGGTAATATAGCACATTTTCGGCAGTTTTAGATTAATTTCTGAAGTTCATCACTTAATCAGATACCTAGAAATGGACTCTTGTTATAAAGTGATTATGATGCAAACTGCAGGGTCCATTATTTCCTTCTTGCAATATTATTAGATCTCAATGTTAATCTACATTACAGGAGCTAAAATTTTTAAATCTGTTAGCCTTGTCTGATGTTTGAAATTTAATTAATAAAGTAAATAAGTAATTAGCAATTATAAGAAGAAAGAATAATGTACTGACAAATGCAATGTTTCTCTCTGTATTATGTACAGGTTATTCATTATAAATTACACATGCTTGGTCATCGTTTTTATTGCATATACAAAAAATGTTTCAGATAAGGGTTGTGTGGCTGTCACTGAATTTTATTTGCATGCCATCAAAAACACAGTGGCGTGCAGATACAACGGTAACAAAAAAATATATTTTTTAATGGAATAACCTGTATATTATTAAATTTTAAAAATGATCGTTTTTATTCAAGTCAGGATTATTAGTTGGCCATTTAATAATTCAACTTCTGGGATCATTATTTCCAATATAATCATAAAATATAGGCCCAACAATTTTGTTTTGGAAAATCCAACACCAAACTCTTAACAGATTTTCTTCCTGATTTTTTAATTTGTTTTACCAGTCTTTTTTTGTTGTATTTGTTTTCTCAAGACCTTCGATTATTTCTCTTAAAAACTCCTGTAGTGGAAAAGGATGATTCATCAGTCCATAATATTTTAGTAAAATAATCGGGATCTTCCTTCAAATTTTGAATCATATTGCGGCAAAAGTCCAGCCTAATCCTTGTTTGAGTCACTGTTTAAAATTATACAGGTAATATTTTATGTGGTCTATAATTGCTTTATTTACGTACATACGTTGACTTTTGGCATAACTTTTCTGTAATTGAACAGCTGCATTATGTAAACTATTTTCAGAATTTTCTAAAAATCATACCTGTTTCAATAATAGGCTACTAGTGAATAAATATAGTAGTATATCTATTTGTTCGTTCTCGTTTACTTCAATCAAGGGCTTTTTTCTACTAAAACTGGAGGTATTTTTCGGTAAATACTTTTAAAGTGTTTTCTGACGATGTTGGACGATTTGGAACTTATGCTCTTTTTGCTGCACGTTTATATTTTCTATAAAACGGGTAAACATTTGCACTCTTCCATCTCACAGTAAACCATTTTGACTATTTTATTAAGGAAATTTATAAAACACAATAGTCATTTTCACAGCTTACTTTAATAATGTTAACTTTTCCATAGTACAGTAGCTATCATATTCGACATTTAATAACTCGAAAACGGCTTAAGATACAGGTGGTATATGGTATATTTTTGAAATAAGAAAAAAAGACCATTATAAAAATTTAATATACAGAGTATTTCATTTAAAAAAATATATTTTTTTACACCGTTGTATCTGCACGCCACTGTGTGTTTGATGGCATGCAAATAGAATTTAGTCAGAGCAAGTGGCGGCTGGTGAGTACATTTTGGTGGAGTAATTACATAGACAAGACTGATCCGTTTATTATCGATGATATGCTCGGCATCTGGGATTATATCACCGATAATAAACGAATCAGTCTTGTCTATGTAATTGCTCCACCTAAATGTACTCACCAGCCGTGACTGGTCACAGTCACACAACCTGTACATAATACAGAGAGAAACACTGCATTTGCATCCTGTATATTACCTTATAGAAAATGATTTCCTTCTAATATGATAACAGTAATTATTTCATCATCTTTTTCACAAAAACGTGTATATATCTGCTTGCAATCAAATATATAATCAGAAAAAAATGAAATTCCACAGCCAGAGTGTACCTCTGGGTTTCTCATATTTTAGAAATAAGTTTTTTATGAAAATATATTGATATTTATACTATATAATCCCTTAAATTATTAACACATTCTGAATCACCTTGTATAAATAATTTTTTTTTGCCTCTTCAACAGGTTATTTTTCGTAATATTTTTTAACGGTATTTGCTTTATTTTATATCTTGTACAAGTTAAAAACATTTGAATTTTTAAACTTTTAAAGAATCTCATATTGTTTTTAAAAAATAATCGTTTTATAGGGTTTTTATTAATTTTTTCAGTTTTCTTTGGTTTGGGTTTCTTTGAGGAGATTTTTATAATTGCCAGTTTAGTCTTTTAACAGTCCCTCTGGACTTTTTTTTTCAAACTTTATAGTTTTTACAATTCTGTTTTTGATAACTTCATATAAATGTTTCACCTCACATTTGTCTGCTCAAATTTGTAAGGTTTTATTATCAGCTAGCTTGTTGCCTAGATAAAGCAACAAAACTTGGTGACTTAATATTGAAAAGGCCTGTACGTCGTATTTTATAAAGTTACGTAGACAAAGTTTATTCTCAGGAAAATTTGCTCAAAGATGCCATATTTATATTGATATTTGTATATCATTGTACGATGACCTCAAAAATATTATTTAATTATTTATAATACAAAGGGTTTTAATTTGAATACACTTTAATATGATACTTGCAGTAAGAGTATACTACTTACTTGTGTCGATGCCATAGTTACAGTATTTTTTTTTTGAAATAAGTTGCCATGCTTACATTACTATTATTATTAGTTAAGCACTTATTTATATATGTGTATTCCTATTTCGTAGAATTATAAATAAAATCTCAAATGATATGTGAATATATTTTTGTATATTTAATATATGATACTAAAAATGCGTTTATGTTTTTTTTTGTGTCTTTCCTACCCAGATAAAATAGAATAAAATTACCTACAGCTACTTCTGAATATGTGGGTATCAGTGGCGGCCCGTGACTTTTTGTGACGGGAGGGCACCGGGGGTCTGAGTGTTTAATATCAAAAATTAAGTACAGACAAAAAATAAACTCAATATGCATTTAATTAACTCGTTTGAAAATAAAATCCATCCGCCCTTCCTTACGATCAGCAAAATGATTAATAACTCATTCATTGAAGTTTGGTGTTGCTGTCAGTAATTGTTTTTCAATGGATCACTTTGCTAAGGCACATAGTCTGCTTTCCCGCATGGTATTTCTAGAAAATGTTTTTATTCTCTTCAAAGTAGAAAAACACCGTTCACTTGATTTTTTCTATTTTGCGCGCCCCCAGAGATTCGCAAAATAGCAGAAGACAATTTTCAAAATCTTTCGCCAACATAGTGTCGACATATTATCAATAACAAACTTTTATAACAGTTGTACTATTCAACCTTGGAAGTAAATTTCAATAGTAGCATCAGAAAACTTATATCATCCAACTCTGCTTAACAATTTATATTGTTATTTAGTAAATAAAATGTTAGCATGTGTGCTTTTTATTCTTTGTACAACTTCTATTGCACATGTTTGTTACATTAAAGGTTTACATTTTGACATTTAAATATAATTTGGTTCCATTTTTTTTTGTTACCAACATCAAAACAACAAAATTAGCGTGCGATAAAGAAATACTTTTGCAACCAAAACGGATGTCGTAAAGTGAACTTTATAGCACCGAAATAGAAAAAAGCATTTTGCACATTACACCCACACAACCAGTCTGATAAACTGTAAGAACTTCTGTTGAATTTTCTCGTCATGGTTTTATTAGTTTTCAAATTGTGATCTTCTAGTTTAATCAATAAATCTGGTCTAGGGAGACCTAGATTTTTTAATTCTGTCTTAATGTTACTAACGCAATTCATAGTTGCATTTGCACCGATAAAAATTACAACATACACTCACCGCTGTATATTACATACTGGACCGCCACCCGGACCCGGCACCATAGAGTAGTGCCCCGCCGCCTACATATTGAACTGGTGTCGATTATGTGACAACACCAGTCAAATACCCACAAACACATACAGTCACCCCTTAAAACCCCTTTAATACAGGCAACCATATATACATCGGCGATGCTTAAAATTGGACCCTTGTATAAGAGTACAGGTAAAAAAAATTCCTAACAATTAATGCAGATTATACTAACAAATCTAGTAAATTCTGAGAACCCCATCAAATTGTAAATATTAGAAAGAAATTCACCCCCAAATTTAGAAAACCAAACCAATGACTACTCTTTTCAGGAACCCCAACTGAAACCCCCGCATTAAATACTAATTATTAGAAGTAAATACCTGATTAGTTTAAAATACACATTAGTCTTATTTTTATACTTATATTTAGCAAATTTCCACAATACAACAATAATTAGTTAAGTGTTATATAGGCAAAGTAATAATATAAAATGAATCTGACAGCTATTACAAATGGCCAATTTTAAATTACAAATTTCAACATTTATCATCACACTACGATCATATAAATGAGTACCATTTTATAGTGTGATTTCTCAAGAGTACAATGTCACAAAAAGTTACAGGTTCAAAGTTAAAGCAAGGTGGATAGTATCGAAAGCATCATCCCGAACTTTGGCAAATGTATAGGACATACATGACAAATTGTTATCTAAAAATGCATAACTTAAAACTAAAATAAACTAATGGTGAACATAGAAAACATTTAAACCATAAACTAGGTTACAAGTTACGAGCATGGTAACAAACAATAAAACTCTTAGATGCGCACATTAAAGTTAAGCATCATTTTAATTTTCAAATTTCGATGCGCCATATTGTCAGAGGCATTAGTAATTTCAAATATATCATATACATAATTAAGGTAATTATAAATAAAGTCTAGCAGTTACAAAGTCTATCAAGACGCATTTACGTTGGAATATTTTCCAATGTCATATTTACAAGTTGAGTCCAGATATTTAAATAAGCATTTTGAATAATTTGACAGTTGTCAACATAGGTAAAAGAAAAGTTTTACAATATTAATTACAAGCTATTTAGATAATTTAAAAAAGGTGGTATAGATTAAGAAAAGGTCATAGTTTCATGTTATAACAGTAATTCGTAAATAAATTAAAAGACCATTTAGTTATTACACTTCAAAAACTAACCACACTAATTTTTTGCATAAAGAAAGATTTTAAAAAGGATTAAAAGATGAAAAAATATTATATGTATTTATAAGTGTAATTTGTAAAGGTAAAGTTCTACTAAAAAGGCATTTTAAGCCAAAATTCTGATATTTAAATTTATTTTATTAGCGTCTATGACGTCATCGACATATGACAGTCGAAATGCTAAATTTGCCCTTTAAATTTTTAAAAAATGTGTTTTTCTAAAAGAAAACGAATTAAAGTAATTTTATTGTACCGATTGAAAGACGATTTAATTTAACTAAGATAAAACCTGATTCCACTAATATTCAAAAATAAACTTGCCCGTAAATAGACTTTGTAAAATACTACCGTATAAAATTTCCATGGTTACGACGTCCACAACAGAAGAGGATATAAAAAGGCACACCCGACGAGAAGCAGGATCCATTCATTGATTGTTATTTGAGATTCATTGTGATTCGAGTCATTCATGGATTCATTTTTTTTTGATCATTCATGAATGATTAGTCATTGATTCATTCAATCGTCAGTCGATTATTCGCATTCGATTTAAATTTTCATAAGTGTTTGACGCATTAATATTCATTATCGATTCATATCGATATCCAGTCGCCGTCAAAGTTGTGATACTTTCAATTAAGCCATAAATTGTCGGCTGAGTCATTTCCACGTGCGAATTAGAAGGTCACCAATTGAAGACGTTCGAGCTAGACATCAGTGGGGTGAGACGGAACAATCTCAAGCTGCAACCATATCCAGAAACATAGGAGATATTACTGACAAGCCTTAAACTTTACCGAACTAGGTCAAGGACACCGTACGCCGACTTGCCAGATAGCGGTTGGAGCCCACGTAGAACTAGGACACGAGTTGCAACGACGGAGAATCACACCCCTTTGGAGGAAGTACCTGTCCTTAAACAATACAAGGAATTAGTACACAGAAGGTACCAAGTCTGTTATTAGTACATGCACCTTTTTCTTGACACAAATTCGGGTCAGATCTAAATCTATGTCACATTTGTGTAACGTCTTTTATCCGATCATTTCTATAAATTAATTAAATTCAAATCTTGAAACATAGCAAATGCAAAATCAATTTTAAAATTACAAACAATTTAATGCTTATTTAAATATCAGAACATACTTACAGTTAAATTTTATCCTATCTCAGTTTTATGCAATCCATTTTAATAGTTTGTACATAGGGGTCAAACTCGTATACTTTGCTTTGATTTAAATACATCAAATTTGTAGAACTTCTGCCTAAATAACTGCTGTTCTTGTACACAACAAAAGTGTATTGTTTAATATAAAAATTTTACGGACATTGTTGATTGTCATCCTGTTTATGGGATTTGTTTATTTATTTCTCATAATTCTTTCATTGTTGTATTGTCGTAGAAATTCATTGATATGTTATGAATAAATTCAGATCTGTTGTTTTCATATATAAAGTGTTTGTTTTCATCACTGTTAAAACCCATTCTGCATTATTAAGAGGTACACATATTCTGTTTGGAGTCCCAGCATTAGAGCTGTTTTTCCAAGTAGACCTTTCAGGTTAGATTCTCCAAGATCGTCACACGACAACTGGAAGGCATGGTATCCCGGACTAAGGTAAATCAAATCTCGAACCTCCTTAACGCCTTGTAGATAACACAATTAGAGTCACTTAGAAAACACCCACTTAGATAATCACATAACTTTTTGGTTACTTCAACATACACACTTACACAATAGTCATAGCGTCTTCGCGCGTAATTCAGTGTTTGTTCCACCTCTTGGATAAAGTCTATCCCGATCTTGCGCAGTCATACGTTGAATGCCGCGAAATTTTTGAATTTTCAATAACGTTGTATTTATCGATTAGGATAATTTTTGAGATACTAAATGATACATAAAATAAATATATAATTTATCTCCGTTTTGATAGAATGCAACTCCCTTTAGCTAGCCGGCCAAACCATAATTGAAAAGTTAATGGTTCAGTAGATTATTGTGTTTAGCAAGTTTTTTAGGATAAAGAAAATTAAGCGCTCTAAGTCTCATTAGCTCTCCATTCATTATTATATCTTGGGGCTTGGTAAAATACACCCTTGAACCCCTATTACATTTTGGGCCACACAAATTAGGGACTCATAAGTATACCTACCCCCTATCACAATATATACGCGCGCTACCCGCGTTTCATCGCTCGATTTCTAATACAGACTGGGCAGTCGCGCGAGATGCCTCGGAGCCTACGTCAGACTGCGATTTTTAAACGCGCTGAAAAGACGGACTGTTACTTCCGAAAACATATTATTTGCCATTAAACAAATCAGAAAAATTACATACAAATTAGGTATTTATAATTAATTTATCTGTTAAAAGAAATTTGTCACGGAGGGGGGGGGGGCAGTGCCCCGTTGCCCTCCCTGCAGCAGCCGCCACTGGTGGGTATACACGCAACTTTTTTGCAGTTTGAGGAATAATTGCAGTTTACGGGTTAATTCAGGCACCGCGAGGAGGTGGGAGATGGGGACGACTTTTGTTTACATTATTAAAATTGCAGAAAAGTAATAAAAAACATAAAAATCAAACTTAATTGTTGTGTAATAAAGTGACATAAACATCAATTCTTATGATTTTCATAACTTCAAGGGTGTGCATGACAGATATGACTAAAAATGTGATCTGGAAAATACACTTGCTAATTTATTCTTTATCTCCATTTCTGTACGTTTGCACCGATAATTTTATAAGTAAAAGTTCAATTATAGATCATAGAAGGTATATTAGTGCGTTTGCCAAAAATCGCCTGAACCCGTAAACTGCAGTTTACTCCAGTTGGGCACTAATAAACAGTATAAATACAGAGAGATTGAAAAACGTCAATCTTGCCCTTTTTATATAAACGGTGCCTGTAATTGATTTGCGCAGTGCGAATTAGAAATTTGTATGTTATTAAATCAGCAACTTGGAAGCGTCCTTTTTACTTTCTTATACGTAGTATAAGGAAGTATTGTGATGACGAAAATTTTCGACCTCGAGATTTTTGCAGATATCCACGTTTTGAAGTCCCCTGATACCAAAAAAGTGGTTTTTAAAAAATGTCTCTCTCTCTCCCCCCCCCTCTCTCCCCCCCCTCTCTCTCTCTGGCTGTGTCTGTGTGTGTATGACCACGATAACGGTCAAACCGCTGTAGATATCAATTCCAAATTTTGTATTTACGTGTATAATCTGCCTCTTGAGATCTGATTAGTTTTTCAGTAAAATCGGTAGACCGGAAGTAGTACTTCAGTGAAAAAATCGAATTTTGCAAATATTTCGTCAACTACTAAGTTTAAACAAATTTATAAAGAATTCATATGTACTTAAAATTAAAATTGAAAACCATTTTATTTAAAAAGTTTTTCGAAATTACTACCGGAAGTAGGTCTTTTACTCTTATCGAAAATCAGTTTTTTGCAAATATTTTGCAAGTCATGCTTTTTAGACAGGTACGCTACGAATATAAAAATATTTAGAACTTAATTTCCAATATCTTTTGTATAAAAAAAATTTCAAAATTCGGACCGGAAGTATCACTTTTAATCTTACCGAATAACGATTTTTCGCAAATATGTCGTAAATTATGCATTCTATATATATTTCTTAAGAGTACAAAAGTATTTAGAGTTGGATTTGCAATATTTTTTGTATACACGAAATTTCAAATTTCTGACCGGAAGTAGCACTTTTATTCTTAGCGAGTAGCACTTTTTTTTTCGATTATCTTGCAAAGTATGCATTCTATAGCGATTTATTAAGAGAATGAAAGTACTTATAATAGGATTTTGAATAAGTTTTGTATAAAAAAATTCTTAAAATTGTATAGTTTGAAACGCTTATACGTATAAGAAAGTCGTGTGGTGGCCACACCTAATTTTTTTCAGTATAATTTTATAATCATATATATGGTATATGATCATGCTTACGTGGAAGTATCACAGAGTCAATATGATGAAATTAATAACCTGTAATTTCAAATTCATATTCTGTTCAGAGTTGATTAGTTTATGTCGATAAAATTCACTATAAAAAATCCTTGAAAATACGACTAGGCTTATGGAAAGTAATACCAAATTTGAAAATTAATTTGAATTCAAGTATGGTGTAAATTGAAAAATGTAAAAATTGGTCAAACGCAAATAGTGCATGCAGTGCTGTCAGGTCTTGGGTCTACCTTTTTGAGGCAGATCTACCGTTTTGGTCAGATTTCTACCGTTTTCGCTTAAAATGTACCGCAAAATTGCATTGATGAAAATTACATATAAAAATTAAATTTTAAAAAAGAAGGAAAAAATAATAGTAGTCATAATTATGAATACCTCCTTTGATTCGATAGATGTAAAAAATCCTCATAATTATAAACCTTTGGAAGCAATTTAAATTATTATGGTGCAAAAGTTGAAACTTATTTAATTCAAAATCTAACCTTTTTTTAATTTTTTTTTATTTTTTTTTTTATTTTTAATAATACATTTCTTCCATACACACTACCTTAATCCAGGACATCCCAAAGCAGTAAATGCTGCAGGATGCCCCGGGGGTTTTTCACGCGAGGCACGCCCAGCAGTCACCACACCAACAACCAAGCTTGGTGAAGAAATTGCTTTCATTCAGTAGACACAACAGTTGCGCAACTGTTCAGTGATCATGTCCAGTAGACGACCGCTCACTCTGAACATGTTCAGGAGCGGCCGCCATTTTTGTGAGCGGAAAAATTCTATGCTCACTTACTGAGCGTATTCTGTACGCATGCGCCATTGATGCATTCCGAGTATTCCAGTATTTTATTCGGGGTTGAAAAAAACAGCCCTTACACTAAAAACTAGGCCAAAACTTAATGCAGAAAAATAAATTTGTTATTATTGTTTATTCGGTTTAATTTGTTTAATTTTAACATACGGCAGCAATGAAAAGTACCAGATGACAGACGATCACATGAAGGGTATGAAGGTGAGCAGTCCTGTCCAGCGAAAACTCAACTGTTGTGAAATGAACGGTTGGAGCGGGAACGGTTCCCGATCCGCCTGCGAATGAAAGCATTGATAATGTAAAACAGGCAAGGTCAACAATAACTTGACCAAGAACTTGATGACAATTTCTTGATCAATAATTTGGTCAAGAAATTGATAAGTGTAATACATCCTTTAGGGCAACGAAATCGCGTGCGTATACTTGTTCGTGATTGGTGGAGTGTCTTCCTTGCTCGCGTTATCGAAAATCCACACGTTTGTCTCATAGCAGTAAGAAAATTTGGGACCCGTGTATAGTGGGTTGCATACAACGAGTATATACATACCAACGACTCGACTTTACATGTTTTCAACCGTCAACGGTAACGTCTAGACCTAGATTGTCGTTTTAGTTTAGTTTTCGTTTTCAGTGCAGCTGTGCAGTGCAGTGTATGTATAAAATACTAAAATGAGTGATTTTATCTGTTCGATTTGCAACAAAACTTATAAAACCAAGAGACAATTATACAAGCACCGGCGTACTTACCACAACGTACTTAATAAACGCACAATAAAGTGTGCAACATGCAATTGCTATTTTGAAGGAAAGGTTAAGCTTGCTGTACATATCAAAAATGTACACAAAGCACGACCTGTGAAATAAAAAGAAAAAAGACTGTTGTGTCCATTTAATGAATGTACACATAAATTTTTGAAATATATTCATTTACACACTCATATCCAAAAAATTCATAATCACGGTATTCAAGAATAAATTTACTCTTTTAAAAATATAAGAGGTTAGTTGAGAGTTGGTAGTTTACAAATTTATTTCACAAATTGATTTACATCTTTTCTGATTTTCAGATTTTTACCTCTTATATTTTTAAAAGAGTAAATTTCTTCTTGAATACCGTGATTATGAATTTTTTGGATATGAGTGTGTAAATGAATATATTTCAAAAATTTATGTGTACATTCTTTAAATGGACACAACAGTCTTTCTTCTTTTTGTTTCACAGGTCGTGGCTTTGTGTACATTTTTGATATGTACAGCAAGCTTCACCTTTCCTTCAAAATAGCAATTGCATGTTGCACACTTTATTGTGCGTTTATTAAGTACGTTGTGGTAAGTACGCCGGTGCTTGTATAATTGTCTCTTGTTTTTATAAGTTTTGTTGCAAATCGAACAGATAAAATCACTCATTTCAGTATTTTATACATACACTGCACTACACAGCTGCACTGAAAACGAAAACTAAACTAAAACGACAATCTAGATCTAGACGCCGTTGACGGTTGAAAACATGTAAAGTCGAGTCGTTGGTATGTATATACTCGTTGTATGCAACCCACTATACACGGGTCCCAAATTTTCTTACTGCTATGAGACAAACGTAAAATCCGTAAAATCCACCTTTAGGTACAGTTACGGACAAATAAAAGTGGGACAATTTTTTTGCCTAATGTGCTGGGATTTAGAAAAACAAACTTTAATAAGTGATGTCAGAAAAATTGGTTAAGTTATTGTTAAAAAACACAAAGCAAGACGGAAATGGGCTAACAATAGTTTATTCAAGATCACATTGTTTCTTAAGTATTTTATTTTGTTAATATTTAGTCATTGCACCATTTCGATTTATAACATCCGCTACTCTTCGCGGCATAGAATTAAATAAACTTAGAGTATTGGTCCGAATTATCATCCTACGCATTATTAATTGTTTCCAGTAAATCTTGCACATTTTATGGTCGAACATTTCTTCTTTGAATAATACGAGCGAATAGTTTTAGCCATTTTGTGTTAGCAATTATTCTTGCCTTATCAACAATATTAACGTGTGACATTTTTACGAAAAAATGTATCGTTGACAAATTGATTTGACATTTATGAAGTTGGGACTATTATGATTCTATTTGGTAAAATTTTAAAAGACAGCAATAAGAACTAAAATAAAGAAAAATTTTATGTACGAGTTGTCCCACTTTTTTCTGTCCGTAACTTTACTAACTTTATTTCTTATGCTGGTAAGTTAATAAAAGGTCAAAAACAAATTGACTTAGACTATTGGCGTTAAATTAATTTGAGAAAATTAACTGCCATTGCTAATTAGCGAGAGGTGGATTATAATTAGCAATGGTAATTAATTTTTTCAAATCAACTCAACGGCAATAGTCCAAAGTCGAAAAATCACTTTATCGGCAGATAAATTAGTATTTTGTGATTTGTACATGTCTGTAGAAGAGAAGTGAAAATAGATCGACATGTGTGTATTTAAGGATTTTTTGAATTTACCGAATATGTCATACACACAAACATACCACCACTTGTTATATGTACGGTATGAAACTACCAATGCTAAAGCCTACGGGCGGGTGCTGATGAGACTGAAACGCGCAATGGTATTTACCTATTTTTCAAACTAGTATTTCTGTTTCATTAATTATCATTATAATTTCCAAGACATATTAGGTAAAGATTGTGCTTCTGATATTTTCTATTTCAAATGCTTATTTCAATTAAATATTGTAAGTGTATTAATAGTTATATCGACTGTATAGTTAAAAATGTAAAATATCTTCTTTGGATAAATGGTACAAGGTAGGCGCCATAAATTCTCGGCCTGATATACAAAAAAGAAACTTGGAACAATATAAGAATTTTTATTTTTCAATGTAATCTCCCCAAACTTCTATACATTTATTACAACGATAAATTAATAATTCGATACCCATGTAAAAATAATCTGAAGTTTTTCCGTCAAAATGTTCTATAACAGCTGCTTGCAAATCGTTGTCGTCCTTAAAACTACGTCCCCTAAGGTCTTTTTTTAAATTACAAAACAATAAAAATCACAAGGAGCACACCTTTAGTCAATTTTCCACGACGTTTTGTACGAATACTGTCCCTTAATTTATGGAATAAAGACGGATAATATGTGCCGTTCACGCATGTATTGCGCTCTTTAAAGTCAATTAGCAAAATGGCCTCACAATCCCAGAATATTGTGGCCATCACCTTTTTCGTTGATTGAACAACTTTCGCCTTTCTGGGACGAGGTTCATCAGGTGGCCGCCATTCCGTGGACTCCCTTTTCGATAGAGGATCGTAAAACAGAACCATTGTTTCATCCCCTGTGACAATGGACTCAAAAATTGGTTTTGGGTCGTCTCCACACATGTTTAAAAACGACTGCGCACATTGGACTCGACGTTAACGTTGGAGAGCAGAAAGAAGTCGCGGTACCCACAGGGCCGTCCTTAGGGTGGAGCGAGTGGAGCGGCTGCTCCAGGCCCCGCGCCTACGAAGGCCCCGCAGTGAGGGGCCTTTTCATAATAAAATGTTCTTAGAATAAGAACGGACTAGAAATGAGTTAGTTAAAACCTTCTCTTTTTAATGGTTTATATTGGATTTGTTTGTCTCTAAACATTTCAACTTTAGGTATTCCAATTTTTTACTTTCTAATTCCTTAGACTTCGAATAAATCAGAAGTTGCGACGGCGACGGCTGACCGAGCCTGTTACGACGCAGGCACCCTAAAATATAGTTTTTGCTCGTAAAATATAGTTTTTTCTAGAACTGAAAGGGAAAAATATATAAAAGGAGAGTTCATTCAGCCCGAGTCATTTTGTGTATTATCGGCGAAGTGTAAACAGATAAATACCTAGTAGTGTTCGACTTTAAAATAAATTACGCGATTTATTAGTAAGTGTATGTACGAGTGTTAAATAAATATTTATGTGCTAGTGAGTATTTTCTCTTATAAAAGAACCTGATCCGTAACAATATTATGCCGAGAGATCGTGATAAATTCAGAAAGTATGAAAGTGGGTTTGACAAGCAGAAGAAAAAAGTCAAACGTGATAAGTGTTTGGAGTCGCAAACCGGCGCATTGGTAAAGTTTCTGAAACCGAGAGGTGAAGAAGTTGACGACCATGACGTAACTCAAACTCACGATGACGTGAGTAACGAAATAACTCCTAGTACAAGTAGTATTCATGGTGAAAAAACAAATTCTGACATTAATGAATCGTTAGGCGATCAGACGACTGTTGGTAGTATAAGTGTTCATGCCACTCCTGCTCCTGTTAAAACTATTTGCAGAACAACAGAATCATGTAACCCTTTAAATTCAACTGGTGGGTTTGAACTACTTTCAGATGCTTATGATCCTGCTCTATGGTCAAATCTACTAACTCACTCCCAATTTGATGAAATAATAGAAAAGGGCCCGTTACAAGTAAAAAATTTTAATTTTCCGAAAAATGCAGAAAAAAGACATTTTTCTGCCAATTTTTACAAACGAACTATGAATAATGGAGAACAAGTGCACAGACGTTGGCTAGTTTACAGCAGAAGTACTGATAAAGCATTTTGTTTTTGCTGCAAATTGTATGGAAATGACACTGGATCTCAATTAGCAATAGTGATTGGGCACACTTGGGCAGAGCTCTTGATAATCACGAAAAATCAGCAATTCATGGTCAGAATGTTGGAAAGTGGACGGATTGTGAGATACGTTTAGCTGAAGTTTCCACTATTGGTAAGCAACATATGAAATTGATAAACAAAGAAAAGGAACATTGGCGTGAAGTTCTAAAAGAATTGTTAGTGGCATTAAATATTTAGCACAGCACAATATTGCTTTCAGGGGATCGAAGTCTAAACTGTATGAGCCAAACAATGGCAACTTTTTAGAACTTATTGAAATGATGGCTACTTTTGATCCAGTCTTGCAAGAGCATTTGAGGCGAATCAGATCGTCTGAGATTCACGATCACTATCTAGGAGCAAATATTCAAAATGGGTTGATTAAACTGTTATCTGAAAAGGTGAAAGAGAAAAATGTTTCAGACATTAAGGCAGCTAAGTATTTTTCTGTACTACTAGACTGCACTCCCGATCTCAGCCACCAAGAGCAGTTGTCTTTGGTGATACGTTTTGTTAAGACTGAAAACAATGTAAGTGCTACTAAGAATAAAAGTGGGGGTGTGCCTGTTGAAGAGCATTTTCTCGAATTCTTAGACGTTAAGTCAACAACAGGCAAAAATTTAACTGATGTTTTATTAGAGGAACTAGATAAAATAGGCTTAGAGATTAAGGACTGCAGAGGCCAAGGATACGACAATGGTTCAAATATGAAAGGGTCGTATTCTGGAGTTTAAGCTCGAATTTTAGAAATAAATCCAAGGGCGTTTTACATGCCTTGTGCAAGTTACAGTTTGAATCTCTTGATTTGTGATGCCGCAAAATGTTCACCTAAGGCTATAACTTTTTTCGGAATTGTTCAGAGAATTTATGTTGTTTTTTCAGCATCAACGAAGCGATGGGACATTTTAAAAAAACATGTTCCTGTCCTCATCGTTAAAAAGTCATGAGACACTAGATGGGAAAGTAAAATTGAAAGTGTAAAAGCACTTCGTTACCAGATTAAGGAAGTACACGATGCTTTAGATGAAGTAGTAGAAGCGACTGACGACCCTAAAGCAAAAAGTGAAGCTCGATCCCTTGTCAATGAAATAAGAAGCTATGAGTTTTTAGTAGCATTAGCTATTTGGTATGACGTGCTCTTTGCTGTAAATAGTGTAAGCAACAACTTGCAGGCTGAAAAAATGCACTTAGATATGGCATCGCAGTTGCTTCAAGGACTGGTACTGTTTTTTGAGCAATTTAGAAATGAAGGTTTTGTTGCAGCAATAATGGTTGCAAGAGAAATGAGCGAACTTTTGGACATAGAGCCAAAGTTTCAAATAGTCAAGCAAAGGAAGAAACGAAAAATGTTTGATTACGAAGGAGAAGATGAGCATGTTTTAGAATCTGCTGAACAAATTTTCAAAGTTGAGTATTTTTATTATATTGTAGATTGTATATTACACTCCCTTTCAAGAAGATTTCAACAAATTGCCAGTTACAACACTATGTTGGGATTCTTGTGCAGTGTAAAAGAATTAAAATCAATTGAACAAGGTCAATTGTTGGAAAAGTGCAAAGCCCTAGAAGCCTCTTTAAGTTTTGAAGGGCAAAAGGATATCTGTGGAAATGATTTGTTCACAGAACTAAAAGTTCTTCGTGACCTACTTCCCGCTGAAGTTGAAACAGCTGCTGGTGTGTTAAGATTTATGAACAGAATACAAAATCCATATCCCAACACGTTCATTGCCTACAGAATTTTACTTACTATTCCTGTGACTGTTGCTAGCGCAGAAAGGAGTTTTTCTCGGCTAAAGTTAATAAAGACTTACCTAATCATCAATGAGCCAAGAAAGGTTAACGTCTTTGGCAACATTATCGATAGAAGCAGACACCACGCCTAAAGTCAATTTTGAAGAAATTATTGACGACTTCGCTGGATTAAAAGCAAGAAAAATCAAGTTTAAGTAGTGTAAGAATATTATTGTTAAAGCAATACTTTTCAGCGGATTTAAATTTGTTTTAGTTTAGTATTAATAAGAATAAAAAAAATTAATGACAAAATATTTAGCGGTTTATTTTTTAACTGAGATAAGTCACATTACAATGTTTATTTTTTAATGGTAGCGATATTGTGGTGGAGGTGGGAAAGAAGGATGATGGTAGGTAGTTTATGAAAGAGAAGAGTCGAGAGCTATTTACCTACATAAAGGCCCCGCAAAACTATTTTGCACCAGGCCCCGCTTTTGCTAAAGACGGCTCTGGGTACCCATCTAGCACTAATTTTATTCATACCCAAATGGTCATGAAGAATTCGGCGAACACTTGTTTCGAAAATGTTTGTTATCACTGCTAATTCCTTCACTTTCAAACGGCGATCTTCTAGCACTAAATGTTCAATAATTGAAATTTGTTGAGGTGTTATCACTTCAATTGGTCGACCCGACCGATCAGCATCTTCCAGGGATTCTTGTCCCAAATTGAAACATTTTGCCCACTCTTATACAGTTGAATACGAAGGAGATGAATCATCGTAAACTCCGTCTAGTCTAAACGTTGTTTAATGTGATAGGGTGTATGCCCTTGTTTTGTTAAAAATTTAATGACCGCGCGGTACTCAATTCCGTTACTTCAGACATATTCGTGCGCTAGTCACGTTGGTTGGCTGGTTACTAAAAACTACTAGGCTTCGAACCGTCATATTTATAGTGTGCACCTCACGTATGTGCATGCATGACGTAACGGAGTTTGAACAAGTTTGAACCTGTATAAGCCTGTCAGGACGAGAATTTACGGCGCCTACCTCGTAATTTTAGTTTACAGTTAATAGAATGCGTAAATCGAATATCGTATAAATATTGTTTTATTGGGAAAAAATTGATGAAGCGTGGGAAGGGAGGCGCCAAAATATGTTTCATTATTTACAGTCGAAAGCAAAAAAAAGTAGACAAAAATACAGGTTTCTGTTATAGACTTTCTCAAAATGATTAGTGTGATAGCGACTTCAAAGTTACTTGTCAAAATTTGGTTATCTATCAAAATTGACAACCTTACAGTTGATATTAAACTATTATCAAAATGCCTGAGATAATAAAGTCAGTGTTATTGCAGATTTGAGTAACTGTTTCAAAATACGTGAAATTGTGGAAAGGAAATAATATGTTATGGGAAATAGAAGGAAACTTAAATTCAGAGACTTATATCAACATTCTAAGTATGTAATGTGATGTTGCCTTCAGTGGAGCTATTTTTTCCAAATCGCAATTTTATAATTCAACAGGATAACTGCCCCATCCATCGGACAGAGTGAAAACATGGTTCAGAGAAAATAACATCAACGTGTTCGATTTTCCGCCAAGAAGTCCTGATTTAAATATTATCGAAAATGTGTCTAATGATCAAAGAAACAAAGAAATTAAATCGAAGACCTTAAAATAGACAAGAACTGGTAGAAATAGTTCACACAGCATGGAAGAATGTAAATCAAAAAATTTGTACCAACCTTTATAACTCTATTCCAAATAGATTGCAAGAAGTTTTAAACAAAAACTGGTCTATAAGCAGATATTAAAGCATATATATCATCATGATGTTTTTTAATTATTATTTTGATTTGTATTAATCAGATAGAAGACGTTTTGATAATTATTTGATTTGCCATAGAATAATGACTTGACACTAATGACAAGTAAATAAAGCCAGGTTTACAAAGTACGAGATTTCTTGTCTACTTTTTTTTGCTTTCGACTGTACCTAGGTGGCCCAATTTGCATCCTTGCGGCTGCCGTGTTGGTTGCCTAAACGAATCTAATATATTAGGACAATGTTTCAATCAACTAATCGAATAATTATTTATGTAACTCTAGCTTCAAGATGGGCGGGCGAATGGGCAAGCATTTTTGAAGGGCGGCCACGAACCTGCATCCACCCCCTAACGCGACCAGTGTTTAACGATGATGATAATTAATTTCGTATTTAACGGGATAAACTTCAATCAGACTAGTAGTAGATATCAGGTTGCAAGAAGAAAATCGGATCACGTCGTGGCAATGAATACCGCCACACGAGCGATTCCAGATTCTGTAATTATAAAAATATCTCCGCGTCATGGTTGCGAGTTTATAAATAATTTAATTATAACGACTACGTTTCTCTTTCACGTGCGACTGACTTCACAATGTCAAGCGCAAACGTTCACCATGCCGTTGAACTCCTCCAGTTGGCAAGTATATAACGTGCACGCAGGTACGAATAATATTGACGATTTAGTTGTGAAGAGATGAAAGTCCGTCGAAGAATTGCATTAGAACACGTCGATGGTAGCGGTGAAAGTAACGACGACGGTGGCTTCTAGTTAACCATATCTGTATAAGAAACTCTTCTGTTTGTTGTTTCACCTAGATTTGATAGTTATAACTAGTCTTACGTTACATCGTTGGTTGGACAACTTACATGCGAAAACGACCTCGAAATCACTAATAACGGTTTACTCGGCTAAGAAAAAGAACAAATCTTCTTTTAAAGGCGCCACACCGTCAAACACGACGGATTAATGAGCTTTTTTATCGCAAAAACTAGCCTCGATTCTTACATATCTCCTGATATTGATAAAGTGTAAATTTTATATTTTTTAATTTTTTTCTAATGTTTTGAATAATTATCGCTTTTTGACTTGATTCATACACTAAAATAAAATTTCAAAGTATTTGAGTGATTCAAAGCATTGATCTTTCCAATTTAACTCACTTTCCCTTATTATCTCACCAGTGTCTCCTAAGTAACTTCTGTTTCTTGGATTATCGTATGGATTATATTTAAGGGCTTGTTTGGCAATAACTTCTCTTCGTATTAATGAATGATCGGTCGATTTCTACTACTGTGTTTCTGCGTTAATTATTGAAAATTCTGTTGGTGCATTTCTATTATTTTTTGTACTCACCGCCTGTAAAGTGACATTTGGCGCATGTGTAGCTCGACTGGGAAATACGTTTTCCCGGTTGAGGCGACTGTAAAAATTTAAAAAAACACTGGCACTTTGGGATATTTAAAAAAAAATCTAACTTGGTAGTAATAAAATTTAGTCTATAAAATACTACTTCCCATCACTATTCTTCACTAAAAGTTGGGGAAATAGGAGTAATAATTAAAAATTCTTCCAAAAAAATTGTGGCGGCATCTATTTGATGACATTTTAAGCGACATTTTAAGCAAGATTCAAGCGCCATCTATTTGAACCACATCGACATTCATATTGGCAGTTCGGAATTGTTTGTATTTAAACCAAAAAACGCAATAAGTGTACTATAAATTTATAAATATAAGAATAAATACCCCATGTTTGTCATGTGTAAGAATATAATAACTTAATTTTAGGGAAAGGTGAGTAATAGTTACGTACATGAAATGCTTAAATTAATTAGGTAATCTATTTTAGGTTAGGTATGATACTAATGATATTAATCAATAATATTTCTTTAATTTAATGTTCGTACAAAAAATATTGTACAAACCACTTGCGTGAAGACGTCTTCCACGCATTCGTGCAATTAAAAGCACTCGCTTCTTGCGGTCGCTCGTGCTTACAATGTGCGCTCATGCGAGAAAACAGTCTTCCCGCACTTGGTTCGTAAATAACTATATTATGCTGTTGAGACACTTGTTCATGAAAACAAGTGACCCCATGTTTCCAGTCTACGCAATAAAACCCTTGGCTTCCTTTTGTTCTTCTTCTTCTTCTCCTTTTTCATTCTCTTTCGTACTTAACTTACTTGTCTACGCCATCTCTGGTATTTTAGTCCAACGGTTTTCAAACTCGGTGCCGCGAGCGTACGACAAGGGTGTCGCGGCAAAAGACGGCAAAAATCAAGAAAAGTTGGCTGAAAATTTGTAATTATTAAAATATAGTTATTTGATGGTTTGGGAGGGGAAAAATTAATTAATATGATTTTTTATAATATGAAACACTCGCTATTTTATTGTTTGAATAATATATGGAAAATATAGACTCGTAATCTCACTTTCGCCGTTGTCATCGATTTGAGGAGCGTTTTTATATTATATATATATATATATATATAGGCGGGGGTCCTACAGCGTCAGCCGTTTCCCGCATTTCGATCTCCATCTCTTCCTGTCTCTCCAGATGTCTTTATCTATTGCTCTATCTTTCATTGTTTCCATAACCCCACTTATCCATGACTTTGCCGGTCTTCCTCGTTTCCTTTTATTCATTGGGTTGTATTCTAGAGCTCTTCTTGGCCATCTGTTTTCCTCCATCCGTCTTACATGTCCGTACCATATCAGTTTCCTCGTTTCTATTCTTTCTGACGTTCTATGTATTCTGTTGGTTCTTTGTCTGATTTCCGTATTAGGTATATGTTCAGTTCTTGATATGCGACAGGCTCTTCTCAGGTAATCCATCTCAACAGTGTCCACTTTTTTCTTTCCTTTCTCAGTCATTTGCCAGCATTCGGCTCCGTATGTAAGGATAGGCTCTACAATTACTTTGTAGATTGTCATTTTGGTTTTCAGTGTTGCTCTTCTAGCCCACAGTATTGCGTTCAGAATTTGTACACTCTTCCGACCTTGTTGTACTCTATATTCGATATCGCGTTCTGTTGTTCCTTTACTAGAGATGATACTTCCCAAATATTTGTATTCGTAGCATCTTTTCATTTGTCTTAATTCCAAACCTGGGTCTTCGTCTGCGTTACCTATATGCATATATTCCGTTTTTGCCATGTTCATGCTCATTCCCCATTTTTGGTACTCATCTCTGAGTTTCCTGAGCATATAATCTGCATCTTCTTCACAGCTTGCAGTTATCACCTGATCATCCGCGAAGAACAGCGTTGTCAAATCATGGTCGTTAATCTTCAGTCCCATTCCTGCGCACTTCTGTCTCCATTTGTATAGTGCTTCTTGGATATATATTTTGAACAAGGTAGGAGAAAGACAACATCCTTGTTTCAGACCCTTCGTTACTGTGAAGGTCTCTGAAAGAGTATTACCTATTTTAACCGTGCTTTGAGGACTTTTATAGATATTAAGCAGTGCTCTTATATATGTTTTGCTAAGGTTTGTCTTCGTCAGAACCTTGAACAACAGTTTCAAGGGGACTGTATCGTAGGCCTTCTCCAGGTCTATGAATATTAGATGCGTATCGAGGTTCCGAGCTGCTCGTTTTTCGATTATTTGTTGAAGAGTGAATGTGTTGTCCGTGCATGATCTGCCTGCCCTGAATCCACTTTGTTCTTCAATCTCATTATACTCCTCTTCTATTCTTTTTTTCAATATGCGACCATACAACCGTCCCAGTGAGCTAGTCACGCTAATTCCTCTGTAATTTCCGCACTCTCTTCTGTCTCCCTTTTTGTATATGGGGCTAATGTAGGCCAAATTCCAGTCTTCTGGAATATTTTGATCCTCCACCAGGCATTTATTAAAAATGTCTACTAGGGTCTCTAGAAGAGCGTCTGGTCCGTGTTTCACCAGCTCAATGGGAATGTCTCCAGGTCCCGAGGCTTTTCCATTTTTCATTTGTGTTAACTCTTTTCTCAATTCTTCCTTATCTATTCTATGTATCTCTATGTTTTCTCTGAGTGTGACGTTGTCTATACCTCCTAGAAACTCATGTCTACTTTCTGTCAGAAGTGATTTGTAGTATTCCGCCCATTTTTTATTCTGAATTAGATTTATGTTTCCACCATCTTTTCTTTCTTTCCTGAGACTCCTTATGAATTTCCAGGCCTGCGTCACTTTCGTTCCCCCTAAGCATCGGTCCACCTCTTCACATTTTTCTTCCCACATCTCGTTTTTTCTCATGGCCACTTCTTTCTTCACTCCTCTATTGAGTATGCTATAATTTATGCGGTCTTCTAAATCATTCGTGTTTAGCCATTTATGGTAGGCGCTCTTCTTGTTATCTATTAGTCTTCCTATTTCTTCAGTCCACCATTCCGGATGTTTTCTTTTGTTTGCTTCCTGATATCCCAAAGCTTCTTTGGCCGCCTGATGGACGCATCTTTTTATATTTTGATATTCTTCTTCAGCAGTTTCTCTCCGGTTCGAGTTAGCAAGTTTTGAAGCTAGTCTTAGTTTATAAAGAAACTGTACCGATTCTTGTTTTAGGCTATCGATATTGTATTTAATAGTTGTGGATGTTAGTTCGTCCTCATTGTTGCCCTTATTTTGGTTTCTCGTTTTTATATTATCTCACACAAATTAATAATATGTAATTATTGGTAAAATAAGAGGGTAAGGTGAACAATTCTCGGCCTGACACAGAGATGGCGTTCCAATCAGCGAAAATTTATGATTTCTGCCTGCGTGCACCTGTCATTAGTTCGTATGACAAGTCTCAAATTTTGTTGTTCTGTCAAGTAGTTTGTTTATCCGAATTTTCGCAGTAGACGTCTTCCGTGTTTTTCGTTAAAATGGATAAACTTGAATATCGTGCGGTCATAAAATTATTCGTTTTGGATGGATTAACCCCTAAGGAAATTCATCCGAAGTTGACAAAAGTTTACGGGGATTCTGCTTCATCAATGTCAACCGTTAAAAAGCGGGCAGATGGTTTTAAACGTGGTCGCACGTCCCTCGAAGAAGACCCACGTGAAGGACGACCAAAAACCGCAACCACACCGGAAAACATCGAAAAGGTGCACGATATCGTGTTGGACGATAGCCGATATCGGAAGAAAGGGTGCGTAACATCTTGCACGAAGAATTAGGGATACGGAAGCTCTGCGCAAGGTGGGTGCCGCATTTCCTGAATGCCGATCAAAAGCAATGCGCAAACGACTTTCGCAGCAATATTTGGGCCGATTCAATAGGGATTCGACCGATTTTGTTCAGCGCCAAAGAAAGGGAAGTCGATCTCATCTGCCGAAAAGGTCATGCCCAGTGTGTTTTGGGATGCAAAAGGGATCCTGTTAATTGATTACCTTGAAAAAGGCAGAACAATTACAGGCGAATATTACTCCAACTTTCTTGACCAGCTGGATGCCAAAATTCGCGAGAAGAGGCCTGGCTTGAAGAAGAAAAAAAATCATGTTTCACCAGGATAACGCACCTGCTCATAAAAGTGAGTTGGCAATGGGAAAACTGCGGGATTTGAGGTATGATTTGCTCGACCATCCTCCCTATTCTCCTGGTTTGGCACCCTCATAATTCCATCTGTTCCCAAACTTGAAAAAAATTGTTTCTGGGAAGCGCTTCGCGTCCAATGAAGAAGTTGGGAGGGCTATAAATGGATATTTTAACAGCCTTCCAGACTCTCACTTTTGGGAAGGAATACTGATGTTGGAGAAGCGCTGGACCAAGTGTGTTGAAGTCAAGGGAGATTATGTAGAAAAATAAAATCATTTTTTAACTGAAAATCGCATTCATTCATTGTCAGGTCGAGAATTTTTCACCTTACCCACGTATTGGGAGCCACACTGTTCGTGGCAAGTGTCTTCGCCATGTATCGACGCCTAGTCACGTGACAGGATGAGTGGTGGGGGAAATATTTGCCCGTCCAAAGTGTCCCAATATGTACTACTACTATTATTATTACTTCTATGTTAGTTCTATGGTGACTTTCCCACGTATTTGGTTTAATAATTCAGTTGCTCCATTAATTTTACCGAATTCTAAAAAGTTGTAAGTGTGCTGTGGAAAAAATCCGAAAAGAGGAGAAGCACAATTAAAAAAAAATAAAAGCCTTCTGGAAAATAATTACATTTTTTAAAGCGTGTGTTGAGAGTAGAGACATCTTCAACTTTCCTCGGGTGCAAGAATTTGTCAAAACAAATGAGATCAACCTTCAAACCAACACCCTCGAAATTGTTATTGCGTACTTGTCAGGTTTGGAAAGAAGCATAGTTGCTTATTTTCCCGACATTGACTCTGATGACATCTACAGCTGGATGATGAACCCGTTTTCCTGCGACCCGAAACATTAACCTACTGGAATGACGAATAAATTTTTTCAAAATCTACTTGAGAGCAGCGAAGACAACAGTTAAAAACAGAAATACCGTGAAGGAACTCTAGAAGAGTTTTGGATACAGGTGTGTTCAGAAAACAATGCTGTTGGCAAGGCTGCAGTGAAATGGCTTGTGCGTTTTAGTTCAATTTATCTCTGCAAGTCTGCATTCTCAACATATGCACACATAAAGGAGAGATACAGGAACAAACTAGAATTTGGGTGAAGTGATTTGAGAGTAAAATTAACTAAACTCCCATACACATAAAGGAAATTATGAAAAATTCAAAGTTTCATTCATCGCCTTAAAAACAACTGACCACTAAATTTTCAAACTTCTCTCTCTTTTTCTAAGTATTTAAACTGCTTTAACGGGCTAAATTTTTTTTAGACCGACAAGGGTGCCGCGGCGAAAAAAGTTTGGGAACCGTTGCTCTAGTCCATTCTCTGATACAGTGGCGTAACGTAGTCACAAGTATCTCCCCTCCCCGCGCCCTAAATAAGTTGTAACATATTTTTAATGATATTGTATATTTATAAAATGAATTAATTTGGGAATTATCTTATTTCTTACTCTGAAAGACTTCAACTCAGACTCAACTATTCCTGATGAACTTGACTTTTAAAGGGCACATACCTAATTCCATGAAAACTATACAATCTATACACGAAAATAAAGCGCTGGTAGTCCACATACTCACACACTGTTCAAATAAGTATTTAAATTGAGTAAATAAGAAGCTGATGTTGAAAGACAGTTGTTGCAAAGTGAAGAACGTTTAATTTTGTGATACAAAAATATTTGGAGACCATGGAGTACCAATGAAGATTCAAGAAACGGTGCAGGTAGCAATATTTTACTTAGTGAAAGTAGTAATGCGATAGAGGGCGATGTTGATAATGCAAGAAATTATTGGAGTACTGAAACACAGCAGTTAATCCTGAACGTATACAATTAGTTGAAAAGTGAGAATTATGGGACTGAAACAGAGACAATTGTTAAAACATTGAAATTAACGGAAGTATCTTACGGGACAATCCAAAAAATCGTTCAGAATGGTTTATTTAAGAACAAGGAATGACAAGGAAAATCGAAAAAATATAGTATGTGCGATTTGATATTGTCAGAAGCAGTGGCGGCTCTTTAATGAGAGCAAGTGAGCAATTGCACCCCCTGGAATTTTGAAACAAAACAAACCAAGCGGCGACTAACTGTGAAAGTATTTATTTATTACGTATTCATTGTTATTGAACAGGAACGTGGCGTGTACGGCACGCGAAACAACCTACATGCACCGATCGTAGTCATAGATATAATGACGACTAAGACCAACAGCGCACGGATGTAAAGACCCCTTCCACCGAGAGAAACATACCCATGTGCAAGCGCTACTGTTGCTGCGTTAAGCCATTAAACATTACATTGAAGGTGGGGAGAACTGTATTTTGTTCTAGTTCCATATCGTATAATACATAGCATGTGAGCAAGATTCCCGTCGGCTCAACGCTGTTGTAAGATGAATTTCGTGTCTGCGATGCAGAATAACACGTTTTCGCGGTTAACGTATGATGAAAAAATCGCAATAAAAATCTTAAACGGCCGATGCCTCAATTATGTTTAGGAAATAAACAATCTGTTAAAGGTAAAGACGTTATAAGAAAATTCAAAATGAATATTTATCAGAAAAATGACTGGATTTGTGGGTGTGAAATTAAAAATACTTTGTTTTGTTTTCCGTGTCTTTTGTTTGGTGGTGAACCGTCTTGGTCAAAGAACGGAATAAAAGACTTAATTCATCTTAGTGCTAAAATTACGAAATATGAAAATTCCGAAGGGCATTTGAAAAATATATTTAGTCTAAGAATGTTGGGAAAAAATAACATTCAGAATGTTTTAGATCATCATATAGAAAAGCAGTTCAACAACACAATGAACAGGTAACAAAAAATAGGCATGTGTTAAATTTAATAATAAATTGCATTAGATTTTGTGGCGCGTTTGAACTGGCACTTCGGGGTCATGATGAATGGCAAACGTCGAATACCAAGGGCATTTTTCGGGAATTGATAAATTTTACGGCAGAATTAGATAAATCGCTCAGAGATCACATCGAAGCAGCACCGGTTTTTAATTGAATTTATAAATGATTTCCCAAATTTTAATGAAAAAGTGATAGAACTGATCTGCAAGTCAAAGACACGCAAAATGGACTTCGTTTATCGTCAGATGTAATCAAACTGTAGTGTTATATTTATTATTCCCTCAAAACAAACTGTACAATGAACAGTACCTGGCTGGAATAGTATGTCGGTGAAACTTATAAAGATTGGGTAAGCGTTCTTGTATTATACTTTAACTTTCTTATACGTAGTATAAGGAAGTATTGTGATGATGAAAATTTTCGACCTCGAGATTTTGGCAGATGTCCACGTTTTGAGGTCCCCTGTGTGACCACGATAGCGATCAAACCGCTACAGATATCAATTTCAAATTTTGTATTTACGAATATAATCTTCCTCTTGAGAACTGATTAGATTTTGAGCAAAATCGGCAGACCGGAAGTAGTAGTTTACTTCAGTGAAAAAATCGAATTTTGCAAATATTTCGTCAATTACTAAGTTTAAACAAATTTATAAGGAATTCAAATGCACTCAAAATTAAATTTGAGAAAAATTGTATTAATAAAGTTTTTCGAAATTCCGACCAGAAGTAGGTCTTTTACTCTTATCGAAAATCAGTTTTTTGCGAATATCACGCAAGTCATGCTTTCTAGGCAGGTAAATTATCAGTATAAAAGTATTTAGAACGTATTTTTAAATATCTTTTGTATAAAAAAAATTTCAAAATTCGGACCGGAAGTAACACTTTTACTCTTACAGAATAACGATTTTTTGCAAATATGTCGTAAATTATGCATTCTATATATATTTATGAAGAGTACAAAAGTATTTAGAGTTGGATTTGGAATATTTTTTGTATTTTGTTTCAAAATTCGGACCGGAAGTAACACTTTCATACGTATAAGAAAGTCGTGTGGTGGCCACACCTCATTTTTTAATTTTGAAATTATGCACTCCCTATGTGAACCACCCCGAGCCGCCACTGGTCAGAAGAGAAATGTAACGGTTCTACAATAGATTGCAGTGTTGTATCACTACGTTGTCGCGCGTTATGAAGGAAAACGGCTTTAAATTTAGTATAGTTAATAAGCGGCGCACATACCTGACAAAACTGAAGACATTAACAGAAAATAAACGTTACTTGGATGAAACGTGGTAAACTGTTACTATAAAGAAAGGTTGGAGTGATGGTTCTGGAATGAGTTCCGTTAATGTTCCTGTTTCAAGGGGGAAAAGAATAATTATTGCACATGCGAGATCTGTAGATGGCTGGGTTGGTCATGTATTACACTTGCAAAGAACATAAAGTCGTCATCCTTGAATTATCATGAAGATACGTCAAGTTTCTTGTTTGAAGAGTGGTTCATGAATAAGCTACTATCGTCTTTACCAACAAAAAGTGTCCTTGTTATGGATAATACCAGTTACCACACATAAGTTATTAAAGTACTAATGGGTCAAGTACAAAATTTGAAATATCAAAATTTTTAGAGGATTACCTTTATTTTGAAGCAGATTATTCGAAGAAACAACTCCTGGAAGTCTTGCCTACTAAAATATTTCACAAGCAATATTTTATTGATAATGCTGCAGCTACTGCAGGTCACGCAGTACTGTCTACCTCCATATTACTGTATCTTCAATCCTATAGAGTTGATTTGGAGTTCACTAAAGCAACACATTTGTTGCAAAAATAGCGTTCCTGCATTTAGCAAAACAGCAATAAATATGATCTAGGAAGTTATAGTATTAATACTTGGAAAAATTGTGTACAACATGTAATTGGTATAGAAGACGAGTATTTACAGTATGCAAACTTCATACCGAAATACATAATACATGTAGATGACGATGACATTAGTGCTTCTGATGACTGGAACAGTATTTAAGTTATAAATTAACGATAATGTATATGAGTGTGTACTTAGAGCCAATAAGGTACAATTTCTTGCAGGAATTTAGTAATTAAAGTATTTTATTTGATTTTTGTGTTAAACATATATTTACCCTAAAAATGAAATAAAAAATAAATATACAATCGAATATCAGTGTTCTTATAATAGACTTTTATTGAGTATAATAGTCTTTGTGAATACGTATCTGTGAACCACCCGTGCTCGAAAGTTATTAGAAGGGTTGGGTTATTTTTTTTTTGTGAAGATCGAGTCCTAAAGAAGTGAAATCGTTATCTATGGACAGACTATACGTACATTTACTACTATAAACATAACATACATATATGACAACCATATAATTTCCATTTAGGCGCAAAAACTTTCTCCTGTTTTATTAATTAAGCATATGGAAACCGTAATATTTCCATGCAACTATACGTCTCTAATTGAATATCTAATATGAATGATAGTATATGAATTACTGTCTTTAATAAATTAAGAATAAACAGTTCATGGCTTCAGGATAATATTTTTCAAGCAAAATCTAATTTCTTTAATCCGCAAGGGAGAGATTCATTGTATCTTTATATAATCTATGTTAACCATGAAGTTGATAAGTTTAAATACCTAACAATATTTTATTGTAATGTTGTTGAGATGCTTGGGTGTGTAGCAAATGTAATTCATTTCTTTTAATATACAGCATATAGAAATCAGCAATAGATTATCCAGTGGTGGCGTTTCTTCAATTAATTTTTACTTTCTTATACGTAGTATAAGGAAGTATTATGATGATGAAAATTTTCGACCTCGAGATTTTTGCAGATGTCCAAGTTTTGAAGCCCCTGATACCGAAAAAGTGGTATCAAAAAAATGTCTGTGTGTCTGTCTGTGACCACGATAGCGGTCAAACCACTGGAGATATCAATTCCAAATTTTGTATTTACGTGTATAATCTCCCTCTTGAGATCTGGCTAGTTTTTCAGTAAAATCGGTAGACCGGAAGTAGCAGTTTACTTCAGTAAAAAAATTGAATTTTGCCAATATTTCGTCAACTACTAAGTTTGAACAAATTTATAAAGAATTCATATGTACTTAAAACTAAAATTGAGAATAATTTTATTTAAAAAGTTTTTCGAAATTCCTACCGGAAGTAGGTCTTTTACTCTTATCGAAAATCAGTTTTTTGAGAATATTTCGCAAGTCATGCTTTTTAGACAAGTACGTTACGAGTATAAAAGTATTTAAATCATAATTTTCAATATCTTTTGTATGAAAAAAATTTCAAAATTCAGACCGGAAGTACCACTTTTACTCTGATCGAATAGCGATTTTTTACAAATACGTCGTAAGTTATGCAATCTACATATATTTATCAAGAGTATAAAAGTATTTAGAACTGGATTTGCAATATTTTTTGTGTATATGAAATTTCAAAATTCGGACGGGAAGTAGCACTTTTACTCTTAGCGAGTAGCACTTTTTTGATAATATCTTGCAAAGTATGCATTCTATAGGGATTTATTAAGAGGATAGAAGTACTTAGAATAGGATTTTGAATAATTTTTGTATAAAAAAATTCTTAAAATTCTATAATTTGAAACGCTCATACGTATAAGAAAGTCGTGTGGTGGCCACACCTCATTTTTTTATATACAGGTTAACTAATAATCTTTTAAAACTAATCCTTGGTTACTATTAACCAGCGTTTTTCAATAAGAATAAGGAAGCAATCAAGAAAACAGTGTTTAAACATTTCCAAAATTGACATTCACTTGCTAGAGTATTTGATCTAAATTACATCTTGCAGCTGTACCTAATTTGTTCTTATTGGCACAATTTATGGATTTGCAATTGTTTTTAGTGTTTCTCACCTTATTTTAATGCTTTTAATTTTTTAACATCATCTATAAGTACATATTTTAAGAATTCAGTTTATAAAATATAGTGCCTAAGGATTTTTTAAAAATTACTGAGACGAAGGTAGTAGTAACGTGGCTAATTATCCATTTATAAAAGATGTTCAAACAATTGAGTCTTTCTTTCAAAACATAATTGCGGCCTGTGTAATGTTGACAAGTCGCACTGCGTATTGTGACTTGAACTGCTACCGATTGTTCCAAGGACAGATCCACCAATTTGGGACCCGTTTATTATATAGAAGATTATGTAGAACAGAGGTCCCCATACTTTTTTGTCTCGTAGACCACTAGCCATGTTTTTCGGTTTTGGGTAGACTCCCCGCTTACCTGAAATTGCTTCTATGCAAATCCATAAACTTCAAATGTGTTTTTGACAGCTGGTGTAAGGCTACTCACTTTGAAAGCAGATCTTCGTGGATTTCTTGAGCCATAATAAAACGAACATTTGCCAATAATAATGCTTCATTACCAGGTAAAGTTCACTCGTCCAGCTGTATAGAGAAATGCTTTCAATATCATTACTCATTTTATCAATACGTTTTTCAACTGTATTGTTGCTTTAAGGAATTCTTTAATGATATCAGATGCAGGCTTGTGTAATACAGTTTTTAAAATCTCAAACACTGGCAAGCTTAACTTTTCTCCGATAATATGCTGTTTTCCGGATTTTGCTTTAAGTAGCGACATATTTTAAGACCCCCGCAAACCATCATCGTCTCTTTGTGACGTCGAAGAGAGACCGTGGGTCTCTTCCGAACTTTATATTTTAGCGAAAATGAAAAGTGTGAACACATGGATGTTAAAACTAACATCAAGCAGTAAATAATTACTGTGACTTACATATATACCTTTATACGTAAAACGTATATGTATCCCAAACACATGCATATATACATATACGTTTTACGTATAGGGGAGACTGGGGAGGGTTGATACATTTTCAAATAAAAACGAAATATTTCTGGAACAAAATATTTTGTGTGAGGATCTTTGGTTGATATGCAATTGTTCAAGTGTTCTTTAACTAAAAAAAAATATAAAGTCAGTAAATTGTAATTGGATTTGGAGTTTCAATTTATTTTCTTCACTGAGGACAAATGTATCAAACCTCCCTAGGTGTGGGAGGTTTGATACAGTAATTAGGGAGGTTTGATACTACCAATATGCATATGCTATATGTAGAGTAAACTTGTAGAGAAGTTTATTAAACAGTGATTTATTTTCAGGAAAAACGTTATTTGCATTTTTTTTTTTAAATACAATGTGTTGTTTTTGGAACCCCCGCACATTCGGTATGGCACCATTTTCTGCAGTTTTGGCATCGTATCCAAGATTCACGAGCCTTCGACCATGAGTACAAGGAGTTGCACGCAGCGTCGTCTTCACTGTCTTCGTTATTTTCTTCGTCATCGTTTGTGTCTTGTCCGGCATAACATATTTTCTTTGTAGCTCTGTTAGATAGCCTTGTTTCAGAACTGATGTTTGATGTTACTTTTATTACGGATTCCAGTGTACGTTTCAGTTTTACAAGTTTCTTGCATGTTTTTTTTTGCATTTTTTTAATATTCCTCCTCCAATGCTAATTTTTCAGGAGTATCTGTTAGAATTCTAGTTCTACCAGGCTTTCTGCCCCGCTTTGTTTTCCTAGGACCTGCCTTTGGAAGGGGTCGTACTTGTTCTGGGGTTTTCATTAAACTGGCTGCTTTTGAAGCCACGGATTCAACAGATTCAGAAGTGGTTGGTGGTAAGTTACGGCTACCAGCTGCTGCATTATCTATCACAATCTCTTCCTGATACTCAGATGCTGAAGCTGTTTCTTGAGGGCGGTTAGTAACTTCGGAACAAGCAAAATCGGATTCGTCAAATACATGTGGATTATAAGGGAAATTCCATTGGCGGAGAAGTCACTGACGTTGTTTTTAGGAACAAATGCACGATTGAATGCCCGCCCAACAAGTTCTGAGACGTTTGTTAACGTGATGATTTGTCCGGGATTATTAACCATGAAAGCATTTACTTCTTCATTGTAATACCGTTTAAAGGGGCCATATATAGAGACATTTAAAGGCTGTAAACGGTGACTAGTGTGTGGTGGCAATGTTAGCACTACAATACCGTTGTCTCTACATACTTTTATAACCTCAGGTGAAATATGGCTGTCATGATTATCGATATCAAAAGACATTCCTTCTGAAGACTGCATCTCGCACACCACAAAATGTAGCAAATATTTCTCAAAATTTGGAGCTGTCATCCACCCGCCTTCATGGCAGACAGCTACTGAACCCGGTGGAGCACCTTGCGTCATATAATCCTGGATGCTCGTTTTCGGATACACAAAAAATGGGGGCACCGCGGCATTTCCTTTGGCATTGACACCACAGCAGACTATAACAAGTGTTCCACGTTCTGCAGAAGTCACTTTTGAAACCTGCTTTCTTGGAAATAATTTTATGTGGTTTATGGACCGTTGTTACACCAGTTTCGCCCACATTATAAATAGATTCGGGTCCAAAATGTTCACGCTCGAGTAGAGTGCGCAAATTTTCGTAGAATAATTTTACATTGTGAGAATTAAAGGCTGTAAATCTACCTAAACGTGTGGCTTCTGGTGTTCTTAGTGACAATTGAGGATGACGCGACATGAAGCATCTTAACCTTAATACTATATTTTCGTGCAGTTGTCCTTATTTTTCCTCCAGCATTAACAATTTCTAACACTGCTTCTTTTATAACTGTGGGTGAAGCAGGGCGACGCCCTCTGGATTTCCATTTGAACGGAATCTGTTTAAAGGGCACATTAATATAGTTACTTAAATAATTACTGTTGTTAATTCTGTTTACAATTTTCCAACAAAACTTGTTGTTTGAGAATTAGTGAGGGAGGATAGATACATGTCTCAAGCCTCCCTTTCGTTATTGTATCAAACCTCCTCACTCGGGCTCGCGATCAGAAATATTATTTGAGGGTCTATAACCTTCAATTTTTAGTTGTTTTATATGTCGCATGTGACAACATCGAACACATTTTCACAAAATTCATAAAGTATAGTTCATTTTTAGCCTTAAATTTACTAAAACCCTTACAACGCTTATATTAAAAACTTACATTTTGAGGACATAAATTTTTCACCAGATCTTGTTCACACAAACGGCGCACTTTTCCTTTTTAATATACTACATTCTATACAAAATTGGTATTTGCGCCATCTACACCTAACTACAAGCCCTGTAAATAAATAGAGCGCCCATTTTAAAGATGTATCAAGCCTCCCCGCGTATCCACCCTCCCCAGTCTCCCCTAAAGGTATACCGTTTGACTGAAATAAAAGTAGATATAGGGAAACACAGACACGCACACACGTGCATGCAAACATGAAATGAAGGGGTACGATAGTAGGGGAGTACAGATCGGGAGCGGGTACCGAGTTACCGAGGCTTCAGTGCAAAACGTTGAAAGTTAGTATGCAGACGTTTGCTTTAAAGAATTGCTTCGCTATGTACGGCTTTTGTATAATATTTTGGTAACTGATGTATAATGTATTAACATTGAACTGAAACAAAACTATAAAATTTGTAACTAAAACAAAATTCTTATAAAAAATTAAATAAAATTCTCACATTTAAAACGAAACAAAATATTATACTTAATGATTAATGAATTATACAAAATTTAATGTTGAAGATGTTCGAATGTTTGTCCCTCTTGCATCAAGCAGTACCCTAAACGATTATAAAACCCATTTCGTACATTCGATAGCATTTCAGACAGAGCATTTTATTTTAATATTTGCGAGTTTGCTCAGACAGAATGTAGTTCACGCTCTAAAGATACGGAACGAATGCCATGCGCGCATGCTTTCGGTCTCCCCACTTTCTTGAACTGTTGTATACATACATACATAGGTACATGTTTATGTGTGTGTATTTGAAGATGCATATTAACTTTTAACTACGCCAATCTGTATATGTAAGTCACAGTAATTATTTATATTTTAGTGTTTGAAAGTATTTCAGATCTTTACTTGTTTTTTCAGGGTTACCCTGATAATCCTCCAGCTTGGTTTCATAGCGTCATTGCTTAAAACTTTGTTGCATAAAAGGCACATTTACATCTCATGGACACCCAATTTTTTTTTCCGCTGACATGAACGCCTTGCAGATCGTCGTCGACCCCTGGAGGTCAATATAGACCACTTTGGGAATCACGGATGTAGAACATCATCACTTCAGCTACTATTGGGTTTTTAGTTGTTACTGGGGTAAGTGATCCTGCAACGCTGTGAAGTGTTAGAGCTATCGATAGTGAAGATGTTGATGTTACAGCCGTTTTTTGAGGCAGTTGATAACGTGTGATCGAAATTGACTGATATGATCTTATTCTACTTTCCGCGGACTTGACATCAATATCTACTTCCACTTTTCAATGTGAAGTAAACGTTTTTGGGAAAATCACTAATTTTGTTGTCATTTTTAATTCAACTTTGTCATTGGTGTTCTCTACCAAATTATTTCCCATATAATTGTGATTATCATAAATGTTAAGTAATTATGCATTTATTAAACTGCACAGACATATTTATATTTAAATAATTTAGCATACCTAATATTATTTATTGATCAATATTTAAAGGGCTAAGCTTGCAACGGCCAGCGAAATAAACAAGAAGAATGGAAATAGTCCGTAGAAAAAGTGTATTTAAGAATAATTTTAGAATAATGCCCTTATTTCAGCACATACATGAACGTTTATATTTGTATAAAATATACATCTTTATCAGTGGCGTAGATAAAAAATTTAGGCCCCCACGCAAAATTTTTAGGGGGCCCTTCCAAAATACTTGTTTAGAGATAGTAGCATAGAATGTGAATATCGGAGTAATTATAATAAATTTATTTTATAATAAAAATAATTTAAATCATATTTAATTATTTATTTTATAATAATACATTTGAAAACACAAAAAAAGCTAATTAGAAGACAAAATGCCGAAACGTCTTTTTTTCAATAGTAGGAAATTTTCAACTAACTCTTCCAAATCAACGGACCCTACTTTGTTCATGTTCAATACTTATAACAGCCAAGGCACTTAACCGAACTTGTTTAATGGTGCTGCGTAAATAGGTTTTAATTAATTTTAATTTCGAAAACGATCTTTCCGCTGTTGCTGATGTTACCGCTAGTGTTAAATATAACTGAAATAGTGTTCATAGATCTGGAAGACTAGTTGCTAAACATGCATTTTCCACTATTAATAAATTGGCTAAGTCCTTAATAGAAGATTTTTGTTAAATTTCATTAAACAAAACAGTCTTAAGATTAATTAATTGAATCGGCAAATCTTCTGAAAAATCAATTCCATATTTGCTCAGAATATGTCTTCCGTATTCCACTATTTCTTCATTCGTTAACTTAACAAATTTTGAGGGATTAAGAAACGAGAAAAGGTTTACAACTTCATTTATGGAGTAAAATCTTCTAGATAATTGGTTGATAATAATATCAAGTGACGCATTAAAAACTTTTACTTGAAATTTTTTTATCGGGTTAGGCATTACACAGTACACAGTCGTTTTCACATTCATCAAAAAACTTTTTAATTCTCTTCTGGCGTTTATATTTTATCATAGGCTGAATATTACAAGATTCTGCTAGATTTTTAGCTTCTTCTTCTAATTTATCAAAACTTTGTCACAGTTCTGTCAAGTTTTCTTCACCATTATTGAGCAATTTGCACGTCTCTTCTAAATCACATGAAGGGCTCTGAAGTTGCTTTGAAATTAAATTAACAGTTTCGAGGGTTTTACTCTGGAAAACTAGCAATAGAATAAACTCATAATTATCCATTTTATTCTGCAGAGACTTTGCTTCATTTCTGTCATTTTGCTTTTCGCACACCAGGATAAAATTTGACAAACATTGCATTACAGACTGATAATTATATTTTATTGACAGTAAGCATTCAAATCTAGAAGACCATCTTGTTACGCACAGCTTTTTCAGTGTCTACTTAATTTTACTTCCATGTGGTGCAGCTTGATGAAGAACTTGCCAGCATGGCAAGCTTTCACTAAAAAACACATAAATGCTTTGCAAAAGGTCATAAAAACTCTGTAGTGTAATGATGTTTTTGACAGAATCAATTAAGACTAGGTTCAAATTATGAGCTGAACAATGAATATAATCAGCTGTAGGAACTCGATTCTTAATTCTGGCTTGTAAACCATTATATTTTCCAGACATATTAGCAGCCCCGTCGTATCCTTGCCCTCGACAATTTTCTATTTTAATTTGAAAATTTTCTAAAGTAGTTAGAACAACAGCTTCTAAACTCTGTGAATCTTGTTCGGATAGCTGTATAAATCCAATAAATGATTCCTTTATTTCTAGAGTGATTTGTTTATTTGAATTTTTCTTCATACTTGTATACCTTATAACGAGACTTAGTTGGTCCTTCTTGGATATGTCTTGCGTTGTATCAATTATAAGGGAAAAAAAAGGAGCTTTATTAATATTTTTCGTTAATTTTTTTAAAACGGTTTTAGCCAAATGTACAATTATTTCATTTTGAATATCGGGGCTTACGTATTTATTTCGAATATTAGTGCTTGACAAATGAGCTTTTAGAACAGGGTCATAACGTGCTATCAAGTCAATAATATTTAAAAAGTTACCACTAGTTGCTCCAATTTCTTTAACATTTTCTCGATGTCCTCGTAATGGCATATTGCAAATTGATAATGTTCTTATCACATCACATATTCTTATTAAAATTTCTTTAATTTTTTCATGACCACTTATTTGACTATCAATGGTTTTGTTTTTTTCCCAAGTACTATAAACTATGCATGCTTGTAAATGAGCATCACTTCCCTCGTGGATTTTAATTTTTTTACTTAAACCCTTCCAGTCATTAATTGTGCCCTTACACCAATTTACTGATGCTTCATTACTAGAGAACATCCAACACGGTTGACAGTAAACACTATTCAACTTTTGGGAAAAACATAACCAAAAGCGATCGATTTTTTGACCAGTTTTAGTTTTAATGGTATAATAATCACTACTGAACACTCTATTATCGTCTTTATTCCTTGGAAACGGTCCCATTGGCTTATTTGGCCCTGCAGTAATAATTTTTCTTTTTAATTCGTCGGAAAGTGATTCCGAAAATAAGGATCTGTCGGTGTTAAAATATGTTGAATCCTCCTGATTGCAATCGATTTCATTTTTTTCCAGAACTATATCTAATTTTTGTTCGATTATAACATTTTCGTATGGTTCAACATTTTCATCTGATGCAGATGTACTAGCTGTTGAAGCACTTTTAAAAAAACTGCTAATCTTCGGTAATTTACGCAATTTTACAACATTTTCTTGTTTCAATTTTCGTTTTTGTGCACCACTCATATATTTTCTTTCGCTCATCTTATTTTGAATACCTCGAACTATACACTTTGGTACACGTTAATTTACTTAGTTAAATTTTGATAAAATTAAATTAGTATACGTACATATGCTAATCACTAATTCGTCACAAAAGTTAATGCACTAATACAAAAAGAATTTATTTTCACAATTCGAACAAACTCGCTGTTAAAATAAAACTGAAGGAATTGAAATAATTCTTCGTATTTATTCAGTAAAATATTTTTTTACAACTAGGTCATTAAACCAACTGTGTAAATGCAGTTTTATGAAATAAACGTGCCTTTTCATAATTTCGTAATTTCAAGTTTTATGTATTAGTTTATGTACCTACAATCTATATGCATAACATAGTGATATAACTTCATAGTACATGTAAAATGCAAAATTATTATCGTTGTCTGTCTCTAATGAATTTGCAATTTTTTTTTAGCTCATAAAAGCATGGTATTTTATATGGACTATATATTACCTACTTGTTAGAAAGCATTTGTGACATCTGTTGTAAAACTGTAAGACTGTGCAGGCTAAAAGTTAGGTAAAAACATGAACCTTTTTTTATATGGACCTGTGTTAAGGCAGAAAATGTAGTCATACTGTGGGTTTCTATATAAGTAGAGATATTTCATTTCTTTTTAAGAAAGAGCAAATTCTCAATACCAGATGTGATATTTTCTTGGAACTGAAAGAGAAATACGAAAAATAAAAAAATAAAACTGGACGAACGTTATCAGAGTAAAAAATACAAATACACGTACTGTTATAATTTTTAATACTAGAAAACAAGTACATATAAAATAACATACACATTTTTTATACATGAAGGATAAAACAGAAATAGTTTTGTAAATTTCATTACTAGTGCGGGACCCTGAATTTTTGGGGGCCCCCCGCATTGCGGGTTCTGTGGGCGCCTTATCTACGCCACTGATCTTTATTATAATATATATGTTGGGAGCAAAGCTCGAAAAAGGCCAATGGTCGATATTTTTGCACAATCTTAGGATTGGCCGTTTTATAGTGACCAAAGTCCGAAGTTTGATTCAATTTCGGGCTTTGGCCTTCTTCAAACAGCCAAACCTGGAATTGTGCAATTACAAAACGACCAATGCTTAAAATAACGGTCATTTCTGTTCATTACTCGACAAGCATAAACAGATATAATTTGGCGCGAGCGTAAGGTGGGCGGACCAGTGTATTATTTAGTGTGGTGTCACTCTAAGCCTTGCATTGAGGGAGTTTACACGTATTGTCTGTCTCGTTAAGAATATCTGCTGTTAGTGAACATGAATTTAGGTTAAAGTTGGATACTTATATCCAGAAAAGTGAATCAAATAATACATTCCTGTTTACTCAATATAAATATAAGGAATTAATAGCCGATGTAAAAGCTCACATCATTAGATTATCGACGCATTAAGAGGTATGACATTCTATCCATTGGTGATGTAGAAAAACTTATAAAAAAGCGATCTACAAATGACGATGAAATAAAATACTTTTGCCATATAGATGAGCTGTATGAAATTATTCACAGAGCCCACATAGATACTGGACACAAAAGAACACGGTGCATGGACAAAGAACTTAGAACAAAGTACTGCAATATCACGCGTGATGTGATTGATATTTATTTACGGTTATGTGGACAATGTAAGCTAAAAAAAAAGAATAAAGGGAAGGGACCAGTGGTAAGGCCAATTTTAAACAACAACCTGAACTCAAGAGGACAGGTGGATCTGATTGACATGCAAACAGAACCGGACAAAGATTATGAATTTATTTTAAATTATCAGGACCACTTAACAAAATTTGTTTTTTTGAAGCCTTTGAAATCCAAAAGAGCTGCAGAGGTGGCTTTTAATCTGTTAGATATTTTCTGTATAATAGGCGCTCCCAACATTCTCCAGAGTGACAATGGAAGAGAATTTACAGCAGCTGTCATAAATGAACTTGCTGATATGTTCGAGGCTAAAATAGTTCATGGCAAACCAAGACATTCTCAAAGCCAGGGAAGTATAGAAAGGGCAAATCAGGATGTTAGGGATATTTTGGTTTCTGGGTGGCAGATAATAAAAGTACAAATTGGGCTGACGGGCTTCGATTCGTTCAGTTGAAAAAAAATAGATCTTTCAATAGAGGTATAAACAGAAGTCGATATGAAGCGATGTTTGGAGTTTCTGTACGAAATGGCCTATTGGATTCAGATATTCCTCGCGAGGTTCTTCAACCTATTAGCACAGAGGAAGAGTTGGAAAATGTATTGAATGATAATACTAATGTAGATGCCTCCAGCGACTCGGATATAGAAGAAGAAAATCATGTGGTTTTACATGAAAGCTCAAGCAATCAAATTAAACAACAAAAAGTAAGTGATAATTTAACCAATTCCAAAATTTTATACTACATTAATATTTGCCGCCAAAAAAACACCTTATTTAATTCTATTTTTCAACTTCTATTTTTTTTACAGATTTTTTAGATTTACAAAGCAATCAAAATATCACTTACACGGGTTTTTTTACAGTGTACCTGTACACCTCAAAAAGCATGTGGGATATGCATTCGTCAAGAAAAAATCACAGAAGCACGTGAAGCATCATGCAAATTCCAGAAACGGCAAGCCGATGAAATGCTGCAGAGGTCCAACAAAACATTTCCTCCTGTTAGTAGTGGGCTAAACGTTTTGGTAAAAATTCCAGATGTAGATAGAGGGCGTGCCGCACCTAGAAACGTAATGGCCGTTATTATGGAACGGAAAGAAGAAAGTGATCTCTATCAGCTTGGGACAGCTTCAGGAGTTCTTGAAAAATTGTACGCGAGGAACGAATTCCAAGTAGCTGATCATAAGTTTATGGAATTGGAGGATGTTCCAGAAAAAACAATAACATTAAGAACCGCCGCTGCTGCAGAATCTCAGTCAAAGCAAGGTTTTGTAAGATGTGGTTGTAGAGAGAACTGCGTAAAGAAGAGCTGCAATTGTTTAAAAAAAGAAGTGAAATGCAACTCAAAATGCCACTCATCGTCAAGTTGCAGAAATAAATAATTATCAATATATCTTTTTTTTCCATTAAATGCCTAATTTAATTCGAACACAATGACATCATACAAATACATAGTTTAACCATTTAAATGTTTTTATGATTGATTTCCATTAAACGAACTACAAATTTAAATAACACATTGTTCCAACTTACTTTTTTAAAATTGTATAGTGTGGCTGTATAGCTTTGGTCGTTTCGCAATTGCACAATTCTAGGTTTGGCTGTTTGGAGATGGCCAAAGCTCAAAATTTAATTAAACTTCGGACTTTGGTCGCTTTAAACGGCCAATCCTAAGATTGAGCAAAAATATCGACCATTGGTCGTTTTCGAGCTTCCCTCCCAACATATGCTGCATGACATGGAAAGTGCAACACCAAGAATGGGTGCGAATTTTTTGACCAAACTTGGTAGAAACGTATAACTAGTCAAAAGCAATAATTGATTAAAATTTTGATGCGATAGATCAAGTGGTCATGACACATCTGACACTTCATTCAGTTTTCGCTGACATTAATGTGTGGTGTATTAATTGTTTGTTTGAAATTAATTTCAACGGTTTTGTCTTATTATACCTTTGTTTAACGTGTTTAAAGAGCTTTATTATGCCTAGAGTGCGGCAACGTGGAAATTATCGCCAATTAAGCGAATTCGACAGAGGTCGAATTGTTGGTTTGCGAGAAGGTGGTTTTTCATACAGGGAAATTGCAAATCGCCTTAACCGGAACCAATCCACCATTATGCGCTGTTATCAATCATGGACTAGGGAAGGTCAGGAAAGACGCCAAAGAGGAACCGGAGGCCGAAGAAGAACTAATGAGATACAGGACCGCCGCCTTCGCTTAATGGCACTAAGAGACAGGTTTTCCAGTACCAGATCAATTGCTGACGTGTGGTTAGGTAATATTGGTCGTCCTGTAACCCTTCGAACCGTTTATCGTCGAATTAGGGGTTTCGGCTTACAATCTTATCGTCCACATCTTGTGTTACCACTTACGGCTCAACACCGACAGCAACGTTTGGAGTGGTGTAGATTGCGACTGCACTGGAACGTGGAGTGGCACAGGGTGGTATTCAGTGATGGATCAGACGTGGGGAACGTCGTGATATTCAGTTTTCCGTTCAAAGGCATGTGCATCGAGCAGTGGGTGTTATGGTATGGGGTGCTATAGCATATGGGAATAGGTCTCAATTGGTGTTCATCCAAACCACCATGAACGCCCAGCGTTACATTAATGAGGTGGTAGAACCCCATATTCTACCATATCTTCAAACGCTCGAAGACCCACTTTTCCAGCAGGATAATGCCCCTCCCCACGTAGCGAGAATTTCTATAAATCGCTTGGAAGAGGCTCATGTCAATATCTTGCCATGGCCACCCAAATCCCCCGACCTCTCGCCAATAGAACATGTGTGGGACATTATGGGACGAAAACTTATGAATTTAGCCAATCCCCCGCAGACACTAATAGCTCTCCGGCATGAATTACAGGTTGCTTGGGACACCATACCCCAAGAGGATATCGACCACCTAGTCGAATCAATGCCACGAAGAGTGAGGGAGTGTAACACTAATAGGGGCGGTTCAACACATTATTAATAAAAATTATGTTAAATTGTGTTAGTCTTTTGTTTTCTTTCTTTGAAATTTTAATCAATTATTGCCTTTGACTAGTTATACGTTTCTACCAAGTTTGGTCAAAAAATCCGCACCCCTTCTTGGTGTTGCAGTTTCCATGTCATACAGTATATGTATATAATATTTAATAAAATGTACTATTACATAATGTCAATATAGCTACGTATCTATGGATTAATAGTTATTTATGTACCAAGTCAGTAAAGTGACACTTTATCGAACGAGTCTGATTTACGAGCCAAGCGAGTGAAGCGAGCGCGGCGAGTAACAGACGAGTTCGGTAAAGGTACTTTACTGACGTGGTGCATACAAAATTTTATCGCCAACCGTGAAAATTGTTAATTTAAGAAATATAGATATAATAACTTATGACAGTTTATGACAGTGACAAGCGATTTATTTTTAAAGTCATCAGTCATGGCTACGCTGACAGATATTAGCGGCAGGTAATAGTTATTTACGTGGCAAGCTTAGTAAATTAGTCTTTACGGGTGAGCCGGGAAGATTGTGGGGCGAGCGACGAAGGAGCGAGTCCCATAACCCGGTGAGCCCAGTAAAGACTAATTGCAAGCGAGCTGCGTACAACGTTTTATTTCCTCTTGTAGAAATAGATAAATATAAATAAATGATACAGTAATACGAAGCCAGTCTCTGCACTGTAGAAAAATTAGTTTGCTGTGATGGTAACCAAGGAGATTCGTATGTTTTGTAATTAAAATTACAAAAATAAAACCCTTTGTCGCTCTTTGTAAAAAAAGTGTTATTGTAATGGACTTAATCGCGGATGAAGACTTTCGGGGAGATTTTACTGCTGTTTGCAAAGAAATTGAAGATACGGTAAACGCAGCCAATGCCTGCCTAATACCTAAAAAATCCAAAGAACGGTATGAGAAGCAATTTAGGGTTTTCAGTGAATGGCGAAAAGAGAAAGGAATCAAAGGTGTTAATGAAAATTTAATTATGAGCTTTATTTATGAAAAGGTAAATAAAAATTACGTTTGTATGCCAACACATCTGATTATATTCCTTTTATTAGTCACTTAAGTACAAACCATCGTCACTGTGGGCTTTTATGTCTATGCTGAAGACCACGTTGTTAGTGTACGAGAACGTTGATATTGGAAAATTTACTAAAGTAACCAGCTTTTTAAAAAAGAAGTCATTGGGTTATCAACCGAAAAAGTCTAGAAATTTGAGCAGACAAGATATTGATAGGTTTTTGACAGAAGCACCAAATGACAGATATTTAATGATAAAGGTATGTTTCGATAACTTATCGGCGTAGTTATCTAAAAATATCTTACTCTACACACAGGTGGCAACAGTATTTGGTGTAAATGGAGGGTGCCGTCGTGAGGAATTGTATAAGATGCGAGTTAACGATATTAAGGACAAAGGAGAGTATATTGTTATTGAAATTCCTGATTCGAAAACCCATGTGCCCAGAAAGTTCACGATTGTTGCCGATGGAGAAGGTTTGAATTGTTTGGAACTCTACCGTCAATATGCATCATTAAGACCGTGCCATGTTGATCACAATCGCTTTTTTATCTCCTACCGTCATGGAAAATGTACCGTACAACCGGTAGGAATTAAAAGTTTTGGCAAGTTCCCGAGTGTCATAGCATCGTTCTTGGGATTGGAAAATCCTGAAAGCTACACTGGCCATTGTTTTCGCCGGTCTTCAGCGACCATTTTAGCAGATGCAGGTGCTGATGTGTTAACCTTAAAACGCCATGGCTCTTGGAAGTCATCGTCTGTCGCTGAAAGTTACATGGCAGAGTCTGTTACAAACAAAATTAAAATTGCTAAAATGATACAAGGAGACAGAACAGTTAAGAGTGCATCTGCATCTGAAACTTTAGATATACATAATTCGAATAATTATAACGATCAGCTGCAAAGTACTAGCCACTTGACTGTTCCTGGCGCAACATTTAATTTTCATCCCGAATCGAAGTGTACTGTTAACTTTTATTCTTGTAAACATTAATAACATATTTTATTAATTAAATTATAAATTATTATAAATAGATAAGAATTGTGAACGTTAAAAATTGTACAATATTAAAGGAAGTATTTATTATAAATGTTTTTTTTTTTTTGAAAGGTCTTGACAGACAGAAAGGGCCTGTAAAGACGCCATGGCAACCCTTTACAGGAACCGTTCCTGTAAAGAGTCGTCTACTTAGGTAGTCTAGACGACTGTAATTGGTATCTAACAAGACAAGAGGAAATAAAGTACTTTATTGTACAGTACGATAAAGTGTTTCTTTACCTCCGTAAAACGCTATGGTAACGCATCACTTTACTGACGGTTGGCGATAAAGCAAATTATTTGCACAAGTATCAAGGGCATAATCTGATGCAATATGTATTTTTTTGTCTGCACTTCACGTATCAATTTAAATACACAAGTCTCGCGGGGAAGCAAGTAGATAAACATATTATCATACTGTTTCTTTTTAGATTATCATTTAGAATCAATTACTTTGTCTATTTGTGAAGTTGATGCTACTATTTTAGTTATGTAAAGAGCATACTGGATTAATATCTTCTTAACCTTGACTTTACTTCATACAATACCGAAACAATAAGTAACCATCGTTTTAGGATGTCCTAATATACTCTGTATGTAAATTAGTTTTGTAAAAGAGCGTGAAAAATTATGAAGATCACGGTGTGGCTATGACTTTTACATTGTTCTAACTATTCAGGACGTGAGACTTCTTCTACGGACTTTCTTCGCTAAAGCGCGGTAATAATGTTCAATTAATTTTAATTATTGGCGCGTTAAATTATAAGCTGAAGAACAATGGCATTGCGGATAGATAAATTTCTATACCGCTCTAAATGTCTTAAGATACTACCTTATTATAAATTCAAATGATACATTTGTATTTGTGGCTATTTACAATTATAATAACTATTTACAACTAATATATACAAGCGCTTCTACTTTTGTTTCTGTAAAATATTCATCTTTAAAAGTATCTTCGTTTTAGGTCTACCACTTCGAATCTCGCCACATTATCTCAGGCTTTATGTGCAACACTGGACGATGGGGAGCAGATGGATGTTATTTACACTGACTTCTCTCGAGCTTTCGACACCATTGAGCATGCCGCTCTCCTGACTAAAATGAGTTTGTTCGGTTTCAGCAACTCACTGTTAACACTTCTTGGTTCTTACCTTGCTGAAACTTCGTTTACTATAATGGCTACAAGTCAGGGATGTATGTTTCTACCTATAGAGTTCCCCAGGGATCCAATCTTGGACCCTTATTATTTAACATCTTTGTCAATGATTTGATAACTTCAATCGGTTGTAATGTTTTGGCTTATGCGGATGATTTAAAATTTTTTAATTGTATTGATGGGGCTCAGGATGCTAGCTTTCTTCAAGAGAACTTGAACCGAGTCACACATTGGTCCTCTTTAAATAAATTGAAGTTGAACATCGACAAATGTTGTTTTGTTTCGTTTACCAGAAAAAAAAAAGATTTTGGAAGGATTATTCTATCGCAATTAACCGCAAAACGCATGTCAAAGATCTCGGAGTTACATTTGATGAAAGGCTTACCTTCGCCGATCATGTTTCCCTAGTCACTGCGTCAGCATTTCGAGCATTGGGTTTCATTATCCGCACCTGCAGAGATTTTGACAACATAGCTACACTCAAGTCACTTTATTATGCACTGATTGTTAGTAAGTTGGAACATGCCGTTGTCGTGTGGTATCCTATATATAATTGCTATATTAATGTAATTGAGGCGCAGGTTGCTAAAGTATTTATGTTATAAAGTAGATGGATCTTACCCTCCTCGTGGGTTTGACTATGAGTTGCTCCTGGATCGACATGAGGTTGGGTCGCTTGAAGCAAGGCGACACTAAATTAGTGCTGATTTTGTAAAAAAATATCATTCTGTTTAAGATAGACTCTCCGGATTTGTTAGCAGAAATTGGCTTTCGAGTGCCTTGTCAATGCTCAAGGGTGAGTGAAACGCTTCTGCTTCCCACTGCCAGAACAAATATTCTGCTGAGGGCTCCTATGGTGCATTCTGCCAGGAACTTCAATAGCCTTGCTAATGATATTTTTCATTAGTTGTATATATTTTAATGTTTGTTGTTGTCAATTTTCACATAATGTATTATCTTTTTGATTTGTTTATATTGTCTGTATTGGGGTGACCTGTTGGGCAATTTAATAATAATAATTATTATTATTATTATTATTATTATTATTATTATTATTATCTTCATACATTTTTGATAATCTCCAAAATAAAGCGAAACTAATTGAAAATTAGAAGTTGAATATTCAATTTAAGAATTGTAAATAAAATGGAAGAAAACTGTACATGACGTCCTGTCACATAGGGAATCAGATAAGATTGTGACCATATGAAGTATTGGAAAAAATACGTACGTGCATTTCGAATTTTTTATGTAAATTAAATTCCAAATTAAGTTCGAAATACTTTCGTCTCTTTAATAAACCTGTAAGTAAAAGTATTACTTTCGGTTCGAAATTTGAAATTTTTTTAAACAAAAGTTATTCAAAATTAAGCTTTAAATACTTTTGTAGGGTGTTGTCCTCTCGGTTTCCCTTCCAGTGCAACACGAACTAATCTAATTGTGTCCATCCTCGGGCTCGTGCCAGTGTTTTCTCCGCAGTCTTCCCCATCTTACTATGTCCTGAAATCCGTATGTCTGCCTAATGTCATAATTTTATCCCAAATAGTTTTGCCTGCTATTGTCCTCATAGTCTTCATTTCGGATGATTGTATTGTTCTTTTTGTTTTTCTGGTGTCTGCTCTGCAGCATTGTCAAATTCGATGACTTTTTCTTTAATTTGTTGGATAATGAATATAGCATCTGTAGTAAGTAGACCTATTCTCCTGAAGCCTTGCTGTTCATCTCTAATTTCAATTTGTTCTTCTAGTCGGTTTTTTATTAGACTTGTAAGTAACTTCATCGTTGTAGATATAAGACTATTTGCCCTGTAATTCTCTGGGTTGTTTTTTCTCTTTTATAAATATGGGAATAGTAATGCTTTATGCCATTCATTAGGTATTTCTGATGTCTCGAATATTCTTCTAAATAGGAACGTTAGGTGTTTCATTAGTTCGGCACCTCCATACTTTAGTAGTTCATTTTGAATCTTATCAAAACCAGGTGCTTTACGGTTTTTCAGCTTTTTTATTGCTTTTGTTACTTCTTCATGGTTAAATGGTTGGTTCCGTGATGTTAGTTCCATCATCTGATCTTCATTATTTTCTTCTTTTGAGTGGTGCAATTCTTTAAAATAATCTTTCCATATATGTAAAGGTATGGTTTTTGCTTATATGAACTCGTTTACAGATTGCTTTAGGTTTTTCAACATTTTTCAGATCTTTCTTGAGGCTCCGTACAAGTCTTTGTCCATATCCCGGGTGAATCATGCCCAGTATTCTCTTTTAATCTTTTTTATTTTTGCCTTTACTTTATTCCTTGTTTCCACATATATTCTATAGTTCTCTTGTGATGGATTAGTTTTATTTTATAGGTACACCTTCCGTTTTTCTTCAACCATCTCTTTGACCTCCATTACGAACCACGGGTTTGTTGGTCTCTGAGTGTTGGCGTTGAGGCGTCTGGTGTGAATGGCTTCTCTTGCTGCATTTCCATTGCTTTTACTTTCTTATACGTAGTATAAGGAAGTATTGTGATGATGAAAATTTTCGACCTCGAGATTTTTGCAGATGTCCACGTTTTGAGGTCCCCTGATACCAAAAAAGTGGTTTTTAAAAAATGTCTCTGTGTGTGTGTGTCTGTCTGTCTGTGTGTCTGTCTGTAACCACGTTAGCGGTCAAACCGCTGGAGATATCAATTCCAAATTTTGTATTTACGTGTATAATCTCCCTCTTGAGATCTGATTAGTTTTTCAGTAAAATCGGTAGACCGAAAGTAGCAGTTTACTTCAGTATAAAAATCAAATTTTGCCAATATTTCGTCAAATACTAAGTTTATACAAATTTATAAAGAATTCATTTGTACTTAAAATTAAAATTGAGAACAATTTTATTTAAAAAGTTTTTCGAAATTCCTACCGGAAGTAGGTCTTTTACTCTTATCGAAAATCGGTTTTTTGCGAATATTTCGCAAATCATGCTCTTTAGACAGGTACGTTACGGGTATATAAGTATTTAAAATATAATTTTCAATATCTTTTGTATAAAGAAAATTTCAAAATTCTGACCGGAAGTGCCACTTTTACTCTTATCGAATAGCGATTTTTTGCAAATATGTCGTAAGTTATGCATTCTATATATATTTATCAAGAGTATAAAAGTATTTAAAACTGGATTCGCTATTTTTTTTGTATATATGAAATTTCAAAATTCGGACCGGAAGTAGCACTTTTACTCTTAGCGAGTAGCACTTTTTTGATAATATCTTGCAAAGTATGCATTCTATAGAGATTTATTAAGAGAATAGGAGTACTTAGAATAGAATTTTGAATAATTTTTGTAAAAAAAATTCTTAAAATTCTATAATTTGAAACGCTCATACGTATAAGAAAGTCGTGTGGTGGCCACATCTCATTTTTTGTATCGTTAACCATTTCTTTCCGACGTCATTATCGCCGATTGCAGCTTTTCTGTCAGCCGTTTACTATACAGCTCTTGAGTGCTTTCGTACGTTAGGGATTCCAGGTTGTATTTCTCTATGACTACTGTTGGTTTTCTTATTATAGTCGTTGTTTTTATTCTGAGTTTAGCCAGTGCTAGATTGTGGTCTGTTCCGAGATTCGTAGAGGTCAGTGCTCTGACGTCTAGAATTTGGGCTGGTTGGATTGTCCGATTTGTTATTATATAATCTATGATCGATTTTTGGTCTCTCGTGTTGCTGAATGTGAATTTATGCTGTTCTTTGCATAGGAAGAATGTATTGTTCATGCGTAATTCGTTTTTGGCACACAGATCTATCAGCAATTCTTTGTCCTCATTACAAGCTGATTCATTGTACTTCTGTTTTACTCTAGGAATCATTAGGTTTCCTATGCGTGCGTTTAGGTCTCCCATCAGTAGAATTTTTTGACTTCTGCACCGAATTTTGATAAATTAGATGATGTAATTTATCAAAATTCGGTGCACCCCTTTTGGGCATAGTCGAGCTGTCGTTTAGGTGCAAATTAGCTAAGAGAAAACTCAATTGATGTACACTCATAAGAGAGGAAAAATAACCAACCGGTGTCACCGTTGCCGATATATTCTGAAAATTACCATATTTAAGTACAATCAGAAACAACTTTTATAAACTGACAAAACAACCAGCTGTGGATGAAAGCATGGTGAAATATAAGGTCCGAGTTACAATCAAACAATATATGCCACAGAAACCTGTAAAGAGGGGAAATAAAATATGGGTCAGGCCAAATTTATTCGGCTATTTGATGGATTTCCAAATTTACACAGGGAAGGAAAAGAACCAAGCAGAGCAAGGCTTAGGTGCAAGAGTTGTTGAGGATATGACATCTGGGGTAGAAGATAATGGTTACTATGTCTATTATGATATTTTTTACGACCCCGAAATTGATAGAGAATCTCAAAACAAAACATATGTATTTCTGCAGTATCGTTCGCGCAAATAGAAAGCATTTTCCCACCCTAAAACCGGACAAAGATTTGGAATGAAATAAGTTGTGTAAACTGGAAAGACAAGAGAGTCGTGCGCCTGCTTTCATCCATTCAGGCACCCACAGAAGGTACAATTGTGCAAAAAAGAGGTAAAGATTGCAGTATTTCTCAAGTCGCGTGTCCAAAAATTGAAAGAAGAAGTATAGTGACGTTACATGGGATGTGTAGATCGGACAGACATGCTAAAATCCTATTATGCCAGATAGGAAAAGTAGAAAATCGATTATTTTGGCACTTCTTAGATACTTTGATCGTGAATGCTTTCACATAGTATATGCGCAAAGAAACGGCAGTAAAAGAAAGATGAAGGAATTTCGACTCGAGGTTGTAACAGGGTTGGTGGGGGCTAATACCGCAAAAATGGCATTTGGGCGAGAAGTAGAATCTCCAGTCGTTACGAATAAGTTCGAAGTCCATGTGTCCGAAGACGTTAGAAAAGAGCAGTCAAAACATATGCCGATCCATTATACTTTCAGACGCTGTGCCTTATGCAGCACTAGTAAAAATCCAAGAAGAACGCGATGGTCCCATATCATTTGCAGAGTTGGGCTCTATCCACAACCAAGAATTGCTTTTTGGAACTTCATCAAAAATAAATGTTATTTGCCAAACTTTACATTGCTTGATTTCATATTTTCGTTCAATGGTTTATCCTTGTTTTCATTTTTTTAAATATCGTTGCTGTATTGTGGTGTCATACTGAAACCATATAACAATAAGTAAACAAATAATTTTAAAATGTTATTTGGTGTATTTTTTAACAATTAGACATGTATGAAACATACTTCCCAAAATAAACCTTTATTTTCAAAAGTTAAATAACTCGTGCCTCAAAGGGTTGAAATTAGTGGTTGACGATATATATTGTTAAAATTTGATTTTTTCACTGAAATAAACTACTACTTCTGGTCTACTGATTTCACTGAAAATCTAATCAAATCTCAAGGAGAGGAGAAAAAGAGAGAGAGAGAGAGAGAGATATTTTTCAAAGTTTTTCGGTATCAAAAGGCTTCAGCAAAAGGTGAACATCTGCAAAAATCTCGAGGTCAAAAATTGGTTCGATGAAGAATGCGTAAAATAATCGAATTAAAAACCAAGTGCGGAAAAACAAATACAAGAAAAACACGACTTAGAAGGACATAAAATAAAAAGAAAGGAAGCAAACATAATTTAAAAAAGAACCTCTGGATCTTTAATTTGATGCAAGAAATAGAAACGAACAATACAAGAGTCATTGCATGAAAACATAAAGACGCACTAGAGCCTTAAAATATCATTAACATAATTTTTTTTAACATTTTAAAGAACTGTATTAAAACCATTACAAAACAGATAAGGCGACAGAGAACTTTCATGATGATTTATATCATTTTCCCTAGACGCCACATGATCATGATATATAATACTGACCGAATTAAGATATTGCTTCTGGCAAATGGCAAATATAAAGTTAAGAGAATGGCGTGTCCTCACCCTAGAGCACAAAAAATCATTTGTTTCAGAAGATGAATGCAACAAATGCGTCAAGATCTATGTTTCTGTAGGGATAAACACGGTAAGTCTGAAAACTTAGCAAACCTTTCCAATTGACGTCGACAGCTTTAATAATAATGATACCAAATCAGAAGAGCGTGCTCAAATAGTGATCTCACGAAAGACATTAAAGAGCCTTGAATGAATTAACATGACAAAAAACTCAGCAGTTTCGAATAATAAAAACTGCCGAGGATCAAGCAACGACAAAAACATTATTAAGATAATCAGAAACTGGCAACCTGATAACTAACAATACACTCATATCTTTTATAGACTGTCAGCGATTCAATTTCACAGAATTCAAGTTGTTCCTATGTATAGTGGACAAGATTACTTCTTTCAATGTAAGACAGAACTGACGATATCAAACTTCCTGGGAATATATACAAACCTAAACACTGCTCCTATATTCAATGGGATTTGAAATATACACAGTTTCGCTGCACTGCGTCACCAATAACCTAACATTGAAGACCACTAAATACATTTAGTATTATTGAATGTTAGAGTAAAATGGAATTCAATGTTAGGTTATTGGTAGTGCAGCAAACCTGGATACTTTAGGGAACTACTACTAAATGTATATATTGTATACCACTAAATACATTTAGTGATATTAATTGCTCGGTAATTGGTCATACCTGATGCAAACTTGGATATTTTCCAAATCTCATTGAAGCGTGGAGCAGTATTTTGCATATGACGCTAGAAAGCTCGATGACGTCTGTATGTAACTGTTTTTGTGATTTAATTAGATCTACTAAATCGCTGATGAATATATTTAATATAGGAGGCCAGAACAGGTAATGACAGATTACTCATTAAAATACATAATAGCACGGATGCGAAGGAATTCTGTTTAGAATAGAATTGGCCTTGAAGATATATTGTTACCAACCCAGATTTCAAATAATTTCACAAAATAGAATAATTGTTTTAATGTTATTTTACATGTTCTCTATACCCATTTTTGAATAGAAATGTTCATTGACTGCTCGTGCTCTACAGGTAGATATTATTGCTTATGTATAATTTTTCTATTAGAAATGGTAGGTGTAAAGTGATGTTTAAATTTCTGTAAAACATCTGCTTCAAAACGACATATAACACTTTATTAAAGTTTAAATGAATTGTATCTATAGTCAGTAGAAACATATTTACTTTTACAAGAGAAAGTCTTGCTTATCTGTTTTATTTCACATACCTATATCATTTTCAATCATTCTTAAAAGTTTCCATATAATCGTGAAGACTTAAGTAATTTTAAACTGTCTAAGCATAGAATAATTAACACCCGTTATCGTTGTGAGTATTTAGAATCTTCTTTTAAACATTACAAATTCGATTTTGTGCTTGCTAATTTAACTAAGCATACCATTATGCTTTTGAGAGTAAATGTGACGCATATGAAATGGATAAAGAGTCCATCATGGAAAGGAGCTGAAAAAGGGGGATAGCTTCTTTTATCATAATAATTATAGATCAAAAAATATGTAAAAAAAAGTATTGAAGACAATTTCACAATAATTGAATAATGGTAATATTCTAACTTACTGTTATATTATACAGACATTTACTACAGTGGCGGCTTTCTTGATGAATCAAGTGAAGCACTGATTCACCTTAAATTTCTGTTCAATTAGTGAATACTTTATTCCATGTTTCTTAAATTCTTTGCTCGGAAAATAAGTTGAAACTATGTAATTTCTTTCGTATAAGAAAAATAGTATTATTATTTTTAATTTAATGTTCGTCAAAAAGAAATTGTACAAACTACTTACGTGAAGACATATTCTGCGCATTTAAAACACTCGCTCCTTTTAGTCACTTGTTCTTTAAAAATGCTCATATGCGGGAGAATAGTTTTCCCGCATTTGGTTCGTAAATAACTATTAGGCACTTTAATACATGCGAAACATTATTCAGCAAACTAAGACGTCAGTTCAGATAGATTTTTGCAATTGAAGCTTTGGGTGCTTTAATAATAAATTTTTATGCTCGTTTTTCAGATTTTGGTGCAATTGCAAACGAAATCATGATTTTTCAAAATTCTTTTAACGCCAACATAGGAACTCTGACCCCAGACCTTCAAATGAAAATGATTGATTTGCAGTGTAGAGATATTTGTAAAGAAAAATATCATTGTTGGAATTTTAGGAAAGTCTTTCACTCACACGCTTTGATCAGTTGCGTAAATTGGCTGGTGGCTTTCTTTTCCGCTTTCGAAAATACTTATCTGTCAGAATTAAACATACTTTATGATGAAATACACTAAAATATTTACAGATCCAAGTTAACTGATGACTGATGAGTATTTGAAGTCTCTGCTAATAATTTAGTAAACTTGATCCACAACTGTAAACAATTGTCAATGGAAGGTGACAGTTTCATAAATCTCATTAATTAATCATAATTTAAATGTTTAATATCATTAGCTATATTTCTCTGTATGTCACTTACTGTCAGTTTTTAGGATAAATCTCATTTGATTAATTATTAATTAAACTAATTAAATAATATTATTAATAGCTTCCTCTACTAAAATAGTATTACATGACAGCCATTTACAAATTAAATATTATAAATAAAATTATTAAATATTACTCTTGTATACCTATATTTTATTTAATAGGTACTTGGTTATTCTGTGTAGTAGGCAAGCATTGTTGACAAATTTATATTGTTTCGATAACAATTATAGCAAACGTCAAAAGGTGTATTATGAATATTATTATTTATGATTGTCATGAAATGGTTTTTGTAGGTTATATTACTTGACAGATAAAATGTTATCTGTCATCTCAAATTTTACATCATTTTAAATTATTTGCTCATGTCGGTTGTGAATGCGATTCAACCATATGTCAGTTATTGTGCTTCATAACTGGTTGTTAAATAAAACCGTCTGATTATTATTTTGTATGATTTACTTACATTGTGAAATTTGCAATAATGTGATCACAATGAACTGTGGCAGGCCGGGACTTGTGGTGCTCGTGGGCCGGTGTTGGTCGGCGGGCCGTAGTTTGGAGATCCCTAATCTGCAAAAACCTATTTGTCTCATAAATTAGTAAGAGCATATTAAGTCAATTAATATTTTTATTTACAACCATACGCGTAATGTTGGCATTTCTGACTTTTTAAAAGTTTGGATGTGTGACTTTGTTCACGTTTACTTCCCGCCCTCTATTACTGCCCTCATTTACTTCCCGCCCGCTATTACTGCCCTCATTTCACAACCTCAATGTCAATCACAAAATTGTCAACTCCATATGTTAAAACCTTATCCGAATTTTTATCACAAATAATTATTAATTGTATGGTTGTAAATAAAATTAATTGTTACATTAGAATTATTGGAAGCTTGAATCCATATCGATAGGCCGCCCTGCTATTGCTGATATTATGAAATAGTGATTTCTTGTCCTTCTCCATCCGAGCCAAGATATCTGGATTGCTACGGGAGCACAGTTTCCCTCAGTTAGAACATCACAAATCTAACAACTCAATATGTCAAAACTTTCACCGGAATTTTTATCACAAATAAATATAATAATTATGGTTGTAAATAAAATAGTATACAAACCTCGGTGAAAAGTTTCATTCTTGTCACAAGATAAAGTTAACCTCGACGCTTCGCGTCTCGGTAAACTACTTAATCTCTCGATAGTAATGAAACACTTTCCACCTCGGTATGTAATATACTATTATTCGAAAACATTTTTAAATATAACGTTGGGTTACTGTTACATAAAATGTTTCAACCGTCAGCTATACTCCTGCAAATTTAATTAAAAAATTAATGAAACTTTAAATCAGCCAGATTGCTTCTCTTGCATTTATTACAAGTGCAAATTAAGATTTTTTTACAAGCAGAATTAACATACGTATTAATTAATTGCTTTTTATGTACAATATATAGATAGTGTCTAATTCAATAATAATAAATGAAAAAAAAAACGAAAACTTTCTACTTTTTCATCGGCGATATCATATTTGAAATATAGAAATAAATATAACTAAATGAATAATTTTGAAAGCACATAATAATTACTTTTTTTTATAATGAACTTGTTCGAATCGACTTTCAACTCATTTGTTTCTTCTTTATTTGGGACAAACGATTATCTTTTTATAGTTTAAAAATATGGCAATTCGAGGATCTTCAGAATGTAATGGACGTATATTAGTTGCTCTAATAATTATAATTGTCTTAATATACAAGAATAGAGTAGATTTTACATAATATCCTTGAATTGCATAATAGAAAAACGGAAATTTATATCATTGACAACTACACGAGAATTACTTAACCGAAGGTGAGACTCGCCTATCAGAATTTGTTTGTGAAAGAAATTGGTATTATTTCCCAGTAGGCTATGTGTCTAATTAAATGTTCAATATTGTTTGACGTTTATTTTGATAGATAGCGTTGCTTAAAGAAGACGTGTTTAGGAAAGTTGTAAAATACAGTCTCTAGCAATAAATTCTGGTCGTTAATGCCATACAAAATTCTTTCATATTTTGAAAAAATAGAAATTTCAGCTGATTGTTTATATCTTTTTTTTGTCAATAATTACCAACAAGCTGTCAAATATAAATTTTGAGCTCTCAAGAAATTTTCTATTCATCATGGCAAAAAATTGCTTACTTTAATAAAGTTAGAGTCATTTCCCTAGTAGAAACAGGATTATCTCAAGCTGCTGTAGGTCAGTTAGGGAGAGAGAGAGGATTTTTGGAAAGACAAGTGGATTCTGGACGTCCTCGAGCATTAACTGCGGTGGACAACCTTATGCTGGTCCAAAATATTAAAAATAACCCTAACTTTCACGCATCCGTTTTCACCGTATGACGTCGTAGATCTGCTGCTAGCTAGAAAGATCACACTTACAAGTAGACACAAAGAAACCTGATTAAGCCATGCATTACATTACCTTGTGAATTACAATAACTTTTGGGAACACGTAATTTTTAGTAACGGAAAGACCTTCCAGTCATCCCCCTTTGGCCAAGTTAGCCGATTTTCGGTAAATATATGGGCATGGCTTTCTGCAAAAAGTCCTGGTGCATTTAGAAGAAGGTTCCGTTTATATTTGGGTTTTGGCTATCGACTATCTCGCAAAGGGCCACATTATCATCGGGATTATTATTAAGCTGTCCCTCTGGAAAAATTGAAAGTTGCCATTACTGAAAAAGAACCTGCGAGGTGTGAAACAAAGTTTATTCCATCATGACAATGCTCGCATTGTTTACTGGTAAAATTGTGTTAATGTCAATGGAGAATAACTTGAAAATAAAAAAAAAGGAATCGGTGCCATAATTCAAGTGCTTCATTTAAAGTCGCTCCTTTCGTCAAAGCATCCTTGTGAATCCACACAATTAATAAATATATTTGTCGAAAGAATTCTTCTATTAAGTAATATTATGATAATAGTAACTATACAAGCTGATCATTCTAGAATTTACTCATATTAAAAACATAATAGATGAAAAAAATGGTCAAAAAAGTTATTCACGTGGCTGTCTAAAATGAACCCCATTAGTAGATAAAATGATTCCTCTGAAAATTAATTTTAGATTGACATTCTTTGGCAAATAATTTCAATATTATTTTAACTCTATCTTTCGTATTCTTTCCTTGATTGTAAGATTTCAAAATAGTTGGTCCTGTAGCTCTGTTGATGTCGGCTGTTCTTATTTCTGGGAGAGGAAGTATATAAACGTGGCTAATTATTGCTGTTACTTCTCAATTTCAATTGGCAAATCCATGACTGAATCCGACTATGACTTATTCAATGAAATTTTCTCCGCTAGCATGTCACTATTCATAAGATTGACCACGATGTGATGCTTGAATATAGATTATATACTGCTCTACTTCCAAAATAATTTTATCGCTCGTCTTGAGTTTCCTTTCAGCAAAAATAAGTTTGGAATAGAATGGTTGGGGCATAACCTGTAATCGTAATTTATTCAGTCTTTCTTAAACAATGCGACAGATGTCTGACGGCGCATTGTTATCAGGGAATAGCACGTTCTTCCGAACCATTGTGGTTCTTTTCTTGATAATAGCAACTTTCTCTTTATCCAAAGTGATAGCATAATATATCCCGTTGATAGTTTGACTCTGAGAGATAGTTGATAAAAATAATCATCTTCAAATTCCAAAATATTGTTGCCATTACGTTTCTAACCGAAGGAAACGCATTGATCTCTTTGAGTAGGCAGATATTGGGAAGCTTGTAATTGTCGTTGGAAATTGACACTCTTTCATTTTTCTTAATGTGCATTCAGTAACAGCTGCACCCACTTAGCAGAGAGCTTAGACATGCGTAATTTGATATGCAAAATGTGATGTACATCTTCAATACCCATACCCACAGTCTAGGCAATCTCCTCCAAGTACACTCTTTGGTTATGTAACACATCATGAACTTTTTCAACCATTCGATAAATTGTAGCGTTTTAATGGTGCAGGACATTCTTTATCGTTGAAAATTCTCTCGTCATGCATAAAGCGACCAACCCAGCGACAAATCGTCGTTCATCGAAAGAGCATCGTTGGCTACTTGTCTCCCAAAATATTTTTTTTAAAAAAATAATTACAGAATTAAACCAGAAATACCGATTTTATCAATTTCATTACTTTCACTAAACACGTCTTCTTTAAGCCACTGTATCTGTCAAACTAAAGGTACATACCATTTTGACAGTTTAAATAGCCTCTCGTAAACGCATGACCAAGTCAAAAATAATACCATTTAGTTCATCTTTTAATGATATTTTTTCTTTAATATGTCAGCCCTGTTGTCTGTTTTGTGTTGGGGATTCCCTACTGAATCATGTACCCATCTTTTTCTTGTGTTGATGAGGACAAGCTAATTGGCCAAATGTCAACTTTTCCTGATGATGCTTGCTGCTATGGTTTAATTCTTAGTCTACAAACTCGTCGTACAAAATCTGCCCTGATGAAACCCTTGATCTTGATAATAAATCTCTACATCAAAACTGCGAAATATGCTTGTCGATGGCGCCCTGCAAGAAGTTATCCAAGAAAGATGATGAGACCAGAGAAGAAAATTATCGACCAAAATATATTCTCTGCAACTTTGCTGCACAAAACATGATTCAAAACAGTTTCATGCGCCGCCGATCAACAACTAATACTCTGATCTCTCTGATAACTCAAGCGATCTCTCATGAATTGGACAATCAAGGTCAAGTTGATGTGGATTATACGGATTTCAGCTGTGCCTTTGATACGATCGATCATTATGTACTACTTGAAAAGTTTTCTGTGCTCGGATTTAGCGTATCTTTGCTTAAACTTTTACACTCCTATTTGACAAATAGATGCAATTATGCTTTTTACAATGGTTTTGGATCTCGTGAGGTCTGTCCTTCTCCCGGTGTCCCGCAAGGATCCCATTTAGGACCACTACTTTTTAATTTATTTCTGAACGATTTGCTAGATTACTTGACGTATCCTGTACTTGTGCACGCCGAGGACCTCAAAAGCTATAATCCTATTAAATCTATGGGTGGGGTTTCCTGCCTTCAACAAGACTTATCTGCTTTATCAAACTGGTGCTCCAGGTAGAAATTGTATTTACTTAAATATAAGTAAATGCTGTTTAATGTAATTTTCACGTAAAGTGGACTATCATAATTTTACTTACTTCATAGGTAGTGTTCTGTTGAAAAGGGTAGACACTTTCCGGTATCTTGGGGTCCTTTTCTATAGAGATTAAGTTTTCTGACCATATAAATCATGTTTGTGTATCGGCCTCAAGATCTTTGGGTTTTATTATGCGTTCCTATAGGTTCTTCAGTAACCCCTTAGTTTCGAAGACGTTGAAATTTAGTTTTGAGGTCAGCAAAATGGAGTACGTTTCACAGGTTTGGTCTTCGCAGTATATTTACTTGCAGCTCTCCAAAATTAAGCGGCGATTACTGAAGTATCTTTCTTTCAAGAATATCGGGACGTATCCTCCACGAGGTGTTGACTACGCGTTGCTATTGGAGACTTATGGCCTTTAGCCTTTGAAATATTTATGGTGGACGGTTTATAGGAATGCTGCATTGTCCAGATCTCCTTCGCTCTCCGAACTTTCTCACTCCTAGACTATCCTCTCATTTCTCTTCCACGTTCCTAATTCCCTTCTCGAGAACGAACTTACTACATGGATCTCCGCTCGTAAGGATGTGTCGTTTTTCAAAGTTCCACAATGAAGATATTTTCTTTACCAAGGCTAATTAAATAATTGGTTTTTCGTTTTTTTCTATATGTATGTATGTACACACAATACCGTTGTCCTTTAAATGTAGAGTGTTGGACAAATAAAATTACTATTATTATTATTATAAACAAACTGATAGGCAAATCTCACCTTTCATCCTCGTATAAAAGGATTTCCGGAGTTAAATTTAGTTACGCGTTATCCAAAAACAATGCCTTTTTTTCCGCACCACAAGTTCTTATTTGTTTACGCCACAGTCGTGACGTATCACCATCAAATTAAACGCTTTCATACAATTCTATATCATTTAAATGTATCAGGTATAACTGAGGTCTAAAAACACTTTGTTGTGACACTCTTCTATGTAGAAGTAGTTTTTAAGAAGTTATTCCATTTACAATGTGAGTATGTAAATAGAATGTCTATCTATCTATGCCGCCGATCATTCAGTTAACTCTGCGAATTATTCTTCACGACTTAATCGAAGACGTATTTGTAAAAATACTTATTAGACGTTTGTACCCTACCTATAAAAGGCGAAATGGCATTTATTTATAGAAGTGGGTTAAATTACCCTAACTCGAATAAATTTGCACGCTAATTATTCCTATTATTCTCTTCATTATGCTAGCTGAGTGATGGCAAATAACAAAAGAGCGGATGAGAAAGTGTTAAAACGACTTGGAAGAAATACATTTAAAGAATGTACTTTTTGCTCCATTTTGTTCATCAACGTCTAATTATTCGAGAATGGCAGCATCTTCGCGCTGAATTTAACATTTGAACAACATAAGTATAAAACAAATGTCAAGCGCAAAAAAGTTAATTGTCGGTGAATTTAGAATGTGACCTGATTTTACGTTAGGTTAATTTTGTCGACTTTCACTCGACCGTTTATTTCAATTTCAATTCATGACGATATTGACATTAAAATTCAATTGAAAATTTTTGCGTTATAAACCATGTCAATCTATTTACCATGCTGCAAATGATATAATGTGGAATATTTAGGTACTAAGTATATACAATAGCACTTTTTATTATTTCATTTTAAATTGCATGTACTATTTTTGTGTTAATATAATTTGCTTTGTGCTTGAATATACGAGGTTAAATCAAATATGACCTGTCTTTATTAAGGCTGAATTTTAAAACAATGTCAATAAGTGTTATATACTCTGTATAATATTTTTGGTACACACCGCCTTTAAAGTGGTATTTCGCGGATGCATCGCTCGTCCCATCCCGGCCGACCCGAATATTAAACACTGGCTCTTTCAGATATTAAAAAAAAATTGATCATGATAGTAATAAAATTTAGTTTATAAAATACCACTTCCCTGGATTTGTCTTTATTTAAATTTACGGAAATAGGAGTAATTGCTAAAAATTCTCCCAGCAAATGTGTAAAGCGCCATCTACTTGGCAACCGCTAAAGAGACATTGACATTGATAGTTAATTGTAATCAATCAACTAATAACGCTTTTAATTTAATATTCGTACAAAAAATATTGTACAAACCACTTGCGTGAAGACATCTTCCACACATTTGCGCAATTCAAGGCACTCTCTCCTTTCAGTTGCTCATGCTTTAAAAATGCGCTGATGCGGCAACAACTCTTCCCGCATCCATATCCACATCCATAGCTTGTACTCCGTAGACTGGGAAGGCATGATGATCCAATAATGGGTGGAGACTCTGGCTTAAAATCTGAAACAAAATGCAAAAGGAAAAGTCCCTTACCATAAAAATTAAAAAGATATAAAAAATCTAGAAAGTTACTTTCGTTAGTAGAAACCTGTAGAAAAACAGAAGAGAGTGTTAGACTTAGTTTTTTATGCTCGTCACCAAATCATGATTTGGTGAAGAGCATAACTTCTAAGGTTACACCTTAGCCAAAAACACTCTCTTCTGTTTTTCTACAGGTTTCTACTAAAGATGGCAACTTAGTTGTCGAAATACGTATATAGATTTTTTTATATCTTTCTAATTTTTGTGGCAAGGGACTTTTCCTTTTGCATTTTGATCTATAGCTTCTTTAGCGATTCCAAATAGGTGGAAATCAGAAAGTGACAAATCTGGGCATACGGTGGATAAGGAAGCATTTCATAATATGCTATGTAAAAGAACCACTGTTCTCGTGTTTCGATTTCATCGTTTCAATCAAAAAACAATTTTAAAATTTTTGGTCAAGATGTGAGAGCAGTAACTATCATACGACTAACTGATTCGGAGTATGCTATTAATTTAGTGGGCAGTAATTTAGTAACTAAATGTCTACGAACTGACCAAAAAGCGTTCGCACTATATCAGTAAATACACTATAGATCACTTATCGATCAATTTCTGGATATCAGAGTGCCTTTATAATAAGAGTGGTGACAAGAGATAGGAAATCAATAGAAAACAAATCGGTCATGTAATGGTACAACCAGTACAATATAATTAAAAAACCAACATGCCCCAATGTTGGGCGACCTAATGTAATGGAACCGCCTATATTTAATTTAATAAAATTGTAGAGTTTCAATCTAAAATAAAATTTAAATAACTTGCTTTGCCGGCTAAACTCAAATCAGATTATCTCAGGTCGATTTGGATTAATAAGAAATGATTACGGTGTTCCTAAACATTAATTATATTTAATTAAAAAAAAATACCATTGTAAAACTTTAAACAATTCGTGTATTCAAAACCAATGAATTATATATAACTACTTTTTACATACAACACAAGAAATAAAATATATTTAAAGACAATTTTAATATATTTTTACAAATAACTATTCGGATACAAATATTTATGTATATTTTTCCATATAGTCAAACAAAACAACGAATGCTAGCATTTACTACGTAGGCTGGTTTTGTGTACTATTACATAAATATACAACGATGCTAATACAGATCAAATTACATTCTCCTTCATAGAACGTAGATGATATTTATTTATCAACTTTATTATGTTAATCTCAATTTAAAATCTATTTCATAATCTTTAATTCTTCAAGATCAACAATATTTTTATTTACAAAAATCTTTTAAAATACCTTAAAATAAAGTTTCTTTCTTCGCCCCTCAGCGATGTCTCTCTTCCGTAAAATCTGCTTTATATTGCGATGTTTTCATCGGCATCATTTGCTGAGTGGTCACAATCCTGTAGTGACGAATCTGCTTGCTCTGCTTCCTGGAGCACAATATATTTTCTTTTTTATAAACTTTTAACACTGCACATTTACTCTTTAAGTGCTATTTTTATCACTACTTTACTACGATTATTCGGTGATAAATTCCTATATATGGTATATTAATACTGACTTTTATATGTAGGTAGTCAAATATCCGGGGTTAGTCGCTTGATACGTTATTTAACGTATCTCGTGGTCGACTCCCTGTCAGTGTTGTCCCAGCGACATGTGAGTTGGTAATAGAATTCTGCGCAAAAACGTAATAGATTTACCTTGTTTCGTAATAGATGGCGCAGCTATTTTCAAGACTATATAAAGTCCCTGAATAGTAGGCTGAATAGTTAAAAAACCGCAATACGGTAACCATTTTTTGTCCAAAATCTCACAGCCAATAATATTTTTCTTGATGTAGGTATTAGTTGGATGTACCCAACCAGCAAAATCACAATTTTAGCGAAGGATCAAAATATATATTTGCTAATGTAGAACAAGTGTACATATAATGATTTTGCTACAAGAATACTGTTCCAAAAATATAGGACACAGTCAGGGCCGCCGCGTGGGGCCTGGGCCAGGGGGGCGCCAAAATTTATAGATAGTACTTATAGTTTTTTAATTTAATGTTACTTAAATAAAAGTTGTTAATTATTCGCTTGCAATTTTTTATATTTTCTAAGCAATAAAATGAGATTTTATTTTTATTTTAATTTTATATTTTAATTCTATTTTACTTTTGTTTTCGTTTCTGCGGGCTGTTTTCGTTTGTGTAAAACAAAATTTGATTGCCGATGCGAACAATAAAAACACGTTCCGTGTGGAATTCGCGCTACCACACGGAACGTGTTAAAAATCTAATCATTTGTAACATGTAACAACAGGAATTGGAAATGTTTTGTATCGGCATATATTTATTCTTTATGTGCTGAGAAGCTGTTGCGGTTCAACGTCGTTGTTTAGTTTGTCTTATTTTTGCAATGATAATACACATTCATTTTTTAAATGTGACAACCAAAGGTCGAGGAAACCAATAAAGCCCAAATTGAAGAAAATTTTTTAGGATTTCAATCTGTCGACGACACTACTGGACAGGTTCTGTTTGAATTCATAAATGGACATTTAAAATCGTTGGAACTAAATTTTTCAGATTTACGAGGCCAATCTTACGATACTGCCGTGCTAAGCTGAAAGGTCCTATCTGACAAAATTTCAATTATTGTCCTAAAGCGATAGTCTGGGAGAGAAAAGCATTTCCTAACTCCTTGTCAAAGCTAGACTGTCCTATCTATTCACTAAATAGCAGAATGTGGTGGTCTTTGTTGTCCTATGTTACAACTGGAAGCAGATTACCAAGCACAGCGTCCTATCTGACTCTTCCAAAGCTAAACTGATCTATTGGAACAGATAGGACAGATAGACTTGTAATTTGTTATAGTACGTGACACCTAACATGTCCTATGTGACAGATAGGACAAAATCAGCATTGTAAATGTGGTTTATTATTATAAGCAACAACCATCATAACCTCAAAAACGACTAGTTCATTAATTATTTGGCGCCGGTCTTACTCAAGTGGTAAGTGTGCAGTGCAGCATTGAATTCATTCATTCAAAGTAAGTAAACAAGTACCTAATACTATTATCTACGTTGATAGTCTGTAGCTACTTTCCAACCCCTCATATTTTTTATTTTTTCTGCCTAAATAGTAGGTACTAACATTAACGAGTAATTAAGTGGATTCCCAATTGCTATTGTTTCACTGACTTTCTATGTAGGTAGATACCTAGGTAATATCCAAATTTTAAAAGATGTCCGTTATGTCACAAATTTATTTTGTACGTTTCTTACATGCCCACAAGTATTAGAAGAAGATTTTTTGTATCTGATCAGAGACCATTGAGACCATTGTTGTTATTGTTTTTGGTACCATGTTATTTACGCCGTTAAGTTACAAACTGATACAAAACTGATTACAAATTGATGACGTAACGGACATCTTTCAAAATTTGGATAATATGTAGCATACCTAAACACAATTTTGTGATTTCTAGGATGAACACACACGCTTCTACAAGTCGTGGACAGCGAATGGTTACTCTCGCACTAAATAAACAATTGAAAGAACGTATAGCAAGTCGAGGGGTTTCTAAGACCAAAGATGTTTGCAAAGATCCCGATTACGATGCAAAACAAGATGATTTTAGTTTTGAGTCCTCCTCCTCAACAAATGAAAAAAATGACGAAAATGATAATAATTGTCAATCTAACTCTACAAGCACGTCCCATAAGGAAGATTTAGATGAAGATGTCTCTGCTTCTCAGTTAGCAAAATTCATGGTCAATTACATAGTCAGTTTGTCTATCGATATTGCTGAACGCAATCACAGGAGTATGTATACTAAAAAAGGAACTATTAGAAAAAGAAAAATGTTTGATACGGCCCCTGTAGAAAGGAAAAAAAATAAATTATCATCCATCGCCAGTGAACACAATATCAAAAATCCTTGCAATAGAAATACCTGCATACTGAAGTGTTCTGTAGGAATAAATGAAATGAGGCAAGAAGACATTAATAAGCAGTATTGGGAACTTGACAAACAGGCGAAAGGTTTGTTTGTGCACAGCTATGTCAAACAGCTACGTAAAAAAAAAGAAACTGTTGGTTCAGTTTCACGGCGTAATAACACTTATAAATATTACCTGAGGGATTCGAATGGGTTGGACGTGCAGGTGTGCAAAACTTTTTTTCTGGCTACACTAGGCTATGACAAAAGCAATGATAGATTTTTGAAAAATATAAGAGGAACTGATAAGAATGCTATTGCCCCCAAACAAGACAAGAGAGGACACCGTCCAGCTCTAAATTTTATTGACAAACAACCGATTATTGCACACATCTACTCTTTTCGCCCTACCATATCTCACTATCGTCGAGAGCATGCGCCCAATCGTTTATACCTGCCAACAGATATTTCTATTGTAATGATGTATAATGATTACAAAGCAAAGAATCCTCAAGCTGAAGGAACTTATGAGCTCTATCGTCAAGAAGTCTCAAAATTGAATATATCGTTTGCAAAACTTGGGTGCGAAGAATGTTTTCAGTGTTCTTCATATGAACTTCATAAGACTGAAGCCAATCACGATAATCCAGATACTACGCAAGATTGTGAAGTGTGCGCAGAGTATCTCTCTCACAAAACGAAATATACTACCGGTAGGAGAGAGTATGTAACGGATGCAGAATCAAAAGAAAAACCAAATGAACTGATAGTTTCTGCAGATCTTCAGAAAGTAATAATGCTTCCTAGGGCAGAGATGTTTAAGGAAGTAATCTTTATAAAGCGTATTATCGTTTTCAATGAAAGTTTTGTTCCTGTGGGAAAAGGAAGAACCTTCCGACCTTTGGGAGTTTTGTGGCATGAAGGAACATCAGGGCGCAAAAAGGAAGATATCGTTTCAACTTTTTACGCATTTTTTCTGAAGAACAGGGACAAGGAATCCATAACCATTTGGCTTGACAACTGTGCAGGCCAGAACAAAAATTGGTGCCTCTTTAGCTTTTTTGTATACATAGTAAATTGTGACGAAGTTAACCTAAGAAACCTGACCATAAAATACTTCGAGCGTGGACATACGTTTATGTCCGCGGATGAGTTCCACCACCAAGTGGAAAAATCTTTAAAGAGAGCCAGAACTGTTTGGGATTTTGATGACTATGTTCAGTGTGTTCAAAATTCCACAAAAACCACAGATGTTATAACACTACCTTTTAACAGCTTCTACAACTGGAAAGACTTTAGTTCGAAATACAAATTATTAAAGACAACACCTCGTTTTTACCTAAAAGATATTTCATTTGTGGGTTTTAATAGAGGGGAGAGAACATTAAAATATAAGAACTCTTTCGATGCACAAGATTTGAAAGAGCTAAATTTTTTAACCGCAAGCGCATATAAAACTGGAATCCAATTGCCCCCTCCACGAGAATCCAACCGTGGAGTAAGTCAAGAAAGAAAGGATAACTTGATAAAGAATTTGAAACCAATAATGCCGAACACCAGGCAAAAATTTTGGGAAGAACTGCCCACAGGGAATGCAGCTGAGGAAGGAGAAAATGAAGAATTTTAGATTTAATAATTTTAATTGTTTGTAACGTTATATTTTTGTGTTCGGCAATAAAAGTTTCGTATAAAACTGTGTCCTATCTGGTAATTTTTAATAGATTCCTAATCTGAAGTGTCCTATCTATCAAAAGTCGATCAAATGTTACATTGAGTAATTTTATAAAATGATCTTAAGTATTCTACACATATAAGTAACCCCCATTCAAAGTTTCAGTTCGATTGCCTTAACAGCAAGGACGGCAGAGCAAATTAAAGTAAATTGCGTTTTTCTCGAAATTGTATAATTGGCAGATAGGACCTTTCAGCTTAGCACGGCAGGATAATGGTGCTAATATGAGAGGAAAGCACAAAGGATTGCAACAAATAATTATTGAAAATAATTCGAGGGCACTCTATATCCCCTGCTCTGCGCATTCTCTAAATTTAGTTGTAAATGATGCAGCTAAAATTTCCTTCTAAACAGTTAATTCTTTCGGTGTAGTGCATGAGCTTTACAACTACTTTTCTTCATCCGTTAAACGTTGGGCTATTTGCAACAGTATGTTGAAAATCTAACTTTAAAGCCACTCTCCAACACCAAATGGGAAAGTAGAATTCAAGCTTTAAGACCGTTGAAAAACGATTTGAAGGGAATTTTGAGAGTGTTAATAAATATTCAAGAAGATCAAACAAGAGACATGGAATCAAGAATTCAAGCAAAAAAGTTGATTCAGAAGGTTTCCTCGTTTAAATTCATTTGTTCCATTAACATCTGGCACGATATTTTAAATTTAGTAAATGTGGTAAATGAAATAATGCAAAATTCTAAATGTGATTTACAAATCGTGACTTTACAAAATCTTATATCAGAACTAAATCATCAGATCAGATGAAACGTATGCAAACATGCAATTGCCAATGCAAGTATCGTTGCTAATGATTTGGGGGTGGATACTGATTTTCCACAAAGTCGAAACAGGTTTAAAAAGAAACTATTAAAAGATGAACAAACCGACGAACCAATCAACAATCCAAGACAAAAATTTAAGGTTGAATTTTACGATATAATATTAGACACTGCCATTTCTTCAATTACTGAAAGATTCAGTCAATTAAAAGAAGATTACAATTACTTCAAGGTGGTACACTATATACCTCATTTAAAAAACTGGAGTGACAATGAAATTCTAAAACATTGTAAAGAATTAGAACAAAAATTAACGGATACTAAAAATGTTAATGAAAATGACATTGATGGATTAAATTTGTTCGAAGAAATAAAATCTTTGCGATGTTTTACCAAAGAGGATGTGTCACCTATTGATGTTTTAAATTATATTTATGAAAACAATCTTACCGATACATTTCCAAATATTGCAATAGCTTTACAGATTTCTGTAACCCTGCTAGTTTCGGTAGCTACTGGAGAACGAAGTTTTCCAAAACTTAAAATTATAAAAAACTACATGCGATCTACCATGGCGCTGGAGAGATTATCGGACTTGTCAATTATATCCATAGAGAGCGAAATTTTGGATAAATTAAATATAAAGGAATTGATACGAGCGTTTGTAGCTGCTAAAGCTCAATATTTGAATATATTTTCTATTTTTTATATTTTACTTAAAAAATGTTTTATCATTGTTTTGTTTTTAAAATTTATGAAATAATAAAAAACAATAAGACAAACGTGTTTTAATAATCTAAAGCTTTTCAGTTCGAAAGTCAAATTTTGAATACTATAAAAGAGTATATCACATATAATTTGCAGCACTTTATAAGAGTCCAACAGAACCCCATAAAGGGGCGGGGGCGCCAAATTTCAATTTGAACAAGGGCGCCTAATACCCACGCGGCGGCTCTGGACACAGCCGTAGTAGCAAAACCACTATACGCATACTTGTCCTACATTAGCAAATATATATTTTCATCCTTCTCTAAAATTGTGATATTGTTGCTTGGGAAGATTTGAAATTAAAGTAAAAAAAATCGTTGAAAAATCAACGAAAACGTAATAGATTTATATGCTTTCGTAAGGACGTAATAAAACATAGTGAAACGTAACAGATCTGTTACAACTGTAACAGCAATCGCAACACTGCTCCCTGTTGACTCTATTCAGGCAAATCACCGGTCGACTAGACTACATTAAAAGACACAGGGGACGCGCTTTATGCGCATGCGTCGAGAGTGGATGCCAACTTAATTCCTTACAATACCAACCACATAACATGCGTAGTATTTCAAAAATATGCCGGCAAATTCTCACTTGTTCCCGCTTCTTTGTTCGATCAGCATCATATTTACTGATTCACAGAAAGCGACTACTTTTGTTATAAGTTTCATATTTATTAGCTTTATTACCGTTGTTTTAAATAATATATAATTAGTTTTGAAGGTTAGGTAAGTACTTAGGTTTGGAACGAAGGAGGAAAATGGATCATTCATCAGAAAAGTGTCAGTATTGTGATAAAAATTTCGCCAACTGCAAACTGAAGAACCGTCACATCAAGAGAGTACATAGGATAGTTGTGGAAAATTTTCGAAAAAGCCGCATTTTATGTCCATTGTGTGAAGAGGGAAGCGACGTCCAAACATATGAGAATTTGCGAAAACACCTTCAAGAAAATCACTGGGTATGTATTGAAAAATTAATTCTTCAATTTTCTAGCAGTCTGGAGTACGAAGTGTGGAAAAATGCAGAAAAAATAGAGACGAATTTTATGCAATGCACAGATCAAGCCAGTTGAAAGACCACAAGGAAGTACACTATGAGTGCAACAAAAGTGATACAAGAGGTAGAGTAATATAATTATGTATTCAATTTTTTCCAATACACAGAAGTTAATGATTTTCTAGGATATCAACCAAGAGTTGAGGAGAAAAAATATGGTGAACGGTGTCGACGAAAATAGTCCGGGAGGTAGCGTTGCATTTTAGGTAGTGATTTTACGCCGATCGACTGTTATCTTTTTCGATAGGTATGTTATTTCTAATAACTAAACCAAGCGTCAGCTGACGCACCCGCGGTGGGTGTAGTTGTAAGAGGCCGCGAAACGTGAAAAAAAAAAGAATTAAAGAAAGTCATAGTACGCCGGCTGTTTTTTTTTTATAAATAGTTGACATCATAGTAAGTTCAAATAAAATCGTCAGCTGCATTGTGGAGGGGGGATTATGCGTCAGCTACGCACATGAACTTGTATAAAAATCACTTCAAATAAAGTAATAGTACGCCGGCGGATTTATTTTTTTATAAATAGTTGACATCATACTGAGTTGAAATAAAATCGTCAGCTGCATCTTGGAGGGGCGATTATGCGTCAGCTGCGTGCATGAACTTGTAAGAAAATAACGTCAAATTAGGTAATAGTACGCCTGACGAAAATTAACTAGGATATTGTTTACATAATTAAAAGTAGGAAAAAATATGCTGTGTGTATAGTGGTGAAAAGACCTTCATCCGACGCAGTAAACAATGTTATTCGGACCCCCTTCATCAAATGTGCAGGGTGCATCTGCGTTTCATGTTGCTAGGTAGACCATAAGGGATGTCCGCATCTCTTTCACATACGTGACAGTTTCGAGTGTACTCTTTGAAAGATCGGACGCAAGTGCAAATATGTTTAGAATTCACCGTTTTGTGTATTCTGTGGCAAAAAGAAAGAATTATTATCTTTTACGGAAAAAACATTATAAATTAAATAATTAACAAATTAAATAAAAAACAACAAAAATAAGTTACGACCATCAATTTTTTTTTTCAAATGGAAACATGTTTTTTATTTAATTTGTTAATTCTGTATCGAATTCTAAGTATGTTTCATGTACCATGTCCTATACCCAAACCTAACAGTTATCGAAAAATTTACAATTGAACATGCAATTATTGATATGTTCAATTGTACATTTCTCGATAACTGTTGAGTTTGGGTATAGGACATCGTACATGAAACATACTTAGAATTCGATGTAGAATTAACAAATTAAATAAAAAACATATGTTTCCGTTTGAAAAAAAAATTGATGGTCGTAACTTATTTTTGGACCAGCCTTTGTACATCAATTTACCATCAAAAAAACCGCAGCTAAAAATAAAAATCGACCTATCCGAGCATCTTTCCATAAAACAAAAGCAAAAATTTTAAATGAATTTATTCCAACCCGTGCGTTCTCCTGTATGTAAGTCACAGTATTTAGATATAGTTTTACACAAATTACTTTTTTCCCGATATTGTCATTCATTTGTCACTACCCCGGTTGAAATTTGACAATACTATAGTTTAATAATTACGTCTGGGAAATTAGCAGTCAACAGAGTGCGAGGAGGGGGGGGGGAGTACTGTCAGCTGGACCCTGAGAGATACCGTACGTAGCTCGAATAATATTTGCTTTTACAGCGTCAGCTGGTCTTTCCACCATTACACACTCAGCTGATCTTCTTTTCATACCTTTAATTATTTAAACAATCACCTAGTAAAATTTCATGCGGCGTACTATAACTTTATTTCACGTGTTTTTTTACAAGTTCATGCGAGCAGCTGACGCATAATCCCCCCTCCATGATGCAGCTGACGATTTGAATTCAACTCACTATGATGTCAATTATTTATAAAAAAAAGTTTCAGCCGGCGTACTATTACTTAAAATTTTAATTTTTTTTACAACTTTCACGGCCCCCCATACCCAGACCCACCGCTACTTGAGCAGCTGACGGTCGGTTAACTGATTAGTTGTACGAGATCAACTATCGATATCATAATCAGCCGGCTTACTATGACTTTTTCATTTGCAACGCTACCTCCCGGACTAAAATATTTTGCTAGCGTTTTTTGAAGATTTGGTATGTTGCTATAATTTTTCTTATTTTTGACGTATGACTAATTTATTATTTCCGTAGTCGCAGAAATATTCACCAAACACGCTGTGGCCAAAACTATCGATGTTAAGGTCAAATGAAACATTTACGGTGAAACATGACGCTTCATATTTCTTTGGGACCATATGACGTTTCATATTTCCCTTGGGACAATATGAAGTTTCATATTTCCCTTGGAAAATATTAGTGTGTTATGACATGTCGTAACTAATATTACTCAATATTGTTTCAATCAGAAAAAAAAAATTATTCACAATACAATAACTATAACGTACCGTGCCTTCAAATACTTTCCGCGTTAGAGACGGCCATGCTTTTTTTTAATGGTTAGTGACAGTGCATAATTTTAATAATTTGGTTATATCATGTAAATAATAACAGGCGTCTACACTGGAGACGTGTTAAGTTCTGTTGCACGTCATCGATGACGTTTACATGTTGTCATAACTGTATTAGAGAAACTAAAAAAGTTACTTTGCTAAATTATACTTGAGGGCATTTATTTCATTAGCTTAAATAGAAGATTTATAAATTGATCGTAATATACGCATTCATGGCAAATAAACACATAATTTCCATTTCAATATTAAATTTCCTTATTACATATTTTTAATAGACTAATAGTTCAATTCGGTGTTGGCAGATAAATCATATCTGTCAAATAGACGTGTGTTGTGTATATTCTTCCTGTAAAATTTTTCATGTTTATTTTTGCTTTGATATAAATTGTTTAAAAACAGTGCTTCTTAGAAGTGTATTTACTATTTATTTGCGTCCATTGAATATAATGCCGAAAGCTTTCTGTAAACAGTCGAGGCTTTTTACAAACTTTTCTATAATCATGTGTTAAATTAAATGTGAATAGCGTAAGTATTGCTTATTTTAAATTATATTATGGATACGTAATGAAACATTTAAGGTTTTTCGACAATCTAAATCAATATAATAAATAAGTTGAGAAAGACTGAAGTCTTAGAGCATTTCAATTACTAAATATATTACGTTATAGTTATTGTATTGTGAATAATTTTTTTCTTTGGTTATATCAAATGTCACTGACAGAAATAAAAATAGATCCGGCAACATATACAAGGTGAGTCGTCATGGATCTAGTATGACGTGCAACGGAATGTAACGCGTTTCCACCATATACTGGAGACGCGGTAAGTTCCGTTGCACGTCATCGATGACGTTTACATGTTGTCATAACTGAATTAGAGAAACTATACTCCATTCAGTCTAAGAATAAAGTAGATGGCGCTACAATATGAGCACAGTTTACACACGATGAACTTTGTATTTTGAAAACAAGTAAAACATATGTTTACTGTCAGATGGATAGCAGGGATATACATATCTGATATCATTATATTTTGACATTTACGTACATTTTTATACAAGTTGGTAACTCATTCCTCAAGAAAAAGGAATGCACATGTCGTCTAATTGTACTTTTTTGTGCTTCATCCAATTTATTGTAAGTATGACGATAATTTCTTTTTCTTGGAGGAGAAATTGGAACTCCATATAATTCCATTTCTTTAATAATGCAGTACATTGTATTCCTATTAATACCCACTTCCTCTGCTGTTTGATTGACTGCAGCTGTTTTAGACATATTGTTTTTATCCTTAATGTACACATTATAAGCCATTTGCCTTTGTCCAGATCTTATGTGTTTCCCTTTACGATTTTTTGAAGGACCTGGTAAAACTGCTTCCGCCATACTATAGAATATTAGCGATTACGAAAAGAAAGTTAACGAAATTGATAAAATACCTTAACAAATGAATATTTCACTTGCGAGTTCTAAGAAGAACTATTTTTTAAGAATATTAACAACAAATAACTATGTAAAATACGGAAATCGACAAAATCTTTGAACAAAACTGTCAGTAAACAAATTTTTGACAGAACGAGCTAAATGCGATTATTTTGCCGGTGTAAATGCACACTCGATTTCAACCAATCACAAACGTTTATTTTAAGCCCTATCTTTCCCAATGCTTTATTCTTAGACTGAATGGAGTATAGAAAAGTTACTTTGTTAATTTATACTTGAAGATTTATAAATTGATCGTAATATACGCATTCATGGCAAATAAACACATAATTTCCATTTCAATATTAAATTTCTTTATAACATATTTTTAATAGACTAATAGTTCAATTCGGTGTTGGCAGATAAATCATATCTGTCAAATAGACGTGTGTTGTGTATATTCTTCCTGTAAAATTTTTCATGTTTATTTTTGCTTTGATATAAATTGTTTAAAAACAGTGCTTCTTAGAAGTGTATTTACTATTTATTTGCGTCCATTGAATATAATGCCGAAAGGTTTCTGTAAACAGTCAAGGCTTTTTACAAACTTTTCTATAATCATGTGTTAAATTAAATGTGAATAGCGTAAGTATTGCTTATTTTAAATTATATTATGAAACATTTAAGGGTTTTCGACAATCTAAATCAATATAATAAATAAGTTGAGAAAGACTGAAGTCTTAGAGCATTTCAATTAAGTACTAAATATATTACGTTATAGTTATTGTATTGTGAATAATTTTTTTTCTTTGGTTATATCAAATGTCACTGACAGAAATAAAAATAGATCCGGCAACATATACAAGGTAAGTCGTCATGGATCTAGTATGAGATGCAAGGAATGTAACGCGTTTCCACCATATAACTTGAATTTAAGTATGACAACTGTCAGAATTTGAAGGTTTCAAAAAATTAGCATGTGCACCAACATTGATTACTTAAAAACTTCAAAAGCAGCCTACTCTAATGCGGAAAGTATTTGAAGGCACGGTAGTAATTGAAATGCTCTAAAACTTCAGTCTTTCTCAACTTATTTATTATATTGATTTAGATTGTCGAAAAACCATAAATGTTTCATAACGTATCCATAATAAAATTTAAAAAAGTACTTACGCTAGTCTCATTAAATTTAACAGATGATTATAGAAAAGTCTGTAAAAACCTTCCACTGTTTACAGAAATTTTTCGGCATTATATTGAAAGGACGCAAATAGATAGGATGTACAGTTCTAAGAAGAACTGTTTTTATACAATTTATATCAAAGCAAAAATAAGCACACAAATTTGACAAGCAAAATATACACAACACACGCCTTTTTGAAAGATATGATTTATCTGACAACACCGAATTGAATTACTAGTCTATTAAAAATATGTAAGAGAGAAATTTAATATTGAAACGGAAATTATGTGTTTATTTGCAATGAATGCGTATATTACGATCAATTTATATATTTTCTATCTAAACTAATGAAATAAAAGCCCTAAAATATAATTTAACAAAGTAACTTTTTTAGTTTCACTAATACAGTTATGACACCATGTAAACGTCATCAATGACGTACAATTGAATATAACGCGTCTCTATATACATGCTGTTTTCTAACTCCACGATAATCAAAAATTTATTAATTTGTTACTCAATTATTGTTGACGTTTGACTGATTTGACATTTATTTTGTATTACTTTACTTGGTTTTGTAAATAATTCTTCTGATAACAAACATTTCACAAAAAATAATTTACTGTTTAGAATTCTCAACCTTTTCATTCATGTAATAAACGTTATTTACCATAATATATTAATGAAGGGACCCTGAGTATCTATAATTTTACTGCTACTCTAGGAAATAAACATAATTTGTTGAATAAAATGTTTGTTAATATGACACGAAAATGACCAATATTTCTTATATATTGCAAATCATATATTAAAATTTTACAATGAAAACAAACGGAAATCCCCATTAATAACGTGTTGGAAATGAAATAAATTAACCATAACGCGGAAAATATTATCAATGGAGGCATGCCTCCAGAGGCTAATTCACACATATTCGCCATTCCAAATATAATCGAAGTGAATTTTTGGCAGTACGTGCAGTAGTGAGTGATTCCATTACCACGTAACTGTTCTTTGGGTTATGTAAATAGTGGTTTTTTTTTTGTGCAAATAAGGTTTTAACAATTCTATTAATATCTTATGAAGGTAAACTATTTATTAAACAACACGGAGTACCTCGGCCAAATTTAAGCATCCTTGTACTTGGAAGTGGCAGTGGAAAATAAGGTTTGGTGTCATTCGGATTTTAACGATTTAAAAAATATTGTACGTTATATTGATCTTCATGAAAAGTTCGAGAAAATCGCAGACTAGTTGATATTACAATTTTTCTTTTCTCGCAAGATTTTGGATTTCGGGGTCATGACGAAAGTGAAGATTCGAGTAACAAGGGACACTTTATAAAGAATTGGTAACTTTACTTAGTAATATAAACTCTCCAAATTTCAAATGCGGTATTTGCTGGAATCTCAAAATCAATTCAAAATGATACCCTCGATTCAATTGTATTTGTTTAAGAAAAGGAAACTATAGTCGGGTCGTTTTCGCAACCGACACGGCAAAAGTACGAACTAAAAACGCTGATTCAATACCACTACAAATTTCAATCAACCGGAACAATTTTAGAACAATAAGATTCAACCAACTAATTAATATTTTAGGATAAATAGCTACGGCTAGTAAAATACTATTACATGAAAGTCAGTTAGAAATTAAATATTATAGATATAATTATTAAATATTACTTTTCTATATCAATATTTTATTTGATACATGGCTATTCTGAGCATTGTTGTCAGATTTTTATTTTCACGGAGCGTATGACACTTGACAAGCGTAGCGTTTGACAAGCAGGTGACTAGTATTCAGTATAGCGTTTTTCGAACAATTACACATGAAACTTGGGCTACCATCACTCATATTGAACAAGAAATAAAGACGTCGTGGGATAGGGAAATAGAAATTGATAAAACAGATATTAATCCAGTAATATTTTATATTAATGATAGCGGTAGTAGCGACTGTGAAAGTTATTAAAGTCAAATATATTGATCTAAACCAAATTATATACGAGAAGGTAAGTTTTATTCAACAGAAATGTTTTTTTTTTACTTGTAATTGCTTTATGTTATTTAGAATAATCACGTAACTGATAAAACAAATGTAGCTTATAAAGGATTGGAGACGGATTAAATTCAGTATCTATATCAAAAGTCAAAGACAGATTTTGGAACCTGTTAACATATTTGTTCATAATGCTTCGGCAGAAGATTACGATAGTTAAAATAATTTGTACTTATATTGATCAGTTGAAGAAAGAACTCTGTCTAATCGAGGAAGTACATGACTCTAACTAAAATAACAATTGTTTGAAGATCACATAAGTAATACTGTTTAGAAAATTTTCAAATTTAAGAAGGTATAAACATGTTGAATGTAATAGAGGAATGGTGGATGATTAATTTCAGAATAAAATATTGATCGAGTTTATTAATGTGATAACAAGATAAGCGTTTGCATAGGGGGATGCAATTGAAACATATTTATGTTATATTATTTTTATAGTTTTTCTAAAATAACCTTTGTATATTTTCTGTAGGACTTTAATTTTGTAATTATATATTGTTATTAATGGAATTAAGATTATATTATTTCAAAAATATGTGATAGTATTGTAATAATATTAATGTAGTACATTATAAATTGGGATAGTAAAAATACTTGTTCATTATTGTATTATAATTTAAAGTTGCTTGGTAAGTTAAATTCTGATCAGTAGCAAAGATTCAGCTTACGAATACTCAACATTTGAAATACTTTAAAATATGCATTAAATATAATCTTTAACAACAACAAATTTATACTAGTTTAAAGCTTAAGTAAACAATAATGATGTGTTTAGCTTAATCAAAAATGTTTGATTAGCATGCAAAAATTATGTCGTAATTAATGATATACCTACGAGAAATGTTTCAAACAATTATTGTCGGTAGTGCTAAAACCACAAGTCTAATGGATCATTTAGGGTTATAGTGTCAAAATTAATATTACTTGACAGATCAAATTTTGCAACGTCTCAAATTTGACGCCATTTTAATTCTGGTGGCGCATGTCGGTTGCGAGAGCGATTCTATGATAGTATAACAAGATTATAGGAACACCATTCATTTCTTGGCAAGTTGATGAAACGACTGATATTACATCTCATTTTCAATTATCTGTTATATTCCGATATGTTGTAAACGGTAAACCTTGGTTTTTATGATGTTGGCTTTGGACGCACCACGCAAAAATTGTTTAAATTTCTAACCGAACATTTCGGGAAATTTAATTTAAACCAAAAGTTAGTTGCAGGAACATATGACGGAGTAGCAGTAATATCAGGTAAACTAAATGGTTTAGAAAGTAAACTGAAATTGCTCCTCGCGCCATTTTTACGTTCTAGAATTACTAGTTCTGATAATAATGCGCATGTCCGGCCTAATTCTGGTTCTGAACTAGTTCAAAATCCTAAAAGTCCGAACAGTTTTAAAATTGGAATTTTAGGGAAAGTTATACTACCAACATTAGTCATGGAAATATTAAAAAACACCAAACTTATAGAAAGAAATATCAATCGTAATGAATATTTAAATGCTAATGCATCTAATTACCAAAATTACGAAAGGATTTAAAAAGTAATGAAAACGTTGTTTATAAGAAATATTCTTTTCTAAATTTTTAATTAATACTTCTGTATTTTTTATATAAGCTGTTATCAATAATTGGCATATAAATTAAATGCACACACGCTAATAAATATGACATAACTATAAAAAAAAATAACTATAAAAAACAAATAATATAACAATGCATTTTCAATGTTCAAAGTGAGCCCCTTTTCATTTCGTTCAATTATTCATTTAAAGTAATCAAAGATGGCCAAGATATTTTTTTAAGTTTATCTTTAAGCTGTGAAGTAGTACACTCTTTTAATTCTTTTTGGAGAGTATTAAAATTGTGATATCTACGTGATTTAGCACTTACATCAATCAGACTTTATTTTTCTTAAATCTCAGGGAGCATACATCGGATCAAAAAATATAAGCTTACTTTTCATAATATTTAATACTAGAATGTTTAAGTTTTACAAATACGTCATTTTGTCTAGAAGTACATGGTAATTATGAATTAAGTTCCTACAATTGTACCATTACGTACAGTTCATCCTTAGAGAAAGAATCATTTGCTAGACTCAAGAACATGATAGTAGGTGAAGTAATTTCTTAAACAATTAACCACCATTTTAAGAAATTTGAATGTTTAATCACATACCTATAGTTGTTTACATCTGCTATTACAAAATTTAAATAATGAGAGTAAATAAAAACAAGTATAAAAAAATTAATAATAAGTTCGATTAACGGAATCAAAACAAAGACTCTAATAATATCACAAAATAAAATAAAACAAAAACCAAATATTTGAATGACTATAAAATAAAATAACCTACAAGAACTCTGAAGTTCAACATAAACATGGTAAACATAACCTGAAAAATTCGAAAGCTAATAGGAATGGTCATTACGCATGCTCTGAATTTATCAGAATTTCAAATACCAGTCCATTGGCGAGAACTGTTCCGAACGGTTCTTGAATTATGAGTTCAGAAGGACCGAACATTGAACTAATAGTTCTCAGCACTGCCTTTTTTCAAATGACATGAGCACTAGTTCTAGAATTGTTCAGAACTGGGAGTCTGAATTGTAAAAAAATTCCCGATAATTTGTTAACACTATTGTCAAAACACTATCCATATATTGCTTTTTATTAGTCTTGCTGCGTAAACGTTGCCTCCTCAAAGTGAAAAGCCACGAGCCGCCCCTGATACAGGGTTATTCATTATAAATTACCCACCCTTCATCATCGTTATTATTGCATATACAAAAAAATGTTTCAAATAGAAGTTGTGTAGCTGAGACTGAATTTTATTTGCATGCTATCAAATAAACAGTGGCGTGCAGATACAACGGTATAAAAAGAAAAAAAATCAGCTAATGGAATACCCTGTATATTATTAAATTTTTATAATGGTTTTTTACTCTGATTTCACAAATATACCATATGATACCCGGTATCTTAAACCGTTTTCGAGTTATTAAATGCCGAATATCGTAGTTACAGTATTATGGAAAAGTTAACATTATTAAGGTATGAAAATGACAATTATTGTATTTGATAAATGACATTTTTTCTGTGACGGGAAAAAAAGTTGACATTTTATCCTTCTTGACAGGTAATAAAATGTCACTTTATCAACCCGGGCGTAAAGTGTTACTTTTTGCCCATGGGAAAAAAGTTCTACTTTTTACCCGCTTAAATTGGCAGGTTTCCATAGCAACGCAGGTGTAATGTCACTTGAAATGTCACATCGATTGATTTTCTGACTTTAATATAAAGTATTTACGTGTTTTTTTCAATATTAAATCGTCGTTTTTCCCATCACAGAAAAAAATAGTGTATTATACACGGGAAAAAAATTAGATTTTAGCTTTCGGTAATTTATTTCCCTCCGCTTCGCGTCGGGAGATAAACCTTACCTCGAGCTAAAATCTAATACTTTTTTCCCTTGTATAATAAATAACTATTCCTTATTAAAATAGTCAAAATGAAAATGTCATTTACCAAACACAATAAATCGTCATTTTCATAGCTTACTTTAATAATGTTAACTTTTCCATAGTACAGTAACTACGATATTCGACATTTAATAACAGAGTAAAAAGACCATTATAAAGATTTAATAATGTACAGGGTATTCTATTAAAAAAAAGAAAATTCTTTTTATACTGTTGTATCTGCACGCCACTGTGGTTTTGATTGCATGCAAATAAAATTCAGGTCCAGCCACACAACTTTTATTTAAGTTTTTTTTTGTATATGCAATAATAACGATAATAAAGGGTGGGTAATTTATAATGAATAACCCTGTAAAAATAGTAAATATAGACATAATCTGCAACATAAATTATAAAAAGGACATAGTGTAAATTTGATTTACGCTATAGAAATTAAAAGTATAGTTTCGTAGTAAATGTCATTCAATAAATTATTATTCTTTGCAGCAGGTGATTTTATAATAAGTATCGTATATCGTAAATACCTACATGCATATATTTTATAGATTTAAAATGAATAATACGTAATTATTTTTAATTATCCAATTAAATATTACAATATTTACCCGTAAATTACAAGGAAGAGACGATAGATTAAATCGTTTAATTTGAATTCCGAAAATATCTAAAGCACCTATTTGAGTAAAGAGGTGTAAGCGCGACCGTATCATTCCATTCACATGATAATAATGTGAAAGTCGAGAGAATGTGCAACATAATATCTAAACGGGCAGGAGAAATTTCAATTGGAAACAAAATTCCACTTTTCTTTTGTATTTATATTATAAAACCTGTCGTACGGAAAATGATCGTGGAGAAATGTTAACAAAAAATAAAAAAAAAACAGTCATAATGCAAAAAGGAATTTATTTTTTCTTCTTGGTAATTAAATTAATTAAAAAGAGATAAACTTACTTACGTACTAAACAAAATAAATAATTTTCGAATAAAATGAAGGACAGAAGATCATTCGAGGAGCCTAAGGAATACTTATAGATAGCTTAAGTAATAAATTAGAAAAAAATTACGTACATTGTAGGTAACTCGAACACTTACTTTTAAAACAGAAGTTTCCACAAAATAAAATATGAAATAAATAAGTTAAAAGTACAAGAACTTATAGTATCTAACATTAAGAGTAACGTACAGGAAGATAATAACATATAAATATAGTTAAAGAGAAATAAAAGAGAAAATTACTTTCAGAGAAAAAAAAACTTACTGTTAAATTTAAATAAATAAATTTTACGATATAACGTACAAAAAAAAACAACAAATAACCTCATAGAGGAAGCCTCTTGCAATAACAAATTTATACATGCCAAAAATTAAGTTTTATGGAATAAACATTTTAATTTGCTGTAATCGAAGGTCGCTGTCTGAAACCTCTAGATCCATCGGGACCTTTCGGTAATCTAACAACGTTTTCATTTTGAAACGCCGCACTATTACTTCTGGACCTTCCGGAGCTGCTATCGGAAGTTTGACTGCAAGAGGACATCCTGCGATTGCTCGTGCTACTTTCAAAACCGGATAAACTACTGCACGTGCTGACTCTTCGCGAAGAATACAGGCTGGAATCACTGGAATCTCTGCTTCCGTACGATAATCTGCGAGGCATGAACAGAAAGTTTGCCTCGGTCGTGGTGGCTGAAAAACGCCTTTGCAACCAAGCAGCAGGTTCGATACTCTTGGGCGGGAAATGAGCTGAGTTTCCACGTTTCAGTTTTAAACGTGGATCGTTCTTGGATTTATCGTCGTTCTCTTCATTTTTCTTCACGCTGTCTTTTTCGGATTTCTGGGTTTTCGCATTCTTACTTTTGTTGTTCTTCTTCTTACGTTCCGGATGAGGAACGCCATTTAATTCGTATACTTTTAATGGTTCGCCGCAGGTGGTGGCTAATCTTAAAGCATTCCTAGCTGATTCTGACGTGACGAATTCTACTAAGGCGCAGACCATACCGCTCAGGGATGGATTCTTATTAATGAATTGTCGTACGTCAGCCGGTATCGGATTTCCTGGTCTGAGAATTCTAATTAGGGCAATTTCACCGCATTGCTTGAATAATTCGGCCACGTTTTCTATTGTTGGTTTCTCTATGGGCATGTGAACAGCCACCACTGTTCTGGATGGTGTCGTTTCGTCGTACTGAGGTAGAGGATCTACTCTACGCAATTTCGTGCCGGCCTCGTTGATTTCTAATTTTTTAGAGCGCGATAAGGCGTGTGCCACGACTCTCCAATCTTTTGTTATGTGCTTGACACGCTTAAAACTAGAAATTAACTTGAGTGAAACGTACCCCTCTTTATTTCTTTTCACGTGTTTCAATAGGAATGCGTCTTTACTGATATTGGCATCGGAAAAGTAGAATTCAACCTGTTGCACTATTTTATCGGCCAATTCCTCACTGGGCGGCTGGAAAGGTGGTTCCGTAACTTCTGGGGTGACTTCGCAACCGGAATCTTTACCGCCTCCTTGTGAACCAGTATCGGAAGCACTATCGGATATTTCACCCATGTGCGCACCCTCATCTTCGGCATCTTGATTTGTTATCGTTGGCGATTTATCGAAAGACAGTGACACGTCACTGTCGATGGAGGAAATGCTATCTCGAGTTTCCAAAATTTTCGACGACGGTGGTAATTCGGTTTCGTTTTCTTCGATTATTGTCTGGGCAATCGTGTTGTCGTTTATTGGCGCAGGCATTTTGGTTTTGTACTTTTTCTCGTCACCACACACACAAACACAGTAATGAAAATCGAATCGAAAGAGAACTTTTTTAATTTATTAAATATTAATTTAATTAAATAATTATTATTAAAAACTAATATCACATCACTTCAGTATCACTCGCTTTTATTATTTGATAAAAAAAACGTCTAGTTTACTGTGTGTTATTTTTTTCTCAGTCTTGTTCTTCACAGTGATAATAAAGGAAGGCACTACTTTTTTTATACAACTATCGTCTTTTAGTACTAGTTCTTCGTTTCGAATTCAACAAAATACTCCGCACGATTAGGTTGAGAAAAAGTGGGTCACACAGGCACCTCTATTAAAATGACAAGTGAAACACGTGTGTTCTCACATCGATCAGTTCATGCTACTGCCACAATACCATATGACCTAGCTTTCTTCAACTGTTTTCAGCTAACGGACGTTGCGCCTTTTATAAGTTAGCATCGGTTGGCAAGTGGTGTTTCTCCCACCATTCGATCCACGGCAATCTAGATCTTACCTCGCGCAGTGTCACGGTCGTAATCATGACCTACCTCAACTTGTACCTTCGGAACTTACGAACGAAATGTGTCAGATTTTCCCGCTCGAATTTATATACCCATATTTTCATCGATACAAGGTCTGATTTTATTATTTTTTTTTCTTATAGTTTAACGGTTACCTACATATTTATTAAAGATGACTTGAATCGGTATACCCTTGACTATGTGTAAATAATACAAGGTTGTCGTATATACATATACGGTTTTTTTCAAATACGTAGGCACTGTTGATTGAATTCATCGATTCTATCTCTTTCATTGTCGATTATATTGTTTTATGGGCACTGTGTGATGGGAATCGAAAATGTCAGATCAAGAACGAGGTGAATTCGATTGTCGCTGTAGTGTATAGAAACGCGTTCACATTGTCGAAACAACTACAACAAAATATAAGTACATACTCGAAATATCTTTTCTTTTGTGGAATATGGCCTCCGAAAGACAAAATAGCTTGTGATTAAAAGTGACATTGTACTAATTTTAGGCTGTCACAAAAAATCATTTATTCAATTGTTTTAGGTGTGAAGGAAAGATTTTTAAAACATTATAAACAAATGAATGTACTTTCTACTGTCATCTGTATATATTTAAATAAAATTTGTGCTTAAATAAATTGGGGCTTAGGTTGTGTCGTTTTATTTTTAATAATGTAAATCTGAATTTTGAATATTTGTTTTTGAACCTATATAGACTATTTGTCGATGTTTGTTGTTTTGCAACAAAAGTGAAAGAGAATAAATAGGGGAACAAAGCGCCACAATAAAATACCGGGTGTTCTATTTTAAAAAAAATAAGTTTTTGGTATGTAAAAATTTCGGAAAGTAGGCTTTGAAAAAACAAAGTTTTTTGAGGTATTGTCCAGTGCAACTTAAATTATACCAAATGATGCAGAATTTTCTCTCTCTCTCAAAAACTATTGGTTCAATTTTGAAAAAGAAAAAGCAGTTGAATAGACAATTTAAAACAGTATTAGAAAATCCAAAAATATACAGAGTGGTTGGATTTTCATTGTACACTCAATATTTTCATTGAGAGTATAATATTTTAAAAAAAACAAAATGTGTCTGATACTATTTTTTGCCCTCTTTCTAATCCTGTGAAATAGGATAATGTCGTTTGAAAAACAAAAGATAATCTAATTTTTTTTTTAAATTGAACACCCTGTATATTATTGGATATTTTGATAGCTTATTCAATTCTGAATATAATATCATTTATTTTTTTTTTCGTTGGGCAATGAATAACGCCATAATAACAAAAATAAAAAAACACATTATGTATTGGTTAAAAAAAACAATGGAAAAAATAACACAAAAAAGCAAATATCCTATTGAAGAAATTGTTCAAAATGGCCACCATTTTGGTTGATACATATCTGAGCTCGGTGCAATAAATTATTTTTGGATTTTCTTAACATATCCGGGGTAATTTCCTGTGTTGCCAATTGTATTTTATTTTTCAGTTCTTCTACGGTATTCGACAGAGTGCAATATACCTTATTTTTTATAAATCCCCAGACAAAAAATCTAATATTGAGAGGTCAGGTGATCTCGGAGGCCATAAATGTGGCCCTTTATTCCCAATCCACCTATTTTCAAATTCTAATTGTAGAAAATTCGTCACTGATTGTGCATTATGCGGTGGTGCGCCGTCATGTTGGAACCACATTTGTGTCCGGATAGCTAAAGGCAGATTGTCTAAATATTCTTGAAATTCAGTTTCAAGAAAGTTTAAATATCGATTTTGAGTAAGTGTGCCGTTATAAAAATATGGTCCTAATAACTGATCCTCTATCACACCTATCCAGACATTTGTAGAAAAACGTATTTGGCATCAAGTTTGCTGAATCCTACGAGGATTCACGTCATCCCAAAAATGACAATTGTGTTTATTAAACACACCATTCCTATGGAAATTTGCCTCGTCCGTCCATAAAATGTGTGACAAGTACTGCCTTCCAGCATTTAATACCCAATTACAAAAATTCATCCATTTTTGCAGATCAAGCGGTTGTAAATTTTGCACTAAATGAATTTTATAGGGTTTCATTTTGTGGATTTTAAGGACTTTCATGATTTTATACCTGTTGATGCCAAGCTCTTGTACAGCAATTCTAGTTGAAGAAGTGGGGTATGCTCTAAAGTACGCCAAAATATTTACTTCATGATCTCCTTCTGCATCGTTTTGATTTATATTTCTATTTCTTACATTTCTTATTTTTTTAAAACTTCCGTACATCACTAATGAAGTGTGTAAATTTAGAAATGTATTCCAATGCGGTTGCCTTCGATCAAGGTATTGATTAACATACATACTTGCAGCTTGACGGCAGTTATCATTTGATAAATAAAAGCATCGTAACATATCTGCTTTCTCTGCATTAGTAAATTCCATTTTTAATAAATAATCTAGGGAAACTATCACTAATGATTCACTAATCACTAAACTGTGTCACCTCATCAACTGGTATGCGAACTGACATTTAAATAATATTTTGTTTTTTACCCGGCCATATTTTCAAAGCATACTTTTTCTTTTTTATTTTTTGTTATTATGGCGTTATTCACTGCCCAACGAAAAAAAAATAAATGATATTATATTCAGAATTGAATAAGCTATCAAAATACCCAATAATATACAGGGTGTTCAATTTAAAAAAAAAAATTAGATTATCTTTTGTTTTTCAAACGACATTATCCTATTTCACAGGATTAGAAAAAGGGCAAAAAATAGTATCAGACACGTTTTGATTTTTTTTAAACATGATACTCTCAATGAAAATATTGAGTGTACAATGAAAATCCAACCACTCTGTATAAAAGGAATCATTTAAAAAAATTAAGTTCCGTGCGTTTTCGGTGAAACCGGAAGTGCGTCAAAACTTAAAGTATTTTTAGAATATGCGCCACAAGCAACCATGAATCTTTCACTAATTGTGTTTTCTATTATGTAAAATACAAAAGAGCAATCGAAGAAGCGGCTACTAATGACTCACCCTGTATTTATAGGCGAAAGAATATCGGGTTATTCCGCTGTAGTGCAACCGCAGTTCAGACTCGTTGGTGATCGTCAGTACGGTCTAACAAAGGAATAAATTGGGATATCCTTGGTGATAGAAACAAAAGGAAGACCATCGGAAAGACAGACCACCAATTGCAGCTTAAATGTCACAATATCCTAAGCTCTGAGTGACAACAACCGATACCGCCGCGAGGCAGACATTATCAACCCGCGTGTCGTCCAAGCCAGGAATGATAAATCAATAAAAGAAATATCGCGGAGGCATAATAAAAGTAGGAGAAAGAATATCGGATTATTCCGCTGTAGTGCAACCGCAGACACGTGTTTCAGACTCGTTCTTCACCGTCAGTACGGTATAGCGAATTAAAGCCAATTTATATATGTATATATAAATGTCAGAAAAGAGTGTTGGGGAATCCGGCAATAAAAAGACTTATTTTTATAGAAAGTCTAACGTTTTATTTCTCAATATTTCGCACATAAGCTATTTGTGCTTCCTCAGGATAAAACTAATTAAGAACAAGATAATGAAACAAAGTACAGTTAGTAAAAAAGTTATTGACAGAAATTTTTAAAAAATATACTTACAACAATGACTTCTTGGTGGGAAAAAAATATTATGAATACACAGTAAAACAAACTGTGAAAAATACCACAAAACACGATGTTTTTCGTGACAAATTGTGTTTACATGTTAATTTAAAATGACAATTAGTTTGAAATATCTCAGTTATTGTTAGCTTGTGATATTTTATTAAACTTACTATGATCTAACAAATATGAATAAATAATAAATAAAAAAAAAAATATTGTGAAATAAAACGTTAGACTTCCTATAAAAATAAGTCTTTTTATTGCCGGATTCCCCAACACTCTTTTCTGACATTAATACATAACGGCAAAGACTACTTCAAACCATATGTACAGGGTTGTTATAAAGTAAGGGATATACTTTAACTTATTATAACTTTTTAACAAATTAAGTTAATATCAAAAACTAAACGAAATTTAATTATTTAAATAATGGGATTTTGTATGCCCAAACCCAGTTACCGCAAATGTTCAATATGTCCTCCATTTTGATCTTGTAAAATCAGCAACCGTTCCTCTAAATTGTACACTGCATTTCTTAACATTTCTGGTTGAATTGCACCAATTTGCTCCGTAATATTGTCTTTTAATTCTTGTAGCGTTGTTGGTCTTCTTCTAAACACTAAATTTTTTAAATGACCCCACAGCCAGTAGTCCGCTGGGTTAAGATCAGGTGATCTTGGTGGCCATGAATTTGCAAAATGTCTGCTTAAAACGCGATCTTGAAAAACGTTAGTTAAAAATTCTTTAGCTGGTCGGAAAATGTGCGGAGGTGCTCCATCCTGCATAAAAATCATGTTTTCAATTCTGTGGTGCTCGTCTTGCAGCTGTGGAATAACATAATCTCTTAACATTTGCAAGTATCGTTCACCGTTAACAGTTACAGATACGGCTTCTCCATTCTGTAGCTCTTCGAAGAAATACGGACCAATGATAAAATCAGCTGTAAAACCGCACCAAACGGTGACTTTCTTGTCATGAAGACCTTCTTGAACAATTACTTGTGGATCTTCTGCAGACCAGATTCTACAGTTTTGAGTATTGACTCCACCATTCAGAGAAAAATGTGCCTCATCTGTCCATAAAATACGGGATAACCATTCGGGTTCAATTTCCATCTGAGCCAATAATCGCAAATAAAAATCGTACCTACTAGCCAAATCTGCCTCCTTTAATTCAAACAGCATTTTGAGTTTATATGGATACATTTTTAGAATTTTGCATAAAATTTTCCAGACTTTCAAATTTTTGTATCAAATTGCGGTACGCTTTCATACGACAGGGCCCCGCTCTCAAACCCATTCTCGTGCGAAACCTTCGTAATCCAGCTGTGTAATTTCTGCCGCATTCATAATAACACTGAACTAAACCAATTCTTGTTCGTAGGTCCATGCTATTACAGTTTGAGTCGTTAAAACTTTACGTTTACTTGAGTTTTAATTTGAAAATAAACTCCAAATTGAATGATTTACTTTTAACACTTGTGTCAACAACTGTCATGACAACGCTTTTGTTTTCCATAGATACAACAAATCCCATTCCTTAGGCAACTAGATTTCGTTTACTTTTTGTTGTTAGCTTGATTTGTTAAAAAGTTATAATAAGTTAAAGTATATCCCTTACTTTATGATAACCCCATATATATAAATATATATTTTCCATAAAATTATATGCTGTAATTCATTTTTGCGTCAATCCACCATCCTTTGATTCACAATTAAATCAAACTTTATTTATGTACCATCGGTTGCATAGAAAACTGGTACAGTTAGTTTTAGGTTGATTGATTTGGGATGTAACATGTCAAAATTAAATTTAATGTAATTTATATCTGTCATATATTGTCAGGTATAATTCAAACTAGGCCGAATGATGGTGGCAGCATAAGGGCAATTGCGCATGTAGTCGGAGTTAATAAGAATACCATGTACTCGCAAAGAAAAAGATTGTCGAGACAGGTGTAATAGGACGGAAAAAGGGAACAGGCCATAGAAGAGTAGCAACTCAACAGCAGGACAACCAATTACTAAATTACCTTCGAGAAAATCCATTCTAGACGGCGATCAGGGCAAAAGAAGAAACTGAATATCCAGGATCATCCGATACTGCATAGCGTAGAATTTCGTGACACTGAAATAAGAAGCCGTTGCGCCGCTAACAAAACTTTTATTTGTTTCCAAATCGGAAAGAAATTTTGCTCCGAAATCATCGCTAAAACTAACGCCTAAATTGAGAACCTCGATAAATCTTATTGTTTGAAAAGATCAAAAAACGTCCGACGAAGTGTATTGATCTCAAAGGCAATTATGTGTTGAGAAATAAAATGTTTTTTACATTCAAAAAGTCACGGTGATAATTATCCACCCTCGTATGTACGTTGCAAGTATGAATGTCAATAAGACAATTAAATAAGATCCAAATATTATTTAATTGTAATTGAAGTACGTAGATATACAAGCTCGTGTTTTAAGATAAATATTTGTCAAGTTTGCGATTCAATACGTGTATTTATATAGTAAATATTTTTTGAGTACTAATTAAATATGATTTTTCATGACAGTAATTTCTAATAACAACTACATCCAAATGTAAATAAATTTTAAACTTCTTAATAGTCTTATCTTAGAAATGTCATTCTTGACACGTACATATAATACCCTTTTAATCTGCATCTTTATTTTCTGTTAATTTGATGCACATGGAAAATACCACGGAAATTTTTGATGCAATCTGAATAGTCACTTGTTTAGAGTCTTAACTTAAAACAAACTATGAAATACGAAATTTTTTTAAAGTAATGTTGCAAACAAACAGATTAGAATACGTAGAAAACTATAAGGTACCACAAGTTAGGAAGAAATTAAATATAGAACAACTACAAAAAACCTAAATTTTCCGGGAAGGAATCTAGGTGGGAATGAAAAAAATGAATTTTTAGCCACATACGAGCACCGATTATCTTGTAATTCAGCAACAGTTTCGCGACAATTTGCATGTAGTCGTCACTTTTTCGATTGTCAAGGAAGTTATGAACGATGCTCTTGAAAGATGCCTATGTTGCCTTTTCTGTAGGTGTGAAACGTCGCGTAAAGTGGTTGTCATCCAGCAAGTTTCATTATATCACGTTCAACGAAAATCTCTTCTCTTACTTTGGCGTAAGAAATCTTGGGAAACAGACGTGTTAAGGACTGTTGAGCGCTTTAACCAAATTCTTTATAAAGCCCAGTTTAATATGTAGTGGAGGAAGTAAAACGTTAGTTCGATAAATCAGTAGATTATTAGATATGTTTTGTCTTCCTGATGAATAATGGTCTCGAGATGGCCATTCTTTTTTTACGTAATGATGTGTTGTTGCCCAACTATTCCACAGACAAAGAAAGCAACAGTATTTCGTAAAACCGCTCTGCAACCCAATCAACATGCCAATAACCTGAAATACGTGCGCAATATATTAATTTAAATAAATATCCTACTTAGAAATCATCAAATACCTTTAGATCGCCGCAAATTTTCCATTAATGTTCGTTGTACTTCATCAATCCCAAAATTTCACCATTCATTTTTTGATATATGGTTGACTCATTGTTCGAAATAAACCATTCATTTCATTGCAGAAACAAATTTGATTTATCTCCTCGAAGAATGGCAATAGCACTTTATTCCTATTTCTAAAATGAGTCACTTTCGTTTCGCTCGTGAGAAGTTTCCACTGTTGCAAACGTGATCCCAGTATTTCAGCATTTCCTTTGGATAAATGCAAATCGCGGGCCAAATAATTCAGTTCAGCTTGTGTTACTAAATGTTTTTCGTTGAACACCATTTTGCTGCTACTGCTCGTAGTGGGATCAGAAGTTTCCACATCACCGACACCTGGACACTTCGAAAATGGATCATTGCGTAAACGTTCAACTGGCTTCGAAAATCACTATATGCACACTTGTTCTACATTAGCAAATATATTTTTTCAACGCTTTCTAATCGTTATTCTGAAAAAAAACTTGAAAATGATCCATTAAAGGAGGGAACGAATCATTACAATTTAACGTTTCAATAATTTATTGTCTTCCGCATACATTATTAAAACCCTTCGAGCAAAACTGTATTAAAGACCCATATCCAAATTTCTTAGAACAGTTTGTCATTTAGTGAATAAAATTATTGCCAAAATGTAAATAATGATTTTTATTTAATATATATTTTGAGGCTTATAATATTTTCTTTTGCACATATTGCAGTGATCTTGAGTTGGATTGTAAATTATAAATAAGTATAATCAAGATCACTTCAAGATTTTATTTAAATTAATTTTTATTTTATTTATTTTTTATCATGATGTGTATATAAATATTCACTATGTCAATAATTAGCCAAAATTTAAATTTTATTTAAGTAAAATAATAAAAGAATGTTAGTATAAATTTTATAAAAGTCATAATACTAAAACAAGCATAAAATGTTACGTGAAGAAGAACGAGCAAGTGTTTCCCGCACGAAGAATACTGTTACCGGGAGAGATCGATAGTGTGGCCGGTGAAAACAATACCCTGCGCTAGATGCATAGATGAATCATGAACGTGTAAACAGCTTGATATTTACATGTTTGTTTACCTTTTTCAAAGATTGTTAATACGCTACTTTCCTGAGTGGTGCAGCACTGCAGCTATGGATTTCTGGAAGTGGAATCGTATCTACCGAACAGATCCGGACGTTTTTATAAAGAAAATTATGCATAAAAGGGCTGACGGACAGAATTTAGTGGACAGCTGGTGAAAACCGCTGCCTTTAGAAACCTTGGAAGTAGGTGATAAACCACTCCCTCCTCTTTTTAAAAGACTATTCTTGATTCCGAACTTAGAATATTTTTGAGATTTTTCGATACTTATAAAATTTTTTAACAAGATTCAAACTTGTAATATTTTTCGTAACAGATATGCAGCACGTTTTTACTTTGAGATTTGTAAATATTTTAAAATAATTATTTATGTACGGGATAATTTTATTTTTTTTTCAAATTCAGACTTTGAATTTATTTAATTTAATTTTATTTTCTTTTTCTAGAGTGTTTTGTTTTGCATGTAGGGGTACTACGCCATACATTATGACAAAACATTCTAGTGATTGTAATGACTAAGTCAGATAGCATAATAATTTTATTTTAGTATAAATTTTATTTTCTTTACAACTTTATTTATCATACAAAAAGATTTGAAATTAATAATTTTGTTTTGTGTATATATAGAATACGTAAGTGAACAGTGTTCGAATTTTTTTAATGATGGATGAGTTTGAAGTCATGTATGAAGAGTTAAGGTGATTAAATAATATTTGTTATAAATGTGTGTATAGTGGTGTACCAAATTCTTTGTTTGTAGTGGTGTTTTGTATTGGAATTTCACGAGAAGGTAAAGTTTTTTTTTAATGTATATATTATGAAGAGCAGAATACAGGCAATCGACATGAAATACCTAAGGAAAGTAAAAGGGGTCACACGCAAAGATCGGATAAGAAATGAAATTATAAGAAAAGAACTGGAAGTAGAACCAATATTGGGCAATATTGAAAACCAGCAACTAAGATGGTTTGGACATCTAAACAGGATGAGCAACAGCAGACAAGCGAAAAATGTATGGGATGCGAGGATAACCGGCAGGAGGAACAGGGGCAGACCTAAGAAAACGTGGAACGGGGAGGTAGCAGTAATACTAGAGAAAAGGGGCAAAACGTGGCAAGAAGCGCTGAAGTTGACAAGTGATAAAAAACAGTGGGCAAAGTTTATATATGAAAATAGTAAATAGACAAAGTAATAACCTACACCTTCGGGTAATTTGGTTTATCGATTATATATATATATATATATATTATTTCTTCTTATATGTATATCAAGTATATTTTTGTTGTATTTGGGTTCTCAATATTAACGTGTTGAATAATACATCAGGAATGTGTGAAATGAATTAAGTCATTATTTAATTCATAGCATGGAGTCCTGGTGAATTTGAAAGACACGAATTGGTCTTGGTGGTACTGCGTTTGGGAGCGAGAAAAGGCACCAGGCAGAACTAATCAGGGCTGAGTTAATCTATTGAATACGCAAAGACATTATTTTATTTCATTTTATTTATATAAAATTTATTTATATATATATATATTCCTTAAGGAGTGAGCACATTGTGATGTATGTTCGGGTTGTGTCCGACGAGTTGAAAAGACATACTCGTAGGGTGGAACTTTGGGGTACTCATCTGTGTGAATTTGCTATCTGATGGTACTGTGTTGGGAGCGAGAAAAGGCGCCTGACAGGACTAATTAGGGCAAAGCCATATCCTTAATGTTTATATTTTGTTCGCAAACAGTAAACCGCGTAAATTTTTCTTTTTGGTTATTTATATTCCAGTACAATTCATCATGTGTAATTTATTTTATTTTATTTAAAAATGTTGATTGTTTACATGTATCTATGACAAATATAATTCATAATAATCACGTTCACATTTTAAGACATAAGCTTTTCACGACGTTATGACTTCATTTATTTTATTTCTTATAATATTTTTTTTTTTATTAATTATGATGTATAGATTTGAATGATGTTTGAGATATTGATTCTTTGTATGTAAATATTTGTATATTAAAATTTTTGAATTCGTTTAAATTTATTTTTAATAAATTAGATGTTAAGATTTATTTTGCATTTTATTTTCTTTACCTGACCTGGAGATAATTAAAGAGCAGGAGAATCGATTGGAGAATCTACTCATATTTTCTGCCCCTGAGAGAATTATTTATTTTAAACCGAGCTAGTTGTATGTAAAAGTTTTGCTTAACCTACTTTTCAGCAGAAAATTCATTGTATCTTAGTCTAGCATAAGGCCTAGCACTGGGATGCGTGCTTGACTCTCAATTACACATTGATTAAATAAATTAAATTTATTTCATTTATATATAAATTTGTAAGAGTCACAGCAATATGTAAATCCTATTTAGTGTATCGCATAAATCTGAAGTATTCGATACTGGTCATGTACAGCTACATCACTTTTAATAGAAGGGTCTCGTGCAATTGAAGAGAAGATAAACTAACATTTGAATGAAGCAAGAATACAACTCGGCTGAAGTTTATTATGCTTAATGCACATATTTTACAAGTATGTTTACAATAATTATAGATTACCCACTGAAATACAACAGCACAATTCTATGAATGCAAATTTAAACAAAAAGTTAAATACAAACAAACAATGGTAAAATCAGACTTCTGGAAATACCAATTTTTAAATTTATTAAATACTGTCTTTTACACGCAATTAACCACACATTTCGTACCGTCTCTTCCTTGGGAAACCTATAATATTTAACCTGACAATCTCTACTCTTTCGATTGTAATTATGACAACCGTATACAGCACAATCAGGCAAATTAACTAGAATAATATTTAAAAACCGATAAATTAACAATTAACTTAAAACTGACGTCACTGACAGCTCAATCGAGCATACTATTATAAGTGTATCGCGGTTGGCAATATGTTATGACATTTGACGTAAATTCAAAATTTGAATTTATCGCGATTTTTATATTCAATATTTGATACTTCTTAAATTTAATATAAAAGGAGTGCAAACATTTCATGTTACACCAACCCAAAATTAGAAAAATTTCTGAAAATGCCGTGAATAATTTACGTCCTCCTAAATCTCGCAGCAGTTATGAGAGGCATTATATGAATGTTGAAGAAGGGTGTAAAGGAAAAAAACTTCATGTTATATAAGAACACGCTTTAATTGTCCATTTTCGATTACAACATACTAAATATAAACCATCTACTTTATGGACAATAAGGACAATTTATTCTATGCTGAGGTCTTGTTTACCTACATATAAGGATGTAGATATATCGCAGTATAAGAAATTACAGGCTTTCCTGAAACGTTTATCTCAAGCTTACATACCAAAAAAAATCTATACAACAAGCAGATAATAAAATGGCAATGAAAGTATAAGTACATTTTTCACATCTATCGCAGCTTTTGCATATGCAGACGACACTGACTATAATACAAGTCTGACAACATCATTATTTCTGTACTTAAAACAAAAAATGGTATTCCTAGATTTTTTGTAGTTACAGATACAATATGGATCGATTTAATTAAGAAATATTATAACTTACGCCCTAGTAGTCATAAACGATTTTAAGCAAAATTCCGAAGGTGATTGAGAGTTTTTTGAAATGTCCAAATCCAGAATTGTTTACAGGGCACTGTTTTAAAAGATCTAGTGCAACACATTTGGCAAATAATGGTGACCTTAAAAAATTATGGAGGGTTGGAAGTCCTCAGCTGTGGCTGAGGAGTATATTGAATCCTCCTTAACCCAAAAGATTAAAATATATGATATGCCCGGATCTCAAACTAATACAAACATTCCGGGATGTTCAAACTAAACCACTTCAATTGATGGAAATAACAATTTTCATCAAAATATTCAACAAGAACGAGTAGTTTGCCGGGTGTTACTATAAATGCTCAAGATACGTCTCGTGCATCTATCAATGTATACAGTAACAATTCAAGAACATAATTCAGAATAAAATATTAATATTTATATATTTTATAGATTTTCGATGAATACCGTCCGCACAAATTCTTATAGTCGTAAAATATTTTACTTCGTTTCATTTTTATACATATTTTACACATCGTACATTGAAAATACAGATTCCATTTCGATTTTTTGACATTAGAATTACAAATGTTAGTTTATCTTTACTTTTATTAATACATTAAAAAAGGCTTCCAATCATAATTAATTAATAAGGCGAATGTTAAGGACGTTTATTATTATTATTTTTCTTTTATTCTTTTTTATAAAGTAATATTCTCTGTTCTATGTAAAACGTATACAGGGTGAGTCATTAGTAGCCGCTTCTTCGATTGCTCTTTTGTGTTTTAAATAAAAGAAAAACAATTAGTGGAAGATCCATCGTTGCTTGTGGCGCATATTGTAAAAATACTTTAAGCTCTGACGCACTTCCAGTTTCACCGGAAATGCACGGAATTTAATTTTTTTTAATGACACCCTATATATTTTTGGATTTTCTTGTACTGCTTTAAATTGTCTGTTCAACAGTTTATTTTTCAAAATTGAGCCAATAGTTTTTGCGTTATTAATTTTTTTTGAAAATATTTGACCAAAATACAAAAAAATCATTTTTACATTGTTTTTAAAAGTAAAAACATTAACTTTGGTGGTGCTTGTAGCCAAGAAAATTCTGCATAATTTGGTAAAGCTGCACTCGATAATACCTCAAAAAACTTTGTTTTTTCAAAACCTACTTCCTGAAATTTTCACATACCAAAACCGTATTTTTTTTAAACGGAACACCTAGTATTTTATTGAGGCATTTTGTTCCTTTTTTTATTCTCTTTCATTTTTGTTATCAATGTCCTATACCTATCTCTTGTAATTTCTGAGATAATCACTATAGGAGCAATTAGCGGTCAATTAAAGAAGTACGAGCGCTGTTGTTCTATGCACCAAAGTATTCGTTCAACCAATGAAAGGTAGGAATGACGCTCCTTCCTTATTCAACTGGCAAACAAAGTAAATGTTAAATCCAACTATCCCAAAAGTAATAATTTTACAGAATAAAGAGCATCGCATTACAATTTTTTAATTCCGGCAATGTCAAGTTGTTGAATTTCATTTTTGACACTGTTGGTTAACATCGAAATAAAATAAAGGTTATGTTTACTAACATATTTGAAGATGTCTTCAAAAAGTTTTGAAAATCCGTCCGTAGATAACGAAGATACTCTCCTTCATTAACATTTTCATCAAAGAAATAAGGTCCAATAATGTAACTACGCACTATTCCTCCTCACAGTTTTAAAGACCAACGATTTTGAAAATTTTACGGGTGTGATTAAGTGGGGGGGTTTTATGTGTTATAATAACGGGAATTGTGACGATGAACGTATTCATTTTAATAGAAGGCTGCTTCGTTGGTAAACAACAAAAAACGGAGGAAGCCAGGGTAATTTATCTGCTGCCAATTGACAAAAATGTAAACGATTCTAAAAATTTCTTTCATCTAACCTTATGTAATGAATATGCTATGGGTGAATTTCTTATTTCCTAATTATTCTGGATTCTCAAATTTGACTTACATCTAACTGACGACTAATTTTCGTAGTACTAGTATGGGGGTGTTCGACTACACTCGCAAGTACCATAAACGTCTTATCCTCACCAGTTATTGCTTTTCTGCTCTTTCTTTCATATTCAATACTTTTTGTTTTCTGGTTTCTGGTTTCGGTTGACTTCTACCAGGGATCGCTGTGCATAAAGTCTGGATGCTAGCAAAGAGTTTCTTTCAGAATATTTGGGTGCATAAAACAGCACCCGTAGTTCTTTAATTGACCGCTAATTGCTCCTATAGTGATTATATCAAAAATTACAAAAGATAGGTATAGAACATTGTTAACAAAAATGAAAGAGAATAAAAAAAGAAACAAAATGCCTCAATAAAATACTAGGTGTTCAATTTAAAAAACAATAAGTTTTTGTTATGTGAAAATTTCAGGAAGTAGGCTTTGAAAAAACAAAATTCTTTGAGGCATTGTCGAGTGCAACTTTACCAAATGATGCAGAATTTTCTTGGCTACTACCACCTCTAAAGTTAATGTTTTTACTTTTAAAAACAATGTGAAAATGATTTTTTTCTGAGCACGTGTTTTGGTCAAATATTTTCAAAAAAAATTAATAACTAAAAAACTATTGGCTAAATTTTGAAAAAGAAAAAGCCGTTGAACAGACAATTTGAAGCAGTACAAGAAAATCTAAAAATATATGGGGTGAGTCATTTAAAGAAATTAAGTTCCTTGCATTTCCGGTGAAACCGGAAGTGTGTCAGAAGTAAAAGTATTTTTACAAGCACGGATGTTTTCTTTTATTTAAAACACAAAAGATCATTCAAAGAAGCGGCTACTAATGACTCACCCTGTATATGTTATGTTTCAATCTCAATTTGCTTTATTTTACAAAGGTACAATTAATTAGAAGGTATATTTCTCTGTATAAGTGCTTACAATCATTTTATTACTTCATAAAGGTAAAATAATGTATATTTATAATTAAATTTGAAAGACCAAGAGGGACATCAGTCTCCTAATTTAATCTCTTTCTTAGAAACTCCTCTATTGTCCGTTCTAGAAAATCGGTAAAATGCTTTGTCTAAATTACCATTTATTTTCTTTCTTTTATTAACATCATGCCGTTGTAGTACTTCAAAATTCATAAACATTTGCCGGATTTCAGAATTATAGATATTCTGTAATTGAAAAAACTCGTAAACGCACAGCAGGGCTCATATATTTATATTAGATAATTGTATTGCTATTTGCTCCTTCCGAGAACCTTTAATAAAACTTACAACCCATTTATGTTCGGCTTTTCCAGACAACAATAGAGGAGGTACGGTTTTGTAAACTTACCACCCTACTCTAAATACTGAATTTGTTTGTAACAGAAAATTGAAATCAGTTTACCAACGAAACTCAACTTATTAGCAGTTAGCTATCATGTACGGTTCAACTTGCCCAACGCAAGAAGCCTACATTTATTCGCATTGTTATTTTATTTAATTGTAAATAAAGTTGTATATAACAGTGTAGTGTTATTTCATTTGTGAATAACCACGTATAACGTAAATTCAGTGAGGAGTTATTCTTTACTACTTCTAAAACAAGAAGATCCAAGTGAAAGAAAAACGATTCAAGTCTTTCAAAACAGGAAGACTCACCAACGAACACAAACTTATTTACGAAAATTAATTATTATATTAGAATTATTGGAAGCTTGAACCCATATACTATTGCTGATTTGATGAAATAGTGATTTTTTGTCCTTCTCCATTCAAGCTAAGATATCTGGATTGCTACGGGAGGACTGTTTCCCTCAATTCCAGTGGAGTGTAGTTCTTGAAGGCTTTACTACTCAGCATTTCTTTTATGAACTCTTCACTGAAAAAACTGACGTATATTTATTGGACGCTTAGGCTAGAACATCACAAATCTGACAACTCGACATAACATGTCGAAACTTTTACCGGAATTTTTAACATAAATAAATATAATAATTATGATTATAAACAAAATAGTACACAAAGTTTCATTCTTGTCTCGATATAAAATTAACCTCGGTTAACTACTTAATCGACAGTAATGAAACACTTTCCACCTCGGTATGTACCGGGTGGCCAACTAAGAATGGCCGCCGGCTATATCTCAGAAACCAGTAGTCATATTGCTTCCGGGTAAAAAAAATTCAAGTAAAAGTGCCCAAGAGAAAATGCTGGAAATTATTTTGGAGTTTGTAAAATGTCCGCAAGGGGGAGTAACAGTCAGGATCAATGTTAAAATTTAGAATTTCTTCATATTTTTACTAATTAAGGGGTATTGAAAATTTTTAAATTTTATTCCGTACATATTCTTTAATACTTTTAGTCTTGCACATTTTTCACTATCTAGTGAAATAAAGTGGTGGGGGCAGTTCAAATGTTTTTTTGTATAAACTAGGAATACTCCCGTTTGGCCTAACCGATTTGAATAAGTTTTGTCTCATTTAAAAGAGCCTTATTTGCTCTATAAACTGAACTTGTGTTTTGTATCTCGAACTTTTGCCGTCACCGGTAGATGGCGTTAACTGAAATGTAAGCAAATATTAGGCCTTTTTTCAAAAAAATTAAATACAATGATATGTTTCTTTTTACATAAGTTAATAAAGAATTAAAACCTCTACATTTTGGTAAAAAAACCACATTTGTATGTTTTTTAGAACAGGAGATATTGGCAAAAATAGATGATAATGCATGAATTCTTTTGTTTTAATTGTCTTCTTGTTTTAATTGTCTTCTTTTTATTATATACGTAACATAAAAATACGCCCTCGTATATATAATAAATTCAGTAAAATTCTAACACGCATACCAAATAATAAAATGTCACAAAAGCGGAAGAAATTTGAAAGGCATTCCTGTAACACCGTTTTTATTTAATATAAAAATATATTAAATAAAAAAAATTATAACATTTCGTTAGTTCCTGTTTAAGAAACCAAAATTACATAAATTTAATTTTATGGAAACGTTCGAAAACCATGTATTTAAAATTTTCTTATACTATGATTTACTATACTAACAATTAATACTAACACTATCAGAATAAAGCTAATATTAAACACTAAAATAACTACAATTACATTACTGTAAAGATTGGTTTGCGCAAGTTTTTAATGACGGCCTAATTGTTCAAAATGCCGCCCATGATTGTTAATGCAAGCCTGCAACTTTTGCCGCGTGGATAAAACAGAAGTTTCAATTTCCGCCTCCGATATGTTTCGTACTGCTGCTATAATTTTCTCCAGCATGTCTTGTTGTAGGCCGGTTTTCAAAAACAATGTCCTTAATTCTCCCCCAAATATAAAAATCTAGGATGTTGCGGTCTGGTGACCTGGCGGGCCAGGGAAATATACTACCCCGTCCAATCCACTTGCCAGGAAATGTCTGATCTGAGAAATCCCGGACGCTTGCCACAAAATGCACCGGGCACCCATCGTGCTGAAAAAACTTATCACGACGAATGTCCAGAGGGACATCTTCTGTTAGAAGGAGCAGCTCATTCATAAAAAAAAATTAAATAAACGTCTCCAGTAAAATGTCGGTTAAAGAAAACGGGTTCAATAATTTTACCTCCTAGAATACCGAACCACACGTTTACCGATCAGCGGCCTTAATGCTAAACTTCCTGCATCCAACGCGGATTTTTCCTGGACCAATAGTTCATATTGTGCAAGTTCACACCACCATTGCTACTAAATGTTGCCTTATCCGTCCATAGTACGCGAGAAAGAATTTCGGGGGTTTCCGCTACCATATTTAATAGCTATTGACAATAGTCAATCCGGCGATCGAAATCTTCAGCCGTTAAAGCTTGATGAAGAACGATGTAATAAGGATCATCCTGAAAATAATATGGCAAACGTGAACGAAACTGCGAGATCAAATTTATCCAAACTTGTTGGACACTGTTTAGGTAACTTACTATTATAAAGTATTACTGTGGTTACGGTATTGAATAAAAATGGCTATGACCGGTAAACAGACAATAAATAGACAGATGGATGTATGAGTTAAACTTAAGGGAACCGAGTACGGAACGTTAAAAACAACTGTTATGCTTAATGCTTAAAAATATTAAAACAAACTGTAGGAGATATAGCAAATCTAACAAAGGCCTTACAAAAAAAAATTCGAAATAAAGTTTATTTTATTTTTAACTTAAATCTTTCAATATATTTTGGACCGTAGTTCTACAAATGCCCAACTCTCTACTTGTGGTTTCGTTCACTACATGTGGATTAAATACAATATATTCTAATATTTTTATAGCATTTTCTTCGGTTCCGCCAGTAGGTTGCCTTCTATACGCCGGAAGATTAATATTTCCGGTGGTCCTAAGCCTTTCCGCTAACCTACGAAAAACACTGCTCGCATAATGTCTTCCAGGGAACTGCGTAGCATACACTCTGGAAGCAATTGTAGAATTTCGAATGCATTCGAAATAGACACCAATCATATCGAATGCCTCTTCATTCGCTAACCGCATCTCAGTAAAATAGAAGTTCTCCCAAACACAAAAAAGTAAACGGAATCAATCAAAAACTGACAATAATATTTATTATTTTCACAACTCGTCGTTTTAACACAGAGTTATTGTTTTATTTTTTCATAGCTTACTTTTTTATTGTCAATGGTATATCTTTTGGATTAAAATAAGTATTAAAAATAATCTTGCTTTATTAAACAAGGTCTTTCAAAATTTTTTTTCTTGATAATAATAATATATTAGATAATAATAATATATGTAGCTCAAAATGGTTAGCTTCATAAAAAAAAGGCCAGTAAAAGAGGAGAATGTATGAATTTTGATCTATTTTTGTCAATATCTCCTGTTCTAAAAAACATACAAATTTGGTTTTTTTACCGAAATGTAGAGGATTTAATTCTTTATTCGCTTATGTAAAAAGAAACATATCATTGTATTTAACTTTTTTGAAAAAAAGCCTAATATTTGCTTACATTTCAGTTAACGCCATCTACCGGTGACAGCAAAAATTTTATCATTGATCCTGACTGTTACGCGCCCTTGCGGACATTTTACAAACTCCAAAATAATTTCCAGCATTTTCTCTTGGGCACTTTTACTTGAAATTTTTTTACCCGGGAGCAATATGACTACTGGTTTCTGAGATATAGCCGGCGGCCATTCTTAGTTGGCCAGCCGGTACGTAATTAATATACTATTAATTGAAACATTAAAATATTTTTTACAGTTTCGATCAACTAATATTTAAATATATACATTTTTGTAATAAGTTTCTAGGGATTTTAATTTATATATGTATGCCAGCAAATTAAAGTATACAAAAATTATATATTATTTCACGTTAATCCAAGAAGCTGGTTTTTTTATAAAATAATTAATCATTGGCAGGTATACATTTATTTATTTTGATTTTTAATCGAAACTAAACCGCAACGAATAGAATCTAATTTCACACGATATAATTGAAAGTAAAAAAGAAAAGAAACTGCGACAAAGCCTTTCATAGTATTCATTCACAGTTGTGTGCGTTAATATATTCACAAGCGATTTATAAATTATCACTCCATATTTGCTTTAAATTTGTATTGCGTTTTCTCCTTCATTTACAATTCGATTTTGCTTTACAGAAGAAAACGTACTTGCGTTAGAATAACGCTCGCACGAACATATTCGCATATTCATGTGTAATTTTCTTGAGGCAAATGCGATATTTTCATTGTTACAATTTGTGCAATTGTACTTTCACCAACGCTAATTGCATCCTGCCAATCTTTATAATAGCTGAATATGCATTATGTGCATGCAGGTGGTTTAATGCAGCAAGTGAATTTGATAATAGACGTTAGTGCTATTGGTTTCACGTCCACCTGTTTGCATAAACCTTTGAACCACCTCTATTAACACAGTACTAAATTAAATATGGTCTAACGCGAACTGGCAGTAAACATCATAGAAATGCTCACTATATATTTGTGTTTCTTTCAGGAGATAAGATTAAAATGTCGGTTAACTAATAATAAGGATTAAAAGACTCATTGATTATTTCTAACCGGAGTTTTTCATACGAACAAGTACGTGGATTATGTAAAGAGTGTTTACGGGTTTAATGTACTAAGTTTACAACATATATGCTAGTGCATTTGAAATAAATAATCGACGAAGGAGGTACATGTTGAAACTCCATTATATATATAATAATAAACCACAATTGTTTAGTTTTAAAAATTATAATGTTTACACACTATGTTTCGCCACACTGTGGCTTCATCAGGTGGATGAAAATAAATAGGCAAAATTAACTAGTATGAATCCACAACCACCTATTCAGATGGTTGTGGATTCATACTACACTATACGGTTTAATTAAATTACATAAAGAAAATTTACCGATACGACCAGCAGTATCTTATGTAAAAGCCCCATGTAGAAATTTGTCAAAATATCTAATCAACCGTATACTTGAACATATTAAATTTAAATCCAATTTTTCTATTAAGAACTCACATGAATTAATAAATAAAATTTCAAACATAGATTTACCTAACAATTGTAATCTGGTATCACTTGACGTCACTAATCTATCTACAAGTATTCCACCCCAGGACGTAATAGATATGATCTTAAATTTGAACAAAATTAAGACAAATCCCATTATTACCACGGAACTTTTAAATTTACTAGAAATGTGTTTGGAACAGAACTATTGCCAGTTTCAATATGAATTTTATAAGCAGACAGAGGGTTGAGCAATGGGAAACCCGTTAAGTCCTTTACTTGCCCACATATTTATATATCATTTAGAAAACATAATAAGCAAACACCCTTTGTTCAAACATTGTATTTACTGGTTAAGATATGTAGATGACATATTAGTTTATTTTAACGGTACAGATAGGCAATTAAAAACTGTACATAATTATATTAACACTATTCACCCAAACATCAAGTTTACGAGTGACATAGAAGCAAATAAAACTATTAACGTTTTAGATCTCACTATAACTCATATAACTAAAAAACATGAATTTTCAATTTACCACAAACCTACACATACAGACACAACTATACACGCACGTTTGTTTCATCCCATTACACAAAAATTATCTGCTTATCAATCAATGCTTCATAGACTAATTAACGTCCCTTTGAGTAAAGAAAACTTTGATTTAGAATTAAACAGAATATACATTATAGCGCTAAATAACGGCTTTTCAATAGATTTAATTAATAATATTTTAGCAAAACTACAGAAATCAAAAACGCATCTTTAATTTACCCCACAGTAAAAAAAAAACAATAGAACCCACCGTTATAATTCCATCACATACATATTTCATCCAAAACAAACAATTCCTTACGAAAAGCAAAAAACAATCAAGATAAATGGACAATAGATTAAACTCAGGGATGTACAAATTGACATGCGAACACTGTAAAAAATGAGGTGTGGCCACCACACGACTTTCTTATACGTATGAGCGTTTCAAACTATACAATTTTAAGAATTTTTTATACAAAACTTATTCAAAATCCTATTCTAAGTACTTTCATTCTCTTAATAAATCGCTATAGAATGCATACTTTGCAAGATATTCGAAAAAAAGTGCTACTCGCTAAGAGTAAAAGTGCCACTTCCGGCCCGAATTTTGAAATTTCATGTATACAAAAAATATTGAAAATTCAACTCTAAATACTTTTGTACTCTTAATAAATATATATAGAATGCATAATTTACGACATATCTGCAAAAAATTGCTATTCGGTAAGAGTAAAAGTGGTACTTTCGGTCCGAATTCTGAAATTTTTTTTATACAAAAAATATTTAAAATTATAATTTAAATACTTTTATACTCGGAATGTAACTGCCTAGAAAGCATGACTTGCGAGATATTCGCAAAAGACTGATTTTCGATAAGAGTAAAAGACCTACTTCCGGTTGGAATTTCGAAAAACCTTTTTAAGATAATTTGTCTCGAATTTAATTTTGAGTGCATTTTAATTCTTTATAAATTTGTTTAAACTTAGTAATTGACGAAATATTGGCAAAATTCGAATTTTTCACTGAAGTAAACTGCTCATTCCGGTCTACCGATTTTACTGAAAAACTAATCAGATCTCAAGAGGTAGATTATACACGTAAATAAAAAATTTGGAGTTGATATCTACAGCGGTTTGACCGCTATCGTGGTCACACACAGACACACACACAGACACACAGACAGACAGACAGACAGACATTTTTTAAAAACCACTTTTTCGGTATCAGGGGACTTCAAAACGTGGACATCTTCAAAAATCGGTCGAAAATGTTCATCATCACAATACTTCCTTATACTACGTATAAGAAAGTAAAAAATGAGGTGTGGCCACCACACGACTTTCTTATACGTATGAAAGTGTTACTTCCGGTCCGAATTTTGAAATTTCATTTATATAAAAAATATTCCAAATCCAACTTTAAGTACTTTTGTACTCTTCATAAATATATATAGAATGCATAATTTACGACATATTTGCAAAAAACCGATTTTCGATAAGAGTAAAAAGCCTACTTCCGGCAGGAATTTCGAAAAACATTTTTAATAAAATTCTTCTTAAATTTATTTTTAAGTACATATGAATTCTTTATAAATTTGTCTAAACTTTGTCTTAACTTTCATAATAAAATTGTTCTCAAATTCAATTTTGAGTACATATGAATTCTTTATAAATTTGTTTAAACTTAGTAGTTGACGAAATATTGGCAAAATTCGAGTTTTTCACTGAAGTAAACTACTACTTCCGGTTGACCTAATTTGCTGAAAATCTAATCAGTTCCCAAGAGGGAGATTATACACGTAAATACAAAATTTGGAATTGATATCTCCAGCGGTTTGACCGCTATCGTGGTCACAGACAGAACGACAGACAGACAGACACACACACAGACTTTTTTAAAAACCACTTTTTTGGTATCAGGGGACCTCAAAACGTGGACATCTGCAAAAATCTCGAGGTCGAAAATTTTCATCATCACAATACTTCCTTATACTACGTATAAGAAAGTAAAAGTGTATGTAGGACAGACCGGAAGGACATTCGATACTAGAATTAAAGAACACGAAAGATGTTATAAGGATAAGAAGACAGACTCAACTTTTGTTAATCATTGCTTAGAACAGAATCATAAATTCAATTCCAATTTTACATCGTTACATGTTTTAGAAAAAAGTAAAAAACTGAATATGCTTGAAAGTTTAGAAATTAATAAATTTAATAAATCAGGTATAATTTTAAATGATCAACGATCAACTAGATATAAATAACTCACCCCTATTAATGTGTGCTTTGAAATTGCATTTGATCTAAATTACACATTGCAACTGTAATTTTTTCAAATAGTACAGGCGCCATTTTCTTCATTTAAATTTGTTCTCTTTTATCATGAATAATTAGGAATTTCAGGGAGAGTGATTCAAATCTCGCGACAAAATGGTACATATTTTTAAGAGTTTTCATTAATCCTTCCGTAGGTAAATTTAATATAGAGAAATAAGTACGCGATATCTGCCATATTTTACGAAATAACCAAGCTATAATCTGCGAATATTATCTTGCACTTTTCCTTTGGTTTATTATATTTTACAGTGTTATTAAATATAATAATCTGTACATCACGCACAATAGTGATCAGGTGAACAACCATTGGTACACTTAAGACGACAAAAAATACGTAGTTTCAAATATATACAAAATAAAAAAGCTACAAACTCCAAAAATGGAAACAACAGTAATTATAAATAATATCTACAAAACACTAAGTAAGGTATACGAGGACGTGATTTTAAGTTCACGGAATGGAGAAAGAGGAGAGAGATAGATTTTTTAATATATTGACCTGGAAAAGCCTAATACATTTTCAGATCCTTTAATTAGGTTGTGTATATTCATAAAAAAAAATGTTTTATGTTTGTCTGAAAAATACTCTGAAACTGCGTCCTTGACTTCTTGGCTCTTGTAAATTTATTCCCATGCAACTCTTTTACTTTCTTATACGTAGTATAAGGAAGTATTGTGATGATGAAAATTTTCGACCTCGAGATTTTTGCAGATGTCCACGTTTTGAGGTCCCCTGATACCGAAAAAGTGGTTTTTAAAAAATATCTGTGTGTCTGTTTGTCTGTGACCACGATAGCGGTCAAACCGCTGGAGATATCAATTCCAAATTTTGTATTTGCGTGTATAATCTCCCTCTTGAGATCTGATTAGTTTTTCAGTAAAATCGGTGGACTGGAAGTAGCAGTTTACTTCAGTGAAAAAATCGAATTTTGCCAGTATTTCGTCAACTACTAAGTTTAAACAAATTTGTAAAGAATTCATATGTACTTAAAATTAAAATTGAGAAGAATTTTATTTATAAAGTTTTTCGAAATTCCTACCGGAAGTAGGTCTTTTACTCTTATCGAAAATCAGTTTTTTGCGAATATTTCGCAAGTCATGCTTTTTAGACAAGTACGTTACGAGTATAAAAGTATTTAAAACATAATTTTCAATATCTTGTGTATAAAAAAATTTTCAAAATTCAGACCGGAAGTACCACTTTTACTCTTATCGAATAGCGATTTTTTGCAAATATGTCGTAAGTTATGCATTCTATATATATTTATCAAGAGTACAAAAGTATTTAGAACTGGATTTGCAATATTTTTTGTATATATGAAATTTCAAAATTCGGACCGGAAGTAGCACTTTTACTCTTAGCGAGTAGCACTTTTTTGATAATATATTACAAAGTATGCATTCAATAGAGATTTATTAAGGGAATAGAAGTATACAAAAATTTTTAAAATTCTATAATTTGAAACGCTCATACGTATAAGAAAGTCGTGTGGTGGCCACACCTCATTTTTCATTTTAGGGAGCAGGTAAAAGTTGTTAGGAGCCAGGTATGGACTATAGAGTTGGTAATTTAAAATATCTAAGTCCACTTTATGCAGTGCATCCAGTTCAACACGACTCTTGTGGACGGGAGCATTGTAGTGCGGAAGCAGGACACCTTTTGTCAATTTTCCCCTTGGGTGGTGCTGTTGATTTAGCGGCACCCATTTTCCGCTCATTCATATCAAGATGATCATGAAGAATTTTAAAAATGGTTATATCAGATACTCCAGACCTTCCTGTGTGTTGTGTCTTCTTTCGCATCACTTTCATATTGGAAAAAAAAATCATGAAATATTTATATGCTCCAGTTTACCAGAATAGGTTACGTCAAATAACGCATTCAATCCTAATTTTGAGCAGATCTTACATATTAATTCAGAAGGTCGCATTTATGCAACCATTTTAGTAATACAAATTCTTTGCACTTATTAGAATAAATAATGCAATTTAAAATCGTTGACAATAGTTATTTATGCAACAAGTCAGTAAAGTGATACTTTATCGAACGAGTCTGATTTACGAGCCAAGCGAGTGAAGCGAGCGCGGCGAGTAACAGACGAGTTCGGTAAAGGTACTTTACTGACGTGGTGCATACAAAATTTTATCGCCAACCGTGAAAATTGTTAATTTAAGAAATAAAGATATAATAACTTATGACAGTTTATGACAGTGACAAACGATTTATTTTTAAAGTCATCAGTCATGGCTAAGCTGACAGATATTAGCGGCAGGTAAAGTACTTTATTGTACAGTACGATAAAGTGTTTCTTTACCTCCGTAAAACGCTATGGTAACGCATCACTTTACTGACGGTTGGCGATAAAATACTATATACTACATTTTAAATTTTATGTTCCTGGTTTTGGTAGGATATTAAAATAACTTCTTTTTATTCTGAGACAGGGTATAGTGGCGCGGTTCATAGCCCTAACACCATTAAGCTATGGGTGCAGAATTTTCGGGAGAGTGGTTTTTCATTAAAGCACAAGCCGCCAGGTTGCGTTCGTACATTTCGGACTGCTGTAAACATTGCGAATGCGAAAGCAGCAATTCATCAAAATCCCCAGTGTTCGGCCAGACGACACAGCGTTGGGCTAAAAAGTTCAAGTCGAAGTGTACGTCGAATTCTGCATAAGGACCTTAATTTTCACCCATACAAAATGGTTGTTGTTCAACAGCTGAGTAATGAAGATTTGATCAAACGTGTGACTTTTGCGGAATAATTTTTTGAAAACATAACAGAATAGGATGTGGAGAATTATCTACTTATGTGAGATGAGGCTGATTTCGAAGTATCTGGTCGCGTCAACAACCAAAACTTCAGATATTGAGCACCTGAACACCCAAAGTCCACAGTGAAAGAGTGACTGTTTGGTGTGGCGCAGCATCATTTGCAAAAGTGGGTCCTTACTTCGTTCAAAACAATGACGGTTATGCTGTTCGTTTCCCAATTTAACATTTTGTGATTACTGGTTGTGGGGTTACTTTAAGGGTAAAGTATACACTGCTCGGCCCGATACTATTGAAGACTTACAACACGGAACAGGAGACGAAATAGCACGCAGCCATTCCTGCGCAGAGATTGAGCAAGTAATACGAAATCTTCGGAGAAGATTAGCACAGTGTGTGAGAAACGGTGGAGCCCATTTCACTAAATAGAAAATTGAAAATTGAAATTATTTTATTACAAAAATCGTCAGGTTCCTACGCCCCAGCCCAGTGCTTCCCAAACTATGCGCCGTGACCTCTTCACAGGGGCGCCGCGATATATTGTAAAAGCTTCATAATTAATTGAAAATAAGAAACTAAAAATATCTAGATTAGCAAACCTCATTATTTTTTTTTGCCAAGAAGTTGAAAAAACAGAAACAACAACAACATACATTTTGGAAGACTGCATCTATACTAAGAACGCTTCACTAGCATCTTACAAGGTGGCTTACAGAATCGCGAAATATAAGAAGGCTCATACCATCGCAGAAAACTTATTCTTTCGGCTGCTGTAAATATGGTGAACATCATGGTTGGTGAACCTGCTGGGAAACTGTTTTTGAAAGTCTCATTTGATATGTCATGTACGGTTTATAGATGGCAATAACATTAAAGAAGACCCTCCGTTTTGTAAAAAGGAGGGTCTTCTTTAATGTTATTGCCATCTATAAACCGTACATGACATATCAAATGCAGGCAGGAGCGGAGGCTTAGGACCTGTTAGAGATTCTTGATACATTTATATCTGAAAATAATTTGAATTGGCCTAAGAGCGTCTCATCTCCATGTCTGGCTGCTATGGAGGATTACAGGCACATATTCGAAGCAAATCATCAAATGCACTGTGGGTCCATTGTATGCATAGACAAGCGCTTGCGTCAAAGCATATGAGTCCTGCACTGAATTAGGTGTTAGAATGTGTGGTGAATGTGGTAAATTTTACAAAATTTCGTCTATTAAAAGCACGGTTTTTAGAAAGCTGTGTGCAGATATGGGAGCCGAACACTCGTCTTTGTTGTTCTATCGCAGTGCACGATGACTCTCTCGTGGTAATGTTTTATTAAGTACCTTTAAATTGCGGCAAAGCATATGAGTCCTGCACTGAATTAGGTGTTAGAATGTGTGGTGAATGTGGTAAATTTTACAAAATTTCGTCTATTAAAAGCACGGTTTTTAGAAAGCTGTGTGCAGATATGGGAGCCGAACACTCGTCTTTGTTGTTCTATCGCAGTGCACGATGACTCTCTCGTGGTAATGTTTTATTAAGTACCTTTAAATTGCGGCAAGAAATTTTTATTTTCCGTAAAGAGGAAGGATACAGAGATGCAGAAGATTTTGCTGATGACGATTTTTTTAATAAAACTGGCATATTTATGCGACATTTTTGAAAAGCTGAATTCCCTTAATTTCTCTCTGCAAGGAAAAAGCATGCACCTTTTGAAGTCAACGCAAAAAATATAAGCTTTTATAAAAAAACTCAAACTATGGAGAAGAAAATTGAATGAAGATGCAGGCAAAGATTGTTTTTTCATTTTGCAGCATTTTTTAAGGTCATATGAATTTGATCTTTCTCAAGATATAAAAAACATGTTTGAAGGGCACCTATCACAGCTAATTATGTGGTTTGGGAAATACTTTCAAAATGAAAATTTCGGTAGGTTTGCATGGATTAAAGATCCATTTAACACTCCGTCTGAATTTACTTCTGCGGAAGAAGAGAATTTTATGGAGTTATCATGCGACAACAGTTTGGAAGCAAAATGTGGCAGTATGGAATTGACAGAATGTTGGATTTCAATAAAAGATGAATATACCCTTCTAGATAATAAGGCTCTGCGGATTCCATTTTCGACGTCGTATTTCTGCGAAGCTGGGTTTTCATAACTGCAGAGGGACCTCTAAAACACTGCACCATTTGGTCTAGGATGTAGAAAAAAACCTGCAGAATAAAAAACCTACATCACAGTGCCACAAAATGAAAGGTCTTTAGTTGTTAAGATCCAAACAACAGCCTCTGAGTTAAATTATGTAAGTCCGTGTATCCAAATTCAAACTTAGCAGAGGACCTTCTTCAACAATATGTATAACTGTTTCAATCTCAGCTCCGCAATCACAAGCTGGACCCGCGATCATATTCCAATTGAAAAACATACTATTCTCTTCTTGAAACCAGTCAATTCACTGATGCTGCATGAATTTCATTTATCTTTGGATATACCTTCGATATTAAGTTGACAAATCTTAACAACTGGACCAATATTCCTAAAAGAAACACAATATGAATTTAAACTTGAAAAATAATACCTGTCATATGACCGTGAGGATCTTAGGATCTTGTACGGTCTTCCAAGTGATGGTTATTATGGACAACATTATATTCTCCATTTTGGACCATTGACGAAAATCAAACTAAATTAAAGAAATATAGATTAAAACATAAAAAGAACTAGTAAAATAGAAACTTAAAATTGACACTGACAAGATGTTAACTCGCTGTGATAAAACGCAAGTATAGAGCAAAAATTAACCCGGAAAAAGAAAGTGTCCAGTTTAATTCCACGATCTGAGAAAATGGTGCATCCATCACATGAATTATTAGTTTAATACTAATAAAGTAAAAAGAATGTTAAACAATGAAGATACACGAGTTTTATTTATATTTATTTTTTACTTACGGCCAGTCATACTTTTACTTAGGGCACACTCAAAAAAAAAGTATGTCGAATTTAAATGAACTTTTATTTGAATTAAATGAACAGTTCATTCAAAACTCAACCGAAGGAACTGTTCATCTGCTGTAGCTAAACTGTTTTATTTGAGGTCGTTTGTTTCTGATAAATAAATTAGTTTATCTTTGATAAATGAACTGAAGTTCATTTATTGTAGATGAACTTACGTTCATTTACAGTGAATAAACTCAAGTTCATCAACAATAAATAAACTAAGTTCATTTTCAGCGGATGAACTCTAGTTCATTTAAAATAAATAAACTGAAATTCATTTACTTGGAATAAATAAACACTTCTAATATAATAAATAAAGGGTTCATTTAATATTTCAGGTCGCCCAATAAACTTTTATTTAGCATAAATAAACCTAGTTTATTTGCAAATTATATTTCTGACAAATAAATCCCTGCATTTAACTCAGTTAAACTAGTTCATTTACATTAAACACTCACGTGAACAGTTAATTTGAGACAAATGTACCTACTCTTTATTTGTTGTAACTAATCTGCATTTTCTTATTTTAAATGAATAGTTTATTTGCCTAAGATGAAAACTTTCAAATAAATAAGTTCATCCCGAGGGAATAAACCTGATTATATGAAACAAATTTACGTTTATTAAGAACAAATGATTTTTTCCTAAATGAACGAAAAATCCGTTCATTTGGTCAATATTTTTTTGAGTGTAGGGCGCCATGGAAAAAAAAATAATTGAAAAAGGGCGCCGCGACTCGGAAAAGTTTGGGAACCACTTCCCCAGCCTGTATATTTCACAGTTTGATATATGTATTGAAAATAACTAATTATAGTTTACAATATGCAATATCTACATATTTTATGGAATTTAAACGCTACTGTAAACTAATGGAATGAATTTATTAATCCCCAAAGTAAACTGAATTATAAATGTTTAGTATTTGTTAGCACCAAGAATATAAATATCAGTTCATCATGATAAACAATATTATTATGCTAATAGGAATGCCAAGAACGTCACGTTGTATGAAATATAAAAATACGGGCGATAAATAGAAACATTAACAATCAATAATTTCTATTATATAATTATTAGTACACAGAACTACATCATTACGATATGTAGGTATATCAGAACCCGTTCGATATCTATTCGGACGCCATTATTTGTGGAAGAGCCTACATATAGCATGTCTAAATATAGCTTTTGTAAATATTGAACATTGTTACTTTTTGTTAATTTTATATGACTTAAATTTACATAAATTACTACTTGCGATTATATTAATCGTTTTAGCGGCAGAAATTGTCATGGTTTATTTTTCTCCTCTCACGGTCTTTCTCATAAATAATTACGTCAGACTATCATCCATTATTATTCATAATATTTGTATTTAATTAAGCATGTTACAATGGGTCTTGTGCAATTAGAACAAGTTGTAATTATTTTGGAAATTTGGCAATTAATTCTGTTATTTTGCAAACAGTTTTTTATCATATTTATTTAACATGCTCCCGTTAATTAGTTTGTATATGATTAGTTTTATCCACTTGCATGGTGAATATGACGTTCCTAGGTATATTGTTAATGTGGTATTTATCTATTGCGCGTGGGTATATGTTTATTTTTATACTAATTAAAATTCGAAAACAAAATATTTATGCTTTACATTTAATTCCAAGCGTCATTAATATCGTATATAATAGGAAATACAACGAAATATTAGGGAGTGATTCAGTTGCCCATTCGAACAATTCTTTCGGCGTTTGGGTTGGATTGGTTATTCTTTGAAGGCTAGTTCTAGTAGCCAACCTTTTCAAAGTCCCACGCAAGCCATCGCACGCATCTTTGCCGTGAGGAGTTGGAAAAAAGTGCCACTCTGCAGCTAAACCCAAATCTTTCAGATGATGAGTGAGATTGACAAAAAATTTTCTACTTTTGTACTGCGCACTCGCCCCATCATAAAAATATGTAATTTTCTCAATCTCGTTAAAGTTTTTCTTTATAAGATCTACTAAATGTTTTTGAAACACATGAACGGCGATTGTATCGTGGTGCAAACATTCGGATATAATTACCAAACTTTTCATTCGAGTTTGGTTTCATCGTGTCTGTTGTAGATTGCAAATTGGTGCACTGTTGCCTAGTTATTATTCCAGTGAATTCCTTGTATAGCATTTTGAACAACAAAAGCATAGTTCTCAGAAAAATCACATATTACAATGCACTCATCTCTTGCCAACTCTTTCTTCATATTCTTCATAAAATCGTTTTAAATAAATAGGATATGAAATACTTGAATGTGTAACGTACATTAACGGATAATAACTATCACAAATATACATATATACATTTGTACGTAAACGTATATGAATATATGTACGTGTTGAGATACACAGCATACACTTAGGTGTCATTACCAACAGCGAACGCACAGACACCGGTGTTTCGGCCTTTGAGGCCTCTTCAGTGTACGTGGTGCTGCTGGCAATGATCCACAACTAAGACCGTGTCTTATGTCCGTTGAATCGCAGAAGTGCCTATGAGAATATCTCAGCGACATCTGCCATCCAAGCGCGACACCGAACACGACAGTTTCATCTTGCACACTGTGCTAAAGACAAAACCTGTACGCTAAATGTGTATCTCTGCATATAAGGCCAATAGGTGGCACCGCCATATCACAAATAAATAGGATATGAAATACTTGAATGTGTAACGTACATTAACGGATAATAACTATCACAAATATACATATATACATTTGTACGTAAACGAATATGAATATATGTACGTGTTGAGATACACAGCATACACTTAGGTGTCATTACCAACAGCGAACGCACAGACACCGGCGTTTCGGCCTTTGAGGCCTCTTCAGTGTACGTGGTGCTGCTGGCAATGATCCACAACTAAGACCGTGTCTTATGTCCGTTGAATCGCAGAAGTGCCTATGAGAATATCTCAGCGACATCTGCCATCCAAGCGCGACACCGAACACGACAGTTTCATCTTGCACACTGTGCTAAAGACAAAACCTGTACGCTAAATGTGTATCTCTGCATATAAGGCCAATAGGTGGCACCGCCATATCACAAATAAATAGGATATGAAATACTTGAATGTGTAACGTACATTAACGGATAATAACTATCACAAATATACATATATACATTTGTACGTAAACGTATATGAATATATGTACGTGTTGAGATACACAGCATACACTTAGGTGTCATTACCAACAGCGAACGCACAGACACCGGTGTTTCGGCCTTTGAGGCCTCTTCAGTGTACGTGGTGCTGCTGGCAATGATCCACAACTAAGACCGTGTCTTATGTCCGTTGAATCGCAGAAGTGCCTATGAGAATATCTCAGCGACATCTGCCATCCAAGCGCGACACCGAACACGACAGTTTCATCTTGCACACTGTGCTAAAGACAAAACCTGTACGCTAAATGTGTATCTCTGTGGTGCCACCTATTGGCCTTATATGCAGAGATATCCAAGCGCGACACCGAACACGACAGTTTCATCTTGCACACTGTGCTAAAGACAAAACCTGTACGCTAAATGTGTATCTCTGCGGTGCCACCTATTGGCCTTATATGCAGAGATACACATTTAGCGTACAGGTTTTGTCTTTAGCACAGTGTGCAAGATGAAACTGTCGTGTTCGGTGTCGCGCTTGGATGGCAGATGTCGCTGAGATATTCTCATAGGCACTTCTGCGATTCAACGGACATAAGACACGGTCTTAGTTGTGGATCATTGCCAGCAGAACCACGTACACTGAAGAGGCCTCAAAGGCCGAAACACCGGTGTCTGTGCGTTCGCTGTTGGTAATGACACCTAAGTGTATGCTGTGTATCTCAACACGTACATATATTCATATACGTTTACGTACAAATGTATATATGTATATTTGTGATAGTTAAAATCGTTTTGTTTTCTTATAAGGTATGAATGCAGAAGTAATTTTTCTAAACCAGTCTTCAATTTTTGTAAATATTTGTCAACTGGGGATATCATATCATAACTTGTAGAGTGGTTCTATCGACGTTCATTCATTGTCTGTAAGTGATATCGTCAATGTAATTATACTTGAAAATGTTTTCTAATTCGTCGATCAGGTGTGTTGCACCAGGACACTTCGAGCACGTTCCAAAATAACAATTCGTTGATGCGTCAACGCAAATCATACGTCTTAGACTGTCATGATAAGTTTTCATTGGGTTCGGAGTATCGGCTGGTAGGTTTTTAATATTTGACCCTTCGATTAATAATTTCACATTCTCATGGATAGTACAAACACAGACAGAATGGGTGCCACTTGCACCTGCTAGCACGCAATGTTTCGGCCTCAAAGCTGCGAATTTGGAGAAACTACATTTTACTTGTGGGTAACTTTCTTTGAATAATTGATGGAGTTTTTTCAAGTTCACTAATATTAATCACTTTTGCACGTGAATGCGTTTGTTATCTGCTTTGACCGAAACATAATCTTTTCGTCCTGGTATCATGCGACTATTCTCGTCCAGTTCATAAAAGCTGATTATTAAATCAACGATTTCTTTTCCTATTGATGGATGGCTCTTCGGGCTAGGATCGGCTAAGATTCCTTTTTCTACAGCAGTTTTCTTCGCAACAGTGATCATGTGAATGGTAGCAGAAGGAAAATGATTTTTCGAAAAGACCATGCTTTAAAAATGGTCAAAATGTTCATTCCTGTTGTACGTTCTGCGGTTACGTTGAATTCATCTTTCAAAATTTGCAATATATTATTCCCATCATTTTCTTCAACGGTATCATTCACATTAATCGCAGTGTGGAAAATCCTTTCGGGCAGTGCGTCAGATATATTTTTCATTTTATCCTTCGAATAGATCTTTTGAGAAACTTTCTCCTTTTTAATAGGTGAAGTTCCAATAAAACCCAAACCCTTGTTGATTGCATCAATCGCTTCATGAATCACTTGTTTGTCTCCCTCGAACGATTCAGGACTTTCCGGGATATGATCCACGTTCCCATAATCTCCATCGAACACTTCATCATTCGGCGAGGTGTTAGCGTTAAAATCATCAACTTCTTTGCGCTAAAAATATATTCATACGCACATCAAAAATGTGATCGTGATGTATAGATAATAGTAAAACGTATCTCCTGGTTAGATTGAAGCACGTTGTTGTCTTCATTGTCTTGACGTAATTTCAAGAAATTACGTCGGCAAGTGTTGCAAATCTTCCGTCTCAGAGTCTTCTGTTATGGCTATATTCAATACCAATAAATGTTGTTCCTGGACTTTCCTGAGGCTCTGATAATTCCGTACTGTCGGATGAGGAGACAAATTGAACAGATTGAGGCATCTATTCGTTCGCGTTTTTGACGCTTCCCATAATTTTAATGATTTTGGCATTTTCTCGTTCGAACTTGATGCTCTTCTGAATTTGCAGATTATAAATACTGCGCGAATGAGCGTTACATACGCTCACTAATACGCGACTACGCGTTCGAATAACGAAATGTATCGCATCATGCCGAGTGAGGCCGATACTGATACACGCTTCGACACGCTCGGACACGGCGCGCTCGAAATTATGTAATATCTTCCGACTGAACCCCACTTTTCTTAAACATGGGTTTTTTACATTAAGACATAGCGAATACAATGGTATTTTTCTCAATTTCATTCGTTCTGGGGACAAGCATGAAAACATCAATTGAACAATTCAATTGTTATTATTTTTTATTATTTAACGATAAGGAAATATCGTCAACATGCGACTGAGAAGCTGACATAACAAGGCATTGAATGGTGAAAGAACGAGAACGATCCGTTCAATAAAACCGGAAATAATGAAATTTGAATGTTAGAGAATCCAGGAAACTACAAAAACTCAAAATTGATATATTTCTCAAAATATACGTTTAAGACGGGCGTTTACCAACAAATAGAAACTTATGCAAATTATATTACTCGCGGGACGGGTCGACGCAAGGGGGTGTGAGTAAGTGGAGCTACACGATATTCGGTTTCCATCACAGCGCTTCGGTTTTATTCATAGATTAAGGAATACTATAAATGGGAAACATAACGTATAAAGAATGAGTACTTACGGAACTGTTGATGTTGTTGATGTTTTATAATAAGCCAATTTTCGCTTGCCCATAACTGTTATATTATTATACACTCGAATATTATAGGTATATATGACATTTAAATGCCATTTAAGTGACAGTTTGTAATTAAACTGTCACTCGCATTTAAGTCTGCAATAGCCGACCGATTCCGATAGATTTTCGTCTTCGCTAGGACCGGTAGAGATACCGTAAAGTGGGGATAGACGCCGCGAAAAACCTCGTGTGAAATGTGTGTAACAATGTTTACTGTTTAATGTTTTTTATCTTTAAAAATAATTATATAAATTTGATTTTTTCTTTATATCGTACATCAAATGTGCAGCTGGCGCGTAGAGGTCGTTTTTTTTCTTTTGTGTACCAGCCTTAGTTAGTAGACATTAATCAAATTCATACAATCTTGTGGTTATTTCTAAAACATATAACTTTTTTAAGAAAATAAATTAGTACAAAAACTGACCTTGACATTATGAATGTATGCCTTTTGCATCACTAACCCAAATTTGAGATTCTAAAATTACAAAATAAGTTTAAAAAACGCGAAACGGCGATGCCTTAGTTTTCGATAGGTAAACGCCCCTTTTAAGAACGAAATCCCGATATACGTGTCGGCTTATTTCATGTGAACAAGTGATAGAAAAATTTGTGTCATTCAAAAAAGTGGATTTTTTTCCACAAATCCGTACGATTTGAAAAAGAATGACCCATATACATATATTATATGTAAATATCTCTATTTCATACTAAGAAAACATTAAATTTTAGTTGTCAGTAATCTCTACTAATTATAATTTATTTACCCATAACTTAATGTCTGTTATACTTTCCTTTTGTATGAATTATATATCACTAACGGTCGGTTTTTCCAACTCCAATTAATATACTGAATTAGGCCTAATCTTTGATTACCTCTAACCGGCGTTTTTTAGTATGCAGAAATACGTACATAGTACAAAGTTGGCAATATATTTTCTAGTTTATTTGATCTAAATTACTGTATTTTGTTCTAATATTATTAGCTCCATTTTCTCCATTTGAGTTGTGTTTTTTTTTGTGCTTTTTGCTCATATTTTAATTTTTTAAAGTTTATATTATGTATAATTAGGAATTTCATTTTAGTAAATAAAGTATAGGATTTATTTTGAGAATATAGCTTCTGAGGATTTCTGTGTACATATTACATATTTAAAATTTGTAATATTAATCAAAAGGCCGAGCAACAAACTGCATTGATTATTCTTATTGATAAATAGACAAGAATTGTTGAAAATATATAAATATGAAATTAACATTTAGTAGTGCAACCGTAGACACGTGTTTCTGACTCATCATCGTGATCCTACAAACACGTGCCTACGGTTGCACCACAGCGGAATTTACCCAATGTTCTTTTCTTGTTTTATTTTATGTATCCGCCATAATTCGTCTTTTGATTATCTTTTCTGGGTTCGGATGGCACGCAGGTTGACAATGTCTTCCTCGTGTCGATGTTAGTTGTTGCCTTCAAAACCGAGGATTTTCTGCAAATGCGGTCTGTCACCTGATGGTCTTTCGTTTATGCTTACATCTCCAAGGTTATCCCACCTTTTTCCTCGGGTATACCGTGCTGATGACGATCAATGAGTCAGAAACACGTGTCTACGGTTGCACTTCAGTGGCATTTACCCAATATTCTCTGTTTCTTGTTTTATTTTTTATATCCAGAATAATTCCTCTTCCGATTATCTTTCCTGGGTTCGGATGGCACGCAGGTTGATAATGTCTTCTTCGTGGCGATGTTAGTTGTTGTCTTCAAAACCGAAGATCTTCTAAGTTAAGCTGCAAATGGCAGTCTGTCATCTGATGGTCTTCCGTGTATGCCTACATCTCTAAGGTTATCCCATCTTATTCTGTGGCTACACCGTACTGATGACGACCAATGAGTCAGAAACACGTGTCTACGTTTACACTACAGCGGAATTTACCCAATTTTCTCTTTTTCTTGTTTTACATACATATGAAATTTACCTAAAAATATGCAAAATGTATGACATAAAAGTAGGAATAGTTTGATAGTCTAACTCTTGGTTTTACGTTACAACAGCTTCAAGTTTTCTTAAAAATAAAAATATCCTGTCTGCTGAGTTAGTGCAAGCTATATGAAAAAGCTTTATTTTGCTTTAAACACACATGAAATTCCACAATTCGTTTTTATAAATGAACTGAGATCTACCATTAAAAATTTAATTAAAGAAGTTGCAATACATGTGCTTTATTTTCCAATCACTTGTAAATATTAATTAATCACAGTCATAGATAGGTGTGTATGACATATAATAGAGTCGAAACTAAGTAAAAGATAGGTTTATCAGTTCTAAATTAAGGTACTTCATGAGATATTAAAACGTATGCATTTTATAATTCAACAATCCAGTTTTAGAACAGAATTTCAAACTTAAATTTTATGAGATGGAATAAAATACCAACCACACCACTTGCCAGTCATTCTGGATTACAACCATTTACGTAATACTAGTATACGCCGCGTTTAGATCGACAGGCATAATTTACTTTTGTACGGTAGAAAGTGAACTTGTCCGTAGGACAGGAAAATATTCAAGAATGTCGTTGAGAACTTGAGAAGAAGTTAAGAGAACATCGATTTTAAATTGCATATACAATACCTTACGAACTCTGCATTAAGATAAAATTGGATCGCAACGATCTCGGGGACAATTTATGACACCATTAAATATTTGAAAAGTATTCACAGTATGTAAAGCTAAATAAGGAAGTAAAATATTCTATTATAATTGTTCTTATATACAGTATACAATCTTCACCAGCAGCGAAGATATGTTTCTGGTGAGTGCCGTAGATGGCAAGATCGTAATTCTTTGTCACAGAATGGACTATAAGGGTAAATTAAAAAAATAACTACATATACACAAACGTTTGTTTTTACTTTTTTATTAACAAAGCAGATAACAAGTATTTACAAAGAACTTTGACTCAATCATTCACAGATCAGATATATGCTGCACTAGTATAAAAAAAGCTACTTCAAATCAGAAAATTCTTAAAGGAGGAGACTCAGTCAGAAGAAAATTCCAATTTACCCTCGATGCACGAGATATAATCATCGTCGACAGCCAAGGATGCAACTAAAGCATACGAGAAAAGAAACAGGCACAAATCCTCAACGACGTTGGAGAAAACCCTCAAACGTGTTGGAAGATAACAATAACCCTAAGAAAAGACAGGACTTTTATCCTATCGTTAAAAGACATCAACAAAACAGCAATTACCGAGGCTGAGAGCGCCGAAGCACGTCCACATAATGATTGCTTGAAATTCAAACTGCAACCTATTCTTAACACCGGCTCGATCACTTTCCAAACCCTCGCTTCCACAATAAAACAATCATACCCAAAAAAGCCCCGGCCCAGACCACATTACCAACTATATGATCAAAAATCTCCAACGCAAACCAGCGATGTTCTTCCTCACCATTATTAATTCAATCCTCCAATTACACATATACCCCAATATGTGGAAAACCGTTTCAGTTATTGTAGGTATTCCCCAAATCCAGCAAAAATCACACACTACCCTCCAGGTAATGGTCGTATTAGCTTTGACCAAGGTGGTAGAGAAGATCATACTCTAATCAACAAATACACATTAGCCAACAACAGCACTCCTACGTAACAAGCAGCACAGAGTTCGTGAGGAGCACTCGATTGTCACCCAGCTTTCTAGGGCCACGAAAAATTTCCTCGACTACCCACACAAATAGTTTCGTTTCCAGAACAATTTTATATTTAATAGCGATGAAAATGTCATGATGTCGCTTGAATTTTGCGACATGTTATTGTTGGCGAATTATTGCAGATGATTTAACAATAGTAGCACACTCTAAGCACAAACCAATAAGGAGCATATATAAAAAAAATAGATTCTATAGAGAAATAGTTTGGAATACAAATACACTAGTGCACGAGAAAGAAGGTTAACAGGAAGAGATCAGGTAAAATAAGAGATCCTCTAAGAGAACTAATTCTACAATAGGAAGAATAAACCGCAGCAATAAATAACAACGATGAAGAAAAGATGAAACGTATCAGGAATGAAAATAATGAGGACAGTACGAAACCCAAGAATAACTAACAATGAAGAAAGGAGATTTACGCCTAATAAAGAAATTGAAAAAGAATTGCAGGTGCAACTATAATAATACACATGAAATCACAATGCCTTGAGAAGAAACCGGCTCCACTATGGGCAAGAAGAAAGAAAAGACCGAGGAAAGGATGGCAAGACAAAATAGAAGAGTGCCCAAAAACTTTGGGAGTAGGAGATGGGAAATTGCTGTGCAAGAACAGCAATTTCCAGAACAGAAGAATATTCTAGAAGCAAGGACACACATATATTTAAGAAAATTTGGAGGAAGAAGAGAAATAATTCACCTCGCTTCCAAAACTCTACGGCGTTAGCCATAATCTTAGGATTGCACGGCTTCGTAATGATGATGAAAATATATAACGATAAGTAAATAAATCATAAATTTCACACATTTATCAAAAATAAGATACAATTTTTCGATAGACAATTTAGAAGTACTGTGTAGTTAATGTTCTAGAAGGTTGTTTTATAAAAGAAAGTTTACTTTTACAACCAGGCAATGTTCTTAATGACCAAACCGAACTCATAAATTCACCGTTAATAAACCCTAGTATTGTAAAAACGGTCTTTCCACATAAGTCACGACCTTTTTCGTAATTTTCTATTTTTTTTTATATTTACATTTTTGGTTGAAGTAAGTAGAACTCCTGACAATGCCGCATGGCGAAATGTACATTGAGTGTTTAATTATACAGGCTGTCCAGAAACTCTCCTGACAAACGAAGACCGGAGATTCCTCAGATAATTTTAAGACAATTTAACCCAATTCACCCTAGTCCGAAAATGCTTCCTAAGGGAGCTAGAGCTCTTTGAAGATGGCGCCTTGTAATTAGTTTTTTTTAATATCTCCCGAACGCTTCTATTTAGAAAAACAAAAACTGGTATGCTTATTTATCCTCCAGAGATGAATCGATTCCATCAATTGCGAATTTCTAGTCCGTTTTGGGTAGGTAAACGGTTATTTTAACGCATAACTTTTTTGTCTTTAACGTTTTAGCATTTGTGACACTAGATTATTAAATTTTCAGGTATTCTAGTACTAAAGGGTACTCTTACTTTAAGTCGGTAGGATACACCGTTTTCTAGAAAAATCGATTTGAAAATTTTTCGTTTTTTCGTCATTTCATCTTTCGTCATTTCAACTTCGCGAACTGACAACAATTTGACAATTAAAAACGTAGGTTTTATTTCTGTTGGCAGTTCAGAGGGAACTAGTTCAAAAAATAATAAATTGAATTTTAATGACGAAAAAACGAAAAATTTTCAAATCGATTTTTCTAGAAAACGGTGTATCCTACCGACTTAAAGTAAGAATACCTTTTAGTACTAGAATACCTGAAAATTTAATAATCTAGTGTCACAAATGCTTAAAAGTTAAAGACAAAAAAGTTATGCGTTAAAATAACCGTTTACCTACCCAAAACGGACGCCTATGACCTTAGGAAGCATTTTCGGACTAGAGTGAATTGGGTTAAATTGTCTTAAAATTATCTGAGGAATCTCCGGTCTTCGTTTGTCAGGAGAGTTTCTGGACACCCTGTATATATTTGTAACACAATACCAAGTCTTTTATTTGTTATTACTTGCTTATATTTGGCATGTTTCACCAAGAGATTTCCATCACTTCATTTAATTATTTAATTTTAGTTTCAATTTCTGGATGTTGGTCAAGTTGATGGTATTAGTATACTATCTATACTATATTTACCACAGCTATAATATTGGAAAATTTGATGTGAACTGTAAACATACATAAAATGATCAATTTGAAGTTTATTTAATTCGCAAATATAAAACTATGCTAGTTCAAGTTTTAGACAATCATTAATTTAAGTTTAATATTTAGCATAATTTAGTTGATGGATGTAAAGTTAGCTTAGCTCGAAAAATTAAGATATATAGAACGTTTAATCTTTTAGAGAATATATTGTATTATTTTTACATTTTTCGACACTAATATGGAAAAAAAAATTGTGATATCTCCTGTTCAATAAACAAGTTAGTTGTGATTATCAAAAACTTTCCTATTTATAAAGCAATGAAATCGTTAATTACTTAACGGTATATCTGTTCAATAATTGAGCAATGCTTAATCCCAGTTCTATGGTGAATGTATTTGAAAGTATGCCCACGAAACAACAGCAGCGTCTAGAAATGGACTCAGACTACTTCAAACTGCGGCGAAAGTCACGATGAGCCACCTGCTTATCGGACAATTTCATGCCATAAACATAATATATTTTTTAAATAATAATGGCAATTTGTTCTAATAATAATCATTTGTATATTTTATTTCCGAAACTAAGAAAGTTCCATATAAAGAATATTTTTATTTTCTATTACTATATGGGCTAGTCTAAACAAAAAAATACTGAAAGAATAGATGAAAACCGTAAAATTGTAAAAGAAAAAGATAATAATAATAATAATAATAATAATATACTTTATTTCAAGATACATAAAATATATACACATATAACACACACACATATATATTAATACATATATGTATATATCAAAAACAAACGAAATATGTAACTGAAACCCTAAGGCGTGGTTCAGATGGATGGAGAAATTTTCCATCCCCTGTTCTTACACCAAAACCTTAACATTAAGACAAGACATATAACAAAGTTTGCCTATACTAACTTAATACTAATATTCGATTACGTAGTCGTATGTGAATTAAGGTGGCACGCAAGTAACTGTATGCAAAAAAAAAAAGAAAATGTATATACATATAGAAAAGAAAATAATTTACAAGTAACGACTGAGAACCACTACTGACATTCAAAGAGATACTGCACAATTTGACGTTTAAACGCCCCTGGCTCCAAGGATTTGTAATGAACAGGAATAATATTGTATAGTTGATAAATGTTGTATGTGAAGGATCTTTCGAAAATTGCCAGTCTATGTTTTGGGGGTCTAATCAAGTTCGTGTTGCGAAGATTTATATTATGAACATCTGATCGAAAACGTATTTTTGATGTTAGATATGACGGAGTTTGAGAAACAAGAATTTTATGATAGAGGCATAGAGCATGTAATCTTCTCCTATTAGCCATGTTCAACCAACGCAACTCAATAAGTTTATGCGTAATATGATCAAATTTACGTATGCCAAAAATATAGCGCATACAAGCATTCTGTACCTTTTGGATACGAGATCGATCCGCATTATCTAAGCAGGGACCGTAAACTGGGGAAGCATAATTAAAGTGTGATAAAACAAGACTTTCGCACAGCATAGTCTTAGTACGAACGTCAAAAATTAATCGGTAAGGATATAGTGTTTTCAGATTGGCGTAGGCTAACTGTATAATTTTTGAAATGTGTTCCTTAAATCTGAAGCTGTTATCAATCATCAGACCAAGATTTCTCGCGGACTGAACCAACGGTATCTCCGTATCATTGACATTTATTTTAATCCGTTCTTTAGTGTTCTGAATTAAAGAGGGATTGCCAAACAGGACAGCAGTGGTTTTCTCAGGATTAATTTTCAGGGCATGATGCCGCGAAAACGACTGTATGCGCTGCAAGTCTCGATTAATACAATCCACAGCCATCTGTACATCGTGTTTTGAAAAATCCATGTAAAGTTGTGTATCATCGGCATACATCTGCAATTGACAGTGTTGTACACATTTGTTTAAATGACTAGTGTAGAGGGAGAAAAAAAGAGGGCCAAGGATGGATCCCTGGGGAACACCTCTAGTCAAGGCCAAAGCTGATGAGACATCAGTATAAAAAAATGTAGTTCAGCACTTAGGAAGGTTATTAACTGATACAGAAATAAATGAGAATCAAACAATGAAAGGAGTAGAGGATGAATGAGTGTTATGATGGAAACAACAAATAGAAAGGGAAAAAAAATAAAAAAAAGAGAAGAACTATAAGAAATAATTTATTAAATAATAAAAAAGATAGAAAATGAACTAATGCTGGAGGATAGCTAAGAAGAAAGATTAGAAAATATGTAAAAAATATAGAGAAATCATACAAGTCAACACAGCTGACAGAACAGTGTCAGTCTTGATTCAACATAGGCTGGCAAATCCAATTCGTTAACAAAAAATTAACCATAAATGCTATACATACCTTAAAACAACTTGTGAAAAAGTTAAGAAACATCTACCTAATCGAAATTGAAATGCTATTTATAGATCTCAAGCAGGCATTGGATTCAAAAAATGGACAAGCCATGACTGCACTGAAGGAATTACAATACCCATAATGAATAAAATTGGAAAATAAGCATCACTGCGTTTGAAAAACTGTAAATAAAGAAATTGGTGAGAACAGATATAAACAAGTTACATAAACTCATGGGACTGGAAATGTTTCACCTATGGAATGTGTAGTTGACATATTTAGCGATTATTTTAGCAAAAGTGCTGAGATTAAAATGAATATGTACTTACTATACCACAGGGCTATCCCCTATAGTTTGGGTGAGCCTATATCTAACGCAATATTTTTCATGAAATTAGTTACTCTGATATTTCAGAGTTTATAATTCAGCCAAAAGGCACTTAAAAATGAGGTGTGGTCACCACATGACTTTCTTATACGTATGTGCATTTCAAATTATAGAGTTTTAAAATTTTTTTATATAAAAATTATTTAAAATCCTATTATAAGTATTTTTATTCTCTTAATAAATCTCTATAGAAGGCATACTTTGCGAGATATTCGAAAGAAAGTGATACTCGCTAAGAATAAAAGTGTTTCCGGTCCGAATTTTGAAATTTCATTTATACAAAAAATATTTCAAAAGCAACTCTAAATACCTTTGTACTGTTGACAAATATTTATAGAATGCATAATTTACGACATATTGGCAAAAAATCGATATTCGATAAGAGTAAAAGTGATACTTCCGGTCCGAATTTTGAAATTTGTTTTATACAAAAGATGTTGAAAATTAAGTTCTAAATACTTTTATATTCGTAGCGTACCTGTCCAAAAAGCATGACTTGCGAAATATTTGCAAAAAACTGATTTTTGATAAGAGTAAAAGACCTACTTCCGGTATCAATTTCGAAAAACTTTCATAATAAAATTGTTCTCAAATTCAATTTTGAGTACATATGAATTCTTTATAAATTTGTTTAAACTTAGTAGTTGACGAAATATTGGCAAAATTCGACTTTTTCACTGAAGTAAACTACTACTTCCGGTCTGCCGATTTTACTGAAAATCTAATCAGATCTCAAGCGGGAGATTATACTCGTAAATATAAAATTTGGAATTGATACCTATATAGCGGTATGACTGCTATCATGGTCACAGGCACATACACACACACACACACTGATACACACACAGAGAGAGACATTTTTTAAAAAGTAAAAACCACTTTTTCGGTACAGGGGACTTCAAAACGTGGACATCTGCAAAAATTGGAGGTCGAAAATTTTCATCATCACAATACTTTTTTATACTACGTATAAGAAAGTAAATATTGGAAAAAATTGTTTTGAATTAAATTAGGTGCTGGATTTTCAACTACAACTACTACATACAAATTGTTAGATAGTATTTATACATATAGCCATAGATAACAAGGGCATGCATCTTGTGTTTTCACTTGATATGATGCAACACACACTCTGATAATTCTAGATACTATATAAGCTGTATGTTGTTTAATAGTTGCATGTATACAATAAATGCCGTGATTAACTGTATATTAATTCGCCTAATCACTGATTGTTATTCGTTAAACGTTCTTATAAATCGCATTTTTGAAAGGTTTCTCTATTTTCGAATGAGGCCCAATTTTAAAACGTTTTAAATGTAATTTATACCTCTCTAATGGGATACTTAACTTCGGTGGATCCTTGAAATTAATGGAGTCAATTACGCAAACCGTGCAAAATGAATTTGTAATTGACCCGATCGACTAAGTATTTTGATTGGGTCTTTTTCTATGCATGTACATTCCAAGCTGATAAAATAATACACCTGCTTAACGCTTGTACTCTATAAGTAAATATTAATCAAGCATATTATGTACACCATGTAATAGTATATGTTTTTCAAATAATGTACATACCAAATTTATGAAAGCTATACTAATTATGTCGTACTGTATAATAGAGTTTGCATTAAAAAATAACTGTAATAATGAGTATTATTACACAAATATTACAATTAGCGTACATTACTTAAGAAATTTCACAAAATTCTTTTGTATTTTTATCTAATTATTTGTTTAACTTATTAAATCAAAATCATTTATTAAATTTCATTTGTGACTCGTGCGCTTCATGGTTTGTGAAACTTTTAGTCATAGTAGAAGCATGGTATAATAAGCGCGGTAAACAAGAAAGTTAAGTGCGTTTTTCAAAATATTTGTTCATTATATGTGTTTAAAATTGTTTGCCTATTGATTCTAGTCGTCGATAAATTTAGCTTTTTTGAAAACGCTGTTCGTTTAAATTACCTTATATTAGATGACTTAATTAAATAAATAATTTCATAGAATACACTTTAAAAACGTCTTTAATTATAAATGCGATTACCGAGGTGCAATAAAATTCCAACTTTTTCAGCAGTAGTGTATGGTCAACACAATCAAACGCGCAGTAGGTGCCATCTGCTCGATACTATAAAATTCCTTTTCGTCGAAGACTCAATCAAAATCACACTTTTGGAGACATTAAATTTTAATGTTGGAGTGCTAATGGCACTTGATGCTTCTGTTTTCTAATTAGAGACGAATATTGTTCCTCCTTATTTAAACACCTGTAGAATTTATAATATCTAGAATAGTTATATCCTTTTTACTTATTAAAAATGCTGTACAACTTCTCGTATCGTATTTATATTAATGTATAGCGTCCCGAATTTCGAACTTCAATATGATTTTTAATTACTGTGGTATTAGCATCTAATAGTTTAAACTAATGACATCAATATAATCAGTTTTTATTGGAATTTTGTAATAATAAATTTTACAAAAATATTTGCCTTAGTTTATCTTATAAATATGCGCCTTTACCGTGTTTTTCTAATATGCTTGCTTAAATGCTCAGGCGGCATAAATTTCATCTTAATTATTTTAGATAAAGTAAAGATAAACTTAGTGAAGTTACAGTTTCCCTATTTCAATTTTTCTATTTTGAAATAGTTAAAGTACTTGATGGACAGTTATGTATATATTAATTTTTCCACCAAGAAATATTTTGTTTAGAATATTTCTAGGGTTTTGTTACATGCAGTGATTTGTATTAGGTAGCTTCAATTGATACAAAATAACGTGCATATTGCTGTGATCTTCTTATCATTGAAATAATAATATGAAGAATTAGTTTTGTTATTGAAAAAGAACACTAATTTTATTTTTAAAATTGTATATTTAAGATTTTAAGCATTAGTTGAAACATGTAATAGTAAGTAAAATAGGTTGCAACATTTAAGGGCAATGCTATTATCAAAAATATATACGTCATGGTATACCGTAAGCGTCAAATTTTAATTTCGGTTTGCACTTCTATCATATGCAGAAGATGATCTTATCATATGCAGCGATGCCTGCTTGCTAACAGTGGAGGGAGAGCAACGGAGTGGCGGGGGACCCCCACGCCTTACAAATGTCCAGTGTGGCAGCCTCGCTTATGTCTATCTTTAGTTTAATTCGTCGCGCTCTTTTCCACTTACTACTTTCCTATCAGAAATTAAAATATGACGACCTCGGTATACTAAGTTAAATAAGTACTAATATTAAGCATAAAATTAAACACAAAATAAATCAATGCACTCTATATTTTGTAGAAAAGACAAGCACGAGATATGGTTTGAATATTAAAATACAGAACCTAATTTCGTACAAGGCGTTAGAATAGCCTTAAATATCTTAAGAAATTGACCATTATTTAAAAACAAAAAGGTTTTGAAAGTGAATAACAGAGAAAGAGTTATGTTAAAAGATGGGACAATAAAGAGAGTGAATCATTTAAATGCTATTTAGATATATGAGCAAAGTAATATCAGCTGTGATGATCGAGAAGAGAATATAATTTAAATGGAAGAATATAAATTCAAACATAACAAACAATTAGAAAGATTTTGATAATAATACTTAAGATATAGTAAATACCTGTAACTTAATATCTATGTACAGAAGAAGGATATAAATCAACACATTTCTAGTGCGAAGTGACAGATCGTAAATAAGAATGTTTTATGTAAACAGTAACTGTATAAATTAAAAATACACTTATTAGTTCTTGTATGCATAACACAAAGGCATCAAAGAAAATGGAAATTGTCATGTGTGGTTTAAAAACCTGCAAAAGAAAAATACAGTGTTAATGTTGTTTACAGCATTCTGCAAATCAACGTGTTACCAGAAGAGAGGGCATGGATAAAAATCGGAGACGATGTGATGGGGGCGACCGATCTTTGTAGTGCGGGCTCCATGAGAAAAATCTCAGTTGTTTACAACGTCTTTCCCGTATTACTAAATCGAAGAATTTCTCAAAGAAAAGTAAGAATAACATTGGTAAATGGAAACAGAAAATATATAACAAACGATGAAAAAGGCAATGCATTTATATACAAGTACAATGAGGGACTATACTAAAAAGGAAAGAAAGATACTTACTGAAGATGACACGTAATAAGTCTGTGAAAAACAATAATAACAAACAGTTCAAGTCATCGCCATTAGTGTGTAGTGTAGTGATAATCTGAAGAAAACAAATAAGAAAGATTTTATCACGAACATTTTAAAATCAATGCCAACTTAAAATTTAATTAGATAACAGAGGCGCTTCAAATTGTCGATAGGCTTTTGTTTCAGTATATAAGGCGAAAACAAGAATAGACTTGTCGAAGATGAAGTTTATAATTCGAGCAGTAAAGACATTAATTTTGGGAAAGAATAAAAAATTGTTTGATAGCAAAAGTGAGAGTAGGGGCTTCTATGCACTATTTATGATCTCAAGATTTAAGAATCTGTATTATGAATTAGACTTTTATTTTCATTTAGTGTCTTTTAAAACAATTTCATTCAATTAATTTTCATTTTTATTATTTTAATTTTTAAGATGGAGGACATCAATAAGAATGAATTTGATAAAATGTGCGATGATATGAAGTAAGTTATAAGATAAATAACTCAATTTAGATATAGTTAATGGTGTTAAACGTGCTGAAGGTACTATGTGAAAATATTTGCCTTTAGTAAATCGTTGAGCATCATTAATTAGATGAATATTATCTTGTTTAATAATAATTATTCGTTATTTTAAAATAATAAAAGGATGGTTAATGGTGTTAGACATGCTGAAGGTACTATGTGAAAATATTTGCCTTTAGTATATCGTTGGGTATCATTAATTATTATATAGTCATTTAATTTAGAAACTCAAATAAAATAAATACGGATAAGCGGGAATGTTTTTGATGGGCAGGTGCTAAGCTGCTAGAGGTACAATGTGAGAATGTTTACAGCTAGCGATTAGTATAGGCCAGTTTCAGAGCATTCACGTTGCAAGGTTCTAGATTACCAAGGCACTATGTGAAAATGTATGTTTTTGGTGAAATAGAATCGGCTTCGTATTAATAAACAAATGATCAAGAATCAATATTTTTTTTATTTAAAGAACAAGATAATTATTCTTTCCGTTATCATGATAAATGTATAAGTATTTCACAAGCATTATAACTCTAAAGTGAGTACAAATGCTTTCCTTTTCTCTTTCTTTGTAAAACAAATATATATAAATATAGTGTGGAAATGTTATTAATGATCGTCAAATCTTTACAAAATATAAATATAATTTTTTATATGAGTTTTAGATACTTTGTTTAATTTTGACCTTATCCCAAACAAAACTAAATAAGAGGTGTACCAGAATATAAGAAGCAAATCACTGCCAGAACTCATAAGAATATAAATTAAAAAAATTATCTGTTAGGTATAAGTTTATAAATAGACTATTCTAATTTTTATCATTCATCAACAGTGCAACAGCCACAACATATATGAGGGCGTATTTTTATGTTATCTACCTAGCCATGAAAAAAAGCACATATGAGAACAAAAAAAAATATTTTTCTACATAACTCTCTTCAACACTAATACACTTATTCCACCTTTTTTCTAGTTGCCCCATACCCTCAGAAAAAATTTCTTCGGTAACCCCGCCAAATATTCTTCAACAGCTTCTCTGAGTTCTTCATCAGAAGCAAAACGCTTTCCTCTGAGATGCTTTTTTAAATTTTTGAATAAGAAGAAGTCTGACGGAGCTAGGTCGGGACTATAAGGTGGATGCCTTAACTCTATAAACGCACAGTCATTGATTATCTGCTGAACTTTGTTTGCCTTATGAACCCGACAATTGTCGTGCAGCAACAAGTTTTTTTGTGGATAAGAATGCGGGCGTTTTTCCTCCAGAGCAGTTTTTAATTTTTAATTGTGTTTCCGTAGGCCTCTCCATTTATGGTAGACCCCCTCGGCATATATTCAATAAGCAAAATTCCTTCAGCATCCCAGAAAACAGTTGCCATCAGTTTTTTTCCAGAAAATTGTGTCTTGGCCTTTTTTGGTGGTGCAGAGCCCTTATGAATCCACTGCATGGATTCTTGTTTAGTAGAAGGGTCCCAGTAATATACCCAAGTCTCATCCCCGGTGATAATTCGAGATAAAAATGTTTTGTCCCTCTCCAACATGACCAAATTTTCTTGTGAAACTTCTTTTCTGCACAGGTTTTGTTCAGGTGTAAGCAATCTGGGTATCCACCGTGCAGACACCTTCTTCATACCCAAATCGTCATGCAAAATTTTGAGAACATTTGTTTCGGATATACAGACTTCATTGGCAATGACAGAGATCTTTACACGCCGATCTTTCACTACCAAATTTTCGACTTTTCGCACAATGTTTTCAGTTCGAGCTTCAACGGGTCGCCCGGACTTTGGGTCATCATTGATTGACTCTTGGCCCCATCGAAAGAGTTTAGACCAATATTTTACTTGGAAATAAGATGGTGTATATTCCCCATATACAGCAACCATTCTTTCATGAGTTGCTTTTGGACCATTGCTTTCCTTTGTCAAGAACTTTATTACGCTGCGATGTTCAACTTTAGTTTCACTCATTTTATCGAGAAATGGACCGTCTCAAATCTCTATACACAGCATAAACTAAACACAACTTAGCACATGTACTTCTAACAGTGATAGCAATTTTTCAATAATTTGTTTGACATCGTCACTCTTTTGTTTCATGGCTAGGTAGATAACATAAAAATACTCCCTCGTATTTATAATGGCTGTACCCAACGTGTGGCAATGTTACATTTTCATCTTAAATAAGAAATTTACCATTTTGTAACAGTGCTGCAGCTACAGCAATATGTACTTTTAGTTTCAGAATCTAATTATAATAGTGAGAATATTAATAATGTGTCCAGATTCTTTACTGATAACTTTGATAAATAACATAATTAATGCATGTGCAAGAATAATAACTCGTTTACAAAATGTTAAATGCTTTGAATTTTGCAGACATAATATGTACGGTACCTACACATATGCATATTGCATATTCATACAGATTTTAAAAATATGTTAATCTCATACATATAAAGAAACAATCAAAAAAATATCAAGCGACATACGAATGCAAAATGCGAGGCTTGTCCAAACGTTTACTATTATTCATGTGTTCCGATTGTGCAAGAATCTCGGTAAAGGTGCAGGCCCCAGTCATGTTACGTAGTTTGTCAGCACCGGTTACCGGCATCGATCATGACATGACGCTTGTGGTGGCAGTTGCGGTATGTTTACCGCTGGTGGTGGCGATTGTTGGGTAATTTGTTTTATTGAAATAAACTGGGACGTCGACCTTCAGTTTCGGCTAATGTCCTATGCGTAAGGCTACCACACCTTACAAATGTTCGCATAAGATACCAATCTTACGCACTGTCATGAATGTTAGGTGTAATTTAGAATTGAGAAAAAGTATAAATACAAACATAAATGGAACAGCTAGTTCTTATATTAGATACATTCTTATTGCGAAGGAATTTTTGTAGCAATTGTTTATCTATAGGTGAATATATACAGGTAAATAAGTTTAAATTTAACTTTATATAGTGCATATGAATAGCTACTCCTAAAATCGAGAGGATAAACTTATAGATAGAAAAGTATTTTAAAACAATAAACGAACAAAAATGTCTAACAACGTATAGCTCGATTAAGACCTGATGGCACTTGCGTGTATGACAATTTTAAGACAGAAAAGGAGAATTCAGCATGAAACGTGAGAGATAGATATAGATTTCGCTACATATGAAGGGTTAAGGACCAACTTGAAAACATTAGTCCGTATTTAATTTAACACACTTCGCCTACCGTAGTGTATTGCTTTCGATACCGAGGTTTTTAACGTACATAATACATATTTTTGCCACGCCTTGCGAATCCTGGGTGCCATCAGATAATAACCGAGCTATACGTAGCGTATTTTAGCTTTATTCAAGTCTACAAAAAACTTTTTTGGAACTAGGATAGATGGAGCAATTGAACAGACTAAAGAGTGTTGCCTGACAACATTTGGACTAAGCTATATGTCTACATCGTGTCTAAAGTTAAGTCTTCACCATTGCTAACTTTGTTATTATTGAAGCTACGAAGTTGGTTAAATTATCAAACTAGTAGGACTTTTTTTGCTGATTAAGTTAGTCAAAACAGAGAAACAATTAAAGAGCTAGTTTCTGAGATATTCACAAAAGTAACAAATTTTTAAATGGAACATCCTGTATATTTCGACATTTTTTGAAAGAGAGTTAAATTCTAAACAAAAAGTAAGTAATACACTATCGTCCTAAATTTAAAAATAAGCCTATAAAAAGCACTTAAACTCTTCGATTATTATTGCTTTAATATGCAAGTAGGCGATGAATATAAAATGAAATAAAAGATTACTTGAAACATCAACGAGTTTGTAAACTTAATCTGTTTTGTAATTAAGTGGTTGTGTACGGCTACCAATTGTTAACAGTTTATTATTGGTTGTTAGCTTCGATCATATATATTTACATGGATACCTAATACCTTGCCTAGCTCGTGTTCCAAAAAAAGCGACAGAATATCTACCGGAATGTTGCATTCTGCGCAGGCGCATGTACGTAGCGAGTGATTATTAAAATGTTTCCTTGTGAAAAGTGTAAGCAGTGACACTCAAACTGTTTGCAAAAGCGATGCTCCAAATCTAAAAAAATAAAAACATTTGCGTTGAACTATTGCACATACCATTACATGTACCCTAATATGCCCGCTAAATACTAGTATACGTACTATTAACAAATTAATTTAAATATATATAATTATCAGTTACTATTGTTAAATATGTAAAATAAAACCACACTATTTTCTACAATTATTGTTTATTGATTTTTAAACAAAATTAACTTGGTGAGTTTTTTACGAATATTTTCTTTGGGCGTTGAAACATTTTTGCTTAAAAAGTGAAGCCTTATTTTAATATACCATTTTAGGAACAGCTTGATTATTTCTGTCCGATGATTATCAAAAATATCTTGATCTTCTATATGGGCAAGAATTGTTGGAGTCAAAAGTACCTCATTACATATTTTAACATATATATATATATATTGCTCCATTTTAGGGCCATATCTTTTTAAATTTATAGAGTACTGCCTGAATAACACCTCGATTTTTTTGGCAGCATGTACAATGTCATTAGAAGGCATGAACATGCTTTCAACCATTGCTTTCGGCTGTCTGGCTCTGTAGGAAACCTGTAAATGTTTTTAATAGTAAATAGATAAAATTTTATGACAAGCATCTACTTACTGATGGTACGAGTGTGTATTAACTTTATTTTTACAAACGTAACAAAATTTCATTTTTCCGTTTTCACCTTGTTTTCACAAACACGAGAACAAAAACATCAGAAACTGCCAAAAGCGTTGGCCGTTGATCATGCGCAGGGCAAACTTGTGCAAGTTTTGTATCTATTTCTCACAGACTAATGCATTTGTGTATATTTATCTTTCTTCAATTATTTGGAACATCAGATGTGTCTCACCAACTCGTTGCATTACGCATCCATATATATATATGATAGAAGGTTGTTAGTTCCACTAAAATGCCTTTCGCACATCTAGAAAAAATACGATATGCTTGAAGCTTATCTGTTTTGCAGAAGAAGCACCGGGGAAGCATTGGTATATTATTGTACCAAATTTCCGGACCGTGAAGCGCCAAATAGACAAATCTTTTTAAAATTGTACAGAAAACTAAGGAATAACGAAGATACGTTTAAGAAATTTAAAAAAAGGGAAGGATTTATAATCAACGAAGAAATCGAATTACGAGTGTTAGCATGTTTTGAAGCATTTCCTCAAAATTCAATTAGAGCATTACGCGTGGATTGGATGTCAATAAATGTTCAACTTATTTTAAGGAAACATAAACTGCATCCCTATAAAAAGAGACGGGTACACACAATATTACCAGAAGATGCAGAGAGATTAATTTTTTGTAGCTGGCTAATTAATTTCATCAATGAACATCCAGATAATTTTAAACTTATTTTGTGGTCATACAAATCTAACTCTTCAACTAAAGGTATGTGTAATAAAAGAAACCAACATTATTGGTCACGACAGAATCCCATGATAGTGGATCCACGACACCCGCAGCATCGGTTTAGCTTAAATATTTGGTGTGGCTAGGTTCTCGAGTTATTTGTCCAATTTTCTATCACGGCACCCTAACAGGGGTACGTTACGTTCAACTATTAGCGCCAGTTCTCGAGAATCTTCTAGAAAACCTACCATTAGTTGATTACCAGCGAATACATTTTCAACAGAATGGTGCGCCTGCTCATAATTATCATGATTCTGCTACTATACAAGGTAGACTCTTTGATAATAGGTGGATAAGAACAAACGTACAAATTCCTTGGCCTCCACGATCCCCTGATTTAACAGCTATGGATTTTTCTCTGTGGGGTTACATCAAACACGAAGTTTATAAACAACAATATAAAAATCTGGTGGTGTTGGAAAACAAAATTAGAGACGTAATAAATAATATTCCCGCTAGAACTATCCTAAACGTGACAAGAAATGTTCCCGGAAGAGCTCAGAAGTGTATTGATCAACAAGGCCATACCTTAGAACATTTACTAAGATAAAAAAATGTATAAATTTATCACTTTTTGTTGCGTACCGTTTTGTTATTCAATGTTTCATATGATTTAATGTAATAAGATTTATATCTATAGTCCGTCTCAACCCTATTATGCAGTACAGGTTTAATAGGGATATTGCATCTCTTATTATCTTTAGTAGTCTCTTAATAACGCCATCTTTATATCCGGTTGCCTTGTTGCAAGTTCTATTATGCAAAGTATATGGGTATATGAGTAATCGTTGCTGTCAGTTGTCAGTTTTTGCCGTAGTGTTTAAACTTTTACATTGTCTTTAATTTATCTTATAATTTCTGTTAAATCGTTCTTATTAGCAAGCATATTATCTTTTTCAAGCATTTAAAAGTAAGTATGCATACCTATATCTATAATTCTGATAAACGTGATAACCTATATACAAATACATATACTTTCTACAGATTGTTACATGGTATGGGTTTTGAATTTTAAAAAGTGGGACGAAAAAGTATTCTTATTGAAACAGATGACATCATTAGGTGGAGACATAAATACTTACGAGACATCAGAAAATTCAGAGATGAAGGTATAGTTTACCATTTAATTTGTTATACTTTTATGTTCATTACGCAATTTATTATTTGCTTGTGTTTGATTGTGATTGTTTTATTTTTAGGTAGAACTATAATATTGTTGCGTTTTCGGGTTCCAATAAACAACTCGTGCAATTATTTATTTAAAACAGTCTGTATATTTATATACTCAAAATTATTTAACAATATAAAAACATAAAACTAACTTAACACACTTAAACTACTACAATTTAATTATCACAGGTATTTATTTACTACTACTATTATTTATATCTCTGTCCGTATTTATTTATATCACACTATTTATATAAAACGGCACTACTATATTTATTTCTACGCTACCACTACGTAAGGACCTTCTTTATCCCGAACTACTCCGCCCGCAATGAATGAATCCCGTTATGAATTCCGTACTGAATTGAATCCATCGGTGACGCAGTCGCCTTATATACCTGCATGAAGATTACTAGAGCATTCCAGCACAGTCCCGCTTTTTCTCCACATGTACGAGAAACGTTCTCGTACCTTTCGCTATGCAAGCCATACGGCGTGGAGATGAGTCATCGACTTGTTTACAGATCGTTTTTATATGCCGCGCCAAGATGATTTACGGGCTCTGCTTTTTGTCGTGTGACAATTTCGTTTTTATCGCGCCGAGAGATCTGATTCTTTTATTTAATGTAAACACATTTCGTTACAATATATACTGATGAATCATGAGTGAATGCAGGACACTCGGTAAATAAAAAGTGGACTGACGCTACTGTTCAAAGCAGTCGACAAGCTTTTACACAAGGACTCAGCACTGATTTAAAATCACCAAATAGTTCGATTCCCATTAATTCATGCTGGAGGCGAGCAAGGTTTTGTTGTTGGTGCTGAATGAATATTTCTTTGTAAGAAAAATACTGCTGATGTTCATAGCGAAATGGATGCAGATACATATGTAGATTGGTTCAAGAATAAATTGCTTCCAAATATACCAGAGAACTCGGTTGTTGGTCTCGATAATGCCGCATATCACACGAGAAAATTAGAAATGTTTCCAGCAGTAGCACGGAGAAGACCAAATTATTGAATGGCTTACTGAGAAGAATATACCACTTGATAATGACATGTTAAAAAGAGATTTACTGGCTTGTGTGTCAGAGGTTAGGTCTCAGTATGACAGAAACAAAATTGATGAATTTGCAAAGAATAAAGGGCATTATGTTCTTCGGCTTCCACCTTATCATTGTGAATTAAACCCAATTGAAATGGTGTGGGCACAAGTTAAGCACTACGTTGAAATGAACAATACAACATTCAAATAAAGAGATATTGAACAATTAATTGTGGAGGGTTATCAGAATGTAACAGTGAACAACTGGCAGAATTACATTGGCCACCGTGCCAACATGCAAGACGATGTTGAAGAGTTTATAATTAATCACACATTCATCATCAGATCAAGATTCTTTAAGTGATTGAAGAAAAATAAAACAATATGTGTACCTACTCCTTTGTATGGTCATGGTTAGGTTTTTCATAAATGTTATCATGTATTATTAACTTGTTCTTATAAATGGGAAAGTATGTTTTTGCAAAATGAATTTGTGAGGAATTTGTGTCTTTAAATGTGTATAACGGAATGTAGATTAACATATTAATATTCAATAAGACTATATAAGTCATGTAACATATTAATAAATAAAAGTAGATGTGTATGTGTGGTTATTGTTATTCTTTTCATAAATATGTATTATTTAAGTTGTTGTTATGAATGTAAAAGTCTTTTTATGAAAAATAAATTTGTGATTAACTTTGTCTTGGTCTGAATTTATAGTAAGTAGATAGTTGATTAAGATGTCAATATTCAGTAACGAAGAAAATTGTATACCTTAAGTGTTTCTTTGAAATATTAATTTATTTACTCTGGCTTACTATATTCAGTTAGATTTTAAATAATTTTCTACAGAACAATCCCAAAGGATTATATTATTACAAATATTTTAACTAATTCATCTTCCCATATATTCTCCCCTTTTCAGTGTTGGCAACCATGAAATCAATTGCCATAAGACCTGAACTGCATAATAGGGTGGAGACGGACTATAGTTAATTACTTTCCATCGCCTACTTACATATTAAAGCAATAATAATCAAAGAGTTTAAGTGCCATTTATTCGCTTATTTTTAAATTTAGGACGATAGTGTATTTCTTACTTTTTGTTTATAATTCAACTCTCTTTCAAAAAATGCCAAAATATACAGGCTGTTTCATTTAAAAATTTGTTTGTTTTGTGAATATCTCAGAAACTGGCTCTTCAATTGTTTCTCTGCTTTGACTAACTTAATCAGCAAGAAAAGTCCTACTAGTTTGCTAATTTAACCGACCTCGTAGCTTCAATAATAACAAAGTTAGCAATGGTGTACACTTAACTTTAGATACGGTGTATAGTTTAGACCTACGAGTAAAGAATAGAACAGGAATCTCCTTAATAATAATATTTGTCCAAATGTGGTAACTCAATATGGCCACTGCAATGCCTAGGCGTGCATAAATATTTTGTATAGGGTATATGTACACTTCCTGTGTACTCGATAATCATTTAAAATCCAAAAATAATTAAGGAAATATCGTGAGTGTATTATGTTTTCAATTCTTTTCTTCTTTTCAATATATTATAAACGGGTTTAAAGGAAATGTGCGTCAAAAATATAACGAATATTAAATGACTTGGATATATATGTTACGACACTGAACACATAATCAGACATGTCAGATATATGACAATTTATTTAAAATACCTCTTTTTAAATTATTATTGCCTATGTTGAATGCCAATGAAATAACTTACCGATGAAGAGAAAAATTAATATTTTTTGTTCTTGGCGTTTTAGAACGACCACAAGCCACACAATTGACCATTATAGAAACACTAAAATGTCATTTTTGACATAACCGGACATAACTGGCCTACCGAAAGTGGTAACTCCGTCTAAAAAATATTTATTTTCCCACCACGTTATTATCTCTCCTGTTCTATTCTTTACTCGTAGGTTTAGATGAATTTTATGAGCGTTACGATAACGGCGGAATTTTCATGTAATATAGTAACATGCCGCCGACTAGCGGTAATCGACAAAACAAATAGGCCCATTCCACTCTGTCTGTTCAAAACACTACGTTTGTTGGCGGACACTTTACTACGAGAGGAGTTCTTTATGTAATCTGCCTAGCTATGAATGAAACGAGTTAGAAAACGAAAAATTTTTTATTCTTCAGCGTAAGAACCATTAACACTAACAAACTTATTCCAACGTTTCTTTAAGAAAGCTATGCGTTCGAAAAAAAATATTTTGGTATTCCCAAAATACGACCCTACAGCATTTTCCACGTCTTCATTCGATAAAAATCCACACCTTCTCAAGTGTTTTTAGAGTTCTGGAAAAATATAATAGTCACAGGGGGCGAGATCGAGGCTGTAGGGGGTTGTTGTAATTCATGAAAGCCTCATTCATTAATTACTGCTTGAAACATTCGTGTCTTATGCACCCTGCAGTTTTCGTGCAGAAGGGGAGTTTCCTAAACAAAATTTTGTGGTCTTTTTTCTGGTATAGACGTATTCAATTTCTTAATTGTGTCTTGCTAGACATTTCCAATTATTGTCAGTCCCTTTTGTCATATACTCAATTGAGAGAATCCCCCCGAGTCCCAGACAACTGTGGCCATCGTTTTTTCCGCGAAGAAAATTGCGATTTTGGAGTCTTGGACGCTAGAGAGCCCTTATACGCCCATTGTATGGACTCTTGTTTCGTTAAAAGGTCCCAGTGGTGTACACAAGATTAATCCCTAGTTACTATTCTATTTAAAAGGTCTTAATCTTGAGATAAAGGAGTCAAAGTCACTTCTCAAATTTGTCCTCTACACAATTTTTGTTCAGGACTGAGCAGTCTGGGAATTCATCGTGCGGGCACTTTGCTCATTCCAAAATCCTTATGTAGAATTTTAAAAACACCCGTTTCTGATATTCCTATTTATCAAGCAATAATTGAAACTTTTACTCGGCGGTAAGTCAACATCAAATCTTTAACTTTGTTGATGATTTCTTCAGTTCTTACTCCTAGAGGTTTTTCACACTTTCAGTCATTATGAATAAATTCTCTGCCCCATTTGAACTGCTTACACCAAAATTTGACTTAAATTAAGACGGGCTATTTTCTCCATACACTCTCACCATTCTCTCATGGATGTTCTTTGGGCCTTCTTTTGATAAAAATTTCATGACACTTCTGTGTTCAAGTTTCGATGTACTCAGTTGCTCTTCTTTAAACGAACGTAAAAGTAATAAATGTTAAGCGATTCGAACTAAACTTCGAGATGACACTATAAACTGTCGTAGAAAAGTCATTTAAGAAAATTGTCGCGGTTGCGTATTGTTTTTATAGCTAGGTAGATAACATAAAAAACTCCCATTGTACAATCGTAAAAATTCCGCCGATCGGCGGAATTCTCAGTTTATACGGGCAAGACCTCCTGCGGACATTTAGCCACAGCGTTAATAATATAATTGACTTTTTATTGCTTACTTTATTTTGATATCAAATTAAGATGAAGAAATTATTGCGTAATTAAATTTATATTTTATTTACCGCTCTCAATGATATTACTACAAACTCCTACAATGTATATAATATGAACATAGGATTACTCTATGCGTGTGTCAAGAACAAATAGTGTTGACCCTAACCTTAGGTTAACGATCGAAAGTTTATAATAAATAATGCAGTAGCAATGATAATAATAATGATAAATATGATATAATTACACATACATGCAGGTCAATCTGTGGTTTCAAGCGAAAAACTTGTGATTCATGCAATTCAGAATAATGAACGTTCGTAACACTCCCAAATTGCACCGGCGTTTTCGCAAATAAACATTTCGAAACTGTTTTGTTCTTGCTTTTTCTTGTCGTTGTATATGTGTCGATGAACGCCTATTATTTAAATCCGGTTCATGAACTAGATTATTAGGCAATTCTTCTTTTGTTTTCTTTTTTTTTTGTTATTTAAGATTTATTGACATTCCAAGGCGTGCTATATTAATTTACATACATTTCTGAAATTATTAGGTAATGATTTTTACCCTTCTCATTCGCAGTATAAGATACTATGTAATATGTAAACATTTTTTATTCTCACACAAAGTACTTTTTGTCATGCGTACCTATCCATAGGTTAGATTTGGCGGCATAGCAAACGTAGGTCTATGATCGAAATATAAGAAGCTATGCTCGTGCAAGCCAATACGCAAATAGTATATTATGCAACGAGCATTTAATGATAGCTATTAAGGCGAATCGGGACGGCCAAGTGTGCGAGAAGGATGCAGATATCGGAAAAGTAATTAGCGATTTCTGAAGAAACGGTACAACCGATTTTCAAATTTTAAACTGCATACTTCTTAAAATATTGTTTGAAAATGCGCCAACGTTTTAGTTTTTTAATTTTTGGTTTGATGAAAAAAATAAAAAAAATATTTTTGTAATAAAAAAAAAAATTAAAAATCGGCTCAACGGCGCATATGAAGACCAATTTTTTAATGACAAAACTTTTTTTTTTTTAATTTCGGCAAATAATAACGCCCGAAACGGAAAAATGCATTTTCCTTTGACAGTCATTATACCGACAGTCCGCTGGATCCTTTTATACAAAAAAAGTTTAGGTGGGACGTAAGATATTCTGTATTTTATTGATAGTAACGGGGTCAACGGAAGAGCGTGGAAATTTTGAAATCTCCATCCTCTAATTTGGTACTTATCCACACCATTTCTAATTGTAATTCAGAAAACGTAAGTTGATATTCAGAAATCGTCAATTGTAATTTAAATTAATCGTTATTCAGGTATCAAATGTAATTCAGAAATCATCAGTTTTAATTTCGAACGCATAATTTTGGCAATGAATAATATGCGAGTAGGAATATAAGTGTTGATTTTGTTAATAATAAAACTACCCTAGGTTGACCTTTTTGTATATTTTTATCGTTTGTACTGTGTGTTGAAATAAAATCCTGCATAATCTCTTTTAAATTACATTTGATGATATTCTCTGAATAACAATTAATTGATGATTTCTGAAATACAGTTTACTCTATCTGAATTTCAATTGGCTATTCTAATTACAATTCTTTTGTCCTGAATTTCATTTAACTAATCGGAATTACAAGTATTAGTTTCACAGTAAAAATGTCGTTTACATGACACTAGTGTCAAATGTCCCTCACTTTTAACGTTGGTGGCTTAAAGTTACATTACAACAAATCCTCTCTGAGACAGGGTTTTTACCATTTTTCGAATTATATATAATGGCTGCCCTGGCACCTTTGACTAGGCGTTTGATGATCGGACGCGTAAGAATATTTCTAACACTTCTAGAAACGCCTTGAACTTTCATCAAAGCTTTAGTGTAATATTTCATCACATGGTTTGTACATTCAATTTTCTCAGTTTTTCTACCGTACGAAACCATTTCTTGTAATTCTTTGTGCACACTAGAATCACCATCCCCAATGAAGCATCGATAATCCAGTCCATGTAGAGTCTTACTCTGATTAAAAGCCTGAATGAGCATATCCGATTCCATTCCACGGGAAGTACCGGTCCAATATTTAAAACAATGGTCGTGCACTTAATCTTTTCCGCTTGTTTTAAGATAAAGGCACATGGCACAATATTCATTTCTCACATCCAGATGCAGCAACTTTTTTGTTTTTACACCAATAACACAAGCTACACCAGAATTAGAAGAATATCTGTGACCATGGCTTCGATGTAACCAGCCACCATTCACAACTACTGTGATAAATGGAGTCCCATCCTCCGTTATATGACCATTATTTACAGCTAAAGCTTGCCTGCTTCAATCATGGATTCTTATAAAATTTCTTGCCAAACCTTTGTAAAACCACAAGTTACCAGTAAACTCTAGATGAAAATATTAACCTCTGCCTACCTCTCCTAGTTTCATTTCTATCTTTTGAAATGACTTGCTGCCTATCGGTTTAACTCCCAAGGTAGAGAACAATTCTTCCATGCTCGAATGTCCACCACCAATAGACATTACTCCCCATACAGCACTATCAGCCACCGTAAGTTCTAATTTAGGAGTTGATATCCTTGGAGGTGTTCTCTCTCTATTTGTTTTAGACTCCGGGTGGAATCTATGTTTACAGACATGAGGTTTTCTTGCATAGTAATTGGTAACTATCAGAAACTGTACGACGCATGCGTATTTTATGATCAATGTTCGGAGAGTAGAATAACAAATTCGATTCGTTTCCAACTACTAGTTTAGTGTTCGAACTAATACAAATTTGCAATTGTAAACGATTTTCAAACTATCACAAGAGTTAGGTGTTTTATCTCTGACAAAAGTTCGCAATATTTCAAGTAGATTTTTTTAAATTTCGTTGTGGTTGGTAGGGTCAATTGCGTCGAGGTGTTATCGATCACGATTCCTTTATTGTTGTATATAATAGAAATACATAACCTCCGTGTATATTCACTTTTGTATATAAAAGACAACTAGGTATTGGAAGTATACAAACAAAGAGATTCTATAAAAGATCATCTTTAAAAATAGAAACGATTATTTACAAAGAAGTGTATAAAAACAGACATAATTTCTATAAATATTAATAATTTTGTATTATCGTGGGTCCATAATGTACATTCATTTTCAACAGATTGCCCCTCTAAAAAGCGTTCGTACTATCAAAATCTCAAACAAGTTTGATTTATATTAAATTTTGACTGGCGCATGCCCATTAGAAAAGTCGGAGACTGTCGAATAACTATCACAAAAACTCTCTACGAACAAACCTATGATGTCATTGGAATTCCCGCAATTGCAAGTTCCACAGTGGCACTGTGTTTTGAATATCGTGCTTAGTAGATATAAGAATCAAATTTGTGGGTGAGTAGGGTGGCTTGTTTGATTTTTTATCGCCGTACGTGCAAAAAGTCAGTTCTCGGAAAGAATTAGGTACCCGTTCTTCTCTCTCTTCAATGTCTTGAAAAGATCCTTCAGCTCGAATATAGGTATAATTTGTATGGCGCAGTCAATTAGACGCGTGGCAAAAAGATCGTCCGCATTTACGGTGCGGCGAGATCAAAGGGGAAAACGTATATTACTACGTATATTACTGTTTCGGACGCTATTTTCTGGCAAAAAAATAAAATAAAAGTTGATTAAACATTAGTAGATATAGCTTGAACGTCGCTCTTGGCCACTTTTTCTATTTTCTTCTTTTTTCTTAAGTTATTACAAAAAAAAAAATTTTAGAAAAAGAAAATTGAAAAACTGAAACGTTAGCGCATTTTTGATTATTGCTTTCAAAACATTTCTTCTTTCAAATTAAAAATATTTTGCTTGGTTTTTCTTAAAACAGCTAAATAATTTCAGCGCCATCTACCGCATCGGAAACACACTAAATGGTCGTCCTGATTCGCCTTAAGACACGCGTAAGAAAATTACAATACGAGCCGAAGGCGAGTATTGTAATGAATACGAGTGTCTTAATAGCCATTAAATGCGAGTTGCATCTTTTCTACGACCCCATAATAAAACATTATTTTTCGAACATTCCATTTCATAAATTGAGCGTAAATTTTCCGTACATCTTTGCGAATTTAGCTGGTAATAAATTGTTCGTGGCTACTAAGGCTTGTTCCATAATTTCTGGTGGATCAACTTTTACATTTCACTGTCATTATCCCTCATTTTTACCGTTTATATTTTCAAAAAAGCACAAATTTTGACAACTTACTAGTAAATTGCAGAGAACTATCACATTTAATTAATTTTTATATCTGTCAGATATGCAGTCGCCATATTGAATGTTGATTGAATATTGGAATATCACATTCCTATTGGATATAAACTTGTATCTTAATGAAAAATCTGTATTCCTATTGGACATAAACTTGTATCTTAATGAAATTCTGTATCTTAATGGACATCATTAAAGTACAGGTTCGGCATATCTAATAATACAATTAAAGCATGGGAGTAGAAAAATATTTTTATTCCTCATAACATTTTGCGGCATATACCGAAAGTTTATTAATGCAAACGAATATGATAAAAAAAATTGGCGAATTGTTTCCTATTGGCCGATTTGAATAGATACCTTGTGGGTAAATACTCGAAGAAAATTTTAATGGTAAGAAACGTAAAGTTGAAATAGATTTAACTTTAAGCAAAATTAATGTGGTCATCTCTACTTTGTATCTCCATCTCAATTTAAATAAGGTTTTGTTAGTAGAGTATGGCTATTAATTTATAGTACTGAAACTTTCAAACTTTATTCAATTAAAATAATATGTCATAATATATTAACATTTAACTTTGTAGCGTAACGAATAATATGTTCCAAGTGCCCTCCATTAAGTTGAACGAACAGTTCGTTTCGTTCTTGAATATTTGTGACCACCATATCTGAAAATAGAGGCTGTTGCATCTGTCGTATTGCTTCTGTAATTTGCTCTTTTAACTGTTGTATTGTAGATGGGGGGTTATATCGAAAAACCCATAGTTTCAGCATACCCCAAACATATACATCCAATGATGTTAAGTCGGGAGAGTGAGATGGAAAAGAAAAATTGGTGACACGAAAAAAGGTTCTTGTAGCATGTGCTGTGTGATGAAATTTGCGTTTTGCTTTCTTGGCGATGGAATTCCCTCGTGCAGTCACTCCATGGGTTCTTGTTCTGTGGGTGGATCCTAGCAGTACATCCACATTTTATTACCTGCTATAATTTTCTAAAAATACTTTACATCGTCAGCCGAAGCTGCCAAGTTTATTTCGCAAATATGTTGCCGAAGTAGCTTTAGAATCGAACGCGCTGAATCCTTACTCATTTCTAAATCTTCGTGCAAAATTTTGAATACTGTAGCAGCCGACATCTACATTTCATTGGCAATCACTGTTATTCTTTTATCTGATGACACCAGAATCTCACTTTTTTTGATGATTTTGTTGGTCTTGCTGCAACAGACCATTCGCATCTTGAATCATCAATTGATTCCCTATCCAACATTTTATCGCAAAATATGAAGGAGCATAATTCACATATACAATAATCAATATCTGGTGAATATTCTTAGGTCCATTTCCTTCCCTCATCTAGAATTTGAGCTTGTTAATTAAATAATTAATAGCTTTGATTCTAGCTGAGTTATACTCATTTTACTTCCTTGTACGCAGTAAGAGGAAATAATGTGATTATGAACATTTTCGATTACAAGGGTTTTGCTGACGTCCATGTTTTGAAGTCCCAAAAGAGTAGTTTTTGCAAAGATTTTCCCCTCTCTCTCTCTTATTCTTATCGAATAGCAATTATAAAACTATGGTGTATTTCGAAAATGTAGTAATAAAAATGCTTTTCGAAAGGCCTACCAAAAGTAGATCGTTTACTGTTATCCAAAAACAGTTTCTTTGTGAATATCTCACAAGTCATGCTTTCCAGGCAGGTACATTATGAGTATAAAAGTATTTAAAGATTGGTTTTGAATACTTTTTCCATAACAAAAATTTCAACATTTGGATCGAATGTAACACTTTTACTCACTCGTTTATTAAGAAGATAAAAGTATTTAAACCAGTGGCGGTTCCTCAATAAGTGCACACGTGAACGTGCACTCCCAAATTTAATGTGTATTCTTATTAAAAAAACATATTTAAATTTTATCATTCTTTAAATAAATTTTATAATAACAGTGAAACATGCCTATTAATTCCAAAAACAATTCGTCAAAGACGCAAAGATCAGAAATTAAAACACGAGATGTAAATTGTTCCAAGTAATATCCAAGCAAGCCTTTCATCGGTCGACCGCGTCGCCTAATCGCTTCGTTCACTGCACATGTGAATATTAAATCTAATTGGTGAAACCTTTGCCACCCGCACTCTTTGTCTCGCACTCTTTGTTCGCTGTTTTAAACTGGTCCGTGTGCACATGGAATCAGTGCACTTCTGTCGGGAGATCGGGTTATTTTGATTTCACGAATTGCAAAAATTGCGGAATTTTCGAACTCTGATAGTGTTAGTGTTCCAATATTTAAAGCCAATTAAACATTCTTGACTCTCACTAGAAGAAGAAATAGAAATCAAAAGTGTCGGTCGTTCAAAACCAACTCTGTTAATTACGAATGTTAGCAAATGCAAAAGTAATAGTCTTTACTGTTTTCCTAGTTTATTATTTGGATATTTGCTAAATTAGCATTTATTAGGAAAACAAGATATTCGGCAACAATTAAATAGTGCGTGCCGATTAAGCATTGAAACAAATAATGCCCAAGTAAAGAATAATAGGTATGTCTTATCTAAAATTATAAACTGTATTTAATTTAGTGGTGCTTTTGAGCTTGCTCTCCGTGGACACGATGAACAAGAAGATTCATAAAACCCTGGTATATTTAAGGGCCTCATAATTTTTTCTGCTGAATTGGACTTAGCAATGAGGAATCATTTACAGCAAGCTACCGTGTTTAAAGGTATGTCAAAGGACATTTAAAATGATTTATTAGAATGTATGCTTTCCGTGTGTCAGGAACATGTCAAAAAAAAAAATTGCTGCTCAAATTTTGTGTCCGGTATAAGTGACGAAGCAGTGATATTTCCAATATTTTCCAAATGGTTATAATTTACAGTTATACTTTAGCTAATCACACCCCCGTTGAACGATTTTGGACTTTTATAAAACCGAATGAACACGATGCTGTTGCTTTAGCTGGCTGCGTAGAAGGAACTTTAAATTATGTTTACTTAATTTCCAATTTCTTAATAGGTTTCTTTGATTTCTACGGCCACGCCCAAAAATACTTTTTTTGGGCGTGGCCCCCAAAAATTTTTTTGCCTGCGGCGATTTGCCAACAACACTCTCCTTTATTCTAAGGTTTTGCACCCCCAAAGTATTAAACCACGCGCCGCCACTGATTTAAACCTATTTGAAACACCTTTTGTATAAACATTCGGAACGCCCATTATGTATAACAAAGTCGGGTGATGCCCGCATTTTTTTGTTGTTAAATCTACACAAAAATAAACGAAATTTGGTCGGTAAACATCACAATGGACAGTAACTGGACAGCCAAAATTTGCGACGTAACATGTTTTAATCGTAGCTAAGTAGAAACATAAAAATCTCCCCTCGCACAGAGTAAGTATTTACAATAAATTCGCAATAAGTTTTAAATATTAATTGACTGTCAACTTACACCTTGAAGATTGCATACTTCCGTATTGTTACTTATTTTCTATTCACTGACATTTAAATCCCCTGTTGACTCAATATAAAAGAGGAACGTGATTCCAACATGCTCTTGTCTAAATTACCAAGGATAAAAATATTAATTCTGACCCCAGTCTTAGTGTTTTCTTGTATAAATAATGATGCATGTATATACACGTACAAAATTATAAATTGCCTGAACATCAACACTACGTATTTTATTATGTAAATTTGTTTTTTAAAGATGCTATGAATAGATGTATATTTTTTTAATTTACTTGCAATTAGTTTTGAAGTTATTAATTTCTATATAGTGCCGTGAGAAAAGTGATGAATATTTTTCACATAGAATTAGTACAAAATGCGTAAATTCATCTATAATATATCGTATTAGCAAGTGTTTCTGTTCATATCCTACAAAGTAAAAGAGTAATGATGATAAACATATAGTATGTACATATGTCACAGGCATATACCGGGTGTCTGTTTAAGCTCGGCCACCGGCCATATCTCGGCAACCGTTTATCGTACAACCTGGCGGAAAAGATCTTGATAGTAAAACGGACCACGGAAATTTCAACAACATATTTTTTTAAGTTTCCAAAATGAACACAATAGAGCTCATTCTCAAGGTGAATTAAAAATTTTATAATTTTTCATTAAATTCATGTTTAAGATATGGGTGGAGGGGGGGTATGTCTGCATACAAAAGCAGGTATAATTTCGGGTTGCCTCATCGGATTTTAATGTTTCTCGGCTCATTAGATAGAGAATTATTATTTGTTTTTTCTTCAAAATTTTATATTGAAGCACATAAAAAACTGAAGGCGAAGATGAAAACCGGAAGGTGCTACCTTTTTTCTTAACGAAGATATACGAAGACAATCCAGAAAAATAAAATTTTAAAATATATATTTATTTATTGCGAGTAATAATTTTGTTTTAATTTTAAGATGGTAACTAGACAGTGTATAGTTTGCTTTCATTTAGATTTCTATCATACTCTTCCATAAATGTATTCATTTCAATCTTCTCACCGATTTCTTAATTCATTGCGTATGTTACGTTAGATCCTTTTAAATGTTTTCAATTTCTCTATCTACTATTTTTTAAATTTCATGTCTTATCTTTTCCGACATTGAAATAAAATAATAATATGTAATAATATATAATATATCTCTATTACCGAACAGATATACATCTAATTATAGGAAAACAGCAAAAATAATTTCCATAACTCATGAACAAAGTATACAAAAGGTATAAAAATTGATATCTAATTCATCCCCGCGTATAACATGAAAGTACGTAAAAGAACAGATTATTATACCTAAACATAAATAAGAAAAGATATTGACCATGTAATATAAAGGAAAAGAAAATTATATTTAAATCAGAAAGTACAAAAAATAAAACAAAAAAAAACTTCAACTTAACAAATGTTCAACGTGTTTCACCATTATTTTCAATACATATATTTACTTGTCGATTAGTAGAAGCAGAATTACTTCAATTTCGGAGGCAGCAATTGTTGTATTCGAATTTTTGTGATAAAATATGTCTTTTATTCTCCCCCACAAATAAAAATCAAGAACATCTGGCAAGGCGAATAAAAACTCAATAATGTCTTCTTTCGGGATAATTTAGGGAACATTGCCGCGAAGCAGAACTGCATATTCAAAGCACTGAAAATACATTGTGATCATGTCATAAGCTTCAACGTTAGAATACAACATTTTACAACTAAATAATTATATGCAGGTGTCCTACAAGGCTTAATTTGCTAAATACGTACAACACGTTTAAGTACAAGTGACACTAATATTTTGACATTTCGATTTTCATGGCCTACCTTGGAAATCTCATAATAATGTAATTCATTATCAGAGTGCATGCGGTATTGTATGATGGAAATTAAAAAAAAAGAAAACTATACACTGTTCAGTATTCTTATTATTATTTTATTTCAATAATGGAAAAGACAAAAAATGATATTTAAAAACTAATAGCTAGAGAATTTGAAAACATTTAAGAGGGGAATTCAACGTAATATATGCAATGAATTAAAAAACCGATGAAAAGATTGAAATGAATACATTTATGGAAGAGTATAATAGAAATTTAAATGAAAGCAAACTATCGCTGTCTAGTTACGTTCTTAAAATTAAAGTAAAATTATTACTCGCAATAAATAAATAAATTTATATTAAAAAATTTTATTTTTCTGAATTGTCTTGGTATAACTATATCTTCGTCAAAGAAAAAGGTAGCAACTTCCGATTTTTATCATTCCCTTCAGTTTTTTATGTTCTTCAATAATATGATATTAAAAAAAGTTGTCGTTTCATTTAAAATCTTAAAAAAAAAAACAATTACTATACATTAATTAAGAACAGCGTCCCCCATTATTTTTTTGAACAACCACGTAATTTCCTACTACCTCAATTTCTATTCTTTGTAAAATTCTCTATCTAATAATCCTAGAAACATTAAAAACCTTTTGGACGCAGACATACCTCCTCCACCCTCCCCTTCGTATGGGAATTAGAAAAATATTTTAGTTGAAATTCCCGTGCTCCGTTTTACTACCAAGATGGTATATATAATAGTTAATGTATTATTAATAATAATAAAAATATTAGTTTCTAAGTACAATCAATGGAGTAAGCCGTTTCCATGTTGGTGTCAATAAGTTGAAAACTGTTAAGGCTGTTCACCCAGTCGATGGGCAACCCGCAAAATCTTGAGGGTGGAAGAGGGAGGTAGGCTGTAGAAGGACCACGATATTGTATCTGTCTCTTCTTAAAAGAAGACGGAGCTAGATTTTTGACTAGACACAATCCAGGTTCGGCCGAAAGTTAAAATCATGTAAACGAGGATGCAACGATTCAAACACGAATCAAACACGAGTCAAACTAAAATTTTTCTCACTTCACGAACAATCAAAAAGTAGGAAATATATAGGAAAATCGACTGAATAGGGCATATAATTAATTTTGCTATAAAGTAATTGTTTAAATAATGTCTAAAAACTGCTAAACTTGTGAAAGTTACTCATTTTTAGACGTTATATCTCTCCGCCTTGAAAACGAAGCTAGATAGAGCAAAATTGTATAGTACCTTCTTTGTAAAACATGAAATTCTCTACAAAAAAGTTCGCGACGACCCTATAGTGAAGTTGATAGTTTAGACGTGGGAGGTAAAAATAACGAAATATAAGCCCTAGTAGCAAAATCACTATATGCACACTTGTTCTACATTAGCAAATATATATTTTCATCCTCCTCTAAAATTGTGTCATCTGGTACCTTTTGGTCATTTCCTAGTAGTAGAATCGCTATATGCCACACTTGTTCTGCATTAGCAAATATATATTTTCATTCTTCTCTAAAATTGTGATTTTGCAAATTCTTATCGTTAGCACGGTCATTGACTGTCATTTATTTGGTACATATAGGTATTTATCTCAAGCAGCAAAATCACAATTTTAGAGAAGGATGAAAATATGTATTTGCTAATGTGAATATAATAAAAGTCAGGAAGACTAATTTTTTTGATAGCAATTCCTTTTTCCTTTTATTAAAGTAGATTACGTTATATCAACTACATAAGGTATAATGTGTATAATATATAAGTATAATGTGAGTTATAGGTATAATAATATATTTTTAAAAAATTATTCTGTTAAACCAAGAGAGGGAAAGGTCTAACAGATTCCGAATCAAAATAAAAAGATGGAATTTAAATTGATGTGATATACTATATAATGAATGTACACATAAATATTTAACAACTTTGTCTAAAAATGTATAAACTGTTGATTTTATTGATATTCCATACAAACATGTTTAATTAGGAAACTACAATACATAATTCCTCACTACACAAGCCCCACAAAAAAACAAAATTCAGGCTAGTTTTGTACCACGGTATTGTTTGTTATCTACGAGATACATCCCGACGGACATTATCTCTACCTATTTTGAATAAAAAAGTGAGGTGTGGCCACCACACGACTTTCTTATACGTATGAACGTTTCAAACTATACACTTTTTAAAAAAATTTATATTAGTTATTCAAAATCCTATTCTAAGTACTTGCATTGTCTTAATAATACGAATTTTGAAATTTTATGTATACAAAGAATATTGCAAATCCAGTTCTAAATACTTTTGTACTCTTGATAGATATATATAGAATGCATAATTTACCATATACATATTTGCAAAAAATCGCTATTCGGTAAGAGTAAAAGTGGTACTTCCGGTCCGAATTTTGAAATTTTTCTAAATACTTTTATACTCGTAACATACCCGTCTACAAAGCATGACTTGCAAAATATTGGTAAAAAACTGATTTTCGATAAGAGTAAAAGACTTACTTCCGGTAGAAATTTTGAAAAACTTTCATAATAAAATTCTTCTTAAACTTAATTTTGAGTATATATGAATTATTTATAAAATTGTTTAAAATTAGTAGACGGAATATTGGAAAAATTTGATTTTTTTAATGAAGTACACTACTACTTCCGGTCTGCCGATTTTACTGAAAATTTAATCAGTTCTCAACAGGGAGATTATACACGTCAATTCAAAATTTGGAATTGCTAGCTATAGCGCTTTGACTGCTATCGTGGTCACACACACACGGACATACACACAGACAGACACACAGCCTCAGACATTTTTAAAAAACCACTTTTTCGGTATCAGGGGAGTTCAAAATCTAGACATCTGCAAAAATCTCGAGGTCGAAAATTTTCATCATCACAATACTTCCTTGTACTACGTATAAAAAAGTAAAACGAATTGAAAAAGTCAGCGTTATCGCGGGTAATGTAATCTCGAGGTCAGATTAAGTGTTACGCTAAGCGAAAAAAGTTGTAAAGATTAAAGTAAATTATCCAATAAAGAATGGATAAAGAAAATAGTGAGCCGAGTGTTGAAAATGATTTTTTCTTTGAAAAAAACAGTTAAGTTCTTTATTTAATGCAATAACACTAGCCCACAGCTTTAATTTTTTTTATAACTGTTTTAAAAATGGATGTACAGTTCTTACAGTCTTTAACTGAAGCCATAACCAAAAACCAAATCTTTTCACCACATCTAGTTTTAGAATTATAATCATACTCCGCTAGTAGATAAACAATAATATTATATTTAGAAAATTTGTTATACAGACGTTATAAAAAGAAATAGATAAGTACAAAAATCTTGACATAAAAAATACTTGGATGTTTAATTAGTATCAAGAATACAAAAACACTTAACTACACACAAAGAAAATTTGCTCATATATCAAACTATTGTATAAATAGAGTTATTTCTGCCTTTTATGTTACCTCTTGCATTGTCTAATGACAAACCAGCAAAAATCTCCGATCATGATGGGATCCCACCTTCCTTGATATCGTTTCTTCATTTCTGCAATCTCTTGATGGAACCTCTCCCCCTGTTCATTACTCGTCTTTCCTAAATTAGCAGGAAATAAATGCAAATGGGAATACAAAAAATGAACTTTGAGCAACATCCGACACCCTAAATTTTTATAATTTTCTAGCAAATTAGCCACGATATCTTGGTAGTTTTAACTCTTTTGATTTCCCAGAAAATATTTGCAAGCATTTTTAAAAGAAGTCCATGCTGCTAGCTCTAGTGCTTTGACAAACTATTTAATCAATCCTAATTTAATGCGTAGAGGGGGTAGTAGAATCACCAAATTAGAATCCACTAAAGGCTCAAATTTTATATTAAATTCTCCAGAAACTATGTTGGTCCGTGGCTGCCATTCTTTTATTTGGTAATGATGCTGACTGAACTGCTCGGCTATCCCACAGACACAACAAACAATAATATTTGGTAAACCGTCCTTGCAGTCTAAGTAATAAGGAAATAACCTTCACCACAGATTTGCCAAAAATTATTTGAATATTGAATGAGATTTAGTTGACATAGTGTCATACGTTTCTTTTGTATTTGTAAAATGAGCCATTAGAATTGATGGTTTCGAGTTATCATTATAAAGTAAAACGGCTTTGAGACATGTTTTCGATAAGTCGATAAACAATCGCCATTCTGCAAGGTTATATTTAATACTCATTTTACAAAAATGTTGATTTACAGTAACAGAAATGTCTTTCAACTTTGTAAAATGAACTGAATTTTTCGTGACGATTCTTCAATACAGAGATTCTTGTAGTGGGATGTAAAAGATTCCATTATTTTAATCGATATCCCAAAATTTGTGAGTTTTTTTGGTTAAACCCAAATCCCGTATCAAATCATTCATATCTGATTGAGTAACGGGATGTGGTTCGTCAGAAGGAACATATGTCAGATCACTTAAAAATGACAAAAGTTGCAGAAGAATATGAATGCATTGGAGTTGGAAGCTCACAATCAGTTCTTTTCAACGGTTTGCTTACAGATGGAATCTGGATATATTACTTTGTGTTTATTTCTTTTTAAAAACCCTGCAGTTTTTACAAGACACAAGTAACTGTCCGTAGCGTGATCTACTAATTCACGCCAAATCATTAGCCTTTCTGACAGGACTTCAGAAGAATTCTTGTTTTTGTTTCACTGAGTTAATTTGACATAATACGAAGTACAGCATATATGTGCTACCCGTGTTTTGTCGTGATTATTAATTTTGAAGCCAAAATATTGTTCATAACATCTTTGAATTAATTAACTTAGAGGCTTTTTTGCGATTTTGTAACATATAATGCACACACATAACAAAAACCGTCCGGAAATTTTTTACAGCCTCTTTCACGGTTTTCCATTCTTGAAAATCACACGCAACACAACGTGTGGAACACTGCTTCAAAATTTCTTAGCTAAGTGACAATTCAGTGACATTTCGTTTGCCTCTTGCCAGACCGCCACAGCAACTAATCAATAAATGAATCACTAGGTCGGCTGCAACCTTCATATATGCACGTATCAATTAATTTCCATTTTAGTATATTGCGCGTTGACTAATATATTAGAATTTGCTACTTATCTCTGGAATGTGTGACGTTGTATCCTTTGTAGTGTCGCTGTTCTTCACGGTATAGCCGCGGCAATGCTCGTGCTTGTTGCAATTTTAAATTTTACGTTAATCTTAGTGAAAGCAGATAAAAATTTGATTTTGAAAATGTCACTTGTACCTTATATAGTTTTTATATTTAAAACAATGCAAAATACTAAAATTTTAGACTGATTTATAATATACTTATACAACATTTCCGAAAATATGTATTCATACTTTTCATAATGAATTTTGATCACGCAGTGGATTGTTTCGTGCGTTTTGGTATACCTAAGGAGAAAATATTTCAAGCAGGGAGCTTGAAATGTTTTCTCCTTAGGTATACTACAACGCACGAAACAATCACTTCGTGATCAAAATTCATTATGATCGATGACAAAAATTTACGATTTCTGAAGTTTACTTTGAGTAAATTAACTAGATTTTTGTCAAAAATAAAGCAGTATTTTCTCTGGGTAGGCATCGTTAGTTGGAAAAAGAACTTTTAGTGATAATTAGGGCGCCGAATCGAGCGAGTCATGACTCATCGCCCAGTTATTAAATCTGGATTTATATTAAAAACTGCGTCTAACTTTTGCCGAAGGCCACATCCAAAGTCACTTGGAATACTTTTGAAATTATTAATAGCCACATCTAATGTGGTTAAACGATTTTTGCAGATGTTCACGTTTTGAAGTCACCTGATATACCTAAAAAGTGGTTTTTAAAAAATGTCTCTCTATGTGTGTGTCAGTGTGTGTGTGTGTGTGTGTGACCACGATAGCGGTCAAGCCGCTTTAGGTACCAATTCCAAATTTTGTATTTACGTGTATAATCTCCCTCTTGAGATCTGATTAGTTTTTCAGTAAAATCGGTAGACCGGAAGTTGCAGTTTACTTCAGCGAAAAAATCGAATTTTGCCAATATTTCGTCAACTACTAAGTTTAAACAAATTAATAAAGAATTCATATATACTTAAAATTAAAATTGAGAATAACTTTATTTAAAAAGTTGTTCGAAATTCCTACCGGAAGTAGGTCTTTTAATCTTATTGAAAATCTGTTTTTTGCCAATATTTCGCAAGTCATTCTTTTTAGACAAGTACGTTACGGGTACAAAAGTATTTAAAACATAATTTTCAGTATCTTTTGTATAACAAAAATTTCAAAATTCAGACCGGAAGTACCACTTTTACTCTTATCGAATAGCGATTTTTTGCAAATATGTCGTAAGTTATGCATTCTATATACATTTATCAAGAGTACAACAGTATTTAGAACTGGATTTGCAATATTTTTTGTATATGTGAAATTTCAAAATTCGGACCGGAAGCAGCACTTTTACTCTTAGCGAGTAGCTCTTTTTTGATAATATCTTGCAAAGTATGCATTCTATAGAGATTTATTAAGGGAATAGAAGTACTTAGAATAGGATTTTAAATAATTTTTATATAAAAAACTTTTAAAACTCTATAATTTGAAACGTGAAGATTGTCGTGTGGTGGCCACACCTCATTTTTTAATTTGAGATTCGATTAGTTTTTGGCAAATTTCTAAAATGTTCCTGACGGAATAACAACTGATTTTTTAAATTTGGGATTTGTGTTAGTTTATTGTACTCAGAAATACTACGAGCATCGTCATTTAAACATGTAACGAAATTTTGTAAACTATCGAAATTCTCTGCATATTATTATTATTACTTTCTACTAAAACACAACAGTATTTTACTTGATAATTAGTTGTTTTTTCAATATTTCAACTATACAAATGTTGACGCAAAGCATTTTTATTGGAAATTTCATTATAGTTTCTTTTAAATTACTAAATTAGCCGTGTACATGTGAAATTCTAATTATTTTTAAAATTATCTATTTAGAAATTGTAAATGTTTTTTATTTTACTTCTACTATGTATGACATTATTTATATTAGACAGTTGCTTCTTTTATATGAACATCACCGTTCTCGAGAAGAGAGTAGCTTCAAGAAATCATAAAAAGTTTGTCTCGGTGCCGAACTGTTTACTTAATATAGTCCGAGTAAATTTCTACACGCCTTTTTTCCTAAACGTCATATTAGTAAATCTGAATGTATTCAGATGAGTCTCACTCTCGATAAATACAACGGGTAGGTATAGAAGACTCTTAAAACATAGGGCCTAGAATAATTATAATACGTTCAGTTTGGAGTCTCCACCCATTCGGTAGTTGAAGCTAAAATGCACTATGCAGCGCCACTTTCCAGTGGGTTAAATAAGCAGAATTGGTGAATGTAAGGTTCACGGTGCCAATTGATTATACATTTATTAAAGCATGTATTTTATTTCTGATTTTTGGAAGATATTTGCAAAAGACAAATTTATGCTTCTATAAAAATACTTTCTCGATAAAGTTCATACTTTGTTGTTTGTTTTACGTTAGAATTCAGTCATTTTAGCACATTTTTACATTAGAATTTCTCTTAAGTGGGGAAAGTTATTGAAAATCTAATCTTATAGAAGCATAGAACCAACTTTCCTTTTATTACAGAAAAATTTTCGTTAAGAAATATCCTGCAGTAAGGGCACAATCAATTGGCAGCACAACCCCTGCGCGTCTTCACAAATCCGACCGTATGAACAGCCTTAAATCGCAAGGTTTAAGTGAATTGCATACATCCATTATATCGAAGTAATGTACAGAAACAACACAGTAAATTTTACATAAATAAAGTAATGGTACAACTAGTTTCATAAGCCGAACTATCTCATTATCAAGACAATGCATATCACTATGCGATAATGCATGTATAAAACTAGTAGTGTATTGGTGTTATATTTTGCATGACAGGGATTTTTTTCACCGATAAGTTCGATGGTTGAATCATGAGGTGGACATTAAGGCTGATCTTAAGTACGAAGACTACCATATTATTACTTTTATGTAATATTTCTGGCAACTTTGATTAGATTACTAACTTTATACAACATTTTTAGACAAATTATTTGATATTACGTACGGGGATTATTTGTTCATGCCCAATTCGGGTATAGGTATGTAAATTAATTCCCAAGGTAATGAGAATACACATGCTAATTTTATTAAATCTAAATATATCCAATTATTAGTCTTTATTAAAAGCACAGTGAAAAGAAGACTAATTTCATTTTTTAAATAAGAATGTATCATTCGTGCTATAAACTTATGACTGTTTTTAAACTTACTGTTATATATTTTAGTCATGACATTCACACTTTGTAATTTTAGATAAGTTTTCATTTGAAAGTCTAAGTTTTACCAAAAACATGAACATATTGGGATGCGCTTTATAAAACGACGTATTGAAGTGTTTGTGAAAAGATTCACGAGCATTGTGTTTATTAAGTAACAATGAAAAAATTATTGTATATAACACCCTGTAGAGTAAAAATTGACAGAAAAACTGCGCACAATAACTAAAAGCGTTGATTGAAGGAATACATAAAGATGCCCAACTACATAGCACTGAGCGTAGCCAAAGCTGGGTCCGAGATCTATAGCGATGCATCAATCGTTTGGGTCCGAGATTCGAAACAGCCCGAGACAGCGATGATGTTTCTCGGCAAGGGGTTTGCGGGACGACTTAACGGAAAGACAGGCAATTTTACTATAGCGTTGCGCATCTTTATATATTCCTTCAATCACCGCTAAAAGTGCCATCTAAATAAACTCGCGTGATTTTTTCCAACATCTTAATACTATAATATTTACACGAAAATACCACTATCTGTTCAATTTTGTAGTTGTTAAGTAATAACTGCTTCCCCCTATTGGTTTGGATGTTTGCCTCGCCCAGAAAGTCAAAAGTTTCCTCAATGTTTTTCGGCAAACGTGGCTGCATTTTTTTACGAGTGTCGTATACATTTCTTCTGATGCAAGCAACGTCAGATGCAGTGATAATTAATGGCTGGTTTTCCTGAAGTTACCTTGAAAATAATCTTAGCAGGGCTTTCCGGATAGGTCCTTTACAGCTTTTACAGCAGAATTAATAATTTGACGGTTTAAGTCCTTCACATTTGCGTCATAGTGATATTCTTGTATGTGCTTTGTAACTGTCATATTGTTATCACCTTCACCCAAAAATTCTCACCATTTTTCAGAGCCTTTTGTAAACCACACTTATTGATAGCTAATAACATTTTTCCTCGTTCATTCAAAATTATTTCAGGATTCATAGTTGAAAATAATATTGTAAACAACTCAACAAGAGACGCACACTGACTGTAAACTAGTGAGAATAAACAAAATATTAGAAAAAACCTCCCAGTGTTGGTAAATTGCCTCCCCACAGGTAGTAAGAGAAAGGGTCGGATTTAATCCGTCTTATAAATAGGTAAATTGCCTCCCAAACGTTTGTAATCATTTAGGCTGGATTATTTTTAAGTTACTTATTAATATTATTGCTAATGCCTTTGTCATAGAGGATAGAAGATTAATCGTAATGATCTGTTGTAATTATCTGTTAATTACCTTATTATCAGTCTTCTTATGTATATAAGAAGACCGTTGAATAATATTTATCAGTTAGATTTCTACATTCATTTGATTAAGATTCTTAAAGTTTTCCAACATGAATCCCAGTATTGTTTTTAGTGAAAGGGGAAAACAGGTATTAGTTTTAAACAAGTATAAATATGGTTTCCAAAAATGTTTAAAAAGTGGTGAAAAACAGTGGACTTCTACAAAGAAATCGTGTAAATCTTTCATTCTTACCCTGGGCGAAGTCGACAACAATATAGTTGTTACAAAACATATTCAGGAACATAATCATGACGCTGAGATAGAAAAATTACATCGTCAAATTGCTAACACGTCCTATAATAGGAAGGCTATCGAAGATATATATATTAGAAGAAATCTCTACAACGCTCGTCGGAAAGAGCAGCCTGCATTGCCGAAGAGCATTGAAGATTGTTTCAGAATTCTGGAGGAGATCACAATTGAAACATGTAAAGGTGAACCTTTTATGCTTACTAATAGTAAAATTGACAAAATAGTTGTTTGTTGTTGTAAATCAAATATCCAGTTTTTTGAAAAGGTGGCACGAATTTATTTGGACGGTACCGTTAATTATTGCGCCCAGTTCCTTTGTCAATTGTTCACTATTCATGGGTATTACAATGGATATTTATTCCATTAATATTTTCGTTGTTGCCTGATAAACAAACAGAGACATATTTAAAATTATTTAATTTAACTATGGATACCTTTAAAAATAATCATATAAAAGTAGACATTTTGGAGGTCGTAATTGATTTTGAAAAAGGTATCCAAAAGGCTGTTCAACAAACTTGGCCGTTAGCAAAGATAATTGGTTGCCCATTTCTTCTTTCACAATCTTGGTATCGCAAAATCCAAGAATACGGCTTGACTTTTTCATATAAAGATAAAAGCTCTGAAATCGGAAATTGATTACGAATGACATTCGCCCTTACTTTTTTAAAACCTGAAGAAGTTAGCGATTGTCTTGTATTTGATTTTCTATCTATTGCACCGGATTTGGAAAATATTCAAAAATATTCTGATTATTTAATAGACAATTATGTATCAGAGAACTCTTTATTTCCGCCACATCTTTGGGCTGAAGATTCAGCGGAACTCACTCGCACTACCAATGCTTGTAAATCGTTCCACAAACATTTTAGCGATTCCTTCTACACAGCTCATCCAAATATTTTTGTATTTATAGAAAAGCTTAGAGAATTCCAAACAGAAACTTACGTTAAATTACAGAGTGTGCATGTAACTGCTAATATTCATAACGCGAATGTAAAAAATCGCGAAAGATTCATCGCAAAAATGATCGAGTCTTATAAAAAAAAAAGAGATAAGCTGAATACGCTTTATTAAATGTATTTCTTTCCATTGTGGTGTTACAGATTGAACATTTTTAGTTTTATTTAAGTATAATTTTAATATTTAAGTAATTGTAGATTTAAGGTTTATGTTACATCTTATAATTTATGTATTATATACTTTTGTTTAGTTTGTATTCTACATTTTTTTTCAATAAATTCAAAATTTTAATTAACTATTTTTGTTTTATTATTTATCGACCGTGACCCAATTTACACATATATCTCAGGATTTGTGACCGTTTCAGGCGTTCTTCTGCATATGATAGAAGTGCAAACCGAAATTAAAATTTGACGACTATGGTATACATCAGTACTACATGTATTAAAAAATATAAAATAAAAGTACATTCAACTATATGTAGAGTAGCGTTTATCTAATCTCTATAAGTATACAAAACTTAATTAAAATTAAAAGTAAATCTATCTATAATTTTACAATATATTTCAGTTTGTCCAATGTGTCACTAAGATTCTGTCTATTTTGAATAAGGTCACTAACAACTATTTTTAACCGCCTATCTAATTCACAATATTTTCTTGCTCTTTTAGGGGTACTTATACAGAAACAGTTTTGCTGGTAAACACTATTATAATAGTGCATTTCTTCCTGAAGAACTTTCATTAATTCAAATATATTGCGATGTGCTTTTCCGATTCGTCTGTTAAGTCTGTTATGCCATCCTTCTACAGAGTTCGTAGTCCGATGACGTTCTCCATAGCAAGTGCTTATTCGGTAGCGAGAATTATCAATCCATTGATCAACGAAATAATCGTTAAATTTAACAATGGCTTCATGGGTAGGAGAATTGTCCATGATACAGAGCTAACCATCTGTAACTTTATCTTCTGGCAGATGAGCTAATGCAGCACACTTTCTTATGTGGTTTATTACTTCCTCGTTTTCCATGTACAACTTTGTTAGACCTAAATCTTGTACTTTGCGCCAAGGAGTTTGATTAAAATGAAAGTTACATCCTTTGATAACTGTAACCGTAAAAACTTCTTCTAGAGCGGCAACTTCAAAATCAAGAATACATTTTTTTGGTAAAAAATTCTTGACTTTATTTTTTAATAAGAAAAAGAGTCGTTTATACGTCGCCTCTTTTTGTCGGGTAGCAGGGCATATACGGCAGGAATGATGTTCTTTCTTCCGTACTACCAATATCCACGTGAATTGTGTATAATTGGCAAAACACAGAACTACAGCTTTTAAATGTCCCATCGAACAGGAAGCAAGAACCTCCTGCTAATAAGTTACCTCCGTCCATTGCAAATACACTGTCTTCCTTACCATCGTCAATTATGTTATACTCTTTCATAAACTCGGGGACCTCTATATCTTCTCGTTTTTTCGGAAGCAAGCTAATGCTTAGCGATTCGTGTCGCTCATTATACAGTGCATGTTTCACTGATGTAAACTGTGGAATATTTGTAACGAAATCCAAACCTCTGTCCTTAGCAACCATCATCTCTTGTTGATATATTTGCGATACTGGTGTCACTTCTTCTCTTGCTCTCTTTTTGGCTTTATATAAACAATCACCTTCATTTTTTGCAATATCTGGAACACAGATATGACTTTTCTCACTTATAACTTTTGATTTTACTTCATCAGTAGCAATCGCTCCTGAGCAGTTCCTGTTTATGCAAATCCATCGAAGAGTTAAGTTTCTGCTTTTTGCTTTTAAGTTGAACTTGTGTCAAGAATAGAGGATGACTGGTTTTCCACGTTTTGATTCTATCACTTCCATCACAAAAATTCACGAAATCTTTTGAAGAACCTAATTGTACTTACAAGACTTCGGAAGAACTAATTTATTTTAGAAGTAATGCAATATTTATATATTATTCAGACGTAACCCGATTGGTTGACAGAAATCCTCAACTGCAATCCCAGCTATTTAATTTTTAATCCCTTAACGAGTTCAACAATTAGGATTATAAATTCAAACGAGTGTATCTTAATCCTTAGTCAAGTTTAATGTAAAGATAATTATTTAATCCCTTGACGAGTTCAATAATTACCTGCTGAGAGAGGCTTGTAGCGATTTACTGTTGCCTGCAAATTTTACACACGAAATGGGATTCACGAAAAAGATATATAGTTTGGACGCCCGAAACGGGAGTGTTTCAGGTAACATTTTTCGACGCCCGAAAAGGGAACGCTCGAAACGGGAAGATACCATATCTCAGGTACCTAAAAGTTGCGGGAGGCAATTTAACTATTATTAATAGTTGCTCATTATCTCGGGAGGCAATTTATATTTACCCAAACCTCCTACACCCTCTAATTAATGATAAATTTCCCCTACAAGCAACTATGCAACAATATGCTTATAAACATAGAGGGTCAATAACTTGCTATTGTGTTAATACCCCATAATGCCTGTTATTCACAAATGCGGATTGAATAGTTCTCCAGCAAATATATTATATTAATGGAAACCAATTTAACAAACCCCTCGCGGATTTAAGTACCAGCATTTTATTTATTGCCTGCTGGAAACCAATATACCAACACCATCCATTTCACGTGCGGAACTGCTCTAACCAAAGACAATTTAAAATTAAAAGAACATTTTATTGGAGTGTTACGTATATGTGCTCTGTTAATAAATTTGTAACATTGATTAAAAAAGAGCTTTAGGCTCGTGACGTGCTTCTTGCTTTCCCTTCTTTCAATTTCTTGCTTTTATCGTGTGCTAAGATATGCATGCATGAGTATATATTTTATACTATTACTTCTCCAAATATTTTTCTATAATTTAAGAACTAATAAGTTATTCTATTTTTTTCGATAACATAATAGAATTTCCATAAAATGTGCAGTTAATTTATACATTCAACAAGAATCTTTTGAATCTATCACATTACTATTAGATATCCTAAAATTAGAATTCAATACCCATCCACACAATTAACTGTTAAAATTTTAGAAGAAACGATATTTTAATAGATAGCTAACTGTACAAGAAAAAGCAAAAATCAAGAACCAAATCTTTACGGTCATGCTATCCACTTATTTTGAATCTGCGGACCGTATCGCTCTTTCTAGAAATGTCAATGTGCCTACCAGCGCGCGCGCGTTCACGGCAATGGTCGATAACACCGTAAACAAATTAATATGATCTGTTCAATGATATCTAAACGTAAGATTAGTATGAATTACACGTTTTACATTGAGGATGTTTATACGTATGTACGACAGGTCAGTGTTAACCTGTAGTTTGTAATTAGTAAAAGTTTATATTCGCGCGCATGATAACATGTCATTAAATATTTTAAAAACAACATTTTATTATTCGACTATTTTTGTTTGCGTAACATACTTGAGTTAATATTGTGCTCATGTTATATTGCTGATTTCGACATATCCTTTACAAATTTCCAGGTAGGGATTAATTATTGCAAAACGGTTTATGTACGTGACCCTAAATTTAAGATAAATATTTGAACAATTAAGTGTCGCAATTAATACAATATAATTATTTTGAGCATTTTATTTATTTTATAAATAATATTTAAAAAACGTTTATAAAACCTAAAGCAGTTATTCTCTTTCTGGGCAATTTCTTGAGTAATGCTGTTGGGTTCGGCGCCTTTGTTTTCTTAAATCTCCCTACCACGTTTTTGGATTTATAGTTAGTCAATCTTTGTTTCGTGGGTGCAACATAAATTCTGCCTATGGTGCATGTGACTGGAATGTCACTTCTAGTTGATTGACGAAGGCTTCATTTTATTCTTTTCATACCTTTTTCTTAAAACTAGTGGTTGTTTTATGAGTAATTGAATATTTTAGTCTTTTCTGGCCTTTGATATAGAATATTTATGGCAAAATTTGAAATTAGATCTAATCAGGCCCACGCCGTACATAAGGGGGGCGCCAAATAGTATCAAAAGTAAAAAAATAAATAAATAAAAGGGACAACAAATAAAATGTATATTGAAAAAAAAGGCAAAATAAACTTGGAACTATTGTATGCTTTACTCTTTGAGATAAGGGAACTGAATTACTTATAGTAAACTATTTATAAGTTTTCATATTGTTTGATATATTTGAAGTAATTGTCAATATTATAGAACTAACTAAGAAAGCAAAATATTCTTCTGTACTATTAGACTGCGTCTCCTGTCTTTAGTCACCAAGAACAATTTCAGTTTGTATAAGATTAATTAACTTAAACACAGAAATAAGTATAGGAGATTTTTTTATATTATTTTGTCCTCTATACAATATGGCGAATAAGACATTCACATTTTTTTTTAAAGTGAAACATGAACGATTGAAAGGCTAGAGTTATGATGGTAGGGTGAATATGCGCGATAGGCATAATGATAAAAGATAATTTTGAATTTGAATCCGCCAGTTTTTTACGTTTCTTGTTGCAAAAGTAGCTTAAATTTACTGCTTGATGATACCGCAAAATTGAATACTTTGACCATATTTTTTTCTTTCTTTGGTTCACGAACTATTTGTGTTTTTTCAGGTTCTACTAAACCTTAGTCAATTTTTAAATCTACTGTTATCTGTTACAAATGCATCATGGGCATTTCCTATACAAAAATATAAATCACAATTATATGTGTGGTGTTTACCGTTTGAGAATTGTGTGTATATGTTATACTCATTAAAATGCCACTCTATTATGTATCAGTATATTTATTTATATAAGATGCAGCTGGGCTGGAAAAATACGATATATGTACGATATTATTTTTTTCTTGAGTTAGTTCTACAGACACGTTAATATTGAATACACACATATTCAAGTATATGTACTGTGTTTTATTTTAATACCTATTCCCTATATTATCAATTTAACTTTAAGGTCTTCGTCGGATACTCGATGGGCTTGTAGAATGGATACAAAACTCGTTTAAGCTTTCAGTTTGGAGAGGTTTACGTAAACGTAAAGAATTTGACTACATCATTGGCCAATAACCTGCAAAATGTAGAGTTCGTTTGCATGATTATTTGATGGTACAATATTTTAAGTAAAACTATTCAAATCCAAAACTTTGATGTTGCTGATTTAAGTAATCGGAATACATTTTTGAAAAATTTTCGCTCCATTATAGGGTTTATTCATTGATGTCAAAGAAATTGCAACGACTTTAGATATAGAGCCGAAATTAAAAAAACAAAGACCTGTAAAACCTCGAAAAGTAAAAAAAAATATTTTTACTATGAATGTGACCGTGCTGTGAACCGATGCACGATGAACGTTTAAAACTCAAAGTGAATTATTTTCTTTCATTTGCAATTTTGTTTTATTTTTATATATAATGTAATTGGAATGCAGATTATCAGAGAAAATAAAAATGTTTAGATGTTAAAAAAAATAACGGTAGAAAGTAATTATTAGCTTTCAAAATTCAGGTGTGAACAGAAACATAAATCATTTCCTCCCCTAATATCACGGCTGGCTAGAGGCGATCATTTTATATTTACCCAACGACGCCGACGAGCCGATTGGGCTTGGCGCGGGCCTGGATGCAGTGTTGCGAATATTTTCTCAAACATTGTACATTATCTTAAATAAAGAAACTATTAGAGATCCTGATTGTTCAATAAATATAATAATGATTTCAGATCAATGAATTATTTAATCAATAAAGATTTAGAAAGTACTTACGATCTTTAATCAAGATTATTAAACGATAAATAAATATCTGAACTAAAAAGAAAAGAAATTAATAGATATTTTCATTATACATAATTATTAAATATCCTGCCGCAGCATAAAATGTTCTTAATTTATAGCTATAGCTTTCTTTTCGTACTTAGCAGAAATGACAACCTTCCATAATTTATCATCATTTGTATTTAATTAACAGTAATGAGTTTCAATAAGCAACAATGACGTTGAAAAGTAAATTCATTAAACGTTCACTTAAAAAAAAACTGAATGAGTAAAACGTCGGGTCTTGCTTGTAATGACCTAAATTTAAAAAAATATGTTATGTTGCTGTTATTATCGTATTTCTACGATTTCCTTGTGTATATTTTCCTCTTGGACAAGGTTAGGACGCAAACCAGTCGTGCTTCTACTACGGCACTATAAATGAGTGAACCTTGTGCTCAGTCATGTGAAAAACTTACTCAAATACTTATTTACCAGGAAATGTAATACTTAAACAATTTGAAACGACAATGTCAAGATCTCGTGAAGTCATGCCACCGACTGGTCAGTTGTAATAATAGTTGTACAAACACGGCGAAAGTAATAAATATCATGAAATATTCGGCATTATGTATTACATATTTTGTTATTTAAAAATAACTATAAATTGTATGAAATATACTAGAAATAAATAGTAATTTTAATGAGTTTGCTATTCTAATAATAAAATTATAATAGATGTAATATTGGCATAGAAAGGTTGCTTTTTAAAAAGAGTCTAATGTGGCGCAATTTTATAAAAATTGTATACAATGCTCGTCTATACAACGAGCATAAATTCATTTATTGCTTGCATAGAGGATTTACGGAAAAATCCTTCAGGGGTATAGCAATTTTGTAAAAAGCTCATTATGTAACGATAAAGATTTACTTTTGCGATTCCACTTTCATGGCTAACTGGGCAAAACCTTTTTTTTAATGACATGTCAGGTTTTTGAAGTGTAAACTTCTTTAGGCGCGTTGCGCTGATTGTAGGCAGTGAACAAGACTGACCTGCAATGCTCGGATATGTAACGCTCTTCGGGTAAAGTCGGCTAAGGGAACAAGATAAATAAATATATCATATAGAGGTATTTAATTTCAATTAAATTTAAATTTAAATTAATAAATAAATTCATGTCCCAGAGCAGATGTGAACCGGAGCCGCCTGGGTGAGAGGCCAGCACTTAACTATTAGACCAAGGGCAGGAGTCGAAAACCAGTATTCATATCATCTATTTATATATATATGCATGCGTCCGAAAATCTCCTTAATAATGCTTGCGGCCGAGGCAAGACAATCTCGAGTACGTTAAAGTTTTTCGCGGACAAGATATACACACAATTTTTTGGGCAACCGTTAAATTTTTCAATCATGAAAAGTAAATTCATTAAACGTTCACTTAAAAAAAACTGAATGAGTAAAACGTCGGGCCTTGCTTGTAATGACCTAAATTTAAAAAAATATGTTATGTTGCTGTTATTATCGTATTTCTACGATTTCCTTGTGTATATTTTCCTCTTGGACAAGGTTAGGACGCAAACCAGTCGTGCTTCTACTACGGCACTATAAATGAGTGAACCTTGTGCTCAGTCATGTGAAAAACTTACTCAAATACTTATTTACCAGGAAATGTAATACTTAAACAATTTGAAACGACAATGTCAAGATCTCGTGAAGTCATGCCACCGACTGGTCAGTTGTAATAATAGTTGAACAAACACGGCGAAAGTAATAAATATCATGAAATATTTGGCATTATGTATTACACATTTTGTTATTTAAAAATAACTATAAATTGTATGAAACATACTAGAAATAAATAGTAATTTTAATGAGTTTGCTATTCTAATAGTAAAATTATAATAGATGTAATATTGACATAGAAAGGTTGTTTTTTAAAAAGAGTCTAATGTGGCGCAATTTTATAAAAAAATGTATACAATTGCTCGTCTATACAACGCGCATAAATTCATTTATTGCTTGCATAGAGGATTTACGGAAAAATCCTTCAGGGGTATAGCAATTTTGTAAAAAGCTCATTATGTAACGATAAAGATCTACTTTTGCGATTCCACTTTCATGGCCAACTGGGCAAAACCTTTTTTTTTAATGACATGCCAGGTTTTTTATGACACGTTCGGTTTGTAACACAGTCACGCTAAACAAAAACACTTTTTATAAGGCGTAATTCTTTCTCATATCTATGAAGAATTACGCCTTATAAAAAGTATTGCTGAATATAATGGTTTCCAATCAGACGTAGTTGATAATATCTTAAGTAAGATGAAACGTAAGAGTGTAATTCTAAATCCACAACTTTGCTGCCTCAAAGTAATAAACCCAAGAAATTTGTTGTCCTACCTTTTCATAATATTTCGAAAAACTTTAATAATATTGTTAAAAATGTTGGTTTGCAAGTCGCGTTTAAATCATGTAATTCTTTGAAAAATCTTTTGAGCAATACTAAACATAAAGTTGTGGTAAAACAAAAATCTGGAATTTACGAAATTAATTGTAATAAACGTGCAGCAACATTCAGTGGAATGGAAGAAGCTGAGTTTGACGAACCCCCATCGCAAGTGCTTCAGTGGTCCTCTGCATCAATCGTAGACTTACAAGGCGAGGCGACGACAGAGACATCAAGGGACTTCATCGAAGAAGCACACGACGTTGAAGAGCCGGTGAGAAACACACGAAAAAGGAGAACCCAAAAAATTGCAACAAAAAACTCATTTTTGGAAACTTTGGCGCCCTCTGCTTTTTGCCCTTTTGGCCGAAGCGCAGCGAATATATGAGATAATTTGTAGAAAATATTGTCATCTACAATTTTTGTTAAAAAAAATGTTTGTCCGACCAACCATTTACGCAGAAAATTGATTCAAAAAACTTTTTGAGATTACCAAAAACCCTCAAGGGGCGGGGGTCGCAACTTTTTGGTTTTAGATTCGTCGCATGCCCCATTAACGATTTATCAAATAAAACAGCCTCGCGCATTTTTCCCCAAAAAAGCCACCTTTTTGTGGCAGATTTACTGTGCTATAGACCAAAAATTTTCTTTTTAACTACATATTATAGGGGTTTTCTAAGGAAATTTGACAAATAATTGCCACCATCGTGATCAGTCATGAGATTTATTTTTCTGAACAAGAAAGTCATATACTCGCATATCATCTAGACAGATTTACTTGTTATTTAATAAAAAGTGAACAGCCTGCGATAAACATAATCCACTTTGAGCAGAATTTAAAGAAAGTTTAGGGCTCTGTGAAAGGTACTCTAAAATCTGGTCGGAGAAAAGTTACCGATGACGAAACAAGTTTTATTCTCAGATGAGGCTGCATTTTACCTCGATTGGGCGGTTAATAGACAAAAGCTGCTATTGGGCAGAAATAATACACACTGGATGCAAGAAAATGATTTTCAGTACCCACAAAGGTCAATGTATGGGCAGGAATTATCGCTGATCACATTGTTGAGCCTTATTTTTTCGATGGTAATCTTACAGGTGAAATTTAAGACTTTATTCACTATCATTCATACTTTGGCTTAATTTCGTAATAACGTAGAACCAGATTTTCCAATAATGAGGTTTAGTTTCAACAAGACCCCCCCCCCCCAATATGTCGGCGAGAAGCTAAAGGATGGCCCCCTTGATCACCAGATCTTACCCCATTGGACTACTTTTTGTGGGGATATTTAAAAAGCCAAGTTTATCGGAATCGTCCTCAAGATTTAGAAAATCTGAAAGAGCGTATTAGAGGAGAAATTAGTCTAGTATGACCTGCTGAATTTGTTTATCAACTTGCCCACTGTCAAAAGAGGAAATGTGGTCATATCAAACACTTATTGAATTAGTGTTTTATAAACTGTTGTGATAATACATTCTCAGTTAGCCATGGAAGTGGAATTGCAAAAGTAAATCTTTATCGTCACATATTGCCTTTTTTTTACAAAATCGCTATACTCCTTGAAGAATGTTTTGTCTTTGTAAGCTATAAATGAATTTATGCGTTATTTAATCACATATATCTGTATTATTGTATTTTAATTCTTCCCCGCATCCGTTTTCACCGCACGACGTTTAAAAAATTACGCTGTTGCTATAGAAAGATCAATCTTACAGCTAGTCTCAAAGGAGCCAAATTGGGTGATGCACTACAGTATCTTGCGAATGACAATAACTTTTGGGAAAACATAATTTTTAGTGATGAAAAGACCTTCCCTTTGGCCAAGTTAGAGTATATAGACCAAAGAGTCAGCAGTATGATGCAAACTATACATAAAAGATTGAAATCAGCCGGCAATTTTCGGCAAATATATGGGCATGGATTTCTGCAAAATGTCCTGGGGTATTATTGCGTTTAGAAGAACCTTTCATAAGTGACGTTTATATTAGGGTTTTGGAAGATGTGATGTTGTCCTCGCTGATGCAAGTATTTCCAGAAAGCGACTTTATATTTCAACAAGATAATTGCCCAATCCATACTGCTCATAGGGGAACAGAATGGTTCCAAAACCACAATATAAATGTGCTCGATTGGCCGAGTTTAAGTCCTGATTAAAACCCTATAGAAAACATATGGGAAAAGTTGGTCAAAAGTATACATAATCAACGTTTACATTTTTAAAACAGGGAGGAATTTATAGGCGCACAGCTTGGAATGATCTTCCACAACGCTATTTCAGAAATGTATACTTGTCCCAACCCAACCCAACACTATAGAAAACATGTGGGGAAAGTTGGTCAATAGTATACAAAACCAATGTTTACATTTTCAAAACAGGGAGGAATTTATGGACGCTATACGTACAGCTTGGAATGATCCTCCACACGGCTAGTTCAGAAATTTATGCTTGTCTATGCCCATCAACCGCTTAACTAAAATTATTCAAGTAAACTGCGAAATGATCAAGTACTATGATCTTGTTTATTTATTTTTTAGTCTAATAAACTGTGTTGCATTTATTATTTAATGTCTTGTATTATTATATCAATATTTATCATATTTGACAAGTATCTGCAAAATGGAAAATAATTACAACGTTTGATAAAATTAATATCAAAACCAGATACACTAGAGCGCTGTCAACTGCATTAAGAGTAACATTGGCGACCAGAATTTATTGCTCGCCACTGTAGATGATAGAAATAATCCAAACAATGTGTGATAGCATTTTATATGTCCGGCATATGTCAAGCATCGACATTTGATTGATGCTCTTGAAATAGTAATTAACAATCCTGCAAAATAATAAATTTTAAGATGGCAAATATTTTTCAAGAAACTGATACAAATAACGACCGTCTGTAATTGATTTACTGATCGACCATTTGCATTTAAGTGAATTTTACAATTTATGCTTATGCTTGAATTGAACATAATTGGTAAATTTGACATTATAATTCCATGCCCACAGCTTAAAAGGTTTTTTAAAAATACTGTAATTGCAGTCCTATATGCAATATACCACGAGATCAAAAATTATATTGACAAAGGTTTGCGATGGAATGTAAAACGTCTGTCTTAAGTTATATTACTAAATGTCATACTGTCATTAACATTTGCGACATTTGAGAAGTGTTCACGAAAATTATCCAAACATAAACGCTTACTGTATTCCCAAATACCATTAACTAGCACACCTGTTCTAAAATACGCCTCAATCATGTAAGTTTTGTGTGCTGTGGTGTAAACCATAATTGAAAAACTGCAAGATGTCAGAGAAAAAATATAATGACAAATATTAATGACAGCATGACACTTAATGACAGACGTGTTACATTCCATGGCTAACCTTTATCAATATAATTTTTGATCTCGCGGTACTTACCGAGTCACTTTTAGGTAGTCATATATGTGGGTCGTTTGTATATTCCCTGGCTAGGCATAAAAAAAAAATTTCGAACAGCAATAAAAAATAATTTTCAATATAGCCCTTGCTTTTGGATGCAAGTATTACATAGTTTTAATAACATCTCTAATCCATTATAAGAAAATTCTTTTGGTTTGTCTGTAAAATACCTTTCAACAGCCGCTATAAGTTCGTCATCGTCCATAAACGTTTTGTTCCCCTTAGAGTTCTTTTGAGATTAAGAAACAAAAAATAGTCGCACGGAGCGAGATCTGGACTATAATGTAGATGGTCTATTTATGTGAAGCACATTCGGCAACGGAAGCTGTTGTAAGTTTTGATTTGTGGACTGGTGCATGATATTCTAGTTTGTGCATTTTGATCCGTGATAACACACAATGACATATTAAAACTAATACAGCTGCAATTATTTTGTAAATTGTCCAAGTCGTGACCAATGCATAGTATGTATGACAATAAAACACAAAACACTATAATGAAAAAAATATATTAAAAATTAAAAATGTCTAGTCCGGGAATATAAAAACGATCCCTCGTACATATACAGGGTTACCGCTAAATAATCAAATCTGAAGAATACGTATAAATGTCTAACTGGAAATCAAAAAAGAAATTTATTTGTAACTCATCAAAAATTTCTACATTTGTAGGGCCAAAATGTAATTAAAGGCGATCCATAACTTTGTTTATCCAATAACGTAAATACCACAATTGAAAAGATTTTTTCTGGCGATATTTTTTTTGTGAATAGCACACCTTTATGTTGAAAGGTCGACAACTTCGGTGCATTACCATGTTTATTTTTCGTTAAATAAACATATACTATTTGGAAACTTAAATTCCTCTACATGAAAAATATTATGTTTCTATATTAACTGCGACAGGCTCCGACTCGAGGAAAGAAAAATCAATTTCTCGTCACTGCGTGCACATTGGACCGCGATTTTTTTTACGGGCATTAATCATATTTCTCTTTCACCCCCTTTTTTTAATGACGCTATTTAAAACTAACCCTGTATAACGTATAAAGAACAATATAACATTTCTATAGGAAACTTTTTTGAAGGACGAAGATGTTATTTATATGACTTAAGATTTTTATGTAATAAATGTTAAATGGTAGTGATTCAATGTTTTAACATTTATTGTTCCTGTTCTGCATGAAATTTTACGGCTATTACTTGTAAATTCTCAGTTACAGTTAGTTAAAAGTAATAGTGGTATAGTATATATAATGATGTGAATATTACAAGGCAATAAAAAATTTGCAAAGATTATGAATCGCGAGAATTATGCTAACAAATTAATTCCAAATATAATTTTAACTCAATTACTGCATAATTACTGTAATTTAAGTAGTTAACTAATGAAGAAACTATGTACTCATTATATGCACTGGAATTTCTTCTGTTATTAATATAACGGAAGTAAGTGCGAAAAGAAACTAACAACATAGCTTAATTAGTCTTACGCTTCTTTCTTTTGTAAATAGTCAATAAATTTTAAACGTAGGTAAAATATTTTTTTAAAAGTGTCTGTAATTGAGCTACGCCACTGCAATTTTCATTTTAGCGATTTTAACGTTTAACAATTCTCACCCCTGCGTGAATTCATATTAATTGTCAAATTTAACAATAGGACTCCATACGTTCAGCTTAAAAGGTTTTCAAGCAGTGATTTTTAAAATTGCTGGCATAAAATAATCAACTTTAACATAATATGAGATGGAAATTACGGGTTATTAATGCTACTTCATAATATTGGCAATGCTATAGTTGCATGTAAGCATGCTCATATGATTATCAAGCGATGTTTTATTTTGTAAATTAAGTATTTAGGCGCGCCTATGATCCAAGAACAAATGAAGAAAGACGTTTCCAAGTTGCTGACTTAATAACATTAAAATTTCTATATCGTAAGGCGTAGATCAATTACAGACATCCATTATGTAATATTTTAAACACGCCTTGACAAGCTGTGACTTCGTTTTAGTCGCAGATTGAATTTAGTAACAGTTTTGCTGAAATTAGCTCTAGATTTTTTAATTTCAAAAATCAAGAGACACTTAAAATCAAATTAGTAGCCACATGTCAATCGACAAAATAAATCCGACGAGGGCGCGACAACAAAAATTTTGTATTTTGTGGCAAAAAGTGCCTTTCTTGTAAAAAATTTAACGAAGCGACAGTAGAAGTGAAGAGAATGTTTGCAGTGCTACTCCAACCAAAATTACTTAAGCAGTGGCATGGGCAATTGCAAGTCCGATCATGTATATTATGTACGCGAACATAAACAGGGAAATTGGAATTCAATACCCGATTCAGCATTTTTTGTACAATTAGCGTCACATCAAACAAATTATAAAGTATAGACGCTTGGGTAATTTAAACGAAAAAGACTTGATACAAATCTAACACAAAAACATCGTCAAAGGTCTTGAATGAGTAAAACTACAAAAGAATACCAGATGTGATATATGTTTAGAATAAAAAATGATCACGCCAGCATTTTCAAAAAAATCTAAGAGGAAACCAGAATTATTGGAAATTATACACACTGATATATGTGGTTTAATGAGAAATAAATGATAGAAATCATGGAAAGTATTTCTGATCAAGAAAACAACTGAAACTCATGAAAAAGGGAAACATAGTATGTAAACTGAAGAAGGCATTATATGGTCTTGGGCAATCTGGAAGAAGTTGGCATAATAAACCAGATAATATTTTGCATAATTATAGTGTAAAATCTACTACATCAGATCATTTCATATCAAACAAGGGGAAGAATTAGTCTCGATAGTCACTTATGCCGACGACATAATCAATTGCTTATAAAAACGACAAGAGCATTACCGACCTAGAAATTACTTGAAAACCAAATTTGAGAAAAAATACTTGGGTGAAATTAGTAATTGTTTGGGCATTGAGTTCAAGAAATTTGAAAATGAAACCTATTAATCACAATCTGTATATATTAGTATTATATTATATCAGTAAACCGATCAAAACTCCAATGGAGACTATCTCAAGTTGAGTAAATGCAAAAGTATTACGAATGATGACTCGGAAAAAATGTTCCATACGGAGAACTAATCGGAGCCATTACTTATTTATCAGTCAGCACTACCCTGACATAAGTTTCGCCGTAAATTATTTGAGTCACTTTAATAATTGTTATAGTATACAGCATTGGAAGGCTGCCAAGAGAGTATCGAGATATATGACGGATTCGATCAATGTAGTATTGACATATAGATCCAACAACAAACCAATAATAGAGTACGAGAGATACTCCTATGTATTAATTCTTAGTGATGCACGGATAAGTTGGGAATCGAGAAGGCAACGTACCGTAACGCTTTTGTCAACCAAATCAGACTACATGCAATTCACTTGAAGCCGCTAAAGACGCCATATACCTACATAAGTTGCACAATGAGTTAAATATAGAATATGGGAGCGTTGACATTGACCGAGAAACAAATTTTTCATACACCAATGTGCTACTGAAAACAATAGGAATGCCGTCATCCACCGGCGGATTCTAATATTGTCTGTCAGTCAAGCGGCACTGAAGGCAATATTAAGTCAAAAGGTGTCGTCAAGACTGGTTTGGGAATACCTCGAAGAACTAAAATCGCTGGCGGGCCAGAACAAAGTAAAACTAGTCTGGGTGCAAGGACATAACAGGGATTGAGGGCAATGAAAAATCTGATGAAGCCGTTAGGAGAAGATCAGAAACAAAACTCCAAGCCCAGAACCGGCTTTGGGGGTACGAATAAGTAAGATCCAAAGCCGCATTATAGACTGGGTATTTGAAAAACTACAATTCCTGGCAAAATAATGGTTAGGAATTTATTAGACAACCATGCAGCAAAATTGCGGCACAACTACTACGTATGAGTGGGAAACGACTGCGAATAACAACTGGTTTTTTGACTGATCATGCACACGTTAAAGTGCATGTTAACAAGAGATGCCTATATGACAGACACTTTAGCTGCAAACTCTGCAGTAAGGAACCATCAATAGTCATATCCTAGTAAACTGTGATGCACTGAAGCAACGCATCTTCGGGTAATCAAATGCTCAAGAAACACCCAGTAAAGGCGACACAAAAGTACTGAAATGGCTAATATAAGCAACACAGGTTTAGCACAATAAGTCCTACTGGCTGCGGTGCAAACCGGGGACGTAAGTCGAACAGGCCTGGAAGGGGAAAAACGATATTAGTTGTCATCTTTTACTGTCATAAAATCAGTCGTTGTCATTGATATCTAGACTTTTCTAAATATCATAAACATATATTAAATAATATGCCCCGTCTCAGTAAAACTTAAAAAAATAGAGTAAGAACTTTGCTGAAAAACGGGTAGAGCATGCAAGCGATGGCAGATGATCTGCATGCTAGTGAAACCTGCATATTTAAATTAAAAGAGAAGATTGACCTAGGAGTTGATTCAGCATATGCACATGATGGAGAAGGGCGAAAATTTGCAACTTTGGAGGATGATGCTTCTACGGTAAATTGGATTCAAAGAAACCCCTTTGCGGCATACCAAACTCAGTTTGAGGGTTTCATTTAAATAGCAAGGCAACGTATTCGAGATTTTGGCCTGAAAAATTATTCTGCTCCAAAAAGTTTTCGTTAGAGCCACAACATAAACAAGAGAGATTAAATGTTGCTAATTTATATGTGAATGAAAACCCCGATTTCTGGGAAGGCGTTATCTTTTCTGAGCCTACGTCCCGTACTGACAGATTTTCAGTGCATGTGTGGGCTTGGATCAATTGTTTGTTTCCTGGTGTTTATTGGCATGTTCAATACAGATTAACTCGAAACTACCACAGAGATTTCTTGGAAAATGTTGTTACCTTCGGTAACGCAACTTTTTGGAAATAATTTCATTTTTCAGCAAGACACCTCCAACGTTGTGCGTCAGTGGCTTGCAACCAACAACATTAATGTTCTTCCATGGTTATCAAAGAGTCCTGATCTTAACCCTGTTGAGAACGTTTGCGGAAAAATAACAAAACGTTTGTGCAGAAATAATTTTAAGGTCTCAAATCGAGAAGAACTTTGAGAAGGTATTGTGGAACCGTGGAAAGCACTAACTCCTGATTATACAACAACACTTATTATGTCAATGTAAAATCGTTTACAGCAAGTCATCGACGGCAATGGAGCATGGACAAAATATTAAAATAATTCAGATCTTCTTTCATTTTCTACATTTTCTTTGTGTTTCAGTATCCAAATAACCTTATTATTCAATAAAGATATGTGTAAATGATAAGTTCATTATTCGTACTAGTGTGCATTAGTTACATTATAATTCAATATTCATCATTTGAAGCACTATACCGGGCGTCCACACGAAAACTTTATATTGAATTATTTCTGGTGTTTTTGAAGACAAAAACTTGAAATTTTGGGTGGTTGTTCAGGATATAGGGGGACAATGAATAGTGTATTTCATACCGCCCCATCGGGTCACCCGCCGCCGCCGGCCACCCCCACTCCAATATTTTAAATGACACCCTGTATTTTTTTTTGGTGGTTTTGAAAGAACACAATTTTCTTGATATTCCTATGTGAAAAAACTAGTAACACACATTATGACATTTATGAGATATTTAAATTTAAAAGTTTCAGATATCAGAAATTATTAACTCCGAAAAATCATAAGTTAGTCATGGAAATACTTAAGGCTGGCGTATCGTACGATACACCGGACAATATTCACGTTGAAAACACGCTCACATTTTTTTGATAAGAAATGGAAACTATTAATTTAATTGTTATAAAAAGTACACAGTTATGTTAAGGAAACTTGATTCGAGGTCGTAGGGGGGTTTTAAATGTCTAATTGGGCTGTTTTGAACCTGTGTACTGTGAATAAAATACCCCTTTTAGAGGTAAAAATAAATATTTTTTATCTGTAATTTTCAAATAAAGTATAGCATTCTTGTACCCCCCAGGACCTCAAAAAATTAGTTTGCATTGTTACAAAAAATAGTGCAACGAAAATAATATCTTCGTTTGTAAATGGTATCAAAAATAAAAATGCGTGGATATTATGTGAAAATGGGGTTACAATTCAACTATAGTGTGGAGAAAAACCGTCAAGATGTAGAATTATCACGTCAGGAACTTAAATATTAGTGTAGCTTCTGGACATTAGGTGGCACTGCAAATTAGGGCGTATACTTATATGTATTATTAATTAAAAATTTCTAAAGGATAGCTACTTTTATTTATGCAAAAGTACAATTGCTCATTTGCTATTTGTCAAATAATAATAACAGTTATATATTATTATTATTTATTCAACCGTTTAACACTTTGCGGAATGTAATATAAAATATATATCTACCTATAAAAAACAAAAACGATGATAAATTTGCAATATAATAATCTTACACATTGTTTACTTTCGAGTGATGTATATTTATAGTAATTTTTGAATTTTTGACATTATTTGAAATATGTATGTTGTGATAACCGGTGAAAAAGTGAAAACCTTTCTTGATTTAATATATGATATAATTAACTTCTTATAATGTTATCTAATTATGAATACATGTGTATTTATAATTGTACTGAAATAAGTAAAATCTGCAGAGGTACCTAGCTTATATCTTGATAATCTCGAAGACTTAAACAATACTTCTGCTCATACTATTATCAGAAATTATGTTAAATTTTTAGAATATAATATCCAAATAAACTTTACTTAAACACATAAACATGGATAAACTAGAAGATGGTATACCAACTATAGGTATATTTAATTTAGTCTACTTCAGAAAATTAAATAATTCTTGATGCACATATTTATTGAAGTCTGCGACGAGACTGAGATAGATATCTTAAAATTTAGAGATTTTATCTTAAAAAAGTAGTCTAATATTCGCCGGTTCTGGACCGCCAATTTGTGCACGACATATTTAGCTTTATTCTCCTCCTTTTAGAGGTAAAACCTACTTCTAGTGCTTAACAATTTAACATCTATAAACGGTACAGAAATTTGCGTAAAACCATAGTAATATCCTATAAAAATACATAAAACTAGGTATATTTTAAAACATCTATACCAAATTTTATTAATAAATTTACAATCACAATTTTGTTCGTTCACAAGCTAAAATTGAATAAAAAATTGATTTTATTTAATCGCCACCAAATTGTGAACGAATATAAACGCCCATATTCTCTGTTAATTTAGCTCAATTATCTTATAAAAAATTATTACCATATCTGATTGTTCACATCTAAAAATCAAATAAAAAATTGACATTATTTCATCGCCACCAAATTGTGCACGAATGTAAACATCAATTTTGCTCGTTCACAACCTAAAATTGTATAAAAAAATTGGCATTATTTAATCGCCACCAAATTGTGCACAATTATCTTATAAAAAATTATTACCATATCACATTTAATCACCACCAATTTGTTAACGAATATAAACTGTTACATTTACAGATTTACTAGAATTTTATATCAATCAAATTATTCTAAAGTGAACGTAAGAGCGTAACGTAAAACGTGAACACTGAACGTAACGTAATCATTCAAGTATCATGTCTAACGTCAAAACAATAAACATTTTTTGTTGATAAAAATATTCAACAGTAAAAAATAAATTATTTACATAATTATTTTAAATATAAATAACTTGGAATGGATTCTGATCTATCTGTAATCTCGCGAGACACTGACAAAAGTTACACGAAGGAAATTAAATCGCTTAATAATGATCCCATGAAGTACATAAAATCATATAATTCACTACCTAAATTACCAATAAATAAAATTCTACTCATTACAAATATTTCAAAATTCGAAAATATTTTAACAAATTCATTTGATTATATAGTATTTGTAAAGAATAAGAAATATAGAATAAATAAAAACTATATAGATAAAATAAATGTCATGTTTAATTACATAATTAGTTATCAAATTATGAAAAAAGAGAAATTCTTTCCAATAAAAGTCATTGTTGATAAAAATTATAAATTTACACAAGTGCAATAAATATCAATTGTTTTCAATTCTCCAATGCCCCCAAGCCAGCGTGTCAGTACTATCTTCTGGGATATATCTTTTATCATCTCTCCAACACAATGATTTTTTATTTATTTCCTCAGTGTATACATTATGATCATAGCTCCTAATAACACATTGTTTATGATAATATTCCTTCTGATCAAACAAACATTTTTTATAATGCTGAAATTTAATAAATAAAAGAACTATTCATTCTATTTATTTACTTTATTTTCTAAACAATTTTACACATTTGAATTAGACATTTTGAGGTGATTAAGGTGTATTTGAGCTCGATGTAGACTCCATGGATGACCCTCCAGAATCCTGCGATCTATGAAAATATAACAATTTCTATAAAATAATTTGAATCATCATTAAGTAAAAAAAATGTAGAACACTAAACTTTAATTGTAAGAATGCTTCTTAATTCATTAAAAGATATATGTAAATAATAATAAATATTAAAATAATGTACCAGACATATTATTATATGCAATTTCTGTTGGTGTTGATGTATTTTTGTTAGTAACAATATAGTTTTTGTTAGAATATAAATAGTTACAGAAAAAAGTGTTATTAATGAAATTGATGGAAATTATAATTGGGTATTTGATTGCGTAGAATACCAATAAAACTACTTTAAAGCCACAGTCATTTTTTAAATGAAGTTTTTCTCGAGGTGGTTTTTGAGACACTCGTAAAAATCTTACTTGTTAGTAGATACATTTTTTTCTTACCTATCTCGAAAGATGATTTCCACAAACTGTTGTTGTTCGTGCTCGGTACGAAATCTGATGTTATAAAATTCAATTCCAGTAAGCATATTATATTTTATTTTTAGAATACCGGATGGTTGGTCTTCTAAAAACTCTATATCTTTCATATAAATAAGCAACGCGGGTCGATTTTGAAACTCTATTACAAAACACTTTAATTTCGAAAAAGTACCAAAAGTTATTTCTGCTTCTTCTTGTATTCCACCGTTAACTTGCGCGCTTACCTCGAAGGAAGGCATTTTGCTATCTGAATAAATTTTCTTTAAACGGACCATGTTTAAAAAATTTTAATTTTTTTTCACAATTATTTCATTTACTTTTTAGTACGTTAGTATTATATTATTTATGGGTTATGTTTTGACCAGTTTTGACTTGACAATTGACCCAAGCGTACCAACCATATTCTTGATGCCAACGTTGTCAACCGCACGCTTTGTAGGACAATGCAAATACCTAACTCTGCAATATAATGAATATTTATCTACTAAACGATAGATGGTGCGATTACCTTTAATTTATTAATTTTTTGAAATGTGTACTTTATTTTAAATATTTTTTTATCAATTAATGAGTTAATATTACATGAAAGTAAAATAGAATTTTTTTTTAAAATCAGCTTTATTTTTAATATAGATAAATGACTATTACAATTAAAAAAGGCTCATCAATAATTTTACAAGACAAATCAAAAATAGTTGAAGGAGGTGAAATAAATGGTGGTTTTATAAATTTTTTAATCCCAATATTAGCTGCAGCTGCTGGACCAGTGTTAGCAAATATTTTAAATAAAGTTGTTGACAAGGTAAGTGGTAAGTCATTAACATTAGAAATTCCTGGCCAACCTTCAATTCCTTTAAAGAAAACATTGTCTCAAAAAGATAAAGATGTAATAGAAAAAAATATTAGAACACTCATGAATATGAATAATAAAGAGGATTCTGATTGTGATGATGATATACCATTGTTATGTTTTGATAAAACTAAACAACTAGAAAATATTAATCCAACAGAAGAAATTAAAAAATTATTAAATATACAAGATCCTCGATTATTTGAAACAAAATCATAAATGTTTTGTCTCTGATAAATCTATTGATCTCGCAGACTTGTCGTCTGACGTTAAGTAACATACATATAAAAATAACAAACACCACCAACCACAATTTACATCATTAGAATTTTGAAATTTATAATTATTATGTGTTACTGTATAACTTTTTGGAATTATGAATTTTTCTGGTAATGAATTACCAAATGAGTCAAAGAAATTCACTAATTTATTAGTATTATCTATATGCATAGCAATCCAATGTGTACCACCAGTATTCCAATCTAAATTAAAAATATTATACTTATTTAAATTATCTATTCCGTATGTTAACAATTTATCTGAACTTATGTTTATTTCCTGGTTTGTAATTAATTTAAAAATATTCTCCAAGTCAATATTTGATAATACTATCTTATTATCATTTTTACATTTATCAATTAAATAATTTAAAATAATGTTCTTCATTTATAATACTTTGAATAATTGTTGAATATACGTCTGTGACTGAGAAGCAAAACTTTGATTATCACTTATAACGTCTGTTTTTCTAGCACCATCTGCTCCTGCATTTTTATATGCTTTATAAATAATATCTGTATTTCTAATATTATTTTTATATTCATCTTCAGTATTTCTAGTAACTGCTTTTAATCTATTTTTATATTCTCTGAAGGATTTGTAATCACATAATTTCGTTGGATAACAAATACCATTTTTATTAATAGTATAAAAACCTGTTTTAGTATACTCATTACATATTTGTGATTGATCAATATTAATATAGTTTTCTAAATCATTTATTATACTTTTATGAATAATTATTTCACTATAACTTGATTTCATTCCAGCTGGTATAAATGTACCAGTTTGTTGAATATATATTACATGCTGTTGTCTATGTCTCCCTTCTGTAAATAATTTTTCTGCCAAATCTGTTATACCATTTTTCTTATGTGCATCATCAAATATATTAAGACTGTGTGTTCTTAATTCATTTGGAATACTATCTTTTTCGTATCTATATATATTAAAGTAAATAAAAGCTTCTTTACATAATTCTTTAATTACTTGAATATCTTTTTCCAATTCATTTCCATTAGGTAAAAAATAATTTATTTCTGAAATAGATTTTCTTTCCATACCAAATATTATTTCTTGAGCAATTGTTGATTTGCCAGATCCAGATGGACCTATAATTATTATTCTTTTTGTTTGTGATAATAATTCACCACCCAGTTTTCTTTCAATTAATGATCTCAATCCAAAATTTATATTATCGTTATTATTAAATAACTTTTTCTTTGGTCGACCACTATTAGTCATAATTAGTATTAAATAGTATTTATTAATAATTAAATAAATATATAAAATTATATTTATAATAAATATGAGTAATGTTAGTGTTAGATATTATACACATTTACCAAAGACGAGTAATTCAAATATATCAATAAATAAGTCAATAGCAAAATCATTGAAAAATATAATAAATACAAAAGATCAATGGACTGCAATAAATGATGCAAAAAATTATTATAAAATGAAAAGTTACTAAATAGTGTTTTTCATGTATTAATATTCAATAATGATAATAACAATCAAATAAAATATTCGAATTATAATAATTTATATTCTAGACTAGATGTTCAAAATTTATATTCAATATTTCATGTTAACAAGCAAATAAATGTTTTTAAGGAGCATGTGTATGTATATGGAAATGTTTGTCTTGTTAAGATTAATATAAATAAAAAAATTCTAAATATACTAATTGGAAATGAAATAAATTATTATTATAATTACTTGGTAAATTTATTTTCAAATGAGTATTATACAATATTTAATAAAAATGGTATTGAAAATAATGGTTATGCTGGTGATATAAATAAAAATTTAATAATTTATAAAAATATTATAATCAATGAAAATTCAAATTATAATCCGGTTGAATATTTTAGTATCGATTTACCATCTGCACCATATATTTGTGATACATCAAAACCAAATGAAATGATAGATTCTATAAAATTACAAAATTCAAATATTTTGAAAAGAATTTTAGACGATGACATTATTACAGTAGATTATCATTATTAAGCGATTTAATTTCCTTCGTGTAACTTTTGTCAGTGTCTCGCGAGATTACAGATAGATCAGAATCCATTCCAAGTTATTTATATTTAAAATAATTATGTAAATAATTTATTTTTTACTGTTGAATATTTTTATCAACAAAAAATGTTTATTGTTTTGACGTTAGACATGATACTTGAATGATTACGTTACGTTCAGTGTTCACGTTTTACGTTACGCTCTTACGTTCACTTTAGAATAATTTGATTGATATAAAATTCTAGTAAATCTGTAAATGTAACAGTTTATATTCGTTAACAAATTGGTGGTGATTAAATGTGATATGGTAATAATTTTTTATAAGATAATTGTGCACAATTTGGTGGCGATTAAATAATGCCAATTTTTTTATACAATTTTAGGTTGTGAACGAGCAAAATTGATGTTTACATTCGTGCACAATTTGGTGGCGATGAAATAATGTCAATTTTTTATTTGATTTTTAGATGTGAACAATCAGATATGGTAATAATTTTTTATAAGATAATTGAGCTAAATTAACAGAGAATATGGGCGTTTATATTCGTTCACAATTTGGTGGCGATTAAATAAAATCAATTTTTTATTCAATTTTAGCTTGTGAACGAACAAAATTGTGATTGTAAATTTATTAATAAAATTTGGTATAGATGTTTTAAAATATACCTAGTTTTATGTATTTTTATAGGATATTACTATGGTTTTACGCAAATTTCTGTACCGTTTATAGATGTTAAATTGTTAAGCACTAGAAGTAGGTTTTACCTCTAAAAGGAGGAGAATAAAGCTAAATATGTCGTGCACAAATTGGCGGTCCAGAACCGGCGAATATTAGACTACTTAAAAATGTAAAAATCACAGATTTTCAGTTGGTTTTTGCTCGATCGTAAGTATATAGTGAATCCAAAGCTCCAAATGTGGCTTGTCGTCCAGGCACATATTGTCTGTATATAACAAAATATCACCATTTGCTTCTTATTTATCAGTTTTGTTGATGAAACTTATGTAGTATATAATTTATTTATAATTATTTATCAATTATTTATTTACTTACAAATTTATGATATATTATTCACAGACCTAGTGAATATATGTGATGTACAAACTTAGCATTAAATGAACCTTTTTGTTTTTAATAAATAATTTCATTAATTTTCTAAGTATTAAGTTATTTCGTGTTTTCCTAAAAATCTACAAAAATATTCAAAAGATTGTATCATAGTCGAAACGAGCTAGAAGAATCAGTTTGGTCTTAAACTTTAGCTACTTACCTCTACTATAAATGCGATGTCAGATTTTGGCGTAGAAAACACCATTTACTTACTATCGAGCAAAAACCGATTTAAAAAAAAATTTCAAATTTCGAAGAGGTCTATCTCCGGAAGTATTGGAGCTAAATATCCCGTTTTTGTATTAAATTGTTGAAAATTTTCTCTAGTTTAATAAAAGCGTAAACGGCTTTTTTGCTCAAACTAATACTTTAGGAGATATTTTGTAAAAACAGGCCAAAACATTTAGCCGTTTTTTCAAGATGGCGGCGTTCGCGGTGGTGGCGGAAATAAGAAAACTTGGGACTTTGTAACAATCTGCCAATCCATACACCATATCAACAAATCAAAACTATCCTAATTAGTGTAACCATGCGAGACTTTTTGGTATAGTTTGACTGGACTATATGTATATTCTATGTATATGTACATCGGTGATGTTTCTATCACAGAAAGTTAATATTCTACGTTTTAGATATTTCTTGAATTTACTAGATTTGGTAGACCATATAAATATATGGCACAATAGGCTTAAATTATGTGTTCTGCATGTTCAACCATTTCGTCAGGTAGATAGGTTCTTTTTCGGTGGTTTATACCGAAAATTCTTTATGTTGTTATTAATAGTGCAATATTAGGTAAGTCTATTAAATGAACATAAGAGTATATATGTCATCTTTGGATAATATGAAAAATCTAAACCATATTTTTACAAACTTACTTCAATTCGGTAAAATATATTCAGGTACGTTTAACAACTAAAATAATTACTTTCTCTTCTGAATGTTGCGCATCTCCAATATTATTTAAGAAGATAATAAAATATGACTAATGTTAAGTAAAGGAGTGCAGCTGATTTTTGCCAAAAACACTAGTGTCACCTATAGACAACCTATAATTGAAAATATTTACTATAAAAATTAATTGTGGACTAAAATACAACCGTAAGTAATTAATACCTATTGATTTTTTCTGGTTACATTCTGAATCATATCCCCTACACACACACAGTTAGAGTTTTGAAAATCACAATATATGCTGTCAGTTTTAGTTCATATGTTCAGAGACCCGACATGAGCGGCCGATGGCTCATCACCCACGCGCGCACTATTGAAATTTTATATTTTTAAAAAGTTTTCAGTTTTATTTATATAATTGGATAACAAGTGGGTGGTGATCTATAAAATACAAAATACGTTATTATTTGTTTATATTGTAGTTAAAATCGCGTAAATTCCCCGTATTTTATTAATCTTACGAAATATAAGGTAAATAGAATAAATTTTAAAAACACCTCACGCTTCTACCTACGTCCATGAAGAAAGGAATTTAACATTAAAATCGACTTTTTTGCTGTCCGTTTTCTCGAAGAAAACAGATGTTGTAGTTCACCATATGAATAGTGCTATTCAGTAACTGTGTGATGTTATACTTTATTTCTTTTGTTCGTCATAATTTCGGCCTCATATGTCCGAATTATTACACATTGTTTAGAATAAAACTGCAGTCTATGGTCAACTGTTCTCCTCTTTCTACTCTTTGTAACACATCACACAAAATGTCACTTATAAATATTTTATTTTCATTGGTTTTTACCAGTTTTTGTGCGGCAATAGAAGGTTGATGGCATTGTCCAACATTCTTGTTACAATGACCCATCCAAAATTCATTAAACACACTACAAATTAAGCGAGAAAGAAAACTTCAAACAGCTAGTGAAAATGATGACACATGGATTAGAAACGTCATGAGAATAGTTTTTTAATAATGAGTGGTGTCAGTCGACGAACAAGCTGTAGAGATGCATTCATACGGATGCACGTAATGATTGCCCTGCAATTACTTATTTCAATTATTATTATATGCAAAGAAAAATGCAAACAAGTATACTAAATTGACCAGCTTTCATACATACAGTACACGGAATAATTTATTATTAGAAATACCACGGCCAAATGCTCTTTCAGTGACAAAAGTCCAATGTACGTGTCTATAAGAGTCTACAATAAATTACCAAACAAATTTAAAGTGTAGCCATACAGAAAATTTAGAAATGATATTAAAAAACTTCTGCCTTTAAAAGATTACTACTCTTAGGATGAGTACCTCAATGACTCCTCCATGTAATCAAACTGTAGTTCTAGTTTTTTTAATATGTATCTAGAACTCTTATGCTGTCTTTTAATGTTTAAATGATATAAGGACGTATCCCATTCCGAAAGGTGACCGGCATAACATGTTTCTATTACTTAATTTTTATACTTATTCACTTGTTCTATACCATGTTTATGGTCACATGAACTAATAAATATTATTATTATTATTATTAATATTACTTCAGAAAATGTGTTTTTCCAAACTTGAATCGTTTTATTCCTATTTATTTTATAAGGCGTACCTATTTGAAATTTTATTGAAATTTTATAAAATGCTATAAATGAATGCTTGTATTTATTGATACTTAACTGTTGACATTATTTCTATATATATATTACTCCTATGCTTTGGTTGGTCAGGTTCCTAATAAATACTCGCATAAATTTAAAATACTATGTAAACAAAAACGTGTTCATGGTGTTTCTTTAATAATTTTTTGTGCGTGTTTGTTTTTTTGTTTCTGTCTATGTTCGAGTTCATTTAAAAGCCCAAGATATAAATTTGTTGCTGTAAAAGGAATCTACATTTCTGTAGCTATCTACAATAAGTTCGACTATTTGCCAACATGAACCCGCCACATTACGGCACCTCATCTTACCCCCCACATTTATTTTCCTCAGGTCCACCAAACTGAAAACTAAACGCCAGCCTTTTAAAACAAGATTTATTCACAACATTTTAGTTAAATTAAATGCTCAAATTGTTCACCGTTTACATTTAAACATAAATAAAGTCTATTTTCAAAAGCATTTCTAACATTTTCGAACACTTGTGGCGTTAAATTTCGACATTCCTCTGTTATTCTATTACGTAAATCAGCTATTGATTGTGGCGGTGTCTTATAAACAACAGACTTCAAATGTCCCCACAAAAAGAAATCGAGGGGAGTTAAATCGGGGGAGCGAGCTGGCCATTCAATAGAGCCCCTACGTCCAATCCAATGTCCTGGGAAAATATTATCCAAATAATTCCTAACGTCTGAACAGTAATGTGGCCCAGCTCCATCTTGTTGAAAATATAATTGCTCCTCCTCTATTTCATTCAAGTTTTCTTCTAGACACTGTATGATAAGAGGATGTATTAGCTCTTCCAAAAATTGTAAGTACTTAGGTTCATTTAAATTTTCCTGGAAGAATATCGGGCCAATTACTTGGTTAGTAAGCAAGCCTTCTCGGAAAAAATGGGGTTTTACGTCGCTCCAATATCGACAGTTGTGTCTATTCACAAGACCATTTAAGTAAAAGCAACTTTCATCACTAAAGCAAATACTTCGCAAAACATTTCCATTTTGCCGAATCATATCTGTCATTATTTCACAAAATTCGACTCTTCTGTCGAAATCACCGTCACCCAACTCTTGGTGAAGTTGAATTTTATAAGGGTGCATTTTGTTTAATTTTAATATCTTATGGCAGGTTGATTTTGGCACTCCCGAAACTTCGGATAATTTTCTCAACGAAAGCTCTGGGTCTAAATTAATATGCCCAAGAACTGCTAGTTGCATAGCTTCATTTAGTACACCACAATTATTCGTATTCCGTTTTTTATTATTTACAGATCCAGTTTGCAAAATTTTTTTCTATTAGCGTTCTGACATAAGCAACAGATACGTTTCTGTTTGGATGGTTTTCATTGAATAACGTCGCCGCTTGGGAATAATTTTTGTTTGCAATCCCATACAAAATCACTATTTCAGTTCTCTCTTCAAGAGTATAAACCATTTCAGCGAAAAAGCCGAAACTTTAAGAACAGTTTTACAAGTATTAATATTAATGAAACACAAAAGTCACAATTTTGACAATTCTAATTTAAAGCAAACTATTTCCATGACTAACTTATGATTTTTCGGAGTTAATAATTTCTGATATCTGAAACTTTTAAATTTAAATATCTCATAAATGTCATAATGTGTGTTACTAGTTTTTTCACATAGGAATATCAAGAAAATTGTGTTCTTTCAAAACCACCAAAAAAAATACAGGGTGTCATTTCAAATATTGGAGTGGGGGTGACCGGCGGCGGCGGGTGACCCGATGGGGCGGTATGAAATACACTATTCATTGTCCCCCTATATCCTGAACAACCACCCAAAATTTCAAGTTTTTGTCTTCAAAAACACCAGAAATAATTCAATATAAAGTTTTCGTGTGGACACCCGGTATATGTAGTTACTGTAAAAATTTGAAGTTTAAAAATACAGGGTATTAAATTTCGTTAGAATGCAGTTTTACACTAGGAGATTTAGAGAAATTTGTTTGTTAAGAGCCGTTAACTCTCAAGCTGGTGGCAGTATACCTACAGAAATATTAATATAAAATATTTAATATTAGACCCTTGAAATTGACCGAGAATCCAATTTTTTATGGTATAGACAACCATAAAAAATTATACCAATGTGATTTGACACATTGGTATACGTCACCATTTCATAAAAGAAGCGCTCAAGGATAACAGACTTAAAATAGTTCACACATCTATGGAAGACATGGAAGCTCACATACTTACCAAAGCTCTGGAAACATCAAAACACTTTAAATTTTAGGAACGCTTCTATGAACTGACTTCGTCTTGAGGGGAAGTGTTAGCATGGAGGTGAAGACTGCGCAATCCGATGTCAGCCCGCTGACTACTTGGAAGAAACGTACGTATATATACATGATAAATAATGAACGCCAGGTATCTTAATGTTCAAGTAATTTCATTCTGTTTAATTTAGCAAGATAATAATTGACTAAAATCGTGTCAAAACTCATAAATTTCGAACAGTATCAATGTCCAATATGTAGAGTTGAGCAATTCTCTTTAGTAATTTTACAGAAATTATAATACGCATGTTTATATGTATACAGATTTCTTCATTACCAAAAACCTCCATCTTTTTGGTTTAAGAGTCGTCGGATGCCCCACTAACGATTTATCAAATAAAATAGCTCGCATATTTTTTTCCAAAAAAATACAGAATGACTGTACTATAATAGAGGAAAGTCGCCTAATATTGGATGGTTGCCCAATTTTGGATACCACCATATCTCAAAATCTGTTAACGAATGCACGAAATAAAATGTTTTTGGCATAAAATTATCCTGTGGAACGCATATAGTTCGGCTAATCGTCGCTAGGTGGCAATATATTAAAACGTTGAATTACCTGATTTGAAGTTTTTTGTTTTGGCGTGTGCAAACTGGTATAAAAAGGTAAGTAATTATTATAAAAAAATGCAGTTGGACATGGATGTACTAGAATATTTATAGAATAAGCCGAAGCATTCAAAACAACAATTATTCTCAAGTATTTTTTTTTATTGATGTTATAACCTCAAACATGAAAGATGCCTAATTTTGGATACAATGGGTATCCTATAATTGGATATCCAAAATTAGGAACCCAAATGTTCTTCTATGTAGTTTTATTACTTTTATGTTTAGAAGATTGTTTTTATTTTCAGTAATATGCCTAGGAAAGGTCTCCAACACAAAAAATGGGATCCAGAAGATATGGAGAAAGCTATTGATGCTGTTAAAAATAAACGAATGGGTTATTTAAAGGCGTCAAGGAGCTTCCATGTGCCCAAAACAACCCTTGAAGTTTACGTCAAACGTGAAAAGCCCTTACAAGAACAATGCACGCTACAAATGGGCCGTAAACCAATTCTATCGCCTGACATGGAAGACGATTTGGTCAAGTACTGTTTAGAAATGGACAAAAGGTATTATGGTATAGGGCTGGCAGACATTCGCAGACTGGCCTACCAGCTTGCAGTTAGAAATAACCTACCCCATCCATTTTTAACAACAACCGCGAATGCCGGCAAAAAATGGTTAAAAAATTTCTTTAAACGTCATCCTAACCTATCTTTGAGAAAACCTCAAGGAATTTCAAAAAATAGAATAAAAGGTTTCACACCAGAAAATGTCAAGCTTTTTTTTGACCTTTTGGAACTAGCTATGCAAAAAATTAACTTCAATCCCCTTAAAGTCTACAACGTTGATGAAACTGGCATCACCACTGTGCAATCGAAGATTGCTAAAGTGATCACTTTAAAAGGCAAAAAACAAGTGGGAGCCGTAACTGCTGCAGAAAGGGGAGCTCTGGTAACTGTAGTTGCATGTGCATTCATCTTTCCGAGAAAGAATATGAAGGCCGAATTATTAGACGGAGCTCCGCCTGGGTCGATTGCTGACTGTCATCCTTCAGGGTGGATACAAAGCCACATCTTTTTGCGATGGATGCGACATTTTATCGATAACGTGAAACCTTCAAAACAGGACCCCGTGTTGCTCATTCTCGACGGGCACTACACACATACTCGGAACCTGGATGCTATAGAATTAGCTAAAAAACATTTCATTGAAATTGTCTGCATACCGCCCCACACCTCACATAAGATACAGCCATTGGATTTGTCTTTTATGTCGCCGTTAAAAACATACACTCAAGAGAAGTCCAAAATTGGCTAAAAAATAACCCTTCCCGAAGCCTGGGCCCCTTCCAAATATGCAAATTGTTCTGCCCTGCTTATCAGAAATGTGCGATAGCTGAAATAGCAGCCAGCGGGTTTCGCAAAGCGGGAATTTTTCCATTCAATCGGGACATATTTTCAGAAACTGACTTTCTAATAGAAAGACAACGAGAGCGAACACCTCCTAGACAACAGACCTCAGATATCAGTTCTATTCCCGAACCATCAGAGAGTTCACTTCAATCATCTATTGAAAGTACTCCTCCGAAGCACAAAAAGGATAGCGGTATTGGAACTAAACAGCTGTCAAACGTTGTCAAAGTTCAAGACTTTTCGCCTTTGCCATCCTGCAGTTCGGTACCTACCACAAATCGGGGTCGTAAAGCTAGTTCCGCAGCGGTAATAACAAGTACGCCCTACAAAGATGCTTTAGAAGCTAGTATGAGAGAGCAAGAACGAAAACAATCTATCAAAAATAAAAAAATACCAAAACTAAAATCCTTGACAAAAAGAAAGAACAAGACGAATAAAAAAACTAAGAAGATAAAGAAGAGTCAAAAGGTTGAAGAAGAAAGTGAATCATCCTCAGATTCCTTAGAAGATATCTCTTATGCTGATGATTCAGATATGGATGTAGATGACAACGGTGACGCAGAGTGTATTTTCTGCACAGGAAAATTTTCAGAGGATCAACACGGAGAGGCCTGGATACAGTGTTCAATATGTTTCCGTTGGGCACATGAGGATTGTGCTGCTAGCGACAAAAAGAAAGTTTATGTGTGTGACTTATGCAGTGAGTGAGGTGTCTCAATTTTGGATAGGGTATCCAATTTTAGGAACCCTTTTTTCAACTGCAAAAATTGCTCATTTTTCTTTTTTTATATTTTATATGTAGTTTAAAGTTTAAAATAAATATTTTTGTGACTATATTGTGTTTTAACACAGATAACAATATATGTTGATTTCAAAAGAATTAAGAAAATATGCGTTTTTCACATAAAAAAAGTTGATTTAAAAAAAGTATCCAATATTAGGCGACTTTCCTCTATTATTATATCATGTATTGAATCGAATTTTATTGTTTTATTATTATATATAAATTATTTAAAGTTTAATGTTTATTTATTATTATTATGTAACTACATCTGTACAATAATAATAATGTTTTTTATTTACCATAACACGACAAGTATTCTGATAAAATTATAAAAATAAAAGATATCCTTTCCGAGCAATTTCTGGTTTACTTCAATTCTTTTTATAACTGTCCGAACACCGGATCGTTTCAGAGTAATTTTTTGCTAGGTCGTAAATTACTCTTTTGAACTTGCGTCTACTAGTCTGGTACAATTTCTGACGATCTGTACAGAGGAAGTACGCACCATCTATATCCATCTCATTTCTCTACATATTGTACAATGTACAACTGCCCGGCAGAAGGTGCCACTGTACAGTGACAAAATTCACATTTCAGGAGCGCCAAAAAAACAGGGTAGGCATTACATTTTATTCATCTATGTAAATGTTTTTGTTGTTTATTTATAAATCTATAATCTGACCGGAGCAAATTTGTTTTGAATTATTTATAAGGTGGTAAAAGGAGACTCAAATGGGACATTGATTATGCTGGTTATCGGTCCACTTTGATATCTAATTGTCATTAAACAAAACTGCATATTAAAAAAAGCTCCGGGTGAATTGTACCTAATAATGTATATTTTCGAAATCTTACAATACATTTTGTTCAGGTTCGTTGGATAATGAGATATTTTGGCGCTCATTTACATGTAAATTCATATGCTGTTGAACCGTACAGAGGCCTCTTAACTACATTTTCCACGGATCCTGTTAAACATTTTTAGGAAAATTTATTTAAATATGTAACCAATATCTCACAAATTTACCGAATAATCCCATAGATTCTAAATAAATAAATGAGCATGATTAATCAATTAATGTTTAAAATTAAAAAAACCGATCATTAAGTTGTCAGCGATTGTCCGTATGTGAAATAAATTTACATTGACCTACTAAAAACAAATTGCTATTACTTTATATTGCAATTTATACTTATAGCTACTATACTTGTTAAAGATTTCGCGTCGAAATTATGTGGTGATTAAGCACTCACTTTAGAAGGATAGATGTGAATTTATTTGAAAAATGTGTAAAAGTTCTACGATGTTAATAATAGTAAATTATGGGGCACTTGATATTACTCATACGTTATTATTGTAATTTGCTAATATAAAACTGAAAATATAATAATGTTCAGCACGATATGTATTGGAACTGCTTAAGTATTATATGTATGTAATAGCCTTGTGTAAATATGTTCACATAAAATACGTAACACGATAAGCTGTACTACTTCAAAACGATCGCTTTTTAAGATGGCATAATTAAAATGAAAATATTTTGCTCTATCACGCATCATTAGCAAAGTAATAGAGTTTATAGTCGAGTATGTAGAATATGGAAGAAGGATAATATACCTAACCTGACTTTATTCCTACACTTCCGCTTAAGAGGGGCGTTTACCTATCGAAAACTAAGGTATCGCCGTTTCGCGTTTTTTGAATTTATTTTGTAATTTTAGAATCTCAAATTTGGGTTAGTGGTGCAAAAGGCATCATTTTATAATGTCAAGGTCCGTTTTTGTACTAATTTATTTTCTTAAGAAAGTTATGTGTTTTAGAAATAACCACAAAAATGCATGAATTTGATTAGTGTCTACTAACTAAGGTTGGTACACAAAAGAAAAAAAACGACCTCTACGCGCCAGCTGCACATTTGATGTACGATATAAAGAAAAAATAAAATGTATGTACTTATTTTTAAAGATAAAAAACATTAAACATTAAACCTTGTCACACACATTTCACACAAGATTTTACGCGTCGTCTATCCCCACTTTACGGTATCTCTACCGGTCCCAACGAAGACGAAAATCTATCGGAATCGGTCGGCTATTGCAGAATTAAATGCGAGTAACAGTTTAATTACAAACTGTCACTGGCATTGAAATGTCATATATACCTATAATATTCGAGTGCAAAATAATATAACAGTTATGGGCAAGCGAAAATTGGCTTATTATAAAACATCAACAACATCAACAGTTCCGTAAGTACTCATTCTTTATACATATGTTTCCCATCTATAGTATTCCTTAATCTAGGAATAAAACCGAAGCGCTGTGAAGGGAACCGAATATCGTGTAGCTTCACTTACTCACACCCCCTTGCGTCTACCCGTCCCGCGAGTAATTTAAGTTGCATAAGTTTCTATTTGTTGGTAAACGCCTGTCTTAAAGAGATTTCTTTTGAGCCAGGAAATGATAATCTGCGCTTGCTATTTATAGACAAGAACGTGCGGAATTCCATAGGGTCTTGCTGTTGCCTATCAAAAATGTCTGCATTTTCTTGTACTATGCCCTCGGGGCATTCTTAATATTCTAATGTTCATAACTTGGCTGACATAATTTTCTACTACTGCTACCTGTCGCCCTAGGACAAATGGAGGGTCATTTGCAAATGATATAAACAAGACTGTTTTGAGCATTTGCCCAAAACTCCTGCACGTGGCATACGTTATTTACCATTACACTACTCGCTGAACAAGAATTTGAGCAGACCTTTTATAATATTTTCCAAGTGAAAAATGAGGTGTGGCCACCACACGACTTTCTTATACGTATGAGCGTTTCAAATTATACACAAGTTGTTCTAAATTGTTTTAAATATTTTTATCTTAGAAAAGTAAACCTGAAAGTGTGTTACTTCACGTTCAAATTTTAAGAATTTTTTTATACAAAAAATATTCAAAATCCTATTCTAAATACTTTTATTCTCCTAATAAGTCCCTATAGAATGCATACTTTGCGAGATATTTGAAAAAAGGCTATTCGCTAAGAGTACAAGTGTTACTTGCGGTCCGAATTTTGAAATTTAATTGTACAAAAAATATTTCAAATCCAACTCTAAATGCTTTTGTACTCTTGACAAATATATATAGAATGCATAATTTTCGACATATTTCCAAAAAATCGCTATTCGATACGAGTAAAAGTGTTACTTCCGGTCCGAATTTTGAATCTTTTTTTATACAAAAGGTATTGAAAATTAAGTTCTAAATACTTTTTACTCGTAACGTACCTGTCTAAAAAAACATGTCTTACGAAATATTCGCAAAAAACTGTTTTTAGATAAGAGTAAAAGACCTATTTCCGGTAGGAATTTCGAAAAACTTTTTTAATAAAATTCTTTTCAAATTTAATTTTGAGTACATATAAATTCTTTATAAATTTGTTTAAACTTGGTAGTTGACGAAATATTGGCAAAATTTAATTTTTTCACCGAAATAAACTACTACTTCCGGTCAGCCGATTTTACTGAAAATCTAATCAGATCTCAAGAAGGAGATTATATTCGTAAATACAAAATTTGGAATTGATACCTGTAGCGGTTTGACCGCTATCGTGGTCACACACACACACAGAGAGAGAGAGAGAGACATTTTTTAAAAACCACTTTTTCGGTATCAGGGTACTTCAAAACGTGGACATCTGCAAAAATCTCGAGGTCGAAAATTTTCATCATCACAATACTTCCTTATACTACGTATAAGAAAGTAAAATTGACCGAGTATTTAGAAAATTAATGTATTTCACCAGAATGAAAAATATCCCTAAAATGTACAGAAAACAAATTTGTAGACTTGTACAGAATACAGAAGGGTGCAAAATGTAGTTGATTTGTACAATCGGTACAATTGCACTAACTATAGCGATACAGTCTGTGACCTGCAATCGTTTAGTGGTAATGCCCTGCTGTGGGCGTGGCGCTTCAAAAACAATTCACATAGTTGCCAAGATTTTTTTAAAACAAGACTAACATTTTGAAAATCATCAGGCCGCTTGGGGGGGGGGGGGTTAACACCTAACCCCCCCCCCCCCCGCTGCTGCGCCACTGGTGTGCTTTATTTTAAAATAATTTCTCCCTGCAAATATGAATGATAGGCTATTTAGAAAGCATTTTTAAAAAGCTCTTAAATATTCCATTATTATTATAAAGATAATAAACTGTCATTTCCTTATTTTTTTTAAGGATTTCATGGAATTATAAAGAAGTTATTGTTCTGTTAACTGGCACTTTTGAATGTAGTGCATGATCACATGATTAAAGACAAACGTCAGCGAATAATTTTTATCTTGTTAAAAATTTAATAAAATGTTGACTCCACTACTCCGCGTTTTTAAAGTCCAAAGCTCAGTCCATTAGTATTATTAGGTCATTGGTCTTATCAATGATTTTTTAATATTACTTTGACAGCTTATGTCAGTTGAAATTTCTAAGTTATAATGATTTCTTGTTTGTTTGGTGGGTTTCATATAAACACGTATATGCATACGAGATTATATTCATTGTTTGCTAGAATTTTGGGGAGAGTGTAGGAAAGAGTAGATTTCAATGAACAAGTAGAAAATATATATACTACAATAATGGATGTATTTAATTAAACTCAGCCTTGCGATTTAGACATTTTTATGTTATTAGGTAGGCAACTAAATACTTAATTTACAAGATAAACATTACTTTATAAGCCATAATTACCAATTCATATTATGTAAAAGTTGTTTAGTATATTTCGATAATTTTGAAAATCACTGCTAGAAAACGCTTTAAACTGCGCTTATGAGATTATAATGCCAAATTTGACAATTAATTTTGATTCACGCAGGGGTGTAAAACTTAAAAATCGCTAAAATGCAAATGGCGGCGACGTAGATCAATTAAATAAACCAATTATTTGATGTCTTCATTTTCATGTTTGTCTATTTCTAAATTAGCCTTTGTATATTCTTGCTATTTCAAAACACTTGAACACCAAAGCATTAATTAATGTACGACAAAGCTCTTTCAAATATTAAGATCATTACGACACGACTGTCGTTTTCTTCCTCGCACCAAAGGACTATATTAATGGTGTAAATAAAGAGAGGGCATTCTTTTTGACTCACCGAATTATCGAACTCTACTTGAATTGCAAATACTATTTATATTTGTTGTATGTACATTATGCACACATAAATACAAACTCAGAAATATAGATATATGATAGTGTTTGTACCTTGTTTAAAATATAAACTCGATAATCTTGACCCAATTGCCAATGTTCGAGCTTAATTATTATGATGTACTGTTTCGATATATTACGGCGACCCTCTAGTGGCGTGTTATTTTCTTGTTAACCGGCCATATATGGGTGCAACAATGAGACAGATGTAAGCATTAAATCTCTTAATGTGGGATTATTTATTAAGATGAGCTGTGTATTTGGTTATACTGTTTGCGATAATGTTGCTCAAGGAGAAAAATTTACGATGGTATTCCATCATATCTGATTAGACAACAATATATTTGAACAAAATTTTTTTGGTGACTCAAGTCGTACATTTTCGTAAATTATTTCCCACATGGAGACTCGCACTTTTACTCACTTACCTTTTTTAGTATCAAAAACCTTCAGGTGCTAATGATGTCCGTGTGGTACATGAATGATTGTGTCTACATAGCCACTGTACACTTGACTGTTCTTTGTTAACATAAAATATTACAAGTCTTTTGTATTTACTTAGAAAGTGCCATTTCAGATATTGGTAACTTTGCAAAAGCCATCTGAATAGATTTTTGCATACGATGAACATAACGTGCAACAAATATAATATGGAAATATCAATAGTGAAGACAAAATCAGTGACAATAACAAGATGCAAACTAGACATTAAAGGCACCAGGTGGAACAAGTGAAGCAGTTTACATATCTAGGAGCCGAAATAAGCAACTGCAAAAGTTTAAGTATGAAAAACCCAAAAACGAATAATCAAAGCATCGCAAATTGCAAGCACTCTGAACGGAATGGTTTGGAGAAATAGAAACATCAAAACTTACAAAATTATGCTATGCCCGAGAATAACATATTGTAATGAAACAAGCCCACAGAGGAGCAGTCATCCAGGCGACGACAAAAGAAAGGCAAATATTCGGCGCGACTGGTAAACATCGTAAAGCAATAAATCATCCATTTTATAGAAGAGACAGAATGTCTGTGGAATGTTCTACAAACATCGAGAGGAAGATGGAGTTTACGCGAACGCTTCCAGATGTTTCGTATGTGTATATAAAGCGGCTGGGTCACGGAGATGAGTCAATTCCGGAATAAGAAGTAGCCGTCGCGCGGAACAGACCAAAGTAGAAATAAATATAAGAAATAAATAACTAGTTCCTTAAGTGGTAGTCGAAGAGTAGACATAAATATTACCGTGTTATATAAATAGAAGTGATTTAAATATACGAACATAAATATTAGTAGTAGTAAATAAATACATGTGTTAATTTATTTATAGTAGTTTGAAGTGTGATACATTAGTTTTATATTTTTATATTGTAATTAATTTTACGTGTGTGAAATACAGACTGTTTTAAATAAATAAATTGCACGAGTTGTTTATTGCGAACCCGAAAACGTTACAGTATGCTGCCGATATTAGAGCAGAAACAAATGTAACCAAACGAAACTGAAACACCACAGAAATGAAGGTATTACGCAATATAGTTAGGCTATTACTAACGGCTGGGCAATAAGTACAGATATAAGGGCAGAATGTAATATATAAGATGTCGTAAAATGAAGCAGGGAGGAAAGAAATCAACGCAGGGATAAACACGTGAAAAGATTTGAAGAAGTCAGATTGCCTGAAATCTGTAAAAGCCAAAAACCAATCTGGAAGAGACTTCCTGATCGCCTCCTCTTGTCCTGTTATCATCAACAAAACGTTAAACATGCAGGCCAGGCAAAGAGGGAAAAGCTTAGCCGAAAGAAGAAGAAGAAAAGAGCCATTACTGTTTTCTTCAGACGCTTGGAAAAATAGCGTCTGAAGAAAACAGTAACGATTATTTGTAAAATTATCCTTAAAACTCTGCAAATATCATCTTGTATACGAATGCATAAAACACAAATTATAATCCACAAAGAAATTATTGATGTGGTTTCTTTAGGTGTTACATTCGTTCCCAGCATCATTCAGAACATTAGCACAAGGTTTTTCACAACAATTGGCGACGGAAATTGCCCTTTTGAGCTTTTGGAAAAAAGGCAAACACAAATTTGACAAAAATTCAAAGTTATGCTAAATAAGCAAAATAATGTACAAAATTAAAACTCTCAATCAGTATATTACGAGTATATAGATTTCAAAGACATCGTAATTGTATATTTCGATATTTTAAGTAATTGTGAGAATTTGTTGGTGTTTGCTTCAATGTTGATAAGGTTTACAAATAAATGCAGAGTGAGGTTAGTTTTTAGCATCATTGACACTTTTTCACGAAAATTGGTGACATGATCAAAATTTCTATTTTTCTGAATTTGACCAAGATTCGAAGCTCCACAAAATAACCTTAATATATAGTAAACAAGATAGACACACTCAACTAGTAGATTACAAATATGTTTCAAAAACAAATGCAAAATGTTTATTTCAAGATTTTGAGCAAATGTGAGAATCTGTAGTTTCTTCAATGATGATGAGTTTTAGAAGCAAATGAATCTATACCTATTTAAACATCAGATTCGTTTCTAGCACCACTCAGAAAATTAGTACAGCCTTTTCCACGTTAATTGGTCACTTGACCAAAATTGTGTTTTGGTTTAGTATAGTACACGACTTTCTTATACGTATGAGCGATTCAAACTATACAATTTTAAGATTTTTTTAATACAAAACTTATTCAAAATCCTATTTTAAGTACTTTCATTCTCTTAATAAATCGCTATAGAATGCATACTTTGCAAGATATTCGAAGAAAAGTGCTACTCGCTAAGAATAAAAGTGCTACTTCCGGTGCGAATTTTGAAATTTCATGTATACGAGTACAACAAATATTGCAAATCCAATTCTACATACTTTTGTACTCTTAATAAATATATAAATTGCGCGCGCAATTTAAGTACTGAAATTAGTACTAAAATCAGTGTCGTGTCAGACGGCTGTAAGAGAAGAAGATCTGCTTCTGGTAGGAATTTCGTAAAACTTTTTTTTATAAACTCTTTGTAAAATTGAACTTTTGTATTCTTTAGAAATTTGTCTAAACTTAGTAGTTGACAAGATATTAGTACATAATTATAATTTTCTGCTTTTAGCATTGATTACTTTTTAATCATTCAATTAGGTGAATTTTTAATTTTGAAAATTACTTACGGCTGAAATTCGACCTCAGGACCTCCCGATCTCTAGCGGTTGCGCTACCATTACGCTACCGCGGGTGTTTGAGTTCGAGTCTTTAAATCGTACTGAATTATATAATGTAACAAATGGATATGTGTGTGTCGGCAGACCGACGTGTATTCTAAATCTTAAAGTACTTTAAAATTAGTTTTTCTCAGTGTTGAAAATTCTAACTATAATTTTGTGCTTTTAGAACGAATAATTATTTAATTAGGTAAATTTTTAATTTTAAAAATTAGCCACGGCTGAGATGCGAACTCAGGCTGTCTGAGTTTGAGTCTTTAAATCTTTTTTAATATTAAAAATGTACCTAATTAAATAATTATCAGTAGAGACCGGACACGAGAGGCCGATGACTCATCGCCCACAGGCGCATTATTTACATGTTTTTAAAGAGTTTTTAATTTTATTTATATAATTGGATAACAAGTGGTGATCTATAAAATATAAAATAGTAGTTCAAGTCGAGTAAACTTTCCGTACTTTATTTATCTTATGAAATATAAGGTAAATAGAATGGATTTCAAAAACTCCTCACGCTTCTACCTACGCCGATTTAGAAAGAAATTTAACAGTATGATCGACTTTTTTGCTGTCCGTTTTCTCGACGAAAACAGATGTGCAGCAGTTCGCCATATGAATAATGCTATTCAGTAACTGCGTGATGTTATACTCTATTTCTTTTGTCCGTCGTAGTTTCGGCCTGATACGCCCGGTTCTTAATTATCAGTGCCAAAAGCAGAAAATTATAATTAGAATTGTCAACACTGAGCAAAGCTAATTTTTAAGCAATTAAAATTTAATAGTTAATTGATGAGGCTGATACATGTTGAAACTCCATATTTAACTGAATAAATAAAATACGTAAACTTAGTTTCAAAAATTATTTAATAATATCACTACAATATTGTTTCGCCAAACTTTGGCTTCATCAGGTGATGAGTAACTCAGTTAGAAGCCATCAGGTGATGAGTAACTGAGTTACTCATCACCTGATGAAGCCAAAGTTTGGCGAAACAATATTGTAGTGATATTATTAAATAATTTTTGAAACTAAGTTTATGTATTTTATTTATTCAGTTAATTAAAATTTAGTAAGATATTAGTAACTTTAGATTTTTTTACAGAAGTAAAGTACTACTTCCGATCTACCAACTTTACTGAAAATATCGTCAGGTATCAAGAGACAAGTCTGGTGTTGATAACTGCAGCCGTTTGGCCGCTATTGTGGTCACACACAGAGAGAGATTAGAGAGGGGGGGGAGATATGTTTGCACAAACCACTTTTTTGATATCAGGGAACTTCAAAATGTGGACATCTGCAAAAATCTCGAGATCGAACACTTTCATCATCACAATACTTCTTTATACCACGTTTAAGAAAGTAAAAGGACCTAAACTTGTCATGTTATAGCAAATAGGACATTAAACAATTTTTGCACCACATGTTTTATGTATTTATTTTATAAAAGCAAGTTGTTACTAGATATATTAAAACATGGAATGTTGTTATTTTGTATAATATTTTCTTAATTTATTTATTCCAGTCTTATCAGCATTGTTTTGAAGCGTAAAGCTATTTCTGCAAAATATTTACGAAAGTACAATTTTTTGCGTGAATAGAAGGTTTTTTTATCAGGCAATTTTAAATTCTAGAACACAATGACGATATGACGAATGGTTATTTAGAGAACGATATAATTCCATGTAAATTTAACTATATTATTAGTTTGATGAAGTCAGGGGTTTGTGAAATTTTCTAAGCTTCTATGATAGTATTTTTACTGATTCAAAAGTTTTAATTAGCTGAATTAATTATTCTTTACGCTACCAACCAAAAAATGAGCTGTGTAGTTTTAATTTTTTTTTATTGAAAAACCGCTTCATAATGAAAATGCTGTATATCTATCACAAACCAATTCAAATATTTTTGCATGACCAGTTGCTAAATAAAACTAAATATTGGTAAAATATTTGCTAAAAAAAACAGTGATATTTTCGGTCCAAACTTACAAAATTTGGTTTTATGATAATTATTGAAAAAATATCAGTTAACAGATTAATGACATTTTTAAAATAATTTAAATAAATAAAAAAAATTAAGTGCAGTCAGTGCATCAGTATTATTTCCTACAGGGTAGGTCTTGTGAGGATGCGGTATATGATTGGTTCATAAATAAAAATCATAAACGGTACGTTTGTAATATCAACTTTGATTTGAGGGCATTTGACCTAATTGATCATTCCTGATGCATAAAGCAGAATTATGGATCGTACATGGAAACGCACTGAACATCATCCGTTCGTATTTGACAAATAGAAAACAAGTAATCCATTTTAATACTTTAATAAATGATGTAAGAATAGCTGTTAATAGTGATCTCAAAAGAATTAAACAGGGCATTCCTCAGGGTTCTATTCTTAGTTTTTTTCTGTTTGTAGTCTTCGTAAATGATCTAAATAAATCGTTGCAAAATTGTGGATTATATCAATGATATATCTAATAATTAAATGAAGTGATGGAAATCTCTTGGTGAAACATGTCGAAATATAAGCAAGTAATAACAAAAAACACACTTGGTATTGTTTCACAAATAAATATAATTAAATAGTCGATGTACATTTCGCCTTGCGGCATCGTCAGGAGTTCTCGAGAAACTAAAGTAAAATTTAATATACTGTAACTACCTACTTCTAACAAAAATGTAAATAAAAATGCACAAAAATAGAAAATTATGAAAAAGTCATGGCTTATCTGGAAAGACCGTTTTTACAAGGCTAGGGTTTATTAGCGGAGAATTTATGAGTTCTGTTTGTTCATTAAGAACATTGCCTGGTTGTAAAAGTAAACTTTCTTTTATAAAATAACCTTCTAGAACATTCATTTTTTTACTTTTATTTAAACTATACAGTACTTCTAAATTGTCTATTGAAAATTGATGTCCCGTGTCTAAAACATGGTTAGCTACACTTGAATTTTCATAATTTAATTTAACGGCTCGCATGTGTTCTGAGAATCTTAATTTGAAATTTCGCCCTGTTTGACCTATATAAAATTTACTACAATCACTACAATTAATTCTGTAAATTCCTGATTTGCTTAGTTTAGGATTCGCTGTTTTATTATTCGTTAATTGACTTTTAAAAGTGTTATTATTATAGAAGGCTATTTTAAAATCCAGTTTCTTTAAAACATTACTAATTTTCATACTTATACTACCTAAATATGGAATTTTAACCCATTGTTTTAATGTCAAGTCCTGGGACGGGGGAAATGCTGATTTTAATGTAATTGATTTGTTCATTCTATTGACTAATTTATCTATTAGAGATGAGTTATAACCATTATTTTGTGCAATTATTTTAATAGTTTTTAATTCTTTATTAAAGTTAAATGTGTTCATCGGTACTTTCAATAGTCTATAAATCATTGAATTAAACGCAGCATGTTTGACGTTAGTGGGATGATTGGAGGTATTTGGTATCAATGTATCGCAAAAGGTAGGTTTTCTAAAAATACTGTAATCTAACTTGTTGTTACTAATCTCGATTTTTAAATCAAGGAAATTTAAAGATCGATCAGGTGCTTCTTTCTCTATAGTGAATTGAATATTATTATTAATTTTATTAAGTTGTACTAAAAAGTTATCTAGCTGTCTATCTGAACCTGACCACAAACAGAGAATATCATCCACATATCTAAACCATGCTGATACCGGTGACGTATTTGTCCTGTATTTATCAAACAAGTTAACTTCGAAATGGTCCATGAAAATGTCTGCTAGTAATGGTGACAAGGGGGAACCCATCGGAAGGCCATTGTTCTGTTTATAAAAGTTGTCACCAAACTGGAAATAATTTTGTTCCAAACATAAATTCAGCATTTCCTCTATTTCTAAAGATTTATCCGGGCAATGTTTCTTAATTCTAGAATATACAATATTTTTTACTTCCGGGATGGGAATGGATGTAAATAAACTTTTTACATCAAATGAAACAAGTTTAGTAACGTGACTTACATTAGTATTTTGAAGTTTATCTATTAAGTCTAGGCTATTTTTAACGGTATATTTAGGTTTAAATTCAATTAGTTCGGGTAAAATTTCATTAACCAATTTACAAATATTGTAAGACGGAGCTTGGACATAACTAACCACCGGGCGTAAAGGTATTTCTTCTTTGTGAATTTTAGGTAGCCCATATAGCTTTGGGGCTACTGGGTTCATGATACTAAATTTGAATTTTTGTTCTTCTTCTATAAAGTTCGTTTTCTTAATCAAAGATCGAATATATTTTTGATAACTCTGGGATGGATCTTTTTCTAACTTTACAAACATCTGGTCAGATAAAATTTCATTCATTTTTGTTTTATAATCAAATTCATTAAGAATAACTAAAGTATTACCTTTATCCGCCTTAGAAAAAATAGCCTAGACTTAATAGATAAACTTCAAAATACTAATGTAAGTCACGTTACTAAACTTGTTTCATTTGATGTAAAAAGTTTATTTACATACATTCCCATCCCGGAAGTAAAAAATATTGTATATTCTAGAATTAAGAAACATTGCCCGGATAAATCTTTAGAACAAAATTATTTCCAGTTTGGTGACAACTTTTATAAACAGAACAATGGCCTTCCGATGGGTTCCCCCTTGTCACCATTACTAGCAGACATTTCATGGACCATTTCGAAGTTAACTTGTTTGATAAATACAGGACAAATACGTCACCGGTATCAGCATGGTTTAGATATGTGGATGATATTCTCTGTTTGTGGTCAGGTTCAGATAGACAGCTAGATAACTTTTTAGTACAACTTAATAAAATTAATAATAATATTCAATTCACTATAGAGAAAGAAGCACCTGATCGATCTTTAAATTTCCTTGATTTAAAAATCCAGATTAGTAACAACAAGTTAGATTACAGTATTTTTAGAAAACCTACCTTTTGCGATACATTGATACCAAATACCTCCAATCATCCCACTAACGTCAAACATGCTGCGTTTAATTCAATGATTTATAGACTATTGAAAGTACCGATGAACACATTTAACTTTAATAAAGAATTAAAAACTATTAAAATAATTGCACAAAATAATGGTTATAACTCATTTCTAATAGATAAATTAGTCAATAGAATGAACAAATCAATTACATTAAAATCAGCATTTCCCCCGTCCCAGGACTTGACATTAAAACAATGGGTTAAAATTCCATATTTAGGTAGTATAAGTATGAAAATTAGTAATGTTTTAAAGAAACTGGATTTTAAAATAGCCTTCTATAATAATAACACTTTTAAAAGTCAATTAACGAATAATAAAACAGCGAATCCTAAACTAAGCAAATCAGGAATTTACAGAATTAATTGTAGTGATTGTAGTAAATTTTATATAGGTCAAACAGGGCGAAATTTCAAATTAAGATTCTCAGAACACATGCGAGCCGTTAAATTAAATTATGAAAATTCAAGTGTAGCTAACCATGTTTTAGACACGGGACATCAATTTTCAATAGACAATTTAGAAGTACTGTATAGTTTAAATAAAAGTAAAAAAATGAATGTTCTAGAAGGTTATTTTATAAAAGAAAGTTTACTTTTACAACCAGGCAATGTTCTTAATGAACAAACAGAACTCATAAATTCTCCGCTAATAAACCCTAGCCTTGTAAAAACGGTCTTTCCAGATAAGCCATGACTTTTTCATAATTTTCTATTTTTGTGCATTTTTATTTACATTTTTGTTAGAAGTAGGTAGTTACAGTATATTAAATTTTACTTTAGTTTCTCGAGAACTCCTGACGATGCCGCAAGGCGAAATGTACATCGACTATTTAATTATATTTATTTGTGAAACAATACCAAGTGTGTTTTTTGTTATTACTTGCTTATATTTCGACATGTTTCACCAAGAGATTTCCATCACTTCATTTAATTATTAGATATATCATTGATATAATCCACAATTTTGCAACGATTTATTTAGATCATTTACGAAGACTACAAACAGAAAAAAACTAAGAATAGAACCCTGAGGAATGCCCTGTTTAATTCTTTTGAGATCACTATTAACAGCTATTCTTACATCATTTATTAAAGTATTAAAATGGATTACTTGTTTTCTATTTGTCAAATACGAACGGATGATGTTCAGTGCGTTTCCATGTACGATCCATAATTCTGCTTTATGCATCAGGAATGATCAATTAGGTCAAATGCCCTCAAATCAAAGTTGATATTACAAACGTACCGTTTATGATTTTTATTTATGAACCAATCATATACCGCATCCTCACAAGACCTACCCTGTAGGAAATAATACTGATGCACTGACTGCACTTAATTTTTTTTATTTATTTAAATTATTTTAAAAATGTCATTAATCTGTTAACTGATATTTTTTCAATAATTATCATAAAACCAAATTTTGTAAGTTTGGACCGAAAATATCACTGTTTTTTTTAGCAAATATTTTACCAATATTTAGTTTTATTTAGCAACTGGTCATGCAAAAATATTTGAATTGGTTTGTGATAGATATACAGCATTTTCATTATGAAGCGGTTTTTCAATAAAAAAAAATTAAAACTACACAGCTCATTTTTTGGTTGGTAGCGTAAAGAATAATTAATTCAGCTAATTAAAACTTTTGAATCAGTAAAAATACTATCATAGAAGCTTAGAAAATTTCACAAACCCCTGACTTCATCAAACTAATAATATAGTTAAATTTACATGGAATTATATCGCTCTCTAAATAACCATTCGTCATATCGTCATTGTGTTCTAGAATTTAAAATTGCCTGATAAAAAAACCTTCTATTCACGCAAAAAATTGTACTTTCGTAAATATTTTGCAGAAATAGCTTTACGCTTCAAAACAATGCTGATAAGACTGGAATAAATAAATTAAGAAAATATTATACAAAATAACAACATTCCATGTTTTAATATATCTAGTAACAACTTGCTTTTATAAAATAAATACATAAAACATGTGGTGCAAAAATTGTTTAATGTCCTATTTGCTATAACATGACAAGTTTAGGTCCTTTTACTTTCTTAAACGTGGTATAAAGAAGTATTGTGATGATGAAAGTGTTCGATCTCGAGATTTTTGCAGATGTCCACATTTTAAAGTTCCCTGATATCAAAAAAGTGGTTTGTGCAAACATATCTCCCCCCCCCCTCTCTAATCTCTCTCTGTGTGTGACCACAATAGCGGCCAAACGGCTGCAGTTATCAACACCAGACTTGTCTCTTGATACCTGACGATATTTTCAGTAAAGTTGGTAGATCGGAAGTAGTACTTTACTTCTGTAAAAAAATCTAAAGTTACTAATATCTTACTAAATTTTAATTAACTGAATAAATAAAATACATAAACTTAGTTTCAAAAATTATTTAATAATATCACTACAATATTGTTTCGCCAAACTTTGGCTTCATCAGGTGATGAGTAACTCAGTTACTCATCACCTGATGGCTTCTAACTGAGTTACTCATCACCTGATGAAGCCAAAGTTTGGCGAAACAATATTGTAGTGATATTATTAAATAATTTTTGAAACTAAGTTTACGTATTTTATTTATTCAGTTAAATATGGAGTTTCAACATGTATCAGCCTCATCAATTAACTATTAAATTTTAATTGCTTAAAAATTAGCTTTGCTCAGTGTTGACAATTCTAATTATAATTTTCTGCTTTTGGCACTGATAATTAAGAACCGGGCGTATCAGGCCGAAACTACGACGGACAAAAGAAATAGAGTATAACATCACGCAGTTACTGAATAGCATTATTCATATGGCGAACTGCTGCACATCTGTTTTCGTCGAGAAAACGGACAGCAAAAAAGTCGATCATACTGTTAAATTTCTTTCTAAATCGGCGTAGGTAGAAGCGTGAGGAGTTTTTGAAATCCATTCTATTTACCTTATATTTCATAAGATAAATAAAGTACGGAAAGTTTACTCGACTTGAACTACTATTTTATATTTTATAGATCACCACTTGTTATCCAATTATATAAATAAAATTAAAAACTCTTTAAAAACATGTAAATAATGCGCCTGTGGGCGATGAGTCATCGGCCTCTCGTGTCCGGTCTCTACTGATAATTATTTAATTAGGTACATTTTTAATATTAAAAAAGATTTAAAGACTCAAACTCAGACAGCCTGAGTTCGCATCTCAGCCGTGGCTAATTTTTAAAATTAAAAATTTACCTAATTAAATAATTATTCGTTCTAAAAGCACAAAATTATAGTTAGAATTTTCAACACTGAGAAAAACTAATTTTAAAGTACTTTAAGATTTAGAATACACGTCGGTCTGCCGACACACACATATCCATTTGTTACATTATATAATTCAGTACGATTTAAAGACTCGAACTCAAACACCCGCGGTAGCGTAATGGTAGCGCAACCGCTAGAGATCGGGAGGTCCTGAGGTCGAATTTCAGCCGTAAGTAATTTTCAAAATTAAAAATTCACCTAATTGAATGATTAAAAAGTAATCAATGCTAAAAGCAGAAAATTATAATTATGTACTAATATCTTGTCAACTACTAAGTTTAGACAAATTTCTAAAGAATACAAAAGTTCAATTTTACAAAGAGTTTATAAAAAAAAGTTTTACGAAATTCCTACCAGAAGCAGATCTTCTTCTCTTACAGCCGTCTGACACGACACTGATTTTAGTACTAATTTCAGTACTTAAATTGCGCGCGCAATTTTAGTTTCAAGATCAGTAGATATTACAGAATTTCTGTCTGACACGCAAGCATTAAAATGAGTATACGAGCATATCTATTGCGTCAATTCAGTAAGCTATCATCAAGAAAATAGAACATGTTCTATTTTCTTGATGAAAGCTTACTGAATTGACGAAGCAGATATGCGCTGCGGATATACTATCAAACATATTACTTGTATCACATTTTTTACTTTGATCTTGCGGAAATACTTTCCCGCATAACAGTGTCTTTTTTAGTTAATAATGTTGAATAATTTTTCAATAGACTTGTTGTCCATACGTAAGAATTTTTTATATGACGATCGGTCTTCAATCAGTACTTCTTCGATCAACAAGGTCAATAACCCTTTGCTTTCTAATCGCTGGTTTATCCAATTCCTCACCCAAATTCGCTTTTTTTTTTGACTATTTCTTCTTCTTTTTTTTTAATAATTGCCATCGTCAATATTACAATTGTATTGGCGGCTGCTGCTAGCAACAGTTGTTTGTTTTGCTCCATGTTCAAATTCGCTCTACTAGTAGTAGAAATTTTTAATTACACAGCTACCACTGGCAAAAGAATAAACCGTCCATCTACCTGTAGCATGCACAATATCGTGTGTTATTCATTTATGTATCTATATACATCCTGTAGTGAAATTAATTATTCCTTTAATTTATATATCTTGCAATACAATAAACCGCAAGTGCATCTTTCTATTTTATCCAGTGCCTCAGAAATGTACGTATGTATGTATGTTGAGCTGTGCAGTAGTAATTCAAAATGGTTAATATTCGTAAATTATAAACATGTGCTTTGGCGTATTTCAAGTAAGTGTACGATTAAGCGTAAGTATTGCGACAGTCTTGAACGGCAAGCATATTAATTAAAACGGGTATGAAAAAATGGATTGCGTAAAATTATGTCAGTGAATGATTTAAGATCCTTTTACTACGTGGTTTCTAAGGTAAGATCGCCGTAAAGGTGGAGGACAAGGTTGTTACCGAATTGAGCGATTGAAGGAATTGTCTAAGTTTATCTATTCAAAATAATTTTATAATTGGTGTGAGTAAGCTGTTTACTACTACCTAGTAAATTTATAAAATCAATTAATTTTAAAAACACGCAATAAAGTTTTAATCAAAATATTTTGCTGAAAACGATTAATTTATTTCAAAGCATTTATAATTAATCAATAAAGCATGTATTACTAAGGGGATAAGTTTTCTGTATAGTATAGAATATTTTCAGTGGTCAACGACTGTTTATACAGCATGTGTCAATTTTCATTAGCCATAGGCGATCAATTCATGCAATACGTGACAACGTAGCACCCCTACTTTCCTCTCCAATGCCAGCGCGACCGATACATGCTCGAAAATACAAGTTAGCAGTAACTATTGGACCACTGACTTGGGTGGTTGTAATGCGTTCAGAAATAATATTTACGAGTTGCAAGGATTTGTTTTTCTTTTTCCTTCTAGTAAATGCAGTGAATTATTAAGCTGCGTTCACGCTCCATGACACAAACAAAAGCGTAATTCTAATAAAATTAAAAAATAAACATAATAAGGTAAATAAAAAAGGATTCTGAAAATAATAATAAACTACTAGATCAGGAGATCGCCGCGGCCATTTGATGTTTTCCGTTCCAGTAATAAGACGGCTTTTATTGCAGACTAGATCGCAACGTGTTCGCAGCTAAACATTGAATGTAAAATCTGGTGGGGAGAAGTGGGAAGATCGGAGAAAATCGTTGTGATGTCGATTGTTGCCGGTATTGGTGAAGGACAGTAGGGGTGCCACGTTGCCACGTGTTATTTGTATACGTATAAATCGCACGTAAACATTGAATCCTAATGAACCTAATGATATTTGACACATGCGGTATTTTGCAGGAAATGTTTCAGTATAAATACATAGTTCTAGAACTTCTTTAGAGTCTGAAAATAAAGGCCTATATAAGTAGATATCAACTAATACCTTATATAGAAACACCAAATGTTGCTTCCCATAATATTAAATATAATTGCTGTTTTAAAATTAAAGGATTCACAAAAAATCGTCCCAAACTTTGATCAATATTCAATCACAATTGATATATTCCACGTCAACACAATTGTACGTAAACATAAGAAAATATATACATAAATTTATTGAAACATTACTGCACTACACTTTCACGTGGTTATTTATAAATTTCTACAACCTTTGCTTTTTATGTGATAATGATATGTCAGTCCAATTTTGCGACTTCGGATCTATTATTTTCGTCACTGCCTTGTCGTATGTCTCTACATTTTCGTTATATCTCCTTCACCAGTCTTCTTTCTTCCATTCTACGCATATGAACCGACCTGCTCAGTTTTCTCTTTTCTATGAAAGTTGTTATCGGTTCTACATCTATATCTTGTTGTTTGTTACGTATTCTGCCTCATAGTGTTACTCCCTTAGTTTTCCTAAAGTATTTCATTCCTTTACGTTCTTTCGTCAGAACCGAGTTCATACCCATATGTAAATACTGGTCTCACAATGGTTTTGAACCTTAGAGTAAGTAAGATATACAGATTGTCGTAGTTAAAAGTTAATATGCATCTTCAAATACACACACATAAACATGTACCTATGTATAAGACCGGTGGTGTGGGGAGATAGTGGGGAGATCGAGAGCGCGCGCAGACATGGCATTCTTTCCGTAACTTTAGAGCGTGAACGTACATACATTGTATCTGAGCAGACTCGCAAATATTAAAATAAAATGCCCTTAACTGTCGAGGAAAAAATACAGATTGTGTTATGGTATGCCAAGGATAATTCGTACAAAGACGTGCAAAATTTATTTGTTGCGGCGTATGAAAATCGTCCACCTCCCTCTGTGCCAGCTATCCATAAGATTGTGAAACAATTTCGTACAGAAGGTTGTGTTAATTCACTGCATACTAAAAGACACGTTGTGCACTAAAGCCTCGGTACCCCGGTGTCCCGATATCACGCCCGATATGAACTCATCTGTACTCCCCTACTATCGTACCCCTCCATTTCATGTTTGCATGTACATGTGTGCGTGTTTGTGTTTCCCTATATCTACTTTTATTTCAGTCAAACGGTATAGAGAGAGCATAATGTCAGTTTATAGACAAATAAAGGGATGCTAGGTGGGGTACGGGCAGGGTAGAAATGGTTCAACCTTGGCGGGTTGCATACCGTTAAGTGTTCATATGTAACAAAATTTATTAAATTATTTAAATTCGAATATTATTATTTTTTAAAGTGTTTTTAATTAAATTAACTTCTCTAATAATTATACTTTGAAAAAACAAATTATAGATTTTTTTGAAAATAAATATTTGCTAGTGCCCACGAGTTACTCATAAACTTTCAATACATAACTGAAGTAAAAATGTTATTTAAAGGTGCCTTTCAGAACAACTAATAGTTCTGCAAGCATAGAAATGTGTATCATTCAACTGTAATATTCACTTAATATGTACTCTATGTAAAACTGAAATTAATAATTAAAAATGTGTGTACCTACTTAGGTTAGCAATAGTATAAACAACTTGCACATATATACATATATATTTATTAGTAATATATATCTACAACTTCAACATGTAACTATGAATTTACATATATGAGGTTTTATTTTATGATTTTATTTACAATATAATAATATATATTAAAGCTTTTGGTCAAGTTCTTATGGCTCTCTTGATGGAAGGTTTGATTCACTCTTGCTCGCTGCTACAAATATTTAATAAACAAAACCACCGTAACCAAAGAAAATGATGCACTTGCTTCACAATTTATGTTTGTATAGCACTTCCCTAAGGTATATAGTAGTTAGAGTATGTTTATAATGGCAATTCTTCCCAAAATGAGACCGAAGTATACTAATTTCCTTTGGAAGCCAATTTGGCCTATCTATTTTCTTTAACCGCAGATTCCTTCTAATGGCTCTTTTTGTATCCTATAATCAACAATTTTCAATGTTAAAAGATTTATATTCACCAAATTTTGGATGAAATTAATAACTTTATGTACCTATCTACAATCGTGGAAAGATAATTTTCCTTTTCTATGCCTCTAATTGCCTTGCACCCTTCTTGCTAATCCAATTCGTGCAATGAAAAGTGGCACATCAACCCATATTAAATACTAAGTACTAAATTAAAGATAAAACAGCTAAATCATTAGTAAAAAATGAAATGGGAAATAATGGAAATTCTTAACCGTAAACTAATTAACAACAAATGATAGTATTGAAGATATTAAATAAAAAAATAAATGTTATATGAACATAATAAGTTTGTAATTCACGTTAATAAATAAAGAATAAAATACAAAATATATAGTACGCAAACAATCAGCCTGATGGTTCCACCAATGGCGGATGTAAACATACCCCTCTCGGCATCACTTTTCGCGACAATGCTCTCTCCTTCTTTTCTATCCTCCTTGTTTTGAACACATTCACCTTGATCTTCCTACTAACGTCGTTTCCTGAAATAAAGTTCTTACTTATGATATAGAACGGTTTATTTCCCTGCAGAATTCTTTCGTCTACATCTATTTCTTTTTTTCCTCTTTCGTCAATTATCGCTCCTAAATTATTTGAACTTCTGTAGTTTCTATATTTGGCTCCTTCTATTTATATGTGTATTTCTTTTGTTTCTTTATTTATTGCCATTTCTACAAAGGGTTATGTTCTTTCACAGCTATTACGTCGTCTGCAAACGCACGTTATACTGGGTGTCCCAGCTAAGACTTTCGGGTCACATATCTCCATTATTATTGAACGAATTTTTTTGAAATTTAAAATGTAGATACTTTATTGAATGAGGATTGTTCTGTTACTTTTGAAATTAGTGAAAGTTAAAAAATGTAATTTTCACTCATCGATCTTTTTTTTCAAATTCCACGAAAATATCCTTAGATGGTTAAGCACCAAAATTCAAGCCTCTACAGAAAAAATTAAGTAAAACATCTACTATGACATTTTCCTCTGATTTTTATTTTAGTGTTCTCATTTTTTGGTCGTTCTTTGTTATCAACTTTTGTTTTAAATTGACTACTTTCAGACCTGAAATTCAAAGTTTTAATGCTCTTGTTGCCCCGAAAACCCTACTTAACCTTTATTGGCAGTTTAGTGGAGTATCTATGGGTGTTCTATGAGTTTAATTGTTTGCACACTGTAAAGACATTCACTGAAAACTGGAAAGTCTGAAACCAGTATCTTGCATTTAATAAAGTATGATGCCTTTAACTCGCCTGAATATACAATAACAGGAAATAAAAGCTAGTTGAATTCACGTTTTAAAGACTATGATGGTTGTTTCAGTATAGCACAACGGTTCTTCATTTAATAAATTGTCTATATTCCAAATTTTATTAAAATTCGTTTAATAATAATGGAGATATGTGACCCGAAAGTCTTAGCTGGGACACGTTATATAAAACTTATCTGTTTCAGTTTAAGGCATACCATAAACTTTTTCTTCAAGGCTGGTCTACACGTCTTAATTCTATACACTACAAGTCTAAATAGTATACGACTTATTACACTTCCCAGTCATAACCCGTCATTGCTGGTGAATTTTGCTTATGCGTTGTTGATCTTCACTACGAAATTTGTTGTATTTTATAACGGCTCTTTATAAATCGTGTAAATTTTAGATTGTCGCCTCTTTTCCCTAGGCTTTCACCTACTTTCTGCTGCGGTACTCTATTAAAACTTGTTGAAAATCTATAAAAGCAAAATAGGCTTTCTTATTGTATTGGTGTTTTATTAGTAGTGCATATAAAAATTATGATTTTTGTAGTTTGTTCGAATTTTCTGACTTTCCTTTGTAACTGTCCAAATATGTTTTTCCTGAAAACTTCTCTATGACCATACGAACGAGAGAGAAAATAATTACGCATATCCATCCTTCGAATTGTGAGTTATGGTCTTGAGTTCATACAAAAATCCTATAGAAAAAGCACTTCCAGTTTTTCCCCGAATTTTCTTTCCCTAAAAAACCTTATTCGGACTATTACGAACGTTTTTTTTTTAAAAAATAGCCAAATCTGCACAGCCGTTCTCAAGTACTTACCAACGAATAGCATTTCATTTTTATTTATATAGATTTGAATAAGGCTTGTATCGTAAACAAATAAACTTTTAGACAAGCTGTCATTCTGCTAACCATGGTGTCTCTATTCTTCTATAATTAACTTCTTTCAAATGTTTTGCTTTTGTGTGTCTTTCGAAATTAGATTTCAGATTTGTTCTAAATTCATATTTGTCACATTTATAACTAAATTCTTTCAAATGTATTGTTTTTATGTGTCTTTCTAAATTCCATTTCTGATTTGTTCTAAATTCACAAGTGTCACATTTATAACTAAATTCTTTCAAATGTTTTGTGTTTATGTGTCTTTCTAAATTCTGTTTCTGATTTGTTCTAAATTATATGTTGTGCAGCTATGGTCTTCATAATACAGGCCTATCTTGTTGAGAAGCACTTTAACGGGTCAAAGAAACAGTTGTTATTCGCAGCAGTTCCTATGCTTTGGACGTCGTGAAAACTTAAGATTTACTAGTAGTTGAATATTATGTCTCACAAAGAAATTAAATAAACACTCATTTAGTACTTTTCAAAAAACTGAGCAAAACGTGTCAGTAAGTTTTTCGAGTTGTAGTCATTTATGTTATTAGAATAGCCTTCTTATAAACAGGCACAATATTGGCAACTTTAAAATAACCTGGAAATCAAACAATCATCAACGAATGGTTGAGTATAATGAGGCACAACAAAAGTGACGGCACAGCTTTTGATACACTTTATTGCAACACATTCCTGATGATAATTGATTAATAATAATAAGAATTCATCACTCGACTTGATGAATAGATGAAATGAATATATTCATTTTATCTATTCACATACATATATGTATGTGTTGTACGCAATAGGTCTGTTTTTTCATTATCAGAGGAAACAATCTGATTTTATATATATAACATTCTTCCAATTCACAACAGTAATAACGATTCATATAACTTAGTACTTTTAATACCATATCGACCGTCTTGTTTCTTAAATCATGTACATGTGAAACACCATAACAAACGAAGATTATTGCATGATGAATTGACTAGAAAAAAAGCCGAAAACCCCGTGGGCACAATAATTTAATCGAACCAAGGGTCTCTGAATCGGAAGGTGTAACCTTTAAGCTTTATTGTCGGTCGCCTTGATCTCGTTGCTGTAAGAAAACTGCATTCTGGTACTGCCTGTTCTTTTATTAATCGGCAGACTTGAAGTCACCTTGTTCTCATATACTGTCCCTCCCAAGTATATTCTCTTGATTATTATTTTTTTAACGAACACATGTATGTTTGCATGTATACACATCGCTCATTCAAATCACTATATTTTATATATGCAGGTAATTGATTGCTTCCTAATGTTGAATTTATTAATTACGAATGTGATTTATTACTTATAACCGTCCTATTTCGATCAGTTCTTTTAGTACTTTGAGCATTTTACTTTTTCTGAAGTGTTACGATACACGGCCAGTATAATATTATCATTTAGCAAGACATATAAGGTTTGTATTACGTGTCGCGTGTCATTTGTCTATCTTGGGAAATTTAGATTTATTCGTGCTCCAGATATTTGTGTGCAAATCGTTTTTTTTTTCCTTCTGTACAATCCTGTAAAACATACATGCATATTAAATTCAGTCAGTCATTCTGTTGAAAGGTAACAATAAAGTGTTTAACTCTTGTACATGAGAATTGCTTAATCTAGTTTGTATTCTGCAGGCGTAATTGAATGATATACTATAGGTGGTCAACACAATTCTTGTTTCCTTTATTTTATTTTTTTTCTGTTATTGGGTATTTCTATGGCCCTTACTATGAAAAAAATACTGCGAGATTGCTAACAGCTTTATTTTTTGAAATATACAGTTTTATTATTTTCTCAAAAAAATACAAAAAAGTAATAAAATTTCTATCGAACACTATCAAACGATCTTTTATAAGATTTTCTTGAATGAACGACTTTAGGTAGATCTCGTTGCAAACTCCAGCAGTAGTCTGCCATCATATGTGAGTCCCACCTTCCCTGATAACGCTCTTCCATTGTCCGAAGATCCTGATGAAATCTTTCACACTGCTCCTCACTAAAATCACCCAGATTTTTTGGAAATCGGTCTAAATGCGAGTGCAGGAAGTGGATTTTTATGCTCATGTTTCACCCTAGCTGTTGCAAATTCGATAGCATGCACTCAACAAGCTCGACACGGTCGTCAGATTTCTTTTTGCCTAGGAAATTACTCATAACCAAAACAAATGAATTCCAAGCTTTGGATTCGACTTCAGTCATTGATTTGATAAAATTAGGATCATTCACGAGTTTCAGTTTTTCTGTACTTAATCCTGGAAACTTTCATGAAAGAAAATTGAAACATTCCTCACTTTTGTCAAGCGCCTTCACAAACTGTTTTATTATGCCGAATTGATAATGAAGTGGTGGAAGTATGATGCGGTCTCGGCTAATTAAAGGCACGTTTATGAAATTTTTTGCACCAACTTTTAAGTATTCTCGCACTGGCCAAACTTTTTGTGACCAATGGTGTTGTTTGTCACGACTGTCCCAGAGACACATGAAACAAGGGACCTTTGTGTACCCTCCTTGTTGACCTAAAAGAAAGTTAACCATTTTCAGATCAACACAAATCACCCAGTTGTCTTCTTGATACTTAATTTTTTCCATAACCTTAGAAACATTTGCGTATTCTTCTTTTAAAGTCGTCGAATGTGCCATAGGTATGGATCCGTACTTGTTACCGTTATGAAGCAAAACACACTTTAAACTTCTTTTGCTGCTGTCTATGAAAAGACGCCAATCACTAGGTTGGTACTTTTTTAAACCCAATTGTTGCAAAATACCACCAACATCGTTACAAAAGACTAAATCCTTCTCTTGAGCAAAATACGGTAACAGGTTTTTTTTTCGGGTACGATAAAATGTGATGTTGGTTTCCGGAGTAAGCAAATTGTTTTCGAGATGCTAAAATTTGAGAAGCTTCTTTCGGTAAGTTCAGATCTCTTACTAAGTCATTTAGTTCTTTCTGATTAAATCGTTCAGGTTCTGAAAAGCTACACAAATATAGCAAAAATAATCTGGATTAAGCACACAACATCTTCTTGACGAAGCCATATCTAAACAGCAACAAAATATATTTCAGTGTCCAATAATAAACGAAAATCTAAGTAAAAATAGTGAATGATGGTAGTTAGCTATAACTCAAAAACAAAAGCTGTTAGGGAAAAATTGCCGTATTTAAAAAGTACGCGTCAATTTGAGATAGAAACAAAAAAGAAATCACAGGAAACAAACAATTTTTCCTTTTTTGTTGAATAGGTGTGTTTTATTTGTTCGCTGGATGAGATCAGTTCATGTAAAACGTCGTAAGTGACTTCAGTCAAATGAGCAAAACTGTTTCCCGCCAAGATTCACGTGATTCTAGCTATTTCACAGGATCAGATCGTGGTTTCGAAGCGATCTGCCAATAGAAATATGGGATTTTTTTTGCGGCAAATTGCATATCGACACATGAAATGTTTGGTTAAGTTTTTAACACGTTTTTTTATTGAGGATGTTAAAATTATGTTTTTTTTATAATTCCTTCGTTCCATTCGTTATAAATTTTTGAATGTCGCTTTACTTTTTAACTATAATAAAGAAGGCTATCTATTTGCGTGATCGTTATAAGCCAAGAGAACCTTTGGTTTCAAAATAAAGATATTACATTTTTATGTGTGTTAACTTAACGTGTAAATATACATTTTTATAATACTCAAATAATTATTTAATATTTTAATACTAACGTACATAAACAAATATTTATTAAAATAAATATACAATACATATATCTAAATAATCCAGGTAAAAAATTAAATATATTCTTTCTTTCATAGTATAAGGAAGTATTGTGATGATGAAAATCTTCGACCTCGAGATTTTTGCAGCTGTCGACGTTGAAGCTCCCTGATAACGAGAGTGGTTTTTAATAATATCTGTCTTTCTCTGTGTCAGTGCGTGTGTGTATTTCACCACGATAGCTGTCTCCTTCTTGAAATCTAATTAGATTTTCAGGAAAATAAGTAGACCGGAAGTAGTAGTTTACTTCAGTGAAAAAATAGAGTTTTACCAATATTTTGTCAACTACTAGTTTAAACAAGTTTATAAAGAATTCAAATATACTCAAAATTAAATTTAAGAAGACTTTTACTGAAAATGTTTTTCGAAATTCCTACCGGAAGTAGGTCTTTTACTCTAATCGCAAATCAGTTTTTTGCGAATATCTCGCAAGTCATGCCTTCTAGACAGATACATTACGAATACAAAAGTATTTGAGTTTGCTTTTTAATAATGTTTGTGTAAAACAATTTTCAAAATTCGGACCGGAAGTTTACCTTTTACTTCCATGGAAGAAGGAGCATGATCAAGTCCCTTAAATAATTCTACAGGGAAACATGTACAATCTGCTCAAAGGTAGAGAACTTACATGTAAAAGTTTAACTAATGGAGCTAGTAAAAAACTACACCACCACTCATCCAGTTTCACACGTAGTTGAGGAAATAGCTAGTTGCTCATTTGAATTCTTTCATGTCGGCAGGGAAACAAACAAAATGTGTGATATAAATAATAGAGTTGGCAGAATAGTAGATCTTCTAATTTTAAATTTTCATTCAGGCGGTCATACAATCCTTCAAGAAACTCAACTACATTGCCCGAGGGTGAGCGATAAACACAAACCACAATAATCCTTAAGCTCAACACGCGCCCAACAATACTCAAACCCCCTGTAAAAAGGTTCAGAGAAGCCCTCATATAAAGCCGCCTCTAGTTTACACTTTAGAGAGATGCAGACGCCACCGGCCCCCGAATCGGTCCTACAGTAATAACTGATCAGTTTATAGTTTCTCAAATGATAACGTGCAATTTCGTCCTTATCAAGCCAGCGCTCAGACAAACAAATCACTGAAGGTGAGTCAAGCTCCCACAACAGGCCCTCCAGCAGAGGCACTTTATTCCGCAAACTACGAATATTTAAATGGAAAAGTTTCACCAACGCTAATGCAGGCGTTTCAAAACTTGAGCCTTGGGGAAACCCCCCAAACCATTACTTGAAAACTGGTTGGTGTAGCATTCCCGGCGACAGTATTAGTAATTTTAACCAAGATCAAGTTATTGACATTTATATACGAACTTTTCTTATTTACAGGTTTTTGTGCGTTTAAAGCACACCCGTCCATGATACTAAGATAATGAAATTGATTTCTTATTACTAGGGCGCGGACACGTACGGTTGATGACTCATCGCCCATGGGCGCACTACTGAAATGTTGTATTTTTAAAGAGGTTTTAATTTTATTTATATAATTGGATAACAAGTGGCTGGTGATCTATAAAATATAAAATACCCTACTATTTGTTCATTTTCTCTTCTGTAAGACTTGTTCTCTTAGAATTAAGTACACTGTTTTACTACTGTTCAGACATTACCGTCATGAACATTACCGTCACGTTTGCAAAACAGCCAAATTGGGTTGGTAATGTTAATAAAGTGACGGTAAAAATTTCGATTTACAAGTTAATAATTAGTTTCTAAACATCCGAAATATCACTACAAAAAGTATAACAGTATAATCGGTAAAAGTATATTTTTTGAAAGTAACACACGTAAGTCAAAAGTTGAAGGTTATTGAAAATACTCCATATACATATTTACATTATTTCTCTTGCGAAATATAATGTAAATATAATTAATTTTAAAAACCCCTCACCCTTCTATCTACGCCGACGAAAAAAGGATTTTACTCATAAATTCCTTATTTTATGGGCATTTTTTGCTCTCATTCTCGGGCACTTCTCAGCCGTAAACAGATTTTGCAGTTCACCATATGAATTAGTGCTATTCAGTAATCGTGTGTTGTTTACATTATTTCTTTGCTCCGTTGTAACTTCGTTGTAGTATAAACCGGTTATGTCCGCGCACTACTTATTACAGTAGCTACATAAGAAAAAACATGCATCTTGATAGTCTTATTAAAGAGCATACCCTTAGACACTATATGATTAGAGCTAAAAAAATAGTTAATATCAACATACACAACACTATCACAACTCAAACGCTTAATTATATTAAATATACTACAATTTTGTTTATAAACACGCTAATTTTAGACGTGCCTACCCCACGAATAAGGGACGGAAATAAATAAAACAGTTGTATGACCAAGTGAAGAAAGCACATCCACGAGATAAGCACTATTGTGAAGGACCCCCTTTATAGCATCATTCATACCAACAAAAATAATCACAAAATCACGCTTTGTGTAGTGCTTCGTAACAGCTCCAACATCCTGCAGGACATTTTCTAAGAGGGCGTTAGGCTTAAACAAGGAGTCCACCCGATGGGACGGAAATTTCCTGCGTAATAACTCCGCCGCTTCTCGTCCCTGGCTGTCCGCTAATAGTAGAATTTTATCCCTTTTTGATTGTTCGCAATTAAGTTTATTGTCTGTTATTATCGTTTCGATCGTTTTAGTATTTGAGAAATCAAGATAATCACGTCCCTCATGGTGCAGACGCACATAACTACTTTCCACTATCGTCTGCGTAGCACTATCGCTCACTGAAGTTTCAGTTATATTAGTTTGAGACCCGATTTCCCTGAACATACAACGTTTTGTTTTCGAGTCCACCGATAATTTTTCTAAAGCTACCTGGAGTTTCTTGATTATTTTCTCTTTCGATGAAATATTTTTTAATGCTACATCCAATTCATCCGCTAATTTACTTTTTTCGTCAACTAATTCCTGCAGTTCAAATTCACTACGCGCAAGTTTATCTCTTAGGTCGTTCAACAAGTCAAGTTCATCATTATTCTTCACTTCGTTTGTATTGTTAATTACTGTTAGGTAACTATTATTCAAAGAATTATGGAATTTTGAATTAGCAACACCATTAATACTCAAATTGTCACTCAATAAGTTATTTTTCTGTGATCGGGTTGTTGTCACATTGCGATATCTCTCACGCAACTGATATCAAAATCGAAGTGAAAACTTTAACTTGAAATATACGAGCATTCTCAAAATTTTCATTGAGTTCAAGTTGTCTTCTCGAATATAACTAACTTTACGATATTGTAGAATAGAAATATTATGTTATAAAACTGTCTCAATAAGTATACTTGCATATAGGAACATTAAAAGCATGGCTAGAGGCGGCCGTATAGAGTTGTCTAATATCATGTTTTTTGAAAGTATTTATAAGGGGATCTCAAAATTAAATTGCGCCTGTGGCCTCACATGTGCTAAATCCGCCACTAAAAACAGGCATTGTTATTGTCAGAACACAAAATTGTTTTTTTCACATTTTAGTTTTCTCGAGATTAGTAAAGAAAGTATAGAAATTTATACTTTCTTGAAAATATAAATACAAAGTTGTCCTGTCTGAACGTTTATTACGCTTTTCCGATTATTTGATTGACAATTATATTTCAGGAGAAGCCGTTTTTCCACCTAGTTTGTGGGCAGAACTCGGCGATAGCATAGAAAGAAGCACAAACATTTGTGAATCTTTCGATGTCGAGAGTATAAAAATGGATCTGTTTCGAGATTTGATTTTGTTAAATGTATAGCTTATTTTTATAAACGTTAAATGTAAATGTTAATATGTATTAGTGCTTGTATAAAACACAAGCAGGCATTTTTATTCCATTAATAAAATATGTTTTGTGGTACTTACTGAGTGTTTAATTTCTTGCATAAATAAATATATTAGCTATAGATTTTAAATAAGTATATGGGTGATTCGTACTGCGATAAAGTTGGGGACGAATTCATGAAGCTACTTTTGTGGACCTACTCTTCTTTGGGACAAGTTTATGTAGGTATATTTTTTCAGGTACGAGTTTAACTAATTACTTAATTTTATTTCTGGGGACGAGTTTAGGTACGTCCCTTTATTGCAGAAGGAAAATTAACATCTAATTAATTCTCACTTATAATTACCCCAAAGCTTTCTTTTTTCCGGATAAATTTTCAGGTTTTAAAGAAAATTTTAGTTGCTAGGTAAGGACTCGTCGTTTTGCCGAGAAGGCAATTTGTTGAGTTCAGTTATCATATAGCAACTAAATTTGAGTTTGAAAATGGAAAATTTATTCGAAAATAAGAAGAGAATAACATGAACTTGTACTCATCTTGTTCAGCTTTGACATTAATTCAGTAGGATCCATTGATATTTGGGAAAATATATCTTTACCCTGATTTATAAAGCATTGATTCAAATGATTAGGTAGTATTTTTGTATTGCACTCTTGTTTGGTTTTTCCAGACAGTTGCTTTACTATTTTCCAAATCGTTTTCACTCTGTTATGTGACTTTTCAATTTTGTTCTTATGACTATTTTTGATTTCATTCTTCAGAGTTATTTTGTATACATATATTATAATTCAGATAAATATTGAATTTTCTTGCCGTTATTAGTTACCTTCTTTTTACGGAAGCATTCCTCATAATATTGTTGTAAGATTTCGAAGAAGATAGTGCACATTTCACCAGATGTCCTATTACGGAGTGCATCTGGTCATTGGCAGGTATTAAGTCTGCGTTTGAATTGTTCTATATTGCTGTTACTGAATATTCTAGTACATGTTTTTCAGCCATTTTTTCCGTATCGTTATATAATACTATCTGTGACAAATTATCAGCCATATGAAGGTTTAATGTGTCTATATTACACATCAAGATCCGTAAAGATATTATCTATACATGTCTCACTCGTAGGCGTTATCCTAGTTGGCTTGCATTGTCATCGGTTCTAGATTAAACGACCGAAAGAAATCCAGTAGATTATATGTATTACTTGTCTTATTTAAAAGATTGACATTAAAGTCCCCAGCTATGAACATGCTCATATCATATTTCATTATGTTTCTCAGGAGATTCGACAAGACATCATAAATATTTCAAAATTTCCATCCGGCGATCTATATATTACGACTACTATCACTCTTGATTTGATTAGTTTGACTGCTGCAATCCCTATATCAATTTCAATCGACATTTTACCAATATCATCCAATACCTCATGTTCAATATTACTTGTTATCAGTACTAGCGAACCACCGTGTCTACGTTTTTGCCTACAGTACGCACTAGCTATCTGATAACTCCCAACCACATACAGTGCGTTCGTAAATGCCTAAGATGAAATTCAAATGAACCGCCCAAAATTTTACATTTAAGTTGGTAAAAAAATAAATTGCCCTACCTTTATGTCATATGGCTTATATCTATTGTGTACATTTTCTGTTAAATTTTATATTTTGATCCGAATCCGTTTCTTCTTGTTATATTGCGTAATTTGAGAACCTGTAGAACTATAACTTTATTGTAATTCGACCAGGTAATATAATAAGGTAATGTATACATCATGTTTCAACAACATTATACGTTTACTTTTTAGTTTTAAAATGGTCTTCACTACTGAGGAAGATGCCTTCATTTTAATGGCCCACTATTGTAGTGGTACTCAAAATCCAGCTGGATCTTGGGCATACAACTTGGAGTCTTGTATTCATCAATTTAGACAGCAGTTTCCCAATATAGATTTTAATCGTCATAATTTTGTGAATCATAAAAACAATATTATTTAGTGATTTCAAAAAGAAAATTGCATTTGTAAGTGGAAGACTAACAGAATTAGCACAACCAGTAATAGATGATATTGAGCAATGTATGACAATTAGTCGAAAAAATCATTAAGAAAACAATCAGCTGAGACAGGTATTAAGCATTTACTATAATATGTTTATTTATTGTAATTGTAATGTTACACCCACGGAAAGTAGGAATGTGGGTTACTATGTCTCGAAGACGAATAATAGGACCTGCATTTTTTCATGAAACTGTTAGAGCAGAAAGATACAGGTGTAATATTTTACAAGAATTTTTAACACGAGTTCATGATGATGAATTAAATAATGGTTACTTCCAACAAGATAATGCACCAGCACATACAGTAAGAGAAACAATAACATTTCTTCAGGAATTTTATAATAAAAGGCTCATTAGTCAAGGCCTATGGCCTCCGAGATCCCCTGATCTTACACCGCTTGATTTTTATTTGTTTGGTCAACTAAAAAATAGTGTTTTAAAGAACAGGCTCCATAATTTGGAAGAACTTCAAAAAGCAATTAGACAACAAATTACGGTAGAAGAGCTACAAAGAGTGTTCGAAAACATGAAAAGAAGGATTAACATATGCATACAAAATGTGGGACATCGCTTTCAACATTTAACGTGAATGTTCTATTTTTTATTGTGAATATTATAATTATTATACTTGTGTTACCATCTCATTTTTAATAAACTTTTTATGTAGATTACCCGCTTTTTAATACAAACAAATATTTGACAGAGTATAATCATATTTAGGGTTTTTTTTATTGGAAGCTACCAATCTGTATATTTGGTTGCCTATGGTTCTCATCTCAATCATTTACGAACAGAGAGTACCTATTACCAACTGTTTTACTCAGCCAGTGTTCAGTTATGCATGCGATATCAATTCTCCTTTAACTCGATTTCGAGTTGTTCAATTTTATTTGCAATGGATTGTATATTTAAATTCATTAAAACACTGTTATGTGTTTTGTGTGTTTCAAACAAACTATCCTCGGTTAGGTTTGTTTTTCCTCGGGGTTCCTTTTCTGAAAATTTCGGTAGGGCTTGATGATAACATTACTCGGCCATAAACCTCTGTCTAAAACTGTTTCCTTCAATTCTTCTCTAACTGTCAATTTAAATGCCGCTCTATTTTTATTCAAAATATTTAACTTTACGCAATCTACTGTACTCACATTGTTTTCACTCAGATATTCCTTTACAGCATTCACTGTTGTTGTATTTTTCAAGTTTGAAATAAATATCCAGGCTGTGCTATCCATCGCCTCTAGTACTTCATTAGAGGCGTTGTACCTACCTTTAACAATATTTGTCTCAGATCTCCGAAACCTGTTCTTTTTATGTTTATTGTCCATAATATTCTTCCGAGAATGAATTGTTTCACTTATATTATTCTCAGATTGTTTATTTTCCTTTTTTACTGTGTCCTTCCCGTTTTTAGTCGATCGGTCGCGTTTTTCGCAACCAATCGTTTTTGTCTCGTCCAGTATTTCTGTATTCATCGTCTTCCCCTCACCTGATGTCTGTTTATTCTTACATTTAGTATAATTACTTGGAAGTGCCTCCATAGCCGGCGCCGGTTTCTGTTTTGTATGCATATTGGTGCCGGCTACGGCATCAGGAATTGCGGACGGCAGCCGGCTTCACGTATCGTTACCGGCTTATCAACACAACCTCTATTTTCCATATTGCGCGCGTGAACGGTTTAACTTTTAGTGTTAATTTCCTTTAATTTATCTAAATTTGCAGGTATGTTTTTCCCTGTAGCTATGCTTTTTGTTAAAAATGATATTCTTCTAATTGTAGAATGTTGAAAGTGGGCGATAAGTTTGAAAGTTACGAGAATTTCAACAAGCAGTTACAGAAATACAAAAATGAAGTGTTCAATGATTACTGGATTAGAGATTCTAGAACCATCGAGACGCAGGCTAAAAGATATCAAAACAAGACTTAATTTACCATTATGTAAGAATAGCTTGCATAAAAGGTGGCCGAATGCACACTTTTGGGAATAAAACAAAAAACACATTTACATTTAGGCAGAAGTGCCCAGCCGGTATGTTTTTAAAATTAACTTCTTGTGGGGAAATTTTTAGAGGTAAAGGAACTGAATGAAGATCACACTCATCCGGAAGCACAAACTTTATTTAAAAGTTTACCGCAGCAAAGACTGAACATTTCAAAGCAGCTTAAGGTTAATTCAGTAGCAGCATTGCAGGCTAGCGCCAACAAAAAAATCGTACAAAATAATATTATTTATGAATCCTGGTGCCTTGTGACTCTGAAAGACTTAACAAATCTAAACAGAAAACCACAGAACAGAATAAAGTTTGATGAATGTCAATCAATTTTACGAAATACTTACAAATGCAACGTTCATATTCGCGTTGATGTGGAAGCAAATTTGAAATGCATCTATTTTCAAGATCCTGAGATGAAACATATGTTTGACTCTTATCCAGAAATAATTTTTATAGATGGCACCTATTGTCTACACAGCAGTAGAGCGGCCACATATTTAATTATGGTAGAGGATGCAGAGGGAAGTGGTGCAATAGTAGCAATTGGTATATTACTAAACAAAACTCAAGAAAATATCGATTGGTTCATAAAAACATTCAAAAATTTGAATCAGAGAACATCAGATATAAAAGTGGTGATGTCTGATAAGGACAACAAAGAGAGAAGTGCTTTTAAAAGAAAATTTTCTTGATGTCTCCTTGCATATATGTTTATTTCATACTCTACAGATATTTAACAGAGAAGTAAGTGTGAAGAAAATGGGATTGTCCACCACAGAATGTGAAGTCGCCAGAAAGTACTTGCAGAATTTAGCCTATGCTTTATCTGAGGAGTGTTTTCAAAAAATCTATTTGGAAATGAAACAACATGTTCATCAAGTCGTTATCGATTATTTTGTACCTGACATTCGCAAATCCGTCTTTTCTGAACAAAACAAACAACAGAATTAAAAGTATCAATGCCAAATTGACATCTGTCATTACCAAATTTTCTAATCCAGAGGATTTCATCAAAAATTTTTTTGTTATCCTCAATTCTTCACGAGCACATAGAAATATCAAAAATTCTAAAGAATTACGTTACTACCAGGGCATTTACGTCAGGTTCAGTGGAAGATTTGTATTCTAGACTTTTAACGAATTTCACCTTTAAAAAGGTTCAACGGCAACTTGAATGTATGACTAAATGCAAAGATTTTCAATTTATTGAAGAAGAAAAATGTCTCGGTCCTACTAGTGAAGGTCTTCTAGAGCTAACACCTTATAGTTATCAGTGTATGTTTTGGACCTCCGCGAGCTCCGTCCAATTATCTTGTCGCCACATCCTCAAACTTCGATCTATGTGCAACCAGTCTTTATGTGATGAAAACATTTGCTTGCAGCGATGGAAGAGAACCTATTTTGAATCACGTCACCCATTTTGTCCATCCCTCAAAACTAGCCAGTTTGAAGAGACGCCAAGTACTAATTCAAAACTTGAGGGTAACTTAGAAGTCACGAATGATAATCCATATAAACGCAGACCACTAACATATCACCAAATGTTCAAAATAATGAATGATGAATGTTTGAGATTGTCCCAGATATGCAGTGAGATTTCATCCGAGACTTTTTACAACAGCTGAAATTCATTAAGTCTCTTGTTACAGAATGGTCCAATAATAGTTATACATCTACTGGAGATAACACTAACGGTGAAATTGAAATTGATAACCTTAGTAGTTTCCCCAGTAATGATGATAATGAGGCTGAGAAGGAAACTGAAAATCAGAGTAGCCCCAAAATGCATATGTATACGAAAAACTTTGAAAATAACAATAACGATAATTCAACTTCGCAGTTAAACCAAATAGTGTGTTGGGATGTTGACCGAAATAGTGAAATTAATATTATAAATTTAAGCAAAAATCCAAGTACACAAGATAATCAATCTGGTGAAAGTTCTTCGAAATCAAAAGCCATCATAATTTCCGATGTTAAGGTACCTACTTAGTATGTTCAGTGTTTTGGCAATGTTTGTTAAAATTTTATTTTTTAAGATACCTACTGTGAAAATTAGAGGCCGTCCCAACGGATGCGGAAACACAGTTATTGGTTTTAAAAAAAAAGAATATCTACTAAAGAATATATTTAATAATTTTTTTTAAATTAATGTAATTATTGTTAGATTTATATTTAGTTTTGAAAGAAAAAAATTATTCTCCTATATTTATAGTACCTATAACATTTATATCATAATGTGTATTAAATATAGTAAGTATATTATTCAATGAGCGTGTTATGACGGCTATAACCCACGAAGATGACTTGCACACAATGTAAGCATCTGAGTGCGTTATAGCCATACACCCAAATCGATACTTTATCTACAACTTTCACGGAAAGAAACTGATATTGACATAACGATTGAGTTATGACCATAACTCCATCGCTGTCATTATTATTCAACTGACTGAATAATCACTGCCATAACTTGCCAAAATCACCTTAGTAATTCATAGATAATGCGATAATTGTAGATAAAATTTTAAAATTAGTTGGAAATTTTTAATTATAGGAATTGTAAAAGGGGGTAGAGATTCAATCACATATGCACATAACCGCCGGTAGCGATACGGTATGCCGGTGCCGGCAACCATACTTAAAACCGGCGCCGGCTACGGAGGCACTTCCTAATTACTTAATAGCAAGCACTATTTGTTCTTCTAGAATTTTTATTTTTTCCATTTAATTTATCTATAATTATGTCTTTTTGTCTTTCTCGTGTCTGCTGCTGTTTTTATCCTTAATACGAGTAGTTTCCGTCTGCCCATTTAAATCATTTATTTGATTATGTATCAATTCAATATTTTCTTGATTGTTTTCTTTCGCCGTCTGGCACTTGTATAATTCGGAATTTACTTGTTTTGTAATCTCCATTTCTAATAGATGTATTTTTTCGTGTAATTTTGTCGTTTCTTTCGCAAACATGTCCTTAATTATTTTTTACGCTCTCCGTAGGAAGTTTGTGAGTTCTCGTATCAACACTCTTGCTACTATCCCGAGCGTTAACCATTTTATTTTAAAATTTTTAGAAAAGTCCGAAGCACAACAGAAACACATGCATGCAGGTCAGCGATTGCATAGTAACTACATATATTATTCAAAAATACTGTTATTAAAAACACAGTTTACAGCTTACTGGTTGGTCGTTGACTTTAACATTTCATTTTGATTTTATGACATAACAAGAAAATAAATTGATGCCAGGTCGACCAAAAGTACTTTTCTGCCGATTTAAAAGTTAAAGTAAATTTTTTTCGCCGTCAAAGTGACAGAGCAATCCCGACTTATGTATTTTTTACACATCATCAAATATAACTGCTTATGTTCAGATATGTATTTTCTCATTCATTTGTATTTAAAACTCATTCATTTTTAAGTAATTCATATCTGCACATTAATATGTATACATATATCATATGTACTTCAATGTAGGTAGTATATACCTATGTATGTACATACATACAATATAATATTCATAAAATAGATTTATAGTTTATGCAAATGGATCTGTCTGCATATTCCAACTGCGATATTGAGTTATTTTAAATACAGTGCAGGTGTATTACTAATGAGTTAATATCGATTATAAAAATCAAGTTCGTTGGCCTATAGGTGTTACCTAGTTTAGTGGTGTAATATTTGCAACTATACATGAAAACTAATATCTGTTCAATGCAGAAGTTCACTTGAACATGAAATATGTAATGTGTTCTCATTTATCCAGAATGCTGGTAGACGTGGATATATTAAATAATAATAGTCACATTAAATCGGCGTACGTAGATAAAATGAGCAGATAACGTGAACCGGAATATGTATTTCTAAGATATGCGTTTGTAACTTAATAATATAGCATATTCACAAAAAAAAACGTATGTATGTGGACATTAAATGAATTTGCATTTTTTTATAGAAAATATGTTGCCCTTTTAAGAAAACTTCATTCTATATAGAGAATATGTTGATATCATGATCTGATTTGTACGAAAAAATAAAAGCGTAAGGATTTTTTCACACAAATTTATGTCTTTCTTTATATAAAACGTGTCCCACATAATATTTCCAGCTTGGGAATCTCGCTTATTATAAAAGATACATGCTTGGTTAAATCAGGTGATTTATTCCTAAGAATTACTGAAATTATACTATATTCTCCAATTTCCAAATTTCCATGTATTTCAGGGCTTATAGAAAAAAAAAATTAAAATTTCTTTTCCATGTAATATCCTTTTTGTTTTACTAGACACATATTTTTTATTTGCTCTTTCTTGAGGCACTTTTTACGCAGAATTTAAATATCGACTTGGATTTTTTCTTGCTCATTTAATTTTTTAATTTTAACCATTAAGGGTGTTATATAGCAAACTAAAAATTTCGACGTCTTCGCTGCGGGTATAGGGGGGTTCTACTCAGGGGTGGAGCTTGCCAATACCCCACTACCACGTACTGTTTTGCTAAATGCTATAGTAAAAATCTAAATTGTATAGTTCCCAGTTTATAAGTACCGCCCTTATGGAGCGATGCATTCGAAATGACATACGTCTGATGCGTTAAGTGCTAATTGTCTCTTTTCAGGCTACACATACTCTACGTAACGTAGGTGCTAGTAATATTTTGTATGATTTATTTAGTCTGGTGTCTAGGCGCCACAGGAATGTAGATTGTAAGTTTTTTTAGTCTGACATGTGTTCAATAAGTTAATATGTATGTAAGATGGAATTCTGATTAAAAGAAATATTACTTAGTGCCTATGAATACTATATAATAATAATAATATTTTGTTGAAAGGCACTAATGTCATCGTCTTGATTATCTTTTCCATTGGCCGTATTGAAAATCACAGGATAATTATTTATATCTATAGGTACTATTATAATACAAGGTGGCCGGCAAGGTATCCGAGAAACCTCGTACATGAATTCAATGACTAAAGGGGCCCACAAACTGCGGTTTTGTTCGACAGACTTGTTCGTCGAACTAACGATTTATCAAATAAAATAGTCTCGCATATTTTTTTCCAAAAAAGATGCAGAATGACTGTACTTATAATATCATGTATTGAATGAAATTTCATTGTTTTATTATTATATATAAATTATTTAAAGTTTAATGTTTATTCATTATTATTATGTAACTAGATCTGTAAAATAATAAGTCCTATTTATGTCTGTTCTTTATTTACCATAACACGAAGAGTAATGTAGTTAAATTTTTAAAATAAATGATATCCTTTCCGAGCAATTTCTGGTTTACTTCAAATCTTTTTATAACTATCCGAACACTGAATCGTTTGAGAGTAATTTTTTGCTAGGTCGTAAATTACTCTTTTGAACGTCTACCAGTCTGGTACAATATCTGACGATCTGTACAGAGGAAGTAGGCACCATCTATATCCATCTCATTTTCTATATTAGCTTTACATTATTTTTAACTCACTTATAAATGTAAGTATTATTTTATCTTGATAAATGTAAAATAGTGGAAGAACTAAAAAAGCTAGTATTATTTATGAATCATATGTAATGTTTTTGTTTAAGTTTGTATTTATGTAAAAGTTATAAAAGCCTGCCAGAGAATGTGTACAATTTTATGAAATGTAATACAAAATAATATAAGTAAATTTTACAAAAAGAAAATATACATTAATTTTATAAAGTTAAACCAAGGTTACTAGATAATGTTTTCAATTTTATGAAATGTAAAATAATATAAAAAAATGTTTAATCAAACACCTACTCAAAACCGTAACAACGATTTCTGTATTCCGAATATCACTCGTAAAGTGAATCCCCACCTAAACAAAGTAACTCCGCCCTGTCTTGGATTGCAAGGATATATCAAATATTTGACTGCAGGTGGCGTATTAAAGCAGTGCCAAAAATGCATTTCGTTCTTATCAAATTACACATTTATCTTAATAAATACGAAAAAATTTTGCTAGAAATTAATGTTCACAATAATATGTTATACGTCGGTACGCATTTTATTTTTCGATTATCTATTTATATTTAATTTTTTATAACAATTAATAAAGAAATGAAAAAACAAAATGCATAGGGACGTGTAGATAAACATATACAATACAATATTTCATCTAAATCATTTTTGCATAAAGTTTAAAGATAGCCTGTAATCTGTAAATATTTGAAAATGTACCTATACAACACCCTTAACTTCAAATTTTCTTGTGGGATGTCAAGTCGGTTTTGAAAGAACTGAACGTGTTTTTATCCTCTTTACAATAATATAGCATATGTGCTATTTCTTTTAAAAAATAACAAGAAACAACAACAAAATTATTTTATTAAACGCTCAACAATAAGTAGGCCGTGATACATGACAAAATCGAATTTAATGTCACTTAAAAATTATTCTGTATGTACTTGAGACTGTATCCTGAAAGAAGGCAGTGCTCGTACGTACAGAAATTTGGTAACTAATTTAAAAGAATATTATTCGTTTTCCAAATTTACTAGAAATCCGAAATTAATAAAAGAAGATGTAGAATTAAATGTATTACAATTTGCTATTGAAAGTCCGTGAATATCTGTTAGAGAAATTGAACATAACACTGGTATTTCGCAAACTATAGCACACAGAATTTTAAAGCGTCACAAATACCACTCGTATAAGTACATCATTCTACAGGAGCTTAGAGATGGAGATCAAGAGAGAAGATTACAATTTTGCCAATGGTATGTTAACCAGTGTGAGAATAACAATCATTTTCCTGCTACGAGCTTATGGTCTGACGTAAGCAGATTTACAAATAATGCGACAGAGAAAATCCTCACATTGTTAAGAAAAGTCGGCCTCAAGTGAGATTTGGTTTTAACGTCTGGTGTGGCGTGTTAGGTGCTAAACTTATTGGGTCCATATTTTTTAACGAAACACAAAATAGTGAAAAGTATTTGAATTTACTACAAATTGATTTAGAAAATAGACTTGATGATTTACCGTTAATTGAGAATATTAACATCCGCTTCCAACAATATGGCGCCCCACCCCGCAATTCAAACATAATCAACGAATATCTTAATAATCGGTTCCCAAATTCGTGGATTGGTAATCGAGGTTCAATTTTATGGTCACCTAAATCCCCAGACTTAACGCCATTGGATTTTTTTTGTTTGGGGATACGTAAAAGATCGTGTGTACGTGCACATTTGATAACATTTGGCACAAGAAGTACATACACTTATAACATTAAAGCTACCTGGAACTAGTGCTTCTCTAGAAGATCATTCTTTTCTTGTCCAATGTTCTAATATCCCATAAACATATAAAACAAGGATATTTGGTATAGCCGCCTTGTTGATATTAACCATCTTAAGATCAACACAAATTACCCATTTATGTTCGTCATTCCTTATATTCTTCATGACCATTGCTATTGTAGGGTATTCTGTCTTAACCTTGGTTGAATGTGCGATCGGTAAAGAGCCTAGTTTATTTCCGTTATGCAATAGTATAACTTCTAGCTGCGCTTTGGCAAATCGATAAATGAACGCCATTGGTTTGAATCATATCTCTGTAAGCCCATGGCAGTCATCAAACCAGAAATATCTGTGCAATACACAAAATCATCCTCTTCAGCAAAAAAATGAAACTTTAAGTTTCTTTAGTTATGAGATTCCTTTCTTTCAACCGGGAAGAAGAAGTTTTCCACAGTCCAGGTTCTCTAACTAAATCACTAAGCTCGTTATGAACGAATGGTCTCTGTTCGAAACGATATTCTGGGAGGAATTCGTCATTGCTCGAGCAGTTTAGCTCATCCAGTTTGTCAGGGTTTCGTTTTGATGTAGATGGTAGTGATAAAAATGGATCATTCGAACTTCTTACAGGTCTAACAGCTGATGTTGATGTGCATGGAGTAAATCCATTAAGAGCGGTTATTCTTCTTGATTCCTGTAATATTCACAACACAAAAATAGCAGTTATCGTGATGATCTAAAGGTTCACGTCAGATTATTGGAGACCGGAACTTGAAAGAGGTTCTCTTAGTGGCCCATAAATGTAATTCCTCAACACAGATTTTGCATGCAATATTAGGCACCCAGTACTTGTTTTTTTGTCTTCAATGGAAAACCAAAACACCCCAAATGTACTTGTTTTATGAAATCTAAGACACCCAATTTTTTTAAAAATATATTCACCACAGATATTACAAAAAGTATTTGGAGCGTTAATGCACACCCGTCTTGATGCTGATATGGTAGAAATTACAAAGATTTATCTGAAACGCGACCGTCAAAAGTTGATGTAAACTGACTCAACATGCACGTAATAGCTGTACCTATCTCAAAAACTGGAGCAGCTCGAAAAGCAGTATGTTATTCAATAACTTTTTAATGGCTCAACCAATCTTCTTGATAATTTTAGACCATATTTATATAGTCAATGCTCGTAAAATAGGCAATCAAAACATTCGATAGGTTGCGCTGAAGTAAAGTTACCAATAAATTCTGTATTTATGGACAAACACGACTCATATTCACAATGTTTGTTGGTTTAGTGACAAAACCACCTCTTTTCCAAATCAAACTCATCGCTCCTTCTACCAGAAAGGGCAGAACACCGTCTACCGGGCCAGCTAGTATATAATAAAATATTAAAAAAAAACATTTTTTTCGAAGATAATTAATACCGAGTGTTACCCTATAAATTCACACTAATGTTATTTTGTTTATAAGTATTTAATATTGTAATTTTATTATAATATAAAAACACGCACAATAAGTAGGGGAAAGTAGCCTATGATGGCATGGTGCACATGATGGCATACCAGCTGTAAATTCAAATTTACCGGTTGTAGCGCGCTAGTTCGCGCCCTTGCATGCGCAGGAGCGCGTTTCAAATGTTCAGTAGTAAATCAGTGACCGTCAAGGGAGGTATTGTTTCAGAATTCAGGAAAGTAAATTTTGGTAAGTAGTAAACTAACATTAACGACTTATTCTGTATCACATTGTATTCGAAAAATGTTATTTAGTCGCATGAAGTTTACCCGCACATATTTCACTATTGACTATTCACTATTCATGGATCTATCTACTTATTTTGAGGTTATATTGGCGGTAAAGGGGATTTAGGATGATTTAATTTAAAAGTCAGCTTTCCCCTATGATGGCTCCCTATATGGGCTCCTATGATGGCACAGTATGCCATCAAAGGAAACCAGTGTTATTCATATTTTTTACGCGTGGTAATACACAAATGAGTTCTTACTTGCATGTATTTTCAGATATGGCAAATTGTGGTTCAAAAAAAGGCAGGAGTGGAAGGAGGAGGCAATGGAAGAAGCATTACAAAATATAAAGGACAAAGAAATGGGATGGCAACTAGCAGCAAAAACGTTCAACGTCCCGGCAACAACTCTACGTAGAAGGTTTCAGAATAATTGCGGTGCTACAAAAGGAGATTTAGGAGGTCGCAGAACAGTACTGAGTGAAGATATAGAGAAAGAATTAATCAAGCATATTACAGACATGGAAACAAGATTTTTTGGGTTAACGACAAAAAATCTTAGAAGACTTGTGTTCCAAATTGCAGAAAAAAACAAGATCAAGTATGATTTTAATAAGCAAACCGAAATGGCCGGTAAGAAATGGGTTAGTGGGTTTTTGAAGAGGCACCCTACTATCTCTTTAAGGATTCCAGAAAATACATCGTATGCTCGAGCGCAGGCCTTTAATAAAAACAACATTAGTCAATACTTTATTAAACTGGCTGCTATTATGAATCAGCATAAATTTCCACCAGAAAATATATATAATGTTGACGAATCGGGCCTGAGTACCGTGCAAAAACGACCGCAAAAATTATTTGCAAAGCGAGGGCAAAGCAGGTGGGGACCCTTAGTAGCGCCGAACGTGGGCAGCACTTGACTGTAGTCTGTTCAATGAATGCCATAGGAACATTTATACCCCCAGCTTTCATTTTTCCACGAAAACGATTTAAGAATGAATTAATGGACAAATCCCCACCTGGCAGTAAAGCATTTTGTCAAGAAAATGGCTGGATGAATAGCGAGATCTTCATAAAATGGCTACAACACTTCACAGACCATACAAAGGCCTCTAATCAGAATAAAGTGCTTCTACTATTAGATGGCCATTCAAGTCATAAGAGCTTGGAAGTGCTTCAAATGGCCAAAAATAATGGAATTATTTTGTTTTGTTTCCCGGCGCATTGCACCCACCGTGTACAACCTCTTGATATCGGTTTTTTCGGACCGCTGCACACCTACTACAATCAAGAAATACAAACATGGCTAAAACAAAATCCAGGGAGGGTAGTGACGCATTTCCAGGTTGCCAGTCTTTTTACCAAAGCCTATTTGAAGAGTGCCACTCTCGCAAATGCCATAAAAGCTTTTGCCAAAGCAGGAATTGTGCCCATAAATCCTGAAATTTTCGAGGATTGGATGTTTGCGCCAGCCCTCACTATGGACAAAGCTCATGAACAACCCGTTGCCACCCACAATGAACAACCAATAGAAGACTTGCAAACAACCTTAGAATTGGAAGCTGCTGGTCCTTCTACGTCTATAAAAAAAATGAAATTGAGCATTGAAGAACTATCACCGCTGCCAGTAGCTGTCCCTAAAACAAAAACGAACAAAGGGCGAAAACCCGGAAAGTGTGGTCATTTGAACGCAACTCCCGACATCATAGAATTGAAAGACAAAGCAGATGTAACAGCTAGACAAGAGCGAGAGAAGCTGGCCCGAAAAGCGAAAAGAAGGAAAATCTTAGAGGAGGACGAGAAAGAAAATGAGAACGATATTAATGATCCTTACAATATCGATGACGATGACGAATCTGACGTTGCTTGCATATACTGCAATGGACTTTACTCTCAGTCCCGTTATAAGGAGTCCTGGATCCGTTGCCAGAAATGCTTGCGCTGGTGCCACTGTGACTGTGCCGGTGTCAATAAAAAAATTAAAGTTTTTATTTGCGAGTTATGCCATTAACTTTTCCTCATTTTAATGATTCAGAGGTCATGTTAATTTTTTATAGTTATTTTTTTTGTTTTTACGAATTATTGTTGATTTATTGTTTTTATAGGATCTATTGTTACTTTTGTTTGCGTAATGTTTCTCTTGTTATTCTCAATAATAAAAATTAAAGATAAAAAGTCAAGTTGTATTGAATTTATGTGCGTGCGCCATCATAGGACGTAACGGGTGCCTATGATGGTATAGTCAAACAATTTTTCCTAAAGCAATTTCAGAAAAAGAAATGACCTAATGCTGATATTATATAAGTAGCGTTAACGCTTACTTTGTACATGAAGCAAATATTCAATCACAAAGTTTTATGTTGTTAATTAACAAAGTAACAGAGCATAGAAGTTAAGTATGCCCTCATAGGCTACTTTCCCCTATATATTCAAAGTTACATTTTCCTAGAAATTCATTCAATTATAAGGGTTCATAAACTGAAAATATATTACCATTGCTTCAGCGAGACATGGACGGGTTTCGACTTACGTATTTGAGTGTCTTCTGCATGCCGTACGCTTAAGAATGGCAATCCGTGACTGTATCGCGGGCTCCTCTAGGAAGCCGTGTTTATAAGTTCCACGCTGACGTAGCGTCCACTTTGTGGTGTATATGTCAATGGCAATTTCATAATTTACCATATACAGAATGTCCAGAAACTCTCCTGACAAACGAAGACCGGAGATTCCTCAGATAATTTTAAGACAATTTAATCCAATTCACCCTAGTCCGAAAATGCTTCCTAAGGGAGCTAGAGCTCTTTGAAGATGGCGCCTTGTAATTAGTTTTTTTTAATATCTCCCGAACGCTTCTATTTAGAAAAACAAAAACTGGTATGCCTATTTATCCTCCAGAGATGAATCGATTCCATCAATTGCGAATTTCTAGTACCGGTCATAGGTGTCCGTTTTGGGTAGGTAAACGGTTATTTTAACGCATAACTTTTTTGTCTTTAACTTTTAAGCATTTGTGACACTAGATTATTAAATTTTCAGGTATTCTAGTACTAAAAGGTACTCTTACTTTAAGTCGATAGGATACACCGTTTTCTAGAAAAATCGATTTGAAAATTTTTCGTTTTTTCGTCATTTCATCTTTCGTCATTTCAACTTCGCGAACTGACAACAATTTGACAATTAAAAACGTAGGTTTTATTTCTGTTGGCAGTTCAGAGCGAACTAGTGCAAAAAATAATAAATTGAATTTTAATGACGAAAAAACGAAAAATTTTCAAATCGATTTTTCTAGAAAACGGTGTATCCTACCAGCTTAAAGTGAGAGTACCTTTTAGTTCTAGAATACCTGAAAATTTAATAATCTAGTGTCACAAATGCTTAAAAGTTAAAGACAAAAAAGTTATGCGTTAAAATAACCGTTTACCTACCCAAAACGGACGCCTATGACCTTAGGAAGCATTTCGGACTAGGGTGAATTGGGTTAAATTGTCTTAAAATTATCTGAGGAATCTCCGGTCTTCGTTTGTCAGGAGAGTTTCTGGACACCCTGTATATATGTGAAATGCTGGTATAATTGTGTGTATGAGATATTCCGTAATTCGAAATAAAATTGTTAATTATACACACACATGTCGATTAATTTCATTTTTCTTCTACCGACATATACAAATCATAAAGTACTATTTTATCTGCAGAAGTAGTCATTTTTTCTGAAAATGTGTTGTTCTCGATTTTTATACAAATAAAATAATACCTATATTGGAATAAATGTTATCTCATTTGGGTAAACTGTCTTATATTTACCTCCATAATAATAAATAGCGCACTATGCATTTGAAAAGATTTTGTCTCTTTTCTAACAACGCACACATTACCTCAAAGGCGAATAAAATGTCTTCGTCTTGCTATGAAAAATTTGGGATCAGAATTTTAAATAAAACTGAAAAAATGGAGATAAAATTATGAGCTGCTATTAGTACCATTACATTTTTTTTATAAATTCGGCAATTTTTTGTACTCACCATAATACCAAAAATTATTTTTAAAATGTGGCGAGAATCAATATAGAAAAAAAATATTACTTTATCTATAGGGTTAGAAAATGTCAGAAAGTGAAAAAACCAAGAGGCATAGTGGCGCCTTTTATAAAAAAAAAAAGAAGGAAGACCGAAGCTGGAAAAAGAAACTCCACAAATCTCTTTATTTATTTATTTATTGAAGCGGATACAAACAGGACGTACCTAATAGAGTATCCCAAATTACAAAATTTAGTACGTATCACAATTGATTAATGAAATAACAAAGATAACAATGTAATGAATGTTACATAGAGCGAGCTGGAGAAGTTCACACTACAAGGCAAAGAGACACTAATTGTTTGAAGAATAATAGATTTTTAATTAATAATAATTTTTTAATTAATATGGCAATCAAACTATAAATACAAGCCTTTGTAGTGAAATTCCTAGTCGCGTCTCACTCAACCACATCAAGTAAACGATATTTAATTTGGCGACTATTGAGATAAAAAATGTCAATATCGATTTGATTGAAAGTCCTGCAGATTCTCACTAGAGGAGAGTTCATTGCTGCATTAGTATTGAATTTTGTTATATATAAAAAATCATGACTTCGTAAGGTCCTCTGAGGTATAGTAAGAGATATAGATGACAAACAGGTGGGTGAATCAAACAGATTTGTCAAGAATTTTGTACATGTTAAAAAATCACTCATCTTTCTGCGTGCTGCTAACGATTTTAATTTAAAGTAGCTGCGCAAATCACCATATGAAATTCCGTGAGGGTAAACTTTAAATTGCTTAAAGTAACTATACTTTAGGAATTTGTTTTGAACCCGTTCGATTCTACTAATGTATATCTCATAAATCGGATTCCATATAGTACTCAAGTACTGCAGTTGACTATAAACAAAGGAGAAGTACAATACTTTAAGCGCCGAAATTGAAGTAAAGTGACAGCATGAACGAATGAGGAATCCAAGCATTTTATTAGCCTTTATTACAATGTTATCTATATGTATCTTAAAGGAAACTTTTGAGTCAATCGTAAGTCCAAGATCTTTTATATATTCCACCGAATGCACGTTATTGTTTCCTATATGATAGTTGGCCAGCGTAAAGGTTTTATTTCTGGTAAAAGTTATTTTGGCACATTTATTGAGATTCAGATACAAACAGTTTTGTCGGCAGTAACAATCTAAGCGATCCAAATCTTGCTGCATTCCCTCAGCATCGGCAAACGAACTAATAGTCGTAAAAATTTTTAAATCATCTGCATACATTAAGAAACGCACATTTTTGAAGCAATATTGAATATCATTTATATATAAAATAAATAACAGGGGACCGAGATGGCTTCCCTGTGCAATCCCTGAGGGAATGGTAGCATACTCAGACGAATAGCCGCATATTGACACAAATTGCAATCTGCTATCAACATAAGACTTAAACCAACGCAACAAATTGCCACAAATACCAGAGCGAGCCAGCTTATCAAGCAATATAACATGAGATATTTTGTCAAAAGCTTTACTAAAATCTACGTAAACAGCATCAACCTGTAAACGTCTATCCATGGCGTGATGCAAGTACGTTACATTCAATTAGATTGGTTTCAGTCAACCGCCCTCTGAAGAAGCCATGTTGGTTATTCATTAATAAAACTTTTGTGAAATAGAACATTGTATCATAGACAATAGATTCAAACAATTCGAAAACACTGAAAGAATAGAAATAGGGCGGTAGTTCTCGACATTCTCCCTGATGCCACTTTTATAGATCGGCGTAATACGCGACTTTTTCCACTCTAAAGGAAAAATACCCAGATTTAGTGACTCACGAAATAATACACTTAATGGGAAACTAAGAGCATCTACGCATTCACGCACAAAATATGGAGGTAATGGTATACCATCAGGACCGGCTCCCTTGGCAACATTAATAGCTACGATTTTTTGCCGGACAATTTTCTCGTCAATCTGGACTGTGTTTAAACACGGTCCAGTGCCATAGTAATTATTGCCCTTAACAGCAGCTGTAGTGGAGCTTATGTATACGGAATTAAAATACTTAGAAAAAAGTCTACAGACTTCACTGCCCTCATTTACTACTTCGTTTCCATATTGTACAGACGATGGAATATTATGAGTAAAATTTTTGCGGTGACTAGAGATATAAGACCAGAATTTGTTAGAGTTTTGCCCCATCTCTAATTCTGTCCTTTGAATATATTGTCTGTAGTCTGCTTGAACCATATAATTAGCTCTAGATCTAAGTATCTTAAAGCAGAAATAGTCGGCTTGATTTTTATACATTTTCCATTTTTTGTGAGCACGACGTTTTTCATTAATTACTCTAATTGAATGTTGCGAAAACCAGTGAGGAAAATTACAATTCTTGACAAATCTTCTAGGAATGTATTGATCTATTGCATAAGTAATAATGTTATAAAACATACTAACTTTCCTGTTTACGTCATCAAACTGAGCTAACTCTTTCAGCCAATCGACACTTGACAAAAATTCATTAATAGAAGGATAGTCACCATTTTAAAATCAAACAGAATTTTATTAGCACTATTTAACTGAGAATCAACTGAAATGTGAATTGAGAAATGTAACGCTTTGTGATAAATATCCTCCGGCACCAACGGTGCTGTATGATGTTCAACAATAGGCAAATAGTTAATATTAGTAAGAACTAAGTCCAAAATACGCGAATTTCCTATCACCGAGTTACATTGTTTTAACCCCGAGAACGCCATCGCGTCAATGAAACGCACCGACCGGTTATCATTTCCAATAGGAATTTCACCCCATGTGATAAATGGCAAATTAAAGTCTCCGCAGATCAAAAATCTATCATTAGCATTGGTGGTTATGATATTCTCCAACTTACCCAGAAAACTGTTTAAAGCATCATCATCAACAGGGGGAATATACACACAACATATATTCAAACAGGTATTATTCGTTTTTATTGAAATCCAAATATCTTCGGCGTCCGAATTCCAATCCGGACGCTGTACAGCCTGCAGATTTGACTTAACAGCGATGAGAACACCTCCTCCATCACGTTTACCCGCGTGTAGAAGGTTACGGTCTCGTCTGTATACACAATATTTGTTGGAGAAACACTCGTGAGAATAAACCGAATCGTTTAACCATGTTTCAGTTAGACACAACACATGACAATCACTAGCAGAAGAAGATGAAAAAATCAAAGAGCATTTAGATCTGAGTCCGCGAACATTCTGTAAGTAAATTTGTAAATCCATAACCACTCACGGCACGTATATTAGAGAAATGTAATTATCACACGTTTGCAGTATTCATTATTGTATTTTTGCAATGTCAGCAACCGATATTATGCGGACTACTCTAGCTCTATCATCTTTCCTTACAAATATACAAGCGTTTTTTACCCAAGTATCTCTTGAACGATTCATAAAAAAGTAGAATGTTTTACCCTCATTGACGGTTTTACTATAAGCTTTAACTCTACTAATTGTCCGGATGCAAAGATGGTCACCACGACAGCAGTGCAGAAATACAAGCAACAGAAGAGTCAGAAGACAGTTTGGATTCACCGTCCTATAACATAATATAATTTTCCCGTCAGATGAGACTTTCGGTTTTGGGAATGTAGACTCCGATCTTGCACAGGCTCTTCCTCGAACATCCAGAGAAAACAGAACCTTCACTTTTACCGTCAGTGATGGTACTTGGCCTTCCAATTTAACTTCTAGAATTATTGAACTTTTAATTGAGTCTTGAATCCTGCTTACTTGACTGGTGTTATTGCTCTGATAATTTAATGCATGTGTAAAAAAGCCCATAAGTCGGAATTGTTTTGTCACTTTGACAGCGATAAAAGTTTACTTTAACTTTTATATCGGCAAAAAAGTTGTTTACCTTTGGTTGGCCTGACAACAAGTAGTGTTTTCTCGTTATGTCTTAAAATCAACGAACGCACTGTCAAAATGAAATGTCAAAGTCGACGCAACCCTAAGCTTTGCGTACTATCTTTGGTTGATTCGACTTCAATTTGCTTACTTTATCATCATAGTGTTCGTTGTGAAGTGTTGTTATGACAAAATTTGCAAACTTATTGTATGTAATCTTCACAAAATGTATAAGAACTGTGTTTTTAATAACAGTATTTTTAAATAATTACTTGTAATAAATTTTTCATTAATTGTTTATACATTTAGTAAATTATCTTACCGAATTACATTCGTGCTTTCTTTTTATTTCCGAATAAATTTTCCATTTTTAACTCAAATCTAGTTGCTAAATGGTAACTGAACCCACCAAATTGCCTCGTCCTTCGGACTCGTCGTTTTATCAGGCAATTTGTTTCGTACAGTTACCTAGCAACAACAATTTTCGTTAAAAGCTGAAAATTTATCCGGAAAAAAGAAAGCTCTCGTGTACTTATAAGTGACAATTTTTCTAAACACGAGAATAGTGCAAAACATAAGAAATGTGTTAAAACTTATTGGGTGCTGAAAACACGGCTTAGCAACAAGACCATAATAGATACAGAACAACAAAACTTCTTTTGTTGGAACAGAATTAGCGAAAGACTAGTTGCTATTGTGCAATTTTTGGCTAGCCGGAACTTAGCGTTTATAGGCAGTGTTCAAGTCTATGCGAAAAAAACAATGGAAACTTTTTAAAAGCCGTGGAAATGATAGCGAAATTCGATCCTCTGTTATTTGAACACGTATATAAGGTCCAAAAATCTAAGGATAAAAATACCCGCATGTCCCATTATTTATAGGTCAACATTTCAAAATGAAATTATTGCACTTTTATAATAATAATAATAATAATAATAATAATATTTATCGACGACTAAACAATAAAGTAGGTATTATATTAATCACTATTGGCTAATAATAACAGTCATAATACCCGGAGGGAATAATGAAATGCGACGGGGGAATAATGGGCCATAACGTTACCATTATTCCCTGCATTCTGCCAATAAGAACATTACGTTCCTAACGTTGTCGTAGTAACGATAGACAAGTCCGGCCATTTTACAAACTGTCTAACCGCCAAACGTCATATTGATATATTAATCTGACATTTTCGTTTAATTATTTTGATTTTTTTAAGTAATTTTCAGTTAGTCGTCGATAAAGTAGTGTATACTAACTTGCAATAATGACTATTATTCCCTCGAGCTGAGTTACTCCCTCGCCGCTTACGCGGCTCGGTTCGTAAATTCAGCTCTCGGGAATAATAACTGTCATTATTGACTCGTTGTATAAACTACTATTATTAAATACCCAACAGATTACATCCACAAAGGGTACAAAATTAACTATTATAAGTACAAATGCATAGAAGCTAAGGCAAATCTACATTAAAGAAATTTCTCACTGCGTGTACCAGAGGTGCCTTCCATAAAACATTTGTCCGAACCGTCGGGACCCAGAGGAGCCGGTGATGCCTTGAATGGAGACGCGGTACATGGACATCCATCCTGGAGAGAAGGTCGGGTGAGTCAATCCTATTTGTGAGGACGTTCAGTGCAAAGGACATACTTATGCTTTTTCTTCTTTCTCCCAACGAAAAGAAGCCGTGCGCCTCCAACAATTCACCATAACCAACACGACGCGCAGGATACTGTCCGTCGCTCCTATAGGGTAAGTCCGGGAGAGTTCGACCACTTTTTGGGGAAAAAATTATAACTTGCTTGTGTTCTGAGATAAAAAAATTTTAAGCCCGTCAAAGCATTGCCCAAAGGGTTTAGAGACTATACAAAATATAATTTATGATATCATAATCAATTATTTTGAATAAAAAGTACAAACATTGCAACTGGACGATCTCACCCGTATACCTGGGCTAGACCGACCACCAACTACGGGTGAGATTGACTACAAAAAATAACAAACGTATATTTTCGAACAGCATAATAATAATAGTATAATTGAAAGGTATAAACAAAATTAGTTTTTACGACTTTTCTTTTTCATTTTTCCGCATAAATCGCAGAAATTTTCAAATTTCGAGCATGAATTATGAAACCAACGACTGCAATTCACACATTTGATCCAGTCATCGTTCTTAGTGGTTTCAAAATAATTTTCCCCACACCCTACGCATTCATTTTCATCCCACTCTTCTACTGATTCTTTCCTACAATACCGGACTTTCGCTGTCCGAATCTGAAGATGCTAATTGATTTTTCGGTTTAGCCACATTTCTTTTTTGAATTTGACAGTTTTCTTGTTTCTTTGTATTTTTGTTTTGTTCTTTTGAATCTCAGTGCGATCTGAACTATTTAGAATGACTGCAAGCTGTCTACCTCGTGTTTTAACCACTGCTTTTGCACTAGTATTAGGAATTGGCGAAATAAAGTTCTCCAACAATTTCCCTAGTGTGGGGTCAGTATCAACTGTTGCAGTGTAAAGATCTTGCGAACAGCCAGGCAAAAGTGATGAAATACGTTTGTTAGTTTCCTGAATTGTTGTGAACCGTGGCGGAGTCGAAGGAGGGAATGGATTTTTAACCATACTACTTGAGTCATTTGATGTGGCTTCTGCATCTTGTTCCATTTGAATGGCAATATACGCGTAATCTGGAATGGTTTCTAGATTAAAAGGTGCAATACCTGTGGCTCTAAAACCAGATATCCCATTTTCCACAGTTGCGGCTTTACCCCAGGCTTTTCCCAAAAGGTTTCCAAATACCATCCTTCTTATTTTCCTATTTGGATTGGCTTTTAAGAAAGTGTTACCAGCCGCGTAGTAATTGTTTTTCAGTGATTTAAAAAAGGACCTGTCTAGAGGTTGTAGGTAATGAGTCGCGTGACTCGGAAAACAAAGTAGAATGATGTCGTTTGCTTCGCAAAATTCCAGTACTTCTACAGAATTTGTGTGAGAAGTATGGCCATCAACAATTAACAACAATTTTCCAGCTGCTTTTCGTGGCAGAAAATGGGATTCCAACTAATCCTTGAAAATGGTAGCGTTGACATACGCTGATTTAACTGACATAGCAATTTGAGCGCCAGGTGGCATTCCGTCTAAAAATTCATTCTTTCTATTTTTTCCTTTAAATATTGCGTAAGGTGGGAGAAACATTTCCTCTGCATTGCAGCAAGCTATGACGGAAATGATTTCGCCCTTCTCGCCTGATGTCAACGAATAAACATTTTTTGAGCCTTTTGCGGCTAACACTTCAGTTGGTTCATTGTTCAACTGCAAACCGCTTTCGTCCATGTTAAAAATATTAGAAGGATTGTCATGGAGTTGATTATCAGTGAGAATATTGTCTAATAGGGTAAAATAGTGTGTCACGGTTCATTCCAGTCACTCGAGCAATCGAAATTCCTTCGGGTTTTCTGATTGATATATCTGGATGTCGTCGCAAAAAAGAGTTAAGCCAATCATAGCCGGCTTTGCCGTTTTCTTTATTGAACGTGTGCTTCAATTTCAGTTGTTCGGCAAGTTGAAAGGACCATATTCTGACGGACTCCCGATCTGGTGCAAATCCAAATGTCGCACCAATGTCAGTTCTGCATCATCTCCGAACACCGATGACGGACCCAGTCTCTTTCGTTTTATTCCGTCCGACTTCTTAATATAATCTCTTAGAGTTATTTTAGGAATTCCAAACTCTCGGGCGGCTTCATTTACACCCATTGTACGATTTTGTACACATTTAGCTCTTTCTTCATTTTTTCTTTTGTAAATTGTGGGCATTTTTGTTAATCTGTAAGAATATTATTGTACAATATATTTAACTGTTTAAATTGGGCTTCATTAAATCTGTAATTTCCTTCAAATAAAATTTTGAATTTTTTTTTTCGTGGTCAATCTCTCCGGGATTAATATGGTCGAACTCTACCAAAGTCACGGGAGAGATGGACCACCTTATTTACTGAAGCAAAAACGAAGAACGACTACATTTTTGAGGTTATGTTACAGATGCATGCATATTTTATCATCCAGTATCGAAATAGTTTAAATAAACTTACCCGGCTTTAAAATATCACTAACACAGTAAATAAGTCAAAAAACTTTCAAGTTCGTAAAAAGTTTAAAACTTAATTTATAAATTCAAACTGATGTCACGGCCCGTGTTTACACGTTGGGTGCAACAAGATCAACTAATTCCATCGAATATGCGAGAGACAGGGCCCTCTCTTGCTTTTTTCTTGAGTTATCCGTACTGGTCGGACTGTCCCGGTGGTCGATCTCTCCCGGACTTACCCTATGAGAGGTACTTCAAAAATTTTCGCTGGACACGTTCTATGAGGTCAATCTGCACACCGTAGAGGGGATAGCAAGCATTAACTGCTTACTCGAGCTTGGATACAACATAAGCAAAGTACAGAGTCTTAATTGCATCAATATTATGAAAATCCCTGCAGATCCGAATAATAAAACCGAGGGACTTATAGGCTGCACTCGTGATAGATAGGACATGGTTGGAAAGTATAAATTTCTCATCGAATGTTACACCCAAATCTTTAATTGTTGACTGTCGGGAAATGCTGACATTATCAATCACGTATTGGGATTCAACCCTACAGATCTTCTTTGAGAATGACACAACAAAACACTTATCAGTATTCAGGAGAAGATTATTGCGCAAACACCATTGCTGTATGTAATTAAGATTGTCCTGCAGAAGTGTAATGTCAGACGAAGAGCGTATGGTATTGTATATTTTAATATCATCTGCGTAAGCCAACACGGGACAAGTAATCAATTTAATGAGGTCGTCAATATAGATATTGAATAGGAGTGGACCCAAATTCGATCCTTGGGGCACACCAGATGTAGAGAGAAAAGGACGAGACCTGTATCCATTAAAATAAACGTAGTTCACCCTACCCAGCAAATAAGAACGCAGTAAACCAAGGAATGACTCGCCAATACCAAAAAAACTCAGTTTCTCCAATAAAATGTGGTGATCAATCGAATCAAACGCACGTGAGAAGTCCGTATAAATTACATTCAACTGGACACCCTCATCCAGGTTCTTTGCTATTTCCTAGGATATCACCGTTAGATTGGTTGTGGTAGACCTGCCGGGCATAAATCCGTGTTGTGAAGTCGAAAGAAAAGGTTTAGCTCCATAGAAGATGCACTGGTAGATCAACGTCTCAAACACCTTAGCAAACGTAGAGATAACTGCTACAGGCCTGTAATTTCGAATGTCTGAACTGTCACCTTTCTTGAAAATTGGCGAAATTCTGGCAATCTTCCAGACATCGGGAAAGATGGACGTTCTGATAGCCAAATTGAAAATCTTACATAAGGGCGTAGCAAAAATGTAAGCGCAATTCCTTACTAAAAAACTTGGTATAGAATCTTCACCTGCTGTTGATTTATTTCTTAACATCTTGATTGCACGGACCACCTCATCTACCGAAACAGAGAGCAAGCACAGCGGTGGCAAATTTGAGTTTATATCAGGCAATTCAGAGCTCAGTGATTCTGGCGAGAAGATATCAGAGAAAGCAGCAGCAAATGCATTCACAATAGAAAGTGGATCTTCATATCATCTTCATATTTAGCTAATATTACTAAAAAAACAGATTATGAAAATAATACACAATTCCAAATATTTTTCTGTTATATTAGACTGTACACCCGATATTAGCTACACACGCGATGTGTAAACATGTCAGATGGAAAATCAGCTATTTCTGAATATTTTGTAGGATTTTACCCGATTGAGGATACTACAGGAGAAGATTTATTCAATTTTTCATTAGACGATGTACTTTCTAGTTTAAATCTAGATGTTCAAAATATTCGGGTACAAGAATAGGATAATGGCGCCAACACTGCGCGGCACATTCTTTGAATTTAGTAGTAAATGACGCTCCTATATCAAGTAGAGAGATTGCAAATTTTTATGATATTATACCAATATTATACAATTTTTTTCAGCTTCAACATACAGATGGGATATTTTAAAGAAAACATTTACAAACTAACAGCCGTTAAGCGATACTTGCTGGGGAATGTCGAATTTTAGCGCAGGAAATTGAAGTAGAGCTCGAAATTCCCGAAACTTGTGAAAGACGATGGCCTCGTATGTTTCACTACGAGTTACATGATGAATATGTTACAGGCCCCACACAAAGGGAGGGTACATAATTGCACAGTGAATTATCTTTTGGAGATCTATTTTCCAACATTTACATATATTTATCATATAGGATTTAACCCAATTTATCTATGAAACTAACTTGGAGTCTGTGGCTTGATACTAAACAAAAACACTAAACCACCTGTACCACACTAAAACACAAGAAACTAAATACGTATTTCGACAATTATGTTGTCATTTTCAGTAACACTGAATAAAAGTCGCTTTGTCTATACACCATAGCGTATACAGAACAACACTGTAAATATATAATAATGGGGGGAAAATATTACGTTTATATGTTTAGTAAAAAATAAAAAATAATAATCAATGCCAAATTAAATATGTTTTTGGGTTTCTAAGGGCCAGGCTTCATAAGATTTAAAAATTGTTGGATGGGCCGGATTCAATCAAGCTGCGTCGTACGTTGCACATGCCAGCGCTAAACATTTTAAGTATTATACATAGTAACTATGCCGGTTGGCTCATATCTTAACAAATTGATAGAGTCTCATGATGTTAGTATATTAAGCTAATTAAATTATATATAATCTCATTAAACATTTACAACAATCATTTTATTTGTTTTTATTGTTTCAAGAAATAGCTTGTCAAGGATACAAGCCACAGGAGAAGTGATAGCGACACGTCAATATGATGTAGTTTGCTTGCAAGAAGTGTGGTCCAATAGTGATTTTATTTTTCTCAAAGATAAAGTAAAGGACACTTTACCATTTTCTCATTACTTTTATAGTGGTGTTACTGGTTCTGGAGTATGTATTTTGTCCAAATACCAAATTCAAGAAGTATTTTTTCACCAATGGCCTGTTAATGGATATGTTCACAAAACTCAACATGGTGATTGGTTTGGTGGCAAAGATGTAGGATTATGTCGCCTTAAAATGAAAGAGTTTCGTGTTAATTCGCCTGTAAGATAAAGCTCGAAAAGTCTAGCTATAATTTTTTGAAAGATCACAAGACATGTAGTTATCTGTTTTCTTTCCTTGTTTTATGTCAAGTTTTGTAGATTATTTTTAAGATCGAGAAATAATACACTTAACAAACAAAATGTGTGAATGGTTATTTGGCCCCCTTATTTAGATCATTTTTCCAAGTGTTTAATAGTAATTCATTTGAAACTTTAAAGCATAAGGTTTGTAGAAGAAAGACGGCCAATATTAATTTGCACATGGTCGGCCGACGGTCTAGGATCGGCACTGCATATGATATGTACGTAACAACCTATTGCAAAATACATTACAAATTATAACAATATGTACAAAAAATTACGGGCTCTTTAATTTTTATTTCCCATTTTTCACAGTTTTTAAAGACACTACAGTTTACATTATCCTAAAGTGAGAAGTAAATTCCGCCAAAGCTGCATGAAATATGCAAATGAGATACTTTTATAACTTCTCGTTTTAAAGTGAAAAGAAGGATGTCTATTCCTCAATTTGAAATTCACCACGTTGGCTACAACCATCAGCGATAAAACAGAGGAAGTTGTTAATTTCCCTGTACCACTTAATATGTAGCAATATGTATTACTTATTCTAGTCCGTCGCTGCCGTGTACGCTTATAAGAAACAAGACACAACCTCGAACTTCATCACGGTTCGGTGGGCATCCCGGAGTGTAGGTGCTGCTCAGTCTCGACAATATTCTTTTTTCGAACAATAAATAATCAACGTTGTGTGAAAATGCAAATTGTAGCATTGACAATGAAATATGTTTGGCTCGCAACTCCCATGAGAACAGACAATAATTTCATATTACTAATCACTCTTCTTTATGCATTTCTTTACTATAATCACAAAGATATACAGTTAGCGGACAAAGTATCCATTCACTTATAGCTTGGAAGAAGCATGTAATAAAAGAGAATGAAACAATCATAAATTTAATTGAATACATCTGCAATTTATTGGTACTGAAATTTAAAAAAACTGTACAGTTAAAGGTGTCTGATGTCGCTGTTTTTAGACAAGCACTTGTCTTTAAAATTTCCGTCGGAATCAACATTACGAATATGTTAATTATAATATGTGAGTTTAACGCCTATGCCTTTTTTACTCGCCACGCCATTATAATATGAATAAGTCGGGATACTGAATCCATTAATAAATAATTTATTAACAGAAATACGTAAGGCAAATATTGATTAATATTGTATAACGGTTGTTTGTAATGTGTTGTAATGTGTTCTACCACCAGAGTCGTGCCTAATTATTTTAATTTACAAAATATACATCACACAGTCATGCTTAACATGCCTGGGTACGTCTCATCGACGCACAATCTTGTTAAAAATTTTCAGAGATTTGAATTTTTACCCTATAAATATCAGTTGACACAACAGCTGCAGAAAAATGAACATGAACGGCGGCGAGTTTGGAGTGCTCGAGTTTTACAACTCGGTATAGACGACCCATTTTTGACAAGAATTCATTTTGATCGACGAAGCACAATTGAAGACCTTGGGACCATAAGGGGATAAGCCACAATTTCGTCAAACATGGTTAAACTTAAAAACGAACACTGTAAGACCATTATAATATCTCAAAAAGAAAACTTCATCTATTACCTCATAGATGGGGCCACTGTAGGAAGTCCTGTTTTGACACAACTACTTTTAAATTGCATTAAAAGGGGACAAGCCACAGTAGTAATCAACATGGCGGCGAAACATTCTCGTGCGTTTAAAAGGAAAATTGACTTTTCTGAGTTTGATTCTGACGACAGTGAGCCAGATCCGTTTTTAATTGAAAGTGAAGATGATAAAGACTATACAGTTTCCGGAAGTAGCAGTGATTCGAGCGATACAGACTCCAGAACGGTAAGTTTGTAAAATGTATGGCTTGTCCCCTTATGTTATGTTTATTAAACCCAAAATATTAGAATCGTTCTATTGGCTTATCCCCTTTTAATACTTTAGGAAAATGAGGATCCTAATAATACTCCCCAGACTTCTCGAGGTGCCTTGCCCACTCCCGAAAAGAAGACGCCGTCTAGATGGAGACACAAAAATATTCAACGACATAAAAAAATCAAGCGCAAGACTAAAAGAAATCTAGGCCACAGTTATGTGAATACAAAAGGAAAGGCAATAGAGCCAAAAAAATTGGGTGCCCCTTGCGGTTGCACAAAACAGTGTAGACAGCTTTTGGAAGGCAAGGAAAATGACATATTTCATGCATTTTGGAACCTGGGTGATTATGATAAACAAAATATTTACTTGTTCTCAAGTATGACGGTGATTCCAAAAAAGCGAAGTTACCCAAAGAAAACCAAAAGAGTTAATTCATCCAGAAATATATCGGTTAAATATAGGGTCAAAGTAAATGGGCATGAAGTTGAAATTTGTAAAAAGGAGTTTCTTGCTATACACGCCATTTCAAGAAAACGGATTGAAAGGCTGGTTGACCAAAATAAAGCAGGTAGTTCTTTTCATTTATTTATTTTTTTTATAATAGTAATTTTAATATATTAATCTAGATCGGATAATGCCTTAACCGGCGCAACATGTAATATTTTGCTGATGAGACAGACATAAAGTAACCTCTTTGTGTTTTTAGGTAGTTCTACTCCAAAGTCAGACCAAAGAGAAAGGCATGAAAACAACAAAAAGAAGATACCGGAAGAACACTGTGAAAATGTCAGAAAGCATATTGATTTAATGCCTAAATACACAAGTCATTATAGCAGGCAAAAAAACCCAACCAAAGTCTACCTTGATTCCGATCTCTCTATTTCCAGTTTATATCATGATTATTATCTGGACTGGTGCCGCCAAAATAATTTTGTAGCAGTAACGCAAGATAAATACAGGAGAATATTCTGCACCGAGTATAACATAGGTTTTAAATTACCTAAGAGTGATACCTGTAAAAATTGTGATTCACTGAACATAAAAATTAATAATGAAGCTGACCCAGAAGTTGTACAAAAGTTAAAAATTGATTTAGAATTACACCAGAGACGTGCTCAAGCCATGCAGGATTTAATGAAACAGGATACAGAAGAGGCCAAGGCTACAGGAAATTCAATGGTTATTAGCTTTGATTTACAACAGGCTATGCCAGTGCCAAATTTAACAGTGGGAGCAGCGTTCTATATGAGAAAGTCATGGGTTTACAACCTCGGCATCCATGACTGTATTAGTGGCAAAGCCTACATGTACATGTGGCCAGAAAATATTGCTAAGCGAGGTAGCAACGAAGTAGCCAGCATTTTATATAAACATTTTTCAACTAATAGGCCCACTGCTGATAAGCTTATTGTGTATACAGATAACTGCAGTGGCCAAAACAAAAATTGGTCTCTAATTTGTTTGTGGCAACAACTTACTTTAGAAGGCATATTCACTTCTATTGAGCACAAATACTTGGTAGTAGGACATACGAGATTACCATGTGACCGTGATTTTGCAGGCATTGAAAAATATAAACGTCATCGAATGAAACAAGTGTATACTCCAGACGACTGGTATGAAGCAGTGAGAAAATGTAAAAGAAAAAATTGCTTTGAGGTGATTGTATTGAACCAATCTGATTTTTTTTCTTTTAAAGAGTTACAAAGCCAAATTACGAAAAAAAAGCTGTACAGATAAGAAAGAAAAATTTAACTTTTCCAAAATATCAATGCTCAAGTTTTCATCTGAACAACCTAACATAATGTACATCAAACATCTTATAAATGAAGATTTTAAACCAGTTAATATTGGGAAGAAAGGTCTAAGGAAGTCAATGTTACTTTCAAGAGATTTGAAAACAAAATATAGTCAGCCTATTCCACTAAACAGAAAAAAAATTGAAAATATTTCCCAGCTTTTACAGTTTATTCCGCCAGCCTTCCTAAAATTTTATGAAGAGATTGGTGCTTGCCAACAGATTTTACCAGATACAAATGATGAACCACTGGAAGATATTGAACATCTGGATGATTTCTCGGACATTGAAGATAATGACTGAACAAACTGAATTTTATGATCATTTATTTAGAATATAATATTTTTTATGTAAAAGGGGATAAGCCTCAGATTTTTCAAAAAAAATTGCAAAAATTCAAAAACCGTTAAATAAACATTTGCGTTACTTCTGTTATGTTTTTAATTACATATTTCCAAACTAATGTTGACCTTATATCCAATAAAAATTTAAAACTTGAATTTCACGATTTGAAAATAAGTTAAAAATTACGTTTTTTCCAAAACTTTGTTTGGTGGCATGTCCCCTTCTGGTCCCAAGGTCTTCAATTCAACTTGACTGGCTTTGTTAATAAACTGAATAGCCGGTATTGGGGCAATGAAAACACTCAATTGATACACTAAAGACCACTACACCTTCGTAGAGTAACTGTATGCTGTACCATTTGGACCGACGGTATCATTAGGCAATATTTCTGCCAAAGAAGAAGCTCATGTAAACTTGACAAAACAGGCCAAGAAAATGAAATTGGCTTCTGATACAATACATACTCCTGTGAAAAGGGGAGATGACATAATTATACCGGTTCCCGATATCGACAGAACAAAAGCTGACCTCCGTTGTATTATTGGAGTGGTTCTTCAAAAGGCTGAAGAAGGTTTGCACATGATCGGAACGAAATATGGGATACTCGACAAATTGTATTGCAAGTATGTATTGTTGAATTTATTTCAATATCGTCAAATGTCAAACAAATCCCAAATGTCACAGTCATTTAATTCAGATAGCTTTCTCAGGTCGGAATTCGATGTGCCTAAAGAAAAATTCTTGCTGTTTGAAGAAGTGCCGAAGATAAATTTGTCTTTGAGAATTGTTGCCAAGAGAGCGGCTTTAGGAACAGGCCAAAGGTATATTCGCTGTATATGTAAGAAGGCATGTAAGTCAAATAGGTGCTTTTACAAGAATAAAGACAATCTATGCAACTCAAAATACCACGACAGCTTGTCTTGCAATAACAAGTAACTTTACTTAATATTTCCCCATATTTGTCTTAGCTAACTTGGTTGACCGTATGAGTCTGACTAATTTGCTTTTATTTTATGATTATTTTTGTACTACATTTAATTAATATTAATGAAGATTGGCTGTCTTACTTGCTCCAATAATTTTAGAATATGTCTTTACTGTAGGTATAATTATTTTTGTATTATCTTTTAGTACCAAATATTATTTATATGTGCGTGACTTGTCAAAATAATGTTAAAATGTGTCTTTAAAAGTATCCTATTAGGTTATACCAAATATTATATGATGTATCCTCAATAAATACTAGATCATACAGATATTTTTAATTCACAATCAATATCTGGTATTGCTTTTAACTAATAAATTTCACCAAAAAAGTTTTTACTAGTGAAAACTAGTTTTACCTAACATTTAAATTTGTTTAGCAGTAAATTCCAGTTTTTCCTAGGAAACACTATATAGTTGTAACAAAGGCGGTCAGTAAAAACTAGTTTTTCCTAGTAAAAACGCCTTTAAACTGAAAACGGGTTTCTACTGTAACATATACAGGGTGTTATGATAAAGTAACGCACAAAATTCATAAAACGTACAATGTTCATTTTTGAAAAAAATGCTAAAACACGTCAAACAGTTTATTTTATTCCGCGCCTTTTAACACAAGTCAAAAAAATAAAACGTCAAATTTGTCAAAGTTACGACGTCATCAATATTTTTTTTAAATATGAAGCTTGGTTTTTTTTTACTTTATTTGATAAAGCTTGTTTTTCTGCATTATAAAGAAATAATTGAAGTAGGGGTCACATAAGAAAAAACTGAGAGAATTAATAAAAAAACAAAATAAACTTGAGACATGAAATGACTCGTATAACTCCGCAGATGATTGAAGACTCTGTAAATCAGGTCTACCATCGTCTTGGCCTATGTCAGATAGTGAACGGGACACAGTTTGAACAATTCCTGTAAGAAATCGGTTTGTTTTAATGGAATGTTTAGTTAATTTAAATGTTATTACTATAATAAAGTTTATTTTGTTTTTTATTAATTCTCTCAGTTTTTTCTTATGTGACCCCTACTTCAATTATTTCTTTATAATGCAGAAAAACCAAGCTTCATATTTAAAAAAAATATTGATGACGTCATAACTTTGACAAATTTGACGTTTTTTTTTTTGACTTATGTTAAAAGACGCGGAATAAAATAAACTGTTTGACGTGTTTTTGCATTTTTTTCAAAAATGAACATTGTACGTTTTATGAATTTTGTGCGTTTCTATATCATAACCCTGTATATTGAGGTGACCAAACTTGTGACCCATATTCCAGTTTGCTGACAATAAAACTGAACTATATAAGGTTTTCAGGAGCAGTGAATTTTTAGAAAACTTGCAACACGCATAACGAAACTCAAAGTTTTTGATGCTGAACTGCAAATGTATATGGTGGAAACGCGTTACATTCCGTTGCACGTCATACTAGATCCCTGACGACTCGCCTTGTATATGTTGCCGGATCTATTTTTATTTCTGTCAGTGACATTTGATATAACCAAAGAAAAAAATTATTCACAATACAATAACTATAACGTAATATATTTCGTAATTGAAATGCTCTAAGACTTCAGTCTTTCTCAACTTATTTATTATATTGATTTAGATTGTCGAAAACCCTTAAATGTTTCATAACGTATCCATAATAAAATTTAAAATAAACATTACTTACGCTATTCTCGTTAATCAGATGATTATAGAAAAGTTTGTAAAAAGCTTCGACTGTTTACAGAAACCTTTCGGCATTATATTCAATGGACGCAAATAAATAATAAATACACTTCTAATAAGCACTGTTTTTAAACAATTTATATCAACGTAAAAATAAACATGAAAAATTTGACAGGAAGAATATACACAACGCACGTCTTTTTGACAGATATGATTTATCTGTCAACACCGAATTGAACTATTAGTCTATTAAAAATATGTCATAAAGAAATTTAATATTGAAAAGGAAATTATGTGTTTATTTGCCATGAATGCGTATATTACGATCAATTTATAAATCTTCTATTTACGCTAATGAAATAAATGCCCTCAAGTATAATTTAACAAAGTAACGTTTTTAGTTTGTCTAATACAGTTATGACAACATGTAAACGTCATCGATGACGTGCAACGGAACTTAACGCGCCTCCAGTATATATATGATTGGAAAAGCTCAAATGGGTATCAAATGACACCCCGAGATCCTCGCTTTTAGATTGAGTATGCGTTGAGGAGAAGCATGTAGCTGGTTATTTTCAATTGAATACGCTGATGGTATATTGTTATTTTTGCGAGAATAAGACATATAGCAGCATTTGTTTATATTTAGTTTTAAATTGTTTTAAATATTTAGAAACACCTGGTACACATACGTAATTAATAGTTAGCAAAACGATCATAACTCATAATTATTATTTACAAGCTTACATTTAAATTACAATCATAATCGCATTAATATTATTTTTAACTTTTCGAATAATTACCAGCTTAACCTCTAAAATCACGGCGACGATTGTTTATAACATGGATACGTTTATGCATACACATTTTTTTCTCAGTCGCCAAATACGTACTGTGGCATTGCTTTGATGGTCATCGAGCAACCTTTTTACCGGATATCCTTCCTTCCACACGACCCAATATCGCCGTACAATCATGACTAGCAATTATAAACTCAAAAAAAATTGAACATGCGTTGTACTTATATGCAATGCGTGCACAGTCAATAACGTATCTTTCTTTACTTTCAATGATAGGTGACAAAGCCAACATGAGTATGTATATAAAAGTGTTGTTTCACAATTATTATGCAGTTTCTCTCTTTTTTTCCAATCGATCCGTAGAAATCTAGCACACAGCGGACATGATTGCAATTAGAAAGAAAAAGAAAAAACTGACATGAATTTAATAGCGCAAGGTTCTCGGCATTATCTCGAAGTGATTTGTCAAATGTCAATATTTGTTTCACAGCCAGTTCATTAATTTTTTAAGTAATGAAAATAAAGTCATTAGTAGGATTTTTTTAAACTAATAATCATGTGAACATGTCAATAGTTTTAAGTGTCTATATTGCGTCTTTTATATTGTTTTGTTTCTATATATAAAACTGTTGTAACTTTAATTAGTTAGAATATTTCATTGTGAGATTTAATGAAAAATCAAAGAATAATCAATGTTGCGTCCAACGCAATATATTTCAGCCGATGGAAATTAATTTCCCACAGTCTTGATTTATTATAGTAAGAAAACTCAATTCTGATCTTCAGGATACCTCTTGATGGATTGTTGGTTTGTAATTGATATTCATCCAAGCTAAATGATGAAGTAGGTCAAATTTATCTCAGATTCTTGATATTGCCGTAATTTTTGCTAATTTGATAGTAGGTCCTATGAACGGGTCGGCGTTCGACAGGCGCTCTTCCATTGACGTAATAATACTAAAGGACGGAGTTTAGTACTTTAAATAAACGCGAAGTAGTTGTAACAACATTAGAAAGAGATGGTTTATTAATTTTTTTAACAAGATAAAAAAGATACACTGACTTTTGCCTTTAATCAAGATCCGCCATTGTAAAAATGCGACATGATGTTCCGCAGGGATCAGTTTTGGGTCCTTTACTATTCATCATTTATCTTAATGACTTAACATCCGCTGTTAGTGGAGAATTATGTTTATATACTGACGATACCTCGTTTCTGGCCAAGAGTTGTGATGAAAATACTTCCCAGGAATCTGTGCGGATAATGCAGGAGGCTCAAGACTGGTTTCATGGAAATAAATTATTAAAAGTCAAAAACCAATAAAGTAATGTTCCATAATAAACGCAAACGAAATTCCACCGCCTGTAAAGTGACATTTCGCGCATGCATCACTCGACCAGCAACGAGAGTTTCCCGGTCGATTCGACTGTAAAAATTGCGAAAAGCACTGACTCTTTGGGACATTACAAAACAAATGTATCTTTATGGTAATAAAATTTATTCTATAAAAACTACTTCCCTGGATTTTTCCTTATTAATAGCTAGGAAAATAGGAGTGATTCCTAAAAATCCTACCATAAAATTTGTATGCGCCATCTATTTGACGATCTCGCATGCAACATTCACATTAACAGTAATCAAACCCAAAAAGCAGTTAATTCACTATAAATAAATATATGAATAAAAGCGTCAAGAATTTAAACTTAATGGGAAACATGAGTAATAGGTACGTACATGAAATGCCTAAATTAGTTAGGTAATCTATTTAAGGTTAGGTATGGTACTAATCACTTTAATCAATATTTCTTTAATTTAATGCTCGTAAAAAAATATTGTACAAACCATTTGCGTGAAGACATCTTCTGCGCATTCGCGCAATTAAAAGCACGAGCGATCGAAGGAAGTGAGCTCATGCGGGAACATATCCCGCACTGTCTAAAAAGCATGACTTGCGAGATATTCGCAAAAAACTGGTTTTTGATAAGAGTAAAAGACCTACTTCCGATAAGAATTTCGTAAAAATTTTTTGAATAAAATTCTAAAATTTAATTTTGAGTACATTTGTATTCTTATAAAATTGTTTAAAGTTAGTAATTGAGGAAATATTGGCAAAATTCGATTTTTTCACTATCAGATCTCAAGAGGGAGATTATACACGTAAATACAAAATTTGGAATTTGTAGATGTAGTCGTTTGACCGCTATCGTGGTCACACACACACTGAACGAGAGAGAGGGGGGGGGAGAGAGAGAGAAAGACATTTTTTAAATCACTTTTTTGGTATCAGGGGACTTCAAAACGTGGATATCTGCAAAAATCTCGAGGTCGAAAATTTTCGTCATCACTACGTATAAGAAAGTGAAAAGCTGCGCGTTTCGAGTCGCCTGGTTAACTTCCCCTTTCGGGGATTTAGTCGCAACGAGTCATCATCTGTAATGTCAGTTTGCCATCGTAAGTCACGGCAGATATTAATATAAATAATATATTTTATTATTAAATAAATTAGTATGAAGCAAACCTCAGATGATCTACATATCTTCTATCATTAGATACTGAAGATTTTCAAAACATTCGCAAGTCGTTGCACCTATCCTCATTATATTATCACAATGTTCCCCTAAAAGTCGGAAATGGCTTTATGGATAGAATGTACTATTTTTTACCTACTTTACTTCCTAAATAAATTATCATTCGAAGTATTGGTACAGACCATCCTGCGTGTGCATTGCCAAATAAAATTAATTCCTCTTGATAATCTCATGATAGTACCTGGACGTTACAACTCTATACATTTTGAAAAGTTCTAACGCCATCAAATTTAGCAAATCCCCTGTGTAAATTGCACATACAAAGATTGTTAAGTATGCCCAGGCAGATTTTTAACATTTTTGTAACGTTCTATATGTAATCATTAATCATGTACTGGTTTATGACTGAGCAGAGAATCAGAAAAAATCATAAAAAACATAAAGGGATTTTCCCGCACCTTGTACTATATTACATTAGTCTATTAAAACGAACGGCGTAGCCTTCGGAGATTTTAACAATGTCGTGGAGTTATGAACATCTAACAAAAAGTAGATATTTGGCAAATCGTCAAGATTGACTACATTCATTATTTGTTAATAATATTAAAGAAGAAAAGAAATAGGTCACATAAAAAACTTATATGCATCTGTAGAACTAATTCTTATGCGTAGTATTAATTATAAACAAAAAAACTTACTTATAGGAGCAATTATGCAAAAGAGAAAGGGTTGGGTTAATTTCGCGACAGAATACTTGAGAAAAATACAATTACGTTATTTTGAGGTCAAGAACACCGTATTGAAGAATCGTTAAACCGAATACGTGTACATTAACTGTTAAATTAAATTGATAAAAAGTGTATTACTTCTTTGAGCGAATTATGTCAATAGATACGGTTACATTTTACATTCATTGCAAATGTTTAGTTATATTTTGATTCTTTTTTGTTTTTTTAGAAAGCAGAATATAATTTAATAATCAACAAGATTCACTTTTCTAAATCGACAGAAGCATTTACTATACAGTATGTCCCCGGATTGGGTTTACAAGAGGAAAAGAATTCTAATTTTTGATTTTACAATAAAATGCTAAAGGAATTAAATTTTATGCTTCATTTCAAATGACCAAATCTGTAATTAGAATTACGAAACTGTCAAACCCCTATTTAGAATTACAAATTTGTACATATTTTCTTTTTTTTCAATCACGTTAAAAAAAGAAGTAGGGTAAACTATAATGTTCAAAACTATTCTATTAAGTCGCTACCCCCTTCGCACAAACACAATTCGACTCTAAGCCGCAATTCCTTATAACTGTTGCGAATTTCTTCAAGTGTCAAGGACGCAACAGCATCTCTTATACGATTTTTTAATACTTCGACATTGGTAGGCAAGTTTTCCATGTAGACATGTTGCTTTAACCGTCCCCACAAATAAAAACAATTTTCGAATTTTTAATTGAGCCAGGCAGCAACAATGCTCAAACGGTGGGCCGCACACCCATCATGTTGAAAATACATCCTCTGCCGATAAGCAAGTGGGAGTTCACTTAAACCATCCCAGAAAAAGTTTCTCAACATTTCCTATTAATTGTGCTGATTTACGTTAGCATCAAGAAAATGTGGGTCTATTATTCCATGGTAAGAAACAGCACACTACACGTTTACCTTAACAAAATATTAACGTTTTGATGCAATTATTTGACGAAACGGTACCATTGCTAGTAAAAGTTTCTTCATCGGAAAATGCAATGCTTTTGTGAAAATTTTGGTTCTCCATTATTTTTTCTTCCATCCACACGCAAAATAAAGACGCTTTTTATCATCTCCCGGTTCTAACGTATGATTAAAAATAGGTTTATAGGGGTATAATTTACGTTCCTTCAAAACTCTTTGAATATGGGATTTGCTCATATTTAGTTGAAGCGCCCGTCTACGTAATGAAAGTTATCTTCCACGGAATCCAAAATTAAAGCTATAGACGCATCATCTTCATCACGTACTATTTTCTATTTCTTTAAATTCAGAACAGATCCAGTTTCCAAACATTTTTTCACCATTTTCCTTATACGGGAAACAGTTACTCCGGGAAATTTTTCATTAAATTCTTCCGCACCGCGACGCTAGCTATTTTTCCCAATACTTTAACATTGTATTAAATATATTTTTTGTGATAACGTTAAGGGCCCTATACAGAGCGGTTGGATTTTCATTGTACACTCAATATTTTCATTGAGAGTATCATATTTAAAAAAAATCAAAACGTGTCTGATACTATTTTTTGCCCTCTTTCTAATCCTGTGAAATAGAATAATGTCGTTTGAAAAACAAAAGATAATGTAATTTTTTTTCAAATTGAACACCCTGTATATTATTGGATATTTTGATAGCTTATTCAATTCTGAATATAATATCATTTATTTTTTTTCGTTGGGCAATGAATAACGCCATAATAACAAAAAATAAAAAAGAAAAAGTATGCTTTGAAAATATGGCCTGTTAAAAAACAAAATATTATTTAAATGTATATACCAGTTGATGAGGTGACACAGTTTAGTGATTAGTGAATCATTAGTGATAGTTTCTCTAGATTATTTATTAAAAATGGAATTTACTAATGCAGAGAAAGCAGATATGTTACGATGCTTTTATTTGTCAAATGATAACTGCCGTCAAGCTGCAAGTATGTATGTTAATCAATACCCTGATCGAAGGCAACCGCATTGGAATACATTTCTAAATTTACACACTTCATTAGTGAGGTACGGAAGTTTTAAAAAAATAAGAAATGTAAGAAATAGAAATATAAATCAAAACGATGCAGAAGGAGATGATGAAGTAAATATTTTGGCGTATTTTAGAGCATACCCCACTTCTTCAACTAGAATTGCTGTACAAGAGCTTGGCATCAACAGGTATAAAATCATGAAAGTCCTTAAAAAACACAAAATGAAACCCTATAAAATTCGTTTAGTGCAAAATTTACAACCGCTTGATCAGCAAAAACGGATGAATTTTTGTAATTGGGTATTAAATGCTGGAAGGCAGTACTTGTCACACATTTTATGGACGGACGAGGCAAATTTCCATAGGAATGGTGTGTTTAATAAACACAATTGTCATTTTTGGGATGACGTGAATCCTCGTAGGATTCAGCAAACTCGATGCCAAATACGTTTTTCTACAAATGTCTGGATAGGTGTGATAGAGGATCAGTTATTAGGACCCTATTTTTATAACGGCACACTTACTCAAAATCGATATTTAAACTTTCTTGAAACTGAATTTCAAGAATATTTAGACAATCTGCCTTTAGCTATCCGGACACAAATGTGGTTCCAACATGCCGGCGCACCACCGCATAATGCACAATCAGTGACGAATTTTCTACAATTAGAATTTGAAAATAGGTGGATTGAGAATAAAGGGCCACATTTATGGCCTCCGACATCACCTGACCTCTCAATATTAGATTTTTTGTCTGGGGATTTATAAAAAATACGGTATATTGCACTCTGTCGAATACCCTAGAAGAACTGAAAAATAAAATACACTTGGCAGCACAGGAAATTACCCCGGATATGTTATGAAAATCCAAAAATAATTTATTGCACCGAGCTCAGATATGTATCAACCAAAATGGTGGCCATTTTGAACAATTTCTTCAATAGGATATTTGCTTTTTTGTGTTATTTTTTTTCCATTGTTTTTTTTTAACCAATACATAATGTGTTTTTTTATTTTTTGTTATTATGGCGTTATTCATTGCCCAACGAAAAAAAAATAAATGATATTATATTCAGAATTGAATAAGCTATCAAAATATCCAATAATATACAGGCTGTTCAATTAAAAAAAAAAATTAGATTATCTTTTGTTTTTCAAACGACATTATCCTATTTCACAGGATTAGAAAGAGGGCAAAAAATAGTATCAGACACATTTTGTTTTTTTTTTAAATATTATACTCTCAATGAAAATATTGCGTGTACAATGAAAATCCAACCACTCTGTATAGTGGATATGTGAATAGTGGAAAAACAGGAGATTTTTGATGCAAGATATTTTTGTTGATTTTAAATTTGGAGAAAACCTTTCAACGTCAACTTATGAAGAATCTAGTAATCTACCCCGCTGAATAATCAAATTTAGAAAAAAATTATCGGATTAAAGAAAATTAATTAATATGTCAAAATATTAAAAACAAGTTTTCTCAAAAATCCTTTGTAGCAGAGTTGTTTGCTTTAGTTGACGTTATAAATTGGATAAAAAGCTACCCCACTCTGCACTTATTTTTCGTTCAAGTATTCTTTACTTTGTTTCAAATGAATATAAAATAAATTAAAATTAGGCAACCCACATTACAATGAATTGTTATTCTGGTAAAAATCTTTCCCACGGTTACAAATGCGTAAACATTTGGTCATAAATGAATTTTTATTCGCTTAGATATTGAGTTATTATTTCAAATATTTATTATATATTCCCTATGTGTAATAAGTACTCGGACATCCTTGGCTTATTAAATTGTGAGCCAATATTGCATTTCCGATCCACTATACAGGATACAGGCTGTCCAGAAACTCTCCTGACAAACGAAGACTGGAGATTCCTCAGAAAATAATAATAATAATAATAATAATAATAATAATAATAATAATAATAAACTTTATTGTCCAACAGACAAAATCCATTTACAGGACAAAAATTAAAATTTAGTACAATGCAAACAAAAATATCGGCATATTTCCATTAACAAAAAAAAAACAAAGTATTATATTAGTATATATATCAAAATACATTACACAATAATTGAGTGCAATTACTGGCATTTTCATGGCAGCACGCAAGGATCATATAAGGAATGGATCAGAATATAAAATATTCGCGTTTCTTGTCATGTGAGTTAGCGGTGCTGTAACCATCACATTCGTTCGAGCTCTGGCAACTAAAAACGAATCAGTCGAACGCGTTGCATACGTTGGCACCAAAAAGTCCACGGCCGATAGAAGGCAGGGCGAGTCAATTTCATTATTGATTAATTTTCTTAAGTACCCGGCACTGGCTATCTGCCTCCTTGAAGTTAAGCTTATAAAATTATGGGTATTTAAGAGTGCATCATAATCAGTACCACGTGGGGGGTAAACGCCGCTCAGTCTAAAAGATACATATTTTAGAAATCTCTTCTGCACTCTCTCCAAAGCAAGTTGCTGGTACACGTAACAAGGGTACCATATTATTGATGCGTACTCCAATTTTGGACGAACCAGTGTATAATATAGAGTGGTAAATGTTGACAGATTCGAAAAGCCTCTACAAGACCTTATGACGAAGCCAAGCGTACGTGAAGCAGAAGAACAAATAGATTGTATGTGGCTAGTGAAGTCCAAACGGGAGTCAAATAACACACCCAGATCTTTAATGTTGGTCTGCCTAGCTATAATTACTGAGTCCACAGAATAGTTAAATAAGATCGGTTTGTTAATTTTTGTGAATGTCACAATTGCACATTTATTAATACTCAGCTTAATTTTGTTTTCCTGACACCAGTTGTAAATAATTGAAAGGTTTCTTTATAAGTGATGGCAGTCGGACAAGTCCTTGATTTTCGAGAATATTTTCAAATCATCTGCGTAGGCAAGTACCCCGCAATCCAATCTACTTAATAGATCATTCATGTACACATTGAATAATAAGGGCCCCAGATTGGATCCCTGAGGTACCCCCGACGTGATCGTAAATACGTCCGAACTGTAACCATTATAGTGCACATAACTCGATCTGTTCTCAAGATATGAGGCGATTAAATCGGTAAGAGAAGCTGAGAAACCGATAGAACCCAGTTTGAGCAGTAGTATATTATGGTCAATTGTGTCGAATGCCTTAGCGAAGTCAGTGTACAAGACATCCACCTGTTGCCTTTTGTCCATTGATGTACTTAGATATTGAGTAATTTCAGCCAAATTAGACAATGTAGACCTTCCTGTCATAAAACCATGTTGTACTGTAGAGATGTAAGGTCTTACGCAGCTGTATATCTTGTTACACAGCAAATGCTCAAATACCTTAGAGCACGTAGACAGAATGTTAATAGGCCTATAATTGGACATATCACTTTTATTTCCCTTTTTAAATACAGGATTGATCTTACTCAATTTCCAGACTTCAGGAAATGTTGATGTACGAAGAGATAAATTGAAGATTGCGCATAAAGGTTCGCTTAAGAGTGATGCATATCTCCGTATAAATAAGTTAGGAATCCCATCGTGACCAGTGACCAAATCCATCCTAATCCTTTTCAAAGAAATTTTAACTTCATCAATATGAAACGGGTTTACGTAGAAACAGTTGGAGACCTCTGGAACACTCAAGACAGGCGACATACAACGAGGTTGGTAAACATCAGAGAAGTTTTTTGCGAAGGCCTCAACAATCTGATGTGGATCTGTAATGTCATCATCGCCACCATTTTTCATGCAACCCGGAATTCTAGACCTGCCAGTCCTACTGCTTATATAACCCCAGAACGATTTGGGATCGCTTGAAATTTCATTCTCAACAGAAGACAAATAAACTTGATATGCACCCTTAGTGTCCTTCTTAACCAGAGCGCGTACTCTTTGGAACTCCCCATAGTCATTATCAGAGCCTGAGGTCCTCCACCTTTTATAGTAATATTCTTTTAACTTTAGCAACTTTATTAGCGCTTTATTGTACCACACGGGATATTTACGGGAAGTTGTAGTGACTTTGGGTACATGTTTATCTATGATAGAATAAATTCTGGAATAGAAGTAAGATACTGCCATGTTAACGTTGATACAAGAGTTTAAATAGGACCAGTCACTATGAGCCAGTTCACTAAAGATACGTTCAAAGTCAGCCTTACGGAAATTGTACCTTACATTGTTATTCGAAGGAAAATTCTTTGTATGATTATCAACGTATACACTTAAAGTAATGTTTAAGGCTGGATGGTATCTATCTTCAGGTACTAATGGTATTTTATCATTTGCAACAGTAACCAGTGAATTAATGTTAGTCAGGACTAAGTCTAATAACTTATTATCAGAGTTTAGCACATTATTATATTGCTGTAAGTTTAAAACATTCATAAAATTTTGTATAGAAATAAATTTGTGATCAATCAAATTGTCACGCGCACTAAATTTAGAACAATTAAAGTCCCCACATATTATGACCTTTCTATCTAACAATCTTAAAGCTAATGCATCAAAAAATAATTCATAATCATTAATGTTTAGATCCGGGGGTATATATAAGCTTATAAGATAAATGGTTAACGAAGAAATAATACATTTAGACATGACAATGTCTACCAACGGAACTAAATCAGTCAGGTTAGATGTATCGCACAAAACGGCAGGAACGACGCCAGGCACCGCAAGCAATACGCCACCACCAGTAGATCTTCCAACCATATCATGATGCCTATCCTTCCTAAGCACAGTCCACTCTTCACCAAAAAGTTCAGAATCGTCTATATCCGGAGTAAGCCAGGTTTCAGACAAAAAAACAAAGTCACAAACAAATCCGAAGCTGGAGTGATATATTTCAGCAATTTTCGAACGCAAACCACGCACGTTTTGGTAATATATGCGCATTGGAGAAGTCTGGCTGCTGGACGACTCTAGTTTTCCGACCTGGTACGCTGTATAATTTTAGGGACGCCATTAAAGTGCTTTATGTGGATATTTGTTTCACCAGCAGCAATACGCTCATCAAGTTTACGTTTCACAGTCTTGAATAGTGAATTCTGAAACGGAGTCTTATCCTTGGCGAGGACAACTGATTTGAATTTTTCTTGCTTCTTAAGTTTAGTATTTCCACGCAAGGCGATTGTTACATGTTCAGGAGATGGCAGAGTAACCTTTATAGGCCTTTTACGCTGTTGTTGAGAAGGATCATATTTACCAAGTCTAACCGGACTAACCTGCTCGACATTGATATTCAAATTTCTAAAAATTTCTCCAACAAACACTGAATCAGCAGCAATCTGATCAGGTTTGTTAACATTTTCCATCTCAGCACAATTGAAGATAATCAAATTATTTTTACGCCTTTCACGATCGGAAACCTCATTAATTATAGTTTCCATAAATGATGAATCCAGATCACCAGTTAATGGTTCAGAAACACGTTCGCTCTTCAAGGCCCGAACTTCTGCCTGGAGAGAGGCCACCACAGAGTTCAAATCGTTCAATTTTGCAAGTTGTGCTTTGAAATCAGAACATATCACGCAGTAGTATGTAATCTTACGCAGTTTACTCTTGAGACATTGCACCTCCAACCTGGACAATCCACTACATGTTGTGTGTATCATTCCCTTGCATAAATCACAGGCGATTTCATTATCAGGGACAAGATCCTCATTACATATAGTACAACAAGAACTCATAGTTTTAGTTTGGTAAGAATGTGATACACAGAGGTAGGAAGGAATGCACAGGGACACTCTTCACACACAGGCGGCCTATCCTGGTGACTAACCAAAACATACAAGAGGGCCACGGAGCAGCAGGAAAGAACAATAGGAATTTATTTTAAAAATCAATAAAACTTGAACGGTCCTTGTATATTTAATAACATTCGTGAAAAAGAAAGAAGTAAGAAAACAAAAAGCAATGGGAAAAAAGTAGGTAGGTGAAGAAATAAGTGACAAATGCGATGTAGGATTAAAAATGCAAATCAACAAACATTCAAACGTTAAACTAACGTGATTAACATGTTAGAAAATAGCAAATAATGTAATAAGATAATTTTAAGACAATTTAACCCAATTCACCCTAGTCCGAAAATGCTTCCTAAGGGAGCTAGAGCTCTTTGAAGATGGCGCCTTGTAATTAGTTTTTTTTTAATATCTCCCGAACGCTTCTATTTAGAAAGACAAAAACTGGTATGCTTATTTATCCTCCAGAGATGAATCGATTCCATCAATTGCGAATTTCTAGTACCGGTCATAGGCGTCCGTTTTGGGTAGGTTAACGGTTATTTTAACGCATAACTTTTTTGTCTTAAACTTTTAAGCATTTGTGACACTAGATTATTAAATTTTCAGGTATTCTAGTACTAAAAGGTACTCTTACTTTAAGTAGGTAGGATACACCTTTTTCTAGAAAAATCGATTTGAAAATTTTTCGTTTTTTCGTCATTAAAATTCAATTTATTATTTTTTTTTTCGGGAGATATTAAAAAAAACTAATTACAAGGCGCCATCTTCAAAGAGCTCTAGCTCCCTTAGGAAGCATTTTCGGACTAGGGTGAATTGGGTTAAATTGTCTTAAAATTATCTGAGGAATCTCCGGTCTTCGTTTGTCAGGAGAGTTTCTGGACATCCTGTATAGGACCCTTAACATTTTCACAAAAAATTATAGAATTACAGTTTGAAGGTATTTTTGACACATAAATTAGTGTTTGACGTTTTGAAGTCAAAGCCTTCCATCACAAAAAAATAATAGATGAAATGCGATGAAAAAAATGAAAACAAAATTTTTGGAATATACATAAGTGCAAATTAAAATTCTAATTACAGATTTGATTATTTGAAATTTTATTGTCAAATCAAAAATTAGAATATTTTCCCTCTTGTAAACTCAATTCGGGGCATACTGTAGAAGAAGTTGTTCTCGAACAAGCTGAACCCGAGTACCCGACATCCAAAAACAGATTTAATATGTCGTTAAAGAAATGCCAGTTACATTGGTAAATATCAGCTAACATATACAGTTCATTTCAACATACAAGAACCTAACTTTTAAACCGAAAATGCTTTTAATCCTTTTCAGTCCATTTCGTCAGAGCGACTACTGACAAACAAGTTTTGAAGATACTGTCACGATACTGGAATATCTGGCTGTGGATTTCTGCCCTCTCTGGGGCCCGTTCTACTAGTGTCACACTCCTCGGAGCGTCTTATTAGGGGTTACTGATTGTGTGTGTGTTTGAACGTACACTGGCTTACAATAAAATCCCGTGCACCTAGTTTTTACTGTATTAAATTCACCTATCTGGTGACATTTCTAATTTGACATTAACGAATTCAAATCGGTCAAAATTGATCAAAATGTTAAAATTATCTGAATGTGCTAAAGTATTGCTATTATCAAAATTAGAAGAAGAATGGTCCTTAAGAAATATATATAGAAGATTTAATATAAATAAATGTACGGTTTTGAGTGTTGAGAAATGGGAAGAAGATGGAAGTGTTAAAAGGAAAGAAGGTTTAGGGCGGCTGAGAATTTCAAATTAGCAACTAGATGAATTTTTAATAGATTATTTAACAGAAAATCCATTCAAAACAGACAGATATGCTGTATTTCACACAAATTTTCCAGGATCTTCTTCGACATCATATCGCACAATTAGCACATCTAAATTAAAAAATTATGCAAGTGCCAAAAAAACAGTTATTATTTGTAGAACCAATCAATAGTCTTCCTTTCATTAAATTATATACTCCGCGAGCAGAATTTCTGGGATAGTGTAGTATTTTCGGACGAAAAAATAATCCAAACCACGATGGTCACATGAATGTGTACCACCCAAAAAACAAGATGTGATAAAAGATATGTGTCTCCCACAAATAGATCGGAAGATTTTCTGTTAAGAGGAGCGTTTACCTATCGAAAACTATGGCGTAAGGCATCGCCGTTTTGCGTTTTTTAAATTTATTTTGTAATTTTAGAATCTCAACTTTGGGTTAGCGATGCAAAAGGCATAAATTTATAAAATCAAGGCCAGTTTTTGTATTAATTTATTTTCTTAGAACAGTTATGTGTTTTAGAAATAACCACAAAAATGCATGAATTTGATTAATGTCTACTAACTAAGGCTGGTACACAAAAGAAAAAAACAACCTCTACGCGCCAGCTGCACATTTGATGAACGATATAAAGAAAAAATCAAATTTATGTAATTATTTTTAAAGATAAAAAACATTAAATACTAAACATTGTAAAGTGTGAACACATGGATGTTAAAACTAACATGTATCTCAAACACATGCATATATGCATATACGTTTTACGTATAGTCGGATTCAAGAAAGATGATCCCTGCGTCATTTTTTAATATCGTATGATTCAAATCAATACTTCGCCATCATGATAAGTACTGTAAACTATAAAATGAACATGGAAATTATATGATGACATCCTACGTTTTCCGGTTAGATTGATCGATATAATTTTAGGTTATGTATAATTAGATAACTAAGTTAGATAATCGCATTTATCGTTTATTAAAAATATGTAATATAAACTCAATAGTCTTTTAATGTACTAGATTTAACATATGCCAAAATACAAATGATAATAGAACTTTATTGAGAAATAACGTGGGTACAAAACAAACAATCCAAGTCTCATCGAGAAATATCACTTCTCTCTGAAAAGGAGAATTTATGTTTTTTAAATAATTCTTCAGGAATAATAATCTCAGTTATGTTGGATCTCTCCACTCACGCTCGGCGATTATTCTCCTTTTTAAATTTAAAGCCAATATTATGAAGTACACGATTTAAACTGCTTCTACTCAATAAAATATGGTTTTCAGCAATTTCTGCATTTAAAGTTTGTACTGTAACATGCTTTTCTAAAATTAAAGATATTATTACTTCAATAATCAACATTTTTAAGGTCTTACTCTGTAAATACATCGTGTATAATGTATTTCGGATACTCATTTTAGAGCTCTCTGCCAAATGGTCTGTTTTAGCTTTTATATGGGGCCTTTTCTTCCCTGGACTAGATAGAACAGGACTATTTAGTGATCGGGCTTAAATACGTTTTACTGAAGCTACTCCTACCTTCAATGCATCTGCTACTCGCTAAAAGATATTCATTAGAATTTGTAAAATGTTAAATCTCACAATGTTTACCTGTTGTACAGATGTAAGGGATATTAGAGGACCACCATTAACTTTCTCTTGCTCGAAATATTCTAATAAATTTAAAACGAGTCCTTGAGCTTGTGACCGTAATGTTTTACCGCGTCGTGATATTCTGGTTTAATAAAGATTGAAACAACAAACAAATTGTGAAACGAAATCAAACGATTAAACTACTAGAAATGTCAAAGCGTTAATGTCAAAGTCAAAACGCTAAACGGAAGTGTATGAAATAATACAGCGCATGCAATCACTCCGTCTTTGTCTTGCTCAAATAAATTCTATGAAACGTATGTCGTGCTTGCATCGGACTGAAAACACATGCGTTCGCTTATGCTATCCTTGTTATACAAGTTGATACTATTTCTTATTCGGATATAAACATAATTCTTTGATAGAATTATATAGTAGTGACGCAGGGATCATCTTTCTTGAATCCGAGTGTATAAAGGTATATATGTAAGTCACAGTAATTAGTAAACATTGTCACTGTCACACACATTTCACACGAGTGTTTTTCGAAGCTATCGCGTCGTCTATTCCCACTTTACGGTATCTCTACCGGTCCTAGCGAAGACGCAAATCTATCGGAATCGGTCAACTATTTCCCGATTTACATAGCGACAGAATCTGTGAATAAAACCGAAGCGCTGTGATCGAACGAAACCGAATATCGTCTAGCTCCACCTACTCACACTGACACAATAATTTGGCGTAATCCGTCTCCATCCTCTCCTCGATATTGCAGGCCAATAAGAATAAGATTTATTAAAGAAAGAACTGATATTATAAACGAAGAAATTGAATATACTACAAACAAAATCAAAGAATTGAAGCCCACTCACGTTTCAGGCGTTACTGTAAAACATCGTATTATGTTTAAAATGATCGATGGAAAAGTTTGTAATGCTGCTACAGAAACTAAATCATCGTTGAAGTGCTTCATCTGCGGTGCTTCCTCAATGCAGTTCAATGATCTAGATCGAGAAACCGCTGATGATGAAAACGCACACAAATTCGAATTTTCTATTCTGCACGCTAGAATAAGGTTTCTGGAATGTCTTTTACATATTTCATATAAGTTGATTGTTAAAAAGTGGCAACAAAAACTAGACGCTGGCGCTTATAAGAGAGAGAAAGAAAAAAATTCAAGATGAATTAAAAAAAGAAATGGGTATCCTAGTTGACATACCTAAAGCCGGATTTGGAACTACCACTGATGGTAATACTAGCCGACGATTTTTTAGTAATCCGTTGCTTTCATCTGCAATTACTGGACTAGACTATACACTCTAATTTTCCGCCTAAAAGTTATTTTAGAAACTATTTCAAGTGGACACAAAATTGATACAGAAAAGTTTGCAAAATATGCATTGGACACGGCAAAACTTTATGTAGAAAAATATCCATGGCAACCTATGACACCTACATTACATAAAGTTTTAATTCATGGTCCCGCATTTATTAAAAATGCGCTTTTGCCAATTGGACAGTTGTCGGAAGAAGCAGCTGAAGCACGCAATAAGCACTTCCGTAAATATCGATTGAATTACGCGAGAAAATTCTCTCGCCAAGCTTGTAATAAGGATGTTATTAACAGGCTATTGCTGACTTCAGATCCACTCTTATCAAACATTAGACCGAAACCCAAAAAGAACGTTAGAGCTTTTTCGAAAGAAAGCATTGAACTGTTACTTCCAGGGGAAATACAAAGTATAACGAAAGAAACAGATGATGAAACAGAAGATGAAACAGAAGAAGAAGGAGAAGAAGGTGAAAAAGAAAACTCATTTGATGAAAAATACTGGTCATCTTCAGATTGATTGACATGGAGTATGTACACTATAGAAACAAGACAGTTTTAATAAATTAATTAACATATGCATGATTGATCCTATAATAAAATACCTACTACATGTATAGTAACATTTTATAGTTTCAAATAAAAAAAATACTAAATATACTTCAAAGTGAGTATTTTGCGCTACATACCCATGAAAGCAAGCTAAGTAAGGAGTTGATACAAAAATAATAGTAAGTGAAAATACCTTTATTTGTTAAAAAATACATTTCCACAAAAGTAACTAACAAACGAAATAAAGCTATAAACCCAAGTTTAACACATCATCATTTAGGATGAATTTTTTTACATATCGTCAATTGCATGGTTATCGTGCGCCAAGTTCTGATAGAAACTATGAAATTGGCTTGGCACCCATCCTAACAGACTTTGAAGATGATTGTACTTTTAAGTTGATATAGGCTTAGGTTGGTCATGTAATGGAGGTAAGTTAGTTGGAAAAGCTGCACGTCTGGAGCTTCTTTTAAGATCAATGCATTGAAAGATATCTGAATCAAAATTAGTTTTAAAAAATAGCAATCCCAATTCATCTCGACGTATTTATAGAAGGACTACTTCGGACATACGAAAATATGAATTGTCCACACTCTTTTTGCGTGACACAAATGGCGCATTATTGTTGTCGTACAGCATCTTGAAGTTTTTGAAATCAGCTGTTTCCATATTTACAACATTAAAAGGCTTTGATCGACAACAAAACCTAGCAAACTGCAGCCAATCCAATGGCGTCATTATTTTTAAAAACGGACATCGTTTTCGTTCTCTCTCAATAAGTGAATGGTCACTGTCCACTTCCATATGAGTGTGACCACGAAGCAGAAATTTATGGTTAATAATTTCAAGGTTTGGATACTCGAGTATCATTCAAAAGTACGCCATAACCATTATTATATTTCTGTTCTGTGAAGGACAGTTGTCCGACCATACAGTAATCTCAGATACTGTATCGCTTAAGCCTGTGGACCATTTCAAAATACCAGAAGTCATTTCATTGGCTCCACGTCCACTCTTAGATTCATCCCACATTATACAAGTTGTGGCATTTGCTGCAACATCGGAAGTAGTACCTATAGTTATAGGTCCACAGTTTTAATTTATAGAAACTGTATTTGTTTGTAAGTACGGGTGTTGGGAGACACTTTTGCAAATCTACAGACAATAATATTATTCTTCCTTCACTATTAAGCGCCTGCTCTTTGTCAGCTTTTTTAAGTTGATAACGCTTAGTTGCTTCAAGAAGATGTTGTTGATATTCATTGTCAATGATTTGAATTCCTTCCAAAGCTTGACTTTTAGCCAACATAAGCACACTCATCACAAGTGTCATTGTACGGTAGTTTGAAAGACAGGTTAAATTCGGTGTTGAATATTTCCGAATAAAGCCAAGATTTATCAATATTTTCTTCCGGCATATTCTTTTCTGTACACTCAGATCTGTAAAACTCGTACATACGGCTTATAGTGAGATTGTTTCCTAAATATTTTTTAGTGGCTCTAGAATAGTGAGACTCCACTATTGAAATTTATTATATGATCTGGAATATCTTGTTTAATAAATTCCGGAAACTTATTTACAGCATTGTGCTTTCTCCTTTGGTCTGTGCAGGTTATACAACCATAATTTTTTTTACGTAAGGCTGTTGAAACAAATGTTTCAGAAATACACAGAGGAAATGCCGGTTATCCTCACAATTATTTCCAGGCGATAAACTACGAGAATCCTCATCTTCTACTACCATGATAGCCATTTGCAATATTTTCTATTTGTCATCTTGTACACCAACAGGATATGCACTTTCAAAATGCACAGAACTTCACAACAATGTAAACTTACACGTTATAGAAAAGAGTTAATGCAGATACTAGCAAGCACCTAGCAAGTAAACAGGTGGTAAACAGTATTAACTCCAGATAAACGATTCTCTAGCTCAGAATGAGCGCGCTTCTTTTGTCACTTAATACGCTCTCTATGCAGAATACAACTGTATTATGTCCATACTTCTGTTTAGCTCGGAACTTTCAAAGGACTTAATACAATAAACTTAGGATATTATCGAAACTGTATTAAATAGGAGTAAATATCGTTCACCAATTGAAAGACCCATGTTTTCTTTAGTAGGAAAGTGAAATAATACTACTTTTGGAAAAAATTGGAGTTAATACAGTTTAGCTCTGAGGTACAGATATACTTATAATATTCGAATGTATAATAATTAAAGAGCGGAATCGAGCGAGCTAAACTACCACGGAGCCACAACCGTGAAAAGAAATAATGTCAACAACTGCGTGTTGTTTACATTATACCTGAATAGCACTAATTCATAGGGCGAACTGTAACATCTGTTTACTCCAGAGAATCAGAGAAAAAACTGCCATAAAATAAGGAATTTTATGAATAAAATCCTTTCTTCATCGGCGTAGGTACAAGGGTGACGAGTTTTTAAAATTTATTATATTTACCTTATATTTCGCAATATAATTATTTAGATCTAGAACGTTGTTTATGTTACTTTTTCTGAGATAAAAATTAATTGTGAGTGATTCCGAAATTTATTGCAAAGTCTGTAAAATATCGTCACTTAGCTTTGCTAAAACATACACAGAAATAGTTTTCATGCAGAGAATTTCGATAGTTTACAAAATTTCGTTACATGTTTAAATGACGATGCTCGAAGTCTTTCTGAGTGCAAGGAACTAACACATATCCCAAATTTAAAAAATCAGTTGTTATTCCTTCAGGAACACTTTGGAAATTTGCCTAAACTAATGACATATTTTGAAAATCGAATCTCAAATTAAAAAATGAGGTGTGGCCACCACACGACTTTCTTATACGTATGAGCGTTTCAAACTATACTATATTTTTTTTACACAAAAATTATTCAAAATCCTATTCTAAGTACTTCTGTTCTCTTAATAAATCGCTATAGAATGCATACTTAGCAAGATATTCGAAAAAGGGACTACTCCCTAAGAGTAAAAGTGTTACCTCCGGTCCGAATTTTGAAATTTCATAAATTCAAAAAATATTGCAAATCTAGCACTAAATACTTTTGTATTCTTGATAAATACATATAGAATGCATAATTTACGACATATTCGCAAAAAATCGCTATTCGATAAGAGTAAAAGTGGTAATTCCGGTCAGAATTTTGAAATTGTTTTTATGCAAAAGATATTAAAAATTACGTTTTAAATACTTTTATACCCGTAACGTACCTGTCTAAAAAGCATGACATGCGAAATATTCGCAAAAAACTGATTTTCGATAGGAGTAAAAGACCTACTTCCGGTAGCAGCTTCGAAAAACTTTTTAAATAAAATTGTTCTCAATTTTAATTTCAAGTACATATGAATTCTTTATAAATTTGTTTAAATTTAGTAGTTGACGAAATATTGGCAAAATTTAATTTTTTCACTGAAGTAAACTGCTATTTCCGGTCTACCGATTTTACTGAAAAACTACTCAGATCTCAAGAGGGAGATTAGACACGTAAATACAAAATTTGGAATTGATATCTACAGCGGTTATCGTGGTCACATAGAGACACACAGATATTTTTTAAAAACATCTTTTTCGGTATCAGGGGACTTCAAAACGTGGACATCTGCAAAAGTCTCGAAGTCGAAAATTTCACATTACTTCCTTATACTACGTATAAGAAAGTAAAAATGGATTAACCACATTAGATGTGGCTATTAATAATTCCAAGTGACTTAGACGCAGTTTTTAATAGAAATCCAGGTTTAATAACATTGGGGCAATTGTGTATGCTAAATACGCTGAAATAAAAGAATATTTCCATTACGTAAATATAACCAGTTGCGATGTAGAAAAGACGTTTTCTATCTACAAGGATGTACTTAATTCATAGAGAACAAGTCTTACAGAAGAGAAAATGAACAAATAGTAGGGTATTTAGTATTTTATAATCACCAGCCACTTGTTATTCAATTATATAAATAAAATTAAAACCTCTTTAAAAATACAACATTTCAATAGCGCGCCCATGGGCAATGATTCATGACTCGCTCGATTCCGCTCCCAAGTAATAATTGAGTTCTATTATGAAAATGAGAAGCTTGAAAATATGAGGAATGAAAGTTTCACCATAATTGGTAATTGGTTAAATGAGAACATATTTAATGTTAATTTGTAGTAAAATAAATCTATAAATCCGCCAAATATCTGATAATATTTATGGTTTTGTTTTATGCGTACTGTGAGCTTAGATAATTATTATTGATACACGATCAAAAGAGGTGACAAGGGATCTTATATCGTTGCTATACGCTGGAAGCTGTGCTCTGCTCTTTAAATTTTCGCTAAGCAAATGAATTATTAAAACTGCAACGCTCGTTTAGTAAATACGTCACAACGCCAAATTGTTAAGCACGTGATAAGATAAGTCAGTGAAGTGGATGCAACAAAGATCATATGGTAAATACGTCACAATAGATAGGTCTGTTAAACTGGATGCAAACAGAATTTGATGACGCGCACTAAATGAGCGTATTGTTATTGATAACATAATGTTTCTAGTTTTCCCCTAGCGCTATCTCAAATAAAGTAGTGAAAAAAGAGATAATAAGTAGTTATTTTCACACTATCTATAGCATGTGCTTACCAAAACATCTATTTTACAAAATATATATATGATTTAGTAATAACTATATTTTTCGGTATAAATATAACCGTTGATTGAAGGAATACATACAACGATGTAACATATTTTTTTTTGTAATAATAAATTAATAATAATTACATATACGGTTTATTCAATAAATATCATATCTGTTTTAACTTTATTTTATTTTAATTACATACTCCTTAAATATTTATTTTTATATTTACTTCTGTAAGAATTTATAAACAGCAAAATTGTAGAAAAATAGTTTGCAAAAAGTAACATTTAATGATATTTTTTTTTAAAACAAACAATTATTCTTCTCATGCAAGTAAAGATCAAACAATTCATGTAAATACAAGATTTGCTAACACGAACGCTGCCTAACTGACCTCTAGTGGTCTAGGGTGCAGGCTTCAAACCTGTAGTTGATTAACGTCAAAGTGGTTCAATTCCACCTGTTGGGCGGAAAGCATATTTTCTTTTTATTTTTTCAAAATTTAAAATTAGTATTGGTTATAAATTTTTTACATGTTTTCATTAATAAATTAAATCGGAATATCAAAAAAAGATGTTAAATATAACTGATTTTATAAATTTACTGGGGACTTTACATTAGAATTAGTGCAACTAGTATTTTTTATTACTCAACGGTTGCCAGAACTAAAATATTCAATCTGTTAAATTTCACTGGAACTGACAAATATGTCAAAAATGTCAAAATATTTTTGTATGAAGTAGCAGGAGACATGTCAGTGTTGAAATAGTGTGTAATGTTTTGATTTGTGTTCCCAGTCTAATGGCTCTTTTAAATCTAGAGCAAATGTTTCCTAACCAATGGCTATATTTGAGAAACAAGCTTCGAATAAGGTGTTAATCGATGATACCGAAAGTCTTTCCTGCGTAATCGAGAATTGGTTTAATACAAATGGTCACACGGTAGGTAAAATAGTAGATAACGTTCTCGTTATTAAATATATAAATGTAATAGGAATTCGTAATTCGTGTACAAAGGGGACCTTTTTCTGACAAGACTTGGCACATACACAAAAGATACAATGACTTCGTTAAGTTACATTCGCAGTTACAAACTTCAGGCTTGCCCTTGTCTTTGCCACCAAAGAAAATTATTGGAAATATGGACCCAGAATTCATTTCAGAGCGTCAGCAGGCTTTACAAGTACATATAATATAATTCTAAAGTTCTATCACTAACAAAATATGTTTCTAATTGTAGAGATATCTAAATACAATAGTCATGAATCCTATATTAGTATCTTCATTACCAGCAAGGTCATTTATCGATCCAGCAAATTATTGTCAACCATTTAGAGGTGGGTTTTACATTTATGTAAAGTATGTAAATATAAAATCTGTTTGTTTCTAGAATTAGCACTTCAGCATGTTTCTTTAGCATTAAGAGGTGAAGTTGGCTGGGAGGTTATTACGCCATTAACAGAAATGGGTTGGCGATTAAGAAAACATTATTATCATGTACGTAGTAAGAACTGCCCTAAAGAAGAATTGTGGGCAAGCTGGACAGATTATGGACCTGATAAACACTTAGATGATAAGAGTATGCATACAGTTTTTAAAAGTTTGAGCCAAATTCAGGTAAGAATCAATACACTATGCATGTAGTTATAGAAAAGTGAATAATGCATTTTTAGCATCCATATATTTATCCAATGGAATTGTGTCTCTGTACTGACATTGGAGCTTTGGTAGTAAGAACTAGTCATAAGAATGGATCATTGCGTGATATACTGTGTGGTGTTAAGCCTAAGCAATCTTTCTTAAAGAAATACGGCAATCCAAAAGGGCACAAGCCATTAGAGATATCACAGATAGCTTTATATGGTCGTCAAATATTAGAGGTGTTAAAGTTCCTACATGATAAAGGATTACCTTATGGTATATTTCCTAGAATAAATATTAGTCACAAATTTTCTATTATCAGTTGATAAAATGTATTTCCTTTTAATTTGTGTGGATGAGCTACTAACATATATCAATTTCTATGAAATTAAAATTATAGAAATAAAATTATATTGGAGAAAAATAACATAAGTAGTATGTATATGGTTCTTTCAAAAAAATATCTTAACTTTTTTTTCATAATATTTTCATACTTCAGACACATTGTTATAAAGTTACAAGAATTCATTAAATATAGTCAACATGGCGAAGAAAATAAAATTTTATGAATATAATATTAGCATTTATTGTTTAATATTTTCTTTCTCCCTTCAAGGGATTGTATAACAAATAGCTAAGTGTTCATTGAAAACAGATTCAATTGTGATTACGTTCTTTCTTCAATTTGTTCATGTATACCAATCAACCTATTTTTTTATTGTATCACACATAGTATAAGTATTATGATGATGCAAGTTTTTAAACTTGAAACTTTTGCAAATGTCTATGTGTTGAACCTTGAGTCCTTAATAATAACAAAAATAACACAAAAAACACTGTTACCATACTAATGCACAAAATACTAAATATGTATTTGTTAGTAGTCTTATGCCACAGCCTTCGAATAAGCTTCTTTGACAAAAGAGTTGTTTTTGCAAACATGCACATCGTTTGTGTTTGATCAAGATAGCGGTCAAACGCTTAAAACTATTTTTATGAAACTCAGTCATTGGTAGGAAGATTATTCTCTTAATATAGAGTATAATCTTCCTACCAATTCCTGACTATATTTTCAGTCAAACCAGTAGACTGCAAGTGGTTCACATCTGAAAAATTCAAATATTTTCAACTCTTACTAAATTTTGAGTTTCTAAAGAAATTACAAAAGTACTTAAAACCGAATTTGAGAAAAACTTTATAATTGACTTAAAAATTTCGTCTGGAAGTACTTTTATCGAAAAACACTGTTTGGCATATATCTCGCAACTTATGCATTATATACAGATATATTAATAGTAAAAATATGTTTAGACCTTCATTTTTAACAATTTTTGTACAAAAAATTTTCAAACTGACAGGAGGTAAAACTTTTACTCTTATCGAAAAGCTGTTTTTTTGCAACTGTTTCGCAAATTATGCATTATATAAAAATTTATGCAGAGTATATTTGAATTTTGAACAACATATATAAAAAATTTAGAACGTAAATATACAGGGTTGGTCATTAGTGCGTCAAAGTCCAATATAGGCGTTATTAAGTAGTACTGAAGAAATGTATTTAATAAAAAGTGGCACAGTAACAAAAAATACACGTTTTGAAAATAATTAGAATTATACAGGGTGATGCGTTAAAATGGCACACATTCGAATTTTTTTTTATGAAACACCCTGTATATCTTTTGTTTTTCCTTCAAATATTGCGCACCATTTAAATGTCCGTGAAGGAAATGTGGTCCAATTATAAAGTTGCCCATAATACCAGCCCAAACATTTATAGTCCATTGCCTCTGCTTATCAATCGCTCTTAATATTCTTGGGTTGTCTATTGCATAATGATGAAGATCATGACGGTTTGGGCTACCACTCTGAGTAAAGGTCGATTCGTCAGTAAATAATACCTTTTGGAAGAAGTTAGGTGTTATCCTTTCAATTTCTAACTTGTAGCTGAAGGTTGTCTTCTGTCTTTGCGCATAAATTCGCTTGGTTAATAGACAATTCTTTTGGGCAGATCCCATAATGAAAATCATGTCAACGAGTTCATTGCTTTCAAACTGCATATTGACTTAACTAAAAACCATAATAATAATATGTGGCAAACAACAAATATACAAGAAAAGTACGTACCTACCCACTAATCCAATCAATAAATAACACAATGACAATATTAAACGCAGAAACTTAACAAATCACTAATATTACACCTAATTAACAGCAACAATAGGATTTTAATTTTTGACGTTTGTTGACGTTTATTTGTTTTTGTCTGTCAAAGCGTTTACCCAGTACACTAAATCGAACCGAAAACAAATAATTTAGCGGTTTGTAATGGAAAATTAAAAATATCTCCGAAATTATTGGGTTTGGGTATAGGACATTATTAACAAAAATTAAACGCAATTAACGCATCATTCCAAAAATTTAATAATATACAGACTGTTCCATTTGAAAAAAATCAGTAAACGCTCTTTGACGATAGCCACATTGATTGCATCGTAACAAACACCCTAACAAAATTACAGTTTGATACTTTTAGTCGTTTATTTGTTTTTGTTTGTCAAATCGTTTACCCAGTACACTAAAACGAACCGAAAACAAACAATTTAGCGGTTTGTAATGAAAAATTAAATATAACTTCGAAATTATTGGGTTTGGGTATAGGACATTATTAACAAAAATTAACCGCAATTAACGCATCATTCCAAAAAATTTATAATATACGGGCTGTTCCATTTGAAAAAAATCAGTAAACGCTGTTTGACGATAGCCAAATTGACTGCAACGTAACAAGCAGCCTGTATAATAAAATGAATGTTTGATTATTTTGTAGGTTCAACACATCCCTTGGCTGCATACTTACTAAATAATTTTGTCTTAGATAATCGTAATACTACCGCATAAAATTATTATGCTAAACATTGTCGCAACAATTTTCTTATAATTTTCATTAATAGCTCAACACTGCGTCATCCAAAACCAAAACCCCAGATATCGATGAAAACACAAAATAAAGTAGATAAGGAAAGACAAAAGATATACAGGCTGTTTCATTAAAAAAAAATCGAATGTGTGCCATTTTAACGCATCACCCTGTATAATTCAAATTATTTTCAAAATGTGTGTTTTTTGTTACCGTGCCACTTTTTATAAAATAAATTTCTTCAGTACTATTTAATAACGCCTATATTGGATTTTCACGCACTAATGAGCAACCCTGTATATAAGAAAATTGTGTGATGTTCACACCTTATCATTTTTTATAATGTTCTTACATTGTTTTGTCACTTCGTTTTATTTTATAGTTTAATATTTGTCACATTTGCTTGTTTCCTCTGATACAAGTATTTAATTATACTCAAAAGTTGCAAGTTATACCGGGTGTCCCGTAAAAAACGCCAACAATAATAACTCCGTTATTTATTGTCCGATTTTATTGAAACAAAAAGTCAGTTAATTAGCATCAAAAATACTACAAGAAAGTAGTGTTTTAGTTGTTTTCAGTTGTTTTCATTAATGTCAAACGATAGTCAACTTTTTTATTTTAAATGGAAACAGATATATTTTTGGCAATATTCGGATTGGATTTTCTTTTCTGAATTCATCGATGTATAACACGTCTATTTTTTATAAACGATTATTGAAAGAAAACCATTTATTAAAATTGACCATGTTTTTAATAAATTATGTATAACATTTCGAATGTGCTATGAAACATTGAGCACGTAAGTATTATAAGTATTATTCTAAAAAACAAAACAAAACACTTCACAATAATTGTTCAAATTGCTCGCCACCTTGTTCAATACATAACGCACATCTCCAAAACTGTATTCTTCGGCGTTGATCATTTTATTCTAATGCATTAACTTTTCGAGCTATGTACGGTTTAAATTTGTATTTTCTTAAAATACTATGGACTGTAGTTTTTGATACCCCAATATTATGTGCAATTTCGCGAGTCGAAGTTCGTGAATTTTCTTGTAGTGCAAGAAGAACATCATATTCCGTATCTTCGGCGAATCTACGTCGCTGTGTTTTAGGTTTTTTAAATGATCCATAATTCCTCAAATTCGTTTCAATTCACTGAAATATTTTCGAATCTGGAACTTCTCTGTCCGGAAAGCGAACGCTGTAACGCCGAACTGCTTGAAGACGATTTTTATTACATTCAAAAAACACTTGCAACATGTCTGTTAACTCATTGTTATTCATTTTTACGAATATACTTTTTTTTGAGGCAGAACGTTCAAGCAGAACAAAAAAGACTTAATAGACACTCACACTGACGTTTATTGACGTTTATCGCATTTTTGTTATTTCATGGCACATTCCAAAATTTATAAATAATGGAATACAAAGATGAAGTTTATTAAGTGTTTTATATTTTTTTTTCAATAATTGTTTATCAAAAATAGACATTTTATACATTGTTGAATTCAGAAAAGAAAATCCAATCCGAATATAGCCAAAAATATATCTGTTTCCATTTAAAATAAAAAAGTTGACTATCGTTTGACAATAATAAAAACAACTGAAAACAAACAAAACACTGCTTTTTTGTAGCATTTTTGATGCAAATTAACTTTCTTTTTGTTTGAATAAAATCGGACAATAAATAACAGAGTTATTATTGTTGGCGTTTTTTACGGGACACCCGGTATACTGTAACGCTGACCTTTTCTTCTATTAAACTTGACTAATTTCAGCTTTCAAGTATAATGATAACTGATTCTTGTTTTTTGCGGTTTTCGTTGTTTTTATTATGCTATATTTTAGGTCATCTTCATACAGGTAATATTATAATAGATAATGATAGGATCAAATTATTGGATATAGAAAATGGGATCTTGGGTGTGCCAAGTTTTTATCGTCCGTATTTCATGCAGCATAAGAGAATCTCGAATACTCAGACGATTGACGTTTATTGCTTCGGTCATGCTGTATATGAAATGACATTCGGTGCACCCCTTCACGAAAGCGTCGTCGATCAATATCCAACCGCATGTCAGCCACTTTTGAGTAAGTCTTTCTTACTACTTATAATATCAAACACGTGCCTAACACTAATTCTATCTATTCATTCAGAATCCGTTCTCGATTCGATTTTATCGCCGGAAGCTTGTAAATCGGGACTTCCCTCTATCGAAGATCTTCTAAATCACACTTTCTTTTCTACAATTGTATTATCCTTGCAACCGAGCGATAAAGCGCATTTCAAAATTCCAAATACTACGAAGGAGCAGTTGAAGAAAGTAACGACTTTACTTGAGGAGCGGTTACGTGAAGAACAGAAAATGGTGCGTAGTCAGAAGCGATTAGTAAGAGTGCAGGAATTGATGAGTTCAGAGGAAGAAAGAAAAAAACAAAGATCTAAATTGGTATGTATTTTTTTCCAGTTGTATTGTTATATTCATGTATTGATATTTGATGATCATTTTCTCTGATCTTAAGAAGTTGTTGAACCGTTGATTGAAAGAATATATAAAGATGCGCAACGCTATAGTAAAATAGCGTGTCCTTCCGTTAAGTCGTCCCGCAAACCCCTTGCCGAGAAACAGCATCGCTGTCTCGGGCTGTTTCGAATCTCGCCCCCCCCAAACGACTGATGCAGTCGCTATATAGATCTCGGATCCAGTTTTGGCTACGCTCGGTGCTATGTAGTGGCGCATCTTTATGTATGTTATACGGTAGAACATTATTGTGAAATTTTTCATATTTTATTGAATGTACGTGTAGGCATATTTGATATATATATGTACATATATATATATTTTATATTACAGCTTGGAATAAAGTTCAAGCGTGAAAACACTTACTCTTATTGAAAAGTAGTTTTTTTACGAATATCTCGTAAATTAATCATTCCACATAGATTTAATATTATATATTTCGGGTTTCAATGGTCTGGCTAAATTTACTCTTTAATGCTTAATGTAATAAAAAAATTGCGTACTGTAGTTAATAGGGTTGCTATTGCTCAAACAACTTAAAAATATATACACCTGTACAGACTGGTCCATAAATCATAGGCACAGAGAAAATATGTTGTTTTTTTTAATTGCATATCTGTATATAAGTTCAAAGTAATTAATCACTAAAGTTGAATGGATTTCGAGCTATTTATGATTAAAGTCAGAAACAATGAGAAAACACTAATAATAATAAATTTAGAGATCAATAATAATACTTTGAAGGTGGTTTGACAGAAGTATAATTCCCCTATAGTCTGTTTTTAAACTAGAAGTAGTAAATGAAAGTGACAGATTTACACTGAAAAGTTACGGGATTGACCACAAAATCAAGCTATATCGACATAAAAACTTTAAATGGCAAAGTGGGTCGAGTTACCCCTCATTTAGAAGTTCTGTTCAAAATTTGTTATTTTTTAAATTTCCTTCATTTCTTTAAAAAAACGAAGAATTTCACGGGTAGGATAATTACATCATTGTTTTACGATCGGTTGTTCTATTGTTGAGGGTACTTATTTTGAAAATTAAATTTAAAATCACAGTGATGTGTTAACGATTATTTGTTTTTTTTTTCAAATTTATTACTTTTTTTTAATCGTTATCCGTAAAATTCGGCGTTTTTTTTAACAAATGAAGGGAATTTTAAAAAAACATTTTGAATATATAAAAATGATACTGTACAACGTGAGCATTTTGAACTGTCCTGAATTGGCCATACTGATTTTAATATAGGAACACAGTGTTATTGGCAAGCCTTTTTTATTTATTTTTGTGGTTAGGTTTATTATTTAAAATTTTCCTGTGATAAATGTCAATGAAATAGGGTTAGTCTTAAGTTGAATTATATGAAAGAAACCCAGGTTTAATTCATCTTTGTGAAGGCTATTAATGAAGGGTTCCAATATTTGTTCTCGCTATCATATTGCATTAATTGTATCATGGAAAAAAATTGGTCCAATACTCCGTCTTTTCGACATTGCAACCCGAACACCAACGTTGATAGGATCGAGACTATTTTCAACAAAACATGTGGATTCTCTGTTGACCAGGTACGGTAATTTTGAGAGTTGATATACTCTCACAAATGGATCCAAGCTTCATTTGAAAAGAAAGTGCGATTCAAGTCTTCTTCATGTAATATTTCATTAAACCAGTTGCAATAATTCAATCTCTGCTCGAAGTGATTGCCACGTCAATGGTGTAGTACAGAAACTTTATATGGATGCATATGTAAGTTTGTTTTTAGTGCCTTATGAGTACTTCCGTAGGAAATACCTACAATTTAAATACATAATGCTGTATAACAAATTACGTTTAAGTTAATTAGATCTCTTTACCAGTTGGAGCAAACAGCTTTCGTACAGATTTTGTGGGACTAACTTCCATTCGCTGTTTAATGTCTGCGACAACATCTTCAGTTAAAACTGTTGGTACTTTTTTCAGGTTTACATTTACAAACACTTACACCTTTCAATCACCCTATTCCCAACGATGCCCTATCACCCTATTCCCATGACAAGTGAATGTATCCAAATTTATTTCCATTTTCCGTTACAAATTGTTGAAAACACGATTCCAATGAATATTTCCATAATCTATGCTCTTGCAATGTTCAACTGCGAAAGTGCGACATTACGATAAACGTGTCCTGTTGTATCGTAAAAGGCATGGTATACGAGGTAATATTGTCTTGAAATAGACAGAAAAGCGACAATAAAACAATGAAAATACGAAAGTACAAGACACTTCAATACATTATCGTTTTGACCAGAGAAAACTTACTCGAGAAAGGCAACTTAATAAACAGAAATTGTGCGTAACTTTGCTATATTCTGCATTTCTCTATACGCGGGTTTTTTAAATTTATACTTATAAAATATTAAAGATGTGTTACAGTACCCATGCAACATATTTCGAATTTCGCGAGTGTTTTAAGATTTCAATGCACACCTGTGAAATTCGAAAAATGTTACATTCGTAGTAGATCTCTAGTTATTAATTTTAGTCCTATATTGCATGACAGAAATTACAATTATAATTCTTAGGAGTAAAATTAATAGTAAGGTAAAGTTCAAGAATATTCGTCAAAGAAATAATGGTAAACCTATATATTATTTACAACACATTTTTAATAAAATATATTTATTCAATAACAATATACAATAATAATATAGAATACATGTGTACAAAATAAATAACACAATATAAAAATGTATGGTAACAGGTACCTATTATATTCTCATTTTATCTTTTATTTTGAATGTTTAGTGAAAACATGAAAACTTATTATAAATATGTGTATAACATTTTCTTTCTGAGAAATGTACATAATTTTATTACATAAAATACACAACCAAAATTTCAATTTTAGCAAAAATGGTCCACTACAAAAATATTACATGTTGCATGTATCTTCAGAAAGTATAGTTGACATATGTTTAAAATATAATTATTAAGACAATATATCGGGAGCATTAATTGTATTACAAAAATCAGGTACAGGAATTTTAAATCAATTTATCCCCTATGGAGCTTTAGAGGTTCCCTTACAGAACAAGGGTAATAATCTACTTTACATTTCATATTGCAACAATAAAGTAAAACGAGTAACTTTCTGCAAATTGAAAAATAATAATTATATGTGTACCATCAGCTGCATAGAAAACTGGTACTGTTGGTTTTAAGTTGATTGATTTTGGCTATAGCATGTCAAAATTATATTTAATGTCATTTATATCTGTCATATATTGTCAGGATAATATGCCACAAATAAACAAGATTCAAAAAGATATAATTCGAACTAGTCTGCATGATGATAATTTATTTACATTTCGTTTGAATTTCCTTTTGTTCCGTCTATTAATAAATAAGTGTTTAGTTTACTTTAAAGTTCTATTTAGAACCCAGGAACACAAGCTGTCCAATTTCCATGTTACTTGACAGACTGACTTCTTACACAACTAAAAATTTCAAATATTCCGGTAATTTTCTTTTTGCTGTACCACTTGTATATGCAGCCGATAGTACTTACTTTATAAAAGTAATATGTATTAGAAATGTTTATCCTTACTTCTAAAAAAACCAACATGAAAATGAACTTAGGAGATCAAAAGGCTGGCAACTAAAACAGATTTCAATCAGGATGATAGTAAATATCTTACACAATGATTCTTACTTTCTTTGTCCTTATAACAAATAGAGATGGTAAAAACTAAATTAAAGTGAAAACTAACAAAATACACAAACACATTTGAGCAAAACTAAATGATAACAATTAAGTGACGCAATTGATGCAACATAAACAACTTTTCTGGTAAACAACTAACAAAGAAGCCATCTGTTGGCATATTTGGGCAAAAGTTACGCACTGCTAGCCGTTTAATGGCGCCAGATTCACTAAATTTAAATGCCCAACCGACTTACCAACCCCTAGTTTTGATATTTGACATGTATATTTAGTATGGGAAATTCACGGAAGTAAATATTTCCTAGTTTTTGATAATACTGGGGCTTTTTTGTAGAAAACCCAGGACAGTTCAAAATGCTCACGTAGTATAAATGAGCTATAAAAATGTTGGTGGTTTTGTTTTATTTTCGTTTCCACGTTTTATTCCATTTGTTTAAACTATAACGGGGGGGGGGGGGGAGTAGAAAACAGGTACTGTATATATTAGACAAATAATCAGGTAATGACCCACCAATGGCGGATGTAAACATACCCCTCTCGGCTTTACTTTTTCTATCCTCCTTGGTTAAAGATATGTCACTACCACGCTAATCTGCCATCTATCTTTTATAATTAGCTGTAAAATAAACAGATTTTGGTATATAACGCAGCTTAGTTGATTTCTCTAAAAATGTTTGTGGACCCGTGCTATCGTAAGCAGGATTGCTGACCCTACATTCATTATATAAAATGGAACATCATTAGAGTATAGAAATTTTGGAAATTCAATCTGAAGTAACACTTTACGTTTAACGAAAAACACTTTCTGCGGAGATATCTTAAATTATGTAATCTAAATAAATTTATGAAGACTACAAATGTATTCGAATTTCAAACAATTATTGAATGATGTTTTCTCAAATTCGGATCGCAAATACATATAAATAAGAAAGTGTGCAATGCACACACCAATTATTTACTTTGATATTCGTATCTCCGTTGCAGAAGCAGGAGCAAAAGCTGGCCAAAGAGAAGCAACGTCAGAAAACTCTGGAAGAAAAAGAAGAGCGGGATAGAATCAATGGCGTTTCAAATGGTGATAGAGCAGAAAGTGTCAATAGTTCCAGTACCACAGGCACCGCCACGCCACCTTCAGCATCAGGAGGTATTTTTCTCTAACTTCTATTGTATATAATTATTTCTAACTACATATATTGGTATGTACTTAGAATTGCTTACTAAGCTTTCCTTTGTTTAGGCCTTACTACTTCTTGAAGGATCTGGTACATTTTCAATAATTTCATTGTCATTGATGTAGTTGCGGCTTTCAATGAGATATTTGTGTTTACTGTAGTGTTTGCGTTGTAGTTATTGGTGCATGATGTATTCAAAAAGTTACCAATCACTATAAAATAACCATTTTCTTTCTGTATATCTAATTAATTACTTTATGTGGCATGAAGTGTTTAATTTAAGAACAAGACACATGCCATAATTGCATGATAACTACACAGAATTTACTCTTATACATTTATTAGGAGGAACGTACTGCTCTATTGGCATTTTTATTTGTGCTGAATTTCTAACAGGAGAATGTTCACTTGAATTGAACTGCAGAAAATTAAATAAGTAATATTCTAATATATTATTGTAGTAAACTTCATTAATCAGAATCATTTGAAATCGATGTGAGTACTGGCTCAGATTTATTTTAATTATTTAACATGTTTGGGAACGCAAATGTGGAAAAGATACTTTACGGATTTGTTTCATTAAAAATAGTGTACAAGTAGGTACATACAGTTCTCTTAAAAACAAGAAAATGGGTGTGCTTAAAACCACACAGCAGAAGTGTAAACTTCATCAAGGCGAGGTTAATAATACGACATACAACTATATTACATTTAAATAATCGTCCGCGAAGTTACCAATTCGCGAACGCAACACAGTTCGCGAAATACAATTTCGCGGCCGTTGCTATGGCAGCGGCCGTTAAAGTAAATATACATTTTGACACATGTTTAATCACACATTCTACGACTTATTTTGACAACTATCAAGTATTTGTAGTTTATTATATTCGTCTCATTTCCATGGTAACACATGTAAAGCAAGTAAACCACTTTAATTTAGCACCTTTAGAACTAAATTAAATTAAATTGTGTCAATTTAAATTAAATCGATTGAAAAATTTAACGGTTGCCCAAAAAATTGTGTGTATATCTTGTCCGCGAAAAACTTTAACGTACTCGAGATTGTCTTGCTTCGGCCGCAAGCATTATTAAGGAGATTTTCGGACGCATGTATATATATAAATAGACGATATGAATACTGGCTTTCGACTCCCGTCCTTGGTCTAATGGTTAAGTGCTGGCCTCTCACCCAGGCGGCTCCGGTTCACATCTGCTCTGGGACATGAATTTATTTATTCATTTAAATTTCAATTTAATTGAAATTAAATACATCTATATGATATATTTATTTATCTTGTTCCCTTAGCCGACTTTACCCGAAGAGCGTTACATATCCGAGCGTTGCAGGTCAGTCTTGTTCACTGCCTACAATCAGCGCAACGCGCCTAAAGTAGTTTACACTTCAAAAACACAATCTACACGTGCCGAGCGTATTTAAGACAGACTTGAACTTGAACACACATGCATCATTCATTCATAAATTGATAAATCAAACGATATTACGAAAGACACATGTAAGGCACGTTACAAACGCAATAACCCGCTTGTTAAACTAAAATACATAAAGAACGAAAGAATCTGTATGCTCCAATACCAAGTACGAAATGTATAAAAAATTACGTTATACAATTTTGTGTGTATATATTATTTTGATTCGTCATGAAATGCTGAGTTGGAGTAAAATAGTTAGTGTTCCTAAATGATGTAGGCATAGTAAGTCGAAACCGCGGTCACACAGTTATCGAATTATAGTGATATTTGCAATATCGAATATTAGTAAGTAACGGGTTCCAGTATTACTGCAAGTAATGTATTTTCTAAATAAATACAGTGTTAATTAAAAATTGCAAACAAAATATTTATTCAAAAAAAGACGGTATTTAACATTATAAGTATGAAGTCCAAATTATAAAATTATATTAAAAAAATGTAAGACATTCCAAGAAAAGAAAAATGGGTTCATCATGTATAGATAAATATATAAATTTCTTCAATATATTTTCACACCAAGTAATAAAGATTTACAATTACAGCAATCAAGAAACTGCTGAAAGTGTTATACGGGGAAAACAGAATCTTCAGTAGTGAGTCCCAGTTCCATCATTTTCAATGACTTCTTGAAGGCTAGAGGGCATAGAGGCAAAAAATTTGCTGTAGTATTGCACATAAATATCACTCCAAACACTCTCAGTCTTGTCCCATAGTTCGTCAGAATTACGCGGAACAAATTCCTTCAACCTATATTTCTCCATGATCCCCCAAACATACTCAATATTACTCAATTGGATTTAAGTCGGAACTGTTTGAGGGCCATGGTAAAACTTCAATATTGATGTTTGAAACCATCGCGATCGGTGATGAATGAGACAGTTCAAAATTATTTTCATACATTACATTAACTGATGATAGCATAATATTGGACAATATGTCTTTATACTGCACGCCATCCAAGATATTTTCTATTTTCTATATGGGCCCCGTTCCAAGACTACATCCATCCCCATACATTGACTGCAAATCTACCACTACGGCTTCGTCCCAGTATATTATTTAATTGATAACGAGTGTTTTCTTGTCGATACACTTTCCGTTTTGCATTCGAATATGACTGGAAATTTGATTCGCCAGAAAAAAAAACACCATATTCCAGAAATCCAAGCTTTTGTCGAAGTAGGTTTCTGCAAATCTGAGTCTTTCTTCTCTTTGTCTCTCATTTAGTTTCCTTTTTATAGTGCCAATATAATTTCCAATATTTACTTCTACCAATCTGTTGCCAGCTGTGCTCACACTAAATCCTGTTACCTGAATGGCTCTGCGACAGGTTTCAAAAGGATGAATGTTCTGCACTGTAACGCGTCAGAGCATAATCTTTCTCTGGACGCGTTACCTTTTTTCTTCCTGTCGAAGTTTATAAATACTAGTGAGGCTGACACCTAATTTTCTACCAACGCCTCTAATGGACCACCCATATTCCAGCATTGCTACCGCACGTTCCTTTTCAAGTGTTGTCAACATGGTGATAAAATTGTTACTACTTGATATTCCTTTTTTCCTTACAATGAGAAGGTATAAGTAATAAGGCGATGTATCACTTTGCATGCACATATTATTATGTGCAGAACAGAGAATTTATTGTGCTCCATAATATTTATTTGCCACAAAGATTTATACTAATAGCAACTATTTTTCACAGAATAAGCTTCTTCTTCGTCTTCTTCTTCTTTCTATTAGGATTTCTCCTATTATATAACCAATCTCTATAAACTATCTCTCCATCTTTTCCTCGGTATTCCTGTCCTTCTTCTTCCAAGTGGTTTGCTGTCTCTTCCTATTTTTGGTAATCTCTTGTTGTTCAATCTAGACACGTGGTCCTTCCAGTTTTATCTTCGCTCTCTTGTCCATATATCAATATCCTTTACCTGACATGTTTCTCTTATAAAGTTGTCCTCGTTCTCTGCTATCAATATAGCATCGTCTGCATAGCATATAATGTTAATGTTATTTCTTCCCATCCTGTATCCTCTCATGTTTTTCACAGATTCTATTATTTCGTCCATCATAAAATTAAGCAGCATGGGGCTCAACGAATCCCCCTGTCGTATTCCCTTTTCAACCGGTATCGCTTGTGATGTTTCTCCATTACATTTCACCCTTATGCAGCCGCCTGTATAGATGTCTTTTATCAGTTGTTTTAAAAATGTTGGAATCGTTCTCCTCGCGAGTATTTCTGTCATATCCGATAAGCGTATTCGGTCAAAAGCCTTTTGTAGATCTATTAGGCACATAAATGCTGGTCTGTTAAATTCCAATACCTTCTCAACAACCTGACGAACCACGAATATGGCATCCATGCAAGATCTCCCTTTCCTAAAGCCCTGTTGTTTCTCTTGGTGTTTAGTTTAAGTGTAGCATTAAGTCGATTTATGCCTCTATAATTGTTCGGTTCTTTCTTGTCACCCTTCTTAAAGATTGGTACTAGAATGGCCGTTTTCCATTCCTATGGTACTTTCTTCTCTCTTAAAATTTTATTTAGCAAGTTGTGCAGTTTGTTTCTGATCGGCTCTCCACCATATTTAAGCAGCTCGTTGTTAATGCCGTCTAGGCCTGTGGATTTTCTATTTCGTAGTTTTATTAATGATTCCTTGAGTTCCGCCGGCCTTATATGCAGTGTCGACCGGTTGCCATCTTCTAGTTCTGTCTCTCCCTCTACTTCTCTATTTTCCTCCTCGTGTTCGTCTTGAAATAATTGAGCGAAATAACTTGTCCATTGTTGAGTGCTTATTTTGCTTGACTCTATAAATTCTCTTTTTTGATTTCTGATTGTTTTCCATACTTGTCTTTGTAATCCGAAGAAGTCAGATTCTAGCTCTTTTGAAAATTTTTCCCAATAGTGCTGCTTTATTATTTTAATTTCCGAGTTGACACTATTTCTTACCTCCTTGTACTCTTCCTGCGACTGCTCTGTTTGCCTACTGCGGTGCATAAGGCAAGCTCTCGTCTTTTCCTCTGCTAGGGCTCTGACTTCATCGCAAAACCAAGGGGTGCTTTTAGCTTTACATTCGATTCTATTTGTTATCGTTTTACGTGTCCCTATTGCTTCTTGCGCAGCACTCTTGATTTTTTCTCGTTTTCTCGAGGTTTTTCCAGCTTTCATCCACATTATCGTCATGTGATATTTTATTTTGATCACACTTTATTGTTAGTCTTTCTTCATACAGGTTTTTAGTACTTTCGTTTTGTAATGATTCTATGTTAAATATGGTGGCGTATTTCGGTTGCACCTTTTTCTGTTTTTTCATTTTCATTCTTATTCTCCCCATTGCCATTCTGTGATCGCTTCCTACTTCAGGTGATGTCAAACTTCTAACATCTAACACCTGAGAGGGGTGGATATTTCTATTCGTGATGATGTAATCAATGCTGCTCCTTAGACCTCTGGTGTTTTCCCATGTATATTTGTGTTGGGGTTTGTGATTAAAAAAGGTATTGTTTATCCTCATTTCGTTGTTTGTGCAGAACATGATAAGTTGCTCCCCGTTCTCGTTTTTTATTTCCTCATTGAATCTTTGCATTATCCCTGGGACGATCTCCCTGCTAACTCTTCCATTAAAATCCCCCATTATTATAATTTTTTCTTCCTTGTCAATTCTGTCTATCGTTGTTTGAAGGTCTTCAAAGAACGTTTCCTTCTCATGTGTGGGTTTGTTATTTTCCGGGGCATAGATTGATATTACGTTGACTTTTCCTACTTCCGTTTGTAGCTCTGCCGCTATAATGCGTTCTGAGACATATCTCCATTCCTCTATACTATTTTTGTAGTTATTGTGTATTACTAATGCGACTCCTTCCTTGGCTCTCTTTCCACTCCGTTGTAAAACATCACATATTCTTCATATTGCAATGTGCCCTTGCCTTTCTTCTTGGTTTCGGAGATTGCACATATATCTATTTTGTGTCTAGTAAGTTCCATCAGTATTTCCTGTTCTTTATTGTTCCATGATCGCCCGTTCCATGTCGCCACTCTCAGACAGTTTGACATTTTCCATAATCTCGTTTTCATTTTCCCTTTTCTCGCCATGTTCGTCATCAGGCAATCCGTGCCAATCCGAGGCTGTCTATTGGTTCTGTGAGCGTTAGTAGGTTTTTACTGTGGTTGCTAACCTTGCCCACAAACCCTCCTCCTTTGGCCGGGCTTGGGACTGGCAGAGGCAGTTACTGAACTACTCAATCCACCCAGCACTTACCTCTGGCGGAGTTACAGAATAAGCAATAAATCAAATTCCGTATAAGTATTGTGCGCTGGCATTTAATAAAAATAAATTTCATTTTATTAATAATATTAGCCGACCGCGCTCGTCGCACTGTCGCCCCATACGCCGGAAGTTAAATATATTGGTTTCAGTCGTCTCGCGGAGATTATTCTCGTGTTTACTTTTGCTAATAACTTCGAGAGGTTTCTAGAAATATGACTCAACGCCGGCTTCACATAAAGCTAAAATAAAAATTGCTATACATAACAGTGAATAATTTATCTTATTGAATACATGATGCGTTAAATTATACAGGCTGGTTCACCGGGAATTGAATCGATCGATTGTGGAAAAACTGTAGCTACGAATGATCTGAAATTTTCACACTATACTAAACTAAAGTCGATGGGGGCCATTCGCCTAAAATATTTTCAAGATGGCGGCACGTCGGGCTATGCCGGAAGTAGGCACCAACTTCCTAATTTTAAATAGAATAGCAGGTTTTTAGATTCTACGTGAAATTCTAAATATATTTCATGTATGATGTCATATATCTAATTGTAACCCTTTTTGACTTATTGAAATTCTTATGTTAAATTTGACGTTTGCAGACAGAAAATCAATAGCACTTTTTCCATATAAAGATGAATTTATTATTGAATTTGAAGTAAATTCTCTCAAATGGATGGTCTAATTAAATACTATATGTATAAAATTGTTACAATTATTAATACAGAGTGTGCGAATTATACGCCTGAAAACGAATTTGGAAAAATTGCCAAAATACAATTTTTTTAAATGGGAAGCAGCAACTTTTATAATTTTATCTTATTCTGCATTAAAAATAAGGATAACATTGTATAAATATGTCTATTATAAAAATTGGTAGTTTTCGAAATATTGGCAAGTTAGTGTTTTTATCTTCTACAATACATACTGTTTGCATTAGTTCTTTTTTCATTAGTTAGGCATCACAGTGTTTACAAAATTATAAATTGTCATTCGTTGAAGAAAAGTTATGCCGAGGCGCTTAAATTATACAAACGATGATTATTTAAATTTATTTATTATTTATGGGGAATGTAATAAAGTTATGTCAAGAACATGTGATACATTTGCAACTCGATATCCGCAAAAACGGAAACCCCATAAATAATAAATAAATTTAAATAATCATCGTTTGTATAATTTAAGCGCCTCGGCATAACTGTTCTTCAACGAATGACAATTTATAATTTTGTAAACACTGTCATGGCTAACAATTTTTATAATAGACATATTTATTCAAAGTTATCCTTATTTTTAATGCAGAATAAGATAAAATTATAAAAGTTGCCGCTTGCTATTTAAAAAAATTGTCTTTTGGCAATTTTTCCAATTCGTTTTCAGCCGTATAATTCGCACACTCTGTATTAATAATTGTAACAATTTTATACAAATAGTATTTAATTAGACCATCTATTTGAGAGAATTTACTTCAAATTAAATATTAAATTCATCTTTATATGGAAAAAGTGCTATTGATTTTCTTCCTGCAAACGTCAAATTTAACATAAGAATTCAATAAGTCAAAAAGAGTTACACTTAGATATATGACATTATACATGAAATATATTTAGAATTTCACGTAGAATCTGAAAATCTGACAATATACAGGTATTCTATTTAAAATTAGAAAGTTGGTGCCTACTTCCGGCATAGCCCGACGTGCCGTCATCTTGAAAATATTTTAGGCGAATGGCCCCCATCGACTTTAGTATAGTGTGAAAATTTCAGATCATTCCTCGCTATAGTTTTTCCACAATCGATCGTTTCAGTTCCCGGTAAACCATCCTCCTGTATATGTATAAGAAAAAATTTTCGTTAATGATAAAATAATTCATTATTATTTTATTCATATTAGTGTCTTCATCATCAAAGCAAACAAACTATAAAATAAGCAAAGAGAGTATTTCACATATATGTACTTACAATACGAGTAAAAAGCCCACATAAAATCGATAAAATTGCAATAACACTGCAAATAAAAGCCCTGTGATGTAACAGTTATACAACGCTTCGTTGTTCTTTATTATATTTGTATAACATTATGTTGTATTCTTTATGAATGTGTATTTCATCCATATATTTTACGAAGAAACTCACTGCCGCCGAAAAGATTGATTATTTCATTCATAATAAAACTATAGTTTGACCTACAAATATTAGACAGAATTTATACTTTGAATTGTCAACCTTCTTGTTAAGAGGACTTTACGTGCAATACTCGCAGAGTTTTAGTAATTTGTAATTTCCCATTGCTTTGCCTTCTTGGATCCCATATTAATACGACTTCTTCTAATCACTGCATTACTTCTAATATGGCATTCAGAGGAATATTATATTCTTCGCCCACAATATGGTCTTGTGGATATGGTTAATTGCACTTTGAGTGTCCATTGTCTTCAAGTCGCAATAAAGATTTGTCGTTGAGAGTCCAAACGTTATTTCGGGAGAGAACACTCGCATTCTCATCGTATAAGGAATTGAACATATTTGAGACGGCCGATATGTCCCTATTCGATGCCAACATTTCTTTTAAATCCTTTAAATGCGCTTATGGGTGTATAATTTCAAATTTGACAATTAATTTGAACTATATATATATATATATATATATATATAGTGGTCGAAATTCGACCTTTTTATTTTCTTAATTTAATGTATTTGTAACACATATTATACATTCTGCACTCTTTCTCCATATGAACTTTAATTATGCCAAATCTCATACTCCTCGGGCGCGCAATTTGCTTCCAACAGGAATGGAAATTGTAAAACGTAAAATCCGCTAAAATGCAAATGGCGGCGGCGTAAATTAATTACAATAGTCTGTGTTACAAGCACATTATAATTCTACATATAACAATTTTTTGCGTATAGTTGAATCGTGTTGGCAACCAACACCACCAAAAGTATAAACAATAAAATTAAACTAATTATTTAATATTATTATTAGGTTATATAGCTTCCGCTGATAAAATAATGAAAGCCAGTTACAAATTGATCATAAACATAGTTATTAAATATGCTTATATTTTTTCATGTGTGGATAACAATTATTAGAAATGTCAAAAGGTAATTATGACATATGTCAAAAGGTGTATGTTATTATTTATGACAGTCTTGGAATGACTTTTATTGGTTATATTACTTGAGAGATAAAAGTTTGCAACATCACAAATTTGTAGCCATTTTAATTTATTGGCCTATGTCGGTTGGCATTGCGATTCAACCATATAAAAAGTATCGCATGTCACAATGATCACTCTTACGTGTACAACATTGCCATTGTGATGGAATAGCACTAAGGCTATACTTTATTCCAAAAAGAGAGAGACGAAATTCTGAACAGACCCCAAGTCCAAATTACAACTTATAACTGGTGAAATCAATTTTAGGTAATAAAATTAAATTTTCATATCTGTCTGAAATATAAAATTTGTACCAAATTAAACTGTATATAGATTCTTCAGCTATAAATTCACAGTTAAGGCAATAGAATGGTAAATGTAGTAGTCAGAACACATGAAAGTAAATAAATTTGTCTAGAAAACAAACAATGTCATAGAAAATATTTGACAATTGATAGCAAAAAGCGAATGAGATATAAAGAAATAGTATTAATAACCCGTAAATTCCAGTTCATATTATGTTAAAGTTGATTAGTTTATGTTTGCAATTTTAAAAAACACTCTAATGTTAATTTGATTTCAGGTAGGAGTGGAAATAAAATTGTAAAACTTAAAAATCTCTAAAATACAAATGGCGGTAGCGTAGATCAAGTACAAACACATTATTTATTGAAATATTGAACAATCCACTGTCAACGTTCAAATTTATATTAAACATTATACAGTTCACATTACTTCCAAACATTTATGAATGCATCTAAATCGTAGGCTTCCACGGTTGTCGTTGATACCGTCTTGGTTTATTGGGTTGAAACCGCGTCGTCGTCTCTGCTTCTACTGCCGACGTTTCGTCCACGATCTTAAGGGACATCTTCATGACTTCTACTGCTGCGATTACCTGAAACAGTCTGTCGGCAGTAGAAGTAGAGACGGCGACGCGGTTTCAAACCAGAAACCAAGAAGGTATTTTTGAACGCATGTTATATTTACTTTTTTGAATACCCTAAATTTAGTGATGTGTTTCTCTTTTATACATTTAAATAAGGTTATATTTAAACTATCACGTTCTTTTCATTGCTTTCAGGATCAAACGTACCAACACCACCACCAGCGCCACCTTTAAATATACCTCCGCCTCCACCTCCACCTATAGAAAATGGTAACGTAATACTGAACGTTGCGCCACTTCCCGACGAGCGTTCTGCCTTGCTTAATTCAATCTGTAACTTTAACATAACGAAATTGCGGAAGACTAATGGCAAATAATGCAAACGCTCTTAATTAAGTATGTGAACAATTTCTGTACTAAAAATATGTGTTTTTTAAAAGATTCATCTGACGCGTGTGAATATTTATTATGTAATAGATAATATGAGGAATTGAAAGATGAAATGTTTGCAGAAAAATATGATTTAATAAGAATATTTTATTTTAAAAACAAAGAACAAAATATTGTGATATATGTGTGTATTTGCTTTCCATTTTATATAATTATTCTAATTTTATTATTGTACATTTTGTTTTAAACGTGTCTATTTATGATTACTGTTTAGTAGGTGTATATTTTATATAAAATAGTGTATTATGTACAGGAAGACATGCACAAATTTTATAGATAACCATGTATTCAAATAAAGGATCACCAAATCATATATGTATTTAATAGAAACTATAATAAATATAACATATAAAGTATTATTATCTAGCATTATTTTTGTTTAGTATTTATAGTTTTGAATTTCCAGAAAGTATGCAAATTAATTATACTATGTCTATACACCGTTAACAAGGATGCTGGTGATATATATTTATATATATATATATATTATGCAGTAGATATGTGACATTTCTGTCAACCCTTCACTAATGTTAAGAAGATTAACTTTTCCTACCCAACAATGTCAATATAATAGTTATTTATGTAACAAGTCAGTAAAGTGATGCTTTATCGAACGAGTCTGATTTACGAGCCAAGCGAGTGAAGCGAGCGCGGCGAGTAACAGACGATATTGTACAGTACGATAAAGTGTTTCTTTACCTCCGTAAAACGCTATGGTAACGCATCACTTTACTGACGGTTGGCGATAATAGTTATTTATAGGTTCTGCAAAGTTTATTTGATCTTTCGTCATTCATAACAATGACGTTATATAACAGCAGCGATGCCAAATACATTCGGTAATGGAGATATTGGTTATGTATATTTATTTTAAAAGTTTGGTTATGTATCTATACATTAGAAAAAAGTAATTTATTTTAAAAAAGTGGGAGAATTACCTTCATTTACCAATATCGGCAATAATAATAATGTTAACATGAACACAAAATGTATTTCCAAAATAAATACTTGTTTTTAGCAATGTAATCAACGGTAAATCTCTTATTACATTATTCACATTAATTGTCGAGGTGTTATTTAGTTTGACTTTTAAAAACTAACACAACTTTAATATAAACTCTTCTTTCCATGGAATGTATGCAACAACTAACAAATTTAAATGGCTATAGCAGTGAAATAATATTGTACATACGATGAAGAAGTTGTATACTGCTAATTAATATCACTAGTAGGAGGACTGAAGGAAGTACTACTTTTGTTTGTTGCTCAACTATTTTCACTAAAGCTGACTTTATTTTCCCAGTTATAAGTTTAATTACTTAAACAAAGAAAAAGTACTTTTTAAAAATAATCCAATGTAAGTTTTTGTTAGTTTTGAAAGTAAGAAATAATACTGAAACACATTAAAAAAAACAAACAAGTTTATTAAATTAAAATTCCTTGTTCATAATTCCAATGAAATGTTTAATACACTTATAATACACAAATATCTCAAAATTAAAATAATGTGCATATACTATCCCTAGGTATCTGAAAAAGCACTATCAGAACTATCATCATTTAGATTTATTATAAATGGTTCTATTTCTCTTTGTTCAAATCCTATTTCACGGTTCCACCATACATTAATTTCTTTTTCCACATGGTCAATACAGTTAGTCCATTCCTGTGCTGTCACTTGTTGCAATGCCTCATCCCACATATTAACACTTGCTTCAATAGATTTCCCATCCCTACCTATGTGGCGATTATAATAAGTTTTGGTAATCCCCCATACCAACTCAATTGGATTGAAATTGCAATGATATGGAGGAAGACGTAATACTTTATGTCCTGCTTTTTCAGCCATTTGATCAGCTACATATTCTTTTGGTGGCTTATGCCTAAAAGTTAATAAATATTATATTGATAACCAAAATAATGATATTAATGATTCTTACAATGCCACTTTCAGTAGTAATTCTTTCTTCAATGACGTTTCATCATACTGAATGCCATTGTTATTCAACCATTCCTTAATTTCATTTTTTGTGGATGCAGTGTTTGGTACTTTTGATACCAAAGTACTGTGGTATGGAGCATTATCCATAACAATTATTGATGGTCTGCTTAAGAGGTTTAGTAAATTTCCAAACCATTCTAAAAAATTTTTTTGGTTCATTTCCCCGTGATAGTCAGAGCATTTTGTGTTGGAAGGAAATACTAATTTGGCACCAGGTATAAAGCCATTCCTATTTCCAGCATGTAGAACAATATACCTAGTTACAAAAAAAAAAATAAATCTTAGGCTGCATTATTATTTGTTTATATTGTATTATAATATATTTTTGTTACTTTTTATATGATAAAAAAAAATAATTAACCTTTTCCCATCCACCTTAGTACTTCTTACGGAATGTACATTTTTATCTTGCCAGGAACGAGCAATTGTACCATTTTGAAATAACCATGTTTCATCCAAAAATACAAAATCATATATATCCTGGGTCTTATATTCATGGTATAACCTCAAAAAGGTTAATCGCTGTAGCACTACATGTGGCATTTCCATCAAACCACGACGTGGATTATCCTTCTTGTATTGAAAACCAATCTTTTTCAATACAGTAGACAAAGATCGTTGACATCCAAAAAATATGTCAGTTTCCCTTAATTTATTCCCCAACGACTCAAGTGTAATGTGTTCATCTACAATCCTCTATTTTAGATTTTATAAATCAAATAATTTTTTTTTTCACTTACGCCGTTCATACATTTGGTATATAGTATTTCTAATTGCGACCTGTGCGGCATCATCAATTCCTGTAACAGGTTTAGCACGTGAATGTTTAGGTTTATTTGGGTTTAATGGTTCATTTCTTTTAATAGATTGCCATATCGATGTTATTGTATTTAAGCTTACGTTGGCCATCGCAGCTACACGCTAAAATTAAAAATCATTTAAAAAAATTCTCAATCAGTATTATTGTTATTTTTATACCTCTCGTACAGCTGTTAATGGTATGATAACACACTTATTGTCCCGCTCTCGTTCACAAAAAGTTAACATCGAAGCGATGCACTCTTTCATATCCTCACTCAACACTTTCGGCATTTTCAATTAATATAAATATCAATACAATTGAAAATTTGTTCTAAGAAGAAAAATTTGTAACTTAAAATATGTCAAAATATTAATGTCAAAATAAACGATGCGGCAACTTCTCATATTTCAGTAACTTCGACGAATTAAAATCACTAAATTTCCCTTGCTAAACCTTACATTTAATTAAATTTATTGTGGTAAGAATTTTACGTCACAGATGACGAAAGATCAAATAAAGTTTGCAACAAGTCAGTAAAGTGATACTTTATCGAACGAGTCTGATTTACGAGCCAAGCGAGTGAAGCGAGCGCGGCGAGTAACAGACGAGTTCGGTAAAGGTACTTTACTGACGTGGTGCATACAAAATTTTATCGCCAACCGTGAAAATTGTTAATTTAAGTAATAAAGATATAATAACTTATGACAGTTTATGACAGTGACAAACGATTTATTTTTAAAGTCATCAGTCATGGCTACGCTGACAGATATTAGCGGCAGGTAAAGTACTTTTTCTATTCCGGTGCTATAAAGTTCACTTTACGACACCCGTTTTGGTTGCATAAAGTATTACTTTATCGCACGCTAATTTTATTTTTTTGAAGTTGGTAACAAAAAATATGGAACCAAATCGTATTTAAATGTCAAAATATAAGCCTTTAAAGTAAAAAAAATGTGCAATAAAATTGTACAAAGAATAAAAAGCACACATGCTAACATTTCACTTACTAATTAGCAATATAAATTGTTAAGCAGAGTTGGATGATAAGTTTTCGGATGCTACTATTGACATTTACTTACCATGTTGAATAGTACAGAGATATCAACAATTCCTGTAGACCACGTGACTACCAAATTAGGCAACCCAATTAACAGCAGTTGGTAGTATTGAATGTTTTATGTAAAATATGGTTAAAAGCGTCAATAATGACAGCATTATTTGTGAATAAAATGTACGCTACTGTCAAATACTAGCGATACGCGAATCTCATAAACGTATGAACACGATAATCACCAGATTTTAGAAAATTACTGATCACGTGGTCTACAATCTTTCTCGATAGCACTGTACAACTGTTATAAAAGTTTGTTTTGATAAATATGTAGAGAGTTTCTGGACGAACGATTTTGTAAATTGTCTTCTGCTATTTTGCGAATCTCTGGGGGCGTACAGTTATTTATTTCGTCCTTTTTGTTGATAATTTGAAATAATTTATTGTATAAATCAGTCTGAATTTTAAACACAATTACATATAGCACTGTATAGCACCACCGATATTCAAATATTTAAAACATTCTACTTAAAAATCAGAATAACCAACTTCAAAAAAGCAAAATTTCTAAAATATTCGAACAAAACATGTCTCTTATTTTAAGCTTTTTTGAACTTTTAATAATCGAAATAGAAAAAATAGTATAAAATACACGTTTCATAAGACATTTTGCGCACTTGTTCTTTAGAAAACTCGCCTAGCGGCTCGTTTTCTAAACTTGAACGCGTGCGCAAAAATCGTGTCTTATGAAACTTGTATTTTAATATACTATTATCGCAAACCGTCAGTAAAGCGATGCGTTAAAATAGCGTTTTGCGGAGGTAAAGAAACACTTTATCGTACTGTACAATAAAGTACTTTACCTGCCGCTAATATCTGTCAGCGTAGCATGACTGATGACTTTTAAAAATAAATCGTTTGTCACTGTCATAAACTGTCAAAAGTTATTATATCTTTATTTCTTAAATTAACAATTTTAACGGTTGGCGATAAAATTTTGTATGCACCACGTCAGTAAAGTACCTTTACCGAACTCGTCTGTTACTCGCCGCGCTCGCTTCACTCGCTTGGCTCGTAAACCAGACTCGTTCGGTAAAGTATCACTTTACTGACTTGTTACATAAATAACTATTATCGCCAACCGTCAGTAAAGTGATGCGTTACCATAGCGTTTTACGGAGGTAAAGAAACACTTTATCGTACTGTACAATAAAGTACTTTACCTGCCGCTAATATCTGTCAGCGTAGCCATGACTGATGACTTCAAAAATAAATCGTTTGTCACTGTCATAAACTGTCATAAGTTATTATATCTTTATTTCTTAAATTAACAATTTTCACGGTTGGCGATAAAATTTTGTATGCACCACGTCAGTAAAGTACCTTTACCGAACTCGTCTGTTACTCGCCGCGCTCGCTTCACTCGCTTGGCTCGTAAATCAGACTCGTTCGATAAAGTATCACTTTACTGACTTGTTACATAAATAACTATTATTGTACAGTACGATAAAGTGTTTCTTTACCTCCGTAAAACGCTATGGTAACGCATCACTTTACTGACGGTTGGCGATAATAGTAGTTTATACAACGAGTCAATAATGACAGTTATTATTCCCGAGAGCTGAATTTACTCCCGAGCCGCGTAAGCGGCGAGGGAGTAACTCAGCTCGAGGGAATAATAGTCATTATTGCGAGTTAGTATACACTACTTTATCGACGACTAACTGAAAATTACTAAAAAAAATCAAAATAAGTAAACGAAAATGTCAGATTACTATATCAATATGACGTTTGATGGTTAGGCAGTCAGTAAAATGGCCGGACTTGTCTATCGTTACTATGACAACGTTAGGAACGTTATGTTCTTATTGGCGGAATGCAGTGAATAATGGTAACGTTATGGCCCATTATATGTTCTTATTGGCGGAATGCAGTGAATAATGGTAACGTTATGGCCCATTATTCACTGGTCGCATTTCATTATTCCCTACGGGTATTATGAGTGTTATTATTAGCCAATATTGATTAATATAATACATACTTTATTGTTTAGTCGTCGATAAACAATATTATCTCCCAATCTTGGTGAGAAACACAGTAGTGGGTATGACATAAAACGTAGCCAATATGTTGGCCTCTGAGAATAAAGAAAACTTGCATAAACCAAATAAACTCACAATAAAGAATCATAAACGATTAAATACTACGAAAATAATGTATGTGTATTTTCGGTTATACTGCAAATCGTGATCAACTTGCTTCTTAAAAACAGACTGAATATTTTTAGATTCTGCATAAAATTTAATCAAAGCCAACCTAAATACAACTACTCTAGAGATTTAACTGTTTACCAAAGTTCAGGCTAGATAACTATAAAATGTTTGTTTCTCTTGATTCAATTAAATTTAGTGTTTATTGGAATGAAGATAAATATATCAACAGCATATACACAAAGTATTATTTCTTTTAAGTTGCCTATACCCAAATAGATATAATTACCGTCTAGTGGCGTCTAATAATTTCGAAAAAAAAAGTTTCTTGGATTACTGCCCAAAACAGAACTATCTTAAGCTTATACTATCTTATTTTAATTTACTACATGTTTATTTTAGCTTTGTGTTAATGTTTATTAAACATTATTTATTAATGTAAATGTAATCACAACCATCTATATAATGAATAATGACCAATAAAGTGTATTTATCATTTTTGTTTGTGTTTTAACACCAAACAGCAATATCCATTAGAGATAATATTCTATATATCTACACATTTCTGTTTCTCTTTTATAAGCAGGTTCTTTCTGTCTTTTTCTCATGCTAGGTGATGTATTAGTATTACATATGAGGCAATTTAATTTTCCAACATGGTTCACTTTTCCCAAATAAATGAAGACCACATATATATTTATTATTTTGCCTCTATTATGTTGAGGGTTATGTGACCCCTTAAATTTACTAATCATTAGAATATTCATATATTTCAACAATATCAACATTTAGACAGTTTAGATATATTAAGTATTTTGAATAAATATAGGGAAATGACTTCACCGAGTAAATTCTTCTACTGACCTGCAACTAATTCGCGGTACATGCAGGTCAGCAACGGCCAATCATGAGCAAGCAGACTTTCGAGACGTTGCCTCTGCAACTAGAGAAATGCCTACAACGCTTGCTTGTTATTTTCACAATTTTGTGATTAATACAAAGATTGATGATTTATTAACCTTTGCCGGTAAAATAATAACTATTATTATAATATATATGATTAGTGGTTACATTCTAAGTTTGTCATACTTTTATTGGACTCTGCACAGTGGCAATGGCATTCTCTAACAATAAATTGGTAATATAAAAAACTAGTAAACAACACCACAATAATCAGGAATCGAAAATTATGCAGTCCGTGCCCATAATTATCAAATTTGACATAAAACCGCATAAAACGTTATCCAGCAACATTTGATGGATTTCCAGCGGTGAATAAAAGTCAGTGAAATATTTAGATTCAAAAAGTACGAAGAAGCACGTAAGTAGACTACATGGTAAGTACTACGTGATCATTTTGAACTGTCCCGAGTTGACCATACTGATTTTAATATGAATATTACCCTTACAACCGTTAAGGGTAATATTCTTTGGTATGACATTTAATGGTATAACTTAAGAGAGACGTTTTACATTCCATGGCAAACCTTTATCAATATAATTTTTGAACGCGCGGTACATTTCTAGATCAGTCTTAATTGTCAGTCTATATTTTAATGCAGAATGTGTTTTTTTTTTCTCAGAAAAGTACTATAAATTTAGGCTATTATTCAAATAATAATAATTCATTTATGACATAGTTAAATCGTTTTGACAACCGACTGGTCAAAGTATGAACTAAAGACAACGAGTCCCTCTACAAATACCCATCGACCGAACCAATTTCAAAACAAAAAAATTAAACTAATTATATCAGGATATAATAAGTCCTCTAGTAAAATGCTATTACATGAAAGCCAGTTACAAATAAAATATTGTTAGTAAAGTTATTAAATATTACTTTTCTTTACCTAAATTGTATAATACTTGGCTATTCTGTTTAGTACTCAAGCATCGTTGACAAATTTGTTTTATTTGAATGACACTTATAACAAATGTCAAAAGTTGTATGTATATTATTTACGACAGTGTTGAAATGTCCTTTGTGGGTGTTTTTACTTGACAGATCCAATTTGATGCCATTTTAAATTAGTGGTGCATGTCGGTTGCCAATTGCCAAAGCGACTCAACTGCAACACTAATGCTCGCAGATAAAAGCCATATTCCCTACTATTATTTTCACAATGTTATAATAACTTTGAGATATCATACATACGCAGTAGCTCAAAAAACGTTTTCCTGTGTGTTCCTGTACTTAAATTATTTCTACGAACAACCGTTAGAAGTTTCGTCCTCTGTCCAGATAAATCTGCTCATATTAAATAAATGACAATATTAACTCTTCTTCTTCTTTTATAGCGTGGATCAAGGAATGAACTTATGTTCTTTCTCCTGCTTTTCTTCTACGTAAATAACCAATGTGGTGTATTAGTTGGTACAACAAAAAGAAAAACGGAAGGGAGGATACTGAAGACGTTGAAGATGACAGTTTGCAGCATGTCCCCAGACCGGAGCAGCATAAGTCATACGGGGACGAATTGCTACTTTATAAAGTAAAGTTTTTAAATGGAGGTTTAGTTTACTCGACCTATGTAAAAATGGATACAGCTGAACTATAGATGCAGACACTCTACTACAAATTTCTGTTATGTGCTCCTTCCAGATTAATTTTCTGTCCAAAATCACACCCAAATAAGTTGTCGAGTTTCGCCAGGGAATAGGCGATCCAAACATTACAATTTCATCCAAATCATTGTGAGGAGTCGGCCTCTTAGAGAACATTATCGCTGCACTTTTCCTCGGATTCACTTCCACTCTCCAAATGGACAACCAAATCTCCATCTGATCCGCAGCTTCCTGAATGCGTCTTACTGCAAGCCAAGGCGCTCTGGAGCTCGCATAAATCAGCGTGTCATCGGCGAAGAGAGCCAAGTGGGTATTAGGTATCTTCGGCATATCATGGGTGAATATGGTATACAAGGTTGGAGACAGCACGGCTCCTTGAGGTACTCCGGCACAAATGCTTCTTCTAGTGGATAACACTTGACCTACCTTGACAGAAAAATCTCTGTCAATCAAGAAGGATAATATTAACTGTGAAACTAATACTAGAGATTAAAATCGATTATTTTGCATAACTTTGTATTTATTTATACAATACTTGTTACTGCATTTATACATATTTAAAACAAAATTTTTAATTACTCTAAGACATATTAATCTTCTTTATGTGTTGCATGTTTCTGTTGGTGTAGATCTTCTAGTTGTTGTTTTACACTATTGATTTCTTCTTCAGTAACAGTAATTTCTACACCACAACTTTCTTGTTCATTTCGTATAAATTCCAAACTTCTAATTTTCTCCTCCAAAAAGGCTGGTTGCTGTTCTTGCAAAATCAATTTATATGAACTGAGCTTATCATTTATTGTGTCTTTACAATATTGATCAGTTAATTTTCTCAATGAGTCTTTTCTAGTTATCCAATGGAATTCATTTGGTGGAGGTTTATAAACTAAATTTAAATTATCTATAAGCCATTCAAATTTCTTGTAATCCCATCTCCGTAAGTATTTTAAATGTTTTTTACGTTTATCAATTAGCTCCTTCAGTTGAACTTTTAATTTTCTGTTTCGAGGATGTTGCTCCATAATTTCTTGCATTGCTCTTATAGCCCCTGTCCATCTAGCAATTTTGGATTCAATTGAACCTTTATCCAAAGGATGTCTTTGGACACTTGTTGTAATATCTTTTAAATAAGACTGAATATGCTTTTTATGTGGAGCAAATTCTAATGTGAACAGCTTCTGAACTAAATGATCAGCATCATGTAATTCTTTAGAGTCACGAAATTCTAGTTGAAACTGATTCGTATCAACTTGCTGCATTGACTCTAGGTCTCCACTTTTTTCAGGTTTGTAACATGGAACTTTTTGTGGTCTTACCCATTTTATTTTTAATTCACTTTTAACGGCGTAATTTCTTCCAAGCACATTATTAACTGTTTTATATTTTGAAGTATGTTCAAATATTCTTGCTAAACTTTTCGTTATATTCATTTTCTTATTTTAATTCTCCAGTCATTTCCTGCAGGTAGGTTAGCCGACAGAAGAGAATACATAACCTATAACACGTTGACAGGCTTATCTAATGAAACAGTCAAAACTAAAATTTTACTGTCCTACACAATCCTTTACAAAAGAAAGGATTTTTAAATACACTTTCAATGTAATCATAACCCAATTTTGCGATTTAAGAAATGCGATGAATTATTATTATATGTTTGAAGTTATAGACAAATTTTATGTTTCTTACAAAATTAATCTTAATTCAAATAATCTTCAAAACAACATATGTAAATATTTTATTAACTTAATCTAAGACATATTTTCTACAAGACCATTTTTCTGTACAATAATTAGTCTAATCCTCTATAATGACGGAGGTTAATTAATACCCATACTGGAATTGCACTATATGCCGCTGTCATTATAGCTCCATGAATCAATTTTTCTGCAAAAGATGTTCGTACCAATGGTTTGGTTGAAATAACACTCATCTGCCTAGCCTGTACTGCGCCCGCAGATTGTAAAGCCAATTTTGCTAATGGTCTTATAGTCATCATGCTGAAATAGATTAAAATAAACATGAAGTATAAGTAATCTGAAATAACTAATTACTACTATGTCGAGTTTGTATTAAGTTGAGCGAAAAATAAATTATATCAATGTTGTATATGAAACGAAAAAGTTTAAATATTACCTTACAATACTTTGGATTAGATAACAGCTAAAATGGCGTTAATCGAATGTCAGAATCAAGATTGAACCATGATTGAACAGATATTAGCTTTAAATGTGGATTTAAATGATTATCAAAATAGGCAACATAAAGAATATTTATCTGAGAGCAAATTTTAAATTGTTGTCAAGTTATAGTTATTTTCTTTTGTTGATTACTTGTAATATGTCTTATGATTTTAATTGGATAGAAAAACTAATAACTTTCAATAATTGCTTCGGATATTTATTTTCCACAGCGATCGGGATTTTTATCTATCTTGTTGGTTCCCTGGTGATAAGATTATCTAACCTTGAATCACAACGATGACTATATAGAGGTGGGCAAAACGGTTCCTTTCTTTGACTCGGTTCAGCTCCTTATTGTGAGCCGGGTCCCGGAACCGTCTTATTTGAACCGTGTGGATCCGTGTAATACAGTCGAAAGCAAAAAAAGTAGACAAGAGATATTGTACTTTGTAAACCGGGCTTTATTTACTTGTCATTAGTGTCATGTCATTATTCAATGGAATATCAAATAATTATCAAAACATCTTCTACCTGATTAATATGAATCAAAATACTAATTAAAAGACATCATAAAGAAAACATCTATTAATATCTGGTTATAGAGCCGTTTTTGTTTAAAACTTCTTACAATCTATTTGGAATAGAGTTATAAAGGTTGGTACAATTATTTTGATTTTCTGTGTGAACTATTTCTACCAGTTCTTGTCTATTTTGAGATCTTTGATTTAATTTTTTTGATCATTAACTGCCACGTATTTTCGATAATATTTAAATCAGGACTTCTTGGCAGAAAATCCAACACATTGATATTATTTTCTCTGAACCATGTTTTCACTCTATTCGATGTATGGATGGGACAGATGTTCAAGTGCATATCTGACACGAGTTTCTTTGTGGGTCACATTCAAATTGTTTTTCGGTTGTTTTATAAACCGCAAATTAGCTTCTCTAATTCTTCGTTCGACAGTAAAAACAAAACCCAGAAAGTTATTTACATCGGCTAGATTCACTACTGTAGTAAATGGATTTTCAATAAGCACATTTGTGATATGGCGGTCTTGCTCGGCTGTTGATATTCGTTTGTGGTCAAAACCAGAAATTCTACAAATTCTATGCTGATCTCGCCATATTTTAATAATTCTAAAAGCTGTGCTTTTATTTATATTATTTCTTTTTGAAACCGTTACTCAAATATGTTATAACATTTAATATCTTCATTTATGGAAGGCATCTTTTTAATAAGCTTAATGTCAAGTTTAAGGTTGTCAATTTTGAAAGATAACCAAATATTGACAAGTAACTTTGAAGACGCTATTACACTAATCATTTTGAGAAAGTCTATGACAGAAGTCTGTTTTTTGCTTTCGACTGTAGCATACCAACGTGTAGGACATGTAATACTCGCTTTGCTTTCGACTGTAGCATACCAACGTGTAGGACATGTAATACGCGCTTTGCTTTGGACTGTAGCATACCAACGTGTAGGACATGTAATACTCGGCGCCGTCGTCGGCTCAAACGACCCGGGATCCGATTCATTATCAACCGGCTCTCTCAGTTCGCTGCTACAGGGGGTCTATTCTTGAACTGAGATCGTACGTCCGTTGCGGTCGCCTACTGGTTCAGTCGCGCGCATATACTTTCCAAGTGAGCCGAGATCCGGTTCATTGAAATTTAGTGAACCGGCTCCCTCGGTTCCCTGGTGGGATTCGGTTCACTGAACCGGTTCGTTCGCGAACGACCCACCTCTACAACGATCACAACCTTGCATTTGTCAAATTGGTAACCGTATCAATCTTTTTGGAAGGTCACGCCAAAAACTTAAAAAAATGGCTGGAAAAATTGTTGAGATAAAGGATAAATTAAATAAATCTCTTCGGGATTCATCTAAACCATGGACGTTTGTATTAGATATTGCGGAAGCAAGAACTGGAGTTGATAGATTGTACATTTTCATCGGTAAGTTGTGTTATTACGGAAACCGGTTCAAAGATTTCAATTAATAATTTTCTTATTTCAGCTAGTGTCGGTGTTGTAATGTTATGGCTTATTTTTGGTTTTGCTGCACAGCTAATGTGTAATGCCATTGGTTTTCTTTATCCAGCATACGTCTCTATTCATGCAATTGAGTCACACGACAAAGAAGATGATACAAAATGGTTAACTTATTGGGTAATTTTTGCTATATTTTCCCTCATTGAATATTTTGCTGACATTATTGTTGGCTGGTTTCCATTATATTGGTTGACTAAAGTAAGCATTCTAACATTTTTTGATAATTGTTTTGGTATTTAATTTAAATATTAATTTCAGTGTGTACTTATGGTATGGTTAATGATTCCTACTGAACTTAACGGATCTCTAATAATTTACAGAAAATTTGTCAGGCCTTATTTTTTGAGACATCATACTAGAGTGGATGATATGATTAATAAAGGTATATTTTATTTTTTAAATGTAAAGCTTGCAGTTTTATTACTTTGAAGAAATCTGTTTTTATTTGTTAAAAATATCTCTCTCCTTTATAGCTCCAATTATGACAGCTAAAGATACCTGAAAATCCTTCCTATTATTTACACAAATGTATACATTTTTTATTTTTTTAATAAAATCATTTATATTTATTACTATTTGTATTAATTTAATTCTTAATTTTTCAGCTGCCAAAGTTTTGGAAAAAAAGGAGTAATTGCTCAATAATAATTCATAATTTTATAATTTACAATTGTGATCTTATCTACCCAGGTAATATCTAAGACATCCGTTAGATGTACCATTATTCAATTTGTTGTGCCCTATTTTTTTTTTATTACATAAGTGTAGTTTTAAATCTATATAACTTTAAGTTTTTTTAAGATTTTGGGTTCAATGCAAACTAGTTCTTAATTATATTTGAATATATTGCCTTATATCTTAAATATTACACTATATACAAGAAAAATGTTCAATGCAAAGCTTTAACATGCACATGTTTATAAATAGTTGACCATATATTTGCATTATATTTCAAAAATTTATACTTGTATTGTATACATGTGTCTATTTTAAATATTTTTGGATTGTGAATGGTAATAAATATTTAAAAAGATTTTGAATTTTTTTATTTATTCTAATAAATTACTTTACAATTTTCTTATTATTTTTGTTGATCCATAATTATTTATATCAGTTAATTGCAATTCTATATTAAATGATTACGATTAATAAACATTCTACATTTATATAAATAGTATAGGTTCCCCACAAAACAAACTTAAAATATAACCTTATTTAGTTTCTTGAACGTCTTTTTCATTTTCTAATGCTTTTCTATTTCTCCAAGCCGTCATATAGGTAGTTGGGTGTATTGGCAGTAATCCAGATAAACCTAATAATTGACTAACAGGTCTTGAAATATGTGCCCCTCTGCCTATCCAGTGACTTATTCGTTCCAAATTTAATGACACTAGTTTCTCATTATGTTCATTTGGTAAAGGATCAAATGTACCTAATTGTTCAATTACGGGCATGTGTTGCCCTCTTCTTACCTAAAATAATTACTTATACATGGGAAATTAAATATTTTATTGAAGAACATACTTCTGTTACAACTACATGGAAGAAAGGTCTATTTGCACACCCGTACCTGGCGAAGCGTATAATTTTTGCAGATTTCTTAAAAAATTTACCAGTACCACTTGCAGGACTTAACATTTCTTTTTCTTTCTTGGCTAAATAAAAATTAAACAAATAGTCCCGATTCTAGGTTACGTTCAAGCCAGTTTTGGCATTCATATAAATTGATAAAAACGGATTCTGTATACAGATAATTTAATATGTTCTTTTGATATATAATTAAAATGAGGGTTATAGTATTTATAAGGTTTAAATTGATTAAGCAGAAAATATCCAATAGTTTTGATAGTTTGATTTCTTAACATTTTATTCGACTCGCCTAGATTTTTATTATTTTTTTTTAAATTGCGACTCTGTCGATAATAATTCGCGCCGTGAAGAACGCGCTTTGGAGGCCATTTTCACGACGGTCACGTGACATAGCTGCGTTGTGTATTACGGCTTTCAGGTATGGTGAACGTTCTAGGTTTTTTATTTTATAGTTGATTATCATTGTGTTTGTTAAGTTAAATGTGATGTTCTTATAATACCCATTGGACGAATTAATTGTGGTAAAATTTTGAAATAATTTTGACCTTTCCTACCATCAGTACAACTTATTATTTTGTGGATGTCAATAGTCTGCCTTGTAAGTCTTTGAAATGGCGTCCCTCCACATGGTGGTTGGGGTCTTTAAATAATCGTATCTACTTTGTATCATATTTCTCCTACAATATCAATATTTGTTCCTTAAAATTGTTTATATCTACTGCAAAATTTGACAGTAATTCATAAAATGATTAATATATTTCTTTTGTAACAGATTCAACCAGTGTTGCCATACAATAATAATTCTTGTAGGTTCTTATTATTTTAATATTCCTACCGTACAGACATGAGTAAAATTCTACGTTCGCACATAATTTAAACGTATATAATTCCTAATAGTCAGGATTGTGTTTTATCCATTTTTTATTATCCTCTTTCACACATTGTTAAGTGATATTGTTTTCCTATTAGTAGATAAGACTATCATGTTTTAGTATAATTAAGAGTTGTTTGATAATGATATAATTTGTTTCAGAAACGTTGTATATACTAACCTTTGTACATACTTGTAAAGATGAGTTCGAGTAATCGAACCACCTCGAAAGGTGGTAAAGGGCCAAAGGCCGACAAATCACACAAAAATGACAAAACAGATTCAGGTAAGTGCTTTCTTAAATTCATTCACTTCAAAATACTTTCAGTTAATATTTATATACATCTTTCCTTATCGGCTGAATCACCTTGTTTATAAATATCGAGCAAATTCCATAAACTTTCCAATTTTTTTTTGTAAATAGTAATAAATTTTAATATTGTACTTTCAGTTATCATTTTTTAAAGCAATTGGAATATTCACTATTAGCAAATATATTCTTTTGCTTGGATTAGGTTTTTTTTTTTGAAAAAGTGGGAAAGTAAAATAACAACTAAATGATTCAAAAATATTATTTACCATTTAACATTTCACTATAAGGGTACACATGCATATCTTTTCTTACTTATTGACAGTGTTCTTGAAATATTTATTTTAAATGTATGACTCATGTAAACAGATGATTACTAATCTTGTCAAGAAGTGTAGGCATATTATGTATTAGGACAGCTAATTCTGAGAATAGGCAAAGATTCTGTAGTCAAAATGCAGAACTTTAATCTTTGTATATAATCGATTTCATATTCATTAATACCAACAACTGTATTTATCACTAGCACAAACCACCAAAGGGTAGTAGATTGACTAACCGAGTTGACATAGATAATGAACAATGATTTATAAACTTGTGTGAGGATTTTAGGCAGTAGACCAAATGTAATTGTTTAGATTGATTAATGTGTCTATTAAATGTTCATATTCGGGAAAAATATTCGATAATTATCTTTCATTAAACACTTTTATGTAATGTAATGAATTTTATGTTTGAGTGACACATTTAAGTATGAAATTATTAATTATAATGTGCATTGCAGCAAATAATGGGATTTACCAGCCTAACAATAATTATATTATTATACCAAGTCTTATTTATTTTATGTGTATGTTGTTCAGTATGTAACTAGAAGTTTTCATCATATTCTGAATTTTAGTTTTATTATGTATATGGTGTCTCACAGTTTGTATTCATGTTTATATCTAATCTGACATGTCCTGTTTTGTTTACCAGGAAGTTTCTTCTGCTAGTCAGTATTCAACAGTACCAAGAAAAAACTAGAAATTACGTTTTTATATTGAGTACTTATGCATATTATAAAACAAGTATAAAAGCAACTACAACATTAGTGATGTTCTGACATATTATTGGCAAAATGTAATTATTCCATTAATAATTAATGAGATAAATTGTATTAAATTTTGTCTCACTAGCAGTAAAATGCGTACCGATAAATTTAATTTTAATTCTAACTTCCAATTAAATTTTATCCAACTTCGCCAAAAATAGTTTCTTAAAGACTTATTTCCGCAAGGAAAGTTTTCAGATAAACGTACATATGTTCTATTTATTTTACTAGGCGTGGTCCATGAACTATTTAAGTTTAAATTTATATGAAATTTCATTTCACCTTATGGGAAAGTAAATACTCCAATTTTGGTTATTCCTGGCAGCATATTTTTTTATTTTATTTATAAACATAATTTTTTGTAGATTTTACACTACAGAATCATGTAACTGTAGTAAAAGAATCTAAGCTTTGACTTTCACATGTAAAAGTAAACAAAATCTATGACGTGGTCCATATGTGACAGACCTTGTATTAAAATAAAACGGGACCTGCTTATATTTGGCATTCAATATTTCTTCTATAGGTTTGTTTCAACACAAATCACAAACTACTCAGACACAATCTGATTGGTTGAGAGAAATCACTAACTATACTCCATTCAGTCTAAGAATAAAGCATTGGGAAAGATAGGGCTTAAAATAAACGTTTGTGATTGGTTGAAATCGAGTGTGCATTTACACCGGCAAATTAATCGCATTTAGCTCGTTCTGTCAAAAATTTGTTTACTGACAGTTTTGTTCAAAGATTTTGTCGATTTCCGTATTTTACATAGTTATTTGTTGTTAATATTCTTAAAAAATAGTTCTTCTTAGAACTCGCAAGTGAAATATTCATTTGTTAAGGTATTTTATCAATTTCGTTAACTTTCTTTTCGTAATCGCTAATATTCTATAGTATGGCGGAAGCACTTTTACCAGGTCCTTCAAAAAATCGTAAAGGGAAACACATAAGATCTGGACAAAGGCAAATGGCTTATAATGTGTACATTAAGGATAAAAACAATATGTCTAAAACAGCTGCAGTCAATCAAACAGCAGAGGAAGTGGGTATTAATAGGAATACAATGTACTGCATTATTAAAGAAATGGAATTATATGGAGTTCCAATTTCTCCTCCAAGAAAAAGAAATTATCGTCATACTTACAATAAATTGGATGAAGCACAAAAAAGTACAATTAGACGACATGTGCATTCCTTTTTCTTGAGGAATGAGTTACCAACTTGTATAAAAATGTACGTAAATGTCAAAATATAATGATATCAGATATGTATATCCCTGCTATCCATCTGACAGTAAACATATGTTTTACTTGTTTTCAAAATACAAAGTTCATCGTGTGTAAACTGTGCTCATATTGTAGCGCCATCTACTTTATTCTTAGACTGAATGGAGTATAGTTTTGATGGCCTTCACAACATGTGATTGGTTCTGACTGTTTTATGTTGGAACACACTTCATGAAAACAGAAAGGTTCATTCAGCAAAATATATGGACTATTTTCTAGGCAGCCCGAATATTTGCACTATTAACTCTTATTATTCTACTGCTGGGCTGCGTTCATAAATGAATCGTTATAATCGTGTGTGTGGCGTGTGAGTAATTTGCTTTGCAGCTGGAGTGTTGATAGAGCGTTTTGGTATTTATGAACGGTTTTAGAGTGGTGACAAGTATGACAGCACATGTGTCATATAACCCCACATAACAGAAGCGGCAATTACAATCATACTTCCATGTGCGCATGTCGAGTCTTCTTCGCCGTGGTTTCAAATCCGGCGTTTTTCAAACGCTCGAGTGATTCGAGAGCGAACTTTATGAACACATTACACGCGTACATCATTGAATCACTCAACTGTTTTTGAACGGTTTTGTATGAAATTTTACCCTAGTGTGCACGCAGTGTGACGTTTATGAACGCAGCCCTGTATTAGTGCGTACTTATCTTGTGATAAAATTAATTTGAGATTTGTCAATCTCGTTTTCTTGTGCTTTTTTTTTAAACATATATTGATAGATAAGAAATATGTATGAAGAACAGATCTACGCTATTCCGGTTATATCACACACGCACTTTAAGCAGTGAACGAGAAGCGACAGTATAGTCGGATCCTTTAATGTTTCGTGTCCTACTTCTGTCTCGTCGTATTTGAGTTATAAACAAACACCAAGTACACTCAGAAAGCGTATTTATATTTACACTGAAAGACCCGCCCTAGTGTTGCTCCTATAAAATAGATGGGCAAATGTTAAAATACACAAAACAAATTGTAATAATTTTAATTAGTTACAATTGTAAAATTAGTTACAATTATAAAATGTATTATATTTCAACACGTAAATGTATCCATGTACTTCTTAATATATAGCAAGGATAGGCGTTTTTTTAAACTCGAAAAAAGTAGTTGTTTGTGTTAAAGCACTGAACATCATAACACATAACGTTGGTTTATGAAGCATGTTAGGTAATATTCGATATTACATATAACAAATAATTTAATACAAAGATCAATATTGCATATAATATTACACATTTAGAAATATGATAATAAAAATATTATAAAATAAAATATTATAAAATGTTCAAAATGAGATCCTTCATTTTGTAGATACACATTTATACGTCTTTTTAGAGAATTGAAAACATTTTGAATCATTTCTTCTGTTACACTGTTAACAGCATTTGTAATAGCATCTTGCAGTTCTGGTAACGTATGTAGTGGAGTCTTAAAGTTAGTGTTCTTTAAATACCCAAAACGGAAAAAATCCAGAGGAGTGAAATCTGGTGATCTAGGAGGCCATCTATTTCTGCTAATCAGTCGGTTGTTATTAAAATATCTTTGGAGGAATTCAATTGTAGCATATGCAGTGGGTGTGGTAGTACCATCTTGCTGAAAATAGCCAAATTGTCTTACATAGTTGTCTAATAAATGGTTCTAAAATAAGTGTTCTATATCGTTCTGCATTTATTGTATTATGGAAGAAAATTGGACCTATTCTTCTTTCAATAAAAACATGTCGGATGACCAGTGATTACTTTTGGGAATTGACATATCCAATTAGATGAAACAAGGCCTCGTTTGAAAAAAATGTGATGTGCAATAAATTATCATCCGCAAGATTATTATTAAGCCATGTACCAAATTGTATGATTTCTCAAAGTCTGTTGGCAACAATTTCTGTACAACAGATACTTTGTATGGATGTAAGTGTAGTTTTTTAGTGGCTTTATGGCATGTTCCATAAGATAGTCCTATATGAACATAAAATCAGAATTAATAAAGTTTCTGTACATTAAACAAAGTAATAGTTTTTACCTGCCTGTGCTGATAGTTGCCTTATTGATTTTTTTAGGACTCACGTCCAGCCGATCTTGAATATCTTCTACCACTTCTTCTGTTAGTAAAGTAGGTCTACCAGAAGAGTGTTTCTTAAATATACTGCCAGTTTCTCGAAAACGGTTGACACATCATGCAAAAATATCATATTGGAATTCAATTTCTGGGAATCGAGTGTAAAATTGATGCCTACATGAATCAGTAGAATATTTCCACTCTGCATCCGGTAACAGTTCTCTGGTACGAAAATAGGCTTCCACAATAAACTTATCTTGTTCTTCCGTAAATGGCATTGTTGATTTCAACGCAACTTTAAAATTAAGCAGAAATGATAATGGTACTCGTATAAACACAAAAGAAAGAAAAAATAACTTACAGTAACAACGAAATGTACCTTTTATTGCGTTGAGAAAGACTTTCTAATATTCAATTAAACGCAGTAAATCAAGGGAAAAAGAAACGATAAAAAGTTTATATGTAAAAATGACAGAATATTGGATTGACAGCCTCTTTAGCGAAGTTATGTACAAACTAAATATTCATACTACAACAATAAACGTGTGGCAAACGTGTGCTAAAGTTGATACATCGTTGAAGCGGCACGGTCAACCTTTTTTGATCTCTGTACATATGTATTACATATGATTACGATTATATATGAGAAAGAATTTTTAGTTTCCTCTTAGCCTTTTTGTAACCTGTTCTTAATTTTAACATACTGTTTGTGTATTTGAGAGAATAAATTTTCATTATAGACGTATAACCACGCAGACAGGTACGCTGGCATTGCCCACCGAAGCAACAGGGATTGTCTTTGTCGCTTCTCGTTGGTCGTTATTCTGCGGTATTATGGTAATAGACACAAGGCATACGGCTTTTTAAAACCCTACCTTCAAAATAGAACACAAAGGTATACAAATAGGAGTACCACAGGGATCATTCTTGGGTCCATTATTATCCAAATAACATCCGTGCTAGTGATATGTTTGTATATGCTGATTATGCACCTATACTTGCCAGAGGTACCAAAAAACGTATGAATCTGCAAGAATGAACAAGAGGCATTAAGAACTACAGAATTGCTGTAAACAGCAATAAACTGAAGCTTAATGTAGATCAATTATACAATAAATAAGTCCAGACTTCACCTAACAAAAAAAATCACTCCCACTTAGAAAACACTACAAGAAATGTCCATCATTGACCTCCCAACATAAGTTCACTCTTTTTTTGACGTTTGCCAATGTATGATGTTGGAGTGTATACTGTTTATTTTATTTACAATAGATGTTCGCAATTTTTTTTTTAAAGAATTAAATTTATTTTGAAGAATTTTAGATAGCAAGACAAATTAATCTAATTCTTCATTCATAATTAATATCTGTTAGTGATTGCATGACGGTTTTCTACACGGTTATACAGGCTGTCTCTAAAAGGTGCGGAAAAAACACTACCACACATTTCTGAGGGCGATCTAACCCAACTTACCTCAGTCCAAAAGTGGATGCACCATTGCATTGAATTGCCACAAGAATAACACCCAAATTACAGAAGCATATGTGTCCATATACGGAATGAATTTTTTATATCCAGATTACTCATAAACGGCTGCTCCAATCAACTCCTACCAGGTATACCTTTTCTAGGTAAAAAACATTGGAGAATAAGAATTTTTATTTAAAAGGTAAATACAGTGTGTCTCAAAAAAGTTATTACGTTTTAAATGGATACAATATGCCGCAGGTGGCGCCCTCTACATTTTGCAATGAAAATGAGAGCAGATTTAAATTTTTTAGCCCACGAAACGCCCCCTACCCAAATATTGTGACAATATACCAATTATTACAGAAATTATTTATAAAAAACTAAAACCAAATTGAACTTTTGACACTCTGTATCTCCGAAAGCATCCACTTTTGGACTGAGGTGAGTTGGGTTAGATCGTCATATTTTGCCCTCAGAAATGTGTGGTAGCGTTTTTTCCGCACCTTTTAGAGACACCCCAGTATATGTACATTTTGACAGTTGCAGTATTTCTGTAAGAGAAAGCTTAAAGTAACAAATACAGTTAGTAATAAAAGTTATAAGATTTATTAAAAACATTTATTTGTTTTTGCAGTTCGTTTTCAGTTTAATTTCTTTCGGATTATCTCAATCCACCGTCTAAAATAGTCATTTTCTGTTAGAACTGGACAATTTTATCTGTGTACAATTTTACAGACCGATAATCACTTCTGACGGGCTTTATTTTTATTCATTAGAAATAAAAAATCAGTACTTACACGAGACAAGATAAGTAGGTAACTATTAATATAAACATTTAGAGAGCAATATAGAGAAAAGTGCAAGATTATCTCTAGCACGTATAGAAAGAAGCAATATTTAAAAAGTCTATTTACATAATATACAAGGTGCACCACTTTAAGTGATATAGTCAAATTACAGAAAAATGGGCCATCTTTCAAAAACAAATTTACTTAGAGGGATATATTTTAGTAATAATACAAATTCCGTATCTTTGGCAAAGTGTCACATTAGTAGAACTGTAGTTATTTCTAATGGAATACCTACTATTTCTTTAATTTACATATTTTTCTGTAAATGTATTGCTTTATTGAAAAAGGAAAAACCTTTCTTTCTTTCTATATTCTGAATCTGTATTTTGTGGTTAGGCTATATATACTTCATAAACTCGTCATTCGATTTTAAATTACAGTAAAGACAGCATAATTTTAAGAATCTTAAAACATTCTACTTCAGATATCGTAAAAAAATGTTTATAATTCCTAGGAAAAATAATAACTGTTTTCCTAAAATAAAGTGAATTAAAAAAAGTAAATAGGAGTTATTTCTTTCAAAACCTCTTAAACAAGTGTGATTAGCTTTGGCGTTAATTATCAATCCATACATCACATGAGACGTTAGCAGTTGATACATTGCACTTGTGTAAACAATAACTCCGTCACTTTTTTGTTGTATTTCGTATGTACTGCAACAACCTATATAATATATTCAAAGATCACACCAATGACAGTTTGTAAACCACTATTCCTATTGTGCGGCACAGCGTAACACTTGTCGCAAAATCACTGGAGCGGCCATGACATTCAATTTCGATGACTAGTTATTTTCTTACGTCTTGTCACTGCATGTTTTTAATTAAGTTTGATGTTAATAATCTGCTCACGAATTGACAATGAATAAACAATATGTAGTTCTTCGTGGATATATTCCTACTTTATGAAAAAACATTATAATTTCAAAGAATGAAGACAATGAAACAAATACTGTTCTTTATTCGATATTCATTAGACAAAACAGACATGTGACATGTTGAAGTCGATACTTACTCAGAATAGTCACCATTTCTGTAGAGTTATTGTGTAAGTCGTGTTTGAATTTACAACAAATAAGGTTAATAAGATGATTTTTAATGGAATAATGATGGTACTACATACTAACTACATAGATGATGATTCAAGTTATCTTTGACCTGTCACTTTGTAAACTTTCGAGTTTTAGCGTTTTTTCTTTCAAGTATATGAAATAGTGTTTTATTTTTTGGTTTTTATTTAGTTTAGTTGTTGAGCTTTTTTATTTGAGTAGTCATCAAGCGCTCCCATGTCTTTAAAACGTCTCACACCTAATAATCTTAACTAGAAAGTATACGATACTATTATTTGAGTTTTTATTTTGTGTAGTTTTAGTAAGATTTTGTATTTTAATTGGCATATTCATTTTGCACATAGGACAATTACAGGTTGTAGGGCCACAATTACAGCTATGTGAGTAATACAGTTTATAATATTTTTTGCGCGTTGTTTTATGTGTTTCCGAGGCACTAGGGAACATATACAATAAATTACATTTTAAAAATGAGAGTAGCCAGAAATATGTTAAGATCTCGGAAATTTTTAATGTGCAATTTAGGCGTAAAAACTGTCGTGATCTCACATTCACAACACTCTCGGCACAAAATGTATATTAATTTATCTCGACTAATGAAGATACAACTTTTGAATAACCAATCTCACACATTGGTATTTGCACGTCTGGGTCTTCAGTACTACTCATTTATTAACGGATGCTTAATTACTAATTAACATAAAACACAAAAACGTTAAAATTAGACAATCTGAATATTAGAATATTCTAAATAAAAATAATGAATAAGGTTAGTATAAACTTCTATTTTGTAATATTATCGGAAATATTATCGTTAATTATCATATTACGGTAAAGATAATGCGTTGTAATACTGAAATAAACTTCCTTTTATTGTGTACTGGAAGAGAACAGAAATTTACAAATATATAAGGTATGTTCCGACGCAGTTTTTGAGACTATTGTTGTGACGTAAGTGCACACTATTGATATTAAGAAAAAGTAGATTAGTGACGAATAACTATAGACGTAATGCTATATAGATTGCCATATGAACAACAATAATATAAAACATAATACGTAATAACAGTACAGTTGTTTATATATGTGCAACTAAAATAAAATTTTTTGACAAATCAGCTGTTTAAAAACGCATAAAGCAAAATAATAAAACTATTGACATTTTGGCTTAAGAAACCTGGTTTATCTTTTGTGTTAATACAATTTGCAATTAGTTTACTGACAAAGTAGTTAATTTCAAAAATATAATTTTAGACTTGAATATGTGTTCGAGGGTGGTTTGACAAGTTTCTGACCTGACAAAGACAAGACTTTTTTTCCTAAAATGTATTTCTATTTTTCTACATACTCTCCTTATAAGTGTACACCCTTCTCACAGCGATGCTCCCATCTCTTCAACTCGTACAAATAGTACTCGGCGTCTTTCTTTGCAAAATAACTGTTTACGAAGGTGATGGCTTCCTCATTTTACGAAACTCTGTCCTCCGATCGCAATTTTTATATCGGGGCTTGGGGCTAGATTTGGTGAGTAAGGAGGGTGGTTAAGCAGTTCAAACCGTAATTCGTAAATTTTCGCCATGGCAACCGCTGAGGTGTGAGACAGCGCATTGTCTTAGTAAAACAATTTTTTCTGCAAATGTGGCGGTTTTTCAGCAATTTCTGCCTTTAGCTTGTCAAGCAATGATGCGTAGTATGCTCCTGTAATGGGTTTTCCTGTTTGAATGTAATCGATTAAGATAACTCCATGACTATCCCAAAAAACAGTCGCCACCACTTTCCCAACCGAAAAAATAGTTTTTGCTTTATTTTGAAGCAAGTTTTATCTACAGTAATTAATTGGCCCCTAAGCTCTCTCTCCAACGTTGGAACTGTTCATTCGAACATGTTTGTGTCTAACGTGAGCAGGCGCGGCACCCAACGCGCGGACGGCTTTCCACATGCCTAAATCTTGATTCAATATGTGACAAACACGTGTTTTGGACATATTAATAACCTCTGTTATCTCTCTCACTTTAATTCGGCGTTCGCTTAGCACTGTTTGGTGACTTTAGCGATGTTATCGTCAGTGGTTACAGTTTTTGGACATCCCGAACGCTCATCGTCTCCCCAAGCTTGTACGGCCGGCCACGTTTAAATTCTGCTGCCCAAAATTTCACTGTGGTAAATGATGGGCAGAGCCCCCGTATGCAGCGTCCAACTCATCTTTAATTTCCGTTGGCATATGCCTGTCAAAGACAAATATTTAATGACGGCTCGATACTAGATTTTGGCCATTTTCACAAAAACACTCACATCGACTCACTCAAAAGATTGTCAAACAACAATTGCGCGTCCAAAAATGGCTGAAATTTTGGTGAGTACCTGTCAATAGATGCGCAACCACATTACCCAGCTTTTATTGACGAATGCTGCCATCCAGTGGCGGCTGCTGCAGGGAGGGCAACGGGGCACTGCCCCGCCCCCTCCAGTGACAAATTTCTTTTAACAGATAAATTAATTATAAATACCTAATTTGTATGTAATTTTTCTGATTTGTTTGATGACAAATAATATGTTTTCGGAAGTAACAGTCAGTTTTCAGCGCGTTTAAAAATCGCAGTCTGACGTAGGCTCCGGGGCATCTCGCGCGACTGCCCGGTCTGTATTAGAAATCGAGCGATGAAACTGGCGCGGGTAGCGCGCGTATATATGTAGGCGGCGGGGCACTACTCTATGGTGCCGGGTCCGGGTGGCGGTCCAGTATGTAATATACAGTGGTGAGTGTATGTTGTAATTTCTATCGGTACAAATGCAACTATGAATTGCTTTAGTAACATTAAGACTGAATTAAAAAATCTAGGTCTCCCTAGACCAGATTTATTGATTAAACTAGAAGATCACAATTTGAAAACTAATAAAACTGTGACGAGAAAATTCAACAGAAGCTCTTACAGTTTATCAGACTGGTTGTGTGGGTGTAATGTGCAAAATGCTTTTTTCTATTTCGGTGCTATAAAGTTCACTTTACGACATCCGTTTTGGTTGCAAAAGTATTTCTTTATCGCACGCTAATTTTGTTGTTTTGACGTTGGTAACAGAAAATAAAATGGAACCAAATTATATTTAAATGTCAAAATGTAAGCCTTTAATGTAACAAACATGTGCAACAGAATTTGTACAAAGAATAAAAAGCACACATGCTAACATTTTATTTACTAATTAACAATATAAATTGTTAAGCAGAGTTGGATGATAAGATGCTAACATTTTATTTACTAATTAACAATATAAATTGTTAAGCAGAGTTGGATGATAAGTTTTCTGATGCTACTATTGTAATTTACTTCCAAGGTTGAATAGTACAACTGTTATAAAAGTTTGTTTTTGATAATATGTCGAGACTATGTTGGCGAAAGATTTTGTAAATTTTCTTCTGCTATTTTGCGAATCTCTGGGGCCGTGCAAAATAGAAAAAATCAAGTGAACGGTGTTTTTCTACTTTGAAGAGAATAAAAACATTTTCTAGAAATACCATGCGGGAAAGCAGACAATGTGCCTTAGCAATGTGTTCCATTGAAAAACAATTACTGACATCAACACCAAACTTCAATGAATGAGTTATTAATCATTTTGCTGATCGTAAGGAACGGCGGATGGATTTTATTTTCAAACAAGTTAATTAAATAGCATATTGAGTTTATTTTTTGTCTGTACTTAATTTTTAATATTAAACACCCAGACCCCGGTGCCCTCCCGTCCCAAAAAATCACGGGCCGCCACTGCTGCCATCTTCACGTTGCGGTCGGAAATATTTCAGAAATATTCCTTTAATGATATGAAGGGGTTTTTACCGTCTAGACATTAATTAATTTTGCAAAAAAATACTTATTTCTTGTAGATTACATTTGGTGACAACAATTAAAGTTGGAGCGGCCATACTTTTTGACGATTTGAATTGTATTTACGTCGCATTCAAAACGTAATTATAAGTACAAAAAAGCTTTTTTTTTACAATATACTTTATTATAAATACTCTTACACTGGAATTGTATCTTGCCAAATATATTTTGGAATCTTACTTTGCTCTGTCAGCAAATGTTTGTGACATGTACACATTTCATTCAAACCGCACACAGTATCTCATCATTCCTATCATTAACACTTCTCAAAAGAAAAAACTGCTTATGCCTTTCCTTACATACTTGCATATTCCATATCAATACATTAACGGCAGATTTATAGTGAGAATAAGTGCGTTCCATAATCTCCATTCTCTATATCTTGTAAAATAATGGCCTTAGCTTATACTTCAGTACAAGATTGTTTGACTTTTTACAATGAGGATTTTTGATTATGATTTTGATTTTCAATCCTAGTTAAGGTGCTAGTTATTACAGAAACCAATTTGTTCAAACCTATGACGTTTCTACGATGTCGGAACTTTGCATTGGTATTAATCAATTTATTTTGGTAAAAACCAAAATCATATGTTACGTTTTTTTTTTGGTTGTATTTTACCCTTTTAATGGTTTATTTTAGTGACGGAATATGTATTTAGTTTTGATTAAATTTGTGTCATCTTCCTACTATTACTGCCATCTGGCGTGGGAGTGCTTAAGATTCCTGTTTCACGCGTCTGCCTTGCTGCAGGTGTGTGTAACGTATACGGGCATTGTTGGGTAGATGGCGTCTGTGGTTAATTTAATTAATTTGTTACTTTTATTTTTGACTAACTCCTTTTTTTTTGGACTTCTTGGGCCCAGAGTTATGCAACAAATTGTTAATAATTATTTTCCATTTTTCTGTGGTTGATTGAACCTGTATTTCTGTCGTACGTTTTAAGTATTAGTTGGTTCATTTGTTCTCTTAGCGCGCTTGCGGTAGTTGGGTTGTTTGGTCGGGTTTTGACACGTTAGGCTTTTTCTCTTTGATTTGTAACGGTCGTTGAGTAAGGTTGGACACGAGAGAGCAGAATCTTTTCCCTTAGCTGCCTTGAGAATATGGAAAGTTAAGTTTTATCGTCGATAATCGCTTACAAAAGCGGATTTTATTGTGATTCTCGAGGTTTATTGGTAAATTTTTGACGTTTATTTGAGTCTTACAAGGATATTTCTTCTGCTTGGGAATTGTTAAGCTGCTGTAAGTATATTTTTCCACGTGTCTAATCGATCCTAATTTGTGTCGTTTCTATATTTAAATTTAGCTGCTGGTGTTAGGCCTGATTGAAACCTCATTTGAGCATTGTTGGTTGAAGTTAATACGAGAGGAACACGTGCTAGTAATTTTCCAACGTCCAGGAATTGTGGTTAGATCTTGTGGTGAGGGCACATTTAAGGTGCAGTTTATTGGTACACTGTAGCCTTCGAACGCTATCACTTGAGGTGTCGTAAACCCAAGATAGGAGGGCATATACCTGGTATCGTGTGGATCCGAAGGATTTGTCGTGTTTGGAAGCTGTGGATGTGATGTTTTAAGGTATTGTGTCTGTGTGAATCTTTCTCTGATATTATCCAGAGGGTAGAATTTAATTGACTTAGCAGTTTGACAAAATTTGTGACAATAACGTACAATTTGAACAGTGAATTTCAATTTTCCGGCCTAATTAATCAAATAAGTAATCGTAAATTCTTAATCTAACTTCTTATGGCCTGTGAGCCTTTATATTTTTTTGAATTAATTAATTTAACGTAGTTATTAACAATAGTGACCCCATTTGGAGGTTACTTTGACATTTTTGGAGACGTTACGTAGCCATTTTTATTTTTGGATTTAGAAATTGAATTAAATTTTGGATGTGTGTGGCAGTGTGGCCTCACAGCGAACTTGTGTAAATTCGTAGATAATTTTTGATGCATTTAATCAATGTTTGTAATTTAATTTTGGTGTAATTCCGTAAGGAATTAATGAATTTTATGTAATTGCATATTCTACTTGTAAAGCATAGTTAACTAGCGCTATTTCTTTATAGAATTAGATATTTTACAACTATAAGTCTGATTTCTAACGTCGAATAGATTGTCGAATGCCTCTGGTATACAGAGTGTTTCATTTTGGTTGACGTGTTGCATTATACGAGCAAACTGTTCGACTTTAGAGGGACTTTTGGCAAATTGCCTTATAACTGTGTACTTGTAAGAATATTGTTGGTGAATCAATGTTAGTTTATAAGTTGTTCTTGTGTTCACCTTTTAACTTCTTTTAATTGAACTTCTAAAATTTGTAATATTACGACACTGAATTTGCAACGGAGTTGCGTGTGTGTTTCACTTCATTGTTTTTTTCCTGCCTTGATCTAGTTACCTCGTGGAAGTTAGAGATTGTATATATAGTCGTTTTTTTTTTTTTTTTTGTACAAGTACTGGAAATACGCTGTTGAATCTGAGAACTAACTTTAATAAACTGTTTGTTAAGTTGAATGAGTGTGTATTGGTCTTATTTACTTATCACTTGGGGGTTTTATATTGGATCTGGTCCGGGGTCTGAATATCTGTTGGGCTCAGCACATTATTACGGATAGGCGCCCTGACATCATAACCTTCGACTTAGTACGGTGTTCGAACTCGCCCTCCCCGACTGTAGCTGGAGGCAGTGCTGACTCCCATATTTAACATCGACCCTTGGGGAAGTAAGAGGTAAGACTGGGTGGTATAAGTTGGTGGTTAATTAATAGACAAGCGTCCTTTGAAATTTTAAAAAGAAGGTTAGTTACCGTGGTGGTGCTTAATTCACTACCTTCTTTGAATTTAATTACAAGAGGGTAGCACATAATCGAAAAGTGCTAATATTTACGTTGTGGTGATTATAGGTTGTGATATTCATAATTGAAATTGGAATCTAGCGAAAGTTTCGCCATCTATGCATAAAACAAATTAACACAAGTACACTAATTCTATTGGTTGGGGGTAATATATGGCAGTTACGGGTTATTGCGAATCAATTTAAACAGAACTATAGGAAATGAACTACTCATAAATCGTGGTTTTTGTTTTAATTTACAGCTAGTGTCAGCTCTTAGGCTTAATCATTAACATTTCTTCTATTTACAAACTTATCATATTTGTGCATACATTTGAAACAGTATTTGAATCCTTCCTATCCTAACATGGCAAAAAAACACATGATTTGCTTCATATCTGCTTCTAACATTCTAGCATAACAGCTACGAATATTGTATTACAATGATTTGCAATTTAGTTGTAGGTTTCAGTATGCCCCGCGATGGGTATGCGACATGATGTAATGTTGCGTTTCCTTTCTTCTGCTTTCTGTAATTTGTTTGTTGAACCCAGAAAACCATTTATAATATTGATTTGATAATATTATAAATATAATCCGCAAAGACAATTAATAGTCTAAATTCAATTTTATTTGTTCCTCAAATTTAGTACAATTTACATCTTCCAAAAAATATTAATTTTTTCAATAATCTTATCAGAAAATCAACAAATAATCATAATGATGATATTTTATTTGTTTTACGATGTGACCTATTTTAATGCATGTAAACACCAGGATTGACAAACAATAAAAAAAAGAATTTTTTGTCACAATAACAAAATAATCAAATATGACAATAGTCTCGACCGGTTTTCATGTCACATATTTTTTTAAATCTTGGTCATAAAGAGGAATCATGAAACTCGTTTTTTTTTTATGAATTTCATTGGTTTTCCGTAAAATCCATAGTAAATGCTCCTTAAACAATCTATTGTTAAAGTTATGTGTCTTATGCCGTGTTTACACGGTCAAATAAATTCATGAAGTTTTTGACCTTGAATTTATTGGAACGTGTAAACGCTAAACTTGTCAATTTTTTCTTGTCAAATAAATTCACGAATAAATTGTCGAATTAGAACCCGCTCTAATTTTTCGTCAATTTTCTAGGGAAATATAGTAACATTTTAAATACTGTGACTTACATATATACATTTATACGTAAAACGTATATGCATATATGCATGTGTTTGAGATACACACATACATTAAGTGCAATTGCCGACAATCGAACGCACAGACACCGGTGTTTCGAACTTTGAGGTCTCGTCAGTGTGCGTGGAGACTGTCGACAATGGCTTCAAGTAACATTTTAGTTTAAAATAAATGCCAACTTTCGCGTTGTAAACTTTCTGCCCTTTGAATAATTTTTTTATTATAAAAGATTGATAAAGCTAGTAAGTAAAATCAATCGTATTTGTAAAGAAGTGTTCCAATAAATAATATGCAAGTATTGCTATTCTACGAAATCGTTGCAGAGGACCAACAAGAATCATCAAGTCTTATAAAAAGATAATATTTTTCATGAAAACAACTGTAATACGGAGAATGTGGCATTTTATTACTAGTTTGTGATTACTTCAATCAAGTACATATAAAATATTCGGATTTGCTTTTGTATACATCAGCAAGCTATAAGTGGATATTTTGCGTATATAATCGCGTATTATTAACCCCTACAAATATCAGATTAACAAGTTCCGCGTAACCTCCAAATAGATAAATGTAAACAAAAATATTTAAAAGTTGCAAGAAAACAAATGTCACTATTTGATGGTTGGTGCTAGTGGATATCATCAATAAAATATTGGATAAATGTTTGCGTTTACACGGTCCAATAAATTGATGAATAAATTCATGAATTTCTTCGTGAATAAATTCGTCAATTTATTCATAAATTTATTTGACCGTGTAAACACGGCATTATAGTCCATTCATTTTAAGAAAACAGTAGTTAACGCTGCGATCGGCGACCGTATCACACCGAAAAATTTTTGTCTGTAACATCAACTGTCAGAAATTTTTGACATACAAATACATTAACAAATATTATGCGATACATTTTTTATCATATATTTTTATTTGAAAACTAAAAAGAAATTTTACACATAGTTCAAAAAATTGAAGACTCCAGGGGATGAAAGTGTAGGTGTGGAGTAAATTTGCCTGGGCTATTAGCCAATCAGAATCCAAGAAATAATCGCCTATCTTACCTAACACTGTTTTCTTAACGTGAATGGAGTATAGTTTATTATAATAGGTGCCTGTAATTCACTTATGCATTGCGATTTAGAAATTTCCCTGTTATTAAATCGGTAACATGGAAATGTCTTCCTTTTTTTTCTGTTAAAACCAGTGTCGTGCCTAAATATTTAATTTACAAAATAAACATAATTTTATAATCATATGATCATATTTACGTGCAACTATAAACGTTGCAAATATGATGAAATGCTAACTAATAATCTATAATTTCGAATTTATATTCTGTTAAAGTTGATTAGTTTATGTCGATAATTTTCAAAAGCACTGCAAAGAAAACTCTTAAACTACGACGCGTATGGGAATTCTGTCAAATTTAACAATTAACTTGAATTTACGCAAGGATGGTTATTGTAAAACGCAAAGATCGCTAAAATGCAAATGGGGCCTCTGTAAATCAATTGCAGACACATAAATATTTTATTGTATTATATACAGGGTGAGTCAACTACGCGGGTAAGGCCGATTGTGCCTTTACGAGTAAAGATATTTCGAAGCGGTTTTTTTCTTGTGGTAGCTGTTCATTAGGGGCACATTTTAAAAATATTTTGTATTATACAGTGTGTTCCATAACTTGGTGCCTAACCATAGTTATAGTTTTTTAAGTGGAACACCCTATATATTATATATATTATATATTACTGCATTTTTGAATTCCCCGTATAATTTTTAGTCAAAAAGTTATAAGGTAGTATAGGCCTAAAGTGTAAAGTTTTTGACTTATTCCCATTTTTCTGAAAAATTCAATGTTTGTATAAAATAATATTTCTCGAAAACGACGTATTAGATGGACAAAATCTTTTGCAATATTGTTTAGAATAAAAGGTCCTAATAGAAGCATGTTTTATTTTTTTACAGTTACTAACTGCATATGCAGGAAACTGGATTAAAATTAGATGACACGTTTTTGTATAAAAGTCATATTTTTTAAATAGAACAGCCTGTATATCAGTTCATTTTTGAATTGTTTATTAAATTTCGCGTCAGAAACATGTAAAACGTTGATACTTTAAAAGTGACTATTACAGAGTTATTGTCGTTTTTTGATATGCTTTTGTTAGTTTTTGCAAAAAAGTCAATTTTTTCAAATGGAACAGCCTGTATATTATTTCATTTTTGAATTATTTATTAAATTTCACATCAAAAACATGTAAGACGTTAATACTTTAAAAGTGACTATTACTGAGCTATTGTCTCTTTTTGATACAATTTTGTCAGTACTATACTATATTAATTAAAACCTCAAAACTGACAAAATTATATCAAAAAGAGACAATAGCTCAGTAATAGTAACTTTTAAAGTATTAACGTCTTACATGTTTTTGATGTGAAATTTAATAAGAAATTCAAAAATGAAATAATATACAGTGTTCCATTTGAAAAAATTGACTTTTTTGCAAAAACTAACAAAAGCATATCAAAAAACGACAATAACTCTGTAATAGTCACTTTTAAAGTATCAACGTTTTACATGTTTCTGACAAGAAATTTAATAAACAATTCAAACATGAACTGATATACAGCGTGTTCCACTTAAAAAAATTGTCTTTTATACAAAAACGTGTCATCTAATTTTAATCCAGCTTCCTGCACATGCAGTTAGTAACTGTAAAAAAAATAAAACATGCTTCTATTAGGACCTCTTATTGTTAGCAATACTGCAAAAAATTTTGTCCATCTAATACGTCGTTTTCGAGAAATATAATTTTATACAAACATTGAATTTTTCAGAAAAATGGGAATAAGTCAAAAACTTTACACTTTAGGCCTATACTATCTTATTACTTTTTGACTAAAAATTATACGGGGAATACAAAAATGCAATAATATACAGGGTGTTCCATTTAAAATACTATAAGTATGGTTAGCCACCAAGTTATGGAACACTCTGTATAATTCAAAATATTTTTAAAATGTGCTCCTAATGAACAGCTATCACAAGGAAAAAACCGCTTCGAAATATCTTTACTCATAAAGGCATAATCGGCCTTACCCGCTTAAATGACTCACCCTGTATATGACAGTATTCACAAATATAGAATTTTAATTTTAAATTTGTTACTATGTTGCAGGAAAACACACAAATGATCACAAACCAACTGGAGGTGGTGGTGGTGACAACGCCCGTTCAAAACCGGATGATCCAAACGTTATGAAGGAGAAGGTTCGTCAGGTTATGGAATGGACACACAAAAGCGAGGAAGATGTTTGTCTCGCCTTACACGAGTGCGACAACGACGTGGAAAGAGCAACTGACATGTTACTAGATGATCAGTGGGGCATCACTGTTAAGAAAAAGAAAAGTAGACAGGCGTCCAGCAGTAAAACGGAGAACACAGATGCCTCGGTGGCCCAATCTGGTATTGTGGACGACTGGAACGATCAATCTCATCCGGGCGATAAAGAGAAGCCTCGAAACAAAAGCGGCGGCCCACCACGTCTTCACGGTAGACACAACGACAGCCGTGGCTGGAGAGGTAGAGAGAAGCAAGAAAACGAACGTAACTTAGAAGATGGCGGTAGACACAACCAAGAACTCAGAGATCGAAGAGGAAGACCTGGCGGATCGGCTAGAGGTGGCGGTGGAAGAGGTAGGGGCGGTGGAAGGGCGGGCGGTAGATATCCACCGCGGAACAATAGGAATACGTTCAACAGCCGGCCAATGGAGACATGGGACAATTCGAATACGTGGGATGCGAATACGACGGCGAATCATACGGAAAATTGGGATGACGGACCCATCGACGAATGGTCTACGGAGGAATATACGGGGAGCCTAGCCGATACTAAGGTCTTCACGCCAAGTGTTCAAACGGACATTCAGCAGAAAGAGCCGGATATTATGCCGGCGAGGTCGCCTTTACCTGAGGAGATAAACCAAATGGCGATGCAACAAGGTAAGCTTTTCGTCGGTTTACAAAATTATCGTGTCATTAATACTGAAACTTAGTGCAATTTTGTCTTATTGTTAAATTAGTGATCTCTTTTTTTTTACTTGTTGATTGATAAGATTCACATTTCTATTCTTTATTTTTGTTACATGAAAAGGAAATTGTATGATAGTTTAACAGAAACTGGCTTACAAGACTAATGTTGATCTGGAATCAGCTTAGATTTTTCAGAATAAGTAGATTTAAGAGGCAAACACTGATGCTTTCGTTAAATGTTAAATAACAACGAATCATTAATTTACATATTTTCCCCAAGCTAGTAACAATGTTTATAAAAGGAAGGTATAGCAATGCAAATGAACAGATCCAAAGTAGAAGTTTAAATCTCATTTTTAATCTTGTTTTTCTATAGAATTTTTATTTTAACAAAGTGTTGTCTTTAAATCGAGACGTCATATAGTAAGTAGTTAAGTAATTGATCGATGGGAATTTTAATTTTAATCAAAGATTCTATAGTATACAGGTGCCCATTTTCTGTCTCCCCACATGAGTAATTTTCTTAATATAGAAAATACGGGATCAGTTAATTATTTTCAGGTTTGTCATTTATTGTCAACTTTTGACGATATTTAACAAAAACTGGAAATTCCCGAAATTTTCAGTTATACATATCCTCGTAACCATAGAAGATAAAACAAGACTAAAAATGGCACCTGGAAGTATATTTCACGTAGAATTTAACAATCTTAATTAAAAGTTCATGGCGCACTTAATTATTAAGATATAACATAAATTTATGTTTTTTTTTAATAGCAAAAACAGTTAGTCATGGTTGGTTATTAAAATGCTTATTTTTTCTCTCTCATAGATTGCAATAATTATCTTCTGATTTTTTTATTATTATAGCGAAAGTAATTGAATTACTATTACTTTTTGAAAAAATAATGGGCAAGTAGGCTTTGAAAACCTATTCGGACCCGTTCTAGAATTAGTAGTTCTGATAGTAATGCTCATGCCTGACCAAATTCTATTTCTGAAATAGTTTCAATTCCTAAAGACCTGAACAGTTTCAAAATTGAAATTTTAGAGAAAATTGTACTACCAACATCAGTAATAGAAATATTAAAAAACCTCAACTCGATGCAAAAAAATGTGAATCAAAATCGGTGGAACGAATGATGAACGTCTAATGTAAATGCATCTAACACCAAAATTTAACTATTTAAGAAGTAATGAAAAAGTTGTTGTTTATAAGAAATAATTTTGTCGACATTTTGTAATGGATATTTCTAATAAGCCAGGTAAATAAAACAAATATTTATTATACAAGTTGTTATTAATAATAGGCATGTATATCAAATACACACAGACATTAATATAGAAATAATATACAGCAGTCATACAACAATACATTTCCAATGTTGAGAGCCAGCCCCTTTTCCTTTGTTCATTTATTTATTTAAAGTAAAAGATTATGCCTGAGACATTTTGAGTTTATTTTTAAACTGTCATACATATGTGCGGTCACCACATAAACTTGAAATGTATTATAGCTAATTTGGATAATGTAACATGCTGCTACAAATAGATTGTTCGGATGTCTATTTCATAAAAGTAAGTGCTACATCAAAAATTTGGCGTAATCTTTTACTTTAAATTAATAATTGAACGAAGGGAAAAAGAGCTGGATCTTAACATTGAAAATGCATTGTTGCATTATTTGTTTGATTTATTGTGATTGTTGATTTTTATAGTTATGTCATATTTATTAATGCCCCTTCTTTCCTTTCCAATGCCAGCACGACCGATGCATGCTCGTAAATACAAGTTAGCGTGGTTAGAAGTAACTATTCGACCACCGGCTTGGGTGTTTGTAATGCGTTCAGAAATAATATTTACGAGTTGCAAGGATTTGTTTTTCTTTTTCCTTTCAGTAAATGCAGAGAATTATTAAGCTGCGTTTACGTTGCATGACACAAACAAAAGCGTAATTCTAATAAAATTAAAAATAAGGCAAATAAAAAAGGATTCTGAAAATAATAATAAACTACTAGATCAGGAGATCGCGGCGGCCATTTGATGTTTTCCGTTCCAGTAATAAGACGGCTTTTATTGCAGACTAGATCGCAACGTGTTCGCAGCTAAACATTGAATGCAAAATCTGGTCGGGAGAAGTGGGAAGATCGTAGAAAATCGTTGTGATGTCGATTGTTGGCGGGATTGGTGACGGACAGTAGGGGGCCACGTTGCCACGTATTACTTGTATACGTATAAATCGCACGTAAACATTGAATCCCTATACCTATTTATCAGGTAACCAAATAAGTTCATGCGGTTTTTTATGGTAAAATATAAATATTTATTAAGAAACAATAGTACAATACTACGGATTTTGAATCAAAAAATTGACGGACTGCGTCTATTACATTAACTCGAGTTTTAAACTGCCTATGTCTCATACAGTTGTCAAGAGACAAAAAAAGATGGTAATCACTTGGCGAAATGTCAGGGGAATATGGAGGGTGTGGCAATATTTCCCAGCCAAGTTCACAAATTTTTTCCCGGGTCACTTTTGCAGTATGCGGTTTGGCGTTATCTTGTAAGAATATCACTTTCTTTCGATTGATTAAAGAAGGCTGTTTTTGGATGAGTGCTGCTTGTACTCGCTGAAGTTGTTCACAATACAAGTTCGCAGTGATGGTTTGGCCCTTTTCCAAAAACTCATAATGGACTATTCCATTTGCTGTCCACCAAACACACAATAAAATCTTGTTTGGGTGCAAGGAAGCCTTGGGAGTGTGAGGTATTGCATCAGTAGGCGACAACCAATGATACGAACGCTTAGAATTTGAGTATAATATCCATTTTTCGTCGCAGGTTAACAACCGATCAAGAAATGGTTCATTATCGTTGCGTGAAATGTTTGCCGAACAAATGGTAAGACGACTTAATTTGTTATCATTTGACAATTCATGTGGAACCCATTTGCTCAACTTCCACGTCTTTCCTAGCTGATGAAGATGCAAACGAATGGTTTCGTCACTCACATTGAACCTTTCTGCAAGCTCTAGGCACGTTGTACTGGAATTTGCCTCCACAACCTGTTGAAGATCCTCGTTGTTAATGATCTTCGGTCTTCCAGAGCGTGCTTCATCGGTTAAGTTGAAATCTCCCGAAGAAAATTTCTTGAACCACTTCTGTGCTGTTCGATCACTTACGACATCATCTCCGAATGCGGTACATATTTTTCGCGCCGCCACTGCAGCTTTAGTACCAAGTTTGTATACTCATAGAGTAAACAACCTCGAATTAAAGTTTTATTCGTTTCCATTTTCAACTATTCAAATTAATAATTAAATAATTGTCACGAAATGTGTATGTATTAAATGACAGAAGGATTGATACTAAAGTGGATGACAGATAACAGACAAGTGCTATCGATCAACAACTTAAAGAATATTCATGGCACTCTGCTGTATACAAAAACCGCATGAACTTATTTGGTTACCTGATATTTACCCAGCTTATCAGAAATATACATAATAACATTTAGAAAAAATTATTTCTTGTAAATAATTTCTGCTTTACTTTTAAATCCTGTCACTATTTTGGGGGATTAGATGCATTAGCATTAGTAGATGTTCATTACAATTGATAATTATTTACATAGATTTGATCTTTTTACTTTCTTATACGTAGTATAAGGAAGTATTGTGTTGACGAAAATTTTCGATCTCGAGATTTTTGCAGATTTCCACGGTTTGAAGTCCCCTGACACCAAAAAAGTGGTTTTAAAAAAAATTCCTGTCTGTCTGCATGTGTGTCTGTCTCTTTCTCTCTGTGTGTGTGACCACGATAGCGGTCAAACCCCTGTAGATATCAATTCCAAATATTGTATTTACGTGTATAATCTCTCCCTCTTGAGATTAGTAGACCGGAAGTAGTAGTTTACTTCAGTGAAGAAATTGAATTTTTCCAATATTTCGTCAATTACTAAGTTTAAACAAATTTACAAAGAATTCAAATGTACTTAAAATTAAATTTGAGAAAGATTGTATTTAAAAAATTTGCAAATATATCGGAAATTATGTACTCTATATATATTTATCAAGAGTTCAAAAGTACTTAGAGCTGGATTTGCAGTGTCTTTTGTATACATGAAATATCAAAATTCTGACCAGAAGTAACACTTTTACTCCTATCAAGTAGCACTTGCAAAGTATGCATTCTATAGAGATTTATTAAGAGAATAGAAGTATTTATAATAGGATTTTGAATAATTTTTGTATAAAACAATTCTATAATTTAAAACGCTCATACGTATAAGAAAGTCGTGTGGTGGCCACACCTCATTTTTTAATATTTGTATTACTAATGTTGGTAGTATAACTTCCCAGAAAATTGCAATTTTAAAACTGTTTAGACTTTTAGGATTTCAAACTATCTCAGAATTTGACCGTATATGCGTATTACTATCAGAACTAGTAATTCTAGAACGGTTCCAGAACTGTTCAGAACAGGGGGTTTGAATGAACTTTTTATTGATATTTGACAAAGAGCAGTATTGTTTTTTGAGACAAAATCAGGTTTTATACCTAGTCTAGCTAGATTCATAACCTATTCACTGAATAATATACCAGTGGATATAAAACCACTTAGTTCGCATATAAAACTGTACTTAGTTTAGTCTTTGAAAGTTTTATAATTTTGCATTGCTGTCAAACTGTGAAGGCATAGCGAAATTTTACACAAGACTGTTGTAGTTTTAATCGAAATTGTTATGACTTCTACAAGCTAATTTTTCTCTCAAAATATGTAAGGTAAATTCCCAAGACTATATTGTATTTAAAGTTTTAATGAATCAAAGTAAATCATAGCTGAACAGTGAATCTACTAATGTTTCTCCATTTGTTTTATGTAATGTGTAATGTTATTTCTTTAAAATTAGGTCATGTGCCCTCCCAAAGTCCAGTACCTTTAGTTGGTGCCCTGAATGCCGCTCAAACGCAGTACTTCAGCCAGTTAACGCAGCAAAATAGTGACATGAAAACATCGCACATGCCAGCTCAGACCTACGGAAGTACGCCAACGCAACAAGGTGTGCAACAGTATAGCAACACAACGCAGTATGGTGGTGGTCACTCCAATACTTACGCTTCTAGTGGATATCCGGTAGTCAATACAAATTACGGAACTGTTCCTGAAACGCAGCCGGCCCAGCAACCTGTTAGGACTAAAACTCAACGTGCCAGAGTTCCGCCTCCTTCTAAGGTAAAGTTGACAATCATTTAATATCAAATTCTTTCAAATTTTATGTGGTTTATACAATGTTTTGTAACATTAAATGTAACAATATTTGTTACATCAAATGTGTATATGTAAGAACTAGGTGACAATATGTATGTACATTTCATAGTTATTCAGTACATCATGTATTTAGTTATATATAAATTACCCAATATATATTTAATTATTACCATGTTTCTCAAACCACATAAGTAACATCAACTAAAATGAACTGTTCATCATGTACTGCAGATTCCATAATTTCATCATGCTACTGTATAATTATTAAGGCATCATTTTTAATTAAATACAGTTCATACCATCATGTCCTCAATATGGTGTCTTTTCATTAACAAATTACAGATGACTCTGTTTTTTCTGGTTTATATCATACCAAAATTAATAGGTGGATTATTTGATTAGAGGCTCATTACAAATAAAGATATACGAATCTGCTTAATCTCATTTATGAATATTACGATGATCATGTTTCCGCTTTCTCCAAGTTTCTTTTTTGTCTTTTACATCAAGTTAAATGTAAATTATTGGCCTTTGAACATATAAATCTGATATCGTGTCTATGTTGATATACTAACATTTCTATAGGTGCGGCATTATTTTTTCTAAGTTCTGTTGTCTTATTTTCTTCTGGCAGGCAATAAACAAGTACTGATCATCTCTAGGAGTCGGTCATGATATTAGTCTTGACATTGTCTTCAATAAATATTTCCTGCCTCTTAAAAGCGCTCCCCAATGTCGTAATTCGCTACGTTTGTTCAACTGGTAATCGAACGACGGATATCGAAGCCATGCGTTGATTCAGAGAGATGACTTTTTAATAAAAATAACGAATAGAAGGTGAATATATGTATATATAAGAATTATTTTTATGAAACACATGATGACAAGATGACGAGACTGAAAAGTTGAAAGTAAATTTTGATTTTTTTGTTACAAGAAAGTTTTTTTCTTGTTTCATAATTCATTATCTTATTTCAATTTTAAAGATGATCTTGGCATTTCTGAAAGTTTAATTAATAGTAAGGCCCATTGTATACTATTCCTTTTAAAGTGCAGTATTACTTAATCTTTATTATTATTTTGTAGATTCCTTCCAGTGCTGTTGAAATGCCTGGTGATTTGAAAAGTATTGGTCTGTTGGATGTTCAGTTTGGGGCAATGGATCTCGTTTCTTTTGACTCAGTGACGGACACGAAGTTTAATCCTCCCAACAATAGTACGACGATAGAGAATACCAACACTACGCCAAGCTCAAATTTGGATCTCACTAACACTAATCAAAATTCGACCATCGATGCCTATACGTCTCAACAAAAGACGAACACACAAAGTAGTATTAGTCCCGAATTATCCCAGAGTGTAAGTTTTTTGAAAATAATTGATTTTCTTATTTTTGAACTTTATTATTTATTATATTATAGTAATATAATAATATAAATTCTGTAAATATGAATCAGTTCGATATACCTTAAAAGGGGTTCACACTGATGGAATTTCTTGCAGCAATTCCAGTTTTATGAAAAGTTGCACTATTAGAGCGTGTTCTATTTTCTGAAGAAATTGCATGCGCTTTTTAGTAACTTTTACGCTGCCAACCTGCCTTATGAAATGTACCAAAGCACATGTATTATTTATTATTCACCACTATACATTGAAAGTAATGATGACATATAATTATTTCATGTTGGTAGTATCACAAAAAGAATTGCATTTGTGAAAAATTGCTTGTACTTCCTGATCAGTGTGAACCATCCATGCAACTTTTCACATGCGATAAATGCTGCAAGAAATTGCATCAGAGTGAACCCCTCTTTAGTCAACTTGCATACTGATAATTAGTGACAGAGACGCACTTAGTTATGACATTTGTTTAAAAAGATCCGTGAAGACCCAAAATAACAATATATATTCATATCCTGGGAGTTATCAATATAGACGCTTGTAGACATGTTTAAAAGGTTCTTATATGCAAGTAAATATATTAATCCACTTTTCAGCAGTATTTTTATTCTAACACTACAAATACGTAATTATTATTTATATTGATAGTGGTTCACTTGAACATCATAACAAAGCTTGCTTTCAGCAATATATATATATATTGTTTCTTTTATTAGTGGTGTTTAGGAAAAGATGTCTACAACGTGCTGTATTATAAATTGTGGAAGTTGTAGTAATCATGATATTACTAAACTTTATTGTTAAGTGAACAGCATTTTCTATATAAAGTGAATTTAAATGAACCTTCAGATGTGGATATATGGAATGATTGAAACATACAGCCTTACTTACTGGAACACGTACTTTATAGTTATTATAACTACAGAGCGGACACGTACGGTTGATGACTCATCGCCCATGGGCGCACTATTGAAATGTTGTATTTTTAAAGAGGTTTTAATTTTATTTATATAATTGGATAACAAGTGGCTGGTGATCTATAAAATACAAAAAAAATACCTTATTGTTTGTTAATTTACTCTTCTGTAAGATTTGTTCTCTTTGAATGAAGTACGTCCTTGTAGATAGAAAACGTCCTTCCTACATCGCAACTGGTTATAGGTGCGTACTGGAAATATTCTTTTATTTGAGCGTATTTAGCATACACAATTGCCGCATTGTTATTAAATCTGGATTTCTATTAAAAACTGCGTCTAACTTTTGCCGAAGGCCACATCCGAAGTCACTTGGAATACTTTTGAAATTATTAATAGCCCACGTCTAATGTGGTTAATCCATCTTTTAATTTGAGATTTTGATTTTCAAAATATGTAATTAGTTTAGGCAAATTTCCAAAGTGTTTTTGAAGGAATAACAACTGATTTTTTTAAATTGGGGATTTGTGTTAGTTCTTTGCACTCAGAAATACTTCGACCATCGTCATTTAAACATGTAACGAAATTTTGTAAACTATCGAAATTCTCTGCATAAAAACTATTTCTGTGTATGTTTTAGCAAAGCTGAGTGGCAAACGTGCGATTTTTTGGTATTCTGTAGCGATATTTTACAGACTTTGTAATAAATTTCGGAATCACTGCCAATTCATTTTCATATCGTAAAAATTAACATAAACAACGTTCTAGATCTAAATAAATGATAACTAAAAATGTACGCGTATATTATTGATACTAAACGAAATCCAGTGCACACTTACGTCTAGATAATTGATAGAAGTCGATTCAATAAACCGGTATTAAACAGACTATTACGAAAATTACAAAGTACGTAATTAACAGTCAAAACGATGAAAAAACGAAACTAACGTAAGTATGAATGAAAATTTTATTTCTCTTGCGAAATATAATGAATTTTAAAAACACCCCACGCTCCTATCTACGCCGATGTAAAAAGGATTTTACTCATAAATTCCTTAGTTTATGGGCATTTTTTGCTCTAATTCTCGGGCGTAAACAGATGTTGCAGTTCACCATATGAATTAGTGCTATTCAGTAAGCGTGTGTTGTTTACATTATTTCTTTGCTCCGTTGTAACTTCGTCGTAGTTTAAACCGGTCATGTCGGCGCCCTGGTAATGACGCACCCGTATCTCGTTGCAGGAGACAAGTCTATGCAGAAAAGGATCCTCGTCTTTTTCAAAATAAGTTTGAAGCATTATGATGCGTTGCGCAACAGGCGCATGTGCATCTGCTTCCCTCGCTGTAAAAACTACTAAACAAAGCGATGGACGAATCTGCTGAGCTGTTTCCTCCACTCTAGGCATCCGCGCCAATCAAATTCAACTGCCCCACCACACACGGCTACCCTTGCTGACACGCAGTCTACAAAACAAAGACTCGTTTAAATTTGGAACGTCCTCGTAGCAAGATAAAGATTTGAATGAAAATTTATGAAGTAACAATGAGTCAGTGTAATATTTATGATTATAGGTTATTTTGGCACAATTACGTGATGTATACATGATTAAAAACTTGTAGTCACAGACTATTTAGTATAAAGAAATTAAATTTTAGTGATCTCTTTTGTAAAATTGTTGTCATTCTTATAGGTGTTATCAAGTTTATTTCATTATTTGTAGGTAAACGTATCATGTTAAGACAATAATTTACTAGAAAACCATTCATAAATCTAAAACATTAAAATTCCGGTTTTACCACGCTTATGAAACAACATTTTTGTCATCAAAATGTTTGAAGAATGTTATCTTTTATTAAATTATATGGGCATGTTTGAAGGCGATACACACCAATAGAGCAAAATGTATTTTAAAAACTTTACTTTACATCTACTATAAATCTCTGAAATTAAGTTTTACAGATATGATGTTTAATTTGTACACAACAACCTAATAACTTGTCTTGTTTGTGCGTATTTTTTCTTAAAATAAATAATTTTTACCAACATTATGTATAATTGGTGTGCATCCAGCCTGAGAGGTCTTGCCGCAAAAATAAAGGACACACATAAGATGTCACACCCGTACGGTATAGGATAGATCAAACGATCTTTAGATTTCTGTAACAGGCTTGTTATATGCCTGTTACAGATAACGCAACGTACATGTTATTTATAACAAAAATGATATAGTGTAGGCTAGAATTTAGGTATAAAATTATGTGATTTAAATTTTACGTATCGTAGTACAGATTCTAATTTTCTATAGATATATTTTTGGTTTTGTAGCTAAGTAATCCCGAAACCATTCCACAAACAAGTGAGCACCTGACGTCAGGTTACAATACTACTACAAGAACAGGGATCAGTGGAAGCAATACGACTAGTGGTACCCCGTCTGCCATCGACCTTAACAAACAGACTGAAACACATTCGTATTCTCAATCGTCTAATTATATTTCGTATCAACCGAAGTCTAGTTCGTATCAAACACAGAATTACAGTTCGCCGAGCTACAGCACTACTCAGGTAATTTAAAAGTCATTGAGAACAAAGTACACGTGTTTTGTCATGAGACCAAGCTGCGTGATAATATTAGCGTCTATATTCTGTCTCAGAATAGAAAACAGTGTTTCAAATATCCCATCAAATGGGTGTGATTGTAAAATTTAGAGTAATGTGTGACTACTTTTAAAATTGATTACGAAAGTAATCAGACAATAATACAATAATAAGTAATTTTCACTATCACTATTTCCAACACAATTATCAAATAATTCTATGATATCCATTCTACATTCTTTTTTCTAAGCAGGTAGCCTTTCCACTCTATGTAAATGATATGATACATTATCCATGACTATTACAGCGTTATCTGGCAGATTAAATAAAACTTGTTTAAATCATTCTATTCATGTCATCATTGTAGTCAGTCGTATTTATATCGTTGAAGTGCTTCATTTTTTAAAAAAGAAACCACCATCTGCCATGTATTATTTTTGACATATTCATCAAATTATCATAGTTTCAAAGTTTAGGAAATAGGTCGAACCTCACCAGTTTCTTCATTTTCTCTAATTATGCAATATACAGTTGATTTTGCCAGCTCTATAACACATTTATAATAAAATACATTGATATTGAAGTAATATACATATTTATCTTAGTTGTGTTTTGGAAATGTTCATTGTAAATGTTGTTATTCCCGTTTTTAGAGTTTGTAGACTTATTTAAAATTACAGTTAAATATAATAAACCAAAGCAAAAAGTAAGAGAATGTTCACTGGTTATGGCTTGCTTATGTTATAAATTATGGCGGATATTGGATACTTATTTTTCCATGTTCAATTCGCCTATGCAAGTACCAATGAAATTTCTTAAAAATATATACCATTTTCGAGCGAAATTTGAATCACTTCTTATTCTGAGACAAGCTAGAGCTATACGCACCTTTAAAAACATCGGGGTGGATACTTTTATAAGTAAGGCTGGACAAAGTGGTTTTTTTCGCAGTGCGACTAAAACAAAACTAAATATGTAATTGGGTACCTATTTATTCTTAACATGTAGTTGATGTAGACTGACAATGTGAAAATGTAGTGTATATTGTATTTGGAAAATCAGCATTAATTTTCCATACGTATTACTTTCATACTTTTGGTTTTCATAATTGAGGAAGGGCATGTTTTAGTATCTTGCCAGTTTTAACCGTGTTTGAAGCACTATCTCTAACCAACATCACAACTCTGGTTGGCGATATACCGCGGGATTTTTAACAGCATTTTTTCATAGTTTCCAGTACGAATTCCGCCTTTGTTTTTTAGTAGAACACAAAAACGTAGTATTTGATAATGATATAATAATGAATACTGCAACCTTATATAATAATATTCTTCTAGAGTAGGAATAACTAAAATAAATTGGATGAAACTATCGCAAAATCGACAAAATGTATTAATTTTAATGATTTGCTTACAGACAACAAGTTCGTATGTATCAAATCAGCCTAATAACTACGTGAGTAACAACAGTGGGTCGACGTACAATACGCCAAGTGGGAATAGCAGTTATCAAAATGCGTATTCTTCGTCCAGTTCGTATCAGTCAAATACGGCAACGGCAGGTTTTCCACCATCGATGAGCCAGGCAAATTCTTATCCAACTACCAATCAAGCCTATCCACAAAACACTAGTCAGTCCGTTTATGGTGCTAATACTGGTAAGATTTAATCGAACACTGCTTTTGAAAAAATATAAGTCAACATAAGACAGTCAATTAAAAATAGTTTATAATTATGTATCCGAAAAATTGACTATATTTGACAAGAAGTCGCGGCCGTCTACTAACGAACTTTCTTGTTTGTTACGCTTTTATATGAAATCCACAAGAAATTCCTTTATTCAAATTACTTGTTCATACGAAGCGAACTTTACAAAATTTAAACACTTTTTCTGCTGCTGTAACATTACAACATATAAGAAAGACAGATATCTCATGCAACACAATTTAACAATAGTCGGTACTATCTATGTAGCTTATTTGAATTTTGTTTTTGTTTAGGTTTGAGTAACAGTTCTAATTATGGAAACACAACGTCGTCAACGCCTCAATACAATAGTTATAATTCGACTACAAATCACAAACTCGTTAAAGAAAACACATATGATAACAGCACGACTGTAAGCAGTACGGCGACATCAACGACGAGTGTCAGCACAACTGCATCAACTTTAACGCTTTCGCAAACAACAACAACTGGTACAAAAGCAACAACTACATTAGGTAGGTTACCTTATCTATTTCGTTTTTATAAAGAACATCTTTATGAAATTTCTTTTCTTATAACTAGGGTTGGTATACACAAAAACCCACCATCAGTATTCTCAAGGACCCAGTGGGTTTTTGTGTCAAGATCTCGTACAGAAATAATTAACTGCCTTAATTTAATTTGAAAATTGATTTATTAAAAAACAAATTCGTGCCACAGTGACAAATATCAATAAAAAATCTAGGATCACCTACATTTTACTTATCTACAGAGTGTAACAAAATAAGTGTAAAACATTTCAGGGGGTGATTCCTTAGCGAAAAAGAGATAGGGTCTTTCATATAAAAAAACTTCAATGGAGCATCCCTTGTTAAGATACAGCCCCATGAAGGGGGTACATAAAATTTGTTTTACAATTTTTCTCACAAACACTAAAAATGTAATTTATTTCCAATGTAACTTTTTGTCTGATTATTTGTTTACCATTTAAAAATCTATTTCCAATACCTTGTTTCATTCGAAACAAAAAATGTCTCTTGAATTTTTTGCCCAAAAGTAATCAGTTCACAGCAAAAAATTATTTTACGAACAACTACAGAGATACATCGTCATAAATGCGAACTGGATTAGTATTGTTATTTTGTCGTTACTACCTGCATCAAAATACATATGATTAAAGATGAATAAACAAAACTAATTTATTAATAACAAAACATAAAACACGTATAAATCATAGTAGCAGTACTGGATGCACTTCTCTTAAAAATTGAGTGTATGCCTCACCGTTTAATCGAGGAGGTAGAAAATGAGGGCCAATTAAATAATCCCCAATAACTCTGAGCCACACGTTAAGAGAAAAGTGTTCTTGATGGTTAGCTTGTACAATAGCGTGAAGGTTTTCATCAGCCCATATGTGGTTATTATGAAAATTAATTATCTTGTCCCGAGAAAAAGTACATTCGTCTGTGAATTCGATCGTCTTCAGAAAGTCAGGATTTCTTCTAATCATTTCCAGCATCCAATTGGAAAATTCAAGACGGTTCGGAAAAGCTCGCTGTAACAGTGCCTGTACTCGTTGCAGATGGTAAGGGTATAAGAGTTGTTCCTTTAAAATTCGAAATACCGTCATATGATCAACATTTAACTCGAAAGCAATCTTTCTAGTACTGCTAGTAGGTTGTTCTTCAACCAAATTAAGTACTGCTTCTTCAAGATGTGTTGTTCTAACTTCTCGATGGCGACCACAATCCTGCGTTCTTTTGTCGAATGAACCATATTCTCGTAATCGTTGATGAAGTCGGGCAAATATTCTATGCGAAGGAAGCTGCCGTTGAGGATACATTTAAGCATATCTTCTAGAAGCTTCTAACCCATTCCCCTGCGACAGACCGTAAACGTAATGCATATCAGCCATTTCCTCATTTGAGTATGCCATTTTAATAACAAGTGAATTATTAAACTAACAAATTACGAACAAAACAACGACACACAATTAAGTATTAATTCAATTTCAAAAATTTACAAACTGACAGCGTGATACCACTACTAACGGCCTACTAAATAAATTAGTTTTACATTTTCGTTTTATGACGATGTATCTCTGTAGTTGTTCGTAAAATAATTTTTTGCTGCGAACTGATTACTTTTGGGCAAAAAATTCAAGAGACATTTTTTGTTTCGAATGAAACAAGCTATTGGGAATAAATTTTTAAATGGTAAACAAATAATCAGACAAAAGGTTACATTGGAAATAAATTACATTTTTAGTGTTTGTGAGAAAAATTGTAAAACAAATTTTATGTACCCCCTAATATGGTTCATTCGACAAAAGAACGCAGGATTGTGGTCGCCATCGAGAAGTTAGAACAACACATCTTGAAGAAGCAGTACTTAATTTGGTTGAAGAACAACCTACTAGCAGTACTAGAAAGATTGCTTTCGAGTTAAATGTTGATCATATGACGGTATTTCGAATTTTAAAGGAACAACTCTTATACCCTTACCATCTGCAACGAGAACAGGCACTGTTATAGCGAGATTTTCCGAACAGTCTTGAATTTTCCAATTGGATGCTGGAAATGATTAGAAGAAATCCTGACTTTCTGAAGACGATCGAATTCACAGACGAATGTACTTTTTCTCGGGACAAGATAATTAATTTTCATAATAACCACATATGGGCTGATGAAAAGCCTCACGCTATTGTACAAGCTAACCATCAAGAACACTTTTCTCTTAATGTGTGGCTCGGAGTTATTGGGGATTATTTAATTGGCCCTTATTTTCTACCTCCTCGATTAAATGGTGAGGCATACATTCAATTTTTAAGAGAAGTGCATCCAGTACTGCTGGAGGAAGTTCCTTTGGGCGTCAGAAGGGATATGTTTTTTATGGATGATAGGGCTCCCGCCCATTTTAGTCAAGCAGCACGTCAGCATTTAACCCAAACATATCCAAATCATTGGATAGGTCGAGGAGGACCACAGAATTGGCCCGCTCGATCCCCGGATCTCAATCCTCTCGATTTCTCTACTTGGGGCCATTTACAGACTTTGGTTTATCCTACTCCTGTTCGCGATGTAGAGGACTTAAGAAACCGCATCATCGATGCGTGCAGGGTAATTAGAGAGAATCCAGGAATATTTGAGCGAATACGTGGCTCAATGCGCCGACGTCTAGACGCATGTGTAATGACTGAAGGTGGACATATTGAACATTTACTATGATTTCTACATGTTTTATGTTTTGTTATTAATAAATTAGTTTTGTTTATTCATCTTTAATCATATGTATTTTGATGCAGGTAGTAACTACAAAATAACATACTAATCCAGTTCGCATTTTTGACGATGTATCTCTGTGGTTGTTCGTAAAATAATTTTTTGCTGCGAACTGATGACTTTTGGGCAAAAAATTCAAGAGACATTTTTTGTTTCGAATGAAACAAGGTATTGGAAATAGATTTTTAAATGGTAAACAAATAATCAGACAAAAAGTTACATTGGAAATAAATTTCATTTTTAGTGTTTGTGAGAAAAATTGTAAAACAAATTTTATGTACCCCCTTTATGGGGCTGTATCTTAACAAGGGATGCTCCATTGAAGTTTTTTTTATATGAAAGACCCTATCTCTTTTTCGCTAAGGAATCACCCCCTGAAATGTTTTACACTTATTTTGTTACACCCTGTATGTTAAACAAAATAAAAACCTTACTAAGGAACAACCTCGGAAACAACAGTCACAACTCTTGGATACAAAATTTATAATCAAAAGTAATGTAATTAAAAAGGAAAACATTAATCTTTGGCATTTTCATATTGGGAAAGTTTTATAATCTTAACAAGTTTTTCCACTTTTTCTGCCGCTAAGCGGTTTCTGAGGTCTGACCACACATAACCGAAGGTACTAAATATCCTCTCCAGAGATGCCGATCTTGCTGGACAACTGTGCAAATCAGTGAAAAATTTTGCATTTTAATTAACGAAGGATTTCTCTTTTGGGAACTAAATTTAGCACGTATAATAAGCCACCATTTATGTGCTGGTATTGTTTTTATAATCGACTCTGAAAACATAAACCTTGGATAAAGAGCAGTGTCCTTGATTCTAAACAATAAATATCCTTGTAAATAGTCCTCACAGAATTCAGTCAACCATTTTTCTGCACTTTCTTCATATTTATTAGACAGTGATGTTTTTAGAAACTTTGGGTCAGTAAAAAAACAAACAAAGTGGAATGGCTGCATCGCTTCCTTAAATTTTTTATTGATATCTGATTTATAGGGTTCAAGATTTTTGTTATTTAATAATTCATCCCAAATTAGCACTGCATCAGCTAAAGTTACATGATCGCTTTGTAGCTTGTCCAGAGCATTACCAATTAACTGTAACTGTAGTTCTAAATCTAAAGAATTTTTGTAAAGATTCATGGCGTTGATTTTTCTGGTTATATTGTCATCAAAAACTTCTGGGTGATCTTTGACAATGTCCCTGTATATAAGGTAATTTGAATTAAAAGTGCGTACATATTCAATTTGGGAATTCCATAGTGTATCGTTCGGAATTTGCGGCATAAGTCCTTTTTTTTCTTTTAATAGCCCGTGCGGTTGGTGATGATTTCTTATGTATGTTTGGAATTCTATTAGGTGTTTTAAAACTGTGCGAGGTGATACAGCCTTTTCTAATATGTTTAGATAATGTGCACTGCAACCGTATGTTAGTATATTAGGATATTTTTCATTGAGTTGTTTTCTGAAACTTTTCATCTTGTTTTCATTATCAGTTATGATAGCAACTATTTTTCGATTAAACTATTCCTTCTTCGACCTGCATGTGATACTCGGTGGGTTTTTTTTTATCTGAGCAGCAATCTTTTGATGACAACAACATGAAACTTTTACCGGTATGTACGCTACAAGCCAGTATTGGATCATTTTTGCAGCTAGACCATCCATCAAGCATAAGAGTAATAGGACGGTTGCTTTCTTTTTCGAACAATATTTCTGCCATTTTTTTCTCATAGATATCATAAACTTCATCCAACAATGAATCTGAGAGCCGCTTTCTGTTAGGCGGTACATAACCTGGTCGTAAAATACTGACCATTTTTAAGAAACAGGGATTTTCAACAGTTGCAAACGGAATATTGCACGAGTAGAAAAACTCTGCTACTTTGAGATCAATATCGTGATGTTGTTTTTTAGTCGTTTTTACAATAAACTGATCTAAGTTCGAAGCTTTTTGTCATTTGAATTGTTGATTTTGAAAACTGGACTTGAATGTCATTGATTCTGTCTCTGACCAATGACACCATCGAATCTGATTGACTTGATTTTGTTGTTTCTGCTCCTGTTGATTGAAGTGTTTATTGAATTTGTCTGTATCATTATCATTGTTTTTTCTTTTATTAACTGCTGTTACATTTAATATATAATAATAATATATTTAAACATTGGTGTTGGTCTCGCACCGAACTATTTTCCTCTATCTCAATATTCTCAATAGCCTTAGAATTATTATTTTCAATACACTTGCTGCACTTTTCCATGTGATGCCTAATTCTTTCCACTTTACAACTGACTTCATAGTTGCAAAATTTACACCATGCTTTATTATTTGGCAGTCAAACAACATATTCCCATTTTTAAAATGTAAGTTTAAAGTCAATATGATGAACCATTCTAAACATATCAATTATTTTAAGTCTTTTTGAATATTGAAAACCCAAAACAGAAAAAAATAGTTTAAAATACATGCTTCACAAAACATTTAGAAAACCTAGTTACATTCTATGTACTTTTATTTTAATATACTATTATGAAGTGCCTTTATAATGGTGGCCGATTATTAGGACAATTCAATCGACCTTGAGATAGCTTTGTTTTCATGAACAGTTACTGTAATTGAAATTAGAAATTGATATTATGTTACCCTTGGTTGTATGTAATCACAACTCGTAGGGCATTTAATTGTATAATAAAAAATAAATGTAAGTTTTGAATAAAAAAAATTTAAAGTTTAAAGACAAAATGTATTAAATGTTAGGAATATCTACTAGCATCCTTTCCCGCATTGTTCTTTCTGTATTACCTATTTTCTTTGCTTTCACAATTTGTGATAGCCAGTTTAAGAAATTTATTTTGTTTGCTCTAAACCACTCTTCCGTCAATTTCGGCCTATCTTCGAGTTATCATAGGTTTCTTCCAATTTACAGTTCTGAACGGTTCTAGAACTAGTGCGCATGTCATTTAAGACAAAGACTGTTCGGACCATGCAGTTCTGGAACTACAAATTCTGAGAACTAGTAGTTCAATGTTCGGTCTTTCAGAACGCGTAATTCAAGAACCGTTCTGAATTACGAGTTCTTCTAGAACTGCATGGTCCGAACAGTCTTTTTTTAAATGACATGCGCACTAGTTCTAGAACCGTTCAGAACTGTATGTTGGAACAAACCTCATATTGTCCGAAGCACTGGCGCGTGATTGTCGGTGTACTGTAGCATTATATTGTGGAATATATCTCGGTCAACATCCACAATATTTTTTTTTTAGCAAAACATGTATCATGTTGAGAAAGCTTTGAAGTTAAAAGAGATATTTTTCGTAGTCTTTCTACATGTAACCCATATTATACTAATCGTCTTGCGTTGTTTTTTTAGCAAGTAGAAAGGGATATGAACGAATTATTTTCTTATCGTATGTATCTGTACGGATCTTTTTATTGTATATTGTCGATTTCTGCGATCTGTCAGTAATCGTTCCATAAAATGTACATTTTGTGTGAATAGTAGCTTCTTTTCGTCTGGAATTAACTTGATATATACTTTATACTTTAATTTACAATAATGAATAATATATCCAACTGATATGTGAGTTATTGATACACTTTAATCAAAACGTTGTGGGTTATTGACGCTGCAAGTGCAATAAACCTGCGCTTCAAATCGAGTAAATCAAAATGTAGTGGGAACACACACACATGTCCTTTATTAAACGTCAAACAAAAAATTACATGACATGTCAAGTATCCCTGAATGCCATGGTAAACAACACCTGTTCTATCTATGGTCCATAGCAGTCAATCTATTAGTACCAATCCAGTATCGTATTGCCCAGTAAAGTTATTTGCTTTACCTTTCTTTTAGGAAAACTGATACTTGCAGCATATCCAAGATAAGTAACTTCTCATATGCTAGCTAGAGTTAGAAGGCCATACAGAAACTTATCATCAGGATATTATTAATAGTAGTTCGATGTTATATCGTGAACGGCTATTGTAAAAACTCATAAGTATTTTCGGACTCTCAGATACAAAGATGATGTATGGTAAACTTCGCGCTAAGAAGAGATGTTAATCTATCATCAAAACAGTTTGCCCAAGACAGTCGTTTTCCTGATGACTTGGTTGAGCTTTACTCTTTCGCTCACGCATAACATCTGTTGGTTTCAAGCTGCATCATCCATCGGCGAATATCGTAATTTTGGCGAGCACTATTAAACACTACGAAAAGAATAATAATAATATACGTTTATTAGCATTTTGCTTTAAATTTTACATATTCTTATTTACATATACAAATATAACTTAAAAATAGATGTGCGAAACTAATATTACATATTGCTCGTCAGCATTCATCGGTTAATGCAATAATGCAATAACCGACGAAATTCAAACATGTGCATGCAGCAGTATGAAATATCCGCTATCTAATTATATAACCTACTTTTAAATAGGTATATTTATTAAATACTTAAACTAGAACTTAAAATTAATATTACATATAGAATGTCATATACACAGCAATAAAAACACCAATGTTAGTATATGTTTCTTACATGACTAAATAACCTACTTTTAAATGTATTTACAAATACGCAATTCTTAATTTCTAAAGGTAACTTATTAAATTCTTCTAAACCGCGAACAAAAATGTTTTTTGTTGTTTGTACACGCCTACACCGATTTATATAGAAATTACTTATATTTCTAGTGTTATAGTTATGTATATCTTGCACTATTACTAACCTATTACTTAAATGTGGAGGCAAATATCCCATCTTAATTCTATAAATAAATATGAGAGCTCTATAAACAATATGTTGCTTAACACTCATTAAATTTAACGTATTCAACATCAATTTTATAGGAGTGTATCTGTTACACTTTAATATCACTCTCATGGCTTGGTTTTGAATTTTTTGAATCTGCTGTACCTCATTTTGATTCAAATTGAAAAGCAGGGTGGAACAGAACCCTAAATGAGGTGCTATTAGCGATTTGTACAGTAGCAACTTTATTTTTATAGACAAACCTCTAGAAGTTCTACGTAAGAAGAAAACTTTTTTTAACATTTTATTCATCACGTATTGCGCATGTGATTTAAAATTTAAATTCTCATCAATTATAGTCCCAAGATATTTCATTTCGCTTACCTTATCCAGTTCATAATCATTTATCTTAATTTTAACATTACTAACATCTAATCTACTTAATTTATAATTGCTACCTACAATCATGTACTTTGATTTACTAGCATTAATACATAATTTATTATTACAAAGCCACTTGAATAATGATGATAAACCTTCATTAATTTCAGTAACCATTTGGTCTAAATTGTCTCCACATACATATATCATGGTGTCATCCGCGAACATACAAATATTGCAATGTTTCACATTCATTACTAAGTCATTCACGTACATATTAAATAGTAGTGGACCCAGTACCGTTCCTTGAGGAACACCAAAGTTAATTTTTATTGCATCTGATGTACAGCCATTATACTTTACTTTTTGTAGTCTATTTGTCATATATGATTTTAGCCAATGTCCTACATTGTCCGTAATTCCTAAACCCTCTAGTTTACTAATTAATAAGTCCCTATCAATAGTCTCAAAAGCTCTGCGTAAATCTATAAATACTGCCACTACAAAACACCCGTCATCTATAGTTTTTAACCACTTATCACAAATGTCCATAATAACAGTTTCACAGGAGTGATTCTTTCTAAAACCCGATTGATTAGAAACTATAATATTGTTTTTGTCACAGTAGTCATCAAGTTGATTTTTTACACAAATCTCGAGTACTTTTTCATATACCGGAACAGTATTAATTGGACGGAACTCGTCACACAATTTCGTACCGTTCACTTTTTCCACAGGAACCACGTAAGAAGTCTTCCATTCTTCTGGAAATACACCTGATGTCAAGGAAGTATTTATCACGTCCAATAGTCTATTAGCGGCAACCATGCACACATCCTGCAAAATTCTGCAAGTAATGCCATCCCCCGCAACATCTCCCGTATTTTTTAAAGAAATTAACACTTTTTTCATGTCATACATTGAAAGTGTCCTGAACTGAGTAAATTCCGCACTTGTCATTTTCTGCGTCAAGGAATATGTTTCAGCACTTTTTGGTATACTGTTCACTATGTCCTGTACACTAGACACAAAGTATTTGTTGAAATTCTGCGCTATCTCCATATTATTTATAATTGTTTTATTCTGAAATACAATAGATTTACTAATAATTTTTTTATTATCTGAAAGCATCATTTTTAAATTTTTCCACAGCTCTTTGGAGTTGTTTGTGTTGTTATCCAGTAATATTTCTAAATAAGTTTCTTTTGCTTTTTTTATCAAATTTGAGACTCTATTTCTGTAAGTCTTATAATCATTCCACGACTTTTCGCTTTTAGTATATACTGCTATTTTGTATTTTGTGTCTCTAATTTTCATTTCTTCTATTATTTGTGTATTAATCCATTTGTTTCTCACATATCTACCTGGTACACTCACCTCCTTCATTGGACACATTGTATGAATAATATCAGTAATTGATCCAATGAAACTTTTAGCCAATATATTTACATCATTGGAATTATTGTTCCATTGAATATTCATCAGGTAACCTTGAAGTGCCTCAGTGTTGTAATTTGTATAGTTCCTTTTACAAATTTTTAATGTATCATTAGTAATCTTTTGATGTTTATCGATTTGTATGGATAGTATGTTGTGATCACTTATTTTTGGTGTTAAATGTACTTTATGTTCCAATGTCTTCTTATTTGTTACAATGTAATCAATTAATGTTGAACTGTTTTGCGTTATTCTAGTATCTTTGGTAACAATTTGAGTCAATGCATTTTTATAAAATAGATTTTTAATTTTTTGGCTGTAGAATGTGTCACTTCTGTAATTTATATTAAAGTCACCTGTTAATATTATATTACCTTCATAATCAATTATATCATTTATATACTCGTCTAAGAATTCCAAAAATAATCCATCAGACATGTTTGGAGGGTGATAAATGACTGTGATTAAATAGTTTTGCTTATTTATATGTACATTCACTCCTATTAACCATACATATGTTTCACTATAAACAGATTCTACCTCGTACCGTAAGTGATTTTTCAAATACAAAAGGACTCCACCAGTTCTTCTATTATTTGTTACTGCTCTTACCATCTCGTATCCCTCAATATTAATTTCCTTGTTTGTTACTTCATCATCAACATGTGTTTCAACCAGTCCTAAAATTAATGGTTCCCAGTCATCGCATAATTGTAATATTTCATCTTTATTATTTAAGAATCCCTGACAATTGAAAATTACAATATTACTGTTGTGACAGTTTTTCTGTGGTTGCTATACATACTTAATCTTGGACCTTTGTGCCTCCAGGATCCGTTGATAGCTTGGACAGTTTCTCTCAAATGCTGTATGATTCACATTTAAATCAATTTTTAATTTATTGAGTACTCTAATGCAATTCACACATTTTTCAACATCATTATCACACTCAGTTGTGCAGTGTTCTCCCGCACATTTGCCGCATGCTTTATTTACTGTGCAATCCTTAGAAAAATGATTGTATCCTGCACATTTATAACATCTTAATATATTTATGTATTCATAAACATCGCATTTTTTCCACCCAACATTAATTTTTCCCCTCTTTAGTATTTTTTCAAATTGCAAGGCATAAAAAACTTTCTGCACGGATGTTGCCGTTTTTGCTACGGCCATTGTTAAGCGAGACGTCTGCACAAATCTGAATCTTTCATCTTTGCTCTTTTATTTTGGTTATTAATTAACCATACATGTAATTTTGTCTATGAGACATTACAGCAAAAAAACTGATATAATTTTTACGTACATCTGCCAATATCGCTTTTCCTCTTTAGATGGTGTTAAGTTTGGTATATTCTTTAAGTATTGTATAATTTGAATTGAGACTGTGCTTATTTTTTTTATAATATAAATATGTGGGTAGTTCTACATATTATTCTGATAACGCATCTTATGACATAACGTATGCATATTTCATAATTGTTGGCGTCAAAAACAAAAATTTAGGGCATTTTTGTTTCAGCAAAGAATTCAAGTGGTGTTGTATCGAATATCCCACCTGGCGTCGCACCTGTGATGAGTACTCCATATATAATGAGTCAAATTCCATATTTCCAGCAACCAATGTACACCTACGAAGAAATGCAGATCCTTCAGCAAAGGTTGCCTCATATGGTATGTATTTCAATACAAGAAAAAAAACGTATATTACAAAGTCATTAATACAATTGCAATGACAAGTTAAGCTGCTGTTTTGACATAAGAGACACTAGTGTTTAAGATTTGGGCCTGCATGATTTTGTACTATCAATATACTTACTTGTTATTCCCCCTATATTTAGTAATAATGCCTTAGCAGTGATTAACATATATGCAATATACAATAATTATTCAAAAGGCAGCATAAGAAAGAAAAATTAAATTTAATTCAGCAATATCATCAGAATATTTCTTTTTCTTTTTAGTTTTTTAATACTATTGCATCAATACAGGGTGTAGCACCTAAGATGTCTCGGACCGTAGCTCCTCTATCATACAATAAAAGTCTAAAGGGACCCACACACTGCGTTTTTGTTCGACAGTTTTGTTCGACGAACAAGTCTGTTCGAACAAAAACGACGAACGTCAGTTGCCCACAGACTACAGTTTTGTTCGGCAGTTTAATAATATGAAGACAATATATGTGTGTGCAGTGGCGGCGGCATTAGCCATAAAATCAAAAGAGAAAAAAAAGAAACGGGTAAAATGGGCGAAGGAAGGAATTGCAATACCATTACAAAGGATTATAAGATCAGGGTGATAAACAGTTTGGATTTTCCGAAAGTTGTTAATAGATGTTTACAAAATCTCTAATGTGGGGAATAATTACCTTCGGAGAATTGTGTTATAGGTGCAGTAATTTAAATCTTGTAAATTTGTATGTTTTAAATTACATTATTTGAATACAATAAGTTCGTGTACAGATCTTGAAATTACGTAGGTTAACTAAACTTGAAATGGTAAAGATTTTACAGTTATAATAACACGACTTAAATAAATATAAATATATAATACTACATAGAACTACATCACTGCAAAAAATCGTCGTCTTTTGAAACTGTTTACCCCACACACTTCAGATTTGTTCAGCGAACATGTTCGACGGACATAAACAGGCCGAACCAGATTATTTTCAGCAGATTTGTACGCCAACATACGACGGTTTTCGACCCACACACTTCGGTTTTGCGACGTTTTTGTTCGAACTGACTTGTTCGTCGAACAAATCTGTCGAACAAAAACGCAGTGTGTAGGCCCCTTAAGAGAAAAATTGTCCATAATTACAATCGCAATTTTCCTAAAATATTTTTGGTCATCAGTGCCGTGCCGTATTCCAGTGGCGTATCAAACTTATGTTTTTTTAAATGGAACAATATATATTATGGCTGATTCGGAAAGGCCTTGAAGAGTACTTTTGTTCTTATGTAACATCATACCGCTAACTTTAGCGGTTTCGCTGTTATAACGGTTTTTCTTCGCAGCTAAACCAAACTTCGACATTTTTTTTGGCAGGATCTAAATTGTACCGGCGTTTGGATTTCGAATTTAGGGATAGACTAAGACCACTTCTACCTACTCTTAATTTTTTTTCAAGTGATTTAAGGAAAGAAGATATTTTTATTTATTTATTTATTTATTTTTAATGGAAAACTTGGAATTTCGATTATTCGATTATCCAACGATGTAATTATTTTATATGCTTCCCATTTGATATTTTAGAAAAAAATGAGGTGTGGTCACCACACGACTTTCTTATACGTATGAAAGTGTTACTTCCGGTCCGAATTTTGAAATTTCATTTATACAAAAAATATTCCAAATCCAACTCTAAATACTTTTGTACTCTTCATAAATATATATAGAATGCATAATTTACGACATATTTGCAAAAAATCGCTATTCGATAAGAGTAAAAGTGGTACTTCCGGTCTGAATTTTGAATTTTTTTTTATACAAAAGATATTTAAAAGTATGTTCTAAATACTTTTATACTCGTAATGTACCTGCCTAGGCATGACTTGCGAGATATTCGCAAAAAACTGATTTTCGATAAGAGTAAAAGACCTACTTCCGGTAGGAATTTCGAAAAACTTTATTAAAACAATTTTTCTCAAATTTAATTTTGAGTACATTTGAATTCTATATAAATTTGTTTAAACTTAGTAATTGACGAAATATTTGCAAAATTCGATTTTTTCACTGAAGTAAACTACTACTTCCGGTCTGCCGATTTTGCTCAAAATCTAATCAGTTCTCAAGAGGGAGATTATATTCGTAAATACAAAATTTGGAATTGATATCTACAGCGGTTTGACCGCTATCGTGGTCACACACACACAGACATTTTTTAAAAACCACTTTTTTGGTATCAGGGGATCTCAAAACGTGGACATCTGCAAAAATCTCGAGGTCGAAAATTTTCATCATCACAATACTTCCTTATACTACGTATAAGAAAGTAAAAAATGAGGTGTGGCCACCACACGACTTTCTTATACGTATGAAAGTGTTACTTCCGGTCCGAATTTTGAAATTTCATTTATACAAAAAATATTCCAAATCCAACTCTAAATACTTTTGTACTCTTCATAAATATATATAGAATGCATAATTTACGACATATTTGCAAAAAATCGCTATTCGATAAGAGTAAAGGTCGTACTTCCGGTCCGAATTTCGAAATTTTTTTTATACAAAAGATATTTAGAAGTATGTTCCAAATACTTTTATACTCGTAATGTACCTGCCTAGAAAGCATGACTTGCGAGATATTCGCAAAAAACTGATTTTCGATAAGAGTAAAAGACCTACTTCCGGTAGGAATTTCGAAAAACTTTATTAAAACAATTTTTCTTAAATTTAATTTTGAGTACATTTGAATTCTTTGTAAATTTGTTTAAACTTAGTAATTGACAAAATATTTGCAAAATTCGATTTTTTCACTGAAGTAAACTACTACTTCCGGTCTGCCGATTTTGCTCAAAATCTAATCAGTTCTCAAGAGGGAAATTATATTCGTAAATACAAAATTTGGAATTGATATCTACAGCGGTTTGACCGCTATCGTGGTCACACACAGACACACAGACATTTTTTAAAAACCACTTTTTTGGTATCAGGGGACCTCAAAACGTGGACATCTGCAAAAATCTCGAGGTCGAAAATTTTCAACATCACAATACTTCCTTATACTACGTATAAGAAAGTAAAATGACTATTTGCAAAGCCCAATCAAAAATTATATTCTTTCCTTAAATCACTTGAAAAAAATTTAAGAATAGGTAGAAGTGGTCTTGTCTTAGTCTATCCCTAAATTCGAAATCCAAACGCCGGTACAATTTAGTTCCTGCCAAAAAAAATGTCGAAGTTATGGTTTGACTGCGAACAAAAACAGTTATAACAGGGAAACCGCTAAAGTTAGCGGTATGACGTTACATAAGAAAAAAAAGTACTCTTCAAGGGCTTTCCGAATCAGCCAAAAAATATATATTGTTCCATTTAAAAAAACATAGGTTTGATACGCCACTGGAATACGGCACGGCACTGATGACCAAAAATATTTTAGGAAAATTCCGATTGTAATTATGGACAATTTTTCTCTTAGACTTTTTTCGATATATTGTATGATAGAGGAGCTACGGTCCGAGGCATCTTTGGTGCTACACCCTGTATTGTAAATAAATATCAAATTATGAACATTGTTTGTACTGTAAAAATGATTGTTTTCTGTCTTGTTATCTAATAACGAGAACCAAATATCAGAAAGAAACCGTTCTCGTATGTACGGTATACTTAAGAAAAACGTATGTGAATGTGAACACAAACGATATTTTACTATCATATGAACGCGAACAGTAAAGAGAAACAAGAACGATGTACCGTACTGTACGCGAACATATAGCTAATAAAATACTTCAACAGGAATTCTGTTGCGTGATTTCCGTAACAGTAGAAAGTTGAAGGTTTTCGCGCTCGTTTGCTAATTGCTATTTAGAATAGCTGGCTCAGCATTGACAGAACAGAAACTAAACTCCGACCATATCACATTCTATTCAAGGATGCCAAATTTCTGTTCCGTGAATCGCATTGTTTCAATAGAATAATTCATGTTTCGATTGGAATTCACAAACTACCACGTAATCTTCATAGAGATTGCTAGACGTTACATCCAAAGAGGAAAGATCTTTTAAACTTTACAGTGGATTCTCACGACCATACCACGCATGTCATTGGCTCAACGATTCAGCCAATAGCAGGCCACCATTTGACAACGTTCCTATATAGGTCCGAAGCAATCTCTGTCCTAGCATTCTTCACGCGAATCAACAAATATCTTTTGCAGCCTTGAAGATGTCCCATGCAATAGCGAACGAAACGTTAGCATCGACGCCAACCTTGACTATATTAACCCCGAAAATAATCATTTCACACTAACTTGCGTGAATGGTTTGTCGGCTATGGCAGATGATAATGTACGTTTTGCGGACTATATTCCATATGTGTTCATGTACAAAAAAGATGAATGAGTCGCTCTCGCAACCGACATGCGCCACTAAATTTAAAAGGCGTCAAATTTGAGATGTTGCAAAATCAAGTAATATAACCTGCAAAAGCCATATCAGGACTATCATAAATAATAATATTCATACACCTTTTGACATTTGTCATAATTATCTTTTACTCACAATCGGTTAGTAATCTGTAGATTTGTACCCTTCGAAACAATCGGGAAGCGACTTATTGCTTACCTACTTCACTTTCCCAGCTAGCAAGTGCCAGTTCATTAGTCACAAATATGACATCATTGTCATTTTGGCATTAAAACATGTTTTTAAGAATAAATTGGAATCAAACTCTGTATTTATTTAGTAAAGAAACAATAATAAACCTATTTAGAGTTGTAAATATTAATGGTTACATTAGAATTATCATTACTGTTAACTGTTAAAGAAAGACCATGTTGTTGCTTAAAATTATACTGTTCATTTTTAGAAATCGACGATCCTGATTGTTCTACATTTGACAACATATTAGCAATTTTTACTTGGCCATGTAATGAGTTCTCCACATATCCTTCAGCAACGGTACTGGATTTCCACCCCCCTAATCTTTTCAACTGTAGAATGTCTCCACCTGTATTTGCCAGTAATGTCGCTGAAGTACGTCTGAAACACGTCTGAAACAATGTCCTGTAAACCCATTAACGCTTTCCAGTTTTAAGTACTTAAGTTGCTACTTTTTTGGGAAAATTTCCGATAGAGTTATGCCCAAAAGGCTGTCGTGTAACTTTGCCATACCTCATTTGTAAAAAATCTTTCAGATTCAATGTTGTTGTGAAGGTCGTAGTATTGCATTACAGGAATTACTATTATAATTCGGTTTTCTAAAATATCCAGATCACTTATTTTCATTTTAAAAGTTCATCGCAACTACAGGCTCCAGAGATGCCAATAATTAAAGCAACCTAAAAGAAATATGTAATTTAACATAAATTTAATATGCACTGAAGAAATTAGAATGTTACCTTTTGAGGAAGATATTCTATCGGAGCGTTGTTGAGAAAATTATCAATGTCTGCTTTGGACAGAACGCTTGACTTTTTAGCTTTGTATCCCACATTCTGCCTTTTTAGGTATGCTCGCAATTTTGCATAATTACTGATATCAACATTTTGCCTAATATTGAGAACTGCTCGCAACATCGAATACCTTGACCATAATGTGGAAACTTTATTTTGTTTACTTAATTCAGCAAAATAAGCAAGGAGTACCGTTTCAGAGGTATGCTGCACATCTTTAATCACGCACCATTTACTATATGCTTCGTAAGTCTTCTCGTACCTCTCCCTGCTTTTTTCCGGAATCATGCCTTCGGTAGCTTTTTCTGCAGCTACTCGCAGTTCTGGTGGGGTGCATTCAAGCTCACTGTCGGACATATTTCTTAGTATACTCGTATAAAGATTTTTTATTATTAAAAATGCCGTACTATATTTTGTAACTGGCAAAATAATTACCTAACTGTCAGATTCAACAAACTTATTACATTGCCTAGCATCGATTTTACAAGTATCTTCCTTAAAATAGTTTATCAAATTATCATAAAAATTAATACCGATACTCATGTATTATTATTATTATTATTATTATTATTTCAAATAAAACTTATATAGAATTACTAATAGTAGATTGTGAGTAAAATCTTATATACCGCATGTGTCAAATTTCATTAGCTATAGGGATTCAATGTTTGCGTGCGATTTATACGTATACAAATAATATGTGGCAACGTGTGTCACCCCTACACTCCGTCACCAATCCCGGCAACAATCGACATTACAACGATTTTCTCCGATCTCCCCATCAGATTTTACATTCAATCTTTAGCTGCGAACACGTTGCGACCTAGTCTGCCATATAAGTCGTCTTATTACTGGAACGGGAAACATCAAATGGCCGCCGCGATCTCCTGATCTATTAGTTTATTACTCCTATTATTTTCAGAATCCTTTTTTATTTACCTTATTTTTAATTTTATTAGAATTACGCTTTTGTTTGTGTCATGCAGCGTGAACGCAGCTTAATAATTTTCTGCATTTACTGAGAGGAAAAAGAAAAACAAATCCTTGTAACGCGTAAATATTTTTTCTGAACGCATTACAAACACCCAAGTCAATGGTCCAACAGTTACTGCTATAACTTGAGCTTGTATCGGTCGCGCTCGCATTGGAGAGGAAAGTAGGGATGCCATGTTGTCACGTATTGCATGAATTAATCGCCTATGGCTAATGAAAATTGACACATGCTGTATACCTCGGGAGAACTCATTCCAGCCTCGCGTCTATAGCTTACCTCGGTGCTTTGCACCTCGGTAAGCTACCTTGACGCTCGGCTGAAATAGAGCACTTCCCGCTCGGTATGTAATATACTATTAACGTTTGTTATAATTGTCATTTAAATATTTTAAATTTGTCAACAATGCTTGCCTCCTAAACAGTACAGCCAAATGTTATATAAAATATAGGTGTAGAAAAAATAATATTTAATAGCTTTATTTATATTATTTAATTTGTAACTGGCTTTCATGAAATAGTATTTTATCATGGAAAGGTCCTGAAATATTAATTAATTAGTTGAATTTTATTGTTTTGAAATTGTTCCGGCCGATCAAAATTTGTAGTGGTATTGAATCGTCGTCTTTAGTTCGTACTTTGGCCATGCCGGTTGCCAAAACGACTCGACTATAGCATGAGATTGAGTAAATGCACCATTTTTATATGATAATGAATATCGTTTCTGTTCGTATACGTACAACGTTACAAAGAAAAGCTTTTTTTTTATATTGTGGACGTGTTGGTGTAGTGTTCTCGAAAACCAACAAAACGCTGAGGTACAACTTGATGTTTTTTCCTGACTCTGAACAGATCTATACAGCACGTGTCAATTTTCATTAGCCATAGGCGATTAATCCATACAGTATGTAGCAACATAGTATACCCCTTCTTTCCTTTCCAATGTCAGCGCGACCGATGCATGCTCGTAAGTAAATACAAGTTAGCGTGGTTAGCAGTAACTCTTCGACCAGCGGGTTGGATGTTTGTAATGCGTTCAGAAATATTTACGAGTTACAAGGATTTGTTTTTCTTTTTCCTTTTAGTAAATGCAGAGAATTATTAAGTTTCATTCACGCTGCATGACACAAACAAAAGCGTAATTCTAATAAAATTGAAAATAAGGTAAATAAAAACGGATTCTGAAAATAATAATAAATTACTAGATCAGGAGATCGCGGCGGCCATTTGATGTTTCCCGTTCCAGTAATAAGACGGCATTGCAGATTAGATCGCAACGTATTCGCAGCTAACATTGAATGTAAAATCTGGTCGGGAGAAGTGGGAAGATCGGAGAAAGTCGTTTTGATGTCGATTGTTCCCGGGATTGGTGACGGACGCTGTGGGGTGGCACGTTGCCACATATTACTTGTATATGTATAAATCGCATGTAAAATTGAATCCCTATACCTAATGAAATTGACACATACGGTATACGAATTGCAACGGAATTTTATATGGCCACTCTAAATATTGTCACTTGTACATATACTGAGTATTAATTGTTTTCAGACGACTCCTTATTATGAAATGAGTTACCAGACGCCTACGACGCTGACAGCAGTTCGAGATCAACCACTAGCGACTTACTCAATGTCAGACGCGAGGTTCACGAGAGGGGATAACAACGCGTCACCGGTACCGTCTACCCTTTCGCAACAGACCAGCACACTGACGCAGGGACATCAAGCTCAGCCGATACTAGCACAAACTGCGGGACCATATTTCTTTGCTGCTCCCTACAATCCAATGCAAAGTTATCAGTTCGGAGCCGTGTATTCAGTAAGTTAGATTTTATTTTCTCTATAAATTAAACAAACATCAACATTAGACTTGATATATACAGTTTCTAGATGTTTCTTTAACTAGTGTAATAAAATAAACGTGATTCTTGTCATTCATATCTAAACAACAATACACTGTATTTGTCGTTAGCATGCATATATAAACTTAGAGAGCAGATTGAATGATTCACCAAATTTACAATTAAAGTAGACGGGTACGATTTGAAGTTACCTGCGATATACTGTGCATTCCGCTGTAATTTGACGTCAAATATATACTCAAGAAGTGGCAGTTTTTATTTTGACACTTAAAATTTGAAGTAGTACATCAAAGACATTACTTATATATTTATACCCATTATTTTTTTTATTACATTGGATAAAATCAGCGTTAGCAATTGATGTATCTGGTGCCTTATGCAACACTATTTATTATGCATTATATCAGCATATGGAAATTATGAAACAATACATAAAAAAATATACCGATCTTGTTCCAAACAGTCAATAATACTAATTTTAGATCAATGAAAGCCTAGTAGTTTCAAATTGAATTCGATTGGTAATTAAAAAATATATGCCAATATAGTTGGTTGCCTGGACGTAATACTTTAACTTGAGTTTGAATCCATATGATCCAGAATGAAATAACGAGATTTGATATAGGTGTAATCACAATTCTGATATGCTTAATTTTATTTCTGTAATAAGTTTGACTTTTCACGGATTTCGGAGTAAAATTAACTTAAAAAAGGAATTCTTTGTTTGAGGTGTGGTGTAGATGAATCATTTGGATGCTACACACTGATGGGCGTATTACATGTTAATTTAATGACACTGTGTATTATTAGAATGCTTACGTTACTGAATTTGTTCGGATAAGATAATCACAAAAGAAAATATATAAATAATGTCTCTAGGGTAAAACATTTTCAAGAAGTTAGGGAAAAGATTTAATTTCTTATCATTCTTTACTGGAGCAGTGGCTTAATAGCAATACTTACTGAAACTAATTCATATTTTGAATCTAATATGTTTATTAAATGTTTGAACAGCAAATTCCTACTGCAACTAACGCTCACGGCTCCAGCAACAGTACACAGTATCCTAAACCATCTACGTATGGTTCCGGCTATGGATCAGGTTATGATGCGTTAAGTCAATCACAAGACTATAGTAAAGGTGGTTATGTTGGTAATACGCAAGGTCAAACGAAAGGAACCGGTGCTAATGCTTCTTCATCAGGTACAACAGGGAACGATCTCTCCGCCATGTACGGAAAATCTCACACTATAGGAAAAGTCAATGTAAGAAATGTCTTTACTCTATACTAACTTCTTAGCAGGTATTGTAGCCAAGTATTATAGGCGTAGTAACTTTGAATATAAATTTCATATAATTAATAAATGACTTGGTGGTTAGGAGGCCAGCTTTCTAGAGTATATCAGACGTTAACCGTTTATAGTTCGATCATATGTAAATGTTTGTAATTGGAGACAATTAATTATGCTTTTCTCCATTCCAATGGTGAGAAAGTACAGTAACAAGATAGTTTACACCTCTTGCATGCAAATCTTTATACATATTGTGAAAACATATCACTAGAAGACATAAATTAAAAAACAATCCGAAATTTTACTTGCCTTTTTTAAACTGTCTCCCATAACCATATTTGCCTAAATTTCTGAGTGTACCCTATAATATTTGGCTACATTTATGTTGTTATGATGATACGATGACGAGACTGAATGTTAGTTATAGTTACATAACCTATGTTATGCGAAAGTTTTTTTCGCTTACTTTTGGTTTGTATACTACTGCTAATAATTAAGATGATCTTGGCAGACTGATTAAATATGTTCTTTTTATATTCCTTTTATTAAAACTTATACTGCAAACTTACTACTTTTTTCATTTCATTTCTAGTCATATGAAAAGCAAGGGTTTCATTCGGGAACGCCGCCTCCTTTTTCTGGAGCCCTGCACGGTAACCAAAACGCGGGTCTGGCACCTAGCGGGTCGGGATATGGTCCTCAAATGTACATACCTACAATGCCACCACATCAGCAACATCATTCTACTCAAATGATGCCCTTGCATCAGGTAATGTGTTGAAACTTTATTATTATTTAGTTTAAGAATATCAATATTTATAATTTTGACAGACCTTATTTTTTACGCTTTTTTTAGTTGTGATGTATCACATGCATATGTCATCAGTTGACAAATACCATTCTTTAAGATAGATATGCTAATAGATAAATTCATAAATTTGTTTATGTACAGTGTGATTTCAATTTTGATAAATCTCAAATAGTAAATGTAGCATAAGATAATGTATAATGTCTCCGTAGTGATTTACGCCGCTGCCATTTGCAGTTTATCGATTTTTACGTTTTACAATCTCTACTCCTACGCGATTTTATATTAATTGTCAAATTTGACACTAAACTCCCATAAGTACAAAATAAAGTTTTTTTTTGTAGCAGTGGTTTCGAAAATTTACGGCAAACATTATCTTTAACATAATATGAATTTGAACTTACAGGTTATTAATAATGCTATTTTAACATACTGGCAATGTTAAATTTGCATACAAGCATGATCTTGATCATGTGGTTCTAAAATGATATTAATATTGTAAATTAAATACTCAGACACGACACTGGCAGTAGTAGAAATGAAAGAAGATGTTTTACAGTTTATAGTTTAATAACATGAAAATTTCTTAGGGCCGGTATTTCAGTGCAGGTTTAAACTAAAAAATTTAAGTTAACTATATTTTTTTAGTTAACATGTATTTCAGTAGCCAGTTACCAAACAATCGAGATTAAATTCATGATTTAGTTTAATCTTGGTCGTCGACTAGGTTTAAACCTATTTTTTGAGTTGACGTATGCGCAGTGCGCACTTCAGTGGTGGTGACAACTGTCAAACTGTGTTTTGCGTGTTGGTTTTGCAACGAAATTGGTGGGAAATTGTATTATTAGTGTTTATCCAAGTGTTTATATTAAAATGAGTTCGAACTCTAGTGAGCGTATTCGAGCGAAAAATTTTGAATCCAAAGAAATTAGTTTACTTGTAGAACTTGTACAAGAAAACAGGAAAATTTTGGAAAGCAAACAGTCAGGTGCTGTTAGCAACAAGCAAAAAGACTCTGCCTGGGAGTCATTAACAAAGCAGTTTAATGCGAAATCAGGCACATTTCCTAGAAGTTCGAAAAATTTAAAAGAAAAATGGGCGAATTTGAAGAAAACAGCAGTGCGAAACTTTGCTGCCGATAAAAAATATAGGGGAGGCACTGGAGGGGGGCCTCGTAAACCACCTGCTGAAACACCCGTTGAAGCTGTCATAAATGATATTCTTGGTGAAAGATTAACGGGAATGGCAGCAACATGTGATAGTGATGGTATGTTTAAAACAATTCGTCACAATTTAAAATAATTTTTTTCCCTATTTATCAGCCATCGAGATTGAAAACCCACCATGGTTGTGTAATAAACAAGACATTTGTGACAACAGTGATGCTATTCAAGTAAATAGCCAACAACAAGAATGGCACGAGTCACTTGTACTAGAAGAGATGAATGTTGGGAATGGTGCCGATATTGGTATTATAGGTATACCTACCTGTCAGCAATTATAGTTTTTGGTATTAACATGTATCTATTTTTTAGGGAGCTCTATTGTAGTAACCCCAATGGAAGGCTCATATTTAGTTAGTAGTGAGATTTCAACTCCTGTAACTCCTTCACCTGTATTAAAAAATTCGGACAACAATGTGTCAGAATCTACCACATCAAATGCAGGTTATAAATGTTAATACATCAGTTACATGAAAATTCTAACAAATTTGATTACAGACTGGACAGACTACACACCAGCAATGCTAAAAAAACCTCCCTCCAGGTTATTACAAGTGAATAAAAAAGGTATTTTTTTAAATAATTTTTTGCAACAAAACTAATAGTTTGAGTTACAGGAAAACAAAGGATTGGTGGCAGCATTACAAATGCAAAATGGTGTGATTTGGCAGACACTAAGAAAGTGACAGCCTTATTAAAAGAAAAAAATTTAATGGAAGAAAATGAAAGAAAGAAAGAAATTGATGACATTATTAAAAAACAACTTGTTGAAGAACATCAGCAAAAGATGAGGCACAGGGAGGAGGAACATCAACTGAAACTGAAACTTTTAAAAGAGGAGCACAAAGCAAAACTTAAAAAATTATTAGTGTAAAGAAATAATTTTTAAATAATATTAAGTTAAATAAAACTTTCTATATTTAAAAAAATCTTTATTTACAAGTTACTAAAATAATTAATAAATTCATTTCTTGCAACAAAATCTCCATTATTTTGATCAGCAATCTGAATGTTAACATTGTTTGCAAGATCAAAGGCTCTCTGTTCTTCTGGAGTCAATTCTGGAGGCTCATCTTCATTGTTTTCTACACAAATATTATGAAGGACTGCAGTGGCTACAATAATCCATTGCACTTTTTCTAAACACAAGTTAATTCCATTGCTTAAAATGGGGAAACGTCGTTTCCATACCCCATATGAACGTTCCACAGGATTTCTTGTTCGTATCTGGGCTTCATTAAATAAATTTTCTCCTCTTGTATTCGTTTCCAACAGTGGAGTTATCAAGTAACTTTTTGTTGGGTACCCACTATCCCCTAATAAAATGGCATTTTGGAATTCCCCATTCTCAAATCTAGTACAGATCCGGGAGTTTCTAAATATGGTAGAGTCATGAACCGAACCAGGCCATCTAGCCACTACATCAAGAATTTTTAAATTGGGATCAGATATGGTTTGCACATTGAACGAAAAAAACTGTTTTCGATTCCTATAAATTTCTGCATTTCTACCTCCTAAAACATGGAATTTTACAAAATCTGCAAGTTAAAATTACACTTATTTGTGAATTACCAGGAGATCTTATTTTTATATGTGTACAATCTAGTGCCCCAATCACTCGAGGAAAGCGAGCAATACCATAAAAAGATTCTTGCATGTTTGTAATTTGTTCTTCAGTGTGTGGAAATTTTATAAATCTATTTCTTAAATTTGCAATTGCTTGTGTCACCTAGAAATAAATCATATTTAAGATAAAAACTTTTTGCTTCTTTGTTGATGTAATATATGAGCTTACTCTAAATATTATTCTTCCTGCAGTTGATTTGTGGATACCCAGAAAATCCCCTGCGACTATTAAAAAGCAACCACTTGCAAAAAATCTTAATGTTAATAACAGCATCTCCATAGGTGTTAAGGCACGGTTCCTGTAAAGTTTATACCTGTTAAAAATTATGTTATATTTATTATTAGACTTATCGAACCAATTTGTTGAGTGCTGGATATTATCGACTATCAGTTGTAATAGCTCAACTGTCGTTTCTTTCGAAATCCGAAACCGTTTATAAAATTCATCGTCGTCCCAATACTCAAAATGATCTCTTCTTAACTGATGCCTGGGAATTCTTCTTGGATGGCCCAACCGAGCAACAAAATTTATAACATTTTCATCATCCGATGATGACGAAGACGAAGAAGATAAAGCACGGATGTTTTCCATTGTGTTGAACACTAACAATAATTATTTTTCACACTATTTATACGTTTTTCTTATTTTCCTCTTTTAGGTTAACCGGCAAATGTGCGGCAAATGTCAACGTTCTAATCAGAAACAACGCTTGCGCGACCGATCAGAGCTGCCAACGTACGTTGAAATCACAGTTAGTTAAACCAATTCTCAATAATCCAATTCACGGAACTGAAATACGCGCTCGGGTTTAATTTTTCGTTTAAAATTAAAACCAGTTTAGTTAATCTTGAGTTTAAACCTGAACTGAAATACCGGCTTTTAATCGCAAAGCGTAAGTCAATTACACACACCCATTACAATTGAGACAGCATCAGTCACTAATACTATGTATATATACAATGACAATGTATAAATTACTTGGAAAGGTTTTATTAATTTACGCCCTTCATTAAAATTCAGTTTAAACTGTCCAAGTATGTGTTAAGGAATAAGAACTGTTTGCACTGCATTACTTATCAGGGACTCAACTTCATCTATCTCTGTTAATGTTTCTTCATAAATTCTACAGTGTTACGTAATATACACATATATTTCAGTGGCAATTCTGACTTTAGGTTTGTTGTTGCTAAAATCCTGTAATGTATGGATATGTGCGGTCGGTTAGCAAAAAATCTTGGGACACGGTGTTGCCATAGCCACTATCAAAATTCTAAAATTTACATATTGTGAGTGTAATCTGCTGTCATATGCTTTAAATTAACCGCTGTCACTTGACATTATATTTCCATTTTATCAATGAAATTTACATTAGGAAAAATTCAGATGTCCCAAGATTTTTTGCTAACTGACTGTACCTACACAATATGAAAAATATATGATACAGAACAATACAATGAAATGGAATAAAACTATACTTTGCAAAACCAACTTTTTTAATTGATTTGTTAATATACTGTTTTAAAGTACTTGTTTCCTCTTTTTTTTCTGTTAAGTGAGAATTTAAAAAAAACAAAAATACAGCATGTGTCAATTTTCATTAGCCATAGGCGATTAATCCATACAGTACTTGGCAACATAGTACCCCTTCTTTCCTTTCCAATGCCAGCACGATCGATGCACAAGTTAGCGTGGTTAGCAGTAACTATTCGACCACCGGCTTGGGTGTTTGTAATGCGTTCAGAAATAATATTTACGTGTTGCAAGGATGTGTTTTTCTTTTTCCTTTCAGTAAATGCAGAGAATTATTAAGCTGCGTTCACGCTGCATGACACAAACAAAAGCGTAATTCTAATAAAATTAAAAATAAGGTAAATAAAAAAGGATTCTGAAAATAATAATAAACTACTAGATCAGGAGATCGCGGCGGACATTTGATGTTTCCCGTTCCAGTAATAAGACGGCTTTTATTGCAAACTAGATCGCAACGTGTTCGCAGCTAAACATTGAATGTAAAATCTGGTGGAGAGAAGTGGGAAGATCGGAGAAAATCGTTGCGATGTCGATTGTTGCCGGGATTGGTGACGGACAGTAGAGGTGCCATGTTGCCACGCATTGCTTGTATACGTATAAATCGCACGTAAACATTGAATCCCTATACTTAATGAAAATTGACACATACGGTATATAGTCTATTTGAAATCCACACTAATGTGTATATTTTGTTATCTCAAAAACACTGATAACACACTAAACAAACCAGACCAGCAACTACTTGATAGAAAAATATCCAAGATTTCTCTTATCACACATGAATGAACGGGTACAAAGATGGCGCTAGCAGCATATTGGCGCGGAATTTGAAATGAGCTTGTTTTTAGAATATGAGTGTTTAATACATTAATAATGTATTAGAAAAATACACAAAACTATTGGACAAATCACGTACTTTCAACTTTTACAATTAAAAAATACGAATACTTAGATTTTATTATTGATAGAAATCTCTGTTTATTAAACTTACACAAAATAATACATGAAATCACTCTAACGCAATATATTCCTATGAGTTTATATTACACCACAGTTCACTAATTTTCACTCTGTACTTATTTAATCATAAACTCGCGATCAGTATGAACTTACAGCTCGCAGACTGAGACCTGGCCGATGAGATGCCCTTCCCATAAGATGCGCACTGGATTCTTATAATATTAGATAAGCACGAGCAGTGCAAATATATTTCCTATATATTATGTATCTCTTTTCGGTATATTATAATTTCTTATCTGCATTTACTCTTTCGTCCGGCTAATGTATACGATGATGAACAAATGTTATCATTTCTTTTTTCCGAATACTTTCTCTGTCACACAGTGACCTGTAAATCTGCGCGACTTATAGGCCGAGGCTCCTCCCATCGGCCAGGACTCAGTCTGTGTACTGTACTTATACTTAATATGATGTACAACAAGAGAGGATTGCAATAATACGTCAAATTTGAAATATTGTTTGAAATGACATATGACATCGATTGAAGGAATAATATGTATCCCTTTAATCAACGGTATAACCACAATGTAACAAAAAATTTCAAATGACACTAGCGCCATCTCATCTCCCGTTCAACTAAAATGACAAAGATGATAGAGGATTGATATTTTCATTTGCTACATAAGGAGGTGTAATCTGGATAAAATTTGGGGTTTAGTTACCAGTCTGGTTTGTTTAGTCTGTGCTGATAATAAATCCAATGAAGGTAAATGTTTGTCACTTGTCATTTGTCTGTTGACAAATGTCGAGTGTGTCAAATTTGTATGAAAGTCCAATAAAATATACCAGCGATGGTATGGTATCTCTGGAGACACATTATTGTATGTGGATTATAATAAGTCAAACACACACTTCACAATATCAAAGAAATTATTATTATTTAGAAACACGTAATAGATATATTTATAAATTACATCACTTTTCTTTAGGAAGAAATTGTTATGTACTGTAAATGAAAATGATCCTTTAGAAAAGGTTTGAAATTACCCTACAAAATGAATAATAACTTTTGCAAACGTCACTAAGGACGGAAGTAATAGAATAAATGACAAAAACAAACATTTTATAAATTCTACATTTTTTTGCTGTTCTATAATTTGGATAATAAATAGTTAATATCTATCGAATATTATCGATATCGAGTATGACTATCTTCTTGAATAATAATAGAATAAATTTGTTTTTATGTTCCGTATTATATGTTATATAATGTGTCTGTATCTACGAGGAAGGAATAGAACAGGAGAAATAATAAACTGGTGGGGGAGTATGTATTATTTAGACGGAGTTACCACTTTAAGGCAGGTCGTTATGGCAATATTGACCAATCATAGTTTATAAAATGAGTATTTTGAATAACTTGTCATATATATGACACTACATCTGACTTGCAACATACATATTTTATGCATTGAGGCGGCCATATTGAGTTACCACATTTGGACAAATATTATTATTAAGGTGACTCTCTCCTGTTCTATTCTTTACTCGTAGGTCTGTATTGATTTACACCGCCACCACTTACATTTTAGCAATTTTTGCGTTTTACAATTTCCACCCCTGCTTGAATTCAAATTAATTGTCAAATTTGACATTATAATCCCATTGTCGCAGTTTCAAAAGTTTTTTAGAAGTGATTTTGAAAATTATTTTCTTAAGCTATAAGCGAATCAACTTTAACAGAATATAAATTCGAAATTACAGGTTATTAATGCTGTTTTATCATATTGGCAAAGTTATAGTTGCACATAAGCAAAGTCATGATTATAAAATGATCATTGTTTTATAAATCAAATATTTTGGGGCTACTTTGGTGGTAGAAGAATTGAAGAACAACCTTTCCAAGTTGCCGATTTAATAACACTAAATATCAAAATCGGATGTGTAAGTCAGTTGCAGATACCCATTACAATAGAGCAGGAAAGTATGACCTGTATTTATGTTATAACCAGTTAATGACAACAATAAGTGTTTTGATATAATAAAATATTTTTAGTAACCGACATGCACTAATAAATTAAATAGCGTCAAATTTTAGATAGATGTTGTATACTTTTCCTTATCAATTAATATAACCCACAAAGTGTACTAAATATAACTTTTTTTCTATATCTATATTTTATATAATACTTGGCTATTTTGTATAGTGATAGTAGTAGTGTTGATAAATCTGTGTTGGATGGATGACAATTAACAACAAACGTCATAAAGTAATTATGACAAATATCAAAAGGTGTATGAATATATTATTATTATCAGTTCTGAAATTACTTTTGTAAGTTATATTTGTTGACATGTAAAATTTTGCATCTCAAATTTGACGATATTTCAATTTATTGGCCTATGTTGGTTGCTAAAACGATTCTAATAGATATCTTTAATATTAATTAATTAGTGTAATTTCTTTGTTATGCAATTATTCCCCGGTGAATGTCAAATTTGTAGGTGCATTGACTCCTCGTTCGTACTTTGTCCGTGACGCGTTTCCAAAACAATTCTACTATGATTATCTTACTTATCGATAAATTTATAAAAATGTGACACAACACATCATGGTTTTTTTTGTTTGTATGATCATGCTTTCTGGTCATACCAGACGCAGACGGTATTATTTTGCAGTTGAACGGCTCTTTATATTAAATTTTCATAAAAGCATCTATTTTTGAAATGTCTCGAGATTTTAATCAGATTTAAACCACACTGTAATTGTTAATACACACTTAAATTAAATCATTCTTATATTACTGTTTGCTGTAGTTTTTTATTTCTATTATTTTGGTAAAAATCAAAATTTTAGTTTCTCTTCGCATGACTTTAATTGGCTTGAATATTATTTCCTTCTTTTTTTAAATTTCAATCAAAGCATTATTTTTTGCCCGTAATTTTAGTATCTGATTGTATATCATGTATCGACAAAGTCCAAAAATTATACTTCATGAATTGTATAGCCTAGCTTATGTATACTTTGTTGATATATACAGATACGAGGATTATTCTGATACTTTTTATGTATATTTATGTTGTCTTTCTTTATAATTATTGTCAAATATACATTTTATTTTAAACCCAATATTATTTATTATGATACATATTCGGGTTTATTTTGCAATTATTACTGTTTTACTTTCGAATGTATATTGTGAAGTTATTTGTTGAAATAGTTCTATCTTCAGCTAGTATGACAAGGAACCAAATGACATACTAAATGACATATCAAGTGTTTTTTTATAGATATATCCTCGTTTATAATTTCCAAATGTGTTTTATTTTAGTTGTATTTTGAAGTAATAATAATATAGTTTTTGTTTAATATTATTAAAATATATTATCAAGGAAACAGAATAATGTATCTAATTCCTCCAAGAAATTTTAAATTATGACAATTCTTTTGAAATATTTTTTTTTATAAGCGACTGATCTGAATATCAAAATAAAATTGTTCTGTCACGTTTTACTGATTGATTCATAAGAGATTGAAGACAAAGGACACCTTCAATATATGCTCAATCTATTCGTACAAACATGTTTAGATGACCGGCTAGTATGGCAAGCCAGAATTGCTCATGTATTATAGAATATTAACTAGTAAATAGTTTTATCAAGATTTATAAAAAGTTAATCACATTACAATGTGAGATTGCTGTTTGTGTTTATTTGCGAAAAAATTGGTGTTATTGTCGACAGGATTGTTAGATTTTCGATATAGCCTGATATTTAGTTTAACGGGTAGTCTTACATTCTATCAAATTACCCTTGTATAAAACAATGTTCAGAATCATTATAATGACTGAACATTTAAGTGATTATGGGTATATTAAATTATATAAAACATACTTGATCATAACTTTAAAAATAAAAGAGGATTGTTATTGTTTTTTACAGATTTATATTATTTATGTTGACTTTATCGTTTTTGTTGGTACTATTGTATTATTAAATATAACTGAAATAAAACACAATACCCAATAATAAAAGAAAAAAGAATTACTAACAAGTCATTTTTGTTATTCTCATATTGTATTATTTTTGCTGAAAAGCATGTTTCTTCTTTCTTTGGTTATCTAGGTTTTGTTTTGCTTGTAGATGGATGTACGGCACCAAGGCCGACGCATGGTAAGTCATTTTCTATCTTCTATTAAATATATGCTGTCACACGTAGTTTACGCGCATTTATAATTGTTTGCATGCTGTAATTCGCTTTTAGTATGTAGTTAGTGTATATTCTCGTAGTAGTTCTGCATATTGTAATACAACTTAATAGACAAAAAGATAAACATAAATCTGTTGGTTTCAAAATTTTATGACTTCTGCATGTGGTATTTGTAAGTTGAGATATTTCTAATTATATATTCAGGAAATTTTAAATGTATTTGTCTATAAAATAGAATGTATGAATTTTTTTTTTTTGAAATTCATGAAGTGCTTCGAAAAGATTTAAGGGAAACGAACTGAAACTTGAATGAACATTAGAAAGGTGTCGGTTAACGATTTTGTCATTACAGGATTCTGGAAACACTAGTGGACAACGCTCTCAGTCGTCTAATCAAACCAAATCTGGAGCTAAGCAGTACCCAAATACATATTGGAATCAAGCCTAAAACACCACCCATTTCGACCCATTTGGTGTACACTGTCTGATTGCTTCGTCTCACTCTTTTTTTTTCTTTTTTTTCTTCTCCTTCTACAAGAGAATGGACCACTGATTCAGTTAAGATTTGTTTATTATAGTTAACTAGATAATATATACATATATTATTTTAAAGTAAATATGTGTAGTGTTGATAAATTATTTTCACTTTTCGTATTCTGCTATTATTAATTTTATTATTATTATTATTACTATTATTAATATTAATGTATTTATTGTCTGGAGTCAGTGGTGCGAAAGAGAACGCAAGATTTTATGCAAAACTGTATGACATGTGTATATTTCTTTTTTTATATATATATAATTATCCTTGATACGTTTTTTGTATAAAATCGATTCATTTTTTTATTTTTGGTGTATTTATATATATATAATATACATATATATATAGATATATAGTTCATATTTGTAGATTACTGTAAAATATTTAAAAGCAAATCAAAAAAGAAATGTTTAGGTGTCACCTTCCAGTTGCTTTTGTTTAGTACATTTAATTTTCCCAAGTGTGAATTGTTCTGTGCAATGTGACCGTGCAATGAATATTATATTTGTGTTTATTTTTGCGCGGATGAAAACGTATTTTTAATTAGAAGAAAAGAAAAAAACTCAGAATACCAGAATACCTGTTTAATTTGCTTCGGCCAGTAAATTCAGTCATTTTTAAATTACAGAAGAATTTCAGTTGATGTTTTTTAATTGAAATATATTGATTTTAAATTATGATCGAAGGCATAGAACTATATTTAATTTCGTTTTACTAATACATTTTAAAATCGTATCATATTTATATGAGTCGATTATGTGATTGCTATGTTTACTTATTTTTATGGATTTTGTGATTTATGGAATGATTTTATATGTAGTAAACTGTAACAATGATTTTCCTAAGAATTGAAAAGACCTTATTTAAATATAATTTTATTATTACAGTTTACTAAATAGCAATTTGGAAGTGACTACTAGTATATGTAAAATATTTTCACACGATGAAAAAGTATTGTTATATATTTTACGCCAAGATTTTTTTTTCTTAATTATGTGTATATATATTACTCTCACAAATTACAAAATAGTAGTTCAATCATTTGAATTGACTTTTAATGTGTATATACTAACATTTTACAAAAATTAAAATTATTTTAATTTGGTATTAATTCAGTTGAATGATTATTATTTTTCTTCTTCTTGTGGCGAAGTTCTCGACAGTATTTTTGACATGTGACAGTCAATTCACTTATATTTGGGCGTTTATTATTATTTAAATGAATTCAAATAAAAATTATATTTATATATTATATATATATTGGTAAAATGTTATGGTTCCACAAATGTAAATATGGCTGTATTTGGATTTTGTACTGAACACACACTGTACCTAGATCCGCCTTGCATTACGCTGTAGAATTGTAGTTAATGAGAGAAAAAATGAAATAAAGAATATTAGGTAAATTGATTTTACCTGCTCGTTGTCTACATTGGCTGGACAAAATCTCTGTTTTAGGAGTTTGGGTGATATTCCGTCGCTTGGATACTGTAAGTCGGAACGTTAAGGAACGCGATATCCTGCAATGGAAGATAAATCGACCCTCTCCTATTTTGAGAAATGATAAAGTTTAGTAGCTAGGTTATTATTAAACTAAATTATCTTTGTGTACCTATGCTATGTATAAATAATCAATTTATGTAGAGAAAGATCACCCATGTATATGTGTAGTTTTGTTTTTTTTGTATTTGCTAACTTAACATTATGAAATACATTATGGATAATTCTAACACTTAATTTTGTGTACTGCGTTTCTTGTATTTTGTAATTAAATTTTTTTTTTGTAGAGAATTAAGGAAATGACTGTCGTATATGATCAAAAAAAAAATAAAGTTAATCTACTGGTATTATTTTACTAAGGTACTTTCATGTTTTCACAATAAGCATTTGCGATAATTAAACTGTACTATTTCAAATAGAATTACTAATCCCAGTTGAGAAATTTGTCTATATTAGGTTAGTGAAACATAAATATGCCTATATTTGTTACTTGAAAATTACTGATGGCCGGGAGTTTTGTACAAGGTCATACACGGAAGCAAGGGAAGTCCCTAAATTTAGTTATGATTAATTTATTTACGTTTTGTCTTGACTGATATCCATAAGGAAACATAAAGTATTTGTCTAATAAACAAACAGGATTGAAATTCATTTAAAAAAAACTAGCAATTTTTATATTTATTTTTACCATCCGAAGTAATGAAAAAAGAAATTATATTAAAACTTTTTCTGGAAACGTTTTTAAAAAACAACATTTAACAAACGATTTTATTGTTGTTTCAAACTATTTGTCTTTGACATAATAATACACTTTTGTTATATGCTTGAAACAATTTGGGCAGCATGTTTTCCACTCTGAGGCTGATATATTGAAGACCAGTATTATGAATTTTTCAACAGTTGCTCCAAGTGACGAAATTATACAACAGATTTTCATGTTTTTTGATATTTGGAAACAAATAATCACATGGTGATAAATCAAGTAATAACCAGTCTTTCGACTTTTTTTTACGAACTTGAAAGTTGATGGTTTGCTGAGTGAGAGCTGATGTCATAATGAAGAAGAAAGCACAGCCTTTAATTGTACCTTCCTATTTTGTCGTCGGAAGTTTTCCTGAATAAACGCTTACGGAAAAATAGTTTTTTTTTGCGAATAAATCAAAGTAAATTAGTGAACACACGTTTTTCGAAATTCCAACTTCATATGCATATAAGGAAGTTTTTATCAAATTATTTTGCATGTCTGTACATCTTTATTTTAAATTACGTTTATCGAAAAGCGAATATTTAAACAGTTATTAACGTGTTTTATAAACATGGAAGTAGCTGCGAGGTTTCTCTTAAACAGACTAAAAACTTGAGTTAGTACTTGTAAGCAGGATTGGGACATTTTCTGGCAAACCGGTATACACATAAGAGGGGCACGCATTAATCTAGTACATAATAAACGGGCTAAGAACTGATCCAGTGGACACGGTACATTTTCACAACGTATACTGCAATCATCTGTATCAATACTCAAATAAGCGCAACGCAGCATCGCATTCACGAATATACATATTTTTTTAATAAATACCCGTGACTGGTAAATTTACTTTCGTTTATAACCGATATACAAAATTATAATTTTACAATAATTTTTTTTTAAGAATCATCGATATTAGTGGACAATAATATTAAATTAGAAAAATGATTAATATTAAATTAGAATTTTTAAAGAATTTATAATGTAAATTATGTATCATTTATTGCCTGATATTATTATAAAGGTCTGTGCCTTTTATTAAGTATAAAAGAGTTTAGAACTTAATCTACAAGTTCTGTATACCAATATTTTCGAAATTTAGACCGGAATTTCATCTTATCAAAAAGCCTTTTTTTTTAGAATCATGCATTCCGCAGAAATCTTTTTAAGAGTGTAACAGTCCTTAAAACGTAATTTAGAACAACCTATGTACAAACAAAAATTACTATACAAAATTAAGACAGCGCATACGTATAAGAAAGTTGTGTGGTGACCACGCCTTATTTTTTGTTATAGAATAATTAAATTTAACATATGTATATGTTTATAGTTTATCGCAAGCATTGTATATGCGACGTAGTATACCTTATTTTTTTATAGACCACCGGAAAATGTCCGCAGTGAGCTCAAGCACTGAAAAGAAAAATATCTGAAAGCCGATGATCCAAAAAACGGAGCATGAGAAAATTCCATTTCTTGACGTTTTATAATTTGTGCAATGCTTGATAGATTTTTTTATGTATATAAATTAGGCAGGCTTTTACATATTTTAACCTATGGAAACTACTAAACATCTATTCTGGACAACTTTCAGTCTACTTTTGCCCTCGCGTCCTGCCATATTTTCTAGATACTGGCAGTCGACATCTGGAAAGTGACGTAACCAGTGCTCCTAGGATTTATTGGCCAGCAGAAATTCACGCAAGTCGGAATATGGTAGGAAACGATTTATTATTGTTAATACTCTACAAAATCGTTATTGAACTGCATAAGAAAATCTTAGGCTTTTATGAACAAATGTCAGATTGTGAACAATTCACCTATGATAATAGGAAGTTAATTTAAATGCCTGCAGGCCAACAACCAAACATAGGATACTAATAAAAGAGCATGAAGAGAGCATAGGACAGCTTCTCGTTATGCATACATCGCTCCTAACATTCCTATTCATGAGAGATTCAGTGTGGTGTGCGGAATCTCCATTTATATTTATTGAAGGCTATTACTGAATTGACGGCAAGATTGCTAACCGCACAGCGGTATACTTGCTCGCTGGCATTCATCTTCACACATCAAGCGCTTCCATTACCAAAATAAGCTTCCTGTAACCTTCGAGGAAGAATTGCAGCTTATTCCGCAAGTGTGATTCAGGAGCTCGTTATCAGTATCGAAAACATTTCTCATCTCTTAAGACTATTTTGCGAACATTACTTTCTTAGTTAATTGTGCTTACAGGAAAAATTGTTCATCATATGTTGTTTCATTGGTCTGCCCTGGTAGTGTCGTTTATCTTGGAATACCGAAAGTATCATTTATATCACAATTATGAAATGATCGAGATTTTAAAAACAAATTGCGCGACTGTTTATTATTTTACATCAAAGTGTAGGCAATTTCATAAAATTGGTGAATCAAAGGTTTCTAAAAGCAAATAATCATAATGTTACTGCAGATATACCGTATGTGTCAATTTTCATTAGGTATAGGGATTCAATGTTTACGTGCGATTTATATGTATACAAGTAATACGTGGCAACGTGCCACCCCACACCGTCCGTCACCAATCCCGGCAACAATCGACATCACAACGAATTTCTCCGATCTTCCCACTTCTCCCGACCAGATTTTACAGTCAATGTTTAGCTGCGAACACGTTGCGATCTAGTCTGCAATAAAAGCCGTCTTATTACTGGAACGGGAAACATCAAATGGCCGCCGCGGTCTCCTGATCTAGTAGTTTATTATTATTTTCAGAATCCTTTTTTATTTACCTTATTTTTAATTTTATTAGAATTACGCTTTTGTTTGTGTCATGCAGCGTGAACGCAGCTTAATAATTCTCTGCATTTACTGAAAGGAAAAAGAAAAACAAATCCTTGCAGCACGTAAATATTATTTCTGAACGCATTACAAACACCCAAGCCGGTGGTCGAATAGTTACTGCTAACCATGCTAACTTGTATTTAGGAGCATGCATCGGTCGTACTGGCATTGGAAAGGAAAGAAGGGGTACTATGTTACCACATACTGTATGGATTAATCGCCTATGGCTAATGAAAATTGACACATGCTGTAGATGATGATACTATATGAAATAAAATGATTAGAACGACTTCAGAACGAGACCACAAATTTACTTAAGAAGATATATATTATAAGGTGGGTAAATTTATTGTTTTTAATAAAGAAAAGTTTATATTAGTTATAATTAATAATAAAGAATGGAAAAAGTTATTTTATTTATACATACATGAAATCGTAGAGGGAATATATATTATAGAGCCCATCAAATAGGGAAATCGGGCAACATAAAATTTTGAGTAAATCCTGTTATAATATGCTGGTATCTGGTGGTAGAAAGCAGCTAAGACAACTATTGCCATCTATACACTTACGACGAAACTAAACCATACGGGATTTATTTGTAATGGTGGGTTTATGCAGCGTGAATTAGCCCTAACTTAGTATTAGTCTTAAGAAAGTTCGATCATTGAGTATACGTGTTAGCGTTCAGTCAGCGAGTCAGCTGATCTTGTGGTCCTAAGTTTCTTAGGACCGCGTTGGGACACGACCTTGAAAGTTCGTAATTTTTAACTCTTAGGACTAAGTTAAGACCTCGTTAGCCAAGATCTAACCCTTCTGAGGGAATACGTATCATTTACCCAGCGTAATTTGAAAATTTAATTTGTATAACGTGTATTTTTAAGGTTAAGACTAATTCTTAGGACTAATACTAAGTTAAGGAACGCTGCATAAACCCACCATTAGATTTACTGTAGTTTTATGTCGAAATGTGTTTAAGAATCGGTGGAAGACAAAATCATTAAATTTAAAATTAATGAAAAACATATGGAAATTAAGATAGAGGTGCCCGAGAGGAAGATACTGTTCGTTTAAGGGGGCGTTTGAATCATAGAAAACATAAGTACTTTCGTTACTGTCGAAAAATAACATTTTACTGCTAAAGATGTCGCGCGCTGTATCAAAACTCATCATCTCAAATATACAAATAATTGAATTGGCAGAATTTGTTTGAAATAACAAATAGGTATACGATCACTATTAAATCATTTTAAATAACTTAGATATTTATGATTATCTGTAATTTCCTTAGATAACCAGTTACTACAAAACTACAAAATATTAATTACAACACAGGCAAGATTTTAGATTCTTCATAGTTCGTGTTGTGCCATAAAGCTTCTTTCTTGATTGTGCATGACTTCTTTTCCAAGCTTCATATTTTCTTTTATATTTTCCAGGAGATACCATAAAAATAAATTGATGTTTTACATAATATTTCTTAAATACAATATAAAAATTTGCAAAATTATGAAAAGTCTGTCAACTTTGCCATTTTTTCCTGCAGCTCGTGTCAGAACAAGTCTCATAACCAGAAAACATTCTGAAAAAAGTGTGCTATTATATACTTAATCTGATAATCATTTTAATTAATTTATTACATTTTCGTGCTCTCAATTTTCTATCTAATCTTGGTCTAATGGGATCATCCAATCAAGCTCTTCCCCTTTCAGAACCTAATGAAGGCACTTCATGTGTTCCTGCTAACGATTTATCAGTGAGATTTTGTCGACTAACACCAGCAAAACTAATACTTGAAACTTCATCAACAGCAGATGTTTCCAGTATTATTTTCAAAGATGCTACAACATTGTTACTCAATCGAAATCGCTGGTGTTCCATTGGCACATAATCTTCATCTCTTAAATGTTCTAAGCAAACATATTTATTCTCTGACCATAGCCAATCAGTTGCTATATTCAAAACTTTCAAGCATATCGGTAACAAGACACACCTTCTGAAAATCTGAAATAATTTTGATATTTCAACAAATTTAAAATGATCTTGCCATCAAACCTGTGAAAACTTTATCCTTCAGGTTAAAACTTGTTAATATTGGGACAGCTTTTAGCACTGCATGACATGTTTATATGGATAATTATGTATTTAATATCTAAAAGATTTATACAATAATGAAACTACACACTTGAGTACATGAAGCAAATATTGCTTCCACAACTACTTTTTCCACACGATTCACCAGAAACAAGTATGTCTGAGAACTACATTTAAAAGTCAAAACCAAAAACACAATAATTTAATAATACACCACAAACACAAACATAACCTAGATGAACATAAACAAAACCGCTCATGACATACCTGGGTCAAAATGGCAGCGATCGTTGCGTCGCGTAAAAATTAGATGCGCAGTGGTTCAAGAGCATTCTCCCCTCTATATCTCTGGGCATGACATACTATCCAAATACAGGTTTTTATATGTTTATGATGATGGATGAATTGGTAGTAGTTCAGAGCTTTTTGAATAGATGGTGTAGTATATTGTTAACAAGCAAGGCCAACTGTATCTGACATCGCTGGCGCGATATAAGGCCGTCACATATCCAGATTTTTCTGATTCTTATAACCTCAAAATGTTTATCAGTATGTGGCGCCATCTAGCCAAAGCACAATAAAATGCTTGATAATCGCTGAGCCGTAACCTCCGTGATATAGAGGCCTGGAACAAAGCTTGTGTCACGTGATCTGACGTCACGAATGCCGTCTGTCGAGCATTACAGTTTAGATTTGCCGTGGTCGCACATGTCAATCGCGTGAACTAGATTTCGCAAGTTTTTCTTTCAAAAACCCTCATAAAGAACTTCAAATAAGTTAAAGTGATAAGTTAAAGGTGTAGAATTTCAGATTTACCTGATTTATGTGCAGATAATTTGTAAAATCAGTGAAAAGAGAGTGTTTCTCAATTGTGGAGTGCCGAGTTTGTGGGTTAGCAAATATGGCCGCTGGTAAATTTTGTATGTGAACGTTGTTTTATTACTTATAAATAACTTTCGGGTGGTGTCGTTTATAATATGGTTGTGTCGTTTATATAAAATAATTAGTTAATCAAGAACGCCAACAGTTGGACTAGATACCTGAGTGAATCTTGTTCATTTAATTAAAAATGCCTGATAAATGCTGCGTGCCTAATTGCACAAGCAATTACGATAGTACCCATACGTATGTGTCCGTCTTTTCTTTTCCAAAAGATGAAGAGTTGAAAAAAACGTGGATTAAATGCATTCATAGAGAGTCATTTAATCCAACAAAACATTCAGTAGTATGTATTAAACATTTCTCAGAGTCATCGGTTATAACAATTGATAAAATAACCAGAAACGATGGATTATCTGAAAACGTCTCTTCTTTTTCAGATATATTAAATAATTCATTTGACATTGCACTGAATGCTTCTGTATTATCATCTTTGTTCTATATTGCCGGATACTGTGCACATTCACTAATTAAGTTTGTTAATGGTTGTGACAATTGTTTAACATCCATTACTACCAATTCAGATTTTGTTATAAATTTTACCAATTGTGGTGAAAATGACTCTGCAGATATTAGCAAATATTTGAAAAATTTAACAAGAGGAGCTCTAAAACAACCATCTGAATTATTCTTTGAAGTCTCTATTCAGGCGTATCAGATATTTAGTGAGCTTATTTCAGATAAATATGAAACTGAATTTCTAAAAACAGGTAAACAAAGGATTATTTTACGGGAATTGACAATGTTAAAATTGGAAAAATATGTAGAAGAAATCAATGAGAAATGTATTTTATGCAGCAAAACGTTGAAGTCGATATTGTTAAAAAATAGTCATGTTCTTGCCAATATATTTCTTAATAACTATTCAAAAATAATCAACGACAAAATTAACACCCAAAACATGGATCTATCCAAGAGAAAACTGATTAAATTTAATAGTTAAGTAGTTATAAAACACATTAACGCATGGAGATAGGACCGGCTTTCGTGACGTCACGATTGCTTGTTCGCGGCCTGTACTTTCTCGTAGGTTACGGCTGAGCATTTTTAAAATCACGTGATAAAAATATGCAATATGATTGGATTATATCAAATTACTGTTCTGTCGATTAATTGAAATTTGCGGTTATGTTATGCTTTGTGACATTTGTGAATCTTATGTGTAATCGATTTAAATTTAATGGAAATGAAAGCATTACAAGATAAATTAGTTTTATTGTGAATTACAAAAGGTGTTCAAAGTGTTCTGCCCCTGTTGCAATGCAACTGTTAACCCTCCGTTTCATATTTTTAAAAGCATTTGCCAACATCTGAACGGTTATAGCGTTACATGCATTAGAAATTGCCTCTTGTAGTTCTTCAAGATTTTGTGGGTTATTTTTGTAAACTGTGTTTTTCAGATACGGATAAATAAAATAATCAAGAATCGTTAAGTCCGGACTGCGAGGCGGAAATTCAATGACTCGATTATCATAAAACTCGCGAATTCGAGCCATACTTTTCCATGTTTTGTGAGCTGTTGCATTGTCCTGTTGGAAATACCCATGTAAAAGTTCGTCATCATGAAGATTTTGTACAAACGGTTCAAGTAAATTATTTCGATATCTCTCAGCATTTATCGTTCCTTCAAAAAACACAGGTCCAAATATACGCCTTCTAGAAACCGCTAGCCAAACACCAATTTTCTGCGGATGGAGAGGCGATTGAATCAACTCATGAGGATTCTCCGAAGACCAAATACGCATATTTTGTTTGTTTATATAGCCGGATAGGTGAAACCATGCTTCGTCAGAAAAAATGTTAAATCCAAAGTGTTGTTGTTATTTAAATTATTCAAAAACCACTGACAGTATTCTATTCGTACAGGAAAATCTCGAGGGAATAGCTCTTGAACGACGTTAATCTTATAAGGATAAAGATTTAAATTTTCTTTTAAAATTTTTTGACAAGTTCCATATGAAAGGTTTATTTCTTGGGCTAATCTGCGAAGAGATTTTTTGGGAGACTGTTCCATTCTTTCTGCAACATCTGCCACAATCTCAGGAGTCCTTTTTTTGGGCGCGCCACTACCAGCTTTCCTACCTACAGTTCCAACATTAGCAGGAAAATTAGGGAAGGCATTTTGAAAATCATTGATGCAGTGCGGTACTGAATATGTCCATTCACCATTCTCTTGTCGTTCGGCGTTTTTAAAATAACTTTCAGTAAGAAAAATCTTATGTTCTAAATCAAACATTTTGAAACGTCACTTTGACAATTCAAATTGTAAATTAGTACTTATATATCAACTTAATTTAAATTTCACAGCCTGCTCTAATTTAGAATTTAAATGATCGCGGGGTACGTTATAAACGTGTGTTCGTCGTGAATTTTTGTGGCTAAAATCAGCAGGCATAATCAAACAAAAGTGTATCCAATGAAATGATAGACACTTGAGATTTCGTTTTAAGTTTCTAAACATATAAAAACAATCTCAAATGAGCTCCAAACCAAACGTAAATAGGAGGGTATTAGCGATTCAAGCTAAAAAGAAGAGACACAAGCCTGGTAAAAAGAAAGGGAAGAACGATGAGTTAAATGGTCCGGGGGGAGGAAACCGTAATAATTCCCGTCTAGAACCATCACATAGCTCTAGCAATGAAACTATTGCGGACCCAGATGAGCCTCACACAAGTGAAGAAGAAGAACAGGAAGATAGCAGCGATTATCGTAAAGGTGGTTACCATCCCGTCAAAATAGGTGATCTCTTCCTAGGCCGCTACCATGTGACGAGGAAATTGGGTTGGGGTCATTTTTCGACTGTTTGGCTGTGTTGGGATTTAGAAGAAAAACGGTTTGTAGCATTAAAGATTGTCAAATCTGCCCAGCATTTTAAAGAAACTGCCCTTGATGAAATTAGAATTTTAAAATCTGTTCGAGACTCAGATCCATCCGATCCAAAGAGAAATAAAACAGTTCAGTTGCTGAATGATTTCAAAATAAGTGGCGTTAATGGAGTACATGTATGTATGGTATTTGAAGTTTTAGGTCATAACCTTCTGAAATTAATTATTAAATCAAACTATCGTGGCATTCCACGTGCAAATGTTCGCATTATTATTAGACAAGTCCTTGAAGGATTAGATTACTTACATTCAAAGTGTAAAATAATCCACACTGACATAAAACCTGAAAATGTTTTAATATGCGTAAGCGAAGAATATATTCGGTGGTTAGCCCGTGAAGCTGCTGAAATGCATCAACTTGGAATTAAATTACCAACATCTTTAATTAGTACAGCTCCACTACAAGATGTTCAAGGATCTGCAAAAATGAGTAAAAACAAGAAAAAGAAATTGAAGAAAAAGGCAAAGAGACAAAATGAATTATTAAAACGGCAAATGGAACAAATCATAGAATTAGAAGACCAAAAAAAAATTCAAGAAAACGGTGATGTAAATGGTGATAATAAATCTGATTGTAATGGCACAAGTTTATGTCCAGATATTACACCTGATGGAACTGAGGACAAACCTCCAATTGGTTGTGTTGATGAATTAGCTGGAGGAGAAACACGCGCTTCAACTATTATTGAAGGATCAGGAGAAGCTATTTCACATATGTCTGAAGATGATAGTCCCTGTATTACTTCTAAAAGTGAGAAAATTGAACTTGATCCTGCATTTGTAGAATGTGATTTTGAAGTGAAAGTTGCCGATTTAGGTAATGCTTGCTGGGTTGATAAACATTTTACTGAAGATATTCAGACTCGCCAATATCGATCGTTAGAAGTGTTATTAGGAGCTAGTTATGATACATCAGCTGATATTTGGAGTACAGCTTGTATGGCATTTGAGTTGGCCACAGGTGATTTTTTATTTGATCCTCATTCTGGAGAAGATTACAGTAGGGATGAAGATCACTTGGCTCATATAATTGAATTATTAGGAGAAATACCACGCAGGATTACTGCTCGAGGCAAGAATTCTAGATTATTCTTTAATAAAAAGTCGGAGCTGCGCCATATTACAGGGTTGAAGCCATGGTGTCTTGAAGATGTTCTTGCAGAGAAGTATGAGTGGAGTAGAAAAGATGCTGAAGAATTTGCTGCCTTTTTGAAACCGATGCTTGACTTTGACACTGAGTTACGTGCAACAGCAGCGCAGTGTCTCCAACATCCCTGGCTCAACTGAGCATTGTTATATTATTCTCTCTAGATGACTTAAAATCCTTTGTTTACAGGACATTATACATATAATATTTATTTTTATTGATTCACAATTCAGTCCACTCAGTTGTAAATGTAAATGACTTTATCTCTATTTTAACGATCTGGTTCTACAGGGCCTTTTGTTATATCATTTGTACATAGAATAATATAGAAAATTTGTGATGTTTGTGTTTACATAGACAATATTAATGTACACCTTGGCTGTTTATTGTATTTCTTTCTTTTTTGTTGCCATTTACTTTTATTACATCTTTATGACATCTTGTCCTAAGCAGTTTTCGCAATAACCGTATTCTTCTGTAGACACTTATGTAAGTGTTAACAGAGACATTGTACAAACAATTGTCTTAATAAACATTAAAAGAAGATAATATTACTTACTTATTAGTAACAATATGTAGTTCGATATATATATATATATATATAAATATGTGAGAAGTTTCTTGAAATTAGCGGCGTATTAATTAAGTGATGACAATTACTTGCATTATTCAAATGTTAATGATTTTAAGGAAAAGAAACACACCACTCCGAGGACTAACACATATGCATTAGTTTCATTTAACCACTACAACGTGAACACTCGTCAGCTCGGCAACTGTAATGTGTTCGTTTTCCTATCTACCGAAATTTGTATATACAGCTTGAGCGCGCGTGGTATGATCACCCGATGCTAGTCGATATTCTTCGGACGTATATTCGGCAAATGATCTCCGCTAGCTGTGTTCGCCAGATATAGATATATAGATTTATTTTTCCAGAGTTGTTATTTCGTTATATTTACTGGAGAGAATCTCTAATTTTAATTTCTATTTCAAGGGTCGTTTTTATGTTATTTTATGGTATTCCTGTTATACTTATTTATAGTTTTTTTTTACCATGAAATTTCTATTTATTTATTTTTCTCTAGACATCTTAGTTTATTCTGCAGATGTTTCAGGCGGGTTGTTTTTATTTCATTCTAAAACCCAGTTGTACTGCTATAACTTTGTACACAACTACATTATTATTTAATTTCATTAGGATAATCATAATTACGTTATAAGTATTACAATCTTCGCGTTATTATCGACTTAGTTATCTAAGCAATCGTCATCACTTAAAGAGAAAATTTAATTTGTTCTTTTTGTCAATCTGCAAAAAAATAATCAGATCACTATGAGTTCGAATATGAGCAGGCAATGCTAGTATGTTGTGCCGTTACTCTAATATGTATTATCGGACCACGTTTAGATGCGAGTTTACGTATACCATCGGGTGATCATACCTCGCGCGCTCTTGCTGTATAGTTTCGGGGACGATCTTTGCAAGCTTGAGAGATAATTTCTAATTATTCTCATTTAATCTCAATTAATTAATACGCCGCTAATTTCAAGAAACTTCTCACATATTTAGATATATACGGCAGAGAAACGAATTATATGTGTTTAATATATACGTTAACCACATATAAAATATTAATTATATATATATATATATATATATATATATATATATATATATATATATATATATATATATATATATACAAAAAAAGGAATTAATCGCGGATACATAAAATACAAGAAAAGGAAAATTATCGGGTAAATTCCGCTGTAGAGCAACCGTAGACACGTGTTTCTGACTCATTGGTCGTCGTCAGTACGGTGTAGCCAAGGAATAAGGTGGGATAACCTTGGAGATGTAAGCTACACGGAAGACCATCAGGTGACAGACCGCCATTTGTAGCTTTGGTTAGAAGAGCCTCGGTTTTGAGGATTCACATCCAACCCCGCCACGAGGAAGACAATGCCAACCTGCGTGCCATCCGAGACCCAGGAAAGAAAAATCACAAAAAAAGGAATTAATCGCGGATACATAAAATACAAGAAAAGGAAAATTATCGGGTAAATTCCGCTGTAGAGCAACCGTAGACACGTGTTTCTGACTCATTGGTCGTCGTCAGTACGGTGTAGCCAAGGAATAAGGTGGGATAACCTTGGAGATGTAAGCTACACGGAAGACCATCAGGTGACAGACCGCCATTTGTAGCTTTGGTTAGAAGAGCCTCGGTTTTGAGGATTCACATCCAACCCCGCCACGAGGAAGACAATGCCAACCTGCGTGCCATCCGAGACCCAGGAAAGAAAAATCACAAAAAAAGGAATTAATCGCGGATACATAAAATACAAGAAAAGGAAAATTATCGGGTAAATTCCGCTGTAGAGCAACCGTAGACACGTGTTTCTGACTCATTGGTCGTCGTCAGTACGGTGTAGCCAAGGAATAAGGTGGGATAACCTTGGAGATGTAAGCTACACGGAAGACCATCAGGTGACAGACCGCCATTTGTAGCTTTGGTTAGAAGAGCCTCGGTTTTGAGGATTCACATCCAACCCCGCCACGAGGAAGACAATGCCAACCTGCGTGCCATCCGAGACCCAGGAAAGAAAAATCACAAAAAAAGGAATTAATCGCGGATACATAAAATACAAGAAAAGGAAAATTATCGGGTAAATTCCGCTGTAGAGCAACCGTAGACACGTGTTTCTGACTCATTGGTCGTCGTCAGTACGGTGTAGCCAAGGAATAAGGTGGGATAACCTTGGAGATGTAAGCTACACGGAAGACCATCAGGTGACAGACCGCCATTTGTAGCTTTGGTTAGAAGAGCCTCGGTTTTGAGGATTCACATCCAACAATGAGTCAGAAACACGTGTCTACGGTTGCTCTACAGCGGAATTTACCCGATAATTTTCCTTTTCTTGTATTTTATGTATCCGCGATTAATTCCTTTTTTTGTGATTTTTCTTTCCTGGGTCTCGGATGGCACGCAGGTTGGCATTGTCTTCCTCGTGGCGGGGTTGGATGTGAATCCTCAAAACCGAGGCTCTTCTAACCAAAGCTACAAATGGCGGTCTGTCACCTGATGGTCTTCCGTGTAGCTTACATCTCCAAGGTTATCCCACCTTATTCCTTGGCTACACCGTACTGACGACGACCAATGAGTCAGAAACACGTGTCTACGGTTGCTCTACAGCGGAATTTACCCGATAATTTTCCTTTTCTTGTATTTTATGTATCCGCGATTAATTCCTTTTTTTGTGATTTTTCTTTCCTGGGTCTCGGATGGCACGCAGGTTGGCATTGTCTTCCTCGTGGCGGGGTTGGATGTGAATCCTCAAAACCGAGGCTCTTCTAACCAAAGCTACAAATGGCGGTCTGTCACCTGATGGTCTTCCGTGTAGCTTACATCTCCAAGGTTATCCCACCTTATTCCTTGGCTACACCGTACTGACGACGACCAATGAGTCAGAAACACGTGTCTACGGTTGCTCTACAGCGGAATTTACCCGATAATTTTCCTTTTCTTGTATTTTATGTATCCGCGATTAATTCCTTTTTTTGTGATTTTTCTTTCCTGGGTCTCGGATGGCACGCAGGTTGGCATTGTCTTCCTCGTGGCGGGGTTGGATGTGAATCCTCAAAACCGAGGCTCTTCTAACCAAAGCTACAAATGGCGGTCTGTCACCTGATGGTCTTCCGTGTAGCTTACATCTCCAAGGTTATCCCACCTTATTCCTTGGCTACACCGTACTGACGACGACCAATGAGTCAGAAACACGTGTCTACGGTTGCTCTACAGCGGAATTTACCCGATAATTTTCCTTTTCTTGTATTTTATGTATCCGCGATTAATTCCTTTTTTTGTGATTTTTCTTTCCTGGGTCTCGGATGGCACGCAGGTTGGCATTGTCTTCCTCGTGGCGGGGTTGGATGTGAATCCTCAAAACCGAGGCTCTTCTAACCAAAGCTACAAATGGCGGTCTGTCACCTGATGGTCTTCCGTGTAGCTTACATCTCCAAGGTTATCCCACCTTATTCCTTGGCTACACCGTACTGACGACGACCAATGAGTCAGAAACACGTGTCTACGGTTGCTCTACAGCGGAATTTACCCGATAATTTTCCTTTTCTTGTATATATATATATATATATGTTCTCTTTCAGGTTTCCGCGGGTAGTAGTATGTGTTGTCACTGGATTCCGGGTTTTCTTCCGCGTTTCCACTGCTTGGTCTTTGGAAAGACCGATGCTGGTTTCTTGACGACGTTTCGGCAAAATCACACTTGCCATCTTCAGGTCTGCGATAACTGTCTGCTTCTGCTTCTTGTTATTCGTAAACTGTTTACGAATAACAAGAAGACCAAGCAGTGGAAACGCGGAAGAAAACCCGGAATCCAGTGACAACATATATATATATATATATATATATATACGAGGTAAGATCAGTAAGTACCCGTGTTTGAAGACAGGTGGCGCTGCTGAGGGAAGTTGGCATTACCGTCGTGTACTACCATTTGTCAGACAACACCATAATAAATTTCAGACTGATTCATAGGTTAGTTTTTATTTGGCAGCCAGTTGTATCACACGTGTTTCTCGATAAAATGGAAAAAGAGCAATATCGATTCGTAATTCGCTTTTTATTTTTGGATGGAAAAACAGGCGAAGAAATAAAAGCGAAGTTGGATGCTGTCTATGGGGACCCTTCACCATCTATGATAACCGTAAGATATTGGTTCAACGAATTTAAACGTGGTCGTACATCTGTTTTTGATGAGGAGCGCCCAGGCCGCCCGCCAGACGTGGTTACCGAGGAAATCGTTGAAAAGGTCCACGACATGATTCTCGCTGATCGCCGAACGAAAGTGCGCGAAGTAGCAGAGGCCGTAGGCGTGTCGCACGGAACGGCAATTAATATTTTACATGATAAGTTATCGGTGAGAAAGGTGTCGGCCCGAAACACCCAAGTCGGTGGTCCAATAGTTACTGCTAACCACAGATCACTATACTAGAAGATAGTATAACTTAATAGTAAAAAGTTTAGACAATGTTTAGCGCCGCCTGCCAACTGCAGGCAGTACTAAAATGGATCAAACCGATGAACCGGGAAATTTAAATATTATATATTTCTATTCCATTTTGTATTTGCCTTAGTAGTTTTTATTCTTCACTTTAAATGTTCGGAAGTAAAATAGTAGATGTATTTTAAAGAAAAATAAACTACACTTATTGCTATAATAACTTAGTAATAAATTAGAAACATATCTTTTTAGTAACGCTTTATTTTTATATGAAAATTTATTTCTATTTCAAAATATTAAGGAGAAAGCATTCTAAATTATTCTTACATTTGAACTTATTTATTCCTTAAATGGAAATCGTCGATCTTCTCTTATGACATTGAATAAATTAGGATCTCATGTAGCTTCCTACCACTCATGAAAACGAATTGATTTTGGATGCGGGAAACTTTTACATTTTGGTCACAATTTGACACATAACATTTTCTTGTCGGCATAATTACTAGGAAGTCTAGAAAAAAGTGCGAAGAAATAAATAAATTACTCGAATTATGCAGAATAAATACTTACGCACATACAATTTTAAGAAATAAGTTAATATTTTATAACTCTGATTAATAATTAGCATATATTTATAAATATTAATTAGAAACTGTCAACAAAAATATTTGAAAACTATACCACATGTAGTTGCCATAATTACCAAACACAGTCAACAGCCTACAAGCAGCTAAGCCCTGAAGTATCACATGTGATCCTAAAATTTCGTCAACACATGCGCCACCTACCAACTGCAGGCAGAAGTAAAACGATGTCTACGCAATCTCAATGCTGCGTTTGATAAGGTTTTGGCGGGAGAGAAATGTACCCAAAAAATACAATTTTTATTTCCATTTTTTCAGGCGTAAGAAATCAAAGCATGTAAATTTTATGCATTAAGTATGAATATAAAGGTTAAACGAAGTGAACGGTTGTATTCTTTTTAAAATTAAGTTAATATATATGCCGTAAATAAAATGGGAAGACAGTGGTTTTGCAAGTACAACAAAAAGTGCCTACATTTAAAAATTACACAGTAAATTTATATGTAATATAGCAAGTACACTCGGTATATATATTTGGTAGATAAAATTGGTAACAGTAGCTAAATATATGTGTAATTTTTTAAGTGATCCATGAAATAAATATTTGTAACATTTTTGTAAGCAATTACATACATTTACAGATATCTGTTACATTTGCATCCCTTTACAGTGTAGCACTTATGGAATAGATGACGTTAATATCTTGAAATTATATTCTGCCACCAGCATTTATATCTTATAAATGACTTGCTTTTTACTTTTTTATACCCATATTTTCTGCCTTAAAAGTGTAAGTAATCTTTCGCTATATAATTATTTAACTCTTTGAAAAGCCTGTTCAGAATCAGGGTTTAGGGAATAATATTTCGAATTGACATCAAACATTGATGCTTTTGACTGATTTATTGCTTTTTAATTATCCATTGGCCTTGTCTTAATAGTAATTTTTAAATTCAACTGTTAAAGAATTGCACAAATTAAATTGGGAAATTGCACATACTGTTTTATAAAAATTAGAAGTTTTAATATCTGTCATCAAATATTTTACTGTTATAACAGGTTTTTATGAAATGTAATTGTTAATATTTAGGATAACCTGATTAAATAGAACAATTCTATTTTCTAAATGTGCAATATAGGTGTAAATATTAATAACTTGAAATTATTTTTAATGAGTGTGCAGAAAAAAGTATAATCCAATTTAAAAATAAAAGACATTCCCTACCACGATATTTTTTAAGCATTCATTTATAATGTCTGTGTTTGTTTATACAGTGTGTCCAGATTTCGATGTTCACAATTGGTATATCGGTCATTAGAAGACTAGAGGAACGGTTAAATGGGGAATGTTTTACAGAATTCAGTGCTCGCAACAAATCTCATTTCAAATTCATTCGGACTTTTTACAATTTTGAAATATTTTGAAAAAACCAATATTTGCCGATTTCAATTTTCCTCAATAACTCGATAACGCCTAATGCGATCGCTTTTAAACTCTGACATTGTTCAGACATTTTTTAAGACAAATTTTTTGGTGTTAACAGTAACCCCCGATTTTCATTTGTTTCCAAGTTCTTAGTTCTATCTTTTGTTTTTCTTATGGTGGGCATAGTGGATTTTTAATTAGGTATATAGACCTTAAAAATAGCTGTTCAATAATGTACAACATGCCTAATAAATCTTTATTTACACGAGAGATATGAATACTCTAATACGGAATTAGTGGGCTATGAAATTAAATGGTAGTGTAAAACAGACGATAAATAAGCTGTCATTATTGACATGTAAAAGTGCAGTGAAATTGGTGGGAGATATAGAACGTTGTTTAAGTAATTACCGTTAATCATGGAGATTAATAAGAATTGTGATATTGGCACACACATTTTCAATTAAGTAAAGGCTGATATGTTGGAAGTTTATTTCAAAGTAAATAGAATTTCTGAAAATGCTTGCACAAGTTACGCTCAGCGTTTTTCGGAAAGACCACAACCCCACCGGACAATTTTTAGCAGAATAATCAGAAATTGAGTGAACTATGGAAGCTTCGAACAAAAAAGATCTATCAAGTTAACAATGCTGATATACTTCAAAATAATATTTTACAATATGTTATGGACAATCCAAGTACATCAGTACGTCGAGTGGCTCGAAAAACTGGAATTCCGTAATTGGTGTTTACAGAATGTTGAGAAAAAACAAATACCACCCATACAATTCCAATTTAGCAGGTGGTTTCTACAAAAATGTGAAGATGATATTGATTTTCCTAGGAAAATACTTTGGACAGATGAACCACTAAATTTCTGATTATTCTGCTAAAAATTGTCCGGTGTGGTTGTGGTCTTTCCGGAAAACGCTGAGTGTAACTTGTGCAAACATTTTCAGAGATTCTGTTTACTTTGAAGTAAACTTGCAACATATCAACCTTTACTTCATTTGAAAATGTGTGTATCAATATCAATTCTTATTAATTTCCATGCTTAACGGTAATTACTTACACAACGTTCTATATCTCCCACCAATTTCACTGCACTTTTACATGTCAATAATGACAGCTTATTTATCGTCTGTTTTACACTACCATTTAATTTCATATCCAACTAATTCCGTGTTACAGTGAAATTTTATTCAAATGTTCATATCTCTCGTGTAAATAAAGATTTATTAGGCATGTTGTACATTATTGATAAGCTATTTTTAAGGACTATCTAACTAATTAAAATTTCAATATGGCCGCCATACGAAAAACAAAAGATAGCGCTAAGAATTTCGAAACAAATGAAAATCGGGGGTTACTGTTAACACCAAAAAATTTGTCTTAAAAATGTGTCTTGACAATGTTAGAGTTTAAAAGCGATCGCATTAGGCGTTATCGACTTATTGAAGAAGATTCAAATCGGCAAATATTGGTTTTTCAAAATATATCAAAATTGTAAAAAGTCCGAATGAATTTGAAATGAGATTTGTTGCGAGCATTGAATTCTGCAAAACATTCCCCTATTCTAATAACCGATATACCAATGGTGAGCATCGAAATCTGGACAGACTGTATATAACTCGTTTATAATAGGTCACACATCGGCAGCAACACTGCCATAAGGCGAAAATTGTGTTTTGTGATCAAATGACGTTTAAAATAATTTTGTTATTCCAAAATAATTTTAAAAATTTAGCATTTAACATTCGATTTCTTTCATAATTTAAGAGATGATGTCTTTATCTCTCAATTTGTGTAAAAAATCCAATGCTAAATATTACAAAATAATTTTAAACAACGTCATTTGATTACAAAACACAATATTCTGACTGGCCTTGGTTGGTTTTTTTTTATGTCTATATTCCAATATATTATATCTTAGTCGAGGCGCGCACCAAAGTGGTGTGGCGATGGCGTGGGAGTGGCGTGGTGACAACGTGGCATGTGGCAATTTTTAAACGAATGAAATCAGATGCGACAGCGCGCATCAATATGGCGGTGTGGCAACTGATTTTACTAGTTAAAAATTTGCCACATGCCACGTTGTCACCACGCCACTTCCATGCCACGTACGTACCATTTCGGTGCGTGCCTCGACTTAGGGATTTAAAGTCAAGCAATTTAATAAAATACTTATGTTATTTTATGAGTTTTATGACCATATATGTAAACACAAAATTTGAGGTATTAGTTCTCTGTGCATTTTTCCTTGTCACGAAGAGTCGGCCTTGATTTTACACATTCATTCATAAGTTTTTATATATGCGTATTTTAATAAGGTTCTTGCCTTTGCTATATACGTATTTTGTTGGAATTTATATAAGAGATTGTATTTATTTTATTTCTAAATCTAAATAATAAAATTTATTATTAGCAGGGCCTGGACATGACCCAGTTAAACTAGGACGAAGTTACAAGGGAGCAAAGAAATAATGTAAACAACACACGCTTACTGAATAGCACTAATTCATATGGTGAACTGCAACATCTGTTTACGCCCGAGAATGCGAGCAAAAAATGGCTGTAAAATAAGGAATTTATGAGTAAAATTCTTTCTACATCGGCGTAGGTAGCCTCAGGGATTTTTAAAATTTATTATATTTACCCACAGATCACTAATCTGTGTATTTACCTTATATTTCGCAAGAGAAATAATGTAAATATCTGAATAATAATAATAATAATAATAATAACAGAATATAGAAGAAATACTTATTGTTATTTAGTTTCGATAACATATAATACGCGTACATTTTTGGTTATCATTTATTTAGATCTAGAACGTTGTTTATGTTCTTTTTACTTTCTTATACGTAGTATAAGGAAGTATTGTGATGATGAAAATTTTCGACCTCGAGATTTTTGCAGATGTCCACATTTTGAGGTCCCCTGATACCGAAAAAGTGGTTTTTAAAAAATGTCTGTGTGTCTGTGACCACGATAGCGGTAGATATCAATTCCAAATTTTGTATTTAGTAGTAAAATCTCCCTCTTGAGAACTGATTAGATTTTCAGTAAAATAGGCAGACCGGAAGTAGTAGTTTACTTCAGTGAAAAAATCGAATTTTGCCAATATTTCGTCAACTACTAAGTTTAGACTAATTTATAATGAATTCATAAGTATTTAGAACTTAATTTCCAATATCTTTTGTATAAAAAAAATTCAAAATTCGGACCGGAAGTATCACTTTTACTCTTACCGAATAACGATTTTTTGCAAATATGTCGTAAATTATGCACTCTATATATATTTATGAAGAGTACAAAAGTATTTAGAGTTGGATTGGGAATATTTTTTGTATAAATGAAATTTCAAAATTCGGACCGGAAGTAACACTTTCATACGTATAAGAAAGTCGTGTGGTGGCCACACCTCATTTCCCCCCCCTTTATATTGGAGACTAAGTTTGGTTAAGTTAATGTATATTGTGCTTTTTATGAACCCAGAGAGATTCTCGACTCTGAATGAATTACGTAAAATATTTTTCTCAACGACCATTAGTAAATCTAATAATTCCAAAACAATTTTTAATAATAGAATGTAAAAATTTCCACTCTTGAGTTAGAATATTTATTCTGAAACACTTCTTATGTATTTTGCATGTACATGTATTTCCATTTTATGACAAGGTAAAGAATGAATATTCTGTATACAAACTAAAAGAATAGATAACAATGGTTTTCAAATCTGTGAGTGTGAGATGTAAATGACGGCACAGTAATACTTAATATCAGACAAGTTTTCATTTAAATAAAATAATGAATGAAAAATCTGGTCGTGGAGAAAATAGTCTGTTACACGATTAGAATGAAAATTCGATACTCGTGGTTCCTCACGCTCTCTTTCGGAATCTTAATATATTCCAAGTCCATTGACAATCAAAATAATTACAAATGTCAGCGGAAGATGTCGCCTAACTATCCAAAATATGAAAAATTGCAATTTCGCGCGTGACTACATTCAAGTTTAATAGTTATATACTGGTAGGTTTTCTGGTAACGCAACGATTGTATAGCGCATGTATCAGTCCCCACAACTGAACGACTACGTATATGTACTCCGCTCCGTTAACCAGAGCGGTGGTAGTAGTATACTACAGCCGTTCGCGTCGGGGAATACGATAACTGTAGCGAGTGATAGTGGGGACTTGGACACTCCTCTGTCGTTGCTTCACCCGAAAACTTACCGGTATATGTTTAAAACCAAGGCACTGAGTCGTTGCGCTATCTATGAAGGATAGTTCGTGTGGCTGTTTATAAACTCATGCGTAAACAAACCAAAAGCAGAGAGCAAAGTAACCAACACATACTGTTTATTTTTACAGATATTTAAAAATATACACCTGTGATAGATTACCTGTGATTTATACATACACATAATATAGAACAGCGAATGAAGGGGTTTTGTATGAAGCCGGTTTATTTCTTTCTTTTTTCCATATTTAAAATCTAATAAAATGCTATACAAAAATAGTTAGTAAGAATAACATTGACAATAAAAAGATACTCAAGATACAATCTTAGATATACATTCAAGGTAACATCTTTATTTTTCTATAAATATACTGAGAAGCATTTTAAAGCAAAGAATACGTTTACTATCAGTGAATGAATTAGGTAGTAATTGTGAAGGAACGGGGTAATACCGTCTTTTTTGTTATCTCGGACAAAAAATGCCGAATACACTTATGAATTCCTTATAAAATTTCTTTGGAATAATGTGCCCCGCATACTTTGACGTCATTTAAAATATGAAAGTGTATAATGGCAGTGCTTTTTGCATAATGAAAAGCCACATTATATTTATATTTAGGTCAAATATGTTCCTGTTAATATTTTTTGACGTATCTGCACGATTTTTTTGTGACAGATATTAAATTAATTTAATGGAAGATCTTATCTGTAAACGATAAATTTTTAAGCATTTGTAAGCGCTCAAAATTGTATTCAAACAGAAACACAAAGTGTGATAAGAGGAGAAAGGATCAATTTATGAAATAATGTTGCTTTTATATTACCCAGATCGATGTTACTAATTATAATACAAAAACAGAAGGTTGTGTATTGAGAACGATTAATTTTAGCTCTGTCGAGTTGCCTCCCCCCCTCCAAAGTTACAATTTATATACATTATTATTATTTAGTATAAAATGGGTATCAATTGTGCTCCATTTGTGCTGAATTGTGCCGTTATTAGTTTAATTTGTGCTCTTCTGTTTTCAGAGATTTTTAAAAATATCGAAGAGGGGGCTAACTTGAAGATTGGCCCACAAAAATTTGAAATTCTGTTTAAAACTTGAAGCCTTGGCAAAGCACTCCAATTGTACCGTATAGCATTTTCCAGCCAACCACTCACTTTCGAAGTTATACCAAGAAGAAATTCTGAAATTGAAAGTCTGTTATCCTGCCCCACCTTTGTTATAACTTGTATAGTATAAAATGTTTATCAAATCTGCTCCATTTGCACTCAATTGTTGTTAGTTTCATTTGGACTCAGCTATACTGTTTAAGGAAATTAGAAAAAAGATCGAAAGTAAGTTAATTACATTCAACTTAAGACCCGACAAAACTTTTTGCTGCGAGTATACATTGACTGTTTTATTTGTTATTACTTACCTATATTTTGACAATATGTTTCACCAAGACATTTCAATCACTTCATTTAATTATTTATATATCATTTAATATAACCTTGCCTATCATATTGCCACCTATTTGTTAATATAATAAAACAGACATGACAATCTTAATAATATAAAAGAGATTTATTAACAGTCTTTTTTTTTTAAATCAAAACTTAATACACTGGAATTTGAATTGTTAAGTGAAACATACAGCATAGTTTGGTAGTATTTTGGTAGTATAAACCCGACGCAATTAAAATAAAACATAAATGTACAAAATTGTGGAAACATCATCCATGCACACACTCATATATAGATATTTATATATAAATCAAAGGACAGTGACCAATATACAATTCAAATTTGTCTACCCTGCTACGAACTGTATGAGTACAATGTAAATATATCAAATTTCAAACAGCTATTAAGCAAGACAAACTCAACCCCACGGCATTTGCATTATTTACTAATAGTTACAGAGGGAAAACGAAAAATATACACAATTATAAGAGAATGTTTAAAATTTGATACAAAAAATTGTAATGCATTTAGTTTCTTCTTTTCATATAGGTAAAGCTGATAGAAAAAAATAAAATATGACGAATGTAATATAATAGAATTTTAAGTCTTTTAATATTATTTTTATACACTTACTACGTTTACCTATTAACATAAGGGAAAAGGAAAAAAAAACTATGTATTTAAGCGCAATAGTGAAATAGAACACTTAGAAATTGGTCGTAGAATAAATAAGCTAATGAGTTTTTAAACTTATGCTTTCTTTTCCACAATGACAAGTAGTTCATTTATCGCAGTATCTAGAAGATTCAGGTTATCCAGCGGACTGGGAATTTTGAGTTTGTGCTCGTCTGTGCTCTCTTCGCTGCAAGTTGTGTTTTGCGTTTCAGAATCACTTTCGTTCTTTAAGTCTGTAGGTTTCACTGTATTCGATTTACTTTCAGATTGACTTTTTGAATCGTCACTGGACTTTGATGTACTTGGTTTGTCAGAATTGAATGACTCTTCATTGTTTTTCGATTTCGCTTCCGAATCTGCAAAGATTATTTACAAAATGCTTTTAGTTATTTTTTCAATAGAAATTCCTTGGAAGTGTAAATTAAATTTAAAATGAGTAATTTCACTTGTTAGAAAACGGAAAATTGTTTATAGAACACAATAACATTATAACTGATAATCTAGCCTATGCTGTATCTGTTATAAATAACATGTACGTTATCCCAGTGGCGGCTGGTGAGTACGTTTTGACAGTATACTACATAGACAAGACTTGTTCGTTTATTATCGGTGATATGCTAGGTATATGGGAGGATATCGCCGATAATAAACAAATAAGTCTTGTCTATGTACATGCACTGCCAAAAATACTCACCAACCACCACTGAGGTTATCCCCATCTAACATATGCTTTACTGAAATCCAAAAATCGAATGATATATCCCAGGGGTGGCCAAACTTTCGGGATCCGTGGTCAACTCCACATTTAAAAAAATCGAAGGCGGTCTACCAATGGCAGAGCTAAATTAACGTAACGTACATGTTTATATATTTATTTTCGGTAACAAGAAATAATGGTAAATTATCTAATTTTTATAAAAAAAACTTAATATTCATATTTACAAAATAAAAATTTACTGACGAAAATAATCAAAGTATTCATATATCAAAAATTCACTTCGTTTAGTTGAAATTTGGCACTGTATATCTGCGACAAGTTTATCATATTGTGGCTGGTATGAGCTTATTGCAATGCGTAAACACGAAATTAAATGTTCATCTGTTAAACGCGACCGATGTTTGGTTTTTATGGCGTTCATGGTTGAAAAAGCAGATTCGCAAAGTTACGTCGATCCAAAGTATGATTTCAAATACAAAATCAACTTGTAAATATTTGGAAACGTTTCCTCAGAAATTAATTTTCAAAAATCAGTATCGCTAGATGCTCTGGATTTAAGAAATATATCGCATCTTAATTTAATAATTTCTTCCTCGACCGTGACTGATGTGGTGTCTATTAAATGTCCTATTTTTTCAGATACTCCATCAATGTTGACATTTTCATTAAATGGAAATATATCATAAAATTGAGTTTTTCTTCCAACCTAATTAAGTCAGCGAATCTTCATTCAAATTCTTCAAACAAAACATCTAAGTGTTCGGCGAAATCTTCGAAGTCTCGGTTTGGATTATGGATGCACTCTTCCTCCATGTTTTTGAAGTCTCTCAATTCATGTTTTCTTAATTGAGACGCATACCTTTTTATCGTTTCTTTAAAAGTTTTAATCGCGCGCATCATGTCTGTTAAACATTTATTCTTTCCTTATAGATTTAGGTTTAAATCGTTAAGTTTTGCAGTGATATCGCAGAGAAAAGCTAGTTTCATGAGCCATTTCTCATCTTCCAATTCAGTAATGTGCTCTCCTTTCATTTGTAGAAAAATATTTCTGGTAACAGAATACGAAATCTTTTTAAAAAAGCACCACGGCTTAGCCACCTCACGTCTGTGTGCAATAAGAGATCTCCGTACTCTGATTCAGTTTCTTCCAAAAGCGCCCGAAATTGTCGTCTCTGAAGACTTCTTGAACGAATTGAATTGACGATTTTAAAAGCAATTTGCATTATATCATTAGACTTTAGTATTTTTGAACACAATACCTGTTGATGGATAATGCAATGATAGCTGGTAAAACTGGGAATTTCCTCATCATTATTGCACAAGGCAATAAAACCAATTCGATTCCCGACCATTACTGGAGCTCCATCTGTTGTAATAGAGACCAATTTATATATTGGAAATCCTGTCTTATCAATAAAGTTTTTAAATGAATTGTAGATATCTTGGCCTCTCGTTTGTCCTTTCAATGGAATTATAGTTAATAACTCTTCTTTTGAAGTCATATCTTCGAAAACCATTCTCACAAAAATGCATTACTGTGCAATGTCACTAATATCCGTGGATTCATCAAATTGAAGTGATAGGAACTTACAAGCTTTTAAATCGTCATTTAATAAAACCTCCAAATTATTATTCATAGCTTCAGTCCGTCGCATCACAGTGTTACGCGACAAAGAAATATTATTTATTGACGATATTATTTCAGATTTTTTTTTAAAATCGTGGAAAAGCACTTCTCCCGCTTTCCAGAAAGCTTCTTTTATCAATTCTCCATCATCGAATGATTTTTTTCGCTTTATCAAAACTTCTGTAATTTTAAACGACGCCAATGTTACTGCTTTAGCTTTGGTGCCTGGTCTCGTAAATAAAGATTGCTGTAAATGTAAATTCACCTTTAATTCATGCACTTTAACTTTTCGAAGTTCACTGCCCATTGCGTATTTTAAGTGCATGGTTTTAAAATGTCTTTCGACGTTTGCTTTTTTTGGTAGTGCCACACTTGAGTTACGTATGAGACAAACACATTTCTCCTTCACCATAACAAAAAAGAAATCATCTTCCAACTCATTGTGATAATGGTATGTTTTACTTCTCTTAGCACTGGTACCTGGCTGAGTCATTTTGGAAGGGTTGTTGAAACAACAAATTATCGTACCAGTGCGGTAGAAAGCGAGCGACCTGCAACGTAAGACGATTAACTGAGAACTGAAACTAAACGGGCGGGTGTGACGGCTAGACTAGTCAACTCGCCGCGTCGCTATCATCGCGCCGGCTACTGGATATAATCTAAGCATCCCACTTTGTCAAGTTGTTTCTATTTAATTGTCCACTGTAAAACAAATTCATTGTATTACTTTGCACAGTTTGTTTTAGGTTTTAAAGCGTAAACTATAGTAAATTTTTATTTTAAATAATTCATTAATTCTATGTCATAAGTCATAAATTAAATTGTTAATATCCGAGGTCATTATCGGGATGGTCGCGCGGACTACCTAAAATGTCTTCGCGGTCGACGTCTTGGCCACCCCTGATATATCCTATTATAACGTACACGTTATATAACGTAAACATGTTATGCGTACACGTTATTTTTTCATAGCAGGTCTCGAATTACATTCAGAAAAACATGCATGTTAAGTAAATGTACACATGTTACGAGTAACCTGAATGCACTTTAGCATTTTCATGTCAAATAATGTGAATTGTTTGTTGACTGTATGTGTCGAGTTTATAGCATTTTGCGTGATTTGAATTATAGGTTTATATATTAAAATTATTATAGGAATATGAAAATCACGAGGGAGATGGAAGAGAAGGTGAAAATAATAATTTTATAATTAAACATTATAAACAAATTTGAATATACTTTTTTTTTATAGATTATTAAGCAAATAATTCGTTACCATAGGGCAGAGCTATAAGAAATCGACTCATCAAAAACAATTTTAATTATAATTGGGCAATTGTATAAAATTGAAACCTATTGTGGGGAAAGATATGAAAATCACTATTTGCAGTTTCTCTTTATTTTGCTGCAAACCTAGCTTTGAAAAATTTTTATATGATAAATTCGTATAAGGAATCTGTGTGTTGCCCACAACTCATATTCTTTTATTGTAACGTTAATTGGAGGATCGAGTAGACATATTTCTGGATCAAACTGCAATTTTGGTGTTCGTAGCTCTGTCGTGTATACAGTTAAATATTACTTTACTTGTGCATATACACGTTGGACAACCCAGGTTCTCGGCATGATCTAAATATGGTATAGGAAATAGTCGTGCGGTGTAGCCATCGCAGTTTTTATATTCACCCGTCCCGTGTTTAATATTTCTAATATTTCAGTACGGATCGAGACGCTATGGAGTATGTTGTAAATATTACGTAAATGCTAATCAATAATAATGCATGAAGCGATATTTCTCATATTTCGTTTTTGCTGTTAAATTGATATGTTTATTTTCCCGAGACCAATATCGGACGATGGACGGATTGTGGCGACCATAAAGCGAAAACGAGGATTCATCCGTGGACAAGATATTTCGGACAAAATTATCATCCTCGTCGCATTTTTCCCTCATAGCCTCACAAAAGTCAAGGCGATTAACTTGATCATGTCGGAAAATTTCCTGACTCTTTTGTGTCTTAAAGCAACTATATTTATGTCGCTTCAAAATATTCCTAACTCTAGTTCTTGGAATGTTCACGTTTTCGGATATTTGACGGCTCGAACACGGTTCATTTGCTTCAACAAATGCACATACTTGCACCTCCCGCTCCATTCTTTCGTCAGAAAAAGGACGTTCCTGCCGATCGCTATTGTTGCATTTAGAACAGCCAGTAATACAACCGGACTTCTCGAAACGATGGACGATATTTAACTATTTGACGGTTTGGAACTGGTCGATCGGGATACGAAAACACAAAACGCCCAACGACTGCTTCTGCACTTGGAGAAGAATAATACTATTTAATGATACTTATTCGCTCCTCTGTTGTATAAGTAGGTTTTATGTTCTTGACAGAATAATAATAATAGTAATAGAAATGCAATGATTATTTGTTGCACATACTTTATTTATGTAACGCTACTAACGCTTGTTTTTTTTGTCTGCGTTACCAACTTAGTAATATTACAAAATACATAACAGTAGGCATCACAAAGAAATGTGAAACTCAATATTTTAAATTGTTACGTGTAATTGCCCGTCTGACACGATCATTTGTAATGTACATTTATCTGTCAATTATTGAAGTAATGACAAATTGACAGAAAAATTTACATAAACAGTCAGTATTACACATTCTAAATATCTACACCAATATTTTATTAATATGAGAAATATCGTTTCATGCATTATTATTGAATAGCATTTACGTAATATTTACTTAATCGGCAACAACATACTCCACAGCGTCTCGATCCGTACTGAAATATTAGAAATATTAAACACGGGACGGGTGAATTAAGAACTGCGACGGCAACACCGCACGACTATTTCCTATACCATTTCATATAGGTACGATATTTAGAGCATGCCGAGAACCTGGGTTGTCCAACGTGTATATATATAAATACCTGCGTTGTTTTTAAATGTGTATTTTTTATCACTATAAATTCATGTAATAGAATCACTTATTGTTATTTGTCGCAATATATTTAATATAATATTGGTTGGTTTATTTTCTTAATTTCTGACAGCTTAGTTTTCCCACTTACTAAGATTTTATTTTCCTCAACACATTATCTTCAAACGTTTTTTCAACTTCCAATTTGTTTTAAAATCAATCGAATCTTTATAATTAATGCTAAATGTTGGATATGTAGATTGAACCACAGTTAACTTTAACAAAAATGTAATACAATTAAAACACTACAATTTTTTTAAGATAAAATATACTCTCTGTCAATCTCTATAATGAATCTCAATGTTGTTCAGTTGAAAACTTTTCAAGCACTGAATATTCGAGGTGCTGCTGATATTAAAGAAAAATATAAAAAGAAGATTACAAATTTAGGTAAAATGATATGACCTTTTTCTTGGTGTAGTAATAAAATATAACATTAAAAACGCCAAACAAAAACACCATACTCATAAAGATTTTATAAAATGCTAATACCAATTAGGGTGCATTTTACAAACTTATAGCTAGAAATTCAACACGTTTAAAATTATACATTTTGGTAACCAAATAGTAAGTTTACCCAAATTTTAAACTTCTGTACTTTTCCGGTAAACTGTTGTCTTAAAATTAGACATTTATCAACAAACAATGACATAAATATGAAAAATATATTAGGAATTGCAAGGGTTTTAGATGATATTTTAACTCTTTACACTATCTAAATACAAAAAATCGCCTAACATGTACAAAGTTCAGCTAAAATTCTGAATATTAAACTAACTCACTCTTACATCATAAACTTTGTATTAATGGCTTTATCTTGCTATGTACAAAAGTTGTTTTTATTTTAACATCTTCACTATTACAGAGTTCATAACGTATACTATACACCTTATGAGGTGATAATACATCATACCATTATTTACTAAACATGTTATCCTCTGTTAATTCGTGTATGTTATTTTAGAAACAACAGCGACTGTTATTTTAACGTAAATGATACAGCATAGGACCGATTATAGTTCAATATTACCTTGAGATAATGTTTAACGGTTACAGAGTACATATACGTGAAAAACCAACACTAATATACGACGTGTCCCAAAATTCGCGGATCACCTGGATGGTACGTTATTATGTGAGGACCAAGATTCATGAGAAAAATATGGAAAAATTCCATCGCTGTTAATTTCAATGAAATTAATATTCAAAGTTAACACTTTAGATGTCGTTTCTCTAAATTACTGTAAAACATTTTGAAGATTGAATAACTAGAACTAGGTTTGTAATTAATCACTCTTCTAATTATACCATTTCCAGAAAATTATTTTACGCTAATTTTACTTTAAATAAAAAAACATATGGCAAGGTTGTCCTGAATTTACACATTATTCTTTCTTGTTCCCATGGATAGGGGCAACTCCATAGACCGTATCAACCTTAGTATTCAGTACAGTCTCTTATTGGATATATATCTCTTTTACTACAATAAGCAATTTGTAATAAACTGTCTCTTTTTATTTCAAGGTAATGTTGTCAGTTCGATTTATTATGTTTATGGTTGGTATTATCGGTGTGGTGTAAGTATCACAACATAACCTTCCTGTCAAGTGTCAAATTAATATTATAATATAATCATATATTAGAATCATATCCTAACCAACAAGTACTTCAAATGTCATATCATTATAATGAGTTACCCAGGGGTAGTGCACTTCATTTGCTACACCTTATCAGTGTTTTGGTTGAGGGAGGGTCCCTTAGAGGGCAGCACTTTATACAGGATCGAAAACATAGCTCTTGGCTGCGTTGGTGAATTTTGTTAGAGTTGTTGTCATGTGATTTTTCTCCGACATTTGCAATATTGTGAGTAACTGTCATTGTTAAATACTTTAGTTCTTCTCCACAAGTGCATTTCCAAACGTCAAACCGATGATACTACTTTAGAAAATATGGATGCTCAGGCGTTACCATCCACCTCACAAGCAAGTCCCAGTGAAAGACCAGAAATTGAGTATGTGTCATGTATTTGTGTCATTTATAGTATTGTTAATGTAACAGTTTCTTAATCATATTAAATATATTGCAGTTATAAGGAATAATGTTATTTTTGTATATGATTTACTAAATATATATAATACTTATAGATAAAAATACATTTGTTTTAATCTGTTTCATCAGTAGCACTTGATACAGAAAAGATTTTACGATAATTTACTATTTACGTACATATATTAATATGTTTTTCATGTAAAATTAGCATCAAATATTTTGACGTTTAATGTTGCAGACACATGTTAATGTTCCAGCAAATATAACGCCAAAAAATATTGATGCAAATTTTCACATGAATTTCATACTTTAATAATTTGCAATCAAGTCATTTCAAAGATCCCGCTCGTTAGAAAGTTATCATTCTATACAGATTCCTACGATGAATTCTACCAAAAGTACCCGGAAGGGTGCAACAGATGGTGCTGATGTTTGGTTCACTTTTTAGTGAGAGTGTAGGCCATCTATTCCCTCTCTTTTATCTATGGAGTTACCAACCTAACCTGTCATTGGCGAACTGACAACTATGTTGTCTGTCTCCATACAACACATACTGAATACTAAGGTTGAGAAAGTCTATAGTACCCAACGAGTAAAGAATAGAACAGGAGAGAGTCTCGTTAATAATAATATTTGTCCAAATGTGGTAACTCAATATGGCCGCCTCAATGCATAGAAATGTATGTTACATGTCAGATATATAACAAGTTATTCGAAATACTCATTTTATAAACTATGATTGGTAAATATTGCCATAATGACCTGCCTTAAAGTGGTAACTCCATCTAAATAATACCTATTATCCCACCAGTTTATTATCTCTCCTGTTCTATTCTTTCTTCGTAGATAGTACCCTATCCATTATTTGGATAAATCAAACGTGTTGCCAAATTTACTTTTACAAAAAGGTCTTCTAGAAAGAACAAATGTGAAATTTTTTAATTTTTTTTCCGTGTTCCTTTATCGCTACTTCAAACCGTAGTGTGGAGCTGTTCCGCGAATTAAGGGAAACGCGGTACAGGCAGAATTCTCGAATTTGATTGGTTCGTTCTTTGTTGCAGTACAGTGGAGTGTTACAGTCTGAAGTTTACAAATTTTCGCACTGCATTAATTTTTACTTTCACACGACATACTAATCTTAGCGGACATTTTAAATTTCACTCTGTAAACTTTCACATTATAACTTAATTCTTGCGCTGACCTATTTGAACGTTATCAAATTTATTTAAAATTTTGCATACATACCATTTGGTTGTAATTTACAAATTTCCGCCCTTGTTCTTATTTGCAAATGTTTGAGTGTCGTGAGTAGAAGAGGAGGAGGAACGGCTTCGGGACTATTATACACTAAAACGAGAGCTCTTAAATCGCCAGCTAATCTTCTAGCCATTTTCCGTAAATCAACAGAAACCACTTGCTCGCTGATAGAAACCACGGTGTTGTCGATCATAGTTAAAGTTTGCTCAGACAGTACGTTTGCGGATACCTACAAATATAAGTATAGATTAAATTAGAGATATTTCTTTGCGTTGGAACTGTTTCAATATAGTTTCTGAATAATTTTGTTTGTCATATAAATACAAAATAATCGCGAAAATGAAAATGCTTATAGTATTGACATTTTTTAAATAAAATGGCGAAACAAACGTCTTAGATTTAAGTATAACTACACTAAGAAGGTTAGTAAGGAGAGAGGGGGAGAGATAGCTAGTTTGCCAAAAACTTAAGCCCCAACCAGATTGTTTACAGACACAGACAATTTATTGGCTTTACCCATTGAGAAAGAATAGGTAGGGAGACGACGTACGTGATCAAACCGGGTACAGGTCCGCCATATTGATACTACACTTACGTCAAACAGGTAGTGTTGGTAAAAAGTGGAGTGTTTGTTAAGTGCATCGTGTATTAGAGTTATATAATAAGTTAAATGTTAAAGACATTATGGTTTCTTGTGCTCTACGTAGCTGCAACAGCAGAAACGGCGTTGATAAGAAGAATTTGTCTGGAATAACATTTCATAGGTTAGTGTAGGCGGACAGGTGTGGGATGACAGATTATAATTTTGAGTAGTGCGGACTAGGTGAGGCAGCCATATTGGTCCCACACTTAGCCCCGCCCAATGCTCTCGTTTTGAGAGTACAGCAAAGATGCTTTACAGCGTCTCCATAGTATTTTTCCTCAATGGCTTTACCTGACTTATTTGATATTCAATTGTTTTTCCGATTTTGACACATTATTAAAAATACATAACCTAATAACTTTCTTATGTCATTTTTAATCATTCATACAACAGTCGAGATATCTGCTGTGACACATACAATCTAACACAGTATATAAGTGTATACAGGAGATCTCTCAGAACACCCCATATACAAGTTCGAATTTGGAATTCATATTAAAATAAGTATATTTTCTTTATTAAAGATAATTAATGGGAAAAGTTAGAAGTTTTCGATTTATTTATGATTGAATTTAGAAAGTGACCTTTACAGATGGCTTTTTAATTGACTATAACTCAAGAGTACCATGACAGAACACGAAATGATTTGGTATACACAAGGCGTGGTAAGTGATATAAGCAGAACTTATTTCAATATATACTGAGTGTTCAAGAAGGTTATCTTTAAATAAAAAAAGCATATTTATGTAAAATCGCACACCCAATTTGTTTACATAAGCGTGTCAAGAGCTACTTTTTTGTTAAGTATGTCCTACACCTTCAATATTTTAAAACATATTCAAACTTGTTTCAAAATCGTATTCATGATGTAGTAACATCGCGGTAGCCATGAAAACATAGTCGCTGTTGAAAGACTGTCAAACTTTTCCTAAAACCAATCGTCGTATTGACAACTGTTAATATTACTAATCACCGGAAAAAATCCTACCACTTTCCTAATATAACCGGCTATGTAGCTCCTATAATAACGGAGATAGCAACGGTGAACACTTAATTTGGATCACCCGGTATATTACTGTCATTATTGCCTTATGCAGTAGCACGAGAAAGATGACACTTATGTCCATTACAAAAAATTTCCAGACCCCTTGCTTACTGAAAAATGTAGAACATTAAATGGAGGACATATCTAAAATGTGTCATATATTAACAAGACTGAACAGACAATATTTCTGAATCTTATGTAGTAAATTTTTTTAAAATATTTGTAGTCAATTGCTGCGTCGCACATAAAGACGAGGTAGGTAGTAAACAGTATTTAGGTTAACAAATTTGGAAGTGTGTTGTATTTTACTTTCTACTAAGGCTTTTTGAATTTAACTATTTTTGAATACCAACTGCTAAATTGTCAATATTGATACACTATTTTATAAGAATAATATAAATAATCTATGTAGTTACAGAAAATGTATTTTTCTCGTGTTAAAATGATTAATAAATTACACATTTAATAATTTTATTGTACCAAAAATTTAATGTATTTATTTTCAGAGAAAAAATACGATTATGATTTCAAAGCTTAATTAATTTTAAAACAACTAATAAGAATTAATATTCAAATTTATATATATATGTTAGCATATGCAATCCACTGCTGGTGGTCATTGGCGGGATGCATACGCAATACTTTTACCCATCCCTCTACCTTACTGGTCTTCCGTTCATATTTCCTTAAACTGGCATTATCGGCCCTCTATATATCTAACTTACTTTAACAACTAAACTTACGTTAATAATGGTCACGAACCTTAGGGAAAAACGTAGTTAAAAATTCGTATATTACGTCGACTGTCAACGCTGCCCTCTCATCCAATAAAACTGAATCTATGTAGTCAATGAAATAATTGCATGAGGTCAACATTGTGATGTATTTACGATCAACGTGCTAAAAATTAAAATTAGCGATTAAACATTATTGGCATTGATAAGGAGTAGTCGAAATAACCTGTACTCGAAGTACATCGAGCCATAGCTTCGGAAAGAACGTGGAATGTAATGGAACAGCTTCAAAACCAACCATCGCTGAAAGTGTTACCATAACTTCTGATAATGTTTCTGAATTCACCGCCAATCGACACAGCATATCTATAAATTCGTGATACGGCGTGTAAAATTTGTCTAGCGCTTCATCATATTCTGGATCAACCCCCTAAAAGAATATTAATAAACATGTAGCAAACTTTTCTATATACTAATTATAGTTGTTAAATTCAATACTACAATTGGTAAATGAATCATTAACATGCGCCTGTAGTAGTATTAATAATTTAGCTAAGAATAAATAAATTAATAAAGTGTATAGGTGCAGGGAATTTCTCATAATACATACATTGCTATAGGTAAAATGAAGAAGTTCTATAAAAGTTATAAGGTAAACTAAATAGGTATTAGATAGAGTAATATAGGATGTTTTGAAATATTGTTTTTTGAAATACAACACTCCAATCATATGGATTTTTTTAAATTATATTAATTTTGAATAAAAGAGACATAATTCACTCTAGGCTAAACTCTTGAAATTTCGAGATATTTTGCATTTCCTGAAAATTTTGAGGTAGGCATTGTTTTAGGATTATTTATTTAATCTTCAGATGTAACATGTGTCTATAACTGATTTACTGATCGGCTACTTGCATTTTCGCGAATTTTACGTTTTAGAATTTATGTCCCTGTTTGGCTTTGGCTTTTTTAGCATCGATTATGGAAAAGATCGATATAAACTAATCAATTTTAACAGAATATGAATTTAAAATTACAGGTTAATATTAATGGTATTTAATCATATTGGCAATGCATTTAAGCATGTTATATGATTATAAAGTGACGATCATTTTCCAAATTAAATATTTAGGCACGACTCTGGCGGCAGAATAATTAAAGGAAGACGTTTTCAAGTTGCGATTTAATAATAGGTAAATTTTTGAATCATAATGCGTAAATAATTGCAGACACCAGTTATTAAATCCTGTTTCGGTCATTGAATTCCTATTAAAGTTCTTCGACTCTCGTTAAGCGTTAAGCTTAGTAGGGAGCGGACGTCCCAGGTTTAAACTACGACGGAGTTACAACGGAGCAAAGAAATAATGTAAAAAAACACACAGTTACTGATTAGCATTATTCATATGGTGATCTGCAACATCTGTTGCTCACTTGGAAAGTTATTCAAAACGACAACAAAAAATGCCCATCAAAAAAGGAATTTATGAGTAAAATCCTTTCTTCATCGGCGTAGGTAGAACCGCGAGAGGTTTTTAAAATTTATTATATTTTCCTTATATTTCGCAAGACAAATAAAGTTATATATGTATATACCTATTGATACTTAAGTTAGTTTCGTTTTTTCATTGTTTTGACTGTTAATTACGTATTACGTAATTTTTGTAATAGTTCCTGTTTTATACCGGTTCATTGAATCTACTTCTCCCATTTATATCGACGTAAGTGTGCATTGGATTTTGTTTAGTTTCAATAACATACGCATACATTTTTAGTTATCATTTATTTAGATCTAGAACAATGATATAGAATATGACAATGATGTTCCTATGATATGGAAGAACGTCGAGAATGGCATCGTAAAACAATGGCAAGTTGGATAAGAGTCATACTGATTGTATGTCCTCCATTGTCAGTGATTCCGAAATTTATTGCATAGTCTGTAAAATATCGTTACAGAATGCCCAAAAAGGCCACGTACAACGTCACTTAGCATCGCTGAAATATATACAGAAATTGGACCCGTTGGAAGCTGACAATTTTAACTAAGAACTCTGTGAAGCTTTAATGGCGGCTAATATCCCATTAAAGAAACTTAGCAATCCCACTTTCAAAATGTTTCCTCAAAAATATACTGGTCGAAATGTTCCTGATGCTTCACGAAAACAGTAGAATGCATTAGAAGGCATCTTTCAAATCAGGACCTATGGATAAGTGTCCACGAAACTGTCGATATATTAGGACGCTGTGTGGTAAATGTTGTAGCTGGTGTACTACATCCAACTATTCCATATAACGCATATGTAATAGCATCTAAAGTTATAAATACAGTTGATGCGGAAACAGTTGCTAAAACCATTGACGAGAATTTGAACAAAATGCTTCATTCGGACGACAGGTACCGGGCAATGTTGCATATTACTTGTGTAGCACATGCTCTCCATAGAATCTGTGAATATATCAGAGACAGGTATCCGGACTTGATAGACTTGTATCCGCTTTTAAAAAAGTTTTCAGAAAAGCACCATCAAGAGTAGCTCTTTACAGGGAAAAACTTTCATCTTTGTCACTGCCTCCCTCGCCAGTAATAACTAGATGGGGGACATGGCTGGAAGCTACTAGTTTTTATGCAGAGAATTTCGATAGTTTACAAAATTTCGTTACATGTTTAAATGACGATGCTCGAAGTATTTCTGAGCGCAAGGAACTAACACAAATTCCAAATTTAAAAAATCAGCTGTTATTCCTTCAGGAAGACTTTGGAAATTTGCCTAAACAAATCACATATTTTGAAATTCGAAATCTCAAACTAAAAGATGGATTAACCACATTAGATGTGGCTATTAAGGGGATATTAAAGCGGTCGAGAAAGCAAGATATCGAATTTAACTAGACGTAAGTGTGCACTGGATTTCGTTTAGTTTTAATAACATACGCGTACATTTTTAGTTATCATTTATTTAGATCTAGAACGTTGTTTATGTTACTTTTTCTGATATGAAAATAAATTGTCAGTGATTCCGAAATTTATTACAAAGTCTGTAAAATATCGTTACAGAATGCCAAAATATCAAACGTTCGTCACTTGGCTTTGCTAAAACATACACAGAAATAGGTTTTATGCAGAGAATTTCGATAGTTTACAAAATTTCGTTACATGTTTAAATGACGATGCTCGAAGTATTTCTGCGTGCATTATTCCGGTAATATTAAAATTTAAAACAGGGATTTCTGGAGTAACAATAAATATTTTAAAATTTACAATTTGTTCGAATGATGTTTTCTTGAGAAGAATTAAGTAATTTAGTGCATTTACTACTATGAATAATACCAAGGTAACATTTTTACAAAACATCCTGTATAAGTATAATCTTTAAGTTATAGACTGATTATGACTTTCTGCATAAACATTATTGTCAAAGTTTAGATGTTTGGGCAGTAATATATTGCTAAAAATTACCTTTACTTGTTCCGTAGAATAATAATTGTCAATGGAAATTAATAATTTATTATCATCCTACAATAGCTATATAAATTCTTTTTTCATTTTATTGATTACAATATCAAAGTATTCGAGAAATTCCCCAGGAGTGAAACACCTAATATTATAATAATTTGCAAACAAATAAGGTGAAAATAGAGGATTACGAAAAAATCGTACCCTACTACATTCCAACTGATTTTGAGGAACTGTCATTTGGACCATAGGTCGAATAGGTCTAACAACACCTTTGCCTGCAATTGCCGGTAAAGGATGTCCTCTTCTTGGAAAATATGGCCCTAGTGGTACAGCATCTTGACTATCTTGAAATGCTGAATGACAGTGAGATAGTAATGGTACTAAAATCTGCATTGTTTCTCCAGGCATTATTAATATAAATTCTTTTAATATTTCTGTAATAAATAAATAAAGGGATAATTACATACATTATCAGGCAGTCATATTGGTTTATAAATAATAAATGATGTAGAAAAAAGTTCTTAATACCTATACAAAACACTCTCATCTCGGGGGGATTATAAGTATTCAACAATGACGCTAACTTCTTTAACACTTCCAACCAATCTTTACAAGCAAGTAAAATTCCTCTGGCGTCTTTTGGATCCCTGTACAATCTGACGCATCTTACCAAGTCTAGAAGTATTGACAGTATTTCCAACAATTCTCCAGAAACGTGGCAAGCCGTCGCTTCGTGTAACATTATATGAAGATTCTGGAAAGACTCGAACACTATTTGTAAGCCGCCATTATATACAACGTAGAGGCGATCATCATTCGAATCTACTAAAATTCTCACAGCCGAAATCAGTGTTGACCAACTAGTACGTCCGTCCAAACACTAAAATTAACATTAAACACTAAGACAGTTAATATTATTAATGAAATATAAACCTATTTAAACATTTTAAAATATTTAATGTAATAGCTGCAACTAAAGAGAAGTGATTTAAGATCGCGTTGGTAATTATGCACAGACCAACAAATAGAAAACGCAATGCGATAAATAAAGGTTGTAGGGTGGGTATTAACTTTCTATCATTCATAGAATTGAGTTTTCGATGGCATCTTTACACCGAACTGTTTGGCCAGTATTTTTAAAATTTATAACGGTTTTACATTTTCTTGCGGTATAAACTTGAGAGGAATGCATTACTCGCACTGTTCGGAAAATAATTTCGATTTAAGTACTACACTGGTCTACAAAATTTAATTTTTTTTTTGTCACACGAAAATATATAAAATTTTGAATCTATTTTGGCCACAAAACAATAATATATCAATGAAAAAAAATTTACACATCAGGTTTCTTTGTGACATCAAAACATGTATTTTCATGAAAAGTACAAAAATCACCTACACTTAAACAAATTATTACTTAATGTACAATAAATAATTATAATTTTCTTGAGTGTTTGGCTTCTGGTAGGTCCCTTTTCAGTCTCCAACAGTAATCTGCTAGCAATCCTGGACTCCATTTCCCTTGATAACGCTTCTCTATTAATGATATGTCCTGGTTAAATCTCTCGCCTTGTTCGTCACTCACAGCACCCAAGTTTTCGGGAAAGAAATCCAGATGAGAATCCAACATATGTATTTTCAAGGACATGTTACAACCCAAAGCTTTGTATGAGGTTATAAGTTCATTAATTAAATGTTTGTAATTTTCCGAACTATGGTTTCCTAGAAAATTGTGGACGACATTCGCAAAACATTTCCAGGCCAATTTTTCTTGATCATTCAGTTTTTCTTCAAAGTTCTTATCCTTCATTAGTTCCCGTATTTGTGGACCAACTAATATTCCCACTTTAATTTTTGCCTCGCTGAGTTTAGGGAATTTCTCTTTCAGGTATGCAAATCTACTACCATCTTTATGCATAGCTTTTACAAAATTTTTCATCAGGCCGAGTTTTATATATATATTTTGGCAGACATTCCTTTTTTTGTCTTTTATAAAGTCGCCTAAATTAACTTATTCAAACAAAAACACGTAAATGAGGTCAGAAATGAACATATAGCTGTCACGAAAAAACTGGATGTGACTGTAACAAAATAATATTTTTTTTGAATGACGGTACACTAACACAAACAAAACTCATCACAAAGTTCATGTGACAAAAACAGTGTTTACCAGTGAGCTATCAACTATTTAATTTGCCGCTATTTTAAGACACAGCGAAAAAATATTGTGATATCTGCAAAGCCAACTGTATCAATATCGCTGCGCAATATAAGACCGTCACATAACTCGAATTTGCTAACTCTTATAACCTCAAAATATTGATCCTCATGTGGCGTCATCTATCCAAAGCACAATAAAATGCTTGGTAAACCCCTGGGCATTTTTAAAATCACGTGATAAAAATATGCAATATGATTGGATTATATCAAATCTACTGTTATTTACATTTGACTGATATGACATTTATTTTGTCTATTCCATATTCTTTTCTACTTAAATTATTCTAATACTACACATATTCAGTCATTTCATTTAATGTGTGCTACATATTTACTATAATATAGTTTGGAAGTTATGTCGAGTACCAATAGAAACATTCACTTATTTCAAGTATTTAAAATAAGGGGACAGAGTATGATTAATGGAAAGATGTAATTTTATTAGACTCAAATCCAAAATAATTTGCGCAAATTCCCTCGCTGACAAGAAAAAAAATTACAAAGATATTTTTAAAATATTCGTCGCGCCACTGCACTTCAATACGACTGTAGGGTATGGAAGAGTGGGTTACTAAGTAGGAGTGTGAAGGCGTGCGAGGTCAGTCTCGTTCGATTGTTACGTGTGGATGTTTCGACTATGGCTTACACAACACACGAACTGAAATAAATTATGTTTCTTCTAATTCACTTGCGTCCAATTAAAATAAAAGTTTCTCATAAGTAGAGTTGGGCAAATTTTACAACACAAATTCGTTTTTGTGCGAAATAAGAAGTAAAAAGTCGTTGAATTTAATCATAATAACAGTAATAGCGGAAGAAAACGTAATATCTAAATAATCCTGGCAAATATTAAAATAATTACAAAATTCATACAGTCGGCATCTCAATAAAAAAAATGCTCTTTGTTGAAAAATAAGGTATTTTAAAAGAGAACAAAAGAAATCGAATAAAGTACACGCATCAATTTTATTGGTAAATTTGCCCAAATCTATTCACAAGTTTTTCACAGCTGATATTTCATATTAAGGTTGTTGAACTCTTAGTATGAACACCTGTTTAGAAATAGTAAACAATGCTATCATTGGGGTTTTTATAACGTCTACAGCTGTTACTGCGTATATATATGCGTGTTTATTTAGTTCGATGAAAATATTATTTATTACGACTCCTCAACCTGTGTGGAACCTCAGTCCCATTGGGCCAGACAGCCGACGTCTGGCGCGATACCTACGACATATAGACACATGCTAAATCCATAGGCGGCACATTAAACACTTTTCGGGGGGGTTTTAATTTTGGCGTTCGTGTCGAAATTGACTCACAATTTTTGGGATTTATATTCTACATAATTGCACCTTTCCATTTATCATACTCTGTCCCTTTATTTCAAATACACCCTATATATCCACTTTTCTCACGGAAAAAACCATGGCTGTTCTGGGTCATTTAGTTTTTACCAAAATAGTCTGTGATAAAAAGCAAGTAATAAGGTACTTCGGAAAATGAGCACTGAATATTCGAAATGTAATATAAGGATAATTCTTGGTAAATAGCTATAATTTGTTGCATTTTTAGGTAAAACTTATATCTTAATATTTGTAAATGTATAAAATTCAAATAGAAAAATTGCCGGGCTGAAGTGAAGCAGACGTTATTTGGTCTTAAATATTAACATTAAGTATGTGAACTCTAAGGTATTTGAGGGCTGATTTAAAACAATTTTAAAAGGAAACAAGTGGATTTATCATGAATATTTGGACATTGTCAATTTTTGTTCTATAATTAGACTTGCGCCTGTTGAATAATTAAAGATGCTATAGTAATTTTAAAATGCTCTAGTTATTTAATTATACCAATAATGCTCATTATTATCATCGTAAGGTTGAGAAGTGCCAACCAGAAACTGATTAGTGTTATAAGCAAATTTTGGTCTGTCTTGAAATGTGTGCGTAGAAATACTAGCGGATTTGGTATTGGCAGCACCAAAGAATGCATCACTGTAAGTAACTAAATTAGCAAATTGTAATAGTGCCAAAATGGAAAAAAGTACATCAAATATGTACCGAAATACACAGAATAAAGTATACTGTACAACAAAGTTATTTTGTCTTAACAAGATCATTTAGTTACGATTCTGTAGACCACATATTAGGCTTAAAGGAGGTACAAATTATACTACCGATGCCTGAAGAAGTGGCTAAATATTACGATGTGGAATAGTAAAGGTTCAAAATCTTCCAATAGAGTTAAAAGCTGCGATTACGTTAAACAAATACTATAACGTAATTGAACCCTAATTAGTGTTTCCCTTTGAATTGTTATAAAAAATTAGAAACGTAAGTAAAATTGTAATTCTTGACACTACCCAACAATTTTATTATCAGCAACACTTTTTTAATTATTTTAAAATTATTAATATTAATTACCCACTGTAAAGTTAATGTTTAAAGTTTATTTCAATAAATATTCAGAAAGCATTTCTTTTGGGTACTACTAGATGGCGCCACATAAGGATCGATATTTTGAGGTTACAAGAATCAAAATCATCAATGTAAATCGAAGTTATGTGACGGCCTTATATCGCGCAGCGATATCAGATAGTTGACCTTGGTATCTGATACTTTACCGAAGACAATGATTTTAATAAGAATTAGTTTCTAGCATCACTAATTTGTATAAATATAAAAATTTTATCTACTGGGCGAAGGAAAGATAAGTACCGAAAATAATTTCTGTATTTTCTTACCTGTAAATATGTAGTTAGTGTAGTTCTTCTAAAACTGCAGATTTCCCTTTGTTCAATTTCAGATGTGTCAGGGTGTTTCATAACCATTAATTGCATAAGCTTAAACAATTCTTCCACAGCACCAGAGTACTGAGTAGGATGAGGTGTGATATTTTTAAATGCCCACTGCAAGTTTTGATGTTGAGCTAGATGTCGCGTAAAAATTCTAGATTGTTGGCACATCATTCTCAGCAATCCGTAATATGCAGGTAACATGGCTCTATTGTACATAACAATTTCTTGGTCATCATGATCAGCTCTAAAAATAACATTTAGTTAGTAAAATGTAATTACGAAAAAAAATCAATAAACGTACAAAATGTAATTAAAGGCGATATTCTTGGTTACATAAGCGTTTTGAAGCATAAGTTGAACATTTTCAGGACAGTCAGTGCATACATGGTTCCAGAAAGCCAAAAGGGCTTGCTTGTTGTGATGAGCTGGTATAGCTGGTTCGGAAAGTTTCGGATGAAAGAGATGCCATAATTGTATGAAAAATTGTCCAAACTGCAAAATATTTTGTTTTACTACAAAAATTTGTGTATGTTGAAAATAATAAATATTTATCAACATCATGTATACACACCATAAGTTTTTCAGTTCTACCGATACAGCAATACATCAACAGAGCAAAATATGTAGTCAATTTCATTGTTCCATGCTGATGCATATCGGTATAATGCTTAGCAGGTCCTAACAGTCTGAGCAATGCCATGTATATCTGATGTAAAACAGTTTGAGCTTCTGTAGATAATTGTGGTTCTCTATGTAATCTATGTGATGCTCTGAAACCCAATCTAAATTGTGTGCTAGGTACCAAGGATACCAATAACACCCCGGCAGCTAAAAAAAAAAGTGTTGCGTTAATAGAACTGACTCACTAACCATTCAAATCACATACTATTTCTCACTCTTTGATTCGCATGAGCAATTAGAAAATGTTCCAGCCAGGAATCTAGAGACGATAGCACCCACTGATGAACCAATCGAATTTTAGTTACTTGCACGGCTAACCAGTCCAAGGCGGAATAAGGACAACATTCTGCCGCTTCCCAAACGCGCTGTAGCACTAACTGTGTGAAGCATGGCAGTCCAGAAGGACCAGCTGAATTTTGATTACCGCATTCAGTTAAGAGTGTTAAAAGTTTAAAAAACGGTTGACAGGACTGCAATAGAAATGTTATTCAAATGAAACGTACTTATCATGTGTGAGAAATTACATACATCAGGATTTCTGCTAATTGCTTGAGATACCATCGCTATGATTGAAGTGGCAAGTCTTTCGTTTCCCCTGCATAAAGAATGTATTAGATTTCTCGTTTGTTGCAAGTTGATGTTATCCTTGATTTGTTGGTAGAGAAATGGAAAACCCTAAAATTTGGTATAAACGGTAAATGATAGCACTAAAAAAAGCTCAAATCTAAATGCTTATATGGAGTATTTGTAATGTTTTCGTGACACTCAACACTCACTTTTCCTCCGGCGACGGCATTATAGTCCTTAGCACTTAGTTTTAATCTTAAATCAGTATCCCTACTTTTCTCTACTAAGGATGCTATTAAGGTGATCATCTTATCTAGTGAAGCAGGCTTATACTTATCAGTTGGTAACGTCACAACTTCTTCTTCTTCCTCGCCCTCACTCACGTCGACCTTGATCAAGATATATTTTTTTAAAGAATTATCTCATGTATGACAGTAGTACTTACGAATTCATGTACTTTATGTCCTAAATAAAAATCGATCATTGTATGTATTGCGCCAACAGTTAATAAAAATTTTGATTCCTCTTCACCCATTCGACTGAACTCATAAAGGAAACCGAAATATTCAGTTAAATGTTTCAAATGAGCTTTTGCACCATGTTCCATCTATAAAGATTTTTATAAATTATAGAAAAAAAGTATATCAGATCTAAAATTTATGCAATACTTAGAGATAGAGTTGTTTTGTTTATAAAAAAAAAAAAAATGAAGAAACCCAACGCTTTTATTAAAGATTAATTAAGACTAGTAGTCATTAATTAAACAAATGAAAGTTAAAATTTAAAACTAATCCCCTTGATGTGAGGGTGCTTACTACATATAAAATATGTATAAAAAGTTTTTTTCTGTGACGGGAAAAAAAGTTGTCATTTTATCCTTCTTGACAGGTAATAAAATGTCACTTTATCAACCCGGGCATAAAGTAATCACTTTTTGCCCATGGGAAAAAAGTGCTCACTTTTTGCCCGCTTAACTTGACAGATATGTGATTATTTTACAGGTTTCCATAGCAACGCATGTGTAATGTCACTTGAAATGTTACACCGATTGATTTTGTGACTTTAATATACAGGGTTAGTTAAAAGTATGGAGACGGCGATTTATTGTCGTTAATATTCATTTTAGAGAATTATGTTCAATATAAAAGTTTGTTAGGATATTTTGATCTACATTTGAGAATATTTGATTTTTTTTTTCTTCAATTGTTTTTTAGTTACGCCTGTCCGCGCAGATTTTTTAAATGGGAACAAGTGAATTTTACTCCACCATTCGATAGAGAATTTTTTTCTCTTTACAATAATATTTTTGTTTTTTTTAAATTCATTTTAATAACTTTTACAAGAAAAATTAAACAAATTAATAACAAAGTAAATTAAAGTAAGTGTTCAAATTGTCGTCCATTAGTAATTTGACAATGACCCAATCGATTTACAAAACCCAGAACAGAGTTCTGTAAAAAATCTCGGGGAATTTCTTGTATCGTTCTGGTAATTCGGATTTGTAAATCTTCGACGTTATCGGGCTTATCTTCGTAAACTTTGTTTTTTACGTATCCCCAAAGAAAAAAATCTAAAGGACTTAAATCTGGCGAACGGGCTGGCCATTCAATGGTTCCTCGTCTTCCAATCCATCTGTGGGGAAAAACGTTGTCCAGATATTGACGAACATTTACACCATAATGTGGTGGGGCGCCATCTTGCTGGAACCACATACTGTCATTGGGCAGGTGTTCATTGTTTTCATGTGGATAGAGCGTAGCACAAGCAGGTATTATTTCATTTTGCAATAACTGCAAATACAGACCCGAAGTTAAATTGCCATTGATGAAAAAGGGACCGATAATATGACCGCCAAGAATGCCAACCCAAACATTAACCTTTTGGGGGGGTACTGCGTATGGTGCTCCAAAAACCAAAAGGGATTTTCCGATGACCAGTATCTGCAGTTATGTCTGTTTATTTCACCGGTAAGGCAAAAAGTAGCTTCGTCAGAGAAAAGAATATTGTTGACAAAATTTTCATTATTATTGCAAATATTTAACATTTCTTCAGAAAATTGTAATCTCCTATCAAAATCATCTTCCGTTAACTCGTGTACAAGGTGTACCTTACAAGGTTTATACTTTTCACTTTTTAAAAATAACACGATCGATGACTGCGAAATATTGAAATTGGCCGCTAATTGATTGGTTGATAAATGAGGATCTTCAGATACAGCCAATAAAATATCCAGTTTGTTATCATCGCTTTTTGCTGTTCTAGGTCTACCACTCCCTGGCAAATCTTTAACGCTACCAGTTTGTTCAAAGCGTCTTAAAGTTTACCAACAACGGATTTAGAAATTGGATTTCTATTTGGATGCGTATCATTAAATAAATTACAAACGTCTTGTAAACTTCTGCGTCTATCTCCATAACCCAACATCATAAGTATTTCAATTCGTTCATGTTCACTTAAACTCGCCATTGTTAATATTAACAGCAACAAATTGCACAAATGAATTATTTCTGTCAAAGATTTGACGTACACAATAACCACTGATAAAATTATGTCGCTCAAGTTTGTTTATCGCATCGCTTCTGTCTATCTGCGATGTACCGAACATCTGTGAAACACTTGAACCAGCCTTTTCTTATAAAAAAGTTATTAAAATGAATTTTAAAAAAACAAAAATATTATTGTAAAGAGAAAAAAATTCTCTATCGAATGATAGAGTAAAATTTACTAGTTCCCATTTAAAAAAACTGCGCGGACAGGCGTAACTAAAAAACAATTGAAGAAAAAAAAAATCAAATATTCTCAAATGTAGATCAAAATATCCTAACAAACTTTTATATTGAACATAATTCTCTAAAATGAATATTAACGACAATAAATCGCCGTCTCCATACTTTTAACTAACCCTGTATAGTATTTACCTGTTTTTTTAATATTAAATCGTCGTTTTTCCCATCACAGAAAAAAATAGTGTATTATACACGGGAAAAAAATTAGATTTTAGCTCTCGGTAATTTATAAACCTTACCTCGAACTAAAGTCTAATACTGTTTTCCCTTGTATAATAAATAACTATAAATGCTGGTTTTCGATAATGTCATGATCTACTATGGTTTCCATTTAAAAAACAAATGATGTTAAAAGCACCGAATGCAAAGGTTTACTTAAATTCCGTGAAAAAAGGTTTTTTATACCTAGATTATATTTGTTTTTCTATCAAAACTAGGAAATGACAGCAATTAAAAAGTGTTTTCTATTTAAAATTGAATTGAATATTATATGCTGACATACTAATATTAACTTAATTGGTTTTCGAAAAATTTGACGAATAAAAGCCTATCAAATTTGCCTCAGCCTATCAATTTATTAAAGTAACCTAAAAGCAACAAAGTCTTATTTAATTTAGGAGTGTATCATGCATATATCGAGTGTCTGTAATTTATTTCCGCACTGCAATTTAGACATTTTTAAGTTAATACATAACTATTTTAAATAAAAATAAAAATAAAACTCTTGAAAACTTTCCACAATTTTTATTTAGTCTGCGACATACATATGTTTCAGTATTTTCATACCATTTTCGAGCTGAACTAACAGGTCAATTTGTGTGAAGGGTGTTATATATGCGGCTGTGTTATTTCCCCTTTGTACATAAATGTCTATGTATGTGTCTATGGGTGTGTGTGTGTTTGTAAAATCTGTGTGTGTGTTCGTTACTTTCTGTTTTCTTTGAATTGATTTTTTAATTTCTAATATTTCTAACAAATTTAATTTCGGTCCTTTGTTCATATTATGCATAAGTTTACAACTATCTATATCGGGAAAATGGAGATTATCTATACAATGTTCGGCAAGGCCTGTATTTCTAATATTATGCAATATTGATCTTTTATGTTCTTTTAATCTAGTTTCGATCTTTCTGCCACTTTGTCCGATATAGATAGCTTTACAGTCTGTGCAACTAATTTTATATACACCTGATTTGTAGGTAAGCTTAGTTCTTTCCTTGTTATTGACAACATAGCAGCACCTAAATTGTTTTTATTTATGTTAACTGTTTTGATTCCTATTTTCTTAAATATTCTGATAATTTCTTGTTGTCTTTTTCTATTATTTTAGGGTAAAAGTGTATTTTGAGTTTTTCTCTTTGTTTATGTTTGATAATGTCGTCTACTATTTTCTGTTTAAATCCATTATTTCTAGCTATAGATTTAATTATACATAATTCTGTGCTGAAATCTTCTTCACTTAGTGGTATGTTAATTAGTCTGTAAGCGAAACTATGTAGAGCTGCTGTTTTTGTGCGCCAAGATTGTTTCGAATTAGCTGGTATGATTGTATCGGTGTATGTAGGTTTCCTGTATATACTGAATTTTAAGTTTTTATTGTCTTTTTTGATAGTTAAATCTAGAAAGTTTAATTTTGTTTCTTTTTCTATTTCTATAGTAAATTGGATATTTTCATGAATACTGTTTAGATAAGTTAGGAAGTCGCGTGCCTGTCTTTCAGTACCTGACCATATACAGAAAATGTCATCTACATACCTGACCCAATGTTTTATTTGTTTGATGTATTTATTATTACTCTTAAACAGCTTTTCTTCATAGTCTGCTATGAATATTTCAGCCAGAAGAGGGCTTAGTGGACTCCCCATAGGTAAACCATTTATTTGTGTATAGACCTTGTCATTGAATTTAAAGTTAGAAATATAAGAAATTAAAAAATCAATTCGAAGAAAAGAGAAAGTAACGCACACACACACACACACACACACAGATTTTTCAAACACACACACACCCATAATAGACATTTATGTACAAAGAGGCAATAAACACAAGGGCATATATAACACCCTTCACACAAATTGACCTGTTAGTTCAGCTCGAAAATGGTATGAAAATACCGAAACATATGTCGCAAAGACTAAATAAAAATTGTGAAAAGTTTTCAAGAGTTTTGTTTTTATTTAAAATAGTTATTAATAAAATGTTCCACCAAGAACCATCTGCTAACTCAAATAATAGAACATTTTTATGTTATTAAAACAGCAATGTTTTCCTTCATTTGATCTGCCACCAAAGTCGTACCTAAATATTTAATTTACATAATAAATATGATCATCATCATGCAACTATATACAACCAGGCCGAACGATGAAAAAATCACTCCTAAAAGATTCTTTGAACAGCGTTTATGAGATTCTATTGTTAAATTTGACAATTAATTTGAATTCAAGCATGGGTGGAAATTGTAAATCAATTACAGACTCATTGTACTTGACGATCTATGTATTAATTACATTTGAAAAGCTAAAGAATATAAGGATCTTATTTTTAGTTCAAATTGTTAAAAAATATTTTTAATACTTACAAGGCATAGTAGTGTTTTAACAAATTTTGTAACGCAAGACATGTTTCCCAATTTAGTTGGATCGACATTCATTCTCTCATCATCAGCTCTTTCGGCAGTACCACCAGGTCGATCTTGATCCAGGAGCAAATACAAGCTTGAATGGGTTGGCCTGCACAAAGAATATTTTAATAACATAATAAAGTAATTCATAATTTTTATTGTACTTCAGTCTTTGAATAACATGAATACACAGCCTTTGAAACATTTGACGGACCATTTGATTAGGACATTTCAAGAGCACCTGCACTGGCCACCAAGTATCTTGCGCCATGTGCTCCAAAAACCATATGCAAGCCTCCTGACAAGCATTAAATTGTTTGGTTACCAGCTCTACCCACTGTACCATAGTAGGCTAAAATAGGAAGTGTTAATTGCTACAAAAAAATAGAATCAATAAGAAAATATACTTTTTCTTTAGCATGAATAAATGTTTCTATGAAGAATGATGTTGATAGTTGAGCTGCACGCTGTGTAATATCGGGTTGAATTGGCATTATTGTTTGAGGAATATATCCACAAATCTGCCACATGAAGCTGAAACAATAAAAGTATTAATTTATCTAATTCAATTTGAACTGATTTATAATGAATTAATATAAGAACTTGTTATTTTAATGTAGATGATAACTCTCAACATACTTGAAATATGTGTGTTCAAATATATTCTTATCCTGTATGAAATGCATATTATCCTGCCATATCCAATCTTCAAGCTCCTTACTTAATTCGAACGTTGCCGACGGAGTTGGTGAGGCCGGACACTGAGAAGAATTCGAAGAACTATCACCAGACTCTAAAGTAGTGGAGGGATATTCTATATTTTCATTGTTCAATGGGCACCGCTCATAGAACAACATGTAGGCACTATTGGTTTTTTCAAAACTGAAGTCCATGAATTTGTCTGTTACACTATCATATGTTTTACTCTAAAACAAAACCTTGTAAAAAAAGTTTATATAAGTTTCTTGACAGTGTACCAGAATTATACTAGAAGCTGAGCTGAAATTGCCAACAAAGTGTGGCTGACAATAAAACAACAATTAAAACTGCATTAGTTTTAATTGTTGTTTGCAATTTTATGTAAAATTCAAGGTTATGTAATTGCTATTTAATAATGATTAACTAAAAAGTGATTAAAACTGTGACTTACATATATACATTTATACGTAAAACGTATATGTATATATGCATGTGTTCACGATACACACATACATTAAGTGCCATTGCCGGCAATCGAATGCACAGACACCGATGTTTCGGCCTTTGAGGCCTCATCAGTGCACGTCGAGACTGTCGACAATGGCTTTAAAACTTAAAACGCTACTTATGTCAGTTTTGCGTGGTAGATGCAGTGAGAGTATCACAGCGACATCTAACACCCAAAAGATGACACAGAAAAAGCGATGGCTTCTGACGGCATGTTCTGTTATACAGAGGCCTGTATGTTAATAGTGATCCCGTGTAATAGAGCCTTATGTGGCGTCACCAATCAAAACGAAAATGAAAAGTGATTAATATGAATAGATTTACATTGACATTATTTAAGTTAAATTGATATTACAGAGAAGTTGGCAGTAGATTTGATGCAAGATTGTATTACCTATTTGGCAGTAAGCCCGGATGAAGAAAATGTCGCCAAAAAAAAGTATGAATCTAGTATAATTCTAGTACTTCGTCTTTAAATTTCAATTACAGTCATTTCTCCTCCAAAACATTCTGCTGCAATTTGGTTTGGATCGAACGGCTTCACTTCAGCGTCATTGAAAAGAAACCACTTATCTCTAGCGCCAGCCGATCGGTCTTTAATGAAACTATAATAATGACCACCGTCAGCAGTGCCAGTATGTACTGTTACACCAATGAGATCATATTCATATTGTTCTTCTTCCTCTTCATCATCATTCGATTTTGAACGTTCTTCTGAAAAACAGTATATTAATAAGAATTGAACAGAAAACTAGACAGGTATGATTCGATTAAATGCGAGTAAAATTGAGAATTAAATGAATAAAGACATGGTTTGCATTGTAGAAAGCAACACTGTTTTATAATATTACTATAAAAAGCATTTCAATACATCGATAGCAGTGAACTAAAATTTAGTTCGAAAGACGATCGAAGAGCTTCAGTCTGTGGGTATAAATTAATGTAAATATAAAAATATTTTGCTTTGAACACACGGGAATAGTATATTAAAATACAAGTAACAGAAGACCTTTCATTCCAGCATGATTTCCAAATTCGGACACGAGCGCGCAACGCGAGTGGCCGAAGGAAAGAATGTTGGAATGGCCTTCTGCTACGAGTATTTTACACTATTTTCTCTGTTTCGGATTGTATTTATATTATTTATTTATAGAAAAATTGTTACAAATATACATTAAGGGAAATTTTGATAACGTGACGTAGTCGCTTGGTAGCAGTGATTTATATTTGACAGTTGACTTTTGTAAGAATTATTTGAATTGAAAAGTTTGCTTAAATTAGAAAAAAAACTCATATTATCGGTGAGCGGAATATGAGACGAAGAGCTTCAATCTGCGCCACTAGAATTGCGGGACGTGGCCTCCAACGCCTTAAATAATTTACTGCCAGATAAATCGAAAAGCAATTATGAAAAAAAATATGAAAAATGTATGGCACCAACCTACTTCTAGTAAAATAGAAAGTTACCAAAAATCGTTTAAGAATGAAGTCCATTCTAACACGAAAATGGGTGCTAGAATAACGTTGTTCTAATACCGAAACAGAGAAAAGAAAATTAACCAAAGGCTGACAAGTAAAACAAGTGTGTAAATTGATTCATGTGATGTGACATCTTACGTTTTCCAGTTTTAATGGATAACGACTGGTATTGTTTCACGTTTTCTACAACTGCTAAAGTTAAAATTTGATTAGACCTATAATACGCTAAGTGGGTCTTAAACCTAGCTTCTATATTGCATTTAAGTTAACCTTTACAAGAAGCATTACATGAGATATTACAGACGTCAGTTTCATTTCAACTTTATCTTTCTAATTTCTCTGCAATTCTTTAATGTGTTTGAAGTTGCACCCCAAATGGATCATATTTTGCTTTTTAAGAACTTTCCCTAAACCTTTACAAAGTTTGTGAAATGACATTTTTATTCATTTCATTAGTACGCGGTTCCCTGGAATTCTTTCGGAAAAGAAAACATTTAAAAGAGCGATATTTTTAAGAGGTTCAATTCGTTTTCAAATCTGTTTCTATTTAACGGTAAGAATGATGCATAAAATAAATATTTCTATGTCAGATCCACGGTTCTTTTCTAGTTCCAAGACATTTAAATAAAGACACACAGACATTTAAATAAAGACCCCCGCCAACGAACGAAGTGCAGGGTTTTTATTTTATTAATAATAATTATTCTTTAATCGCGATCCCAACCAAATTTTAATTCACCAATAGAAGATAACATCACCATAAAGATTGCCATATGGTGCTTAACCAACCGGTTATGTGTGGGGGCATGGTGTTAAAACAATGTTTCTCTAGTGCAGACTTTATACCCTCAGTTGCTAAAATCAACATTTCATAAGTACACCTTTAATCACTTGAGGTTCATAAATTAAGTATGACAATGTTGATTTTAAAAAGCAAGTTACATATAACAATTTACATACTACAATGTATAATTTTAAAAATCTTAATTTTTGTAGTATCATTTCTTGTATGATTACTAAAAATGAAAGTATTGGAACTAAAATATTTCTTCAGTATAAGGAACGTCTGAAATATCTGAAATTGATTGTGATTTAGAAATATTTGTGTTATTAAAGCGGCAATTTGGAAGCATCTTCCTTTATTTGACAGCTATGATGAATTCAAGAAAGAGCACAAATTGTAAAACGTACAATTCGCTAATATGCAAATAGTCAAATAGTAAATCAATTGCAGACACATGTTATGTTTTAATGTAGCTCAATGACTTGTGTAAACAGATTGTAAACTTAATGGGCTGTTTATAATTATTGATCTACTGATCGGCTATTTGCATTTCAGCGAATTTACGTTAATATAATTGTTACATTTTATATAAACTCATATGCGCTCATGATTTTGAAAATCATCAACTTTAACAGAATATGAATTTAGAATTACAGGTTATTAATTATTAAAACATTTTCACCATATTGGCAATGTTATAGTTGCCAGTAAGCGTGGGCATATTATTATAATATTATGTTTATTTTGAAAATTAACTATTTATGCACGACTCTGGCGGTAGAACGAATGAAAGAACACGTTTCTAAATTTCGGGTTTAATAACATGAAAGTGTCTAAATCGCAATGAGTAAATCAATTTCACGAAGTCGTTATTATAGATGATATTTAGTACCAGAAAACATTAATTAGATTGTGCAAACACTTATACATCTCCAAATATAACAATCGAGCCGCCTCTTGTAAGATCCATGAAACACATGTCGTAGAAGATAAAACTCACACCACATGAAAAAACTATCAGCGATAGCAATAACAGTACATTGCTAGAATAAGGAAAAAAAATTATTCTTGAAAGCATACTAAGTCTGTTCAAATTTTGAAATCACGAAATTCTATTAACATTCAAAGCAACGATAAAACAAATAGAATTATATTAAAATAACTATGACTTACCTTTATAATGTTGTGGCATCAGGTATTTCTCGACATAACTCGCCATATTTAAACGCAAAGGAAACGAAAAATGCGTATTTACTTTTTCTTTTAACATAGTCAACATATTGAAAGTGTATCGCATCGTATTAAAGCATAATATATGTGGTAATTTTTTAAAACACGCCCTGCAAATTTAAATTACCATTTAATGTTATGCAAATTAGCTAACAGATAAAAGAAAGCACCTTTTCTCAGCCCTCACTTTCTTACCACAGTGTGAACAAGTATACATATTATCACCTTCCAAAGTATCCTTAACGGTAACTTCATCTAAAGACTCGTACAAGTTTCGCATATCGGCCACCTGACAACGAACTGTATAAAATTCTTCTAAAGTACGACTAACATGATCACAGTCCTGAAAGTATTAATTATTGTTTTATTGAACCTAACTTAAAAGTAACATAATGGACTTACTAAAGAAACAACATTATTACTAAGTACACCACAGAAAAGATTTTTCACAACAGCCTTTAAAGGGGGAGTCATTTCTTCAAGTTTACTCACGAGATCTATAAAAAATTCGGCCATGTCTTTTTGTTCAGCTGTATTTAAAGGCTGATGATCCATTGTGTAAACTTTGCAAAAACTCCTGGGATTGTAAGCTTTTCTCTCACTTTCCTAAAGGATCAGAAATAAAGTTAATTATATATAATAAACATATAAAATACCACACGATCAAAATCATTTATACTCAGAAAAACCATGATTTTTCTTAACGAACTTAAATTGGCATTATAAATGAGTTAAATGACACTGTGCACTTGCAAAAATAAAAAAAGTAATAATCAATAGTAGCTATAATAAGTGTTCAAAGTGAGAAACCTGACTTAATTCAATAGGAACAAGTGAAAGGATATGTTGTGAGACATAATACCAGATCTAAATTAACAGATGTGCAAGAATTATTGTAACAAAGTATTAAAACTATTTCTGTTGAAAATTGGCGAAATGCTATTAAACATGTTACACAAATAGAAAAGAAAGTATCATAATTAATGACGTAGAGTCGTTAATCATTACAACTAATGATAATTTATCGACATCATCTAATAGTGCAGAAGATATTTTATAAGAATGATATATAGTGTGTATAATGTTTGTAATAATTAAAACGTTTATTGCATTAATATTTTTGAAATATGTACAACTAAATCATGCGTAAATCGTTAGGTAAACATGGAAAAGAAATTACTCACTAATTAACCATGTATTTCATAAGAGAACTCTATAATAATGGACCATTGCTGTCAGGAGTTCAACATGTAATATTTTCTATTAATTATATTATAACGTTTCAATACTAATATTTTTATTATAGAGAGTAGCAAGTGCTCTAAGTGTTCATACAGCAGTAAACAGAATTTCATTTAGTCAGTTTAATGATGTTCCTAAACGCGTTATAATGGAACTCCTCCCAAAAATTTTATTAAAATAAGTTACAATTTTGGAACAATATGCTACTATGAAAATGTAAATCATGTTTGTTTTCCATAATGACAACTGAGTTTTCCAAGATAAAACTTTGGACAAAATGGATCTAGATGAGCTCTAAAAGCAACAAATATGCTTGGTAAAAGATACAATCTCTTTTTTTAAACTACAGTATTGGTACATTATGTATACTTTTTATTTTAGATATACAGTATTGCATGCAAGTAATTCACACGAATTTATTCCTGGATTATCTTTGTTGATAAATTACTACATTCTTAACTGTTTACAACATATTTGTGTTTCACATTTAAGTGGGATATATGAAGCATGCCTTCTCTGAGACAAGGTGTAATAAATTAAAAGGCACTAATACGACTTATAACAACCTAACCTCATGAACTATATATGCCAACCTCATTTATGTGTAAGTTGAAGTTAGACTTTTCAAATGTTAACTTCAATGCACCGTTACTTCAATTTGCCGCTGTATTTGTTCAGTGATTTTACTATAGACCAGCCAGATGAGCATTGTTTGCTTATAGATCTATCCTGATAAATGACACCATGCTTCGCTTGAGAAAAAGATTTATCAAGTACACCATTACTCTTTTGAAGTATAGTAGTAATTAAGTTGCGTTTGGCTAAGAACTCCGAAAGCAACGATTCTTGCATGAGTTATTCATTCCTCAACATCTGCGATACCGTCAGACTTCCGTTTTCTTGGTCTGTTACCTCCTAGTTTTAGAACTTATTTAAGTAAAAATAGAACAATATTTTATATTTATATACATATATTATTCCATATAATATCCGACGTCTTCTTTTGCACTTTTCCATTGAATCCAACCGATTGTAATTTGTATTTCGATATGTTCTTTGACTTTATGATTTGTTCCCACTGTTTGTTTCAATATGAATATAATTGTTATTACTATAGACAAGACGTATGATTCCGAAATTACGACGGACAAAAGAAATAATGTATAACATCACGCAGTTACTGAATAGCACTATTCATATGGCGAAACGCAACATGTTTTTGTCCAGAAAACGGACAGCAAAAAAGTCGATTTACTGTTAAATTCCTTTTTTCATAGGCGTAGATAGAAGCGTGAGGAGTTTTTAAAATTTATTCTATTTACCTTATATTTCATAAGATAAATAAAGCACGGAGAATTTACTCGATTTGAACTACAAAATAAACAAATAATAAGGTATTTTGTATTTTATAGATCACCACCCACTTGATATCCAATTATATAAATAAAATTAAAAATTCTTTAAAAATACCAAATTTTAACAGTGCGCCTGTGGGTGTTGAATCATCACTATAGTTCGTGAAAAATGATCAAATCTTCGGCACATATAATCAATCTCCACAAATTAGTCCAAATGCCTTTAGTTCATTTATGAGGTTCGCTAAAATAAGGTAGATTTGGCGTCGTGTCGAGTATTCGAAATTCCACTGCTGAATTCCCAGAGTAATTTCCGAAAACTCTAATGACAGTTGTATTTAATTTGTTACTGTCTGCCGATGTAACATTTTTGAAAAAAAAATTCATGATTTTCTGAAGTACAAAAGCTTTTAATTATGATAGAAACGGGCAAAATATTGCGAATATTAATGTTTTACTTACCAATAAATAAGCAAACATCCTTTGCAATTCTTTTAACGTAGGCTCATGTTTAGAGTGTTCAGTGTTTGCTGCCAATATAGAAGCCCTCGCCTGCGGCATCATATACAAATGTTGCATACAGGATGCCATATAGCAAGTTGCTCCTAGGTTTGTTAAGCCTACGTATCCGCAATCTGAACGACCGTCTTCGTGTGGCCAATAATCCCATGGATATGGTGAATTTGGTCCTACGACGCAAGTACATGAGCTATGACACTTTTAAGCTTACATACATACTTTAATGTACACATATTAGTTTATTATCTAATCATCTTAATGAATAAATAATATAAACAAGTAGAGCCCGATTTTTATAAGAAGTACATGTACGTCATAATGCGCTATGAACGAAAGCGCGTTCGGACGAGTCGCTTGCAAATTTGTGGGTAAGGTCTGCTCTCATAGTCGTCGTGTGGTTTATTGGATTTGGTGTGTTATTAGTATTTGTAGTAGTTTTCCGTTATTTTCCTTTCTATTCTATATTTCAAGTTTATTTTACGTCCAGTTTTTTTAAAAACTATTTGAGCCGCATATTTCTTTACTAGGTATGTAAATAGAATAATTTCATATATATGTTGTAAATCGTGTTTTCACCTAACCTAGAAAAATGGCGACAAGTTCGACGACAAAGATAGGAAAAGGTCACATTATTCACAGCCAAGCACTAGAAATCCTTGCTAATGTGATGCAATTTATGAAAGAAGAAGCTACAAATAACGCATGCGGAATTCCCCTGGCACATTTCAAAGAAAGATTCTTAGCTGCAACAAAGGTTAGCGAAAAAATCTACAGGTCTGTCGTTAAACAAATGAAGGACGTTAGCAGTGGAGCTGTTACTTCATTTTCAAGCCCTCATAAAAAAAGAAATAAACCAAGTTCTAAGAGCACTCTGATGGAATGGCAAACATAAATAGTTCGAACCTTTGTGCATAATTTTTATTTAATTGAACAAAGGAGGCCTACTTTGAAAGGTATACTTTTGTGTTTATATATTACGACATTATTAAAATATTTTTTATAGGAATCCTTAACAAATTAAAGGAGAACGATATTGGCTTTGAAGGTGGATTATCAACTCTTTCGAAAGTGTTAAAAAGAATAGGATTCAAGTAAGTATGAATATTTGATCTTTATATTATTGTACTACGTGGTATTTTTGAAGATGGAAAAGGAGTACTGATAAGAGGCAGATATTAGTCGAATCGTATGATATTCGAGGCAAACGAATAAAGTACCTACGACAGCTTGAGATGTATATGCGGGAGGGCAGATCCGTTGTTTTCACTGATGAATCCTATATTCATAGCTCGCATACACAGACTAAAGAGTGGGCCGATGATTCCACTTTGGGATTAAAGAAACCTATATCGAAAGGTCAGCGCTTGATAATGGTTCACGCAGGTGGAAGAGAAGGTTTTATACCAAACGCATTATTAATATTTCGATCAGGTAATTGGTTGCATACTATATACAACGTTAATATTAATTACATTTATGTCTGTAGGAACAAAATCTGGTGATTATCACAATGATATGAACGAGGAGAATTTTACAACATGGGTAAAAACAAAACTACTACCTAATCTTCCACCTAGAAGTGTGTTAGTTGTTGATAATGCGTCATATCATAATGTTAAACTTGAAAAGGATCCTAATTCAAACACAAGAAAAAATGATATGATACAGTGGCTTCTGGAACGAAACATAACTCATGACCCTGCCATCACTAAGCCAGAACTGTACGAAATTATAAAAGCACACAAAACAGCTAATCCAAAATATAAATTAGATACCTTACTCTGGGAAAATGGTCATAATGTGTTGCGACTTCCTCCTTATCATCCTGAGTTGAACCCGATTGAAAAAATATGGGCAACAGTAAAGAATTGGGTTGCAGCTAGAATTGTAACGTTCAAAATGGCTGACGTGGAAAATTTAGCTCGAGAAAAATTTGCAGCAATCTCTGTAGATGAGTGGGCATCTATTTGTCACCATATGGATAACATTGTAGAAGACTATATGCAAAAAGAGCATCTCATTGATGATATCATGGATACTATTGAATTTATGGTAAATACTGGGGAATCGGAAGATGAAGATATCTACGATGAAGAATCATCAGACGAAGATGTATAAATTATAATAAAAATCTTAATTCGTGTAATAAATTCTGTACCCTTTTAAGAAACATATCCATATTTTTGTAAATCTTTTTTGTATTTTTTTAATTCGTACTAAAAATAAATAAATACATATTATGGTGTGCATGTCGTAATCATTTTAAGCATCAATATAGCAATTATAAAAGCAAACATGAAATTTTGTTTTAACTTCTTTGTAGTCCTGTAATAAACCTTGACCATTGTTACTTACATTTCGTATTACAAATAAATTTTTAACAAAGTTAATGCCAATGTGTAAATAACACTTTTAATATTGTCTACATTAAAGAAATACTAATATTAATGAATTCTACAATTATTGGTTAAGCACTACAGACTAAAAATTGAATATACGCAATTCAAAAAGTAAACATTGACAAATTATTATTGATTATTTCAAAAGGCAATAATTAACTCATAACCATAATGTACGTCTACTTAATTTTTCTAGGTTTTGCAATTTATGTTTACATTTTATACCCCTTTTTAAAATTTATTACGACGCCAATGGTAAGCACATTTCGCGCATCTTAGTAGTGACGTACATGTACTTCTTATAAAAATCGGTCTCTACCTGTTATTTATACTTAAATTATTATTAATTTGAAAAATTGTGCAGAGAAAATTACGTACATAGCACGATACACTTATACCGGTATGCTCACTTTACCTGTCAATGACGTCACTGCGGAGCAAGTCAGATTGACAGTTCTCATATGGGCAACATTTCGACGCATTTTGAAGTTGTTTTGTCATTTTTTTAAAATAATACTCTATTTAATATGCAAGGTAGTGCTGTATACGGGTGCCGTAATTACAATCAAAAAAGTAGAGATAGCCACATTAAATATTACAGGTTTCCCAAAGAAGACAGGGTACGAAATTTGTGGTTAATTGCGTGTAAAAGGCAGGATTTAATAAATTTGGAAAATGGTAATTCCAGAAGTCTGATTTTATCATTCTTCATAATTAAAAAACTAAAACGTGTCAGCATGTATCTGTTCCATTCATTTTGAGCCATCATGTTTTCATACATCGTTCCAACAAGAATTACTACAATTCTCCCAAAAATCATACAAAGATTTAAATTCAGATGCAGTTCCCACATTTCTTCCAGATTCAAAGAAAAGACAACTTGAAGCAACAAACATGAGTTAAAAATTCTTAAAAGTCAAAAAATAGTTGGCATTTACAATACATATACAGATGCTCTGAGTACTTTACGATTCAGCAGTAATTTGTGTGGAACATCGCATTAGACTGACTTTGAAACTTTAAAGTGTCCGATGCTTACTGATCACCTATGAAAGTGAATGATTTGATTCAGTACTTTTCCAAGACTGTCACATTAAGAGCAACACATTTGTACATCTGCAAACATTCATAAAGTATGAGGCATTCTATACATCGATGACACCATAGGTAGTTTTCTTGCTTATTAAGAATTTCTAAATTATTGTAACTATTTCAGGATGCTTTTCGTTAATATATAGCAAGGGTATAATGATAATAGTATTTGGATTTCAATCTGATACAAACTTGTATAGCTTTTCTTTAATAGTGTTAAAAACATTTACTCAAACTGAATTGAAATAAACTTCTTAAACTATCAAGGTTGTTCTTTTATATTAGCAAGCATAATTAGAATTCCTATCTTTCTTAAGAAACATATAATACATTTTTTTTATAAACATTTGTATTCTGTTCAAATACACAGTGTTTTTATCAAACACAAAAACAACCTAATAATATCTTTTCGAATTAAAAATTTTGCAAGGCAGGATAAAGATGAAATAAAAGTTTAGTTTGGTAATTTTATTTTAACTTGATATTATTAGGTATAATACAAAGCCCCTTAAAATTCTGAAATACTTGACCACTGTTATTGTTTAATCTAAAATCAAGATTAATTTATGGCTTAAAGACGGTGGAGTCAGTTTTATTTCAGTGGGTAATTTATAATTATTAAAAACACTTGTAAAATATGTATATTAAATATAACAAATTCCAACCAAGTTGTATTTGCTTCATTCGAATGTTGGTTTATCTTCTCTTCAATTGCTCGAGACCCTTCTATTAAAAGCGATGTAGCTGTACCTTACCAATATGAAAGATCTATGCGATTCACTAAATAGGATTTAATTGTGTGCTAAAGAAAATATAAGCTTCAAAGTATATGTTAAATAAATATCTGTATTTACATTTTGGCAATGATTTTATTCACTAAATGAAACACTTATCAATACCTCAATTACAATTTCCAGTTTATATTTACACAGATCATTAATGCATAACTCTAGCATCTCGTTAGCACAGTATTAAAATGAAGTCACAGAATAAATTGTTTTGCATTGTGTATATACCATTTTTCAAATTTATAAAATCCTGCCTTTTACACGCAATTAACCACACATTTCGTACCGTCTCTTCCGTGGGAAGTCTGTAATATTTAATCTGACTGTTTCTACTTTTCGATTGTGCTTACGACAACCGTATACAGCACAACCAGGCATATTAAGTAAATGTTATTTAAAAGAAAACCGATAAAATAACTTAAAACAGTGTCAAAATGCAGCAGATATGAGAACTGTCAATCTGACTTGCTCCGCAGTGACGTCATTGACAGCTAAAGTGAGCATACCGGTATAAGTGTATCGTGGTACATAGCATTAGCCAACTGATATTAGTTAGCAACTTTTATAATACTTTGCGTCAACAATAGCTGTATAATAAATATGCATATTTAAAATATATTTACCTGGTTGGTGTTGTTTTAACAATTTTTCATGAAGCATATAATAATTTTCAGGGGCTCCTTTTACCAATTCCACCAAAAGATCGAATGCCGCTGTTCTAGACCTGCCAGATTTACATTTGGGAACATGACGTAATTTAGGATTCGGCAACGCAAATAGAAATTCAAACACCTAAAATAATTATTTTTTAATAAATAACGATGTCTTGCGAGTTAAGTTGATTTACATCAGATAATAGTTCCTGTCCCAGCTTACTGGTTTGGAAGGGCGGTCTATGTTTTATTAAATTGGTTAAAAGATGCAAAAGACCGATTAGTCCATCATCATCAACTGTACGATGTCTAGTTTCCAAATAATCTCTATTTAGAATAGAATGGGAGATCTTCGCTGTTAACCCATTTAAATCAACTGCACAATTTTGTGGTTCTTCTATACTTTCTATGGACAAACGATAACTTTAATTTAGAATGTGAAGTAAAACTATGATTTTTTACCTTTAACAAAATCATCCGGTAAACTATCAACCAAACGTGAAACTAACCAAAAATAATCTCGACAAGCTGGACCGTAAGGTTCTTTACCCTCCTCCGGCGCTTGAATTACCTAAAAAAAATATGAACAAATTAAAGGAAAGTAATTCAAATACATTCTTTGTCATTTAAATTAAGTTAGATATTTAAATTAACCATAAATAAAAATAGTATTTCAAAACATACTTCTACTTTCTGTGTGCGCATCCCTTCAGCTTTTTCCATATACAACAATAACTGAGATAACATTGGTACTACTAAAGTATTATCGAAAACGTCGCCTTGTGCAGAAACACCTAAACACAGTTTATAGAGGGCAGAGCAAACTTCTCTTCGAACTGCTGGTTCTGGATCTTCTAGCACCAAACGTTGTAACCAAACAGAAAAGTTGGGTGACTGAAATAATGCTTGTCTTGCTTCTTCACTACAGTGTAACCATGATACTAGTAGTGCCATTGAGTAATGAACAACCTTAAAATGTGTAAAGAAAGAAAATGTAATGTTATTATCACAACAAAAAATAAGATGCATACTTGTGCTCTTCCCCAAAATCCAGTTTTATAGTGATTTGGATCTCTGGGTAAAGAAATTTCTTGTAATATACTTGTTAACTGAGGCATTACCGTTTTGACATCCATCATTGATAACATAGCCTGTAAGAAGTAAAAACAGAAATTAGTCGTTTTCGTATGTTAGTTGGATTTCTCCTAAACTAATCAAATCTGTTTCGTTCCATGATTTTCGCTCAAATAAACGAACATTTAATATCTAAATTAAAATGGCAAGAAATCTGTGCTCAATATAGATTAAGGTAGCTACACACATGCAACAGAAAATCGCAACGCAACTTTATCGCGTATGAAGTGTGGACAATACCTCGTAACATAACGGCGTCCCGTCAGTTATCGGTTTTGGCCGTCGCATCAAAGAAATTTTACTCATCCACGTTGCGCCACATGTTTGCATGTCAGGACTTGCTTAACATTATGGCGCACCAAAAATAAATCCAGAGTTTATTTTTAATTTTAATTAAATTTACTAAGGAAAGAAGTTTTTGTGACATGTAAACCTTCCTTGAAAATAATTCAGAACATCTGCGAGTCTGTGAGTATTTACATCCGCCTGAGTTTAGCCAGACAGAATTAGATATCGATTTGGTATGGAATGGACGGAGGATGTTATTCTTAGTTTGATCGACATTTATAAGGGAAAATGTTTGTGGAATACCAAGCATTCTGCCGCCGTCTTCGCCTACGTTTTTGCCTTTTCACTAAATAGTGCATAACTAAACATTCTTGAAGTGATGATGGGAGAATGAGACAGCATTATGTTCGCTATAATGTTACGCGACGATGTTCTGTTGCACCTCAGAACTTCATCACACCGTAAGTTCGACCCGCAACAAGGAATGTTGCTCGGTAAGTTACGACACGATGTTTTGTTGCATGTGTGTAGCCACATTTAGATGTCTAATACCGAAGAAGTTTTGCAAAACTAAAAAAAAACATAAATCATTTTAAACAAACTGTAAATTAATTAATTATTAAATTACATTTGACATCGGAATTGAAGCGATAAAACACTGTCAAACATGTACTAGGGAAGGTAGTTCAAAAGCGGGAGTCTCTGAACCAGTAACGCTCAAAAGTGACGTCAGCAATAAAAGACCAAATTAAACCTGTCAGTCTGCTGTCACCTATGTTACAGTTGTCTATTGTTGTGTGATAATAACGTTTATATACTCTTTATGAATGCTTGCTCGTATAGAAATGGTGAATAATGTTTGTGTACGAATTATTATAAAAATAATAAAAACGAAAAACAAGGTATAATAAAATTCCCTAAAATCAAAATATTAGTTGTTATTCGACAACACGATTTTCAACGTCCCATCGCATAAGTGATAATCTTAATTAATTTACTTAAATGTTAATTATACTCTTGTCCATTTTATCATATCTATAACCACGGTAAAGGACATTTATACTTTGCAAATTAAGCACAGAAAAGAGTAGGTAAGGGTATTTTGACAGCTGAAGACAGTCTTTAGAGACAGTGAGTCTCCAATTTTGCCTAAATCCGATAAAACTCTCAAACTCTCAAAAACTAAAATAATAAAACAATCTACTCAAGTAATAGGTTACTGTAGTCAGTTTGATATATTTATATCAATTTTAAACAATATATATGAATTCAACCAAGTATATACGACAGTAGGAAAACTTGATAAAACTGTGAAAACTAATGTTTGTTAAATATTTCATAAAACACAAATAAATAAATATAATTCCGGTTACTGATGAAATGGTAAAACTACAAAATAAAAATATCCTAAGATTACTTCTGTAAACTCAAATCTGCCAGGCTCATAGGAGCTCAAACTAAAAGGATGGTAATATACAAAAATAATACTTTTAAAATGATTGAAAACTAACTTTTACATAAAATATAATAAATTTTGCTTGATAACTTGACAAAACTAAAATTCGAATTCCTGGAAATCACAAAAAAAAAACTTTTTGTAAATAAATCAAAGTATGAAAAATAGTCTCCGAATATCCACACGCGAAGAAGACTTTTACAATATTTAAGGGAAACCCTTTTGGTGCCGCTAGAAATGCTAAAATTGCAGTAAATTTTTCTGGGTCACGATCTATAGCTTGTCGAAGAATCCATGAATCGAACTTGAAAAGTTCTATGCTGGTTAGGAAATTACAATTAACAGAGGAACACAAACAATGTCAATTACTATTTTCTTTGAATTACGTTAAGAAAGAATTGCCTGTTTGGCAAAATGCCATATTCTCTGATGAAAAAGTGTTTCTGTCTACGTACAATGGTTATATACCGTAGTCGTCAAATTTTAATTTCGGTTTGTACTTCTATCCCATGCAGAAGATGACCTTATAATATGCAGCGATGCCTGCTTACTAACAGTGGTTGGAGAGCAACGCAGTGTCGCGGGACACTCACGCCTTACATTTCGTAAGAAACATTGGTTGAGTGTACTGTCTTGGCAGCCTCGCTTATGTTTATCTTTAGTTTATTTCGTCGCGCTCTTTTCCTCTTTCTACTTTCGTATCAGAAATTAAAATATGTCGACTACTGTAGTTCAGTATTATTAAATATGGATTGATATGGTTAACCTATAATTTGCGTATTAAATGGACATGTATTTAAAAGAACGTGCTCAATAAACATAAGAAAGTAACTCTTAAAATAATTTTCTGTACGAGACGCCATTATATAGGCACAATTTATAAAGGCAATCTAATGTACTTTACTATATGAAAACTATTCCCTCAATCAACCACTGTCACATACTAATAGACACTATGCAAAACTATAGTATTAATAACCAAGGTCAGAAGTTTGCTCTTTTTATTCCAATAAACAATTTAAATTTTCCCATGTAAAAAATTATTTGGAAAATCTGTATAATATAATTTAATATCGATATTGTTTCATTTATATTATCTATTGTATTGTATTAGATCTTACCTCATTTAATCCCGGAATAACTATTTTATCTGTACGACTCGATCTGGTTTCCGGAGGTGCATCAACGCCCAACTGACATAGCAATTTCAATAAAGAAGCCAAACAGTCTTGTTGCCACTCGCTGCCATCTTCTCCGGTACGTTGAAGAACACCTTAAAAGTTGTGCATTTTAATAAACCTCTAAAAAAACACTATTTTAAACTTACCTGACATAAATATATCGAATAGATGTCTCAGACCGCCATGTTGAATAAATATTTTGCTCCAATCGAGCTTATCGTTTGGTTTTGAGCCGTATTTTGTACTTAAACTTTCTACTATATACAGTGAATACATCAACTTTTGGGGACTAGAAGGATCCAGAAGTTCTGTCAATGCTATATCCAGATTCTGGAAACCTCTGAGTAACGTTGGACTTGTGGGCAATAAGCTGAGAATGTCCCATACTCGTCTGCTTAATACTTGAGCTTTCGTGTGAGGTATGTGCCTCTGAAAAATTGTAAGTGGACTATTTATAACAACAAATATAAGACGACGGTCGGATGTTTCATTTACGAAGACTCATCTATCTTGTGATAATACACCGATTGCTAACTGACGTTCGGGTAGTATGATGCACATAAATTTGCTTGACGACTGTTATATCGTTACCACTCATAACCAACTGACAGATGTAAGCATTTTATATATTTACACACGACATATACACTCGGATCTCTGATATTATTCAACACACTGTACTTTGAAAATTTCCAATAATAGTTTCAGTTTTTTTTATTTATTCTACATATCATTTCATTTTCACAAATTTCTTCTTTGAAGTAATATTGTATCGGCATTTTCCTTGCAAATGCCGACTAATGTAATAGCGGTTCAATAATTGCTTTTTGATAATTATTTAATTGTAATTAAAAAATAACAATAATCCAAGAGTTACAATGACAGATGTTTATTTGATATTCAAGATGTTTTGCATTGACATATTCAGTAGTCCCAAGTGAACATAATAAATGAATCGGATAGTACATACACGTGTTTAGAAGAATTATATCACAGGATATCAAAACACGGAGTGCTTCAAATAGGAGGGATGCCTTTACGTACGCCGCGGGCGTTCTAGTTTTGTATTTATAGGATAATGAAAGCAAAAGATGATTTAAAGGTTTTTAACATCTTGTGTTCTGAATTGTTTCTTTATAATTTTTTTTATTATTATACTCATTACTATATAATACAAATGAAAAGCTTTAAGAAGTGTATAGACACTATGTGATTGTGAAGTTTGTATTTCAATAACAAAAGTATTTTGATAAGGCACGAGTTTAATTGTTTTCATACTATTATTGTATTTTAAAAAATCACCTATTACGTATTTCATTTATAAGGCTTGTTTTATAAGGCTTGATTTAAAATATCTGTTATTATTTTTATAATCAGTTGATATGATTGGTTGTGTTGCATCCGATTAACTTTTTAGTCTTTTTTCTTTTGCATGTCTGATTATTTGAGCTTGGCAATCAGGGGTACACGGGCAGAATTTATATGTTATAACTATAACATAAATTCTGCCAATGTACCCCTGACTGCCCATCCCTACTGATTATAATCGAATATTATTAAGTTATACATATTTAAGATTTATTTAAAATGGATTAGTATTTATGTATATGTTACTGTAAATTCATATTCATAGTAAAATATAATATATTTATATTTTCTTATTTTTCATAATTTATTTTATTGAAATAATATAAATAAAGGTGTTTATTGGGCTTTATTTAATAGCATACTAAAAAACTATAATAAGTAATACTGTTCAGTTTTTTAAAAATGTTTAAGCATTGCATAGTAAATAGGTTCAAGTTAGAACTAACTTGTATCACTTCATTCTCTATTAATAGCAGCCTATCGAGAATGAAAGCGCTAGTAAAATGAATGGTGGGACGTTGTACTTGACAATAATGTTCTCCTACATAATTTTCACAAGAATTTCACTAGAATTCACTAGAAATTGTCACTAGAAATATGAATGTAAGATGCTATGAATAAAATGTATGAAGCCTTTGGTAGTTCTTGGATAAATTATTAAAAGAATGAAGAAATGTGTGGCTATATAGACTAATATTTTTTCCATTCGTTAAAATTCTGGTAACTATTAAATAATTTAACTATAATTTTAGACATAATACTTTCTTCAAGATCTTCCATAACTAATTGTGCAGCAATACTTGATATAGATGCGTCCATAGCGCATCCACATACTTGTTTATAGTACAGTAGTACCCCGTTATCCGCTGGCTCCGTATCCGCGGTTTCAGGCATCCGCGATTTACCTATGATGAGCAGAAAACGCGTTATATCAATAAATATAAAAGTTATAGCAGCATTTGTCGATATATCGTCGTATATATGAGTCATCCCCTGAATTCGGCGCTCTTTTATGATAAGTTAAACAAGTTGGAACGTGCTTAAGGTGCCACTCGCTTTTACTTGTACATACTACATATATGTACATATGTATGAACTTATATATTTATTAAACTTAAATTCTATTTGTGCCACAGCACAAGAATATTTATTTATTTATTTTAAATAAATATTATATAACTTATTTTTTGTTGTTTCATTGTTTTAACTTTGCTTCATATTTCATATTGTACTCGAAAATAAAGCGTTCGCTACTATCCGCGGAAGATCACAGAAACAAACCCCCGCGGATATGGGGGTACTACTGTATTTATCTTTATATTAAAAAAAAATTGAAGTTAATGAAATGTCTAATCCTTGTAAGAAAGAATTAAGATCTAATTCAGTGAAATTATTTAATTTATTTCTATTTTTTTTATTTCGTTTTTAGCTAACTCAATAGGAATATTTATGTACATATATGTTACATCTAGTGAAACCAATTATTGATCTTTATTTAATTCAGTTGTCTATAAATTTTTTGATTTCGAAAGAATTTTTAATATAACGTGTATCTTTGTAATATTAGCTATATAACTGCACTAGAAATTAACATTAATATATATATACTACAAAAAGTGTATAGAAAACTTACACCACCCTTGATTGATGTTTTCATGGCACTCAGTGTATGCATCAGATTAAACAACTGTTCAAAATAATTCGGCCCTAGCAGGAGCAACGTGGGAATAGACTCTCTGGGAGGTGGTGGATGCAAAGATGGTGAATCCATACATTCGCGCTTTTTCAAATTTCTGGACACGCCCATTGATATGTACACCATCTAGAAACATTCAAATTATAGATTGAGATTCGATGATGGTTAAAGTATAATAATACTTGATTGTCCTTCAGACCCATTTCTCCTAGTGTTTTCTCGTCACTGTCCGTGGTAAGCTCTTGACCTTGGGTAATAATCCTGATGGGATTTTGTTGCAAAATAATCGAAGTTGAAACTTTATCACCGTCGGTATTTTTCTAAATTAATAAAATGAGAATTGTTAGAGTTGAAATTTACGATATCTATTGTTATTACTTGACACAGATCTTCCCACCACTTTACAATTTCAGCTCGCAAATCGGCCACGTAATCCGAGCTTAACAAATCCAGCACGCATCGTTCTGACATTCCCGCCGGTTGTATTACTAGCCTGACTGGCGTACATGAACGCTCACCGATTGTCGCTGCATGGCTACCGACACCTTTACCCTCCAAAGCCCATCTTCTTAGATGATAAGCATATCTATAAAATAACATTATATACAGAATTGTAATCAAAAAAATTAATATTTAATATATACTTTAGGATAAACAGATTCTAGGTTTTTTATAGTGTATTTCTTGCAGGAATTACTATTACATACCAAACTTTTATTTATTACATTTAATTGATGATACAAGCATAGACTTGTGACATATTAATGTATGAATTGGGGTTGTGATAATCTATCAGTATTGACTAGTGTGCCATTTAACAAAACACTGTTAAGAGTTAAAATTTAAGCAGAACGGTGACTGAGTGTATTTTGGGCACGAGCGTTGCGATCGTCCTATGGAAAGAGCCCTTCGTTAGATTTAATAATTCATGGTAATGACATCATGGGTACAATTGTAACCACCAGCAACATGATCCAAAGTACCGACCGTATACCGTATGTGTCAATTTTCATTAGGTATAGGGATTAAATGTTTACGTGCGATTTACACGTATACAAGTAATACGTGGCAACGTGGCACCCTTACTGTCCGTCACCAATCCCGGCAACAATCGACATCACAACGATTTTCTCCGATCTTCCCACTTCTCTCCACCAGATTTTACATTCAATGTTTAGCTGCGAACACGTTGCGATCTAGTCTGTAATAAAAGCCGTCTTATTACTGGAACGGGAAACATCAAATGGCCGCCGCGATCTCCTGATCTAGTAGTTTATTATTATTTTCAGAATCCTTTTTTATTTACCTTATTTTTAATTTTATTAGAATTACGCTTTTGTTTGTGTCATGCAGCGTGAACGCAGCTTAATAATTCTCTGCATTTACTGAAAGGAAAAAGAAAAACAAATCCTTGCAACTCGTAAATATTATTTCTGAACGCATTACAAACACCCAAGCCGGTGGTCGAATAGTTACTGCTAACCACGCTAACTTGTATTTACGAGCATGCATCGGTCGTGCTGGCATTGGAAAGAAAAGAAGGGGTACTATGTTGCCACGTACTGTATGGATTAATCGCCTATGGCTAATGAAAATTGACACATGCTGTATGTAAATCCAAATTGAACATGTATTAACATTTTATCAATACCTTTTTCGAAACGTTTCCATATGGGTTTTAAGTAACAACAGTGCCCTTTGAATGCATAATAAAGGAGCATCTTCTTCTCCCGAGTTATTTGCTTTTCCTAAATCTTTAGTAGCAGCCTCCAAGTGGGTCATGCACTGCCACACAAACTGACCTTCATGTTGCAAATTTTGTCCCATGTAATAGCCATTTAAATACTGAATAGCTGCCATACTAACATCTACAAAAAAAGACATATAAGCATATTTTCATAATGTCTCTTCCTACTTCAGAGTAACCTGTATTATTAGCTCTTAACGCAATTTTCCACATGTGATCCATTCCGATGACGTAACCATCCTGACTCTGAGAATCCATGTTTGCCGTTGCTATGCGAGCTAAATTGCATAACTGTTGGAACAAGCTCAAACACGTCATACTGATATTTTCCGGTGACAATCCTGGCAAGTGAACTAAGTACAATCGTTTTAGCGCTTCTATACCGAGCGCGTGCAGTTCAGTACTTTTCGCTTGTGATAATAACCAACTAAATAGTTCATCAGAACATTCAGAATCATGTGCCAAGCACTGCCACAAGATATCTACTTGATCTAAACTTAACCTAAAATAAAATTTCGATATATAAAATATCTTTAATTTCATATATAAATCGATATAAAATGAAAATAACTGTTAAGTATATCAAGGGTGTGAATCGATGAGTTCTAGGACACTGTCCAGAATATGACGTGAGTTCATATAGCGAAAACGTTTAAAATATGTGCATATATAATGTTTGGTAAACATGCAACAATAATTCAAGAAGTAGGTCCGTGATTTATTTTATGCAAAATTATATTTTAAATGATTTCTCAGGAATAGTTTCATGTCGAAGATACAGTACAAGATTATTCAGCAGCATCTAATTTCGATAATTTACCGTATCTAAATGAGTAAGAACCCTTTTTTTATTATCTAGAAGCTGTAAATTTATTTATACTTATTTCAGATTATCTGTATATAGTTATCGACAACTAATTTATTTTTATTGTAATTATGTCTTACAGAGGCCTAAGTTTTATACAGGCTGTATTTGAAATAAGGGGACAGAGAATGATTAATGGAAAGATGTAATTTTATTAGACTCAAATCCAAAATATTTTGCGCAAATTCCCTTGCTGACGCGAGAAAAAAATAACAAAGATATTTTTAAAATATTCGTCGCGCCACTGCACTTCAATACGACTGTACGGTATGGAAGGGTGGGGTACTAAGTAGGAGTGTGAAGGCGTGCGAGGTCAGTCTCGTTCGATTGTTACATGTGGATGTTTCGACTATGGCTTACACAACACACGAACTGTTCGATATGTTGTACATTTAACTTGTTGGACGTATAGGTTGCGTTTACCTAATCGTTGAGCCCCATCTTACAAGTGCGTAATGGATGTCGTCTTCAGATCAAGGGAAACAGGTAGATTGTTACCAAATTAAGAAGGTCGAGGACGTGAAAGGCCCCGTAAAGTTTTCTTTCAGAACAAACAATTTTAAAATAAAAAAGGAGAACGAGCACAGTAACGTTGTAACAAATAAACTATTTTTATTTAACGTTTATGTATATTTTTATTATAATGAGATAAATTATGTTTTTTTTTATTCACTTGCGTCCAATTAAAATAAAAGTTTCTCATAAGTAGAGTTGGGCAAATTTTACAACACAAGTTTGTTTTTGTGAGAAATAAGAAGTAAAAAGTCGTTGAATTTAATCATAATAACAGTAATAGTACTTACTATACATTTATTGTTGAAGAAAACGTAATATCTAAATAATCTTGGCAAATATTAAAATAATTACAACATTCATACAGTCGGCATCTCAATAAAAAAAATTCTCGTTGTTGAAAAATGAGGTATTTTAAAAGAGAACCAAAGAAATCGAATAAAGTACACGCATCAATTTTATTTGGAAATTTGCCCAAATCTGTTCACAAATTAATCACAGCTGATATTTCATATTAAGGTTGTTGAACTCTTAGCATGAACACCTGTTTAGAAATAGTAAATCATTGGGGTTTTTATAACGTCTACAGCTGTTGGGCCAGAAATGACGTCGGCTGTCTGGCCAACTGGCGCGGTACCTACGACATATAGACACATGCTAAATCCATAGGCGGCACATTAAACACTTTTCGGGGGGTTTTTAATTTTGGCGTTCGTGTCGTAATTGACTCACAATTTTTGGGGTTTATATTCTACATAATTGCATCTTTCCATTTATCATACTCTGTCCCCTTATTTCAAATACATCCTGTATAAAGGATGTTGACTGTTTGATTCTGAGACTAATTTTAAACATTTCAGTCTTTATAGATGTTTCTTTACTTATTGCTTGTAAATTTCAAATTCCTTTCTTTTTTGTGACTTTCAATAATATGCCGGGTGTGTTGAAATAGTGGGCACACCTATTTTTTGTTGGCCTTGTTAACACCTGAAGGTCGGTGTACGTTAATTTACGTAGTATTCACGATAGTCCTCGCAACTGCTTTTTTTTACATTCAGCAATCTTGCGCCTGCACCAGTTCAAAAGTGTGTTGTTCTTTTACTCACATCTATTACAAATAATCCATAGCCATTTGTCAACTTCTACTGACGATCCGGATAACAGAAAACGCAGTTAGGTTGTGTCTAGGCAATTTTTTTCATCTTGTACGTCTCGACGTACAGTGAGTGGTTCAGACTAGCATGTTCGCGGTAATTTGAAATCCTTGTGGGGACTGAATAATGCTTAAAGCAGATAGTTGATGGGCATAATGCAATAAGCAAAGTCAGATTGTCAGTCAATGAGAAGATTGGATTCATGCATACTAGCATTTATAAAATAAACAAATTTCCATGAACCGGAACAATTAGAATTCATTAATATTTCAAGATATACCGTATGTGTCAATTTTCATTAGGTATAGGGATTCAATTTTACATGCGATTTATACATATACAAGTAATATGTGGCAACGTGCCACCCCACAGCGTCCGTCACCAATCCCGGGAACAATCGACATCAAAACGACTTTCTCCGATCTTCCCACTTCTCCCGACCAGATTTTACATTCAATGTTAGCTGCGAATACGTTGCGATCTAATCTGCAATGCCGTCTTATTACTGGAACGGGAAACATCAAATGGCCGCCGCGATCTCCTGATCTAGTAATTTATTATTATTTTCAGAATCCTTTTTTATTTACCTTATTTTCAATTTTATTAGAATTACGCTTTTGTTTGTGTCATGCAGCGTGAACGCAGCTTAATAATTCTCTGCATTTACTAAAAGGAAAAAGAAAAACAAATCCTTGTAACTCGTAAATATTTCAGAACGCATTACAAACATCCAACCCGCTGGTCGAAGAGTTACTGACTGCTAACCACGCTAACTTGTATTTACTTACGAGCATGCATCGGTCGCGCTGACATTGGAAAGGAAAGAAGGGGTATACTATGTTGCCACATACTGTATGGATTAATCGCCTATGGCTAATGAAAATTGACACGTGCTGTATAGCTCCCGGTAGTAAAATATGTTATGAAAAAGCTAGTTACAAATTGAATATTATAAATAAAGTTATTAAATATTACTTTTCTGTACTTATAATTTATGTAATGCCTTGCTATTCTGTGTAGTAAGAGAACACTGTTAACAAATTTATATTGTTTAGCTAATAGTTATAATAAAAGTCAAAAGATAATCATGACTAATATCAAAAGGTGTATGAATACTATCATTTAAGACAGTTCCAAAATCGTTTTTGTAAGTTATATTACTCACAGATTAAATTTTGCACATCTAACATACTCACAGATTAAATTTTGCAACATCTAACATTTGCGGTCAATTTAACATATTGACGAATGTCAGTTGCGAAAGCTATTCAAATATAAATTGAAATTTCTAAAAATCATTACAACTCTGAACTTTAATGTAGTGATTTCGAAAAATCTTGATTCATGAAATAACTTTAAAAATTACTCCTTGAATTTTTGTCGTATGTCTACCAAATTTACCTACATTTATGCCTTGTGAAATGTTCCAGCTCTTCAGTAAACATACTCTAAATGAATTACCTTATTCATATCATTTGACCGATGCTACACACTTAGTATATTTACAGGTTACTTTAAATACGTTTTAGATTATTGTCCAAAGTTCTACCAAAGAAATTGAATGCTATTTTATAGCAAAGTAAAATGTATTACCTATGCCATGTACAAAATTATTGTATGAAATTAGATCCTGGGCTAAGTTTATACTAAACGCCTGGATTTGCGCATTCTCGGTAATGCATTGTGGACTGATGTGAATATATCACTCTATCTCATAAAATTATTAGTGCGCAAAACCACAATCAGAAACGTTTTTAAATAAATGTAACAGCCACAATGAAGGATGTAGTGCAATTACACACAATAATTGTGAACAAGAAGCAGGCATAATGTTTTACACTGTAACATAAAATACTATAATTTATTGAAACAATTTCATATGACAATCTAAAACAGGATTTAAACACATTTTGAATGATTTGTAGTCATACGTGCCTGAAGGTATTAGGTGAAACTAGCGGTGAGAATACTGCAGAAAGAAAATGCAATCTAACTTGCACTTGCATTTGATGCGAATATAATGGCAGTGATTTTGTCTTTTCCGTGGCGTAGGCCTTTAGATTATTAAAAAAATGATTCATCATGTGATGACTTCTTTCAGCCCATTGCGTGACATGATGCATATCGAGTCCTCTGAATTGTTGAAAAGATGTTAACAGTTTTGGCAGTAATCTTAATGATACAATAACTGACCTGCAACAAATAAGAATATACAAATAAAATGATTATTCCCAAAATGCGAACTTAAATAATTTTATCTGATTTTAAGACTGTTAATAATTTTCTTTTGATTCCGCACTGAAAATATATAAAAATTATTTTGTTGGGAGTATTCATCGGCAAGTGATAATAAAGAATCAATATAGCAGCAGGAAACCTAGGCGGATCTCTGTACAAAACTAGACTGTGATTTGAGTTACAAAGCCAAATATATATGTTAAGAATTTTTTTATGAGAAAAAGAAGTATTGTCTGTGACTTACATATATACATTTATACGTAAAACGTATATGCATGTGTTTGAGATACACACATACATTAAGTGCCATTGGCGACAATCGAACGCACAGACACCGGTGTATCGACCGTTTGAGGTCTCGTCAGTGTACGTGGAGACTGTCGACAATGACTTAAAACGCTGCTTATGTCATTTTTGCGTGTTAAATGCAGTGAGAGTATCACAGCGACATCTAACACCCAAAAGATGACACAGAAAAAAGCGATGGCTTCTGACGGCATGTTCTGCTAATAGTGTATCCCGTGTAATAGAGCCATATGTGGCGTCACCAATCAAAACGAAAATGAAAAGTGTGTATCTCAAACACATGCATATATGCATATACGTTTTACGTATAAATGTATATATGTAAGTCACAGTAATTATTTACTGCTTGATGTTAGTTTTAACATCCATGTGTTTACACTTTTCATTTTCGAAGTATTGTCTATATAAAAAGTACCCCTGATAGAAAAAAAAACTCAACATTTATCGATAAAACAGTTTTGAAAAATACATACGTATTATTAGCAAGATTATGAAGACAACCTTCGATGAATTTCATCCTTATGATTCGGTCCGTATTATAACATAATAAATTGCAAAGGGTTTTCTCCGCCTCTAATGCCAATCCTTCACCCAACTGTCCTATTTTGTTATCCTGCAACAAATCCCACAAGAGAGTGTTGCCTGGTTGACAAACATTGTCAACTTTGAAGCAAGCAGAGAGTTTCGGATCGACTCTGACCGGTGACTTTTCAGGTGACGATTGATTAGTAAAACCGTGTAAATTCATTTGAGCATGTTCAGCTAATTGAACTAGTTCTTCTGAGCAAACAGAATCTTCACCATCGAAATCGGCCATATTCTTTTCAGACTTGTTACTCATTCTGGACGAATAACTTCCGTCCGCTTCACCTTCGGCTTCGTCGCCGCTTAATAATTCCAGAATATGCCTGAAAAAAAATCATTTTAAAATACTGTTTTAATTTAAGACAGGTCTTACAGACTAAAATATACATTTGGCAAGAATTTCAAATTTATTTGTATTGAAAGAAATTTCGGCTAAAAAAGATTATCGTAACAAGACCAACCCAAATTTGCTTAACACTTTGTGTCAAAAACAATATCATATTGTTAATATTTGTCGATGCGTTACGACAAACTTGCTAAGTCAATTATCATATATAATATACTAGCTGGTCCGGTAGACGTTGTTCTGCCCTTTTCGGTAGGTGACACGATGAGTTTGATTTGGTTAAATTCATAAAACTTATTAATAACTTGACCACAGCGCTACATATCGGGTGTAGATTTTGTGATTTTCTTTTTTGGCACTAAACCAATATATATTGTGAATATGTCATTTTGGTCCATAAATATAGAATTTGTTAATAACTTGTCTACAGCGTCACCTATTGGATCCTAGCATAGCTATGAACTAGCGTCTCGACCAAAAAATGTACTGTGAGAATATGACCTCAATCAGTCAAGTCGTTCAGAAGGACGATCACTAACAGACGCACCAACGATTATTTATATACGTATAACGTCTGTATACATTGTCGCAAAAGTTACACGCAGCGACATTCTTCGTTCGGTTCTGAAAAAAAAGCTTTATGTTAAAATGTTGTAACATGCTTTCTTTGTCATCACGGGGTTCTTGAAGTTCATACTTTTAATGCGTAACTAAGCCTTCCTCTTCGATATCTGTCAATAAAGATAGCTGCAATTTAGTTTAAAAAATAATTTTAATATTATTTCGTAAATGTTTTCATTTTGATTAAAAAGTTTGTTTTTGACCTTACTTCATTAACGTACTTTCACGAAAAACACATTTGACAACGTTGTAGAGCAATGAGCTTGTATTTCAATGTGATTTCAATCAATATCTTTAATGTCAAACTTTGATATTTACCTGTGCTGTAATATATATAGAACACAAAATATTCCAAAAGTTGTAGAAGGTCATCACAGTGGGTCTTATTATACCATAAGACCGCGTGCGTCTGCATTATCGCGATACTTGTAGAGTAAGCGAAACAGATAGAGATGTCTGTGTATTAGAACGGTAAACAAGTGGATGCAGTGTTATACTGGATTACAACAGAGCTAGTATTTCGCATTTGCCTATGATGCACTCGCATTTGTCCAAAAAATCCACATTTATACGGTGTAGTCCGGCAGTCGCATTCGCCGTCGCTTCCACGTATAATAACATTTTTTAGCTAATTACAGGTTAATTGCAATGTTGAATTACAATTCTGTTTTAAGAAGTAAATATTTTATGTTTCAGTATTTTATTATAGTTGAGCTTTTAGATTATAATATTTGTTGAAAAATATTATTTTAGTTAAAAAGTTTTTTTTATTTTAAAGTCTAGGAGTTATTAATTATTTATTTTTGCTCTTTTATGTTGTTTATGAAGCTGTGATGAGTTACTTCACTGACATATTATCAGTGATTATCTGATGCTTCAAACAACTACAAATAATTACTTACAACGGGAACGCAATACCTATTACACTGCTTTTCACTTGATTTGCCTACGAATACATTTATACGTATAACTTATACGCCCGCTGTCGGTGTGGCAATTCAAGTTGGCACGCCCATTTATAGTCGACCAGTAGTTACTAATACATGCATCGCGCTATGAACGGCGGCCACACGGTATACACAAGGCCTACATACATAAACATAATCAAAGAAAACTATTTATTGTATATATAAACAAACCTTCATTGAAATAGGTAAGATAATATAGTTAATATAAAAGAGAAGTCTTATGAACATATGAGATTATTCAGTATTCAGTATTAAGTGTTAAGCATGAAGCATTAAGAATAGATTTAAGTAGTAGTGTACATAGTGTAGTTGTATAGTAATGTAATTACTATACAACTGAGAACACAAGACATGTATTACAATAATGAATGGCAAACAGGAACTTCTTCACATTAACATAAATTATTATATAAATACATCAGCATTAATTAACAAACTATTTTGATTTTCTTTTTATCCAATCCTAGATAAGGCAATCTTTAGACAAACTATTAGTTTACTAACATTGTTTGTCAAAAGCTGGAGCCATCCAGTGTAGTTGACGTAGTTGTGGTGTGTCTAAAGTGTTTAATGTTCTTGTTGCTTCACCTTTTCGCCATTAGAAGGAAGAGCCGTTGAATTAACATATCGATCAAACAATCTTTTATTGTTGGCTGGAGATTCGAACCCCACATATATTGAGTGTTTAAAAGCCCGCTACAACTATTCTTAATATCAAGTAACCCCCAAGAATATACTTATATGCGTATTGTTAAGGTCACAATATGGTATGGACACGTTTACTCACAAAAAGAGGTGTAATTTACAAATAGTAGATTTTGAGTTACAATTTTCATGAAAGTAATTCTTGAAATGTCATGTCCTCTGCCATCACAAACTTCATTAATGTGTTTTCAGCATATATTATGGTCCTAACTCTTGTTTAAAAAAAGAAAAAGCAAAGGCAGAGCGTGAGTCCATCTCTAACGACTAAATACATGCATTTTAATTTCAAACGTGTTGTATTTGCATTTGGAGCTAAGTTTTATTGATAAATATTATTTTTTTTAATAAATGGATTATAGAAATACAAACTTTCAACTCAAAATTTTAGAAAATATGAAAGAAGTGAATTGAATATGTTAATATTTTAACAGTACTACGTCAGATTAATCATGACAAATATAAATTCTCTGCTAACAGAATTTGAAGCAAATTGTGAATAAAGTTTCTAATGCTGCTTTAAAATGCCCTTTTCCCGTCGAATTATTAAATTTAAAAAAATAACATGCATGATTATTGGTCACAAACGTAGCGACATATTTTATAGTTATAACTAATTTAAATACTGTTTGAAACTTATTTGATTATGTAAAGTGAATAAAACAATGTTATTAAAACTACATCTTATTTACCCGGCTGCTTCCCTAGGTGTAATTGCCAAGAAAGTGTTAGAGCAGGGTTGATCATGTGATGCTTCTAACGCAGCAACGTCTTTTCCTAATTCACTGCAAGAGGAACTTTCTTCAAGGTACACTGCAGGTTTGAAATTAACGTCGACTAAATCTCCAACACTTGTGGGCAATATTAATGAACCAGTCTTCTTTAAAGCCGCCCTTTCTTGTTCACTATCTACTTCAACATCACTTAAAGTCTCTATTTCGGGCACATTGATCACTCGTTTGGTTCGTTTCTCTAAAATAATAAAAGTTAAAACGTTTAAGAATATTTCCTGGCCATGTATATAATTCACCTTGTCACAATATTTGGGTTACATTGAAAATATTAAAATATTATCATAATATTTTCTGGGATTATTAACAAACAACCGATCGTATGCACAGCAAATAATTCAAAATTGTTAATTGAAATTAGTGTCTACAATTAATAATAGTGGGAAACATTTCTAAAGAGTAAAATAGGAAAACATCCTAACAAACTGGTGAAGTTATCATGTTACACAAAAAGAAGAAGAAATTAGTATACTATAAAGTAAAACAATTAGAATGATATTATGACTTAAGATAAAGACAGAGAATAAGAGCTAAGAAAAACAAAGACAGATGATGAACTTGAAGGGGAAACTATAGTTAGGCTTGTAAAAGTATTATACCTAAAATTAACAGGACACACACTAAGAACAGCACACACACACATACATATGCACAAAAGAATAACCCTTTGGATGCATGTGAAACGGTGCTCGTCTCTTTCTTGTCGTCTCTTACGTAGTACGAGATGGGAAGACTATTTATAATATCTAAGCAGATGTAGCTTTTATTGAGTTTTCAACAATGTCGTGTAAATTGCATATTTGTGTTACTAAATCAATAATATCGTTATGCCGGTGACAAAAATTTTGTGACCAAGGTATGCTTAAAATTAAAATAGTTTTTCTAATTCAGCTAAAAAATATTTATGTACCAAGTCAATAAAGTGATCCTTTATCGAACGAGTCTGATTTTTGTGCCAAGCGACCGAGGCGAGTAACAGGCGAGTCCGATAAAGGCACTTTCCTGACATGGTGCATACAAAATTGTATCGCCAACCGCAAACATTTTTAATTTAAAAAATAAAAATATAATGACTTATCACATTTTATGACAGCGACAAAACGATTTATGTTTAAAGTCATCGGTCATGGTTACGCTGATAGTAGCGCCAGGTGTATTTTATTTGTCAGTACGTGTTTGTTTTTCTTCGTAAAACGCTATGGTAATGCATCGCTTTATTGACGATTGGCGATAATAGTTATTTATGTACCAAGTCAGTAAAGTGATCCTTTATCGAACAAGTCTATGAGCCAAGCGAGTGAGACGAGTAACAGACGAGTTCGATAAAGGCACTTTACTGACGTGGTGCATACAAAATTTTATCGCCAACCGTAAAAATTGTTAATTTCAAAAATAAAAATATAGTAATTTATCACACTTTATCACAGTGACAAACGCTTTATGTTTAATGTCATATAGTCATGACTATGTTGACAGATATTTGCGGAAGGTAAAGTATTTTATTTTGCAGTGCGATAAAGTGTTGGTTTACTTCCGTAAAACACTATGGCTATGTATCATGTCAGTGGCGGCTCTTTAATGAGAGCAAGTGAGCAATTGCACCCCCTGGAATTTTGAAACAAAACAAACCAAGCGGCGACTAACTGTGAAAGTATTTATTTATTACGTATTCATTGTTATTGAACAGGAACGTGGCGTGTACGGCACGCGAAACAACCTACATGCACCGATCGTAGTCATAGATATAATGACGACTAAGACTAACAGCGCACGGATGTAAAGACCCCTTCCACCGAGAGAAACATACCCATGTGCAAGCGCTACTGTTGCTGCATTAAGCCATTAAACATTATATTGAAGGTGGGGAGAACTGTATTTTGTTCTAGTTCCATATCGTATAATACATAGCATGTGAGCAAGATTCCCGTCGGCTCAACGCTGTTGTAAGATGAATTTCGTGTCTGCGATGCATAATAACACGTTTTCGCGGTTAACGTATGATGAAAAAATCGCAATAAAAATCTTAAACGGCCGATGCCTCAATTATGTTTAGGAAATAAATAATCTGTTAAAGGTAAAGACGTTATAAGAAAATTCAAAATGGATATTTATCAGAAAAATGACTGGATTTGTGGGTGTGAAATTAAAAATACTTTGTTTTGTTTTCCGTGTCTTTTGTTTGGTGGTGAACCGTCTTGGTCAAAGAACGGAATAAAAGACTTAATTCATCTTAGTGCTAAAATTACGAAACATGAAAATTCCGAAGGGCATTTGAAAAATATATTTAGTCTAAGAATGTTAGGAAAAAATAACATTCAGAATGTTTTAGATCATCATATAGAAAAGCAGTTCAACAACACAATGAACAGGTAACAAAAAATAGGTATGTGTTAAATTTAATAATAAATTGCATTAGATTTTGTGGCGCGTTTGAACTGGCACTTCGGGGTCATGATGAACGGCAAACGTCGAATACCAAGGGCATTTTTCGGGAATTGATAAATTTTACGGCAGAATTAGATAAATCGCTCAGAGATCACATCGAAGCAGCACCGGTTTTTAATTGAATTTATAAATGATTTCCCAAATTTTAATGAAAAAGTGATAGAACTGTTCTGCAAGTCAAAGACACGCAAAATGGACTTCGTTTATCGTCAGATGTAATCAAACTGTAGTGTTATATTTATTATTCCCTCAAAACAAACTGTACAATGAACAGTACCTGTCTGGAACAGTATGTCGGTGAAACTTATAAAGATTGGGTAAGCGTTCTTGTATTATACTTTTACTTTCTTATACGTAGTATAAGGAAGTATTGTGATGATGAAAATTTTCGACCTCGAGATTTTTGCAGATGTCCACGTTTTGAGGTCCCCTGATACCAAAAAAGTGGTTTTTAAAAAATGTCTCTCTCTCTCTCTCTCTGTGTGTGTGTGTGTGACCACGATAGCGATCAAACCGCTACAGATATCAATTTCAAATTTTGTATTTACGAATATAATCTTCCTCTTGAGAACTGATTAGATTTTGAGCAAAATCGGCAGACCGGAAGTAGTAGTTTACTTCAGTGAAAAAATCGAATTTTGCAAATATTTCGTCAACTACTAAGTTTAAACAAATTTATAAGGAATTCAAATGTACTCAGAATTAAATTTGAGAAAAAGTGTATTAATAAAGTTTTTCGAAATTCCGACCAGAAGTAGGTCTTTTACTCTTATCGAAAATCAGTTTTTTGCGAATATCACGCAAGTCATGCTTTCTAGGCAGGTAAATTATCAGTATAAAAGTATTTAGAACGTATTTTTAAATATCTTTTGTATAAAAAAAATTTCAAAATTCGGACCGGAAGTAACACTTTTACTCTTACCGAATAACGATTTTTTGCAAAATATGTCGTAAATTATGCATTCTATATATATTTATGAAGAGTACAAAAGTATTTAGAGTTGGATTTGGAATATTTTTTGTATAAATGAAATTTCAAAATTCGGACCGGAAGTAACACTTTCATACGTATAAGAAAGTCGTGTGGTGGCCACACCTCATTTTTTAATTTTGAAATTATGCACTCCCTATGTGAACCACCCCGAGCCGCCACTGTATCATGTTATTGACGGTTGGCGATAAAATATATTTCTATGCGAGTGAGAAGTGCTTAATTGAAATGAATCACTAATATATTCGAATCAAAATGTATAAAATCTGAATAGGTCAACAACTTACCTCTAACTTTATGTTTTGCTCTAGTTTTTCGCAATATTTTCCGTCGTTTTCTAAATTTGGACGGAGCATCTTCACCAATACCTTCATCTTGGGAACTACTTGAACCAATAGTTTCTACTCCTTCGGGCATTTCATTTGCATTGTTGCTTTTCTTCTTTCCAGGCCCTCTAAAACATAAACACATTATCAGATCGAAAATATTACACAATTATGATGTTGGTGTTAACAAATATATCAAATGATGTGTACCATAAATTAAGAGTATTATATTATATTGAATATGTAACTAAGACCATTATAATTGAATGCACATTAAACAATATATTGATTATACATACATTTGCCTTTTCTCTGGTTTAGGTCGAAGAATTGCAGGCGCACTTGGTTCCTTCACAACTTCTTTATTTGTAATATCTATAGAATCAATAAAACACACTTACATTTCTTTACTCTACTAATAGATATTTACCTTCTATTTCTGGTTCACTACTGCTGCCCTCACAAGCAGTCTGTTTCCGAGGCATTTTGCAAGGCGGTCCTTCACTACTATCAATCACAATATGTTCTTCAATTTCTTCGTCTATTTCAACACCATCTATATCCTCACTTTCGGATTTATGACTTTCCGACTGTGCGGACGTTTCTGCCTACAAGAAGGAGAATAATTAATCGTAACATGTAAATGAATATGAATAAATGTATGTTGTTTGCTGCTCTAGTTATTACAAAATAAACTATGACTAATAATCAACATATGTAGAGTTCACCCAATGTACGTTACAATACACAGGAACGTGAAATGTTCGAAGAAAACCAATGAATCAATGGAAATATTTGTTGCTCAAAGTGGTGTTCAAACTTCCTTAACTAGTTTTCGAGAAAGAGTTACACTAACAACTGACATTTCTAAAGTATACTTATAGTAAAGTTTTGAAAGGATGTGAAGATCTAGGGAATGAAGCAACTGCAGAATGTTAAAGACGGTACAAGATATTGTATTTAAACAATAACTGCTTTAAAGAAATTGTAATATAAATACTATATAAAATCATATGGAAGAAAACAAAGGATATTTTTGCAACCCTGTCAGTAGTTTAGATAAAATAAGATATTAAATTATTTTAGAAACTTAAAGCAATAAATATTATTCAGATATGAATTTCGATAAATTTATGCAGTGGGCTAGAAAACAGTACTTGTCTTAGGTAATGCAGGTTAACATATTACTGAATCTGAAAAAGGCTTAACTTTTGCAAAGACATGATAAATTAGATAAACCGATATAAGTTACGTCATGAAAATAATATAAGAACAGCATACAGCTAAAACTGAATCAATAAAATATGAAACCTACTCTTTACTAAGCTGTGAAAGTTGATTATCAAAAATTAAGAAACTGACCATAAAAACAATAATACTATATCAAAAATTAAATTGGTCAATGTTGGTCATGGAATGTAAAACGCTTGTCTTAGTTTAAATCATCCTTTTGAAATAATTCAATCATTGTCAAGCTACACTGACATTATCAATAACCTACAAATGTGTTACCTACTTAGTTCAGCTGTAAAATAATAATGAACTACAAGTTATGAAATAAATAACGTTTTTATTAACCAGAAAAACTAAATTACAATAATTGTTGGAAATGTCCCCCGTTTTGTTCAATGCACAAGTTTACGCGCCTCCTCATGCTGTGAAAAGCGTTTTGCAGCATTTCTGGCGTTATGGTTGCACATTGCTGAACAATTCTTTGTTGCAGTTCTTGCAAATTATGTATCGGATTTGTGAAAATCTTATTTTTTTAAATAAGGAAATATAAAATAGTCCATAATTATCAAACAAGGTGATCTCGGAGGAAACTCAACTTCCGTATGCAAACTTATCAGCTGGTCATCAAAAAACTCCCTGAGAAAAGCAAGATTTTCTCGTGTAGTATGTGCTGTTGCATCGTCTTGCTGGAAATAACCGTATTGAATCATCGTCTAACTGTTGCACAAATTCAGTCAAAAAATATTTCTGTACCTTTCTGCGTTGACGGTGAAATTGAAAAAAAATGGCCCAATTATTCTTCTGCGAGAAACTGCCATCCAAACACCAATTTTCTGAGCATGTAGTGGCGTTTCAATAAAAATATGCGGGTTATCAGTGCTCCACATTCGCATATTCTGAGAATTGATGTATCCCGAAAGGTGGAACCAAGCTTTGTCAGAAAAAAAAGTTAAGTTCAGCAGATCGTCATTCATTAAATTATTAACGAACCAATGGCAGTACGCAAAGCGTCTGGGGTGGTCTGCAGGCAGAAGAGCTTGATATGATTGCATCTTATATAGATGCATGTTCAGGTCCTTCTTTACAATCGTTTGGCATATTCCATAAGAAAGCCGAATTTCTTGAGACGTTTTAAAGGTTTTGTAGGCTCTTCTTCCATACGTTGACGAACGTCATTAATAACTTCTTCTGTACGAACTCTTGGTCTACCAGCACCTTTTTTATGCGTCACAGAACCAGTTTCGCGAAACACTTCAACACAATTTGTAAGCCATGCATAAAAATTGTCCGATAATACTGCTACGGCTGGGAAGTCCTCTCGGAAATTGTCCAAACACAAACGTTGACTGTATTCCCAAGTTCCATTAACTAGGACACTCGTTCGAAAATAGGCTTCAATCATGTAAATTTTGTGCTCTGTGGTGAGAACCATGATTCAAAAACCGTGCAGGATTAGAAAACTTCAACACAATAACTTGACAGATTTTGACATTCAAAAAACTATGACATACCTAAATGTACGATCCACGCTACGACAATAATATTAAAATCCATGACCACCATTGACCAATTTAATTGTTGATATCCCGGTACAATTGAAAAAGAATAATGGATAAGCGAACATGTTAGCAAGTATAAAAATGAATTAAGAAGACACATTTAATAGATACGGTTATTAAGTTTGTGGTATGAAATCAACAGATGAAAAGTTGAACTTGAAAATGGCAGCAGTGATAGGTGTTTAAGAATATAGTTCGATACTGTGATGAATTACTAGAATCTACTGTTGGTAACAACGGTCTTAAAATATGAGAAATTTGGATATCTATAAAGGTAGATGTACATATTACATAGATACTTCCTGAGAGAAATAAAGTATTGTGTCAATGCAAAATTAATAATAACAGCGTGCAATATTAATCCCCCGAGACGAGTGAGGGATTATTTAATAAATTTCAAGCATTTGGAGAATGCTTTGTTATAATTCATAAATAATCTACTCTTAGGGTTATGTTGTAAATATTTTAGTTACATTGAAAGTACAAAACTCTGCACATTAAAGTAGTTCTGAATTTTATATAAATTCTATTAAGATGTATTTTCCCTAAAATTGAATAATAACCAAAAATTTACATTTTTATTGTGAGAAAAATATCCTATCATAAACTAAATTGTATGCATTTCGTTTGTGAGCATGTAGTGATTACTCCACATGTTGGGTAACTCAGCCTAAGCCATTTATATACCTTTCAAACCATATTACAAGACTTAATTTTATTTATAGTTAATATTACATCATGAAAATACTTACATGTTCTTCTTCAGAATTACTAGCGTCCAGGCTGACGCTGTTTTCCGAGGAGCTCGGGCATTTATGTAGTGGAATTCCAGCTTGCGTTGCTGCTAAACCAATCAGACCGGCTTCAGTGCCAGCGCCACCTCTGGTCCATATGAATTTAATAAGTGCAGATGCTAGAAATAGCGTCTAGAAAAATCATTACAAACATAATTACAGGGGCAGAATTTATAAAAATTAACGTTACTTGTTCCGTATGTTCTTTTGGCTCTAATTTAACCAACAGACTGTACAAGTGTAATGCTGGTGACGCCGATAAATGTTTGACGAGGCCAGGAAGTAAATCATGGACAGGTTTAGCACAGTGTTTTAGTTGAGCAGCTGCCCAAATTACGTCCATATGCTCACAGGTTATTCTTCCTTCCATCGCAAGGAAATTTAATATTATATGACTTTGTTTTATGACCTAAAAAAATTTAATATGTTTATTTCACTGTTTACAAAAATATTTTCTATATATTTTAGTAGAATATCTTCTAAGCTATATAATAATCCGCATTTTAATAGTTACTTATTGGTGTATTATTTATTAATTCGGAGTTTATTTTATATATCATTACCAAAAATTATTAAATGATATGCTAGCATAGAAATGTGATAATAATTTGATCTTTAAAGTAGGCATGATGGACAACTTCCGATCTATAGGCAGGATATGGTTGCACAAACAGATAATATTAAAAAAGTAATTTGTTTTTCATTAATTTGGTCAATTTTATCAATTTCTGTTTGTGACTTGGTGAGAGAAAGATCATTTCAACCTACACCTGCTAAACTGTTATCTATTCATCGAATAGATGATATAAAAATCATATTTGCTACCATTCAATTGAAGCAAAATTGTTTCACATCATATGTAGTGCTTCACGGCTAGACACTGGGAACATTAAAAAATGTCTTGTAAACAAAGAAATTGATACAAATAGTTTTTGCTATGTTTGTGGAGAACTGACGGCTAAGTAGCTTAAGCAAAACAATTACCTTCACATTTAATGTGTTTATCTAATCGGCAAAGTAACTAAATAAGAGTTTGTTTAAAATACTTAAGTTCTATTTGTAAATTTCTTACCTCGACATGTAGATTAGGTCCGAAGATGTGAGAAATTATATTATTACTGATGAGCCAGTCCGCCATACTTCTGGGTGCCGATTCAGCTTCAGGCAATGCTTCTCCTACACACAATTCCGCCAATACACCAATCTGATTGTTAATTTGTGTAATTCCTGCCAGCCGCATCGTTAACGTACTTGAAGTGAAGTACTTAAATGCTAAATCTAAACCATCCACATCAAAAGCCATCGGTGTATCCAGAGGATCTTTAATAGCATTCCACATAAAATCTATAAATAAATTGATACTTTAAAATTTAGGCAACAAGACTACCAATGCTGTTACTGATACCTATAGGTATTGAATAGTGTTACTTTTACACACAACTGCATCATCAGATTGAATCCGTTGCAGTATATTTCTATTTCTTGTCAGTAAAAATGACACCAAACAATTTGCTTATTAATAGCGAGTGATTGTAAGTGATTGAGATTCTTCTACTGATCTGGCACATCACATAACTTTTATATTTACATGAATAAATTTGAAGCTGAGTTTAGTTGCATCCGTCATGCTAATGGTTAATTTTAAAAAGTTACTTTGAGAATCGATAGAAATTTATGCACTGCAAAAGTTCAAGTATACTGTATGTACTTTTTACAGGTAAAAGAGCTAGAAAGTAATGCTTTATAGAAGGAAACAACGTAATCAAATTTGTTTGGTGTTAATCTAATTATAACCTATAATTTCTCATATACCAATAAATCAAACAAATAAATATATATTTCGTTTAATGGTATATTTGTATTTAAGACCCTTTAAGAGTAAACGAAGGTGCACATCTAGTCAAAGACTCAAGATATCGACTCATTTAAAGCATTTAAAAAATATATGCCTATGCAACCGCAACTTCCTTAAAATCACTGAGCCCACTCTACATTTATATAAACATAGCAGTGCAGCAATGAGTGACACACAACTATTACATTTAAATGTACCTTAAAACTCGAGCTTGTCAAGTCGGTGAATCAAATGTGAATAAAGCAGATGTCAACAGGTAAGACCTACCATAAACTTGCAATCAATACTTCAAGTAAGCAACGAGCGCCAATAAATTAAAGTTGTGTAAAATTTGAGATGTTGCAAAATTTTACCAGTCAAGTAATATAATACTGCCGTTTCAGAACTATCATAATAATATTATTCAAATACCTTTGAGAGCTGTCATAATAACTTCAAAGTTTGAAATAACTGTCATCAAAACATTATAAATTTGTCAACGGTGCTTGCATATAAAAATAATAGCCATGCTTTAAATAAAATATAGGTATAGAGAAGTAAATTTAATACTTTCCTTTATAATATAGAATTTGTGGTGGTGTTGAATCATCATCTGTAGTTCTCACTTTGTCTGTGTCAGATGCTAGAATGATTCTAATATATGCAATAAACACCAATAAAGCATGTATTACTCAAAATCAAAAGTTTTGCAATACAGTGGAATCATTTTAGCAACTGACAGCCACTGTGGAAACTATAGACGATGATTCAATGTCACTGCAAATTGACATGGACTAGAACAATTTCAGAATAAAGAAATTTAGCTAATTAATATTTAACCACATATTGCTTCTGCTATTACCATACTATATACTATATAAAATCCATATACAAAGAGTGTATTATTAATAAATGTTTTAAATATTACTTTTCTGTGTCCATATTTTATTTAATTCTTGGCTGTAACATTATTGAGAAATATGTATTGTTTGGCTGAAAATTATGACAAACATAAAATCTACATTTTTGGATTCTGTAAAATGTAAGTTTTCTATTTATATATACCCACATAGATAATATTCAATATTTTTCTTGTATTTTAATATAGTTTGTGCCGATGTCATTCTAATGTCTTAAACATTATTGAATTAAGTGTAAAAATAACAACAATTCAAATTAATACCTATGAATACACTTACAAGTTTATTAGATGTTAATATAAATATACACACCTGCCATACTTTTGATAGTTGGAGTACGTAAATCTTGATCAGATAATTTACACATGTATCGAAGCACGCAAGATCGTAGAGGAACTAACAGGGAAATCATACTCTTGAAATTCATCCACAATTTTAAATTGCACACTGAAAGAAATACATTACAACTCTATGTACACTTTGTATTGTAAAGAAAGTAACACATTTTATAAAACTAGTAAAATATACAGCAATTACTTACCAACAGAAATCATTGAATGGGCAGTGGATACAGGCAATTCTTCAGGAGTTAGGTTTGTAAAACAAGCAGTCATTGCATGTAAACCACCAGTCTTACAGAATAAACTAACATTACGTAATAAATAAATAGGTATCTCTGAATCATGCAGATCACAGAACAAATTTAAAGTCTGCATTTCTTGAGGAGTTAATTCGTCTAGTTTAGTTTGGATGTTTTGTTTGTAAGCCACATACAGAGGAAAATTAATTAAGAATATTTTTGCAACCAATACTAAAAGTTTATCACGCTCATTAATAATATATTCTTTTTCCTCTTTCTCTTTTGTGCTCTCTTCCTCAGTAACCTTTCCTTTCTTTTTACTTTCATTTTTATCTTCTTCAACATGTGACTCACTTAAATCTTTTAATTGGCAGACTACTAAATAAATAACACTTTGAGATATTAAACTAAATCTTTCAAGGTTTTTTGGATCACGGTAACAACACAGACACTGCCTGAAATGGAAAGAAATCATTTGATCCTTTTAGTACAAGACTTTAATGATTATATACTTTCATTTCTAAATATTAAAATACAAACCTTGGAGGCCAAGTTTGTGAATAGTTGAGTATAACACTGATATCATGTTTTGTTAAAGTGGGTAAATCATTATTATCTCTGCTTACTTGTGTTTCATCTGAAAATTTAAAAGGATTTATACTTTACAAATTATTTACAATTAAATATGGGATATTTAACAGTGAAGAGGCTGTCAATGAAACAAGATAATAAAAGAGCGGGGATTGAAACAAAAGAAAAAATTAGATTCATTATGCATTTTATGTTTAAAATACAGTTTATTTTGAATGTGTTCCTGTTTATTTTATTATGGAAACGACCGGTCTACTTACATGTAACGAGTAATTGCAGAAACTCTGAACATGCATCGCACATTTTTTTGATAAGGTAACCACAACAAATTTATCATTAAGTCATGTCAACGGAACATATAATTCAAACTTAAATGCAGGTTATTGTCGCACGTCCATTATGGAAATTAGATGGAAATAATTTGATGACAAATATCCACCATTTTGAATCAACGTTTTTAGAAAATAGAACACACGCTGTCAAAACATTGGTTTACGCAAACGTAAAAAAAAGTAACGTCACCTGGAAATGTCTATTTCAATTTCAATGAAGTGAAATTTGTTTTTACTGCTTATTTTTTTTTTAGCTAACCTTTTGCAATAACAGACATAAATAATTTTTGTAAAAGTGCATTGTTCTAATCTATTGCAATATAGGCAACTCAAACTACATGAGTGTTTTTTGCAATTCTAATATGTACATACACTACAGGGCAAAAATATAAAGAAATCATTCAATATTTGAATTTACAAAAAAAGAAATAGGAGTATTATTTTTCTTTTTACTAAAGAAAGTAAGATATTTATTTAGCATATTAAACCATATTACAATGTTAATAGCAATGTTTTTAATTATGCATGTCAGTGTCACATGAAAGGCGTTTAGCACGAGATTAAAATACGCTTTTTACTTTCGTATGTGGAAAAAGAAAATATTTATTCACAGAATAAAAAAGTCATATGAAGAAAAAAAAATGAGCTCCAGATTTTTGCAGATGTTACGCTTTGAAATCGCTTTGAAACCAAAAATGGTTTTTGCAATTATGGCTTGGTGCTTTACACAGGCAATCGCATGTATTGCAACGTGCGTGCAACTGAACTCGCATAACTTAGATTAGAGGAAACGCGTTATAGTGGAGGCAATCCTTAAACTGTTGCACGTCATTCATTTTTTAAAAACCGTACCACCCAAAAAATTATAAAATTTACAATACACAATTATATTTTTCAGATATTTATATGTCAAATTTGTTTACATTAAAATGGCGTGCAAATCATATGATTTTTCAAACAGACTTGACTACGCTGCAGTATATGACGTCATTAACGAGTAATGACGTGCAACGGTTTAAGGATTGCCTCCACTATATCACCGTTATATTCAATTGTACGTCATTGATGACGTTTACATGTTGTCATAACTCCATTAGGGAAACTAAAAAAGTTACTTTGTTAAATTATATTTGAGGGCTTTTATTTCATTAGTTTAAATATAAAATGTATAAATTGGTCGTAATATACGCATTCATGGCAAATAAACACATAATTTCCGTTTCAATATTAAATTTATCTCTTACATATTTTTAATAGACTAATAGTTCAATTCGGTGTTGGCAGATAAATCATTTGTCAAAAAGGCGTGTGTTTTGTATATTTTTGCTGTCAAATTTTCGTGTTTATTTTTGCTTTGATTACGTTATGAAAGACAGAAGTTGAAAAAACTGAAGTCTTAGAGCATTTCTGTTACTAAATATATTACGTTATAGATACTGTATTGTAAATTTTTGTTGTTGTTGTTATATCAAATGTCACTGAGAGATATAAAAATAGACCCGGCAATATATAGAAGACGAGTCGTAATATGACGTACAATTGAATGTAACGCGTTTCCTCTATATACGTACGGAAAATTTTATTTGGTTATGACAAAAATTTGCAAATCATGTAAGTTGACAGTACTATAGAACAAATGTATTAAAAGATAGGGCATATGAGCACACCTCTAAACTCTAGACAAGATGCCACTTTTCTAAACCTGTATAATTTTGCATTTATACGCCACCATTTGGAATAAATGCATCTTTTTTTCTTGTCTTGCGAATGCTTCTTCCTCTAAATCTCCCTATCTGTGGAATTACTGTATGTACGATCATTGAAATATTTTATTATTATCACTTATAAGTTAGTTATAAGTTTAAATTTAGTGATATAAAGTTCATGTAGGGTATAGTGATATGTGCGTGAGTCTTTAGTGCGCAGAACTTTTTTAATATAAGTAATTTTTTTTTTGGTATTTTGTCACAAGTACACGAAGTTGTTTTCGGAAAACTGTCTTATTATTAATTATGAACAAACAAATATTGTTTCTCTAAATGTATAAGATGTTTTACGATGTTTGCAAAAAAGAAACAGCAACAATATATTTTACATTTTCTCTCTGTGTGTTTTATTCGAACTATTCTTTTAACTATCTAAGTAAATAAATTGTATAGTAATGTCCCATATATCAATTTATTTTAAATTATATTTATAGCAGAACTAGAAAGTGTGTGTATTTACATATAGTGTTAAATATTCCTTTAGTTAAATTTATGAAAAGTTATTTGTTTTAGATCATTCGAATATTTCAAATTAAATATGTATTTTGTTTAACGATTTTATAAAAATATGAAGTAGTTATTGTTATGTTGGGTAATTCTTAATGCCACATGTGTTTTATTATACTTTAATGTTGATGCACAATGTTATAGAGCTGGTGTCGTAACTACTACTGATTTGTGTAATGCTATAAGTGGGGATGGTAGATGTCGCGCATGCGCAATACAACAAATACCGCGCGATCATTTAAATTCTAAATTATAGCAGGCTGTGAAATTTAAATTAAGTTGGTATATAAGTACTAATTTACAATTTGAATTGTGAAAGTGACGTTTCAAAATGTTAATTAATCAATAATTGACATTCTGGACAACCTAATAAAAAAAATCCCGCCTGCTATAATTTAGAATTTAAATGATCGCGTGGTACATTATGTTGCTCTAAACGCATATACAACAGTTATGGTTCTAATAACTGACACTTTCAAATTTAATGTATGATTATGTGATTAAAGATAAGCGTCAGTGTATCCTTTTTATCTTGTTAAAAAATTAATAAACTGTCTCTCTCTAATGTTATCATGTCATGGTATATTGGTTTCAAGTTGCTACAGTACACAGACCGAGTCCTGCATGGCAATTCCTATGCTATGCCTGTTTTTAATTTTAAATTAATTGGTTAATAATACGAAAGTTATTTGTCTGTTAGCTCATTCCATTGTCATAGTGTAATGAAAGTCATAATTTTTTTTTTAAATGCACATTTATTTATAATTTAATTAAGAAATTCGAAATAACCATACTCCTTATAATCTAACACTATATCCCGTATTCTTTTTCTATATGAATCCAAATTCCTTACGACTCCTTTTCCAAGAGTATATTCAACATCAGCTTCGCTTGCATTTTTTCGCGAGTTATTCTCAATCTTCGAATCGCCCATCAGAATGTGCAGAGTCAAAATAGCCATACACAATCCGTATACTGAATATCTTTTCATTTGGAGCATCAGTATATCGAAAGGTAAAGTTTTGTCTGCATCACATTTCAGTTCGCTTAAATAAGAACACAAAGAATAATAATACGTTCTAATCATTTCTGTGTAATATTTCTTGCGAAAATGTTTGTCTGTTGTAACGAATAGGAACTGCGACAAGTCCAAAGCGGGTGAACCAAAACGACAGAATTGCCAGTCCAATAGGCATATATCAGTTGGTACATCTGGTTTATCAGGATCCTGAAAAGTAATGAAATAATCAATCATACAGTCTAAGTCCTTTTTGGTTAAGCTTATTTGTATCTCTCATAATGTAAGACACTTTTCCATAAGAGTAAGAGAAAATACTAAATAATAAAATATAATCTGAATGGTGCAAGCTCGTCTTGCGCATTAACAACTAAAATTTCACTGATTCAAGTTATTTCATATAGGTAATTTGAAAATTAACTGCATAAGGAAATTTTCTCAAGTATTTGAAAATATGACTGTATAGAATATTTTTTTATGTATTTACTGAAATAATAAAATAGACAGGATGGGAATTATTTTATTTATCATATAAGTAGGTACATCAAAATATTATTTTTACTGTAAAATCACTTCCTATTGTTTATAAATCAGATATTTATTTACTAACCGCAAACTTTTGTATTGAAAGTAAATACTTTTTAATTTGTTACAAAAAGGACAAAGTACCTATTTCATAATATATGTTCTAATATACCCATCCCATAATGTTAGGACATATTATATTACATCAAAAATCATATATGTAGTATAAATGTAGATGCAAATAAAAAGAGTGAAATTTATATCGAATATTGTATATTGACATTTGTTTAAGTAGGTATCAGTTTACCTGTTACATCGGCTACGAAGGTATTCCCATTTTCACTAAGCAACAATTTTTTTTATTCCTAAAGTTTTTTGTATATATGTTGCGAAGCAATTGTAGACAAAATAAAGTAAAGGCTTTTGGGAAAAAAATCGACTTAGGGCCTAGAGTTTTTTAATTATGAATATTTTTGTAACACACAAAATTGGGGTACACCTCTATCAGAACTACTTGCAGCTAGGGGGCGGACACGAGCGGCCGATGACTCATCGCCCATGGGCGCACTATTGAAATTTTCTAATTTTAAAGAGGTTTTAATTTTATTTATATACATAATTGGATAACAAGTGGCTGGTGATCTATAAAATACAAAATACATTATTATTTGTCCTTTTGTTGTTCAAGTCGACTAAAGGAGTATTAATATTTACTAGCAATACTATCTCAAGGTTCTCTTCTCTAAGACTTGTTCTCTTTGAATTAAGTACATCCTTGTAGATAGAAAACGTCCTTTCTATATCGCAACTGGTTATAGGTGCGTATTGGAAATATTCTTTTATCTCAGCGTATTTAAAAGTTTGATTTTGTGTCATTGTCCCCATACACAATTGCCGCAATGTTATTAAATCTGGATTTCTATCAAAAACTGCGTCTAACTTTTGCCGAAGGCCACATCCGAAGTCACTTGGAATACTTTTGTAATTATTAATAGCCACATCTAATGTGGTTAATCCATCTTTTAGTTTGAGATTCGATTTTCAAAATATGTCATTAGTTTAGGCAAATTTCCAAAGTGTTCCTGAATGAATAACAACTGATTTTTTAAATTTAGGATTTGTGTTAGTTCCTTGCACTCATAAATACTTCTAGCATCGTCATTTAAACATGTAACGAAATTTTGTAAACTATCGAAATTCTCTGCATAAAAACTAGTAGCTTCCAGCCATGTTCCCCATCTAGTTATTACTGGCGAGGGTGGCAGTGGCAAGGATGGACGTTTTTACCTGTAAAGGGCCACTCTCGATGGTGCTTTTCTGAAAACTTTTTTTAAAATCATATCAACTTTCGGATAGTTGTCCCTGATATATTCACAGATTCTGTGGAGAGTATGTGCTACACAGGTAATATGCAGCATATAAGAATATGTTTCCTTTAATAGTCTGTCTGTTTTTAACATATATGCGGCACTGTCACTAACAAATAACAGTATTTTTTTCCTGTACCTGTCGTCCGAATGAAGTATGTTGTTTTTCGTCAATGGTTTTAGTAATTGCTTCCCCATCAACTGTATTTATAACTTTAGATGCTATTACATATGCGTTATATGAAATAGTTGGTTGTAGTACACCAGCTACAACATTTACCACACAGCGTCCTAATATATATATCGACAGTTTCGTCGGCACTTATCCATAGGTACTGATTTGAAAGATGTCTTCTAATGCATTCTACTGTTTTCGTGAAGCACTTAGAAAGATAATATTTGCGTAAGGTGGATTCATCAGGAACATTTAGACCAGTATATTTTTGAAGAAATGTTTTGAAAGTGGGATTGCCAAGTTCTTTAATGGGACATTAGCCGCCATTAAAGCTTCACAGAGTTCTTCGTTAAAATTGTCAGCTTATTTCAACGGGTCCAATTTCCGTGTATGTTTTAGCGATGCTAATTGACGTTGTACGTGCGATTTTTGGGCATTCTGTAACGATATTTTACAGACTTTGCAATAAATATCGGAATCACTGACAATGGACATACAATCAGTATGACCCTCAATCCAACTCGCCATTGTTTCACGATGTATTTCTCGACGTTCTTCCATATCATAGTAACGTAAACAATGTTCTGGATCTAAATAAATAACTAAAAATATACGCGTATGTTATTGAACCTAAACGAAATCCAGTGCACACTTACGTCTAGATAATTGGGAGAAGCCGATTCAATGAAACGGGATTAAACAGGAACTATTACATAAATTACGAAGTACGTAATTAACAGTCAAAACAATGAAAAAACGAAACTAACGTAAGTATGAATAGGTATACACATATATAACTTTTTCTACTCCCATACTTTAATTGTATTATTAGATATGCCGAACCTGTACTATAATGATGTTCATTACGATACAGATTTTCATTATGTTACAAGTTTATATCCAATAGGAATGCGACATTTCAATATTCAAACAATATTCAATATGGCGACTGCATATCTGACAGATATACAAATTAAATAAATGTGACAGTTCTCTGCAATTTACAAGTAAGTACTTAAAATTTGTGCTTTTTTGAAAATATAAACGGTAAAAATGAGGGATAATGACAGTGAAATGTAATAATTGACTCCACCAGAAAATATGGAACAAGCCTTAGTAGCCACGAACAATTTATTACCAGCCAAATTCACAAAAACGTACGGAAAATTTTAACCTCAATTTATGAAATGGATTGTTCAAAAAATATGTTTTATTATGGGGTCGTAGAAAAAATAGTGTATGCAACTCGCATTTAATGGCTATTAAGACACTCGTATTCATTACAATACTCGGCTTCGCCTCGTATTGTAATTCTCTTACTCGTGTCTTAATAGCTATCATTAAATGCTCATTGCATAATATACTAATTTTCTACTCCCATACTTTAATTGTATTATTAGATATGCCGAACCTGTACGTTAACGATGTCCATTACGATACAGATTTTCATTATGTTACAAGTTTATATCCAATAGGAATACAGATTTTTCATTACGATACAAGTTTATATCCAATAAATATGCGACATTCGAATATTCAAACAATATTCAATATGGCGACTGCATATCTGACAGATATACAAATTAAATAAATGTGACAGTTCTCTGCAATTTACAAGTAAGTACTTAAAATTTGTGCTTTTTTGAAAATATAAACGGTAAAAATGAGGGATAATGACAGTGAAATGTAAAATTTGAGTCCACCAGAAATTATGGAACAAGCCTTAGTAACCACGAACAATTTATTACCAGCTAAACTCGCAAAGGTGCATGTAAAATTTTAACCTCAATTTATGATATAGAATGTTCAAAAAATAATGTTTTATTATGGGGTCGTAGAAAAAATAGTGTATGCAACTCGCATTTAATGGCTATTAAGACACTCGTATTCATTACAATACTCGGCTTCGCCTCGTATTGTAATTTTCTTGCTCGTGTCTTAATAGCGATCATTAAATGCTCATTGCATAATATACTATTATTTATCATGCCAAATATAAGGTAAATATAATAAATTTTAAAAACCTCTGACGCTCCTATATCTACGCCGATGAAAATAGGATATTTACGAGTTAAGTGGGCCTTTTTTGTGTCGCTTTCCCGTCAACATGTGAGTCAATAACAGATGTTGCAGTTCACCATATGAATAATGCTTGAATAATGCTATTCAGTAAATGTGTGTTGTTTACATTATTTCTTTGCTCCATTGTAACTCCGTCGTAGTTTAAACTGGGGACGTCCGCCTCCTACTTGCAGCCTCGCTATCCGCGTTGCCAACGCCAAAGCATGATGCGACTGCCGCTTAGGACAAGTAAAAGCGAAAAGGTTTCTTTTTAAATTAAAGGCCATTTGAACCTATTTTTTAGTAAATGATAATTAAAAAATGTCTTCGCCATTCTAACAGTCATCCAGAAATTTCTCACAATTATTACACCTCACGCATTTATACTGATCACCACATTTTAAGCCTTCTTTCACACAGTTACATTTTTTACTATTGCAGCTTTTATCAGAACAGTAGAGGCTTAAATACTGTCGTACAATATTCGGAATCGATTCTACAAACTAAAAAATTGGATTCCAACGATCATTTGTTAAAATCAATCCACAAAATCTTCAAGCTGCGATCTTGCAATATTACTGCAGTACCATTTTCTTAACTGATGCATACATCTGCAAAGTTTGGTAGCCATTCTTAAACGCAAATCATTCAGTGTTCGAATATTGTATCCTTATTTTGTACAATAGAAGAACGTAGCGCGTAGATATTCGCAATGCCTTCTGCTTAGGCAGTAAGGGTAATTTTGAAATTTTTTTCAGGGCAATCAATGGTCTTCTTCAGAACATCAAATGCGGTCCTTTTGACAATTTTATAAAAAGCACTCGTAGTGTGGCATCCTGTCAAACTGTGTATTGATAAAAGTCATGAACAAATTGTTGTTCACAAATTATGTACAGCTCACAGACTGAGACTTGGCCGATGAGATGCCCCTCCCACAAGGTGCGCAGTGAATCCTTATAATATTAGGATAAGCAGGAGCAGTCTGGAAAAATTGTCAAGCGCTACACATATATGTATCTCTTTTCAGTATATTACAATTTCTTATCCGCATTTACTCGTTCGTCCGGCTAATGTATGCGATGATGAACAAATGTTATCATTTCTTTTTGCCGAATACTTTCTCTGTCACGCTCTGACCTATAAATCTGCGCGACTTATAGGTCGAGGTTCCTCCCATCGGCCAAGACTCAGTCTGTGTTCTGTACCATCGTATCTACCGAAATAATTAAAAAGCTGTAGGCCCAAGGTCGAATTTTTTTTACAAAAACTTCTCCTTTATTTTGTCTACAATTGCTTCACATCATGTATATAAACATTTCTACAAATAAAAAAATTGTCTCTTAACAGATCAACTGATATTTAAACCAATATCAGTATACAATATTCGTAAAGAAAATGATATCTCTAGAAGCATTTACTTATGTGTTTCAATATAAATAAAAAATAAGTCGATAGCTTAATTAAATAGGCGGATATGACGATGTAAATGTTAAAAAACACGATTTTTAGAAATGGTCAATGTGATGATGTTTTTTCGAAATAAAAAGACCCACCACAGAAAAATGTCGTCAATAGCCATTTCTTGTGTAGATTGCTTTCTTATGAATGTCTCACCTAGTTGCATGCCGAAAAAAACGACACATTTTTTGATCGATTTTGGTCCACAATAATACAATGCAATTCCAAGAACGATTTTTTAATTTAATGTTAATACCAATATAATATTTTTGAAGAAATAATTTCGAGGCCGATCACTTGGTAAATATACAGGTGCCCCACCGAAAACGAAACAGATTGAATATCTCGAAGGTAAAAACTTTTTTGAAAAAACGCAAAACCAGGTCGATTTTTGATCCAAGGGGGACACCCTTCCATCATATCTTCAACTGTCATACGTCATTCCCCTCCCCTCCATCACTCAAACCATTCCATTTTAAATAGGGAAAGTACTAAATACGATACATCATTGAAAAGGTAATTGTACGGAGAATTCAGCAAAGCGATTTTTGGTTACGCTATTTTTGATTTTAGCGCCCTCTAGTGGAAAAAAAAACGGTTACGTATTCCACAATGTGACACATCATTTCAAAGCTAATTTTATTAGCAACTAAATACGTAATATTTTTGACATTTATTTGTCATCATTGTCAAGTACAGACTGTCAGCGTCTTTTGTAACCCAATAAGTTCGTTGTTTCTAATACTAGAGCTCTGCAAGGTTTTTCAATTATTTTTTTTTCAATAGTGCATTGACATGTGTGTGTGATTCACATAAGGGGCCGGCAACAACAGAACGGAATTTGCACCGAGGGAAGACAGATGGTAAAAAATTTTGGGGGTGGTGAGAACTGGAATCCTGGGTGGTGGGAAAGGGGCGACAAACACGAAAAGTACAAACGCGCGGGGGTGAGGGGGAAGGGAGATGGTAAAGAAGTAAAAAAATCTATAAATTAAGGGAACAATCATTGCAATGATTGCAGTATAAATCATGTAAATGTGCAAAAAGAGAATTATGAATGTTTGAAAAATGAAAGAAAACATAAATATTCTCTATATCATTCCGTACTAATTTACAGGATATTATATAATTTTAAAAGGCATGTTAAAAAATCAATGAAATAAACTACAAATTTATAAATTATATACACTTTATAACGTCTTTTGTTACTGATTTGCATATAATTTTCAAATAAATATTGAAAAATACAAGTGGTTTGTTCGACCATCTATCTAGTATATAACTCTATGGATGACAGTCGATGTGTCCGATTCCGCATGAGAGTTGGAATGGGCTTTCTCCATTAGGTGGTTTAAGGTTAGGTTTCTTTTTTGTGTTTGTTGAGAAAAGTTGTTAAAAAACATAAAAATCAAATGTAATTGTTGTGTGGTAAAGTGAAATAAACATCATTTATTACAATCTTCATAATTTTAACAGTGTGTATAACAGATACGACTAAAAATTTAACATAGAAAAATCACTCGGTGAGCACATTAATTATTAATTATCTCCGTTCCTGTGGGTGAGCGCGGATTAATTTATAAGTAAAAGTTGTGCAATTAGAGCTCCTCTATAAGGTACACTATTTTTTTTGTCAAAAATCAGTTGCACCCATATTCTCCAAAAACTCCATATCCTTTTTAAATGTTTTGGCTGAAAATGTGATAATGGAAGAAGTTCAGATGTGCGAAGGAAATGAAAACAGATTTTTAAATGTTTCTGTAAGTTATAATATAATTTTAAAAAAAGGATTATATATTACAATTAAAGTATATTGATTTTTTTAGGAATCTGAAGAAATTCACCAGTGTGCCACACTCGAATATTCTGTAACCATAAATCATTAATATGAAAAATGCCTTATTTTATCAATTTGTATTTTAGGGATTTGAGGACGTTGAAGTAAAAAATCATTGTGACGTTGGATTTCAAACTCTAATATTATCGTAAGTTTTGAATTTGTTAGATAGTTATTAAATGTTTTGTTGCGTTTTATTTTTGTAGGATGCAGTCATTCCTTTAGAACATAACTATGGCATATCCGATGAAAAGGCAAATATTACGGCTTCATGTAGTACTCCAGTCACTGGTAAAACACATGTAAGTATTTCTTGAAATGTAAATAAACAAAAAGTTATAGGTTTATACTACTAAATTTTTATGGCAGCCAATCAGAAAGGGAACTGATCCATCCCCAAATTTTGGACAACAGGAGTCTAATTGGAGCAAATATGTTCCGTCTAAGCTGAAATATAAAAAAATTCTAAACTTCGGCCAGTAGTTCCAAGTGTAATATTTTCTGCCAATGAGCAATATTACAAAAGAAAACTTGAGCTATTGGAACAGTCATTCGAAAAGGAAGATATAGAACGGGAAAAGAGAATGAAAAGAGAAGACGAGGAGCATCAAGCAAAAATGTTGATGTTGAAATTAGATATAGAACTAAAACAAAATGAAATAGAAAAGCAAAAAAGAGATTTTTAAAAAACAATAAATATTAATTTACAAACGAGCAAAATGTTCATTAATTAACAGTTGTCTAACATTATGACCCATATGTAAATTATTTTCAACAGGTTGTAAGATATCTTCATTATTGTCCATCTCTTCATTATCTAATAAATCTTCGGGAAGCAAATCGTTCATATCTATAGCTATATTGTGCAATATTGCTGTGGCCACTATAACAGCCATTGTCGTGTCAAGTTTTAATCTCATTCCATATCTTAATATAGGAAAACTACGTTTCCATACTCCGTACTGCCTCTCAACAACATTCCTAGTTCTAATGATGGACTAATTGTACAGATTTTCAGCTGGTGTTCTTGTTTCAAGCAACTTCGTCATAAGATAAGACCGTAAACTGTAACCACTGTCACCTATTAAAATATATCGACCAAACTCTCCATTCTCAAATCTGTCTCGTAAGTTGCTATTATTAAAAATAGTTTGGTCATGAACAGATCCTGGCCACCTTGCAACAATGTCTCTAATTTTCAAACTTGCATCGCTCACAGTCTGTACATTTAGAGCAAAATAAGATTTTCTTGATCTAAAAATTTCTGCATCGATTCCACCAGGAGAATCTATTTTAATTAACGTGCAATCTATAGCACCTATGACTCTAGGGAACGATGCTATCTGATAAAACTACTCGGCAGATCTTTCCATTTCCCTATTATCATTATACATTTTAATATATTGTGCTCTTAAAGAGGCTAATGCTCTTGATACCCTTTTTATAATTCGGCATGCAGAAGATCTTGATACACCAACAAAATCAGCCACAGCAATTTGCATATTACCTGATGCATAAAATCTTAAAGTTAATAAGAGCTGCTGCATAGGTGTAATACATCCACCTCTAAAAAAATAAATTTGTTTTAATGTGTTTCCTACCTATATAGTCAAAATAAATTTCACCTTTGTGTTGGTAATTTTATCACATCTTCAATTTCTTCCAACAAACTTAATACAGTTGTTTTTCGTAGGCGAAATCTTTGGAAGAAATTTAAATCATCATATTTTTCAAAATAGTCCACTCTTTTTCTGTATAATTTAGGTCTTCTAATAACTATAAATTCCTCTTCATCTGAAGAACTTCAAGAAGACGTATCAAAAAGATTCATTTTTAATTTTGTACAACTTCAAAATACTGAAGAATTGAAATCAAATCACACGTTGAAATTAATTATGACAAACATATAGGTTAATTTTTAACTAAAGCTGGCTTTAATCACGTTAAAAGCCCGCCCGGAGATCTTTATTTTTAAAGCCACTTTTGTCGACTTTAGGATTTAAAATTTCATTATGAAACTGACTGTTGTCGTTAAAGTCAACTTTAAAGTTAAAGTTGACTTTAAATTTATTATGAAATCGGCCGTTATAGTCTGTGACCTGTATGTATAAGTATTTGGTACTTTGAAAGATTTTAGAATGCTACTATCAAAAGATAAATTTAAATTTGTTATTTTCTTGTTCGATTTATAATAACCTCAGACATACAATTCGGAGTTTAATATTCTCCCCAATCCTTTTTGTTTATTTCCATAAATAACTTGCGCTTAATAATTTGAAGTAGTAGTGACATATAACAAAGAAATTGGTAGTGTAAAAATAGCATTATCTTATCTACATCATTAAATTAGCCATGCATAGTTGTTACATTAGATAACATAAATTCACTGTGTTCAAAAATTTTGATAAGTAGTAAATATTTAAGATTACCTAGTTAATAACGGAAGTAAAATAATAATCTTAAAAAACAATAACTACTTAATAATATAGAGAGAATAAAGCACAAAGCGGACCTTCTAAATATAAAATTACATAGACTTACTCCATATTTGAAAAGCATATTGTCTAGTGTAGCATCTCCATGTGTTATGACAGCGTACGCTCCCATTCCACCCATTTTGATCGCTTCCATTTGATATTCCAAAGGCTTTTCCATAAATTCCTTAAAAAGCTTTAAGGCGGATCTGTCTTTCTTGCTATCTAAAGTTTCTAAAACCCGTTCGCAGCATAGCTTAATATGTTTATTGTACAAGTCAACATTAGCGTTAGCATGGAAGCGGCTTTTAATATATTCCCCGAATTTCTTGAATTCATCAGGTTTGTATTCTCGAAACGCATATGATAAAGCGTGCAGTCTACCTAGTGCCTTCATAGCTAGCGCGGCATGGTTGAAGGAACATGGTTCAGAACTCTTCACCGTTCTAAAACCGTGGAAGTTCATATTTTCTAAGAAGAGGGATTCTTCGTACGTATCCGCGAAGTGTAAGTGCAGTTGTGGAGTGACGAAAAATGGTTCCAAAATGTTATTCTCTTCGAGCAATCCTCTATACAGGGGGAGTAGCTTCGTATATACAATCATTTCTCTTTTGAATAACCTATCAACTTGAGCGTATTTCCTAATAACCTCAGCTAACGTAGCCGTCTTTAAAATCCAATCGTACTTGATATCGTCATCGGTTACATCTTTACCACGTATCGTTACCTCCCATATTACGTCGAGTAAGTTTGGATTTTCTACTGTTGCTTGTACAATCGATATTTCGGAATCTATGAGGCCTCGGCCGTACATAGCAAGTTCCAAACGCTGTTTCACACGGTGATTTAATATATTTTCGTCCGTTGTCATTTCTAAGACTATAGAGACACAAATTTATAAAACTCAGTTACAAAGCACTAACGACAACGGCCCTTTATGGCACATACAGATATCACGTATATAAAATTCTGAGTGCTAAATTATATACCTATTGTGTGTATCTATATTAATATATTATCAATTTGTCATGTGTGCATTCTCTTAATTATTGACGGCTGATAAAACAATACGTAATACGTCATAAAGATAGTATCATCAAAATTATATAGAAAAAATAAATTACAGTAAACATCATTGAATTATTCGAATGGAATTTCAGGAAAAAATATTTCTGAGAAATAAAATGTAGGTAATACAGGGGTAAAGCACAAAAAAAATTTTTTTTTGGAAAATCGTGCATAACAGTGTCCTATTACTGTTTTGTAACGATTTTGTCACCGTTAATAAAAATGTTAACATTTTTGCTGTTAATTACATTGATTATAGAACGATTTTTCTTACATTCTGTTACGAATATACGAGGGCTGTTCTCTTTCCGCTGAGCCTGGTAAAGTAAAACACAATTTATGTACAAAAAACATTTATTTATAATTTTTCAAAGTATTCCCCTCCACAGTCAATGCAATTGCATTCGTGAAAACCAATCCTGAAAACATTTTCTCCAATCTTCCGGCCATAGTTTCTTTATTTCATTTTTAAAGGCATCAACCGCTTCTTCGGCCGATGATGTAAAAAGTAAACCCCGTAATTTATCCTTTAGCCGCGGAAATAAGAAGAAGTCGTTAGGTGCTAGGTCTGGACTATACAGTGAACGACCCATTATTTCTATGTTTTGGGCATTCAAGTACTCAGTTATTCGAGTGACAGTATGGGACCAAGCTTTATCTTGATGGTAGATGATCCTTCCTCTTGGATGTTTTTCGCGAAGTTTGGAGAACCTGAGGCAAACAAACTAGTGTACCATTCTGCATTAACAGTACGTATATTCTCCAATGCTGCAGTGGAAATATTCCAGTAATTCCAAAAAATGTGTCGACGATCTTCTTGTTCATTCTCAAAGACCCAAACTGTCGATTGATGCTTTTTTTCGGGATCATAGAAGTATACGCATGTCTCAACACTTGTAATGATGTGTACACCAAATGACACGCTCCATGGTTAAAGCGATCTCGTGTAGCCTGCACCATCTCACACGGTTTTTTTTTGAATTAAAGTCAAGTTTTGGGAATCCACCGAGAACAAAGCTTACGGACCTTCAAATGTTTGTGTAAAATATTGTTAATTGCTTTCCCACCAATCTGTAAAGTCGCTTGAATGCTTCTGACAGTAATATGCCAATCTTCTACAATCATGTTCCGAATAAGAGCAATTTTTTTTCTGTATCTGCCGTTTTTGGCTTATATAGGAACTCGAAAACTATAATTTAAGGAAAGATGACCGCGTTGAAATTCATTGTACCACCGCTTTACGGTAGCGAAGCAAACGACTTGTCCCCTAACACTCGATTGATTTCCTTGTTCATTTATATGATTTATTGGCGAAAGGAGTACTTTAAACTAAAGTAACTTACAAACAATCAGGTATATTTGACAACTGTCACTATAACTAAACTTGTAAACAACTGATTGAAATCGTCATACAACATTTGTGGCAGAATATCATCGCCTTCTAGATAGGCTCAACGAAAAGAGAACTTTCGTCGTAGTATGTATTTTGCTACCCATACTTATTCAAAAAAATAATAATAATATTGTTCTTCCACCAGAGAAAACAAGAATATATAGTCATAGTTATAGTAATTTTATTTGGTCTTCAGTTACAAAAACATCGACATCGTCAAAGAAGGTATACATAATGTATAATCACCAGCATTATAAAAACTATGATTAGCTAGGAATCCTTTTAATATTTAATTTAATTTAGCAGGTACCCTAACGTTTTTAGACGATCATGTAGTCATGATGCTATATATGTCAGTATTCCTAAGATAGCTTGCTTCGTTCCGTTTGCAGAGTAACAATAATTGTACAGATATAAAGACCAAAGCGACAGAATATTCAACCTCTTAAAAATCCATACGACTTAGTATCTGCGGCTCCTACTATGCATCTTATTATCTTTTTTTGCAACACAGACAGCTATTGAGACATGGCATCGATTCCCAAAACACTATTCCATACCGCAACCAAGACTCTACATATTGCTGTGACCTTCAAATTATATAAAAATAAAAAGGGTAAGAATTAGCTTAATTGGTGAAAAAGAACATTAATTTTACTTTAAAAACGTTTATTTTTAAGATGTAGGCATTAAATAAAAATGTATACTAGGAAGCACAATGTGTTGCCTATATTTAAAAAGGGGAAAAATCTTGTATTAAGAATAAATATATATAGAAATTAAGTTGAATAAATACTAAAAAATTTAGGCATAAAAACAAACACAAAATAAATCTATGCATTCCATATTTTGTAGAGAAGAGGAACACGAAATATGGTTTGTATATAAAGAAACAGAACCAAATTTCTCACAAGGCGTTAGAACAGATTTAAACATTTTAAGAAATGGACTATTATTTAAAAACAAAAATATATTGAAAGTAAACAATAGAGAAAGAATTATGTTAAAGGATGGAACAGTCAAAAGAGTAAATCATTTAAATGCCATTAAGTTATATGAGCAAGATCATATTCGGTATGCTCGAGATGAGAATACGATTTTGAATTAAATAAATGTAAATTTAGATATGCATAATGGTACCAATTCATGAGAAATATTTTATGATAATGCTTAAGATATAGTAAATACCTGTACTTATAACTATGAACAGAAAAAAGGTTATATAAATCAAGACACTTATAATACGATATATTCGATGGCAATATTCCATGTAAACAGTACTGGTATGAATTAGAATATACTTTTATTAGTTTCTATATGTATAAAACAAAGACTTCAAAGACTGTGGAAATAGCCATGTATGGTTTTAAAACCTACAAAAGAGAAAAAAACAGTGTTCATGTTGTTTACAGCTTTCTGCAAGTAAACATACTGCCAGAAGAGAAAGCCTGGTTAAAATCTGGAGGCAATGTGCCAGGGGCAACTGGTCTTTATGGTGCAGGGTTGGAGAGAAAAAATTCCAGTTGTCTATAACGTGTTCCCAGTATTACCTAATCAAGATGTTCCTAAAAAGAAAATAAGGATAAAATTAATAAATGGAAAAAGAAAATATGTAGAAAACAGTGAAAAGGTTTATATACAAGTACAATGAGGGATTATATTAAGAAGAAAGAAAAATATACCTACTAAAGACGAAGTTTAGCAAATTTGTAAACGACTTTCAGTGATAAACAATTAGTATGAGAACTGTCAAGAACAGTGCGTGTGTATTGGTGTGGGGACGATACCTTGAAGAATCACATACGTTCAAAATCAATGCCAACCTAAATTTTAGTTCGACAATAGAGGCGTTGCAAATTGTCAATGGCATTTGTTTTTTGATATATAAAGGCTAGACAGGAATCAACATGTTAGAGAAGAAATTTGTATTTCGAGCTAAGAAAACGTTAAAATATTCAAAGAAATAGATTCTTCGTGGTAGCGAATATCAGAGTAGGGTGAACATACACTACTTTTCGACTTACCATATACTTAAATGTATTAAGATTTGGAATTCAGTTTCAATTTAGTTTGCTTTATTATTAATTAATTTGGAGTCAAGTAAATTTTTTGTAATATTAATTTAAGAAAATGGAAGACATTAACAAGGCAGAATTCAATAGAATATATGACGAAATTAAGTAAGTTATAAGAGAAATTATTCGAATAATGAATAATTAATGGTGCTAGACGGGTACTATGTGAAAATATTTGCTTTTAGTAAACGTTAAGCATTGTTAATTAGATGTACATTATCCTGTTCAAAAACAATAATTTAATTTCTTATAAAAAAATAGAATAACGAAAGGATAGTTAATGGTGTTCGATGCGCTGAGAGTACTATGTTCGAATATTTGCTTTCAGTAAATCATTAGGAATCATTAATTATTACATTTTTATCATTTTGATTTAAAACAAACAAAACAAAAATAAATACGAATAAAAGGGAATGTTCTTGGAGAGCAAGTATTAAGACGCTAGCCGTACTATGTGCGAATGTTTGCGGCGAGTGATTAGTATCATCCAATTTCCAAGCATTCACGATTGCGAAGTTCTAGGTTACCAAGGCACTATGTGCAAATGTATGTTTTTGGTGAAATAGAATCAGCTTCGTATTAACAATATTATTTATCAAGAATCAAGGTTTTATAATACTTAAAAGAACAGGATAATTGTTTTATGACTATCATTATAGAGCTATAAGCTCTACACAAACATTATAACCCAAATGGGTATAAATGTTTTTCTTTATTATTATATGTTAAACAAAAATAAATGTAGAAACAATATAGCAAGGCTATTTATGAATAACTTTTCTTTTAATTTGTAAACTTATCCCAAACAAAACTGAATAAGAGGTATACCAGATAACAAAGAAGCTAAAATCACTGCAAGAACTCATAAAAAATTTTAAAAAATTATGCTGATCAGGAACTAGCTTATGATTAAGACTATAACAAAAAATTATAATTTATTTAAATTATTCAAATTATTGAGGCTACAGCATATATACCGTTTGACTGAAATAAAAGTAGATATAGGGAAACACAGACACGCACACATGTGCATGCAAACATGAAATGGAGGGGTGCGATAATAGGGCAATACAGATGAGTACTCGGGACACCGAGTACCGAGACCGAGGCTTCAGTGCAAAACGTTGAAAGCTAGTATGCAGACGTTTGCTTTAAGGAATTGCTCCGCTATGTACGGCTTTTGTATAATATTTTGGTAACTGATGTATAATGTATTAACATTGAACTGAAACAAAACTCTATAAAATTTGTAACCAAAATAAAATTCTTATAAAAAATTAAATAAAATTCTCACATTAAAACGAAACAAAATATTATACTTAATGAACTATACAAAATTTAATGTTGAAGATGTTCAGATGTCTGTCCCTCTTGCATCAAGCAGTACCCTAAACGATTATAAAACCCATTTCGTACATTCGATAGCATTTCAGGTACAATGTAAGTTCACGCTCTAAAGATACGAAACGAATGCCATGTGCGCATGGTGTTCGCGCTCTCGGTCTCCCCACACCACCGGTCTTATGGTGGTGTGGGTAACCCGAGAGCCACATTCTTGAGCTGTTGTATACATACATACATAGGTACATGTTTATGTGTGTGTATTTGAAGATGCATATTAACTTTTAAATACGACAATCTGTATAATGGCTGTACCCAACGTGTGACAAAATGTTACATTTTATCTCAAATAAGCCATTTACCATTTTGTATTAATGTAGCAGCCACCACAGCAATATGTGAAATAAAACATCCGGAGCAATATATTATTGATGAAGAAATCTATAGAACTGGTCTCGAAAAGTCAATTTGAACAATTATAACAGCACTGTTGTCAGGTAGACCCGTAAGAGGAAACAATATAATTTCGATTGTAAAATAAATGGGCAATCATTTCCGCTAGTACGAAAACTATTAGTGAATTTGGAGTTTTATTTGACGATAATTTGAAGTAGAACCTACGGTTCTGAACGTGTAACGTAGGAACACGAGTATCCGGTATCCGTGTACCGTGCATACAAAGTCTACTTATCCGGTTTCTTAAATTACCCCTGTTCACGGATATAAATCTACCCGTGTACATGGATATAAAACTACCCGTCTACACGGACATAAAACTACCAGTGTTCTTTCATATTCGGATTCTAACTATACGTCCGGGTATTTAAAATACACGGGTCTAATCAGTGATGTAAAATTACCGTAATTTATATTTTTGGTAAATTACCGGGGTAAATTACTGCTCTTTTGAGAATTACCTTGGTAATTTACTCAAAAAATGGTAAATTACGGAAGAATAAATCTTGCTAAAAGGAGCAGTAATTTACCTCGGTAATTTACCAAAAATATACATTAGGGTAATTTTACATCACTGTATGTCATACAAACGGCTGATTCACGGACTTTTACATCTGCTAGAAAAGGACTTCCTCAATCACCGAGTGTGCAATGTCATACGTGTACATAGATGATGTTTTACTTTGTTGAAATTTTATGTGGTAATTTACCGTAAATGGCGGTAATTAATTCGGTAATATATGGGGTAATTTACCGACTTACATCACTGGTCTAAATACGGATACGTGTATTATACGTGAACACGTGTTTTAAAATATACGTGAAATAGGAACCTCTAATTTTAAGCTCATAAGTCTGTTTCTGTCACGCGTCGCTTCATATGAGAAATTCTAAACACTTTATATCAAAATATCACAATGTTCGGTTAATACATCTTACGAAGAAGAATATTTTAATAATACGTTGTACCATCTTATGGTATCCTATATACGCCTATCAAAAACTTAAACTGAGAACGTTTGTTAAAATATCTAGGGTTCCGGTTTATAAGATAAGGTTTATCTAGAAAAAACTAAGACTATACTTTATGATTGTTTGCACTCTTTTCGATATTCTTCAGGAAATAATAGGTGTTAATTTTATATACTAATAATAGTAATATGGAGTTTTCTGCATTATTGAAATCAATGATCTTACATACGTGCGTTTGGCACTTAAAGACTACAACTTTTTCTACGCGTGGATGTTTTTCCAATTGTATGCTACAATTTTTTTTAAATTCTTTATGTTTTGTTCTAGTCCACACGACTTTCTTATTCGTATAAGCGTTTCAAATTTTACAAAATTGTTCTAAATTGTTTTATTTTTTTAGAAAAATATACCAAATTTTAAGTTTTTTTTTATATAAAAATTATTCAATATACCTATATATTTTTAATATAATTTAAGGTTTGATATCTTGCAATTATTAATTTATATTTCTTCACCTACTTGATTTGATAGTGTGATTAATTATGGAACTTATCTTGTTCTAATACATATACAATGCACTAAACAATGATAACGCAATCTTGAATGTCATGCATTTGTAAGGCGTCCATTACAATTAATAACTATTAGTATGTGGCAACATTATCTTAATTTTTTTAAAGGTCCTAATGATACCATTTCTAACAAAATTACATGTGTATAATACCTATACCAATATAAGACCATATTATAATTACAAGAAAAGTAAAGAAACATGTTTATTTATTCAAATCAAAAATTTAAATACAGGGTACAATTTTTATTAAGCTTATGTATAACAAAATTCAGGTACTCCACATTTGAATTCATAATATGTGAAAATTACATCATTCAAAATTAATTACCACAATAATAGATATATACAATATCTGATTAGATTATTTTGGAAATCCAACTATAATCATTGTAAAATAGGTATATATAATTTACAATAGTGCTAGTGGTTGTGATAATCATATGTATATGCAAATATTTATAACAATATCTCAAACAAGAAATGAATCAATTTTATCCAGAAGTTAATGCTCTCTTGGAGAAGCGTATCCAATCATTAGGAATTCTTGAATATACCTTAGACATTGAGGATAATAACAAGAAAGGTGACAATTATCTTGGGTTAATACGAAAAATTTCAGTAAAAGGAAGAAAGAATGGTATAGACGACGTTGAAATAAAATGGATTGTTAAATGTGCGCCGCAAATAGACTCTTATAGAAAGTTAACGCATATAGATTTAGCTTACGAGAGAGAAATATTCGTTTATAAGGAATTAATCCCAATATTTGATAAATTTCAGAATGATAGATTTGCAATAGAGTCATTTAATTCTTTTGCTACATACATTACATCTTACGACGAGCTTTATAAGGAAACGATTGTTCTCGAAGACATGAAAGATTCTGGTTTTATCATGAAAGACAGGAAAGATCTATTAGATCTGGATCACGTAAAATTGGTGATGAAAACTTACGGAAAATTGCATGCTATTTCGTACGCCATTAAAGACCAGGATCCTACATTATTTAAAGATATTAAACACAAAACACGTGAAATTTTTTTTGCAGCTTCGACAGAAGAAGGGCAACAAGCACATGATGATAATCTAAATGTGAAAGCCATAAAATCTCTTGACCCTGAAAAAAATCGCAAAGATCTTGAGATGCTTGAAAGGTATTCCAAATGTTCTGCTCACGTTATGTATGAAGTTTTAAAAGAGGCATTCGATGATGAATATTCCGTAGTTTGTCATGGTGATTGCTGGATAACCAATATGCTTTTTAAATATAAGGTAAGGTCAAACAGTACTTATATTTAATGGTATCGTGTTTTCTACAATTTGGTAATCATGTGTTTCATTTTTTCTTTTCTGAAGCAATTTTTGTGTCTAAACTATACTGTATTTTCCTTTAAATTAGATAAATTACTCGTTGGTATTGGAATATTTATTAGAAGTTTCTAAATAAACAAAGTGTTTAAATTTATAAAATTCCGTATATTGCAGAAGTTGTACAATCAGAATTATATATTGGATTACCATTTTTAAGCAGAATCTTTCCATTTTTTTAATAACTTTTCGTCTTGAATTTTAATTCTAAAAATTAATTTGGATTCTGGGTTGAAACCGTATAGGTCGTCTCTGCTTCTGCTGCTGACGTTTTGTCCACTATCTTCCTATCTACCGGAGTAGCTCTTTTACTGTGTTTAAAAAACACTTTATTGAAAATATCTAGACTCTGTCTCAGAACAAGAAGGAGTTATTCAAATGTCTCCCAAAAACTCGGAGCACATAGCCGAAAATATTGTAAACAATTTGATATGACATCTAAACAGTTGATAAATTACTATTTACTATACTTATTTCATTTTAAAAGACTAAAATACGGGTATACAGTAATTCTGTAGAACTTTTCGGCAATATGTTTTACAACATAATAATCCAATTTATTAAAAAAAATCTTACACGTTTGCCACTTACAGTGATATAACAGGTATAGAACTGCCGATTGACAAGGTTAAGTTATTAGCGAACTGAATATAAAACACAAATCGACTTTCAAGTAGAACTAGAACGATACTGTTACTATTTATATTTTTATTGAAAAATAATATAATGGCTAGAATTAAAAACAACTCTTCTGTTTTTTACTAAAGCTTTCTTCGTCTACTTTTTAAAAGAGCAAAGTCTTAGCATCACATACCTCTTGCTAAACAGACAAGATAGCCAGATTGGTTAGCCTTAAAGTACTCATTGTTGATCTTAAATAACATTTGAACAATTTCAATTTTGAAAAACTCCTCTCACAGCTGGCATTGCTTATGGCAATTGTGAGGAATATTCGGTGCATTATTATAATATTGGACAGAGAATCTTCCAGCTTGGGTTTCACAATAAATTTTAATAATTCAAGTGGGTCCGCATTAATTAATTTATTTTCGTTGCCACCAATAAAAGTCCACAGTCGAAGTTGTTCCAACTTGAAGTCATGCTCGTCAATTTCGGCAGATGCGTAGTCTAGATTACATTTAGTATCGTCCGAATCTAGTACCTACATAGCCGTCGTTAGATAAGCAAACTTATCCACCAAATTCTATAGCTGCTGAAAACGCTCACGAATTTCTACAATTATTCTATCTAACGAAGAAAACAGCTTTCGTCTCAACTCATTTTCTCAAGGCAAGTTGGCATCTCTGGTTCCATCATCAAAAATATGTCTTCTTGTTATGCGCCGCTGAGGTTCCATGGAAATGCCAAGTTCTTCACACATATTTTTTGCATAACTTACAGCGCCATCTGCCCATTCCCCTCGTTTCTCTCTCAGTACCATCTGCAAAGCATTTATTTTCTTAGCGCACCGGCGCACAGTCTTATGTCAAGTCCCTTTGTTTGTAAATATTTTTGTGCATCATTCACTTCATGTAGCACCGGTTGCCAGAGGACCAAGAAACAAAGAAAGGAAAATGACCCCATCGTAACTAGCTTTCACCTGTCTCTGTTAGTTTTTCCAAAGCGACGAGAATGTCTTTGTAATGATGAAATGTCATTTTGACGGCAACACCTGTTGCACTCCACCGCATATCTTAAACCCTTTTTAAAGTTTCGCCTGTAGCTGCTATCAGAATATCCTAACGATGTGTGGACATGGAAAAAAATAAATAGCAACGTTCTAATGTGCCAAAAAAAGTTACTGAACTCGCCTCAACTGAGGCAGCTTGTAAACAAGCCAGGTTTAACGAATGATTTGAGCAAGGTACGATTTAAACTTTGGGATTTATTTCTTTAATTCGTTGCTGAACTCCTGAATGCCTTCCAGCAATAACAGCAGCATTATCATATGCTTGGCCTCTACAGTTGCTTATATCGAGGCCATCAGCTTCAAGCTTGCTCAAAATCATCTTTGAAATTCCTTCAGCAGTTTTATCTTTCGTTTCAATGAAATCTCTAAAAGATTCCACTACTTGTACTTCCTGATTTTCAATCACTACTTATCTTAATATCTGGCTTGTTTGGTCTTTATGAGAAATGTCTGAAGTGCTGTCGAATATAATCGAATAATTCTTGGCCTTTTTGTTTGTCCAATGCGAACTTTATTTCCCAAAATTGCTATAAATACGTTTTGGATTCTGGTGGCATATACGATATTGAAATTTCGCCACACAGTTTAGATCTTAAAAGATGTTCACGAAGTACAGGATCGTACTTTGCAATTAAATGCACCAATTCTAAAAAGTTTCCTCTATTAGTACTGGCGTCGTTTTCTGTATGGCCAAGTAGAGCCAAATTTTGTTTGGCAAGGAATTTTATAATATCAAACATTCTGATATGAATTTCTTGCCATTTTTTGTTTCCTCTGCCACTAAGTTTTGCTCTATTTTGTCAATAGTCTGTCCTTTTTTAAGTCTGGTCTCCAACTTCTTCCATTTGCAATAATTTTGGTTGTATAGTGTACTTGACTCGTGACTTGAAACCTTAGGTTTTAATTTCCACCAAGTATTAAATCCATCAGATAAAATGAAATGGTTCAAATTTTTACAAGATATTATTATTTATTGTGAAATTTTGCCGCCCCTGTCGCCCCCACTACGCTACGCCACTGAAACAATTTACAATTTTATTATTTTTTTAATAAGAGTAAAGAATTTACTTTAATAAAATTATTGTACAAGACTGACTTTTTGGATTAATATATAAAATATATTCAAAATTAGGATTGAATACGATGTTTAACATCACCTATTCCAGTAAACTCTAAACTCGAGGATTTAAATATTTCATGAAATTTTCGTTTAAATATAAAAGTAATGGCTGTATGTAATTGATCTCCGCCTTGCGATATAAAAATGTTCATGTTATTAAGTCAACAACTTTTAATGTTTTTTTTCATTTGTTCTTCGATCATAGCCTAAATATTAAATTTCCAAAATAAAATTTTATAATCGTATGAACATGCCTACATGTAACTATAACATTGGTCAGTCAGTGCCGGATCTAGGAAATTTCATGGGGGCAAGTTAGCCACCCCTGTAGCTGTTTTTAACTATTTAATGCAGTAATAAATAACAGGAAAAAAAGTAATAGTCCTTCTTAATGGTGTGCCAAACTTAACTTCTTACAAAATTATTTTCCTTGATTTTCTTTTAGAAAATAAGTTGGCTTCTTCATAAAGTATTGACTTAGCCTCTTGGCTTTCTATAGACAGTATTACGAGGTTTTTCAATCTGTCTTGAGTCATTGTTGATCTGAGATTGTTTTTAATTATTTTCAGTTTGCTGAAACTCCTCCCGCAGCTTGCAGATGTAGTTGGGAGCGTTAAGTAAACTCTCAAGGCTACGCACACATTTGGGAAAACATCAGTCAAATATTTTTCTCGAACTAGATTTAGAATTAGAAGATCAAGTTGATTCATTTCTTCAAAATTTACTGTTGAATTCTGTAACTGGTCACGAAGAACTAGGATTTCAGTAGGGAACTCATCCTTTATTATATCTTCAAGATAATTACTAGCTAAGTTTGTAACACAAGTTTTCAACTTCTTGTCATTCAAACTTTTCAATACTTTTCAATTTAGAAAAGAAAAGACATTGTTGAGTGCACTTATCCTCTGCATTCTGCCTTTTAACTGCATCAATATCACATCGATTCCTTCCTTCATACTGTGGTAAAAACTTTCTTCTACAGAGAAACTTATTCCTTCATCTTGCGCCATCTCTCCAAGCATTATTCTCCTTTTTGGGATCCTGCAAGTTTGCATAGTTAGCTCTACTTCAATATGTCAACCAAGACCTTTCATTATTTAATTTTGACAACACCTTATATCAAAGAGATGGTGTAAGATGTCGTTTATCTCTGCGTTGATTTAAAATCAAGGGACAAGGAAATGTTTCAGTTAGCTTGACTGATTCACTATATAAAAAATCTCGCTTTTGATGCCTCGCTCGGAAGGATCAATTTTTGTTTTCTCGCTTTCTGTATAGCCTTCACTGTCTTTTCCCGCCACCCCTCATCACTATCAGCCCCAGACCACTCTCCCCTCTCCTACCTACCTGTTTATTTTTCGGCAATTCAACACTTTCCGCAAATCACATCAACGCAATTAGTGCTCTTCTGTTATTGAAATACGCTTGTTTTACTTTTACGTAAAGCAATGATTTGTGTTTACTTTCTGTAATTAACAGTTTAATAATACCCCACCAGTATAAAAAGAAAGTGATGTGATAATATCTAAATTTTATGTTTTTATTAATATTTTCATGGCACTATGAAAATTATAAAAAAAGGATCAATTTTTCAATTCCATTTTGCCGCCCGGGGCAGTTGCCCCCTTTTGCCCCCCCCCCCCCCATCAATCCGGTACTGTGGTCAGTTCATATTATGTTTTGATGATATATCAGATGTAAGTGTAAAATTTAAACTAAGATGTAACAACTTGCTTAATTTATTATGCAAATATCTAAAAAATACAATAACAAAGTTATAAATGTACAAAAATTATATGCAGAAGGTGAACTATATAAGTCACTTTCACTATCACTATTTCTAACATAGTGCTTCTACACATTGTTTTTCTTAGTAGGTGGCCTTTCCACTCTACGTGAATGATATGATGCATTCATTGTTCATGACTATTACAGCATTATCTGGTCATTTATGTAATACTTGTTTCAACCATTCTTTAAAGATAATAGAATTAAATTCATTTTAGTTAGTTGTTTCTATACCTCCAGAGATTTTCCTTTTAAGAGAGAAATTGCACACCATCTAACATATAGTATTTTAAACATATTCATCAAATTCTAGTAGTTTCCAATGCTTGCCCGCTTTCTATTTAGGAGATTTTAGTTTACCTGTTCCTATTATTTAATTATGTGATATACAGTTGATTTTGCCAGTCGTATAATAAATACATATTTATAAAGTATTTTAATTGGTATAACACCTATATCTTACTGAGTGCCTTGGAGATGTTCAGTACAATTACTGTTGTTGCGATTTCTGGAGTTTGAAACGTTTAAAACCATTTTTCGTTCTAAGTGTACTAACCCTAGTAGCACACAATCTTGGGCCAATGTTAGCTGCCAGTTGTTTTTGCGTTGGCCCGACCTTGGCGGCAGATATTTACCGTCATTTCGCCAACATTTAATTTCTAGTAAATTTTCATTATTCAGTGTATTTCGCTTTACTTGAAAACATCTAAATAAATTCTTTATTTATAACGCAATTAATATAAAACTTTACCGGTGATAGAGGCCATTACTATTAATAATTTTGAAGGAATGAATTTTTTTGGACTCTAAATCTTACCAACTACGATTGAAATAAAGACTAGTGTTTAAAAATGTTGTTGTTAATCACTGAAATCCTCCAAATACCAGGTTTCCCTAAATAATGTTATAATTTTTCTACATTTTTGTGTAAACTCATTGAAAAAATCTTATCTCAAATATAAAGTGTGCAATGTAAAATTAAAACAATTGAAAATACTTTTACATTATACTATAGTTTTGTAACACTAATTAAATTGTATATTTTGCAACGAAGTCGCTCCGAAACCTGAAACAGAATACATTTTTCTACTCGTCTTCTACGTATTATTCACTACAGCGTAGTCTGCTTTAAGGCAACTTAAAATAAAATATCCTACTTAATAAGTGTTACAAAATTATAATTTTATATTTAATATATTTTCAATTGTTTTTGATTTTGCGTTGCACAATCCTGATATTTCAGATAAGAATTTTTTCAATGAGTTTACACAAACATGTAGAAAAATTAAAAACTTAGTATTTGTCAGCGAAACATCGAATTTCGAGGCTTTTAGTGATTAGCAAACACTTTAAATGCATTTGTGTCCTATCATCAAAGATAATATAACGAGATCTTGACAAATAGTCGACTATTTCATTGTGATCAATTTTTCAAGTGTGCACTACGGTCAATTTGACGAGACCAAAATTGGCATTAATAATTTGACTAGAGCACGAGAGCTTTAGCTCGAGGGCTTTAGTCTTTAATTATTAATGCCAATTTTGGTTAAGTCAAATTAGGAGGCACACGAGAAAAATTGAAACAATGTAATAGTCGACTACTTATCAAGCTCGAGCTATATTTGTTAAGATTATTTCCTAAACCAAGTTTCATAGTAAAAAATGAGTAAAATAAGCATATTTTATTATCTGTTAAGAAATGTGATGTGATTATCAATAATTTCATCCGAAACATCGCTAAATCTCTTTTTGTCGGACATTTTCATCTATTTGACACGTTTGCCACTTAATGAAAAAATACATACTTGATTTGTTACCTACATTTGAATAGTCGATTTGTAATAGTCGCTGATATCAAGAACCGGTACTGTTCATTGGTTAATTTCAACTTCAGTTTTGATTGTGGGTGAAGGAAATAATCGCTACTATGACTTTACATGAAACAGTTGTTTCTATTTTATTTTATTTAATCATAATCGTTGAAGCTGTTTGGGTGGTGAATTTCGGTTTGATTGGACCTGTCTGATCACTAATATTCATGACGTATTTAAACGTACAGATTGTATTTAACCACACAGTAAAATATAACAAGAAAATCGGTGTGCTTAAAACCACACAGCAGAAGTGTAAACTTCATCAAGGCGAGGTTAATAATACGAAATACAACTTTTTTTTTCGTTCTATATTACATTTCAATAATCGTCCGTTAAGTTACCAATTCGCGAACGCAACACAGTTCGCGAAATACAATATCGCAGCCGTTGCTATGGCAGCGGCCGTTAAAGTAAATACACATTTTGACACATGTTTAATCACACATTCTACGACTTATTTTGACAACTATCAAGTATTTGTAGTTTATTATATTCGCCTCATTTCCATGGTAACGCCTATAAAGCAAGTAAACCACTTTAATTTAGCACCTTTAGAACTAAATTAAATTAAATTGTGTCTCAATTTAAATTAAATCGACTGAAAAATTTAACGGTTGCCCAAAAAATTGTGTGTATATCTTGTCCGCGAAAAACTTTAACGTACTCGAGATTGTCTTGCCTCGGCCGCAAGCATTATTAAGGAGATTTTCGGACGCATGTATATATATAAATAGACGATATAAATACGACTCCCGCCCTTGGTCTAATGGTTAAGTGCTGGCCTCTCACGCAGGCGGCTCCGGTTCACATCTGCTCTGGGACATGAATTTATTTATTCATTTAAATTTCAATCTAATTGAAATTAAGTACCTCTATATGATATATTTATTTATCTTGTTCCCTTAGCCGACTTTACCCGAAGAGCGTTACATATGCGAGCGTTGCAGGTCAGTCTTGTTCACTGCCTACAATCAGCGCAACGCGCCTAAAGAAGGTTACAGTTCAATAAACCAAAGCTAAAATGAAAAAGACTATTAACAGGTTAAGTTTTTGTTATGTGAAAATATGACTTATTTTCCATATTAAGTTTTCTTACACAAGAGCGAATGAAATCTCAAATATATATTTTTTACATCGTGCCACAAAACAGCACTATCTTAAGCAAAGTAGCAGTAACTATGCGTGATGTAGGAACTATTGAGCTCTTGTTAAAATAAAAGCTTTCCCAATAAGGATGACATATATTTAAAATTCAATAAAATACAAAATATTTTAGACAAAATCAAAAGTTTTTCCTTATTTTATAGTACAACTTGTAACAATTATGTTTTGAATAATATATCACTTAAATGTCCACTTCGGCTCCGGTTGCAGGATCGAATTCGATTAACCCACTTTTTGGTGACTTTTTGCAATAAGTTAGGTATAATATCATTAATACAGCGAGAGATTTCTTCATGCATTTCGTAACCGTGGATGAGACTTGGATCCACCACTACATACCGGGAAACCAAGGAACAATCGAAGCAGTGGACTTTTCCGGGCGAATCAGCTCCGAAGAAAGCAAAGGCCGTTCCATCGGCCGGAAAGGTCATGGCGACCATTTTTTGGGATTCCCATGGTGTGATCCTCATCGACTATCTGCAGAAGGGAAAGACGATCACGGGGAAATACTACAGCGATTTATTCACCCGATTCGATGCAATAATGAAGAAGAAATGGCCTCGTTTGCATCGGAAAAAGTGCTTTTTCACCACGACAATGCACCGGCTCATTCATCCCGCATCGTCTTGTCCAAATTGAATGAGTTGCGTTACGATTTAGTTTCTCATCCTCCATATTCACTGGACCTTGCCCCCAGCGACTTTTTCCTATTCCCAAACCTGAAAAAATCGCTGACAGGAAAGAGATTTGTCTCAAATGAGGAGGTCATCGCCGCTACAAATGGCTATTTTGCAGACCTCGAAACATCCTACTTTTCCGACGGCTTGAAGAGACTGAAGCACCGTTTGAAAAAGTGTATTGATCTTCGAGGAGACTAAATCGAAAAATAAAAATAAAAAACCATACCAATACCGTGTTTTTATTGTCGATTCCGGAAACACTTCAGGTCGCCCTCGTATAAGAAAGTCATGAGTTGCCCACACCTCATTTTTTTACTCTATTTTCAAAGGCCAATACTATGTTTTGTCATGTTGTCTCGAAATTTTTTGCATGCATATATACGATATCTTTATATGGTCACATACAAACAAAATAACACTATGCAGTTGTGAAATAAAAAGCTAAATATATTTTTTTCTATTTTTCAGAATACAGAAACCTCCTCCAAACCAGTGGAAGTGTGCTTATTAGATTTTCAATTAGCACGTTTTGGATCACCGGCTTTTGACCTCTCATACTTTCTTTTCACGTGCACGGACCTGAGAACTGATTTAGTAAGGCTGTAACCAAATACGGAATTTTGGTTACAGCCTTACTAAATCAGTTCTATTTTTGATGTTGAGTGACTCTGAGGAAATACCTGACGTAAAAGAAAAAGATTTTGGAGCTGATCTGAGTAGAGTATTCTTTTATGAAACTAAAGATGATTCGGCCTATCTAAATCGAATAAAGGGGGTTATTGAAGATTTCGTTGCAAAAGGTTACTTTGATATTATCGATGCATACGAAAAATAGTTTTTATTTCAACAATTGTAAATAAATTCTTTTTAAAAATAAGTAATTTGTTTTGTTTTTACTATGACGCTATACCATATCAAGTGAAAATGAATATAATATAATAGTAAGAATAATATTGAATTAAAATGAATAAACGTACGTGAATAGTATAAACTCTAAATGGGATAAAAACTATTGCGTTAAATAATGGATACCCGACCAGTCTACTTAATAATGTGCTTTTGAAAGAACATTTATTCTTTCTCTAATATATCCCGAAGTACCTCACAATGAACGTAGTAAATACAATTGCATTACGTAGATATACAGGGTGTCTCTAAAAGGTGCGGAAAAAACGCTACCACACATTTCTGAGGGCGATCTAACCCAACTTACCTCAGTCCAAAAGTGGATGCACCATTGCATTGAATTGCCACAAGAATAACACCCAAATTACAGAAGCATATGTGCCCATATACGGAATGAATTTTTTATATCCAGATTACTCATAAACGGCTGCTCCAATCAACTCCTACCAGGTATACCTTTTCTAGGTAAAAAACATTGGAGAATAAGAATTTTTATTTAAAAGTTAAATACAGTGTGTCTCAAAAAAGTTATTACGTTTTAAATGGAAACAATATGCCGCAGAGCTGGGCAATTACTTTACAAAAAGGAATTAGCAATTACAAATTACTTTAGAAATCAGTAATTGTAATTAGTAATTAATTCCTTTGCCTTTTCAAGTAATTTGTAATTGTAATTGCTTGAAAAATCGTGAAGTATTTCTAATTTGTAATTAAATACCTACTTTTAGTTTTTTAAAAGTTCAATTACAAATTACTTTTCCAATTAACTCATATGTAGGATATACCCTTAGCTACCCTGGAATCACTTGGTGGAACTCAATGTATGACAGTATCAAACAAAAACTGGACGTGAAAGAAAAATTTTCCATCCTCTTTCTAAATTAGAAATACCGTGCTTTTCTGAATACGAGTTCCTTACTCTGCAAGAATATTGTGAAGTCACTGCACTTTTAGCAGAGACCCTAAATATTTTACAAGTTGAAAACAAAGCTTTTTATGTCGTTCTTCTTCCTAGTCTAGTGTCACTTAAAAAAAGCTAAATAAATTAAGTAAAAAGAAGTTTAAAAGTGCCATTAAAGGTTTAGATAATAGATTTAAACATCTTTTAACTTTAGAGGATACCTATATATGCATTTTTAGGAGCAATTACACATCCTAAGTAAAAATTTCGTTGGTTTCCTATAGTCGAGTCAACGTCTCTGTTATCTAAACATGATATTAAACAACTGCTTATTTCGGAGTGTGAATTATTTTCTCGAACAGTCCAAATTAATGAACGTTACAGATATTGGTACCGATAATTATAAGAAGGAATTTAACAATAGCAGCTTTGATTTTAATGAAGGAACTGAAGGAATCACACACTGAAAATAAAAATAAGATTCATATCGAAATTTTACAGTATCTGGATGATATAAGACAAAACTTTCCCATGCTAGAAAGTCACCCTCTCATTAAGCAAGTGTTTTTTAAATACAATATTGCACTACCATCTTCAGCACCCGTCGAACCATTATTTTTATTTGCTACTATGATTCATGCAGCCAAAAGACATGCCCTCTCAGACACAAATTTTGAAAAGTTAGTTGTAATGAAAAGCAACAAAATATAGGGTTAAATGATCATTTTAAATCATCCAACCAACAATACCAATCAAATGTTTTAGTATTTTACATTGAATGTAACAATAAAAAAATAATACTTTTCGAAGGTGAAAATAAGTTGATTTAAGGTATATGTTACCTTTACAGCGCGTTTTTTAAAAACTAGCCACTGATTTTTAGGGAAAATTTCAATTTCAAGTCATTTTTTTGGTCTTCTTCAATAAGAAAAATATTATTTTAGAGCTCAACAGTAAGATATTTTAATAAATTGAAAAAAAAAGTGCAAAATAGGATTGAAATATTATGTAAAACCAGCCTTTAAAAAAAGCACTGCATACAAAAATTCACTACAAGATGTGTGAAATGAAAATACTGAACACCTACGCGTGACATTTCCTGGTTTAGTAATTATTTTAGTAGCAATAATTTTTAGGAAATACATATAATCCCTTATACTACCCCAAATTTGTCACCCCAGGGTAAGTAATGTACCCTAAATTACCTTATTTTCATTCCTAGTTTTATGGTGCAATTTTTTGTTACTTATTATAGTAATCACATATTTTATGTTATACTTGGATAGTTGCTTTATTTGTTTAGTTTTTTATATAATAAATTATGTTGTTTTTTCTACAGGTAGGTTGGAATATAGATGATTACTTTTCCATTTCCTATTTTAAGTTCCGATTTGTATATTATATATAACAAAAGACTAATAACAGAAAAAACGTTTTTCCTCGGATTTTATAAACAAATGTAATTGTAATTGTAATTAGAAAAGTAATCGTCAATTACATTTTATTTGTAATTGTAATTAGAAGAAAAATTCCTTTCTTAGTCTCTTGTACTTTGTAATTGTAATTAATTCCTTTTAAAAAAAAGTATTTTGTAATTGTAATTAATTACTATTTGAAAGTAATTGCCCAGCTCTGATATGCCGCAGGTGGCGCCCTCTACATTTTGCAGTGAAAATGAGAGCAGATTTAAATTTTTTACCCCACGAAACCCCCCCTACCCAAATATTGTGACAATATACCAATTATTACAGAAATTATTTATAAAAAACTAAAACCAAATTGAACTTTTGACACTCTGTATCTCCGAAAGCATCCACTTTTGGACTGAGGTAAGTTGGGTTAGATCGTCATATTTTGCCCTCAGAAATGTGTGGTAGCGTTTTTTCCGCACCTTTTAGAGACACCCCAGTATAGGAAAAACATCCGTATAAATTAGTAAGACAGTTAATAAAGCGAATAATGGGATTACTGCATATAAAACCAAAAACTCCTCAGAAATAGTATGCTACAGAACGAGTGTCATAATAGTATATTAAAGGACAAGTTTCATTTTGACGTTTCAAAGTACGAATTCAGAACTGAATGAGTGCTTTAATGTCAAATGAAACGTGTCTTTTATGCTATTTTTTGCAATTAGTTTTAAAATTTCTCTTTTTGTAAAAGCAAAACGAGAAAAATTTGATAATCAAGGGAAATTTTGTGGCGGTTGTCACCTTGGTTTGGCACAAGATTTAAATTGACAAGTTAATTTAAAATTGACACATTTTTGATAATTTTCAACAGAATGTTTCTACTGCACACGGTATCACTATCACTTCGAAAGATAATTCAAACGTTAATATAAATGTTTATAATAGTTGTACTATTTCAAAGATTAATTAAAAATATCAAATCTTACAATGAATTTCAATATAAAAACCTCAAACTTGCTTACAAAATGTCATATTGACATCTCCATTTCTGTTGCAATGTGACCAACTTAAAATAAATCTGTTTAAATGTTCCATTTCTATTACGCAACTAGTGCTGTAATAGACCCTATTACAGCACTAGTGAAATAAATGGTATGATTACGGTACTAATTGCAAAAAACACGTCTTAAGGGGCCCACACACTGCGTTTTTGTTCGACAGTTTTGTTCGACGAACAAGTCTGTTCGAACAAAAACGACGAACGTCAGTTGCCCACAGACTACAGTTTTGTTCAGCAGTTTAATAATATGAAGACAATATATGTGTGTGCAGTGGCGGCGGCATTAGCCATAAAATCAAAAGAGAAAAAAAGAAACGGGCAAAATGGGCGAAGGAAGGAATTGCAATACCATTACAAAGGATTATAAGACCAGGGTGATAAACAGTTCGAATTTTCCGAAAGTGTTAATAGATGTTTACAAAATCTCTAATGTGGGGAATAATTACCTTCCGAGAATTGTGTTATAGGTGCAGTAATTTAAATCTTGTAAAATATTTGTATGTTTTAAATTACATTATTTGAATACAATAAGTTGGTGTACAGATGTTGAAATTACGTAGATTAACTAAACTTGAAATGGTAAAGATTTTACAGTTATAATAACACGACTTAAATAAATATGAATATATAATATTACATAGAACTACACCACTGCAAAAAATTCGTCGTCTTTTATAACTGTTTACCCCACACACTTCAGATTTGTTCGACGGTTTTGTTCAACGGACATAAACAGGCCGAACCAGATTATTTTCAGCTGACTTGTACGCCAACATCAACGACGGTTTTCGACCCACACACTTCGGTTTTGCGACGTTTTTGTTCGAACAGACTTGTTCGTCGAACAAATCTGTCGAACAAAAACGCAGTGTGTGGGACCCTTTAATTGCACAAGCCCAAGTTTAGCTAGTCTAGAAGAGCACAGTAAAGAGTGTCCTAATGGGCGAGTGCAATGTTTCTTAGGACATAAGTTCTTTATGTAATTTTTTCTAATTAGCTTCTTTTTATCATTTTTTTAGAAAAATAATAGGAATTTCAAAATGTAGTAATTTTTGTGGTAGTTGGCAATGTTATGACATTTGACGTAAATTCAAAATTTGTATTTATCGCGATTTTTATATTCAGTGTTTGATACTTCTTAAATTTGATATTAAATGAGTGCATATCTCAGAAAACGCTTTAATTGTCTATTTTCATTTACAATATACTAAATATACACCACCTACTTTATGGACAATTTATTCTATGCTGGGGTCTTTTTAAACTATATATATAAGGATGCAGTAGATATATCACAGTATGTATAAGAAATTACAGGCTTTCCTGAATCTTTTTATCTCAAGGTTACCTACCAAAAAATCTAAAATCTTAGAGGAAATAGATGTTATTAAATTTATACATGAAGCAGATAATAAAATATATTGGGCAATGAAAGTATAAGTACATTTTTCACAATTATCGCAGCTTTGCATATAATGGTATTAATTTGTAGGTACCTAGTCTGGATAATAGGTTACAACGGAGCTAGTAGATGAGAAGAGCTGACCAATATGTGTGTAGACGACAAGTCTGACACTCTCAAACCCAGTGTTGTTATTTGTTAAAATGGATAGATGACTATATCTCTTGTAAGAAGAATTGACTAACATCGTATATATAGGATTATGTGCAACATGTCTATTGAAATATAAACAAATGCAAGTTATTTGACTATTGGTGTTAGGTTGACGATTACCAATAACATAAACTCTTTTCATATCAGTTATCAGGCATGCGAATAACAAACTATACTTATATAATAAAAAATAATGAAGAATCTGAGATCATAATTCAATTGTATTAATGGATAATTTGCTGCATTTAATTATGTAATTCTTCCTTGTTGTCACAGTAGGTTAATTGCAAGCTACCTGTGAAAATTTACGCATATATGGCTCATTTACGCATATATGGCTAGAGCCGATAGAGACTTTCAGTCGACTGGTCGTTCGCGGGGTGGAGGTGTTTTATTAGCAGTTGACCGCAACATTTCAGTCAGTTTGCTCGACTTACATGCATTTAATTTCACCAAGCCAACTATTATTGACCTTCTATGTGTTAAACTCGTTTTCAATCACAAAAGCCTCTGCATTTTGCTTTTGTACATTCCTCCTTCCCTGCCTCTACTGCAATATCAACAATTTTTTGAGGCTCTACAGAACTTGGATTTTCTCCAATCGAGTGATGTTCTGGTCGTGGGTGATTTTAATATTCCTGCCTACGCTTCGCAACACAACAAATGCAATATCACTGATATGTATGTGGAAACGATACGGAACTTCTCCAGATTCTTTGGCTTCACACAGTATAACTTCATTTTCAATCGCAATGAGAGGTTGCTTGACCTTGTTTTTTCGAACAAAGTTTGTTGTGTCACTCAGTCTTGTGATGCTGTTGTGAGGATAGATGATCACCATCCCCCTTTAAATATTTCTTGTGAATTAACTGTTCTCAACAAGTTTAAGCATGAACATTCTCCTGAGAAATCATTTAATTTTCGTAAAGCCGATTTTCATCAGTTATACGACGTACTTTGTAACACCGATTGGTCATTCCTGGACAACATCTCTAATGTTGATGTTGCCATTAAAAGCTTCTACGATAAATTGTATTACATATTTGAACTTTGTGTTCCTAAAACTGCGAAGGCTTTAAAGAACCCGTATCCTCCTTACTTCACTGCAGACATAATCAACTCCATTCATCTCAAGAAGGAGGCCTGGCGGTCTTACAAACGCAATCATGATGTGCGATTATATACAGAGTTCAGTAGACTAAGGAGTTTGGTGAAGAGTATGATTGATGTGGCTTACAAAAATTATATCACTCACATAGAAAGTAGCCTTCCATCTGATCCTAAACAATTCTGGACTTTCGTTAATAGGAAGCGTAAGTCTGCAATGTTACCTCGTGAGTTTCTGTTTGATGATCATCTCATCTCCAATTCTCGCGACGTTGCCAATGCATTTGCCGACTACTTTCAATCATCGTTTGTGAGGCATTCTAACTCCTCGACTTGGATGGATCGCGATGATGGCTCTGAGAGTTTTAATGTAACCTACTTCTCGGAGAGCGATGTGTACGAGTCCCTGAGGAGTCTCAAGGGAAATGCAACTGCTGGCCCTGATGGCGTCCCTTCTTTTATTCTTAAGGATTGTGCTTCAGTTTTGTCATCCCCTCTGGCTATCCTCTTTAATTTGTCGTTAAAATCGTGTCAATTTCCGGAAATATGGAAATATTCCAAAATTTGCCCGGTGTTCAAAAAGGGCCGACGGGATTGCATCAGAAACTATCGTCCAATCTCGATCATTTGCAATTTTGCAAAATCTTTTGAAAAATGTATTTACAAGCCGCTTTATAATTTCGTGAAGAATCGCCTATCCACTGCGCAGCATGGCTTCATGCAAGGACGCTCAACGGTCACCAATCTTCTTTCCATTACCCAGTTCATCGCGACTGGCATCGATAATGGGTCTCAAACTGACGTGTTGTACACCGACTTTTCTAAAGCTTTTGACCGGTTGAATCATGACATCTTGTTGGGTAAGCTATCGACGATTGGGATCTCACAGAACCTTCTTTTATTTTTTAATTCTTATTTTGCACAGCGTACACAATTTGTTTTATTTGATAGTTTTCGATCTCACAACATCACTGCAACATCAGGAGTACCACAGGGGTCTATATTGGGTCCATTATTTTTTAACATTTATATTAATGATATCACTGCGTCTTTAGATACATGGCACCTGTTGTATGCAGATGATCTCAAAATATTCGCATACGTTAACAATCGTGATGACTGTTTAAAATTGCAGGCGAACCTCGACAAGGTACGTGAATGGTGTCTAATTAATGATCTGCCCCTGAATATTGATAAATGTTCCGTCATGTCATACACGACAAAGACTGACTCCCATATTTACGATTACAATGTTAACGATTCAGTTCTCCATAGGCCTGACACTCTCTGTGATCTTGGTGTCTCCTTTGATTGCAAGCTATCATTTAAAAATCATATAGCGTCCATCAGGTCGCAAGCTCTGAAAAGTCTTGGTTTCATTATTCGGCATACGAAGGAGTTCAATAACTGTTCAACGTTATCCAAGTTATATTTTGCATTTGTTCGGTCGAGATTGGAATATGCTTCTTTAGTGTGGAATCCATTCTATGACATACACTCTAATGCCCTGGAAAACGTTCAGCGTCGTTTTCTGAAATATTTATACTTTAAAGTTGATGGCCAATATCCTGTCATTGGTGTGGCACAGAGGGAAATGTTACGACGTTTTTTTATGGACTCCCTGAAGTACAGACGCACTGTTATGTCCTTACTTTTTTTATCTGATACATTTAAAAGCAGAATTGATTGCCCCGAAATTCTTGCACAACTGCCTTTATTTATTCCTCGGGCAGCTTCGCGGTTAACTTTTACTTTTTACTTTCCTACACCGCGCACTAATATCCTTAGATATTCACCTTTGCACCACATGTGTAACATTTGTAATGAATACCCGTCTCTTGATATTTTTAATTGTAACATCCGGGATATTAGAGCTGTCGTTACTTTTTAGTACAACATATACATTTATTGTTATTATTACTTTTAGTTATTATTACCTTGTGTTTTTATGTCATGTGTTTTTCCTCTTATTTTTAATATCATGTTTGTTATAATGTTTTGTGTCCCTAATCCGTAATTAGACATATGTCTGTGGATTAGTGTATTAAATAAATAAATAAATAAATAAATAAATATATGTATGTATATAGGAAACCAAATTAAATATGAAAGATTATCTTGAGTAAGCTTTTATTTATGACGTGCATCAAAAAATATTCTTTAGTTTTATTTTTCAACACAATTCCCTACTTCCTTCATGCACTTTTGTCAGGGGCTCTCTAATGTTTTTATTCCATTTTCCAAGAAAGAAACCGATCGTCTCATCACACAGTTGTATACAAATTGCTTCTCCTGTTAATCTCTCTGAAAACAAACGGGTTAAACATATGAAATCACAAAATAGAAGGACAGAGTTATATGTAGGACGTCACTCCTATTATTACTTCCAACATTCGTTCTACATATAACTCTGTCCTTCTATTTTGTGATTTCACATGTTTAACCCTCTCACATTTATGATAGATATTCCAGAACCACTGGACAACAGGAATCACAATAAACTAGGGGGGGGGGAGTTAATTGTCGTTAAAACTCCAAAATTCGAATACAAACGTGTACTATACAACATACAAACATCCTTGGAGAAAATTGCACATACATATAAACAATTTAAAGTCAATTTACGGTCGGTTTTTTAAACTCCGATTAAAACGCAGGTTAACGTAATCGTGGATTAAACCACCGGTTAGTACAAATTTGCGTTTTTCCAAAACTGGTTAGCGTTAATCATTGATTAAGCACATCGTTAATCGAAGGAAGTTTAACTGGTACTTCGAATGCCTGATAAAATATTAAACAGTGATTAGAATTACTTACACATGAGCATAAGGTAAGAAATTTGAATTTTTATTATTATTAAGAGCGGTTATGTTTTCACATTAATTAATAATTATTTTCATCAGTGATTTAATAATTGTATAGCTTCTTATATGAATGAAACGAACAGTAAAAATAACAAGAAAAATTACATAATACAGAAAGAATATGTGTAACTTTTAGTTTATTACGGAAGTATAATTAATTGATAGCCACGAATACATTATCTGATGAGGACGATCCAGTTTTGGAAGTTTTTTAATTCAACTACAATTTTGCGACTTTATCTCAATTCGTCAGGATTTTAAGATCCTGTGGCAATTTATGCTAGCATTTGTTCCTTTCCTCTTTCTAATTGCATTTAACAACACTAAAGATCATTTTTGTCGAACATGTTATGGACTCACTCTAGATATGTCATTAACATATTAAAATATATTGAAAAATTACAAATGAAATTGAAAATATGGAAGAAATTCTACAGAGGCAGGTTCATATTGAGAGCTTATGGAGACACCTTAAGTACTTTTGGCTGAACAGGGTTTGGATGAATAATTGTATACCTATGCCTGTAAAGTTGACGTGCAGTTAATCCCAAACATTGGCAAAAGTATAGCACATACATGACAAATTTCTAACTAAAAATGCATTGCTATAAACCAAAATAAACTAATGTTGAACATAAACAACATTTACCCCATAAACATGTTGTCAATTTATAATCATTGTCACTAACTATAAATCTGTTAGATGCGCACATTTAAGCTAAGCATCATTTCATTTTTCGAATTTTGATACGCCATATTACTCTAATCATAATTAATTTCAAATATTTCATATACATAATTAAAGCAATTATAAATAAAACCTAACAGATACAAAGTCTATCAAGACGTATTTATGTGGAAATATTTCTCAGTGTCATATTTGTAAGTTGAGTCCAGATATTTAAATAAGCATTTTGAATAATTTGATAGTTGTCAACATAGGTAAAAGAAAAGTTTAAAAATATTAATTACAAGCTATATAGATAATCTAAAAAGGTGGTAAAAGATTAAGAAAAGGTCAAAGTTTCATGTTATAAAAATAATTCATAAATAAATTAAAAGACCATTTAGTTATTACACTTCAAAAACTAACCACACTATTTTTTTGTATAAATAAAGATTTTTAAAAGGATTGAAAGGGGAAAAAATATTAAACGTATTTAAAAGTTTAATTTGTGAAGGAAAGATTCTACTAAAAAGGCATTTTAATCCAAAATTCTGATATTTTAATTTATTTTATTAGCGTCCATGACGTCATCGAACATTATGACAGTCGAAATGCTAAATTTGCCCTTTAAATTTTAAAAAATGTGTTTTTCTAAGAGAAAACGAATTAAAGTAATTTTATTGTACCGATTGAAAGACGAATTAATTTAAATAATATAAAACATGATTCCACTAATATTCCAAAATAAACTTGTCCGTAATAAGACTTTGTAAAAAATAACTGTATAAATTGCTATGGTTACTGCACCCACATCAGAAGATTCTAATAAAAAGGCACATCGGACGAGAAGCGGGATCCATATTCTTTTGATTCATTGTTTGAATCACATCCATTATTATTGATCCAGATTCGTTTGATTCATTGTTTGAATCACATCGATTATTATCCACTTTTTATTCATTCATTGAATGAATCACATCCATTATTATTGATCCAGATTCGTTTGATTCATTGTTTGAATCACATCGATTATTATCGATCCACATTCTTTTGATTCATTGTTTGAATCGATACATTCATACCGTCGTTTCCACGTGCGAGTTAAAGTCACGTTGTGTGACCTTTCAAGTGACGCAAGAAGGTCGCCCATTTGAAGACGTTCGCGCCAAAGCAGAATCCAAGGTCGAACGCAATAAACCGTAGCTGAAAAAGAAAGAGAAAATAGGAGAGATTACCACCACACATCTACAACCAAAGAAGCCAAGTATAAATTAAACATCCACGCACCTGATACCTGTGAAATTTATCCAAAGAGGGGCAGCAGAGAAAGGGTTTTGCAGCCTATTGCCGTTGAAATATAACACCGAACCAGGAAAGCCGTGACACCTGGGAATCCACCTTCAACCACCCGAAATACCTGGTCTTAAACAAGAATAGGAATTAGTGACTTATAAGGTACAAAGTCTAATTAATACTACACGCACATTTGTGTCGAATTTAGTCAAACTTTTGTAACATCTTTCAATCCTATTAATTCACTAACGTAAATAATAATTCAACTCTTCAAGTAATATCTAACATAAACTTTTGGGTCAAATTTACATTTTTAAATTAGAATAAACTTATATAAATAAAATATCAGGACATACTTACAATTTTCTCATTCTAATTCATTATGCCGTTGCATCCACATTTAACTTCATGCACATAAGGTTTAAATTCGTATACATTGTCATTTGACAATTATATCTTGCTATAGTAAAACATTTCCTAGGGATGTATATAAGCTACATGTTATATTAGATCGATTCACGATGTTATTCTCATTGATTGTTTACTGTTAATTTGCCTATACGATCATTGTTGTATCTTGTTGCGCATTCATTATTTTTTTTAATAAACCAAGATCTGTTTGTTGTTAAAAATAAAGTGTTTGTTTCCACCATGGATAAATCCTGATTCACATTCACGTTTAAGAGGTACACATAAGTATTTTGTGCATTAGCGACAAAGCAGTGCCGCAAAATAGCTTTTCCAGGTTAGGTTCTACAAGATCCTCGCTTGAGAGATGAAGAGTTGCTGTATCTAAGGTAATCTAAGATAAAGAACTTTTGAATCCTTTAACGCCTGAGGTAGAGAATTAGAATCACTTAGAGATCACCTCACTGAGATAACTACATCACTTTTTTTAATTTTCGTTTATTCACCGTAACAATCACACATACACGAGTTCTTGCGACTTCGCGCTAATACAGAGCATTTACTCCTACTTGGATAAATCTTAATTCAAACTTGCGCAGTTGCACGCTGAATACCGCGAAGTTTTTGAAATTTAAATGAATTTGGGCATTTCACTTCGGGTAATTTTGAGACACTCATGTACACAAAAACTCGATATATAATTATCTCAGTATTTAGAGAATGCATCCCCTTTTAGCTAGGCGGCAGATTTATATTTAGGACATCAGCCATTTAATTTCATATTAAGTAAATTTTTTTATTATTTTATTATTTTTATCAGTCTCTTGCATAATTAATTAAATATATCTCTCTCATAGATCTCATTAGCTCTCCCCCCCTATAGTATCTTGTCACCGCAACTTGGGGCTTTGTAAGGGTACATTACCCCTATTACAATATCTACAGCGGTTTGACCGCTATCGTGGTCACACACAGACAGACAGACAGACAGACACACAGACACACACACACACACACAGAGAGAGAGAGACATTTTTTAAAAACCACTTTTTTGGTATCAGGGGACTTCAAAACGTGGACATCTGCAAAAATCTCGAGGTCGAAAATTTTCATCATCACAATACTTCCTTATACTACGTATAAGAAAGTAAAAATAGAATAACGAAAGGATAGTTAATGGTGTTGAATGCGCTGAGAGTACTATGTGCGAATATTTGCTTTCAGTAAATCATTAGGAATCATTAATTATTACATTTTTATCATTTTGATTTAAATATTCAAAAAAAAAATAAATACGAATAAAAGGGAATGTTCTTGGAGAGCAGGTATTAAGACGCTAGCCGTACTATGTGCGAATGTTTGCGGCTAGTGATTAGTATCGGCCAATTTCCAAGCATTCACGATTGCGAAGTTCTAGGTTACCAAGGCACTATGTGCAAATGTATGTTTTTGGTGAAATAGAATCAGCTTCGTATTAACAATATTATTTATCAAGAATCAAGGCTTTATAATACTTAAAAGAACAGGATAATTGTTTTATGACTATCATTATAGAGCTATAAGTTCTACACAAACATTATAACCCAAATGGGTATAAATGTTTTTCTTTATTATTATATGTTAAACAAAAATAAATGTAGAAACAACATAGCAAGGCTATTCATGAATAATTTTCTAATAAAGATATTAATATAATTTATATATTTATATCTTTATATAACTTTTCTTTTAATTTGTAACCTTATCCCAAACAAAACTGAATAAGAGGTATACCAGATAACGAAGAAGCTAAAATCACTGCAAGAACTAATAAAAATTTTTAAAAAATTATGCTGATCAGGAACTAGCTTATGATTAAGACTATAACAAAAAATTATAATTTATTTAAATTATTCAAATTATTGAGGCTACAGCATATATACCGTTTGACTGAAATAAAAGTAGATATAGGGAAACACAGACACGCACACATGTGCGTGCAAACATGAAATGGAGGGGTACGATAATAGGGGAATACAGATGAGTACTCGGGACACCGAGTACCGAGACCGAGGTTTCAGTGCAAAACGTTGAAAGCTAGTATGCAGACGTTTGCTTTAAGGAATTGCTCCGCTATGTACGGCTTTTGTATAATATTTTGGTAACTGATGTATAATGTATTAACATTGAACTGAAACAAAACTCTATAAAATTTGTAACTAAAATAAAATTCTTATAAAAAATTAAATAAAACTCTCACATTTAAAACGAAACAAAACATTATACTTAATGAACTATACAAAATTTAATGTTGAAGATGTTCAAATGTCTGTCCCTCTTGCATCTAGCAGTACCCTAAACGATTATAAAACCCATTTCGTACATTCGATAGCATTTCAGGTACAATGTAAGTTCACGCTCTAAAGATACGAAACGAATACCATGTGCGCATGGTGTTCGCGCTCTCGGTCTCCCCACACCACCGGTCTTATGGTGGTGTGGGTAAACCGAGAGCCACATTCTTGAACTGTTGTATACATACATACATAGGTACATGTTTATGTGTGTGTATTTGAAGATGCATATTAACTTTTAAATACGACAATCTGTATAATGGCTGTACCCAACGTGTGACAAAATGTTACATTTTATCTCAAATAAGCCATTTACCATTTTGTATTAATGTAGCAGCCACCACAGCAATATGTGAAATAAAACATCCGGAGCGATGCCAGCCCAACATTCATCCGAAGAGTCCTCATGCCATACAAAGCCACCCCCTTCCAATATCGTACAATAATTCTCATAACTCAGAATGTTGTCAACTGTTAGACCCAAAAATTTGTATGGGAAGTCTTCAAGAATAGATTTATTATTTTTAAAATGGATATATATATATACTACTATTATTATTTTACCCCCATTTGTCCTAAAACAAACCAAGCCTGTTTTTCAGCGTTCAACAACTAACCGTTTCTATCACACCACACATCCTTCATTGCAGAAAGTATGGCAGCCCAGAGAAGAAAGAATTACATAGGAAACTTACTTTATGAGACTCTACATCCAGATCAATAACTATGTTACAAACTGAGCTAAAGTTGTTGTAATATAAAAGATTAAAATCTGGTAGTTAATTAGAATAGTAATTGTGTACTCATTGGAACTAAGTTGCAAACATGACTCATGGTATTGGGCAAGCCATGGGTTTTCCGTCAATATATTATTGTTGAAGAAATCTATAGAACTGGCCTCGAAAAGTCGTGCGTTTGGCACTTAAAGACTGTACAACTTTTTCTAGGCGTGGATGTTTTTCCAACTGTATGCTACAATTTTTTTAAATTCCTTATGTTTTGTTCTAGTCCACACGACTTTCTTATACGTATAAGCGTTTCAAATTTTACAAAATTGTTCCAAATTGTTTTATTTTTTTAGAAAAATATACCAAATTTTAAGATTTTTTTATATAAAAATTATTCAATATACCTACATATATATTTTTAATATAATTTAAGGTTTGATATCTTGCAATTATTAATTTATATTTCTTCACCTACGTGATTTGATAGTGTGACGCTGCTATTTTGATTAATTATCGAACTTATCTTGTTCTAATACATATATAGTACACACTAAACAATGATAACGCAATCTTGAATGTCATGCATTTGTACGACGTCCATTACAGTTAATAACTATTTGTATGTGACAACATTATCTTAATTTTTTTAAATGTCCTAATGATACCATTTCAAACAAAATTACATGTGTCTGATACCTATACCAATATAAGACCATATTATAATTACAAGAAAAGTAAAGAAACATATTTATTTATTCAAATCAAAAATTTAAATGCAGGATACAATTTTTATTAAGCTTATGTATAACAAAATTCAGATATTCCACATTTGAATTCATAATATGTGACATTCTCAGTGAAAATTACATCATTCAAAATTAATTACCACAATAATAGATATATACAAAATCTGATTAGATTATTTTGGAAATTCTACTATAATCATTGTAAAATAGGTATTTATAATTTACAATAGTGCTAGTGGTTGTGATAATCATATGTATATGGAAATATTTATAATATCTCAAACAAGAAATGAATCAATTCTATCCAGAAGTTAATGCTCTCTTGGAGAAGCGTATCCAATCATTAGGAATTCTTGAATATACCTTAGACATTGAGGATAATAACAAGAAAGGTGACAATTATCTTGGGTTAATACGAAAAGTTTCAGTAAAAGGAAGAAAGAATGGTATAGATGACGTTGAAATAAAATGGATTGTTAAATGTGCGCCGCAAATAGACTCTTATAGAAAGTTAACGCATATAGACGTAGCTTACGAGAGAGAAATATTCGTTTATAAGGAATTAATCCCAATATTTGATAAATTTCAGAATGATCGATTTGCAATAGAGTCAATTAATTCTTTTGCTACATACATTACATCTTACGACGAGCTTTATAAGGAAACGATTGTTCTCGAAGACATGAAAGATTCTGGTTTTATCATGAAAGACAGGAAAGATCTATTAGATCTGGATCACGTAAAATTGGTGATGAAAACTTACGGAAAATTGCATGCTATATCGTACGCCATTAAAGACCAGGATCCTACATTATTTAAAGATATTAAACAGAAAACACGTGAAATTTTTTTTGCGGCTTCGACAGAAGAATTGCACCAAGCACTTGATGATAATCTAAATGTAAAAGCCAAAAAATCTCTTGACCCGGAAAAAAATCGCAAAGATATTGAGATGCTTGAAAGGTATTCCAAATGTTCTGCTCACGTTATGTTTGAAGTTTTAAAGGAGGCATTCGATGATAAATATTCCGTAGTTTGTCATGGTGATTGCTGGATAACCAATATGCTTTTTAAATATAAGGTAAGGTCAAACAGTACTTATATTTAATGGTATCGTGTTTTCTACAATTTGGTAATCATGTGTTTCATTTTTTGTTTTCTGAAGCAATTTTTGTGTCTAAACTATACTGTATTTTCCTTTAAATTAGATAAATTACTCGTTGGTATTGGAATATTTATTAGAAGTTTCTAAATAAACAAAGTGCTTAAATTTATAAAATTCTGTATATTGCAGAAGTTGTACAACCAGAATTATATTAGTTTTCTACAGTAACTACACTATTTTGAATTACCATTTCTATACAAGTCTTTCCATTTTTTTAATAACCTTTCGTCTTCAGTTTTAATTCTCAAAATTAATTTGGATTCTGGGTTGAAACCGTATAGTCGTCTCTGCTTCTGCAGGGGTGCGTTCAGAAATGATGGATAGGATACTGGCATGATCAGGTCATATTTTATGACGTCATCCACTTGGTAAACTTGGAGCGCTTTACAATTCTGAACGCCGTAGAGTGAGTCGATTTAGTTTGTGGCAAAAGTTAAAGGTCAAAGCTAAGCATTGCAGAGTTAGAGGCTATGTATGAAAAAATAAAGTCATCAAAGAAATAAGTAAACTAATTAGAACAATGGATCATAATCGAAAATTAAAATTGTCCAAAAACAAACTGTTCAAACTCCAAGAGACACACATATGAAATAACATGAAATTATAATTATAACCTTAAAAACCACTCAGAACCGCGCTTTAAATACCCCGACCCGAATGCTCATGAATCGCCCGCTATTAACCATCACAAATAGGTGGGTGATATAAGGAACTCTCCGAGCGTCGCGCCAATCATTTCTGAACTGCAATGACGTCATAATTTTGGGACATCTTTTTGTTTCTGAACGGCAAGTGTGAAATTGGAATGACACTTGGATAACATTCTTTCCTTTTCTGAACGCACCCCTGCTGACGTTTTGTCCACTATCTTCCTACCTACCGGAGTAGTTCTTTTACTGTGTTTAAAAAACACTTTATTGCAAATATCTAGACTCTGTCTCAAAACAAGAAGGAATTATTCAAATGTCTCGCCAAAACTTGGAGCACATAGCCGAAAATATTGTAAACAATTTGATATGACATCTAAACAGTTGATAAATTACTATGTAAACAGTTTACAATATTATTTTTTTTTAAATAAGCGTAAAGAATTTACATTAATAAAATTCTTGTACAAGAGTGACTTTTTGGATTAATTTATAAAATATATTCAAAATTAGGATTGAATACGATGTTTAACATCACCTATTCCGGTAAACTCTAAAATCGAGGATTTAAATATTTCATGAAATTTTCGTATAAATATAAAAGTAATGGCTGTCTGTAATTGATCTCCGCCTTGCGATATAAAAATGTTCATGTTATTAAGTCAACAACTTGAAAATGTCTTTTTTTATTTGTTCTTCGAACATAGGTGCGCCAAAATATTAAATTTCCAAAATAAAATTTTATAATCGTGTGATCATGCCTACATGTAACTATAACATTGGTCAGTCAGTGCCGGATCTAGGAAATTTCATGGGGGCAAGTTAGCCCCATGCCGTCCCTGTAGCTGTTTTTCACTATTTAATGCAGTAATAAATAACAGGAAAAAAGTAATAGTCTTTCTTAATGGTGTGCCAAGCTTAACTTCTTACAAAATTATTTTCTTTGATTTTGTTTTAGAAAATAAGATGGCTTCTTCATAATGTATTGACTTCTATGGACAGTATTACGAGGTTTTTCAATCTGTCTAGAGTCATTGTTGATCTGAGATTGTTTTTAATTATTTTCAGTTTGCTGAAACTCCTCCCGCAGTTTGCTGATGTAGTTGGGAGCGTTAAGTAAAACTCTCAAGGTTACGCACACATTTGGGAAAGCATCAGTCAAATATTTTTCTCGAATTAGATTTATAATTAGAAGATCAAGTTGATTCATTTCTTCAAAATTTACTGTTGAATTCTGTAACTGGTCACGAAGAACTATAATAGGATTTCAGTAGGTAACTCATCCTTAATTATATCTTCAAGATAATTACTAGCTAAGTTTGTAACACAAGTTTTCAACTTCTTGTCATTCAAGCTTTTCAAATCTTTTCAATTTAGAAAAGAAAAGACATTGTTGAGTGCACTTATCCTCTGCATTCTGTCTTTCAACTGGATCAATATCACATCGATTCCTTCTTTCTTACTGTGGTAAAAACTTTCTTCTACAGAGAAACATATTCCTTCATCTTGCGCCATCTCTCCATGCATTATTCTCCTTTTTGGGATCCTGCAAGTTTGCATAGTTGGCTCTACTTCAATATGTCAACCAAGACCTTTCTATTCTTTTATTATTTGACAACACCTTATATCAAAGAGACGGTGTAAGATGTCGTTTATCTCTGTGTTGATTTAAAGTCAAGAGACTGAGGAAATGTTTCAGTTAGCTAAACTGATTCACTATATAAAAAATCTCGCTTGTGGTGCCTCGCTCGGAAGGATCAATTTTTGTTTTCTCGCTTTCTGTATAGCCTTCACTGTCTTTTACCGCCACCCCTCATCACTATCAGTCCCAGGCCACTCGCCCCTCTCCTACCTACCTGCTTATTTTTCGGCAGTTCAACACTTTCCGCAAATCACATCAACGCAATTAGCGCTCTTCTGTTATTGAAATACGCTTGTTTTACTTTTACGTAAAGTAATGATTTAAGTTTACTTTCTGTAACTAATAATTTAACAATACCCCACCAGTATAAAAAGAATAATAATATATAAATTTTATGTTTTGATGATATAGCAGATTTAATTGTAAAATTTAAAGTAAGATGTAACAACTTCCTTAATTTATTATGCAAATATCTAAAAAATACAATAACAAAGTTATAAATGTACAAAAATTATATGCAGAAGGTGAACCATAATAAGTCACTTTCACTATCACTATTTCTAACATAATGGTTCTACACATTGTTTTTCTTAGTAGGTGGTCTTTCCACTCTACGTGAATGATATGATGCATTCATGACTATTACAGCATTATCTGGTAATTTATGTAGGTAATACTTGTTTCAACCATTCTTTAGAGATAATTGAATTAAATTCATTTTAGTCAGATGTTTCTATACCTCCAGAGAGTTTCCTTTTAAGAGAGAAACTGCACACCATCTAACATATAGTACTTTAAACATATTCATCAAATTGTAGTAGTTCCCAATGCTCGCCAACTTTCTATTTAGGAGATTTTAGTTTACCTGTTCCTATTATTTAATTATGTGATATACAGTCCTAAGTGTGCTAACCCTAGTAGCACACAATATTGAGCCAATGTTAGCTGCCAGTTGTTTTTGCGTTGGCCCGACTTTGGCGGCAGATATTCACCGTCATTTCGTCAACATTTAATTTCTAGTCAATTTTCATTATTCAGTGTATTTCGCTTTACTTGAAAACATCTAAATAAATTCTTTATTTATAACGCAATTAATATAAAACTTTACCGGTGACAGAGGCCATTACTATTAATAATTTTGAAGGAATGAATTTTTACCAACTACTCTAAATCTTACCAACTACGATTGAAATAAAGACTAGTGTTTAAAAATGTTGTTGCTAATCACTGAAATCCTCCAAATACCAGGTTTCCCTAAATAATGTTGTAATTTTTCGACATTTTTGTGTAAACTCATTGAAAAAATCTTATCTCAAATATAAAGTGTGCAATGTAAAATTAAAACAATTAAAAAGACTTTTACATAAAATTATAGTTTTGTAACACTAATTAAAGTGGATATTTTGCAACTAAGTCGCTCTCAAACCTGAAACAGAATACATTTTTCTACTCGTCTTCTATTATTCACTACAGCGTAGTCTGCTTTAAGGCAACTTAAAATAAAATATCCTACTTAATAAGTGTTACAAAATTATAATTTTATATTTAATATATTTTCAATTGTTTTTGATTTTGCGTTGCACAATCCTGATATTTCAGATAAGAATTTTGTCAATGAGTTTACACAAAAATGTAGAAAAATTAAAAACTTAGTATTTGTCAGCGAAACTTCGAATTTGGAGGCTTTTAATGATTAGCAAACACTTTAATAATCATAATCGTTGACGCTGTTTGGGTGGTGAATTTCGGTTTGATTGGACCTGCCTGATCACTAATATTTATGACGTATTTAAACGTACAGATTGTATTTAACCACACAGTAAAATATAATGAACCAAAGCTAAAATGAAAAAGAGTATTAACAGGCTAAATTTTTGTTATGTTAAAAAATATGACTTATTTTCCATATTAAGTTTGCAAGTTTGCTTACACAAGAGCCAATGAAATCTCAAATATATATTTTTTACATCGTGCCACAAAACAGCACTATCTTAAGCAAAGTAGCAATAACTATGCGTGATGTAGGAACTATTGAGCTCTTGTCAAAATGAAAGGTTTCCCAATAAGGATGACATGTCTTTAAAATTAAATAAAATACAAAATATTTGAGACAAAATCAAAACTCTTTCTTTATTTTATAGTACAACTTGTAACAATTATGTTTTGAATAACATGTCACTTAAATGTCCACTTCGGTCCGGTTGCAGGATCGAATTCGATGAGCCCAATTTTTGGTGACTTTTTGCAATAAGTCAGGTATAATATCATTAATACAGCGAGAGATTTCTTCATGCGTTTCGTAACCGTGGATGAGACCACTACATACCGGAAACCAAGGAACAATCGAAGCAGTGGACTTTTCCGGGCGAATCAGTTCCGAAGAAAGCAAAGGCCGTTCCATCGGCCGGAAAGGTCATGGCGACCATTTTTTGGTGTGATCCTCATCGACTATCTGCAGAAGGGAATGACGATCACGGGGAAATACTACAGCGATTTATTGACCCGATTCGATGCAATAATGAAGAAGAAACGGCCTCGTTTTCATCGGAAAAAGTGCTTTTTCACCACGACAATGCACCGGCTCATTCATCCCGCATCGTCTTGTCCAAATGGAATGAATTGCGTTACGATTTAGTTTCTCATCCTCCATATTCACTGGACCTTGCCCCCAGCGACTTTTTCCTATTCCCAAACCTGAAAAAATCGCTGACAGGAAAGAGATTTGCCTCAAATGAGGAGGTCATCGCCGCTACAAATGGCTATTTTGCAGACCTCGAAACATCCTACTTTTCCGACGGCTTGAAGAGACTGAAGCACCGTTTGAAAAAGTGTATTGATCTTCGAGGAGACTAAATCGAAAAATAAAAATAAAAAACCACACCAATACCGTGTTTTTCTTGTCGATTCCGGAAACATTTCAGGTCGCCCTCGTATAAGAAAGTCATGAGTTGCCCACACCTCATTTTTTTACTCTATTTTCAAAGGCCAATACTATGTTTCGTCATGTTGTCTCGAAATTTTTTGCCTGCATATATACGATATCTTTCTATGGTCACATACAAACAAAATAACACTATGCAGTTGTGAAATAAAAAGCTAAATATATTTTTTTTATTTTTCAGAATACAGAAACCTCCTCCAAACCAGTGGAAGTGTGCTTATTAGATTTTCAATTAGCACGTTTTGGATCACCGGCTTTTGACCTCTCATACTTTCTCTTCACGTGCACGGACCAATCATTTCGTAATAAATATTATGACCAAATGATCAACATTTATTACTATTCCTTGTGCGCACATTTAGCGGATTTGGGTAGTGATCCTGAAAAATTACTTCCGTTCAGTGTACTGAAAGACCACTTAAAGAAGTATTCCGTATTTGGTTACAGCATTACTAAATCAGTTCTATTTTTGATGTTGTGTGACTCTGAGGAAATACCTGACGAAAAAGAAAAAGATTTTGGAGCTGATCTGAGTAGAATATTCTTTTATGAAACTAAAGATGATTCGGCCTATCTAAATCGAATAAAGGGGGTTATTGAAGATTTCGTTGCAAAAGGTTACTTTGATATTATCGATGCATACGAAAAATAGTTTTTATTTCAACAATTGTAAATAAATTCTTTTTAAAAATAAGTAATTTGTTTTGTGTTTACTATGACGCTATACCTTATCAAGTGAAATTGAATATAATATAATAGTAAGAATAATATTAATTAAAATGAATAAACGTACGTGAATAGTAGGTATAAACTCTAAATGGGATAAAAACTATTGCGTTAAATAATGGATGTCTAATTAATAATGTGCATTTGAAAGAACATTTATTCTTTCTCTAATATATCCCAAAGTACCTCACAATGAACGTAGTAAATACAATTGCATTACGTAGATATACAGGGTGTCTCTAAAAGGTGCGGAAAAAACGCCACCACACATTTCTGAGGGCGATCTAACCCAACTTACCTCAGTCCAAAAGTGGATGCACCATTGCATTGAATTGCCACAAGAATAACACCCAAATTACAGAAGCATATGTGTCCATATACGGAATGAATTTTTTATATCCAGATTACTCATAAACGGCTGCTCCAATCAACTCCTACCAGGTATACCTTTTCTAGGTAAAAAACATTGGAGAATAAGAATTTTTATTTAAAAGTTAAATACAGTGTGTCTCAAAAAAGTTATTACGTTTTAAATGGATACAATATGCCGCAGGTGGCGCCCTCTACATTTTGCAATGGAAATGAGAGCAGATTTAAATTTTTTACCCCACGAAACCCCCCCTACCCAAATATTGTGACAATATACCAATTATTACAGAAATTATTTATAAAAAACTAAAACCAAATTGAACTTTTGACACTCTGTATCTCCGAAAGCATCCACTTTTGGACTGAGGTAAGTTGGGTTAGATTGTCATATTTTGCCCTCAGAAATGTGTGGTAGCGTTTTTTTCGCACCTTTTAGAGACACCCCAGTATAGGAAAAACATCCGTATAAATTAGTAAGACAGTTAATAAAGCGAATAATGGGATTACTGCATATAAAACCAAAAACACCTCAGAAATAGTATGCTACAGAACGAGTGTCATAAAACACGTCTTAAGGGGGCCCACACACTGCGTTTTTGTTCGACAGTTTTGTTCGACGAACAAGTCTGTTCGAACAAAACCGACGAACGTCAGTTGCCCACAGACTACAGTTTTGTTCAGCAGTTTTGTTCGGCAGTTTAATAATATGAAGACAATATATGTGTGTGCAGTGGCGGCGGCATTAGCCATAAAATCAAAAGAGAAAAAAAGAAACGGGCAAAATGGGCGAAGGAAGGAATTGCAATACCATTACAAAGGATTATAAGACCAGGGTGATAAACAGTTCGAATTTTCCGAAAGTGTTAATAGATGTTTACAAAATCTCTAATGTGGGGAATAATTACCTTCGGAGAATTGTGTTATAGGTGCAGTAATTTAAATCTTGTAAAATATTTGTATGTTTTAAATTACATTATTTGAATACAATAAGTTGGTGTACAGATGTTGAAATTACGTAGATTAACTAAACTTGAAATGGTAAAGATTTTACAGTTATAATAACACGACTTAAATAAATATGAATATATAATATTATAGAACTACACCACTGCAAAAAACCGTCGTCTTTTAAAACTGTTTACCCCACACACTTCAGATTTGTTCGACGGTTTTGTTCGACGGACATAAACAGGCCGAACCAGATTATTTTCAGCTGACTTGTACACCAACATCAACGACGGTTTTCGACCCACACACTTCGGTTTTGCGACGTTTTTGTTCGAACAGACTTGTTCGTGGAACAAAAACGCAGTGTGTGGGCCCCTTTAATTGCACAAGCCCAAGTTTAGCTAGTCTAGAAGAGCACAGTAAAGAGTGTCCTAATGGGCGAGTGCAATGTTTGTTAGGACATAAGTTCTTTATGTTATTTTTTCTAATTAGCTTCTTTTTATCATTTTTTTAGAAAAATAATAGGAATTTCAAAATGTAGTAATTTTTGTGGTGGTTGGCAATGTTATGACATTTGACGTAAATTCAAAATTTGTATTTATCGCGATTTTTATATTCAGTGTTTGATACTTCTTAAATTTGATATTAAATGAGTGCATATCTCAGAAAACGCTTTAATTGTCTATTTTCATTTACAATATACTAAATATACACCACCTACTTTATGGACAATTTATTCTATGCTGGGGTCTTTTTAAACTATATATAAGGATGCAGTAGATATATCACAGTATCTATAAGAAATTACAGGCTTTCCTGAATCTTTTTATCTCAAGGTTACCTACCAAAAAAATCTAAAATCTTAGAGGAAATAGATGTTATTAAATTTATACAAGAAGCAGATAATAAAATATATTGGGCAATGAAAGTATAAGTACATTTTTCACAATTATCGCAGCTTTGCATATAATGGTATTAATTTGTAGGTAGTCTGGATAATAGGTTACAACGGAGATAGTAGATGAGAAGAGCTGACCAATATGTGTGTAGACGACAAGTCTGACACTCTCAAACCCAGTGTTGTTATTTGTTAAAATGGATAGATGACTATATCTCTTGTAAGAAGAATTGACTAACATCGTATATATAGGATTATGTGCAACATGTCTATTGAAATATAAACAAATGCAAGTTATTTGACTATTGGTGTTAGGTTGACGATTACCAATAACATAAACTCTTTTCATATCAGTTATCAGGCATGTGAATAACAAACTATACTTATATAATAAAAAATAATGAAGAATCTGAGATCATAATTCAATTGTATTAATGGATAATTTGCTGCATTTAATTATGTAATTCTTCCTTGTTGTCACAGTAGGTTAATTGCAAGCTACCTGTGAAAATTTACGCATATATGGCTCAATATATGTATGTATATAGGAAACGAAATTAAATATGAAAGATTATCTTGAGTAAGCTTTTATTTATGACGTGTATCAAAAAATATTCTTTAGTTTTATTTTTCAACACAATTCCCTACTTCCTTCATGCACTTTTGTCAGCGGCTCTCTAATGTTTTTATTCCATTTTCCAAGAAAGAAACCGATCGTCTCATCACGCAGTTGTATACAAATTGCTTCTCCTGTTAATCTCTCTGAAAACAAATGGGTTAAACATATGAAATCACAAAATAGAAGGACAGAGTTATATGTAGGACGTCACTCCTATTATTAGAGTGACTTCCAACATTCGTTCTACATATAACTCTGTCCTTCTATTTTGTGATTTCACATGTTTAACCCTCTCACATTTATGATAGATATTCCAGAACCACTGGACAGCAGGAATCACAATAAACTAGGGGGGGGGGGGAGTTAATTGTCGTTAAAACTCCAAAATTCGAATACAAACGTGTACTATACAACATACAAACATCCGTGGAGAAAATTGCACATACATATAAACAATTTAAAGTCAATTTACGGTCGGTTTTTTAAACTCCGATTAAAACGCAGGTTAACGTAATCGTGGATTAAACCACCGGTTAGTACAAATTTGCGTTTTTCCAAAACTGGTTAGCGTTAATCATTGATTAAGCACATCGTTAATCGAACGAAGTTTAACTGGTATTTCGAATGCCTGATAAAATATTAAACAGTGATTAGAATTACTTACACATGAGCATAAGGTAAGAAATTTGAATTTTTATTATTATTAAGAGCGGTTATGTTTTCACATTAATTAATAATTATTTTCATCAGTGATTTAATAATTGTATAGCTTCTTATATGAATGAAACGAACAGTAAAAATAACAAGAAAAATTACATAATACAGAAAGAATATGTGTAACTTTTAGTTTTTTACAGAAGTATAATTAATTGATAGCCACGAATACATTATCTGATGAGGACGATCCAGTTTTGGAAGTTTTTTAATTCAACTACAATTTTGCGACTTTATCTCAATTCGTCAGGATTTTAAGATCCTGTGGCAATTTATGCTAGCATTTGTTCCTTTCCTCTTTGTAATTGCATTTAACAACACTAAAGATCATTTTTGTCGAACATGTTATGGACTCACTCTATAGATATGTCATTAACATATTAAAATATATTGAAAAATTACAAATGAAATTGAAAATATGGAAGAAATTCTACAGAGGCAGGTTCATATTGAGAGCTTATGGAGACACCTTAAGTACTTTTGGCTGAACTGGGTTTGGATGAATAATTGTATACCTGTGCCTGTAAAGTTGACGTGCAGTTAAATTCTGCACTAATAATTAGGGCGCGGACACGTACGGTTGACGACTCATCGCCCATGGGCGCACTATTGAAATGTTGTACTTTTAAAGAGGTTTTAATTTTATTTATATAATTGGATAACAAGTGGCTGGTGATCTATAAAATACAAAATACCTTATTATTTGTTCATTTTCTCTTCTGTAAGACTTGTTCTCTTTGAATTAAGTACATCCTTGTAGATAGAAGACGTCCTTTCTACATCGCAACTGGTTATAGGCGCGTACTGGAAATATTCTTTTATTTCAGCGTATTTAGCATACACAATTGCCGCAATGTTATTAAATCCGGATTTGTATTAAAAACTGCGTCTAACTTTTGCCGAAGGCCACATCCGAAGTCACTTGGAGTACTTTTGAAATTATTAATAGCCACATCTAATGTGGTTAATCCATCTTTTAATTTGAGATATCGATTTGCAAAATATGTGATTAGTTTAGGCAAATTTCCAAAATGTTCCTGATGGAATAACAACTGATTTTTTAAATTTGGGATTTGTGTTAGTTCCTTGCACGCAGAAATATTCCGAGCATCGTCATTTAATCATGTAACGAAATTTTGTAAACTATCGAAATTCTCTGCATAAAAACTATTTCTGTGTATGTTTTAGCAAAGGTAAGTGACGAACGTGCGATATTTTGGCATTCTGTAACGATATTTTACAGACTTTGTAATAAATTTCGGAATCACTGACAATTCATTTTCATATCAGAAAAAGTAACATAAACAACGTTCTAGATCTAAATAAATGATAACTAAAAATGTACGCGTATGTTATTGAAACTAAATAACAGTAAGTATATACATATTTATATTATTTCTCTTCGGAAATATAAGGTAAATATAATAAATTTTAAAAACTCCTCACGCTCCTATCTACGCAGATGTAGAAAGGATTTTACTCATAAATTCCTTATTTTATGGGCATTTTTTGTTGTCATTTTCAAGCAAATAACAGATGTTGCAGTGTATCATATGAATTAGTGCTTTCAGTAAGTGGGTGTTGTTTACAATTATTTATTTGCTCCGTTGTAACTTCGTCGTAGATTAACCCGGTCATGTCCGCCCCCTAGTTATAACATTTACAGAAAAAAAAATACATTTCTTTCTATTTCTAGTTAAACATGTATTATAGTATTATAAGTATTATAATTATTTACAGTTAGCTCTAAATTCAGAATACCATATGTCTATTAATAAAAAAATACATTATATTAAGAATAACTACAAAAGGTTATGTAAACCATTATATCTTAAAAATCGAGATAACCATATTCCACGAAATCTGTAACTATTCCTCTAATCCTGTCATTGTATAAGTCGTTATTTACCGATTTATAGTTCCACTCTATGTCATCAGGTTTCGTATTTTCAAAATCCGGTATTTCATCGACTTCACTGGTCATCAATTGCACCACCACTGAGCTCATCTGCAAACCGAATACAGCACATTCTTTCAATTCTGTTTGCAAAGCACTGAACGGAAATAGTTTTTCTGGATCACTTCCCAAGTCCACCAAATGCTGGCATAGCGAGTAATAATATAGTTTAATCATATGTTCGTAGTGTTGATCACGTAACGCTTTGTCTGTGCAGGTAAAAATGAAATAAGACAGATCAAGCGCTGGAGAACAATATCTGCTAAGTTGCCAGTCCAACAGGCAAACTCTGGTGGGATGTGCTGGATCTTCTTTATTCTGAAATTAAAAAAATCGAGTTACAAATGGTTTTCGTCGTCTTTTGAAAGATTATAATATCAGTTTGTTCAAAATTTTGGCCTAATGCTATATTGTTCGTTTAAATTTCCAATGCTGCCGTTGTGATTGGATCTCAGCCTCTCTAGAAATATAAAACTGCATAAAACTAAACAGGTCGTTCTCTGGCGTTTACCTACATGCACTAAAAATGTATAAGAAACCACAAAATGCGTAATTATTAGATCCTACAATTTGTTTAAAATTTCACTGCCCGCCACTTCAACTGACCACAAAGAGACGATATATATATATATTCATAAAACTAAGTGAGATTCGAAATCGGATCTTTTTGCAAAATCAAAACAGAGCTCAGATTGTAGAGAAAATAAATAGAAATGATCTCGATTTGTAACTATATGTATAATTAATAAATTAATAAATAATTAATAAACCTGCCGTCAGTCAATCTCTTCGAGTTTGAATCGCGTCTCTGCTCCCACTTATACTTCTTCTACAATTTCCTGTTAACGCGAGCAATGACATGATGCTTTTTATAATGTCGGATTTTCCAAACTTTTGTCATAGTTGTGATGTAAAACATTAATTTTTCTCTACTGCAGGGGTGCGTTCAGAAAAGGATAGAATGTTATCCAAGTGTCATTCCAATTTCACACTTGCCGCTCAGAAACAAAAAGATGTCCTAACATTATGACGTCATTGCCGTTCAGAAATGATTGGTGCAACACTCGGAGTGTTCCTTCTGTCACCCACCTATTTGTGTTGGTTAATAGCGGGCGATTCATGCGCATTCGGGTCGGGGTATTTAAAGCGCGGTTCTGAGTGGTTTTTAAGGCTATAATTATAATTTCATGTCATTTCATATCATATGGTCATATGTGTGTTTTTTGGAGTTTGAACAGTTTGTTTTTGGACAATTTTAATTTGATCCAAAAAATTTTTTCGATTATGATCCAATGTTCTAATTAGTTTTAATTTTCGACTTATTTCTTTGATGACTGTATTTTTTCATACATAACCTCTAACTCTGCAATGTTAAGCTTTGACCTTTGACTTTTGCCACAAACTAACTCGACTCACTCTACGGCGTTCAGAATTGTAAAGCGCTCCAAGTTTACAAGTGGATGACGTCATAAAGTATGACCTGACCATGCCAATATCCTATCCAAGATTTCTGAACGCACCCCAGCTGTGATTAGAAATTGATTCACGAATTAGTTATGACGCAGATATTTTAAACTGTTTTTGGGGAGATTTCAACCCCTCGGACGGTGTATAAGAGATGATGTTCATGGTTATTATATTATTAATGTTCCTCTCCTACAGCTGTGGTTATAAATCGATAAACGAATTAGATTAGCCGTAATATTTTTTTTAGTGACCTAAAGAGATTATGATTATAGTTGTGGTGTGAAATAAAGATGTTGCTTTACTGTAGCTAGGGATAGAAATTGATACATGCATTTATTTAGCTGCAATTAATTTTTTAGTACTTTAGAGATAGATTTCGTTCCTTTGGATGGCGGGTAACAGATTATTGTGGTGGTTGTGATGTGAGATTTAATGTTAAACCCCAAATTGAATTTTCGATAATTTTACATTATTGAATTAAAAACCAGATGTATTAAAAGTGAAAAGATTTGTTTGAAATTGTATGATCCCTAATAAACATCAGTATACACAACCTCGAATAGCCTATATCTTCACTGCCCCCACACGTAGGTACTATCCGTGTGTGAGCTATATTTATAGTGTGTAGTGCTAATAAATCAAATTATGCATATTTCCAAAGAGATTGGAATATACTAGAGCAAGTATGACTGCAGTTTGTAGGCGAGGTAAGTGGTCGCAACATGTATAGGTCAGGAGAGGCGAGACGAGAGCGGGGTCGGATCGAGGAGACAACATAGCAGTGGCGGGTAGAAAAAAGGCGCATAAAATAAAATACACTAGTGCAATTCATAACAATTTATTTTTGATCATTATTTTTATACGCAATTAAAGAAAAAAATAATGTAAATAGAATAAAAAAATATAAACCATCTATTGATTTTTAAATAAAACTGTTTTTGTGAGCCAACTCTCACTTTCAGAACATCTGTTTGGAAACGTGGAAGTTGCTTCATGATGCATTCTAATTTTAAAATATGTTTTTAAAGTAGGTTTTATAAAGTCTATGCCATGATTATTTAATGGGTCAAAATTGACAATATGTTCACCAGACGCGGAGAGAACATTTTCAGGTAGATTTGGAATGTTCTATAATTTAACAGTGTCACAGGACTTCTTGTTTGTACAATTTTTGTCTCCGCATTGGTAAACCGAAGGCATTTTTCAGCAACTTTGCAAATATTGTTAATAAAAGGAGAAGCTAACAGTAATAGTGTGTGTTTTTTTTTATACAATGCAAAAATATTTATATACGACATACCACATTGATAGTGTCGATTAGCTAAATTAAAATTATAAAAATTTCACTGTGTGTTAGATACGAACTTGTTTGGTTTGCCGCACTCTTCGAACTTACCAACTAATTCACAGCGGAGACATCATTTTTAACGCCTTAAATTGTATTGAGATTGCGTTTCAGTATTAGCACATTCAATTCGGTTGATATCTAATACTTTCGTTTTTCCACGTTTTTATAAACACATTTTTTGTAAAATGGGATACCATGACAAAAACCCTTTACATTCTACCTCTAAGATGGCCCGGAAATGAGTGCTTTTGACGTTTTGTCTGTCACATACTTACCCGTTATTTATAATAAAAAGTTTACAGGAACTTTTCTGGAAAAAATAAAAAAAGTAAGATATTAATAAAAAATTGATAATATCAATAACAATCGATTGTAAACTGTAGTATTGACATTTGCTTCCAATTAATGGTTAGTTTGAATAGTCCGGCAAACCTCTAAGTTCATATCTTACCGACGGTAAGGTGGCCGTTTAATAGAAAGAGAATCGTCACATTGCTCTATCCTTTTCTAACCATTAGGCGTGTATTATGTGTTGCATACGTGACTGTATTTTAATTAGCCATCTGATTGCCAGTAGCAGCGACATTATTTGTAAAACAAATTTATTGGATAACAGATGGCAGTACTAACGCCACGTATCTCTTAGATTGAACCAAATTATACAGAGACTGGCAGACCAGACCGTTGTTTTTTTGTGTATGAGACAAAAAACAGAGTTTTTGTCTCATACACGATTTAATAGAATATGTGTCTATTTTGAAATCATTGATATTTACCCTAAATTGTAAAAATGCAAATTGCGTCCTTACAAGAATAATAGGAACATACTGTTACATATAATGTTTGTTTTGTAAATACCTATGTAGATCTGTCCTTTATCTATTTGATTTAGATAATAAATATGTATTTTTTAGTGATTATTGCATTTTTGAAAAAGGAATATATAGGCTGATTCAATTTTGATGGTCACCATGGGTATTTCGCTTATTATTTGGAATAGAGAGTAGGTTTGAGTTTGGCAAAGTTGGTAAATTTTGTGTTTTGTTATGTAACTTGAGCATGTACCATGTCTTAGTTGGAAGAATTAGATTAGTAGATGAGAAGTAACACTTGAGCGCGAAATACATAGTTACCAAGTGTGTTGTCAATGGTTAGTTTTTTCAAAATGTGTAATGGATACAAAAGTATTCAGAAGTAAGTTTGGAACAACTTTTGCATAAAAAATCTACTTTCACAGAGGCAGTACATTTTTATTCTTATAGATAAATAGTTTTTTTATAGAAGTATTTCGCCAAGTATTTATTCAAATTTGACTAAAAAATGAACTGTTTATTTAAGAAAACCCATAAGTAGTGAACCTGTCAATGTAAGAAACACAAGGCCTATTGTGTGTGTAAAAGTAAGAAAAAGAGAAACAATCAATATACCTATTTCACATACCTATAACACTCTAATTAAATAGGTTAAATCTACATGTGTGCTCAGAAAGTAGTTTTGGATATTATAAAATGCCCTCTTTGTATTACTTTTGATACCGTATCAGCTATTAGAATGCCCGATTCAGTTGGAAAAAAATTTGAAAGACCACCCTAAAATTTATCCGACAGTGTGGATTTCCCACGTTCATAATAATTTACTAAAATATAATTAAAAAGGAGATCTGCAGAATATTGAATTAAATTTCTTACGTATGTAAGTAATTTTTATTATAGGATTGAAGAAAATAGATTAAAAATTTTGTATAGGTACCTAAATAACTTGCCTTATAATTAATACTAGTGGTCGACCAGTGGCCGAAATTTGATCTCAATTCATTAAATTTTTAAGTTTGAGTTATTGAGGTTCTTTTGTCAAAAAATATACTTCTATAACCATTGCATACAATTTTTTTCAATTTTCTATTACGTCAGCTGCGAGCGTGTAGAAATACGTCATTATGCATTAATTTTCGAGTTAATTAATTAATGTATTTGTTTGCAAAAACAAATTTCTCTCACTGTTTGACCATGATAGCGGCCAAACGGCAAAAGCCATCAATACCGAAGTGTATATTTAGGAATATAATCTCCCTCGGAAATCTGATTATATTTTCAGTGAAATCGATAAATCGGGAGTAGTACTTCATATCAGTGAAGAAAACAAATAATAGCAATATCTCGTCAATTACTAATTTTAGGCAAATATCTAAAGTATAACAATGTGATCAAGAGTAAATTAGAAAACAATTTTATAAAAGAATTCTTACCGGAAGTAGGTGTTTACTCTGATCGTAAAACAGGTTTTTGCGAATATATCGCAAGTCATGCATTCTAGACAAACATATCGAGTGTATGAAAATATTGAAAGCTCAATTTTGAATATTTTTGTAATAAGAAATTTCCAAAATTCGAACTGAAAGTACCTAGCAATTTTATTCTAATCGAATATCAATTTTTTGAAAATATCACGAAAATTATGCATTTTATACAGTATAAAAGTATTTAAACATGGATTTGGAATATTTTTGTAAAAAAAATATTCAAAATTCGGACCGGAAATAACACTTTCGCCAGTGACGGCTGTTTTAGAGAAGCAATTAGATAGACAAGACTGATTCGTTTATTATCGGTGATATGTTCGGCTACTGGGAGTATATCAGCAATAATAAACGAATCAGTCTTGTCTATGTAATTGCTTCACCTAAACGAACTCATCAGACTGCAACTGACTTTCACTCTTATCGAATAGCAGTTTTTTGAAATATCTCGCAAATTTGCTTTTTATATAAATTTCTTAAGTAACTTGACTACAGCACCATTTATCGGATCCTTGCCTAGCTATGAACCATCGTCTCGACAAAATAAATATATTGCGTGAATATGACCTCAATCGGTCAAGTCGTTTAGAAGCTACAAGATCGCACACAAACGTACCAACGATTTATATATATTTGAAAATATATATATATTTAAAAAAAATTGTTTAATTATAATACACCATTTCTACACTTTCTCTAATCTTCAAATAATTTAACTTACATCATTTCATCGTATAATTTTAGAATACTTTCTTTAAATAATATGTCATTCTCAATTTTAATATTTTTTTGAAAATATTTGACCAAAACACGTGTTCAGAAAAAAATCATTTTCACATTGTTTTTAAAAGTAAAAACATAAACTTTGGTGGTGCTTGTAGCCAAGAAAATTCTGCATCATTTGGTATAAGTTGACTCGACAATACCTCAAAAACGTTTTTTCAAAGCCTACTTCTACTAATTTTGATATACCAAAAACTTATTTTTTTTTTAATGGAAGTATTTTATTGTGGCATTTTGTTTCTTTTTTTTTTCTCTTTAATTTTTGTTAACAATGTCCTGTACCTATCTTTTGTAGTTTCTGAGATAATCACTATAGGAGCAATTAGCGGTCTAATAAAAACTACGAGCGTTGTTGTTCTATGTGCCGAAATATTCGTTCAACCAATGGAAGGCTGGAATGGTGCCCGACCTCTTTATTCAACTGTCAAACAAAGTAAAGGTTAAATCCACTATCCCAAAAGTAATAATTTTACAGAATGAAGGGCATCGCGTTTCAGTTTTTTTTAATTTCGGCAATATCCAGTTGCAGTATTTCATTTCTTAAACTATTGGTTAACAACCAAATATAATAAAGCATAAGTTTACTGACATATTTGAAGATGCCGCCTCTCTAAAAGGTGTATGAAACAACGCTGCTATCTTCAATTTAATTTGCTTAATTGCTCGTATTCTTTTATTGTTGAAGCTGTTCATAACAGATGCCTGTAGTTTTTCAAAATTATAAATTGATGTCCTACAACTTTAATAGAAATAAATTTTGCAACAAAATAACGCAATTTAAATAACCTACAACTATTGTGCAACGTAACAACAATCAAAAGTAAGAAAAACAAATTTCATTAACGAATATGTTCAACATAACCACAAGTTTGTGCAATGCACGTGAGTATTCTGTTTTCCAAAGAAGTACTAATGTTGTATAAAACTTTTACATATTCTTATAAACTCTTCTCTGATTATAATGTTCATGTCTTCAACAAGATTTGAAAATCCGTCCGTAGAAAACGAAGATACTCTCCTTCATTAACATTTTCATCAAAGACATAAGGTCCAATTATGTAACTACCAATAACTACCACTGAATGACCAACAATTTTGAAAGTTTGCAGGTGTGATAAAGTGAAGGTTTTTATGTGTTATAATAACGAAAATTGTGACGATTAACGTATCCATTTTAATAGAAGGTAGCTTCGTCGGTAAACAACAAAAAATTGGGAAAGTCAGGCTAATTTATCTGCTGCCCATTGACAAAAATGTAATTAAAAACAATGACAAAATGTTTTTTTTTTGGACGTGTTTTGGTCAAAAAATTAAAAAAAAAATTAATAACTCAAAAACTATTGCCCCAATTTTGAAAAGGAAAAACAGCTGAATAGACAATTTTAAACAGTACTAAAAAATCCAAAAATTTATAGAGTGTCATTTAAAAAAATAAATTCCATGCATTTCCGGTGAAACCGGAAGTGCGTCAGGGCTTAATGTATTTTTAGAATATGCGCCTTAAGCAACCATGAAACTTTCTCTAATTGTTTTTTTTTTTATTTAAAACATAAAGGAGCAATCAAAGAAACGGCTACTAATGACTCACCCTGTATATTACAACATACAGAAGGTATTTTCAGATTAGCATGTATTTTGAGATACACTGTACATAATCATCAAAACATAAATATTTTCGTAAAATATGATTGAACAATAGGTACTTGAAATACTCTGTTGGCCCGATATTTTCAGTAGATTTATTATTAAATGAGAATCCAAGACGCCTGAGTTCTATTTTCGATTTTTTGTAATTGAAGAGCATGTTGTTTGTAACCTTTTTTTCTTTAAAGATACTCTTTTGATGCCTGACAAACACATATATAACGTAACTGAGTATGACGGAGTAAGCAATTTACAGTATGTCGAGTCTATATTTGCCGTAGACATTCAAATTTTTCAACACTCAACATGCCTAACAATAACCGATCGTTGGCAGCGCCCTCTGTTTAAGAATTGCTGACCTACCACAGTGATTATAATAAACGAAATCTACTTTTCCCATAAGAATATGTCTCTTAGATACAAATCAATCGGAATTTATGGGTGAAAACATTTAAAAGCACAAGACAGCTATAAAATACGCTTAATTGCTTTGTATCAAGCATCAAAAGAAAGAGAATTTATTTCTCCAGGGGGTAAGCTATCTAATATCTGGCAATTATGTATATATTCCAAGAAATTACGGAATAAACTAGCAGATTTTTGGTATAAAAACTTCCTGTTTTTTAACATTTTTTTCCACATTAATCGAACAAACTTCCCTTATTAAAACCACCTAGTCCCCTGGAGATAAGTTTGTAGATTATGCTCGTATTTTTTTTTTGTAATTTTGTGGCTTACTAACGGTTTCTGGTGCAATATGTTCGCAACATGTGTGCAATGTAATTTAGATGGGCGAGATGGCCACCTTATCAATAATTTAAAAAATGCGGTAATTAGAGAACATAAATATTTTTAGATTTTATGAGAAAAACAGACACTCACTATTAGTGTTACAACACAGCATTGTTTTTGTTCGATTTTAGTTTTCTGTAAAACATTGTCTATATTATTAAAAAAAATGTCTACGTGAAAAGTAAATACAAATCATGGAGAGAACATTTCTCATAATAATAATAACAACTAAGAAGTCGTACAATTTCTAATTAATAATAATAATAATAATAATACATATATACTTACTCCAGAAGTAAACTTAATATTTAATTAATTCTGGCAAATATATTAAAATAATTACTAATTTTATAGAGGAGGAATATTAATAAAACTCGACGTATAGTGTTTGATAATTTTCTTCAGGTAAAACCTCCCATTGAATTGGAAGAAGAATTAGGAAGTTTTCTGGGAATTTTGTTTGGGTATTGCTATAACTAAACGTTTTAAAATTACATTATATACAATGACGTTTAACAGCATTACGCCTCTGGACTGAATTCAAATAATTTTAATTTTGAATAATTTAAAACTTCAATATTGCCAAAACGGTTGCTGTAAATATTAAAGTTTCAAATTTGTACCCAATATTCAAAGCAGGATTTTTTGCATCAAATTAATAGAATGTTTGCAAGGTGAACTAAATTTAATAAATCAATATTTGTAACTGACAAAAGTTGCATATTCTACGCCTTTGGATTACGGAGAACTCAATCACATCCAATCAGCGCTCTATATTTAAACCATGTTAAATGGGCAATGTTGAATTATGAGTATATGTGACACAGGTTCTCGATATCCATACTATCACACATATCGAGTTTGTATTTTGATCACTACGAAATAGTTGTAATGTTATTTTAATGGCATCAATTACATACGATATGCTTGTCACCGAATACTATTTGGTTTGTAACATCAATTCAAATAATAGCAGCAATGAATTTGCACTTTGTTGAAGTAATTTCCAAGGCCTCATAATTCGGCATTTGGAAAGGTTAAAGATAATGAGAAAAGATCAAAATTAATGAGTCAGCAATTTACTTTGCTTTAATATTTATATCTACAAGTGTAGAAAAACACAAATTAAAAAAATTACATAGCTGTAAGGATGTTCTCACACGTATGCAGATTCCGATTTTTTTATACAAAAATATTTCATATTCACTTCTAAATAGTGTTGTAAGTGTCATGAAATTTATTTTTTTGAAATATTTTGTGAAATATTTCAACAATCACAGGCTATGTTAACCTCACTTCTATATTTATGCCAATTGTTAAATGTTAATACTGCATAAACTTAAGTAATAATGATAGAGAAAATATTGAGGGAAATATCGAGAAACAAAAATTTAAAAACTCCTTATATAAAAAAAAACAACAAACAACAACAAAATGCGTTTCTTATAAATCATTAAAAAAGCAGTTAAACATAAACAATACAATAAACAATAAAACAATACTCCAATAGATATTTATGTATCAAGTACGCAGAATGGGGAGAGTCCCATAGATCCATTTGCGTACGTAGTACATACACGATTGTTTTACATGAGTTAAAACTCATAACAATCCGCAAAATGGATTTTTAGCGGACAAGTCTGCTAAAATTGCCATGGCAACTATTTTGCAGACTAAGTCACCTAAAGACACATTTTGCGGATTGTTTGGAGTTCGCAAAGGCAAAATACTCATTTTAGAGAGCGAACACCGAATGCAAAAAAATAAAATATAAAAATTAAACAAAAACAAAGTATTCAGTTTAAAAAATAAAATCAGTCTTCTATTTAGTCTTGGCTTAGGTCTCTGCATATATTTCCTCCTTCTCTTCAAATTCACTCTCATAAATCTCCAGTTATAACATCGTCATTGATATTCTCTCTGTCTGTATCTTCTTTATTTGCAGGAGCAAGCTTTCCAGAATTCCTCTCTAGATTAAGATTATGTTTTACGAAAGTGAGTTTCATGACTCTCTCATTTAAAAAAGCGATTCCTTTTTTTGCTGTGACTTATACCTTGAGTGCTGAAAGACCTTTCAACTCCAGAAGTGGTTGGCATAGATAATGCAATAGTGGCTATGTTTCTTAATAAACTATCTTCTGGAGAAAAAGTTTCCCACCGAGTTATTGGTGAGATAGTAAATTCAAAAGTATTTTATGAAATATTTTAAATGGTCTGAAATATTTCATTGAAATGAAATTTATGTGAAATATTTCAGATAATGTGATAAGCCTGGTCCTAGGGCTTACCTTTACTCGATCGTCATCTCGATTAGCTCTCGCGAATCGGATCGAGATAGGGAATTCGTTGAGAGGATTATTAATTAAAACGCATCACGTTAACTAACTAACTATATGTATATATTAATGTACATGTTCGGATTGAAAGTCAATACATTATCTGAACGTTAATCAATAATAATCGTGAATCTAACGTGAATGGCTTAAAACTAACTTACACTACTATTTATAACATATTGCAATATTAACCTATTTAAATTACTGACGTCACGGGTGCATTAACATTGTCCGTGTATTACCGTATATGGGCATCGGAGAAAAGCTTAAATATGCACTTCTGTTAGCAAGTATTGCGGAAATGCTTATCCTCGTTAAATTATATTAAATGTTCTTAATGTACGAGGTCTAGTCGATTAGTCGGTTATTACACCTTTCGCGGGCGGGAAAAAGAAAATTATGACGAAGTCCATATATTTTCTTTGTATTACACTTACAAGAAGTAGTATTAATTTTATTATATACATAGAATTCATATTCTTAATCGATAAATTTCTTAATTCTATTTTTGTGAACTATAACTAACTTATTGTCTATATTTAGAGTAACATTTGGGGGATCGTTAATGTTTACAATTTCAAAGGGACCCTTATATAATTCTTGCAATTTGTTTCCTGATTCATTGTGTAAAACTACTTTGTCTCCAATTTTATAATGAACACTTGCTCTGTTTTTGTCGAGAGCGTCTTTTCTGCTTGTTTTTGAATCGATTAAATTGTTTCGAGCCTCTGTACATGCCGATTGCAGTCTGTATTTTAATTCGGTTGCATAGTTGTCGAAATTGTACAAAGGTTCTATTAAGCTTGTTATTGAAGTAGGTAAAGGGTTATGTTTTCCGAACACTAACTCGTGTGGAGTGTATTTAGTTTCTGTATGAACGGTGTTGTTGAATGCAAAGCTCCAGAATGGTATCCATGTGGACCAGTTGTCTGTGTGTTTAGCAAGTTGTATTCGCAGGTATGCTCCTAGATATTTATGTGTGTTTTCTAATGACCCTAATGTTTCGTGATGGTACGCGGTTGATTTTAGTTGTTTTATGCCTAATATGTTGCATATTTCTTTTAAAACGTGCGACATAAATTCGGTTCCTTGATCAGATACTATTTGATCAGGAATTCCGTACCGTAAGATGAAATTTTCTACGAAAGCTTTGGCTACAGTTAGAGCTTCTTTATTTTTGAGTGGATACACTTCTACGAATTTTGTTAGTTCGCATTGTAAGGATAAAACGTATTTATTTTCCTCTATGTCTTGGTGTATAGGACCTACTAAATCTAAAAAAACTTTTTGAAAAGAATGTGTTGCGGTCGTGGTGACAATGATTGGTTCTTTATTAGGTATAGAATATTTATGTCTTTGACAATCGTTACAGCGTTTTACGAATGATTCTACGTCTTTCTTTAGTTGTGGCCAAAAATAAAATCTCTTTATGTTGTTGAACATACGGTTTATTCCGCTATGTCCTCCTGTAGGTAACATATGGTAATCGTTTAAAATTAATTGTTTGACTTCTTTATTATCAATTCTTTGAGCTCCGTTAATGACATTTATTTTAACTTTTAAGTTTTTGATTTTTTCTTTATTCCATGGAATTAGTTTCTTTATGAACTGACTGTTTAAAGAACTATCTTTAATTATACATATTTCGTATATGTTGTATTTTGCGCAAATATTTTCGAGTTGCTCAAGTGTTGCACGAAATGCTCTCTTCACTGTAATTGCATACTCGTCAATGAAAATGATTTTTGATTTATCATTATATAACATTGATTTTGATTTATAAATTGGATTTAATTCATACATGCATGTGTCATTATTTTTCATGTCATTGAAGTCATTGTTACTTACTATTCTGAGTTCGACGGATTCTTTACGTTTTTTCAATAGTTCCACGACACCCGGGTGATCAATTCCGGTTGTAGTAGTACTTGTTGTTGTGTCCTTTGTAGAGATGCCTTCAAAAGCCTCTTGCCTCGACTGTGCACGTGTCGTGACAAAAATACTGTTGCATGCATCTTTACTGACATTTTTTAAATCTTCTGAATCTATCTGTATTCGCTATAAAGCGTCTGCTACCGTATTTTCAGAGCCTTTGATGTATTTTACAACAAAGTCGTATTCTTCTAGGGTTAATCTAAATTTTGCTAAACGACTAGAAGGGTTCGTCATACCGAAAAGGTAGACGAGTGGCCGATGATCTCCGTGGATCTCAAATTTTTTCCCGTATAGGAAGGGTCTGAAGTGTTTCACAGCCCAGCATATGGCAAGTAAATCTTTTTGGATGCTGCAGTAGTTTCGTTCTGCCTTATTTAATGTGCGACTTGCGTATGAGACTGGCTTGTCGTCTTTGTTTGATAGAACGGCACCGATTGAATATCCTGATGCGTCTGTTTTTAAAATGAATGTGTTCCCGTCTTCGAAATTTGGATACTGCAATATGGGAGGTGTTTGTAAAGCTAATTTTAGAGTTCTGAATGATTTTTGGCATTGATTTGACCAAATGAAAGGTGTATTTTTCCTTGATAAATTATTTAAAGGAGAAGCGATTTTTGCAAAGTTTGGAATAAAACGTCTGCAATAGTTTGCAAATGCGACGAAGCGTTTCGTTTCCTTCGCATCTTTTGGTACTGGATAATTTTTCAGTGTGATAATTTTGGAAGGGTCTGGTGATACTCCTTCGGATGATATAACGTGACCGAGATATAATATTTCTTTTTTTAGAAAATCGCATTTGTATGGATTAAGCTTTAAATTAACCTTTCTTAACCTTTCTAAAACCTTTACTAAATTTTGATTGTGATTCATTAAACTATTTCCAAATACTATTAAATCATCTAAATAAATGAAACAATTTTCGTAATTCAAACCTGTCATAGCTATTGTCATGGCGCGTGTGAAAGCACTGCTGCTTATTTTTAATCCCATGGGTAGGCGTGTGAGCTGGAACTGAGCTTTGTCTGTGGTGAAAGCTGTGTATGGGCGGCTTTCTGTATCCAGTTCTATTTGGTGGTACCCCTGTGCTAAATCTAAATGTGAAAAGTACACTGCTCCTGACAGTGAGTCTAAAATTTCGTTTATAGAAGGCAAAGGGAATTTGTCGTCTTCTATTTATTTGTTTAATAACCGGTAATCTATAACTAATCTCCATTTTTGATGACCTTGATTGTCTTTTTTCTTTGGTACTAATAAAATTGGTGATGACCAAGCTGATTTGGCTTTTTCTATTATACCGTCTGACAAAAGTTTTCCGATTTGTCTGTCTATTTCTGGTTTTTTGGGCATGCGGCAGTCTGTAAGGTTTGACATATGTTGGTTTCGCGGTTTTATTTAAACGAATCTTTTCTTTATAAATGTTTGTAAAAGTTAATTTATCCGATTCTAAATGGAATACGCCTGCGTACTTCGCAAGAACTTTTTTGCAAGGCGATATCTTCTTCGTTATTTAAATGTTTTTTATTAACTGATCGCAAAATTGTGTCTACGCGGTCTACTGATTTATATTTGGGACCGTTAAATGTACATATATCGTAGTCGTCTAGACTTGTTAAAGTCGGTGTGAAGTTTTTTAATTTGATATCGTTTTCTCGCATATTTAATATGCGGATAGGTATCTTGTTATTTTTTGATGACACTATTGTTCCGGCTATAAAAATACCTTGTGCAATTTCTCCGGCTTCGATAACGCAATTTCCTTCAATGTTAACCGTACAATGTGTGACTAATTCGCATCTTGCTGGGATTGTTAAGGATTTGTCGTAGTTCGACTGTAAATTTACTTTTACCTGTTGGTTGTTTATCTGAAATGAAACGTCAAATGTTTCGTAATTTATTTTTGCTCGGTGTTTCGCTAAGAAATCTGAACCTATGATTCCGTGTATGTCATTAATAAAAGTGCTTGTTATTAAAAATTCGTGACCTACCTTTACATCGCCTATGTGTATTTCTATATTCGCTGATCCTGAAGAATGTGTTGTACCGGCTATACCGTGTATCGCAACTTTCGCTGAGTCATCTATATGTTCGCTATGTGAAATGTAATCTTTGAAAAAAATAGTCGATGACGCACCTGTATCGATTAAGAAATTTAAAATTTTGTTATTATATTTAGTATGAATATATGTAAGTCCGTTAAGATTAAAATTTGTTACGGTTTGGAGTCGATTTCCCTTAGGAACGAAAAACTGATTTTTGTTCCCTACTTGACTATGGTGGGTTTTATTTTCTACGTTATATGAAAACGTGTTTTGTAGATATCGTCGATTGAAATTCCTGTTATTAGGTCTATTATTATAATTTCCTCTGTTATTGTTGTTATTTCCTCTACCGTACTGTCTGAAGGTGTTTGATTGCGGGCGTATGGTGTTATTATGTTTAAAATTGTTGCTAAGTGAAAAATTACGTTGTGGACAAGTCTTATGTGGAGAGGTATATGGTACGCGTGATTGGAAATTTTGAGATTTACCCGGCAGTCGGCGTGTGTTTCCCCGCATGTGAAATACTTGCGAGTTTTCTGCAACATTGAGTTGTTCCTCTGATGCATGTTGTATCGCGGTGCTTAGTTTGTCGTGATTGCGAGCTTTTACTAATGTTCTTAAATCATTATTTCTTATCCCGTTGGCAAATGTATTTATGGCTATTTTCTCGTTTATGTCGCGCAATTTTTCTGTTAGCGTGTTGTCGTCTCCGGCTTGTGCGATTGTTAAATTCGTGAAAAGATCTTCTACTGTTTGCCCGAAGTCTTCGATTGATTTTCCCCCTTGTTTCGCGTTATTAAGTTGGGTTGCAAGAGCGGTTACCGATTTTGTAGGAATGAAATGTTTTTTCAGGTCAGCTATGAGATCGTCGTTGCTATCATAATTCCGATTTAATCTGATTTTGGCCTTTTCCGTTAACCTAGTTTTTAATACGTATTGGGTTAAAGTTTTCTTACCGTTTGCATCTAACAGAGAATCGTACAACTTAATCGAGTCAATCAACAGCTTTGTGACATCTTGTTTGTCGTTCATTACAGGCAACAAACTTGCAGCGGTTTATAAATCAAATTTTTCCGCCATTATTTCTATAACATTTGTATCCTTACCTATATTACTTAACCTAGGACCTAAAATACTATCTATTTCATTTAAATATTTGAATATATCTTTGACGCACTCTTTCGTGTCGTCGATTACTTTTTGGCTATGTACCCCTTTATTAAATAATTCCCTAAGTTTTACAATATTTTTCTTATAATTATTTAACTGCTCATACTTAGAATTAGTTATTGTTAAGATTGTATTTTCTTAAATTTCTAGTGAGTACCTGTACTGTAGTTTCCGGGATTGTTCTGGGACTGGCATTAGCTCATACTTTATCTTGGCTTCTGCTTATTTCTTTTCCTATTGTTGTGTAGACGGCCTTCTTGAATTTTTTGCTTATGAAGGATTGTTCGGCGGCACAGCAGCGACTTACGAAGATTGTGATTACCCATTTTTCTTTCTTCTTTGTTCGCGCTTTTATGTTCTATTCTTTAGTGGTTCGTTCCATCTTTCCATTTTTATATGCCTTTAATGGACTGGCATTGGATCGCCATGTGATAAGCCTGGTCCTAGGGCTTACCTTTACTCGATCGTCATCTCGATTAGCTCTCGCGAATCGGATCGAGATAGGGAATTCGTTGAGAGGATTATTAATTAAAACGCATCACGTTAACTAACTAACTATATGTATATATTAATGTACATGTTCGGATTGAAAGTCAATACATTATCTGAACGTTAATCAATAATAATCGTGAATCTAACGTGAATGGCTTAAAACTAACTTACACTACTATTTATAACATATTGCAATATTAACCTATTTAAATTACTGACGTCACGGGTGCATTAACATTGTCCGTGTATTACCGTATATGGGCATCGGAGAAAAGCTTAAATATGCACTTCTGTTAGCAAGTATTGCGGAAATGCTTATCCTCGTTAAATTATATTAAATGTTCTTAATGTACGAGGTCTAGTCGATTAGTCGGTTATTACAATAGAAATATTTCACTTTACATCACTACTTCTAAATACTTTTATAAATCTGTTTAAAATGCTTAATTTGCGAGACATTCGCAAAAAACCTGTTACTTCCGTCGCAATTTTGAAATCTTATGTATATACAAACATGGTTCCAAATTCAACTCTAAATACTTTTAGTCTGGTAACAGATCTGTATAGAATGCATAATTTGTGAGATATGTATTTGCTAAAAAACTGGTATCAGTTAAGAATAAAAGTGTTATTTCAGGTCCAAGTTTTGAAATCTTTTATATTAAGCAATATTCAAAACCAAGCTTAAATACTATTCAATTCATTCTCAACATATCTGCCTAGAAAGCAAGATTTGCGAGATATTCGTCAAAAACTGTTTTGATAAAAGTAAAAGAGCTAGTCCTGTCGGGATTTTGCAAACCTTTTTTATAAAACTTTTCTCAAATTCACTTTGGAGTACTTTTGCATTCTTTAGATATTTGTCTAGACTTTGTGGTTAATAAAATATTAATACAAATAAAAAGTAAGCTAGTATCGTACTATCACTTTTTCATATACAGGCTAGTATAAAGTCCAGTGTTATTTGAGAAGCAATTTGTTTGGAATTTAGTAGTATCGTTATGTAGTTACAGTTAAAAATTGTGAATTTGTTTATAAGATTCTCGTTTTTCTTTTACTTCCGGAAATTGTTCTCGCTTTTTTTTTTAATGGCACACCTGTGTATTTTTGGATTTTCGAATATAGAATAAAAAACTACCTTCAGAAATGTCGACTTGTTTACTTTTTAACCTCAAGAAACCAATAATTACTAATACAACAAATAAAAAAAATGACGTGTGGCCACCACACGACTTTCTTATACGTATGAGCGTTTCAAATTATAGAATCTTAAGAATTTATTTTACAAAAATTATTCAAAATCCTATTCTAAGTACTTCTATTCTCTTAATAAATCTCTATAGAATGCATACTTTGCAAGACATCAAAAAAGTGCTACTAGCTAAGAGTAAAAGTGCTACTTCCGGTCCGAATTTTGAAATTTCATATATACAAAAAAAATTACAAATCCAGTTTTAAATACTTTTGTGCTCTTGATAAATATATATAGAATGCATAACTTACGACATATTTGCAAAAAATCGCTATTCGATAAGAGTAAAAGTGGTACTTCTGGTCTGAATTTTGAAATTTCTTTTATACAAAAGATATTGAAAATTATGGTTTAAATACTTTTATACCCGTAACGTACTTTTCTAAATAGCATGACTTGCGAAATATTCGCAAAAAACTGATTTTCGATAAGAGTAAAAGACCTACTTCCGGTAGGAATTTCGAAAAACTTTTTAAATAAAATTATTCTCAATTTTAATTTGAAGTATATATGATTTCTTTATAAATTTGTTTAAACTTAGTAGTTGACGAAATATTGGCAAAATTCGATTTTTTCGCTGAAGTAAACTGCTACTTCCGGTCTACCGATTTTACTGAAAAACTAATCAGATCTCAAGAGGGAGATTATACACGTAAATACAAAATTTGGAATTGATATCTACAGCGGTTTGACCGCTATCGTGGTCACACACAGAGAGAGAGACACACAGACACACAGACGCACACATACACAGACACACAGACATTTTTTAAAAACCACTTTTTCGGTATCAGGGGACTTCAAAACCTGGACATCTGCAAAAATCTCGAGGTCGAAAATTTTCATCATCACAATACTTCCTTATACTACGTATAAGAAAGTAAAAGTAAAGCTAATGTTTTCAAATACAGGCATTTTACTGTTACATGTTAGATTGTTGTCACAAGTTGTTAGTATCTTTTGGTTAATGACTAATTAAAACTTTAAAAATAGTAGTAAAACTTAAGCTGAGCGAATTGATATTTTGATAATATGTGTCATGACCGTCAACGTTCTTTTGATGATGTTCGCGTTTTGTTCAATAATATTTATCCGGGTTGCAAAGTCAAAAAATGAGGTGTGGCCACCACACGACTTTCTTATACGTATGAGCGTTTCAAACTATACAATTTTAAGAATTTTTTTATACAAAACTTCTTCAACATCCTATTCTAGGTACTTTCATTCGCTTAATAAATCGCTATAGAATGCATACTTTGCAAGATATTATCAAAAAAGTGCTCCTCGCTAAGAGTAAAAGTGCTACTTCCGCTCCGAATTTTGAAATTTCATATATACAAAAAATATTGCAAATCCAGTTCTAAATACTTTTGTACTCTTGATAAATATATATAGAATGCATAACTTACGACATATTTGCAAAAAATCGCTATTCGATAAGAGTAAAAGTGGTACTTCCGGTCTGAATTTTGAAATTTTTTTTATACAAAATATATTGAAAACTATGTTTTAAATACTTTTATACCCGTAACGTACTTGTCTAAAAAGCATGACTTGCGAAATATTCGCAAAAAACTGATTTTCGATAAGAGTAAAAGACCTACTTCCGGTAGGAATTTCGAAAAACTTTTTAAATAAAATTATTCTCAATTTTAATTTTAAGTATATATGAATTCTTTATAAATTTGTTTAAACTTAGTAGTTGACGAAATATTCGCAAAATTCGATTTTTTCGCTGAAGTAAACTGCTACTTCCGGTCTACCGATTTTACTAAAAAACTAATCAGATCTCAAGAGGGAGATTATACACGTAAATACAAAATTTGGAATTGATATCTACAGCGGTTTGGCCGCTATCGTGGTCACACACACACACAGAGAGACAGATAGACACACAGACATTTTTTAAAAACCACTTTTTCGGTGTCAGGGGACTTCAAAACGTGGACATCTGCAAAAATCTCGAGGTCGAAAATTTTCATCATCACAATACTTCCTTATACTACGTATAAGAAAGTAAAAAATGAGGTGTGGCCACCACACGACTTTCTTATACGTATGAAAGTGTTACTTCCGGTCCGAATTTTGAAATTTCATTTATACAAAAAATATTCCAAATCCAACTCTAAATACTTTTGTACTCTTCATAAATATATATAGAATGCATAATTTACGACATATTTGCAAAAAATCGCTATTCGATAAGAGTAAAAGTGATACTTCCGGTCTGAATTTTGAAATTTTTTTTATACAAAAGATATTTAAAAGTATGTTCTAAATACTTTTATACTCTTAATGTACTTGCCTAGAAAGCATGACTTGCGAGATATTCGCAAAAAACTGATTCTCGATAAGAGTAAAAGACCTACTTCCGGTAGGAATTTCAAAAAACTTTTTTAAGACAATTTGTCTCAAATTTAATTTTGAGTATATTTGAATTCTTTATAAATTTGTTTAAACTTAGTAATTGACGAAATATTTGCAAAATTCGATTTTTTCACTGAAGTAAACTACTACTTCCGGTCTGCCGATTTTGCTCAAAATCTAATCAGTTCTCAAGAGGGAGATTATATACGTAAATACAAAATTTGGAATTGATATCTACAGCGGTTTGACCGCTATCGTGGTCACACACACACAGACAGACACACAGACACACACACACACACACAGACACACAGACATTTTTTAAAAACCACTTTTTTGGTATCAGGGGACCTCAAAACGTGGACATCTGCAAAAATCTCGAGGTCGAAAATTTTCATCATCACAATACTTCCTTATACTACGTATAAGAAAGTAAAATTGTGTGCCGAATAATTCAGAAGTACAAAACATTTTGCCAAATAATAGATTTGCCAAGAAGTGGATGATGAAATACACAGTCTTAATGTTTCACTTTTAGTCGAACAAAATCAGCCTGTGTCCATAATGAAATTGGCAAAAATCAGTAAAATTCTAAAGTCCAAATTCTGTAAAATTAATTCTAAAGTCTGTCGAATTAAGACCATTTAAAATGCAAACTGTTCGCGAATTATTGGAAGATGAATCAGCTTGCTGACTATATTTTTGCGAATTAATCACAAAACTGTCTAAAAGACGTTTTTCGAAATTCCTCTAGGAAATAGGTCTTTTTGTCTTAGCGAAAAAAATTTTTTTTGCAAATATTGCAAATTATGCATTCTATACAAATTTATTTGGGATACAAACGTATTTAGAGCCTGAATTGGAACAATTTTTGTTTATAAGAAATTTCAAAATATTGAAGTATAAGATGTAATACTTTTCTTCTAATAGCAGTTCATCCGAATATCTCCCAAATTATGCATTCTATATAGATTTATTACAAATAATATAGTATTTAGAGCTTGAGTTGGAAAAAATTTTGTATAAAAGAAATCTTAAAATTTGGAGCGAAAGTAATGCTTACTCTTATCGAATAGCAGTTTTTTGCAAATATTTCTGAAACTATGCATTCTACAGAGAATTAACATGCTTTGAGTATTTATAGTAATTTTGGATTAATTCCTGTACAAAAAATTTTCAAAATTCTGACAGGAAGGAATACTTTTACACAGGGGTTTGTTTATTTTATAAGTAGATATAGAATTTAAAACTTAATTTGGAACAACTTTTATATACACATTTTGGTTTTTCCAACACCGTTTAAAATACTCGGTTAACTAATCATTGATTATCGTTAACCGGCGTTTTTCAGTGCGATGTACTACGCCAGTTATCTAAACAGTATATAAGGATTTAGTGTACAAAGTTGGCAACATATTTGAAAGTGCATTTGATCTAAATTAGTATACTTTGTTCTAATAATATTGGCACCATTTCCTACATTTGAATTTTTTGTGCTTTTTGTCTTTTATTTGTTTCAAGTTTATCTATAAAATTAGAAATTTCATTTTAGTAAATAAACTAGCTGTCCATCAATCTCTTCGAGCTTGAATCGCCTTTCGCGTCCGCTTACAGTTTTATTACAGTTCGCTGTAAAACGCCAAAAAAAATCATTTTTGATTCTCTAAACTTTTGGCACACCTTGTATAGACGTATATCTTTGTCCACGAAGTACTGTCACGGTCACAGGTGGAACGACAATTTAAAGCATCTTAACGTCAGTCTGACTTTTCGTTGTTGGAGTTTGAAATTTAGATGCTATTTAGCGTAATACTAAGACTTGACACTAAAAGATTCATAGTTTTATTAGTTTTACACAATGAAAGGACTAAATCATTATTGAAAATGTAATATCAGATTTATTTTAATTTTGCATAATTTAACCTGCCAATTATCATGGCCCGCAAACATACTTTTGACATACCCTTTGAGCTTTGTTATAATGCAAATTTGTGAACAATGCATGCCCATTACACAGAAGAATCAAGTTTTAAATAAAATGTTGTTATAGAATAAGTATGACTTATTACTTTTATTTATAATAGTGAATTTATAACTGGCTTCCATATTAATAATTAGTTTCATTTGTCTGCTCTGAAATTGTTCCTGTCAAAGTGAGTTTGCAGTGACATTGAGTCGTCGCCTGTAGATCGTGCTCTGGCTATGTCGGTTGCTGAGACGATCCTATTATAATTTCAATATTTAGTAGTGACGCTGGTAGTTGAACTAAAAACAATAACCAAAAATAATACTGACCGACGTTGGAATATCTGTGTAAACATTTTGCTTACACACACTGTAAAAAGAATATAATTTGTAATTGTTGGATCATTTTGTGATTTTTATTAAGTATTTAAGGAAAAATAACACAAAAAGGTAGTTCATGATTACAACCAATCCATCGAAATAAGAGCCACCAGCCTGGGACACGATCATCATCAACCATCATCAGAATGTTTGATTAACAATTTGATTTAGTGGTGTATTTTCAAACATATCGCATTAAATGATTGAACGCTGCCCATTCTTCAAACTTTCTACTGACAATCAAACTATTTAGTAGAAGTAATTGTTGAATTAGACTGGAATATTTACTTTAGTAAATTGAATAGTTACAAAACCATTGTCATTACATTGGAATTTGATTCGTCTGTCACCTAGTAATAATAATATAAATCATATTTTAAGGTAATTGTCTAATACCGTGCCGTCAAATACTTTCCGCATTAGAGTAGGCTGTTTTTGAAGTTTTTAAGTAATCAATGTTGGTGTACATGCTAATTTTTTGAAAACTTCAAATTCTGACAGTTGTCATACTTAAATTCAAATTATAGACGCCTATTATTATTTATATGACATAACCAAACTATTAAAATTATGCATTGTCACCAACCATTAAAAAAAAAGCATGGCCGTCTCTAATGCGGAAAGTAGGTATTTGAAGGCACGGTATATAGGCAAAACTAAAATGGATCTGATAGCACTTTTCTCATTAATATTTTAGTCATTTCGCTGTATAAAATTTGTAATTTCATATCTTTTTGTGTCAAGGTCTACAATAAATATCGATGAAGCTTAAAAACATGAACCATGAAATATCAGACAGATGTCAGGGTGTTTAACCTTTTTTTTTGAAATAATTGTCATCATGAAAGCAGTTCAGATTTCATCACGAACTGAAATCGATTGATCGTTTTGACGTTTTATAACCTGCAATTAAATTTTTGTGAAATTGCCAACATTAATCAAAAGTCAGATGGACTTTTTCTGACAATTCTGACGTTTCCTGTAACATTTAAGCCACCTAACGTGAATGTTGAGTTGACCAACATTTCGCGTATGCTCTAGTTAAATATATCGGTGTTAAAATAATAATAGATGAGTAAAGATGGCTACACCCTTTAACTGTTACTTAATTTTAGTTTAATAATATACTATGTTCACCAATTTTGATCAGCATGATGTATTCGTTTCTTTGAATTACAATTAACGTAGGGCTTACGGGACAATAGTCAATAGAAATAAATTTATATGACGTTCGTTGCAAATAATCAAGCTCATCAGTGCTCCATATTGTTTGTCATAAAATGTCGATATAAGTCATCAAGTGCTGATTATTCAATTTACTCTTTCCACCTTTTTTCTTTTTTTTTTTTAGGACACATTAATTTAATAGAATACTTGCTCTTTTTGTTATTCCATGAAACTCTTCGAGTTTGAATTGCTTCTTTGGAACGTGACTACTGCCAGTCGCAGAGGCACTTGAATTTTAACGGTTATAAATTTTCTTTTAATTAGTTTATGAATGAAGATGCAAATTAAATGAAATATCTCTAGAAATTAATTATACATTATTGTGGCATCTATAATTATAGACAAATGGATTTATTAACTAAAAAATTTCCCATAAAATGTTTAACATTTCTATAGAATTTACTGAAAGCTGATTACTTGGAACATTTCGTTGACATTCAAGTTTGATATAATGCGTGTGCACCTAGTCTAAGTTGAATGTAAGTAGGCCGAACAGGTAAACCTAAGATGGTTGTATGATCAAGATTTGTTGTATCATATATAAATTTCTTTGTTTTTTAAATTTGGTAGTACTCTAACTTTATTTGTCTCAAGTTTTATGATAAACGTTGCCCATACGTTAAATTTTCTTGCAAACTGTCATGTTGGTGACAGTTCGATCTATTGCGAGAATGAATTGTCAAATTGAATGTCACTGTAGACATACCGTGCCTTCAATTAATTTTTTTTGGAATAACCTACGATTTCAATATTAATTTGAAAACACTGTGGAACTTTTCAATAAATTGACTTAACTATGACAGTAGTCAAAATGAAAAACATTACTATAGCACAGTATTCCCAAATTAATATTGATATCATAAGCTACTCTAAATTTAAATTAAAGACGCAGTATGTATATTTGTATGTAGAAAGATGACAGAGATGTGTCCAAGACATTAAAGATACGATAAATGACCGATACAATAGTAATAATAATAATAATTGATGATAATTGATGAGCAAGTGCTCTTTTAAGATTTTGATTTGAGTGGTTTTCCATCTGATTATAGAAACTGAGCGCTCTTTCCTTGATGTAGTCAATAATGGTTGGGGTATTTGTTTCATTCATTATTTGATTATTTCTCATATACCATGGAGCATTTAGTATCATTCTAAGACTGGCGTTTTTTGATGTTGGTCTTGCACATATGCACCCATGCATATGTGAATATTGGACCTAATACTTGTTTGTAAAGTAGAATTTTGTTGTTCGTGTTCAGCTGGCTTCTTCTGCCTATAAGAGGCCATAGTTGACATCTTGTTTGTTTGGTTTTGGTTATCGTTTTTGCTATGTGTGTGTTATAATTGAGCTTTATATCCAGGTATATTCCCAGGTATTTAATTTCTCTACTCCATGGTATAGTGTTGTTGTTGATGGTTATTTCGTTGCCTGTTGTTTTCAGATTCCTTTGAAAGATTATTGCTTGGGATTTGTCTTCGTTTATTGTTGTCCTCCATTGTTTGAACCATTTTATCGTGTTGTCTAGGTGCGTTTGGAGTTCCTGTACCGCGTTCGTCGGACATCTTGATGTTGAGAGCAGTGCCGAATCATCTGCAAAGGTGGCCGTATTTAAGTATCTTGTAGGATTTGATACTGGTATGTCTGCTGTAAATATTGTATATAGGTGAGGTGACAGGCATGAGCCCTGGGGGACTCCCGCTGTTGGATGTTTTATTGAGGAAAGTGTGTTCTGGATGCTAACTTGAAAGCAGCGTCCTTAGAGAAAACTGTTCGTGATTTTTATGACGTGTGTTGGGTAATTGTGTATTATCATTTTATATATGAGTCCCTGCCTCCAGACTTTATCAAATGCCTTTGCTATGTCGAGAAATACAGCTGCCGTCACTTGATTTTTATTGAATCCGTCTTGGATAGTCTCAGTGACTCTTGAAAGTTGTGTTATCGTTGAATGTTCTTCTCTAAAAACCCATGTTGATCTTCTGGTATTATGTCTTGATTATCAGAGTGGTACTTTATCTTCTGTAGGATTATTTTTTCTATCACTTTGCTAATGGATGGTAACAGGCTTATGGGCCTGTAGCTGCTTGGTATTGTTTTTGGTTTTCCTGGTTTAGGTATAACTATTACTTTGGCATGTTTCCATATCTTTGGGAATGTTTGGAGTCTGATAACGGAGTTTGCTATTGCTAGAATTGACATTATTGCTTTTGGGGGGAGGTTTTGTAGTGATCTGTTGGTGATGTTGTCTATACCAGGAGCTTTTTTGGGATTTAATGCTTTAAGGATTGCTTTTAGGTTCTCGGCTGTGACTGGGTCGTTGCTAGGGGAGTGGGGTTCACGTATTTCTCTGCTTACTACTTTGTGAATCTGCACTACGTGTTGCATGTCTACTTCATCCAAGTTCGGAGTGAATTGCTCTTCTAGTGATTCCGCTAGAGCTTCTGCTTTTTCTTCTGCTGTGACTTGTGTGGAGTTATTGAATTGAAGTGGTGGGATTTGTATTTGTTCTCTTTTGATTGCCTTGATTATTTTCCATGTCTTAGAGGGCTCTGCACCTATTTCTTCGAGTGTTCTTTGCCATTCTACATTTTTCGGTTCCAGTAATTTCTTATTATGTACTTGATGTTGAAGGTTGTTTAGTATAGTTTTGTCTTCTCCTAGCTCTGTTCTTTTCCTTTATTAGTTCTTTAATATGATGTGGTAGACTACCTGATTTATATATCCTTTCTATTTTGATGGTGTTATTTTCAACAGCGTTTGTTATTTTATCTTGTAGTGATTTTATGGTCTGTTCTAATTCTGCAGTGTTTTGTATTTTAGGAACTGCAGTGATGGTTTGTTCTAGTTCTGTTTTGTAGCCGGCCCAGTCTGTCTTGAAGGTGTGATATGTTCTTTCGGTTATGTCTTCGTTCCAAGTTATTATAATTGGAATATGATCAGAGCTCATGACACTTTCAGTTTCTATCTTTATGGTTTTGTTAATGTTTTTACTGATTGCTAAGTCTAATTGTCTAATTGTGTGCATCTAGCCCAAGGTGAACGTCGACAGACCAAAACAAAAAAAAACCAAGACGGTTCGGCAATGAAATGTTGTTTCATGTTATTCGTTCTATAAAATTGGTAGTACCATGCCTTGTGTCAAGTTTACGATAAAAATAGTGTATACTTCAAATTTTTTGACAGACTGTCATCGTGACACTTATACGACAATAAAAAGTTGATGTTTAACCAAATTGTCGTTCCACCTGTCATCGTGACAATACTTCGTTGTTGTGTATTCGTTCACACATAAACTTGTGAGAACGAAATGTCAGACTGAGAGTGCTTAACAACATTGTCTTTCCAATTGTCAAATGAAATTAACAACATAACATGATGAACTTTAACAAAACATGCTTTAAACTTACAGGTCATTGAGAGAATTAATTAATTTTCATATTACGCTTTAATAGTTGTATATATATGTACTTTGTAAAACCCAATCAAAAATCTTGCTGGCTCCTAATACCATTTAACCGAAAATGTACTTCTGATTAGTTTGTGCCAACCCGCATAGTCGCGTACTTTAAATGCTTACTTTTATAACTGAATTGATAAACGAAATTACATAAATGCTTATGGGAATTTTACATATTTGATGTATTTATGTTATTTTGAAGTGTTTCGGACACATCTGACAAATAAAGAAAACTCAGATGATTCTTTATTTAGGCTTGCTTCGGTACTTCTTTCGCGAGAAGTGACGACATTTCGATTTGTGTTTAATATATCTTAATAAAATATAGAAAGATCGTTATATTTGTCACTGTACTTACGTGCGATAATACACTTTAAGTTTATTTTATCATATCCGTCGGCATTGTTCATATATTCATAAATAGAAAAGAAATAGTAACAATTGATAATAATAACACTAATACGTATCTGAAAGGTACCACTTTCTCTTCATAATCCCTTTATTTGTCGGCCTTCTGACATTTAAACTTGACAACCGATCGATAAACGTGAATAGATAGTCATTATGTGTTGTGTATTACACGACTGGTGCTTTCCGCTAATTTTGACGTTTCCCGGCAAATGCCATATCGCGAACTCAAACTGATTTGACGGTTTTGATAATTTATAACCTGAAATTGAATTTTTCGTGCGTTTAACTTAACCTTATCCGAAGTTTGATGTGTCACGGTCATCTGTATCGATCCACCGCCATTTTAAAATCGAACCTAGTCCATATTTTTTATTTTACACGTAGGCCTTATGGCAAAATACTATGATTCATACTCTTTTTCTGCACGTTCTAAAATTTTCAAAAACTCCTTTCGGGCCCTCGTTCTCTCTTCGGAGACGTGAAAAATGGCCTAAGGCACGTGGGACCGTGGTCCCCGTCGCGTGACACTTTCGTTCCCAGCGTAGATGCGCCAGGTTCTCAGAAAACTGTCTCCCCAATTCGTCAATTTTGGGGTATAGCTTTGCCGTTTTAATCGTTCGTGTTAAAAAGAGCGAGACAATTGGCTTTTAGTATATATAACTGTACGTATTTATTTTGTGAATATAGCGTCTGGGAATTTCTGTGTGCAACAAATTTGAGTGATACTGAAACATACTTAGGGGAGAGTGGGGGAATGCCGCCATACGAGGTTATACGGCCACCCTTTAAATCTTTGGTTGACTATGACTTGGAAACAAATGAAGTGTCCCGACATCTAAAGGTAGCTCGTTTTAGTGAGGTGTAATGTTTTGGCGCCTTTTCACCGAGTTCTCTCCGTCAGCTATTGAAAGATTCGTGAAATTCGCAGTTTTCATCTAATTATTCCATTTCATTTATCAACGGTAACTTATTCTGATTTTATCATATTTAAACTTTTAAGATGATCATTTAGAAACTGAACGTTTTAGGAGTCTTTCGCATAGATCTAAACGCATGTTTGTTGTTTAGGTTATGTTTAATTAATTAACAAATGTTAAGGATACGTTTGGGGTTAGACCGCCATGTTGGGCTGGGGAAATTTCGCCATTGGCGATCTTACCCCGTTGTTCGTGGCTAACCAGTACCCACCTAGTTTCATATGGTTAGAAATCGGAAAAGAACAACAGAAAGAGCTCAATGGACTGGTGCAGACTTAGATGCGGCAATAAAAGCAGTGGACTCTGGGATGTCTGTGAAAAAAGCTGCGATATCATTTCGTATCCTAAGAACCACTTTAAAAGATAGGATAAAAACTAGAAACAGTAAGAAGAATTTCATGGGCCGCAAACCAATTATCAGTGCCGAGCAGGAGAAAGAAATTACTAATCACGTATTACGTTTAGCCAAAATGTTTTACGGATTAACCCCTATAGAACTTCGACGTTTAGCATACGAATATGCCGAAAAGAATTAAATAAAACATAGGTTCAATACTGCCAGTCAAATTGCAGTGCTCGACTGGTTAGAGGGCTTTCGAAGGAGTAATCCTCAGATTAGCTTAAGAAAACCAGAATCCACAAGCTTGAGCAGAATAATTGCATTTAATACAACGGAAGTTAATAGATTTTATGCGAACTTAGAAACTGTAATGAACAAATTCAATTTTTCGTCTTCAAGGATTTTTAATGTGGACGAAACAGGTATAACAACCTTACAAAAACCTGGAAAAATTCTGGGACTTAAAGGTCAGAAACAGGTTGGCGCTGCAACTAGTTGGGAGCGAGGAAAAAATATAACAGTTTGCTGCGCAGTTAACGCTGCTGGTACTTTCATTCCCCCCTTATTTATATATCCTCGTAAAAGAATGACACCTTTGTTAGAAAAAGGTGGACCAGAAGGTGCTGTTTACAAATGTTCCGACAATGGATGGATTAAAGAAGAATTATTTTTTTCTGGCTCCAGCATTTCTGCCACTTCACAAAACCTCAAGCTGATGATCCTGTTCTTTTAGTATTGGACAATCACTGCAGCCATACTTCCTTAAGAATCTTCAAATTCTGCAAGACAAACAACATTAGTGTGGTTTCAATCCCACTCCACACTTCACATAGACTCCAACCTCTAGATGTTTCGTTTTATAGTCCATTAAAGTCAGCTTTTAATATAGAAAGCGATTTGTTTATGAAAATAAATGTTCATCAAAAAATTACACCATATGACATAGCATCCATATTCAATAAGGCTTACATGAGAGTGGCCACCATGGATAAAGCTGTGTCCGGATTTAGGTCAACGGGGATATATCCCTTGGACCCTCATAAGTTTACTGAAGACGACTTTACACCAGCCCTAAATCAGGATAAGCCACCTGCTTTGATAATAAGTGAAGATCTGTCTGCATGAATACATCCACATTCTACTTCTCAACAACCAACTGAAATTTCACCAACTGACGCTGTAATAACCACACAGCCAGCTGCTCGCTCAGATTTTCCTATTCTATCGACATCAAGACAGAATCACCCAATAATTCCCCTCAAAGAAAAATCTGACTATAAGAAGATGAAGATCAGCTTCCAAGAACTCTCACCTGTACCGACTTCAACATCCAAGATACAAGAAATCCGACAGAATAGAAAGAAGCAGCGTTCCGAAATAATAACTGTCACTCCTAATAAGGAGTTATACCAACAAATGGAGCAAAAAAAAAACTAGAAAAAAAGAGAAAAACCAATTTGCTTCAGAGAAAAGTAAAGACATCCGCCGCAGCTCCTCACAAAAAGAAAATAATAAAGAAGTCTGGAAGACGGAACCTTACGCTCGAATCTTCTGAGTCAGAGTCAGCAGAAGATGAGAGGAATCTCTGCGACTATGATGAGCTAGGCGATTTGGATCCTAGTCTGTACTATGATCCAGAAATTGACGAAAATATCTGCATTATCTGCAATGAATTTGGAAAATCAAATGAGTTATGGTTTAGGTGTGTCTTCTGTTCCAAGTGGGCTCATGCAGCTTGTAGTGGGAACGAAAAGGGAAAAATGTATATTTGTGATTATTGCCAGTAATCATATTGTCATTAAGCATGTAATCATATATATTGTCCAATAAACCTTATGCATAGAGATTATTTTATTCACTCATCACTACCGGAATTGCCTTACCGTTGCCGTGGCGATATTATCCCTCATGCACGAGGTAATTCCGCCACTTGCACTTTTTTTCGACATTTTTTAAAATATACTTTTCTAGAACGACCACCGATTTTTTCTTAATCAAACCGTAGAAAAATCGTTAAACCACCTAACTTCATGAAATCAAACACAAAATACAATTTTTGCATTCCCCCACTCTCCCCTACTGCTATTGAGAAATACAGAAATATTGTGAAAAACAAAAAACTTTTACAATATACATACATACATTTATAAAAATTAACAGTTACGAAAAATTTGTAAAATATATTACACATAACAAAATCACAAAAGTAGGAATAGTTTGTTGAAAACGAAAAGTCTGAATCTAGGGTACAAGATATTAAACAAATGCACATGAAAACATAACTGCAGTCAATAATAATAAAAATTCAAATTTGTTAGGTTATGCGTATGTGTAAGGAATCACTGTTTCATATTTTATCAGATATTTCAAACATCGGTTAACTTAAACTCGAAAAAAGTAGTTGTTTGTATCAAAGCAATAAACAAGAAAATTCAAAAGAGGTGCATTTGCTTATGAAAGATAGTATAGTAAGTAATATCTTTCAAATCATGTGCTGTTATTATGTAGATTATTGGAATCTCTTAACAGTGTTAAAAACACTTTATTTAATACCAACAATAATATCTATTGCATACATTTGAAATAGTAGTAAAAACAAATGACAGAAACGGTTTTGTATAATTTACAGAATGCTAATTAATATGTTTCATATAGAAGCGATTCATATATTATATTCTTATCTAAGTAAAAACTATTTATATACATATTGCTGTGGCAACATGACTATTTGGAATATGATAATTGTAGTATCGCCATACATTAGGCTTTGCCAAATAAATTATGCTGTGTGCTGTTCCAGCAACATAAATAATAAAGATGATGATAATTTTTATTATCCTTAATGTATATTTTATTTATCTTAACAGCACGTACTTTATAAGTATACGTGAATTCTATCAGTGTATCTAAATTTCTCCTCTCTCGTCAAATCTCTTGTTTTACTTTTGATTGGGATAAGGTTATAGCTTATTTAAATGAAAACCAGAAACCATATAAAACATAATTGTATAATTTATTTAACATTTATTACATAATAGATAGCATCGCTATACTATATTCACCATTTTATTTAAAAGAAACATAATTAAGAGAAAACATTTGTACATTGTTCTAGGTTGTAATGTTTTATGGTACGAATATATTTTTCTTATATTTAATCAAATAGAAATATAAAATATTTTCCTGTTTCAAAACAAATAAAATTCAATTAACCTTGTATACTATTTATATTTTATGCTGGTTCTATTCCATCAGAGACATTATATTTGCACGTAATGCTCTGACAAACTTAGAACTTCGCAATGGTCAATGTTCGGAGAAAAAGCTTGAATCTGATTACTATCTATAACCATTCGCACGTGTTATATCTAGCATCTCAGAGTCCGTTACCCAGAAACACTTTCCTTATTAAAAATTTAATTTTGTCATTAATTTATAATCAAAAATTATTGTAAACATTAATGATGCCTAATTAAGTGCCAGAAAATATACATTTGCACGCTATATCCTCTTAACACCCAACACCATTAATAATTTCATTTTTGTAAACTTGAAACTACTGAATGCTTATTACTATTACAGGAAAACATTTATTATCCCTGTTGCACAACTTTATATTGAATATACATTTGCACGTTATATTTCAATACACGCATAGCCACATTGATAACTCTTTGTATCAAACTTACTTTGAATCATTGAAAAACTTCTCAAATTCTGCCATTTGCATCTCCATTATTTTTTAAAAATACAAAGACAATTAAACAAAGAAAATAAATGAATGAAGCTTAAGTGCAAATAAAAATTAATACGCTAATACAAAAGAAATAAATATGAATCGTGGTGTATCTAACCCTACGATTTTAAGTTACTGTTATTCTCTTTTCAGATAACCAGCTAATCCGTGAATCAATCAATGAATGAATGAATCTTGTCGATTCTTGTTTTCAATTTATATCCCCGGGAAAACACGTGACCGTTCTCAACGCCATCCTCAGAAACTACCATTTGAGTTGTCACCCTGCGTCTTCAGTGAGCTCTTTGCTTTTCAGGTTGCCGTTGTGATTCGAACACACACACACACACACACACGCACTTTTTGTCTTTTGACAGTTCCCTCACTTCCAAATGTCAACACCCCGAGAATTGTCCGTTTGCACTTTAAAAGTTTCTCATAAATTGTCCAGCATTTCTCCAACGTAGGTATATTTGTATTAATATAATTCTTCTTTATATTTGTTTATGAATTTATTACCTTCTTTACTATTTGCCACATATTTCCTCTTTTCATTGGCTAACACAATTCTTATTTTTGTTTTATGTCCAGCTCTCGGTAATGTTGGAAATACATTGTAAATAACAGGTATTCTTTTAATAAGATTACTTGTACTACCATGATCCATTTGGTTTGCCCCTTCATTGCTTCCCTCTATCCAGGACTTTTCCAACGGTGATATATTTATCTGTAATAAACTACAAACCAAGTTTACATTATATTTTCTTTTTGTAGGTCATCAAAACCGTACAAAACCTTTCTACAGCTTATGAAACATAATACTGCATAGACGAAGTCATAAGTGTATTTTATTATTGCCAGCTGTCGTTTATAAAAACACTACTGCAGATTGTATGGTCTGAGAATATCTTTATTTATATCCTTTTTTATTTATTTACTTATATAGTCATAAGTTAAGGTAAATTTTTATTCTTTTTGCATGATTAATTTAATAAAGTTTTATTACCTTATGCACGTTCTCAAGTTTACATAATTTATTCAATTATATTTTTCTCCCGTGCATATCGAATTTTGTTTTCTTCATACAATCTTATTGCATTTAGATGACTAATTCTTATCACACTTCCATCCTTAAGCATAACCCTTTCTCGGTTATTCGCTTTCATTTCTTTTTTATTTTTAAACAACGGTCCATTATTTAAAATGTTCAGTGCAATTCTCACGCATTTTATAAAGTCAGGCTGTTTTTCATTATACACAAACCATACATCTTGTTTCTCTTTTCTATAAAAGAAATATATATATCTTAAATTTTATCTCGTCTTTTATTTTATACCTGTTTCATATCTAAATTGTAAATATAAATTCATTTTTATGTCTGTTTTCTCACTTTAAAATGTATGCAACTTAATATACTCATGTTAAATCTTGGAATACAATAAAACATTATTATTGTCTCTTTTATATTTTATATACTTAAATTAAGAGACCACGGCAATATGTTTTATAAATTAGATCATATGAGAAAGAATTTTTAGTTTCCTCTCAGCCTTTTTGTCACCTGTTTTTAATTTTAACTCCCTATTTGTGTATTTGAGAGAATAAAAATTTTTCTTGCTAGACAGACGATCGGGCAGACAACTACGCTTGCGTTGCCCACTGAAGAAACAGGGCACACTTCTCGTTGATCGTTGCTCTTTGGTATTATGATGTTAGAGGCATCGCATACAATATTTTGAAATCTTACCTACACAATAAACAAAGAGTATGGTATCAAAACATTCTTTCAGAAGTTAGAGATATAGACATAGAGGTCCTGTTTAACAGCATGAACGGAAGCTTAATGTAGACGGGACGCAGACCCTTGCCTTTTAGGACAATATGAAAGTCAAAGCCTCACATTCTTGGGTTTAGATGTTGATAGTGGATTAACGTGAATAAATTATATGCGGAGATGTGTGCCAGGTTGAGTTGGTTTGTTTGTGCTTCTAGTTGTGAGCAGGTCTAGAGCTGGTCAGTATTACAACTTCTGAGAATTATTTGTTAAATATTCGGTCCTTCAGAACTTATTCAAAAACTGTTCCAGAACAGCTCTTACAGTTCTGGTCCATGTTCTGGTATTTGAAATTCTGATAAAATCTTGAGCATGCGTAATTTTCATTCGCATTCGCTTTATCATTTTTCTGGTTAAGTTCATGTTGAACTTTAGAGTTATGTAAGGTACCCCTGACTGCGGATCCGTATCATTACTCGTAATGAATCATATCATCATTCGAAATTGGGCACAGTATGAATGATATCATCAATATTACTGTATCCTATTTTAAATTACATTACTCATTAAAGTCCAGTCGTACAATGTACTACCGACTGCCGATACGTATAATTATGTATACCTAAGCAATTCCATATTTTTGTCTATAACTGTACACGTACACTCTAAAAAATAGAGGTAATTTTACCTCATTGATGAGTGAAAAAACATGTAAAATATAGGCGTTTAAGTCAAGAATTTAGAAAAACTGAGCAGTCTATCGTTCATGTATAGTGATTATCAAGTTATCTTTAAGGTAAGAAGAATGTACAAAAATTATGTATTTGTAATAAAGAATAGTATAGTGCAACAATGCATATTTGCGACCTACTAACCTGTACTAGTAATAAATATAAATGAGAACTTGATTTGTTGATGCATGACGTCATATTTGGATTGATTGATTAATGCTTCTTGAAGATCTTGCTCTGTTTTTGTTTTATAATAATAATTATGTATATAGGTATGCTGTACTCTATTTAAGGGTTCAGTTGAGTATTATCTATAATTGCTTATTATGGTTGAGGAGTATCTGCAGTCTGTAAGAATACTTTACTATACCTTGTCTCAGAATAAGAAGGAGTGATTCAAATATCGCGCTAAAATGGCGTATATTTTTAATGTATTTCATTGGTTCTTGCGTAGGCAAGTTTAACATGGGAAAAAAAGTTTGACAAAACGTCATTTTATGTTTATAGCCAAGCCATAACCTAGAATCTTACATTTTTACTTTGGTTTATTATACTTTATCGTTATTAAATAAAATCCATACTTTTATGTACAACATGAGCATGTGTTGATCAGACCTAAGGAACAAATGATCATGTATTTGAAACTTTGGAGTTGATGAATATGTCAAAAATACTGTACGTCAGTGCAAAAATCAAACATTCAATAATTAATATCGTTGCAAAAATAACTATAGATGAGTTCATACCATTAATGAACTGGACAACTCACACATATTCTAGAATTGACTCATTAATTTCAAGTACCTAAGTGTTAATTAAATACTAATTATATTACCACATGTTCATATACATGTTGTATTTCAGATATGTCAAACGTAAAGAAACCTGTACTAATAGAAGAAGGTGAAAATATCTGGTGGAGAATATGGGAAAAAGTTTGGATTGCCACAAGTATAATGAGTGCACGACAAGCTTTGTTGAAAACCTGTAGGATTAAATAGCCATACCGATAAAGATAGGCAATTAAGAATACTTCATATAGGATCTGAATTGATACATAAGATGAAGTTGCTTCTAAAAAATCCCCTTTCAGAATATCACTTATATGAGAACTTTTGACAGAAGCAATTACAAATGTTACAATAAGTATTTGGAAAAATTGTGCCGACCATGTAAATTTTTAATCTTTTTAACATGATGTGAACACTAAATTATTGTTAATTTCCAATATATAGTAGAAATAAATATTTGTTATACTTTATATATTTTCATAATAAATAAATTTTAATAGGGAATAATAATTAGTAATGTGTAGGTATATGTAATTACTTTGCAGTTCGTGTAAACAACTTCAGCCAAAGTAAATTTTTCTACTTATTGCTGTTGTATGCAAGATTCACATTTCCAAGACTATAATAGTTGCTTGAATTTACCTCTTCAAGGTTTGTAGCAGTAATACGAATGATTTATCTGTATAAGTTCTTTATTGATATTTAAAATAGAAACTAATAAGCAAAACCTTTTCTGCAAGTTCTTAAGGACATTTTGATAAAAGATAAAAGGTTTGATTCATTCTTGCTCTGTGATACAAATATTTAATAATAAATAGACTTGATTCACAATTTTCATGTTGATATAGCACATTCACTAAAATCTGCAGTAATTATATATTTATAACGGCAATCCTCCTCAAAACGCTCAGAACAAAGTCTATGTTTTCATTTGTAAATTGAGCCTATATCTTTATCCATAGATTCTTCTAATTTTTTTTGTAACTAGAATGAACAGATTTGAGTGTTAAGAGATTTGTATTTATCAAATTATAGATGTATGCACCTACACTTGTGTTTACAGCTTTACTCTCCTATTTTCAATTGCCGTGCACTCGTATTGCTGCTTCGACTGGTAGAATGAAAAGCGGCACATTCATCTATTTTAACGAAAGTAGCAAATGAAACACAAAACAGCTAAATCCTTAGTTAGAATTAATACAGGTCTTCTAACCTCAATTGTCATGATGTCATATCAAATTGTCTACTAAATTTTAAGCTATGTGTTCCATGTTTTGGCGGGATATTTGAATCACTCCTTCTTATTCTGAGACAGGGAGTTGAATCTAGGATGAATCTTGCACATAGGTTCACTCTACAAGTGGAAGGGAGACATCAATGCACGTGTTTGTTTACATAACCGTCTTACATTTTTTTTATAAAAGGGAAGGATACTTCTTCTCTGAACGCAGTTTTTTTCATATAAACATATTTAAAAGTGTGTATTTACTTATTCCGTAAATAAAAAAAGTTAACAAAATTCTGTTGATGCTTGGATAAATTCAAGTATGCATTTAAGTGGTTTATTGTTAATATAATTTTCCTTATAATGTAATTACTTTCTTAAAAATATTATTTTTCTTTCAATGGTATATATTGGAATATCCGTCATTTTTAGGAACAAGACCCTAACTAAAGAACCTTTTTAAATAAGACAAATCCTCCTACAATTCTAGAAATTAAAGACGAGTGGCCTACTCTTCTTACTGAGTATGGAATATATTGGCATTTTAATAAATTGTTGGATAAAGATCTTAATAATCTTGGTGAAAATATGTTCAAAAAATCAGAGGAAATTTTAAAGGGTATAATAAAAATCGTTTCGTCATTCTTTCAAGAAAATGTTGAATGTATTTACTCAGACATGTGTGTAAGTTACCAACATAACAACGTTCTATGCATGCTAGACTAATTACTTATTATTTTCTTAAGAGTACATCTACACTTGAAGAAATCTCCTGGAATACTCCTTTTGTAGCGTGTCTTAAAGAAGGTAATAACATGTATTAAGAATTATTTGATATTATATCTATTTTATTTTGTTTTTAGGAAATATGAAGTCGTATTGCGTGGTAATTGAAAAGCAGTATTTGGACCGGACAGATCCATTCAGATCTGCGTTGCAACAAATGGTTGCTTTATATTTTAATTTAACTTAGAATATGCGAAAGAAGCATCAAATACATTAGAAATATTTCAGAGATACTTTTTAAAAATCTATCCCGAACAGGGAAGCAAAAATAAAAAAGCGAAGAAGTCTAAGCTAAAATTAATTAAATTTTTTAATATATTTCGTTAGAAAAAATACAGACTGTATATTAATTTCAACAATAAAGTTATAAGTTGCTATTTATTGCATTTGTATTTTAAGAGAGTTATATTGAAGAATGTGCTAAAATCGTCAACAGCCTTTCAGAATTAATTAAAATTCCATCACCTAGCAATTTAGAGTGAAGATAAGTGAAATATTTCATGGATAAGCAAACTAACCTTAAAAGTAACTTTTTTCATATGTAGAATGTTATATTTTGTAACAAAATTACATTCACAGGAAGCATTAGATTGATTGTTTTAATTTCTCTATCCATAAAATTTTTCATACTGTAACTTTCTGAGAAAAATTATACAGGGTGTAGCACCTAAGATGCCTCGGACCGTAGCTCCTCTATCATACAATATATCGAAAAAAGTCTAAGAAAAAAATTGTCCATAACTACAATCGCCATTTCCCTAAAATATTTTTGGTCATCAGTGTCGTGCCGTATTCCAGCGGCGTATCAAACCTATGTTTTTTTAAATGGAACAATGTATATTTTGTGGCTGATTCGGAAAGCCCCCAAAGAGTACTTTTTTTTTATATAACGTCATACTCCTACTTCAGCGGTTTCGCTGTTATAACGGTTTTTCTTCGCAGTTAGACCGTACTTCGATATTTTTTTTGGCAGGAACTAAATTGTCCCGGCGTTTCGGTTTCGAATTTAGGGATAGACTAAGACCTCTTCTAACTACTCCTAATTTTTTTCAAGTGATTTAAGGAAAGAAGATAATTTTTGATTGGGCTTTGCAAATAGTCATTTTTCTATAAAATATCAAATGGGAACAATATAAAATAATTATATCGTTGGATAATCGAAATTCCAAGTTTTCCATTTATTAAAAAAAACACACATTTCATTACAAAATTAAAAAGAAAAAAACGTTGTTAAGTCAATTTGTCAAGTCAGCTGTCATGATAAAACAATAGAAGTGCAACTGTCAATGCAAACGGAAAAAATAACAATAAACTGACAGAAGCATTATTGTTATATGATAAACGTTGCGAAAATGCCTGGAACTCAACAAGAAATGGTTGACATGTGTTTATTCTTGGAGAATGTTTCAAAAATTGTTTGTTGGCGTCACGAGTGTACTCTGAGAGATATCCTCTCAGAACGTGTCCAAATCCACGTGAGTTTACAAAGGTGTTGGATAGATTTACGTCTACTGGTACTGTTCAACGAGCAAAGAGAGTTAGAACGAAGCCAGTTTTGACCGTAGAAAACGAGTTGAAAGTTCTGGAGGCTGCTGTTGAAAATCCTCATATCAGTGTCCGCGAAATTAGTAGGAACACTGACAAGTTCCATCCATTTAAAATTCAATTGCACCAGGAATTGCAATCTCAAGATTTTGAAACCAGGCAGAATTTCTGCAATTGGTCGTTGCAAATAGTCATTTTTATTCTAAAATGTCAAATCGGAACCATATAAAATAATTACATCGTTGGATAATCGAAATTCCAATTGCAATTGAATTTTAAATGGATGTAAATTGTCAGTTTCCTAATAATTTCGCGGACACTGATATGAGGATTTTCAACAGCAGCCTCCAGAACTTTCAACTCGTTTTCTACGGTCAAAACTGGCTTCGTGCTAACTCTCTTTGCTCGTTGAACAGTACCAGTAGACGTAAATCTATCCAACACCTTTGTAAACTCACGTGGATTTGGATACGTTCTGAGAGGATATCTCTCAGACTACACTCGTGACGCCAACAAACAATTTTTGAAACATTCTCCAAGAATGAACACATGTCAACCATTTCTTGTTGAGTTCCAGGCATTTTCGCAACGTTTATCAGATAACAATAATGCTTCTGTCAGTTTATTGTTATTTTTTCCGTTTGCATTGACAGTTGCACTTCTATTGTTTTATCATGACAGCTGACTTTGAAAAAAGACGTTTTTCGACGAATTGACCTAACAACTTTTTTTTCTTTTTAATTTTGCAATGAAATGTGTTTTTTTAATAAATGAAAAACTTGGAATTTCGATTATCCAACGATATAATTATTTTATATGGTTCCCATTTGATATTTTAGAAAAAAATGAGGTGTGGCCACGTATGAGCGTTTCAAACTATACAATTTTAAGAATTTTTTATACAAAAATTATTCAAAATCCTATTCTAAGTACTTTCATTCTCTTAATAAATCGCTATAGAATGCATACTATGCAAGATATTCGAAAAAATGAGGTGTGGCCACCACACGACTTTCTTATACGTATGAGCGTTTCAAACTGTACAATTTTAAGAATTTTTTTAATACAAAACTTATTCAAAATCCTATTCTAAGTACTTTCATTGTCTTAATAAATCGCTATAGAATGCATACTTTGCAAGATATTATCAAAAAAGTGCTTCTCGCTAAGAGTAAAAGTGCTACTTCCGGTCCGAATTTTGAAATTTCATATATACAAAAAATATTGCAAATCCAGTTTTAAATACTTTTGTGCTCTTGATAAATATATATAGAATGCATAACTTACGACATATTTGCAAAAAATCGCTATTCGATAAGAGTAAAAGTGGTACTTCCGGTCTGAATTTTGAAATTTTTTTTATACAAAAGATATTAAAAATTATGTTTTAAATAATTTTATACCCGTAACGTACTTGTCTAAAAAGCATGACTTGCGAAATATTCGCAAAAAACTGATTTTCGATAAGAGTAAAAGACCTACTTCCGGTAGGAATTTCGAAAAACTTTTTAAATAAAATTATTCTCAATTTTAATTTTAAGTATATATGATTTCTTTATAAATTTGTTTAAACTTAGTAGTTGACGAAATATTGGCAAAGTAAACTACTACTTCCGGTCTACCGAATTTACTGAAAAACTAACCAGATCTCAAGAGGGAGGTTATACACGTAAATACAAAATTTGGAATTGATATCTACAGCGGATTGGCCGCTATCGTGGTCACACATACAGAGAGAGAGAGAGAGAGAGCGACACACACACAGAGAGAGAGACACACGGAGAGAGACACAGACATTTTTTAAAAACCACTTTTTCGGTATCAGGGGACTTCAAAACGTGGACATCTGCAAAAATCTCGAGGTCGAAAATTTTCATCATCACAATGACTACTTGCAAAGCCCAATCAAAAATTATCTTCTTTCCTTAAATCACTTGAAAAAAAATTAGGAGTAGTTGGAAGAGGTCTTAGTCTATCCCTAAATTCGAAACCGAAATGCCGGTACAATTTAGTTCCTGCCAAAAAAAAAATGTCGGAAGTACGGTCTAACTGCGAAGAAAAACCGTTATAACAGCGAAATCGCTAAAGTTAGGAGTATGACGTTATATAAGAAAAAAAAGTACTCTTTGGGGGCTTTCCGAATCAGCCACAAAATATACATTGTTCCATTTAAAAAAACATAGGTTTGATACGCCACTGGAATACGGCACGGCACTGATGACCAAAAATATTTTAGGGAAATGGCGATTGTAGTTATGGACAATTTTTCTCTTAGACTTTTTTCGATATATTGTATGATAGAGGCGCTACGGTCCGAGGCATCTTAGGTGCTACACCCTGTATATATCAAGTAGTTTCCATATATGAAAATTTTCATTATAAGTATAAGTATAAGTATAATGAAAATTTCTTGACTTTAAGACTAGCTTAATTTTATTGTTTTCTGGCCGTTGCACTGCAATGTTTAACGATTGCTTAACTTTAATTTTAAGTCAGTTGGTATGTGCTGTTGCTATTCTCATAATAGCAAAATAACATTTAGATGTCAAACCGCTGTTAAATATTCTCGTGCAAACCGCCGTTACATAGCAAAGCTACACAAGATAGGTAGAATATTTCTAGGTTTATTACCCGGTCTGTTTTATTTTGACTGGCACAATTATATCAGGAATATTGCCAGGTAAAATTACCAATGAGGCGTAATAATGATTGGAAAAATTAATACAGTAAACTAATATTCCGTATTCGAAATGGAACATTCCCAGTTGAATTGTAATTATGACTGGCAAAATTACTATGGTAAAGTAATATTCCCGTTCGCTGTGGAATATTCCCAAGTAATATTACCAAGTGTTCGGGAAATCTTATATTCAGGGTAATTTTACCTTATTATTTTTTAGAGTGTATAATGTGCAGCTCACCACATATAAGTTGAGCGGTGAAGGTCATATGCGCAATGGACAAAGGGGTGAGTGGTAGTAGCGGGGTGTAGACGCATGCATTTGTCACAGCTCTATCCATCTCTATCGTGCATTCTCTCACAACTTGATCTGCGTCGATGACCGCTCAACTTATATGTGGTGAGCTGTACTTTAATTACAAGAAATTATCTTTGACCAGTAAAACATACTTACTATTTTCAAAGATAATACATATTTCCTTTATTCATAAATAAACGATATTACTTACCTCATATTTAAATAGCATATTGTTCATCCAGCTATCTCCATGACTAATAATAGAGTACTGATTTATCCTTTTGGTAGCTTTATTCATTATTTCCACATCGTTTTTTTTATATTTTCTATATTTTTCAATCACAACAGTGCCGACTTCATTTTGCGCTTCCAGTGCATTAAGCACTCTGGAATGAATTGATTCCCTTTGTTTCTGCATAATTTCATCATCCGCTGCATTTGGATCGAAAATTACTTCTTCCATATCTTCTGTAAGTTGTTGGAATTGCTCAGGGCGCTGATCTCGTAGCGCAAACGAAATAGCATGTAACTTGCCGTACGCTTCCATCACTAACTTTACATGACTGTAGTCCATTGGTTTCTTCCTATCTTTCATAAAGTATCCGACGGATTTCATGTCTTCCATGACGAAACCGCGTCGCTCTAAGAGTGAACAGACAAGGTTGGCATGGAAGTCGAATGATTTTAAGACTGATTTTGCAGTCTGAAACTTGGCAAAAAGTGGAAACAACTTTTCGTATACGTAAACTTCTCGTCCATATAGTTTATCCATGTTGAGATTGTGCAATAGCACTCTTCCTACTGGTGCAGTTTTGGCCATCCAATTCAATGTTACTTCGCCACATTTCTCGTCAACACCATTTACACGCACTTTTGCAATGATCCCGAGATAATTATCCCCTTTTGCAACACCAGGTGATATATCTATGTTACAAATGCGAATTTTTCTTTCCTTCACAGTATCTTTGATTTTTTGTAACAATTCCTCGTCTAATTTAATAGCTGATGCAATGCCGTTTTGTATAGAAGTCATCTTGTTTTCACGCACTCGATACTATCATACACATTTAAATGATGAAGCTCACCGCTGCTGTTTGTACTGCGACATCTGACTGTAAACATTAGATTAATATATAAGTTTTGGTTAGTGTATATATACACTTACACGTGTGACTGGCGAAATTAAATGTCTAATCATCTTAACCTTGATACGTATTTATTAATGCGTGTTCAATTTGTTTTAAATAAACAAATTTGAATTCTTTGAAACAGAGACGTTATGTTGTGTATATTATTAACATTGTTCTCTTAGGGCCGATTTCTTCACACTCAGATAAGTTCCCGACAAATTTAAGTGGCAGATATGTGTTGTATAACACTTTCTTCACATGTGTATACAATTTATCTTCTAGATATTTGGTGGATAATTTGTCGGCTACTCAATCCACCGAATAAGTTATTATCTGAAGGATATATTCGTTTATTAAAAAAATAAAAATGGGTGTGCTTAAGACCACACGGCAGAAGTGAAAACTTCATCAAGGCGAGGTTAATAATACGAAATACAACTTTTTTTTGCGTTCTATATTCATTTACATTATTTACATTTTCCATTTTACATTTTTGTTCTATATTACATTTAAAAAATATATATTTATTATTATTGTGTATACATTATTCTAGTACATTTCGCTCGGTCTGATCAAATTTTCACTTCAAAAATTCATCCGCACGCATGTATATATACAAATAGACGATATGATAATTCTCATACGAGTACCCGCGCTGGTCTAATGGTAACGTGCCGGCCTTACACCCGGGCGGCTCGGGATCGCATCAGCACGCGGACAAGAATTTTTCAGAAAATAAAAATACAATATTTCGCGTATTTATTCTAAATTTTAATTTAATTGAAATTAAATACCGTGAGTCTCTCGCTCCCTTAGTCGACTCGACTCGAGCCGACTTTACCCAAACGAGCGTTACAAGCCGAGCGTGACGGCGCAGTCTCGTTCAGTGCCCAACAATCAATGCATCAACGCGCCCATAAAAGTGTTCACTTCAAAATAAATGAGGTTAACGGAATTGAGTTTCTGCGTTATTTTTGTAAAACTTCACTTACACCCATTCTTAGACATTTTGTTGTTATGGATTTACTTAACGTAAATATTTATTCGAGTGACGATGAAGATGAAGAACTACTAAACATTATTAGACGTCCTTATACTTTAAGGATGAGAAATGATAATTTTAATATTTGGGAGGATAAGGACTTCTTTTGCCGCTTCAGATTAAAAAAAGCGACTGTTCAAGTATTAGAGATAACCATTGAAGATAGATTACAATTCAATTGGAATAGGTAAGTTAATTTCAAATAATTATTAAAAGAGAATCTTATTTATAATATGATTTTATGTGAACACAGAACAAGAATGTTATCACCTTTACTGCAAGTGCTATTAACATTACGCTACTACTTTTTTGAGAGTAGTGGCTGATTTTCAGGAGTTAGCGTCGCAACTGCATGCAGAGTTGTGAAACGGGTTTCTAGAGTAATAGCTTCTCTTCGACCACAGTTTATTAAAATGTCTTCAACTGATGAAGAGATAAAAAAACATTCAAATTGGCTTTCATAGAATGCACCAATTTTTGGAGGTTATAGGATGCATTGATTGCACTCATGTTATGATTCAGTCACCTGGTAGGGAGGAAAACTAGGTACCTAGTAAATGAGAAATAAAATTGTATTACATTGCAGGAGCTATAAATGCAGAAGTATTTCGAAACCGTAATAGTTATTTACGAACCAAGTGCGTGAAATCAAATTTCGCGAATGAGTGACCAGTTTAAAGCGCGAGCCGAAAGGCGAGCGTTTTATGGACACGAATTCGCGAAATGTTTCACGCACGAAGTTTGTACAATATTTTTTGTACGAGAACTATAATAATAATACATATTGTTAAATACGTTATCGTTTATGACACACTACTAATCTCTTGATATTAATTAAAAAAAATTGAGTTGGCAGTATTGATTATTTGAAGTGACATTTAATTTAAAATTATCAAATTCAAAAAATTCCATACAAAATAAAAACCTCACCAACAACATGAATTCTGATAATGAAATGCAATGTACACCGCCTGAAATTCGCGAAGCTGCCAATATTGCAGTGGATAATTTATTACCCATAAAATCAAAAAACGTATACAAAAACACTTATACTAAATTCGTAACTTGGGCTAGATCTAAAAATATACAAAAATACTCCGAAAATTGTTTGTTAGTTTATTTTCAAAATTTACAATCAAATAAATCATTATGGTCCACTTATTCTATGTTAAAATCATGCTTAATAATATATGATAATACGGATATATCTAAATATGCAAAACTCATAGCGTATTTAAAACAGACAACCAAGCAACATCAGCCTAAAAAATCAGCAGTATTAACCGAAGAACAAATTACTAAATTTATTGTTGAAGCACCAAATTCTTTGTTCCTACTAATGAAGGTAAAGTCATTTCCGTATATTTAAATTCCATACAACACTATATATATGTATTTATAGGCTGTATTAATATTGGGTATTTCTGGAGCGTGTCGACGTGAAGAACTTTGCAAAATGTCATTGCGAGACATAGAATTTAAATCGAATTTAATTATCGTAACAATTCCAGAAACTAAAACAGGTAACAGCCGTACATTTGCTATCATTAAGCCCGAATGGATTACATTAATTCGGCAATATGCAAATTTAAGACCGGACAACCAGCATCGATTCTTTTTAACATATCGCAATGGCAAGTGTGTTTGTTCACCTGTTGGTCTTAATACAATTGGCAAAATTCCAATGCGAATAGCTGAGTACCTTCAGCTTGATAGCGCAAGTAACTTCACAGGTCACTGTTTCCGAAGGAGTTCAGCGACATTGTTGGCAAATCAAGGAGGTGACTTGCTTACAATTAAAAGGCATGGTGGATGGAAATCATCTACGGTTGCAGAAGGATATATCGAAAATTCTCTGCATAGTAGAATTCAATTAGCTAAAACAATGACCCCGTTAGAGATATCGACTCCGCCTGCAACTTGTTCGACATCTGAAATACAAGATATATGTAATAATACAATCAACGGTACTCTACCTTCGCAATCAAGATCAATTCAAACAAACCAGTTAATCCCTGGGGTATCAATCTCTGGTTGTCAAAATTGCCCAATCAAAATTTTTAATAATTGTTCCGTTTCAATTTCTGAAAAGAATGAATAATGGTAATTTATATAATATTTGTTACTGTTCTGACATTGAATTACATACCTTCCAAATATAACAATTTCTATTTCATTTCCTTTTATTTTCATAGAAAAACAACGAACTGGGTAGCATATTATTAAGGTTAGGGATTTATGATTTTAAAATGTGACTAAATTAATTAAGTTCTGGGTAGTACCAACTTTACTTTTACGCACTCGTGTTTAAAGTGACTTTTTACGCACGCAAATCGAATCGTGAAATGACAGGTTTTGATAAGCGAGTACAAAAAGGATATTTTTCTATAAATACGCAAGTATTATGTGATCATGAAATGAGGATACTCGATATAATAATAATAATAATAATAAGCAACTTTTATTTCACATCCATGTGTACAGATATAGAAAACTGATAATAATGACAACAAAGAGAAAGCAATATATGTATATATATAAGAAATTAAAGATGTACTTAGTGAAATTAGGCGGAGTTCACCACAGAGGTGGCATCCGCTCTTCCACTCAACCTATGAACAACTTAAGGGGGCTTACGCAGAGCTGTCTAGTTACTGCGGTGAGGTAGGACGTGCGGGGGGATAGTTTGCAAATAAAATAAAATAATGAGAGTAGGGATGTCTTTTCGCAGGCCAGGTTCGTATTGAGTACGCTTCGTTCCAACTAGTGTCTTGTAATAAGTCCCGGTGCAGAGATCTGTGCATTATTACTCCCTCGCTTGAAATGAGCGGCGCATTAAAAATTCCATTTCTTGGAAACTATAAAGATTTAGCAAGCTGATTGTTGCGTTTCATATATATATATATATATATATATAGCGATTTAGCGACGTATTTCTTGGTTTAGCGGTCTGTTTTATTAACACATGAATTAACAATTAGTTAAGATATGATAATAATAATAAAAATGATTGTGTAAAAAGTTTCGACAATATATTCTTAAAATTGTCTTCCTCAGTTTGTGTAAATATAGAAATACATATAAAAAAAGACTGTATTGTCAATGCAACTAAAAAAAATAACATATTTTCAAAAGAATACGAAGAAATATAGTAAAATGCTCCTGAAAACCTACCTAAAAACATTACTATGACTTTGACATTGTCAAAGTTTAATGTTATTATTTTTGTTTTTTTGTTTATTATGAGAGATACTCCGGCAAAAATAGGATGGTGAGAGACACAGGGTGTGTCATTGCGGATTATTTAAAACTGGAAAGTAGATTTTTGACAAGCTACTTCGTTTCTCTCGTTTACAGAATTGTTTCTCTTTGCATTAATAGAACATTCAACAGAAGATGAAGGAGTTACTGAACGATTAACACATATACTCCAAATTTAGCAACGACCCAACACTTTGATTTCAAAGAGCTAATATAATGACTTAATTAAAAAATGAGCAACCAAACACTTAAGTTCGCCCAAGACAGCAGCTTCACTAAAATTAAATAACGCACAACCGCCAAAAATATACGGCTTACCCAAATTACATAAAGAAAATACACCTCTTAGGCCTATTGTATTGTATTCCAAGTCCGTTTTACAACGTATCAAAATTTTTGGCAAACATAATTTCTAATGTAACGAAAAAACAATTCTACATAAAATAGTATATTATGCATTGAGCATTTAATGATAGCTATTAAGACACGAGTAAGAAAATTACGAGTGTCTTAATATCCATTAAATGCGAGTTGCATACACTATTTTTTCTACGACCCCATAATAAAACATTATTTTTTGAACATTCCATTTCATAAATTGAGCGTAAATTTTTCCGTACATCTTTGCGAATTTAGCTGGTAATAAATTGTTCGTGGCTACTAAGGCTTGTTCCATAATTTCTGGTGGAGTCAAATTTTACATTTCACTGTCACTATCCCTCATTTTTTCCGTTTATACTTTCAAAAAAGCACATATTCTAACTACTTACTAGTAAATTGCAGAGAACTGTCACATTTGATTAATTTTTTATTATTTATATTGGAATTTCGCAAAATAACATTCTATTGCCCCAATTGCTCGGACTTCAAGCTGCAACTGAAGAACCTCTATGAGTTAACCGCAACAGTAGATACGCTACAAAGGGAAATACGACAGATTAGAATGGGTACTATGCAAAAACCCACTAAGCAAGGTTCTGAAGTGTTCCAGGCTGAGAAAGTAATACTTGAGGTTGCGGAGAGAGAGAGAAGGAAAACTAATCTTTTAATTTTTAATGTTCCGGAAGATAATTCTGGTACTAAAGCCGATCAGCTTGCAGCAGCTGTTGTGATTGTTGATGAGATTTTTCAAACCTTAAATATTTCCCTAACTTGTGAAGGCCAGGTGAAGGATGCTCTCAAGAACTCTAAGAACCTAAGAATCGTCGACGGACATAAATCAAGCAAGCTTTCAGAAGATAAAACCCATTTTTAAATGAGCCTATAATTTTTACCACAAGAAATGGAAATCCTCGGGATCATTAATCTACCAGGGTGAATTTGTCAACGTAGGAAGACGTATCAAAGCATACAAAAAGGGCGCACTCATCACATTACGTCTTGTTTTGACCAAAAATAGGCGCGTGCAATCTTAACTTATCATGGCCATTACTACCGCGCGAGCAGACTGAAAACACACACGTGGCGTCTTATTTTGCAAAGTTTCAAGGACATTTTGAGACACTCTGTTCATTAACTTAATTTTGAATTGGCGTGCCGACCTCAGCGTCATCTCTAAAACCTCAGTGTCCACGTTCGGAACTACAAAAGTGGAGGGGGTAATTTCTCGCGATTTTGGAGCCTGACCTCGGGTGGATCTAGAGTCGGCTAATATTCACTACTCATTAGTACATATAAATTTAGCAAAAACTGTCAATAAAAAAATTTGAATAACATTCCAACTTTACAGAAAAGCTCTTTTCCTTGGTGTTAGGAATAAATATTTTACACTATGTAGCAGGACTCAAACCATAAATGTTATTGTAGAAGAACACACTTGCTACAGGAACTGGTCAGGGTCGTCAAGCAGTATGGAGGCTGATACTATTGTTGAGGGTTTTTTCGAAAAGCATCGAAATGTATGGCTTAATTTATGAAAAAATGATTGCGGATGGAGATAGCAGTTGCTTTAAAAAGATTTTAGAGAACAATACGTATTCGATTTACAATATAGTAGTAAAGAAAATCGAATGCCGCAACGATCTACTTCGTAACTATTCAAGGAAGATGGATGAGATGTGCAAAGATCCAAAAAAATGGACCTATTGTCATCAGAAAGAAAATTCCGGCAAGTTAGACCTACCCACGTATTGAAATTTATATAATAGTTGTCGATACTTATAGGCAAATGGACATCCATTAAGATGGGCTGTTGTGAAAGCCATATAATATAGAAAAAAAGAAGATGTTTCCCTAACAAAAAATTTCGAGCTTGCATAGAGATATTAGAAATAGTATTAGTCATGTACTTGATGAACATCAGAACTGTGTTTCTTTACAATACTTCTGCAATGAAATTTTTTGTCCAGAGGGAATTACGATGGCCAACCTTCATAAGACACGCAAGTTTGTTATTTTTACTAATAATGCAAAATTATGACATTATTTTCTTAAACTTTTAGAATTATATGAACAATTACGTTTAGCTACAGAGCATATTGTAAGACACGCAAATAGTTTGATATATAATGTTAACAACAAAGCAGTGGAATGTTTTAACTCTGTAATTGCTAAGTTTATTTGGAGTGAAAAGAATTAATTATACGCAAAGACATTCCTATCAGTCCAGAAGTTCGGCAGCGGTAGTTTCCTACAACACCAAGAGATCCATATACTCAGTTAGAAAGTATATAAAGGGTGGAAGCCCAGGAAATTTTACCAAACGCTTAGAAATGCGAAATAAGTTTAGGCAAGAAGAAAAGCAGCTAAGAAAAGAGTCAAAAGTGAACGCAAGTTAGAAATTATTCGGCGAAGACAAAAATTATGGAGCTCAGTGTCAAAGACCCGATATGACAGAAACAGAATTTGACACTGCGAAGGAATCCTTTCTTACAGCATTACATTTGCCAGAAGAAGAAGGGATTATATTAGAGGCAGAAACAAGGGCCAAACAGACTCCGAATTGTGATATGTTGAACGAAGAAAACGCTTAACTGCCTCTAAATTCGGGGAAGTATGCAAACGGCGTCCTTATACAAATTGTAAGAGATTGGTAGAGAGTTTGCTATATCCAAAAAATATAATTGCCCAAAGTTTGAATTACGGGAAGTAAAACGAAAATATAGCCAGATCGTAAGCTGCCGGTAAGATTGGAAAACAAATTGATGTATGTGGAATGTTTATCGATTCTAAATATTCTTTCCTATCGGCAACACCGGACGGCTTAATTGGGCAAGAAGGAATTTTAGAAATCAAATGTCCATGGTCAGCTCGAAATATGTCACCAGAAGATGCTATCCAATCAAAGATGATCACGTTTTGGAAACCAAATGGGGATGTTAACATAACACACAACTGACACTACCAAATTCAAGGACAGCTGCACATAACCAATCGAAAATAATGTGTTTTGGCCATATGGACTTAAGATTCAAACTCTATTTAAAGATGATATTTTTTGGTCAAAAGCCATGGAGCAAAAATTGGTTCAATTTTATAATGACTGTGTATTACCAGAGTTAGTAGACAGCCGTACACAAAGAAATATGGATGTAAGAGAACCTGAGTTCATATTGGCTGCCCAAAAGGAGAAGAGAATAAGAGCGCAAAATAAGTGATGATGATATATAAGCTCGTTGCATAATATACTATTATCTATGATCGTGCAAAAAGCTGTTACTTTTTTTGACTGATGTCACTGAAAAAATTAACTTTCATCGAATATATAAATTTTACACGTAATATACCTAACTTCCATCTGTCATAATTAACCCCAATATTTTCAATTTATTCATGTTTTTATTACAAATTTTTAGCAAATACGTAACATGTTCGGTGCACGCGAGCTGTAACATTCTCGGTCTCTTTTGCCTCACTCCGCGCCGTGTATTGCAAACTGCGGCCTTAAACCCCAAAAAATATTTGACAGCTCACTTATATGAAAAACAATTATTTTGAAGAACTGGTTTTCGTGTAAAAAGTTAACTTTTATGGCACTAGTGCAATAAATTCATCAAAATAAATAAATTTTAAGAAACTTGAAGTAAAAAAGCGTACGATCGTAGATACAATTTTGAAAGATACACCTGTACAAAGTCTCGTTCCTTGCTTATGTTTTAAACTGGCCCGTGAAATAAAGAATGACTTTCCTTTCTTATGCGAAGTATAAGAAAGTATTCTAATGACGAAAATTCGCAATGCACTTAGGTATAAGATAGTCGTGTGGTGCCCACACCTTATTTTTATTTGTAGTTACTACTTAAATAAATATTATTTTGTAATAAAAAAATCAATAATTATATAAACATGCACGCCAAAAAGTATTATTTTGAGTCGAGTAAATCTGTTTGAAAACAAGACTTCTCTGTTTTGTATATAAGAAAGTAAATTTAGTTTTAGTTTGAGAAAAATTGCATTCAAGTGAGCCAATATAATCGTTTCAAGCAATTTATATTTCGTATGAATATAATTTTTTGAGAGTTTTTTTTTCTTAATTTAAAAATATACTTTTTAGCGTGTGGGAATAACAAACCGATAACATAAAATGTAGTAAAATACATGGGCTTAAAATATCCTGAATACAGAAAACGGCTACTTACGCTTGCGGCCGCACAAATCGTTAGAGGCGCAAATTCGGCCGCTGTAAGGCATTCGTTAAAATCAAATATCTAGCAGAAATTTTTGTTTTTCTTATAATTTTTTTGCATTAAATTGAATACAAAGAATTAATGAAGGCTTCGATGGGAGTATTTTTTTATAATTAAAATTATTTAGAACTACATTTTACCCCTGAAGTTCGCCAAATTTACAACATCATAACACAGTTTCAGAAACTTTATTTTAAAAACTAATTTCAGTCAAGCCTGCATTGAACCTTTATTTATTTGTGTTATGAATTTCATTTTGATATTTCATAACTGAAAGCTGTACGATGATTTTAACGAAACCTTTTTAAGTCGTTAGTTTTGTCGTTGCGTGAGGCCCCTTAACCTAAACAACCTAAATTAAATAAATTTAAACTGAAAACACAAACTTACAATCAAAACTTATAATCAAAAGAGAGGGATTTCATAGAGAAATAAGAAATAAAAATGATTGGAAATATACCTAAGATAAACACATAACAAGAAATATAATGTCCTGAGGGTTGCTTGCATACCCACTCACAAACAGCATATTATGAGTTATAAACGGTTGCGAGGTGCAAGAATTGCGAAAGTTCATTGCCTGGTAAACAGTATATCAAAGTATTTCTTCTTGAAAGCAGGAACAGACGTAGATAATTTGATGTCAGCCGAAAGTGAATTATATAAGAAGGTGATTTGGTATGAGAAACTTTTTTTAAAAAATTCAAGTGAATGAGTTGGTGGGGTTAAGGTACCTTTGAAACGAATGTTGATATTATGTACATCTGTTCTAAATTTGATTTTATTGTATAAGTAGGGAGGTGATAACGATACGATGGTATAGAGTAGTGGAGTGCAATAACCTCCTATTCTTCATGTTCAGCCAATTCAAGTCTTTTAGCTTATGGGAGATATGTTCTCTCTATATCGAAACGTGATGGCCTGGATCTGCGCATGATGCAACAATATTTTTACAAAGTAGTATATGCAGAAGATTTGAATTGAACGAATTTAATCCAGGGACTAATACTTGGTGACAGTGCATACCCTCTAAAAAAACGTTCTCCTTACACCTATACTGAATCCAAGAACACCAGCTGAAGAGCGTTATAATACTGCTCAGATTCTGACGCGGAATATTATGTTTCGGTGTATGGAAGCGTCGTTTTCCAGTTTTGAGTATTGGTATGAGGCTCAAAATTGAAACAATTCAAGATGTTATTGTTGCAACAGCTATTCTACAAAATATCTGTAGGAACGAAAAAGATGAAATTCCTATTGTATTTGAAGAGGTAGAAGGTGATTATAATGAACTTCAACATCAAAATATTGATGATAGTGCAGTTCGCCGTGCACTCATCACAGACTATTTTACAAGATAAATATTTTACTTAAGGGGGCGTTTGAATCATAGAAAACATAAGTACTTTCGTTACTGTCAAAAAATAACAACATTTTACTCCTAAAGATGTCGCGCGCTCTATCAAAACTCATCATCTCAAATAATTGAATTGGCAGAATTTGTTTGAAATAACAAATATGTATACGATCACTATTAAATCATTTTAAATAACTTAGATATTTATGATTATCTGTAATTTCCTTAGATAACCAGTTACACTACAGTATTTTCGGATCTCGCGCCCTCTCTTAGGGAATCCTACAAGGTACAAAATACAAATATGGCCGTTCTTTAACAATTATTTAAAATATGCAAATAAACCAAACTAATACATCATTGCGGAAATTTCTGTTATATTTCTCTTCTACGAAACACGCGTCATAGGGTTAAGGGGTTCTTTTGATAAAATTGAAATAAAAATTTTATAAAAAGAATTTATGTAAATTAAACCCCTATACCATACGTAGGAGGATATTATGACTTATTACACACAATAAAATAAACAATTAATGATTTTATAACCGACATTTGCATAATTATAAAATTATGTTGTATTCTATGATTCAAACGCCCCCTTAATACAAACATAACTTTGAAATAAAATACCACTTTGTCAGAAAGTTTTATTTTTCATATGATAATATACATATCAAATAATAAAATGAACTTGTTATATTTTTTTATTAGAAATAATACAAAAAAAATATAAGCATATTATTTTTTTCTTTTTATTTCTAAATCTACATTTACATTTTCTATTGTTAGTCTATTTATTTCCTCTTTTGCTCTTAATTATTGAGCAATATATTGCTCTTGCAATTGCAACATTCTTTTTTTTATCTCTAATAATTCCTCACCATATTGTGTCCTACTTGCTAGCTTCTTTTTCTTCGGTTTTGCTTTGGATATAACTGCAATTTTATTAACTTAATTTTAAAAAAGCTTATCTTACAAAGACTTACTGTTTTGTTCATTTTCTGTACATGAATTTGAGATAGAAGTATTACTGCTCTGATCTTTCGAAATATCTGCTACTAAATCTGAAAAGAAATTATAATTTAAAAATTAATACCTCTTTTTATTTTTTATACCATCTGAGGTCTCAAATTGCAATAATATTTCTTCCTCCTCAGCATTATCCTCAATATTTGGTCCACTTATATCTGAAATGATTTTATGAAAGTAAAGTGCTTATAAATACAAATAAAGAAATAACTTTTACTTTCAACCTGATCATTATCAAAGCGTGCTGACAGACCTAACATCGATAGGTGTGTGATAGCTAAAATTTTATCTTCATATGGTTTTAATGCTGTTCTTATTTCAGGTAGTCCTCCCCCAGTTTTGTTTTCTTCGTACTTTATCTTTGCACATTTCTTTTTGATATCTTTTTTCATACCTTCATACTTTGCTTTTATTGTTTTAGAGTTCCTCTTTAACCCAATTAGAGCATTAAATTCATTAGTTATTGTGTCCCATGCTTCTTGTTTGTTTTCGATTATATTTTGATACTTACATATAACGTCTATTAATTTTTCTTTTTCGATTTTGCTAAAATTTGGACAACGCTGTGGTTTTTCTTTTGTTGTATTCTAAAAGCACATTGGTATATTATTATTAAGCTTATAATAAACGAATGTAAGATAAAATCTAAAATTATTATATTATATTTATATTCGAATGTGAAAACAAGTATCAGCCAGTGGTTGTATTAAGTTATAAGATTTTACCAGAATAGAATCATGTTTTAGCAAAAATTTCTTGGCAGAAGTTTTTGAGGTATGTATTCCTATGATCATTAGTTATACGATGTCACAAATTTATCAGTTTTTTTCTAAAAGCTTGTCGGTTTCTAACCTATAATTCATTCCGACATCAAAGCAGATATTATTTCCTGCAATGATGACTGGGCCTTATTCTCTGGCAGTTATTTTTTCTATTTGTAGTTATAGACAAAATGGGGAAAAATGCAGTGGAATCCGCGCTAACTGGATGGAAGAAATGATGGAAGGATGGAAGAAATAAGGATGAATCTTATAAGACAAGGCATATCTCCAGCATACGTAGAAGAACATTGTGGAATTCCTCGCCGAACAATACGAAAACACATTAAATCTGGAATAACTTCTCGACGTTTGGGAAGAAAACCAATATTAGACGCAGAAGCTCAGAAACAACTGGAACGTAAAATAATTTGCTGAAAGAGGATTTCCATTAACTCCTAAAACAGTTCGCAGAAGTGTCTACTCTTTTGTTACGAAATATAAAATTCCTAACCGCTTTAATGATAACCAAAAATTGGCCGGGGGAGAATGGTATCGTTCATTCATGAACAGACATAAAAATATTTCTAAAAGAAAAGCACCACCTATGAACCCCGCCCGAGCTCAAAAGCTCAATAAAGCAATCGTAGAAGATTATTTTATAAAATTATATGCTCTATTGGAAAAAACTGGTTTAAAGCAAAGACCTGATTAAATCTATAATATGGATTAGAAAGGGTGTCGTCTTACCGTTTGTCATCAACAAACTGTTCTAGCCCAAAGAGGAGCCAAGAGGGTTCACTTAGTAGCACAAGAACATGCTGAAAATGTGTCCATCGTGGCATGTGCGAATGCAATGGGACATGCTATTCCTCCCATGATTCTATTCAAAGGGCAACGGATGAAGCCAACATTTTCAGATGGATTACCTCCAGGGTCTATTGCTCAAATGACATTAAAATTTATGTCAACTCCTCCAGTAATTTTAATCTTTGATGGAGCTTCTTGCCACCTAGATGTAAGTATTGCCGAAAAAGCTGAAGACTTAGGCATACATTTGTTGTGTTTACCCAGCAATACGACTCACGAATTGCAACCTATGGATAAATCCGTCTTCGGACCTTTTGAACATTATTGGGATGAAGAACTTCTACATTACTGGGAAACATATCCAGATAGACGTTTGAACAAAGAAAGATTTTCGGATGTTTTCACACCAGCCTGGGGGCGATCAATGACAATAAGCAACATAATGAATGGATTTAGAGCTACAGGGATTTATCCTTTCAACAAAAATGCTATTCCGGAACATGCCAAGTTTACCCAGTCACAGAACCAAATAATGAAACCAAAGACAGAGAATGGGTTTCAGAAGATGAGCAACCACTCACTTCCTTAATAAACAAAAGAACTGAACAACAGCTTAAGACATTCACAGAGGTTTTGGTAACGCCAGAAGTAAAAACTAAACAAAACAAACAAAGCACTTGAAGTTACAAAAAAGGTGTTTGGAGAGAAGATGAGAACTACTAAGCAGAACAAATCTGATAAATCACGTCCCTCTACTTCGACTGGAGCAGCGACTTCCCACTGTGAAGCAGAAAGGTGGTTTTGTGCAGTATGCAAGGAAAGTTTTGTGGCAGATATGCGTCAATGTGTTAACTGCCCAAACTGTGACGATTAAATTGATTTTATATTGCGGGCCTTATTACATGCTGTGCAGATAATAAGACCCAAATTCAAGTTTTTTAAAAACAGTATTATTAGAAAAAATATATATTTTTTTATGTTTATTTTGATATGTATTTTATACAAATTGAATATATTTTTAGTTTTTCAAAAATGTTTTATTATATTTTGTTCCTTGTTCTCATAAGATTAAATAACTCTTAGGAAGGCCTTATTACCCGATAATACCTTATATGTTCAACTTGCATATTGATAAGTGACATTTTTTAAATGAATCTGTTCTGTTCTTCTTCGACAATCATGCTCCCATAAAAACTGTGAAAGTAGCAAAACCCAAAGCGCCTTCGATACCTGATAATAACAAGTTGTTGCAAACATTACGTGACAAAGTGAAGACTAGATTCAAAAAATCTAAGTTTGACGCTCATTAGCAGTATTATAAACAGTTACGAAGCTATAATATGCTACACTCGCAATTCGCAATGAGAAAAAAGCTTACTTTGAAAATATATCATAGATGGTTCAGTTGGGTAATCAGAAGTCGTCTCCGTTGTCTATCTACATTTATTTGTCTTTTCCTCCTTCCAAACTAGCTGATACTATATATAAAGTTAATGCTGACTTATCGAATATTAATACTTACTCCCGCACACATTATATATTTATTAACCCTGACCAAAGCTGTTTTATGTTGTTGGAAGGGTGGGTGACGTTGAGAGATGTGGGTCAGTTGAAAAATACTAATAATACGAGAACACTATACCAGTAGTAACGCAATCAAAAAATTTAGGCTTACCCATAGATAACACTTTCAGATATAAGTCTTAGATATCAAAAATTATAAGCCGTACTTACTTGAACTTAAAGATTCTATACTCGTTCAAATATATCTTCAGTATTAAATTAAAGAGGATGCTGCGCAAATCATTTGTGCTGTGGTTGTTTACTTATTGGACGCCTGTTTATGGGCCCTGGGTGTAGAGAGTACAAAACGCTTGTATACGATACATTTTTGGTATCTACAAGTGATTGAAGTGACCAGACGTCCCGATTTTGGCGAGACAGTCCCGATTTTTAACAATTTGTCCCGAAAGAATGTACGGCAAACTAAGGAACAGCGGGAGAATAGGAAGGGAATATACGGTTATCGGCGGCCATGTGGCTATTTTGCCAGAATGAGTTTTATATTATTTTTGTTAATTTTATAATGTTAGACAAATTCTTGTGAAAAATTTCATGACCTTTTAAATAACGACAGCAATCTATTAAAAAAAAATCACTCAAATGAGAAATATGGCCAAGAATAAAATAATACTTAACCTAATTTTTTTAATGTATTATATTTATATATAATATATGATAGAATATCACACAAGCTCAAATCTTTGCGATTGGTAAATATGCAAAACCGAGTTACTTTACATTGCCTCACCTTGTTTCATAGAATCCTTTTGTTTGAGTGCCCGCCGTACTTATTGAGGAAAGTCAGGTTATATTATATCTATGTGCAAGAGCGAATACTCCGTTGATGAATTCTTCAGTGGTAACTTCTTCAATGGGGGAGAGAATATTATGTAACCTTATAGGCATTTATTACAAATTATAAGTTCAAATATTTTTAAGGGCGTGGTGGGAGAGCAGGGGGTACTTAGATCGCCCGTGTGAACCACCCCTTAGGATTCTTCTTTTTCCTGTTTGTTTTTCCACTTTGAAACTATATTTTTTCTTGTGATCTCGTTTAGTATATGTGTATACATGCCAGAGCTGAAAGTATCTTTAGTAAAAAGATAAAAAAAGTATCTAAGATACTAAAAGTATCTAAGATACTAAAAGTATCTTAGATACTTTTATTTAAGATACTTTTTGGTTCATTTAAAAGATACTTTTGTTATAGATACTTCTTAAAAGTATCTAGTATCTTTTATCATTAAAAGTATCTATAGATACTAAAAGTATCTATAGATACTAAAAGTATATTTAGATACTAAAAGTATCTTAGATACTCAAAACGTGAGAAATCAATACTTATTCATGATCCGACACGACACGACAAGCTTCGACAGGTCGCGCCGGCCGTAACGTGAGAGACGATGTATATTGCATGTATATTGTTTTTGCATCTCGCCCGCATTATTCGTTTATCTTTTACAGCGCTAAGTTAGTTAGTTTGCCATTCGTACTCGCTAGAAGAACAAATATTAGTTCACCAGAAAAGGTAAGTCCCTTTCTTTGCTATAACCTATTTTAAATAAAATGTTTAATTTGTTTAAATTTTAAAAATTACTGATTCAATAAATTATGATCCTTTCAATGTAGAGTAGAGAGTAGAGTAGAATTGTAGAATACATAAAATCTTATGGTAAAAGAACTAAAGAACACAAAATAAAATAAAATTAACATTACAGTTGTACCTACAGTTAATGGTAGAGTTTACATTCCTAAATGTATGAGTTTAACGAAATTCATACGGAGCACTAATATCAGAACTGTGAGCGTGCAGCGTGGTCTCTGTAAAATCATTCAATCAATAATTACATTAGTGCTAACAAAATTAGAGTTGGGGCCACATAAAACTTGAAATTTTTATTTCAGATGGATATATATCAGAATTGTCATGATAAAGAACTAAATGTCGATATTGACATGGCATTGACTGAACCTCAATCACCTGACCCTTTTACACCAAGTGAAGATGAAAAAGACCCTACATATTGCAGTGACCTTGAGTTTGGTGGTAGATTATAAATAAGTATAATCAAGATCACTTCAAGATTTAATTTAATTAATTGTTATTTTATTTATTTTTATCATGATGTGTATATAAATATTCATTATGTTAATATTTTTCCAAAATTTAATTTTTATTTACGTTAAATAATATGAGAATGTTATTATAATTTTTATAAAAGTCATAATATTAAAATAAGCATAAAATATTACGTGAAGTATAACAAGAAAGTGTTCTCCCGCACGAAGAATACTGTTACCGGGAGAGATCGATAGTGTGGCTCGGCGAAAACAATATTTTTCGCTAGATGCATTGGATGAGTCATGAACGTGTAAACAAGTTGATATTTACATGTTTGTTTACCTTTTTCAAAGATTGTTAATACGCTGGTTTCCTGAGTGGTGCAGCACTGCAGCTATGTATTTCTGGAAGTGGAATCGTATCTGCCGAATACAACCGGGCGTTTTTGTGAAGAAAAATATCGATATAAGACCGGGACCGTGGAGAAAACGGCAGAGTTGCTTGGTGTAAACCGCACTCAAAAGAGGAAAAAAGGAGAAGTAGGTGAAAACCTCTTCTTCCTCTTAAATGTTATATTAACTTAAAAGTTTATTCTTAAATTTGAACTTAGAATATTTTCAAAGAGATTTTTCGATACTTTGGTTGTGTCCGACGAGTTAAAAAGCATACTCGTAGGGTAGAACTTTGGGGTACCTACCAGTGTGAATTTGCTTTCTGATGGTACTGTCTTGGGAGCGAGCAAAGGCGCCAGGCAGGACTAATTAGGGCAAAGCCACTCCCTTAATGTTTATATTTTTTGTAAATAATAAATTGCGTAATTTTTGGTTATTCATATTCCAGTAAAATCCATCATATGCGATAAATTTTATTTTATTAAAGATGTTGATTGTTTACATGTATCTATGACGAATATAAATCATGATAATCACGTTTATTTTTAAAATAGAATTTTTTTCTCGACGTTATGCTTTCATTTATTATAATTTCTTTATTATATTGACCAGTTGATTATGATATGTGTAGTTTTAGATGATGTTTTGAAATATTAATTTTTTGTAAATATATATATATGTGTAATTTAAAATTTCTCATTCTTTAATATTTATTTTTAATAAATTAGATGATAAGATGCATTTTGCGTTTTATTTTCTTTACCTGACCTGGTGATCACTGAAGACATTCAAATTGATTGGAGAAATTATTTATATTTTCTGCCCCTGAGAGAAGATTTTCTTTAGTCATTCTAAACTGAGCTAGTTAAATGTAAAATTGCCTAACCTACTATTCAACAGAAATTTTGTGGTATCTTAGTCTAGCATAAGGCCTAGCACTAGGATGCATGCTTGATCTCTTACCTACTTATTGATTGAATAATTCTAATTATTTTTATATAAATCTCAATTTGCAAGAGTCACAGCAATATGTTCCTGACCCTGAAACAACATCAAAAAAGAAGTTCAGAAGACTGTTTGGCGGTGCCTCATCTTCAAAATCTTCAGAAATACCCTATGAAGATCAGAATTCAGACAACTCGGCTGCTAGTAGTTTTACTAGTTCTGTAACTAATAGTCAATCCTCGCATAACGCAACAACCTCACATCTCTTTGATGGGAAATATTTTGAAATTACGCAGCAAATGTTGGAAAAACTTGACAACATACTAAAACAATGCAAATTAAAAATACCAATAATAGGCAAATGACCATTAAACAGATTATTACAAAGACCAAACATGTTACACAGGATACATTTACCAGAAGGCTTCTTCAATTTATTGTAGATACTATGTCACCTTTGTCGTTGTTACAAAATCGTAGCTTTTTAAATCTATTTAAGGGAATTACTCCTTTAAAAATCATATCCAGGCCTACAGCTGTAAAAAAAAATTCCTCTATGGTGTCTGAGAACAAACACAACTTAAAATTAATATTACATGATATCCGTTACGTTTGTACGACGGCTGACATTTGGTCATGCAAAACCCGAAGTTTTCTTGGTGTTACATGTCATTGGATTGACGACCAACTTCTACGAAAGTCATCGCCACTAGCATGTAGAAGATTTTCTGGAGCGCATACGCACGACCGCATAGCTGAACTATTAGAAGACATACATACTGCTTGTAATCTTTATCCAAATAAAGTGTTAGCAACAATTACTGACAACGGCTCAAATTTTGTCAAAGCATTTGGTGTTTTCGGAATCAATAATGCTTTACAGTATACTGGTGACGGTGAACTTCAACATCAACTTCCAATGATGATATCGACATCACTGAGAAATTCCTGACATATTTGGAAACGAAGATTATCTCCTTCCAAACAATTTTAGTGACAATACAACAGAACAGCACAGAAGAACACATACGTTGTGCAAGTCATACACTTGCCCTAATAACAACTACTGATATTATGAAAATAATTAATTCAACTAGTTCTCTCAAATCAAAACATGAACAAGCAATGGCTAGGTGTAATCATATTTGGAAAAAAACAGGTCGTCCTAAATCAGCTGAATTAATAAAAAAAGTATTAGGACATATTTTAAGTTACCCAGGTGTAACGCGTTGGAATTCAATGTTCGATGCTCTGAACCAAATTCTTAACTCTAAAGAAAAACTGGACTGTTTATACGAAAATTTAAATTTTGCAAAACAAGATCGACTCAGAGATACTGATCTAAATTATTTAGCAGAGTTATGCCAAATACTAAAACCTTTTGCTTTGGCACTTGACATTCTTCAAGGTGAACAAAATATGTACTACGGTTACCTTCTACCATCAATCGTAAGCTTGTTTGTTAAAATTGAAAAGTCAAAAACGAATAAACTTAAATATGTTGAACCTACTTTGAATGCCTTGACCGAATCTCTAAACTCCAGATTTGAAAAACTTCTTAAGTTGACTAACCAATCTGCAATAATTGCAGCAGTAACTAATCCTTTATTTAAAACACGTTGGCTTACTGCATTTCGGGAAATGAGGAATATTGAGAATGACCTTAGTCAAACTAAAGATTTGGTAATTACAGAAGCTATAAAAATTATCAAGGAAAATGAGAAACAATTTAATGTAAGCAAGAATAACATTACTCAAATGAAAAGTAACACACTGCAAAACGACTTCTTTGAATTTAATGTTAACCCCGATCTTCAAACGCAAAAGGAATACACTGGCACTGGCCATACCGATTTAGATTATAAACGACAAGCCGAGCTGCAATTATTACAATATTTGGCCGATTCTGAGACTAACGTACAAATGCTAAAAAAGTATAATATTATAGAACAATTATTTAAAAAATTCAATACGCCATTACCTTCTTCTGCACCTGTCGAAGATTGTTTTCTTTCGCAACCTTTATTAATTCACCCCGACGTCATGCCTTATCTGATAACACGTTTGAAAATTTAGTTTTATTAAAAGCTAGTGGTTATACTAGTTAGCTATCCTACCAAAATATTACTGTTTTTATATACTGTTAAAAATGTTAAATGTTGAATGTTTTGTTTTTAATGGATAATGCGTTTTGTGCTGTTGTTTTAACAGACTATTTTATGTTTATTTTATATTGTTTTGAGAATTTTATGTTTAATTTTTGTTTTCAATACATAGTTTGTAATAACTTAACGTCTTTGTTTCTTTTATATCCCAAAGCCCAAGGTGTACGATTGCAAAGTGCTTCCTGGCTTAAACTTAAATTGTATGATCATTTAGAGGGTTAAAATGATGTTTTTAAAACTAAAGTATCTTAGACCCTGTACACTGTGCCTAAGTATCTTAGTTCCTACAAAGGTATCTAAGTATCTTAAATACTTGAAAAGTATCTATGATAAGTATCTTACATACATAAAAGTATCTTAGTTACTTAAAAGGATCTTTAGATACTAAAAGTTTCTTTAGATACTTAAAAGTATCTAAGATATTTTTACTCAAATACTTTTCCGGTATTTTGTATCTTAAGATACTTCAAAAACTATCTTAGATACTTAGTATCTTAGGATACTTTTTGCCTAAAGTATCTTAAAAGTATCTAGATACTTTTAAAAAGTATTTTTTACAGCTCTGATACATGCATGCATAAATATTTGTATACCATAAGACCGCGTGCGTCTGCATTATCGCGATACCTGTAGAGTAAGCGAAACAGATAGAGATGTCTGTGTATTAGAACGGTAAACAAGTGGTGTTATACTGGATTACAACAGAGCTAGTATTTCGCATATGCCTATGATGCACTCGTATTTGTCCAGAAAATCTACATTTATACGGTGTAGTCGGGCAGTCGCATTCGCCGTCGCGTCGTTTCCACATATGGGCGTCAGTTCGAGTTTTATTATTGCTTAAGAATAACATTTTTTTTAGCTAATTACAGGTTAATTGCAATGTTGAATTACAATTCTGTTTTAAGAAGTAAATATTTTATGTTTCAGTATTTTATTATAGTTGAGTTTTTAGATTATAATATTTGTTGAAAAATATTATTTTAGTTAAGAAGTTTTTTTTATTTTAAAGTCTAGGAGTTATTTATTATTTATTTTTGCTCTTTTATGTTGTTTATGAAGCTGTGATGAGTTACTTCACTGACATATATCAGTGATTATCTGATGCTTCAAACAACTACAAATAATTACTTACAACGGGAACGCAATACCTATTACACTGCTTTTCACTTGATTTGCCTACGAATACATTTATACGTATAACTTATACGCCCGCTGTCTGTGTGGCAATTCAAGTTGGCACGCCCATTTATAGTCGACCAGTAGTTACTAATACATGCATCGCGCTATGAACGGCGGCCACACGGTATATGTTTATGTAACAAGATGGAAGAGAAGAATAAAGACATTATTATTATTATTATCATTATTAAAATTAATAACAACTAAATAACTAAAATATAACTTTTTTGAAGTAATCCTGAGTACTAATTTTTGCGCCCCAAGAAAACACCTATATTGTAAAAGCTATGGGCACAATAAAAATAAAAATATATTAATGTCAATAAGAACCATGATATATAGCTGAATAATATTTATATTAAGAGACAAAGACGATGATCTAGAAATAACACATCGTGTTTGACAATTTTTTTTATTCATACCGATATTGTTCAATCTGTAATTATTATTCTTCAGTTATTAGTTTATGCATATATTTTCTTTTTAATGAATTACTCATTCATCTCCTCTCGATTTTAAAACAATAAGTACTTACGGTCGTCATCGAAACTTGTCTTATCTTTAATCAAATACAAGGAATTCGTAAGATATGTGATGATATTATTAGAAATGAAATCACATCAGGTAAATTTGTTACAATATCTAATCAAGCAATAAATAAATTATTATATAAATTGAGTTTTTATCGTCATGCAGTGAGATATTTTAGTTGTGAAAAAATATTGATATTGGTATTTACAATGGATCAGAGCAATCAAAACGACGACGCTTCCATAAATGTCGGAACCGAAGAAGCTACTAGATCACCGGAAGATGGTGTTACTATTGTGGACACATCTGAGGAAAGAAAGGAAGAACAAGACAACGAAAATACAACTATAGAGGCTGTAGTAAGTATTAGAACGGAAGAAGGTGTGGTTGATGTTACAGAAGAAATAGAAATAATAAAAGATGCTCCCGAAGAAATTAACGTTGAACATAATGCAATTAATAATTTATCCGAAAATAACGAAACGAAAAAAGAAATTGTGGAGCAGGATGTCGTTGATCAAGCGAAGTCTATAGAGACTGAGGAAGTGAATGATCAAAACATGCTTATAAACGAACAGAATATAGTAAACGTTGAAAAACCTATAGCACGTGGTGGTATAGATATGCATCCAGAGATAAGGGCACAATTAGAAAAGTATCTGGAAAACAATGGAATAAGAAATTACAATATTAGTATTGAATCTGGTAGCAATGTAGGTGATAATATGCTAGGAGTTATAGCAAAAGTAAAAATTACCGGTAATGACAAAACTGGTTCCAATACAGAATTGAATTGGATTGTAAAAATAGCACCTGATGCTGAAATGCTTAGAATGATGATAGACATGCATGCTCTCTATAAAAACGAAGCGATGATATACGAGACAGTTTTTCCCATTTTTAAAGAGCTGGAAAAAGAAAAATCTATAGTACACGGTTTCGATTCATATCCGCAATTTGTGTTCTCCTACATGGTGCCACTTAAAGAAACAATTATTATGCAAGACATGAAAGCCCATGGTTACGTGTTACGAAACAAAAAGGAACCTCTAAATCTTGATCATGTTAAATTAGTAATGAAGACGTACGGAAAATTTCACGCACTTTCCTATGCTTTCAAATACAGTAACCCGGATTTATTTCAGTCCTTAGGAGCAAAACTCGCAGATACTTTTAAGAACGCCGTCAATGTGAACTTGATCAAACAAGTGCAACAAGTAATAATGAACAATGCTAAGTTGTTATTGGATCCGGTCATAGACAGTCTAGCTCTTAAGAAATACTCGAAATATGCTGAAAATTTTATGGATATTTATTTGAAAGCCTGCATGACTACAAACGAATATTCCATTATTTGTCATGGAGACAGCTGGATCAATAACATGTTGTTTAAGTACGATGTAAGTATAAATTAATTTTTCTCTTAGTATTAATTGCCCTAGTAAAGTACAAATACAATTAATATGAGTAAAAGTTTGGGTGTCACCTACTTAGGTCATGATGATGCTTTAAAATAAAAATATTTTGTGTTAAGTTAATAATTTTCCCGTGTTGTTATATTGATTGTGGAGCGTTAGATTTGTGGAAGTTGGATCGTTCTTAGAAAGAGAAACCAAAGAAATACCTGATGTAAGCTACTACTGAATTAGGTAGTGAGTAGTAGGTCGGTCATAAACATAAGGAACAAGCTTTGGCACTTAGGAATGGTAAACGTACTCTAAGTAAGATAAAAAGCATACCTGAACTCTAACAATTGTATTTTATTAATACTTTGTGTAATATTTTTCTGATTTACTTGTGTATCTGAAATGAATGGCGCTAAACATCATAGTATGTATTTATTTGATCTATGTAATCCTACATTGAATACCTTAAAAACATATAATGTAAAATAATATTTCGCATATCAAAGTAAAATAATATTCTCATATCAAATTCTATAGTGTTATTATATACATGCACTAACATATTCCTCAGATTCTACCTTGTGTTTTAATTTATTTTATGGCGACACTTTTAATTGGAAGAACTTCAATTTCAGAGGTTTACATACTCATTGGTCTTCGTCAGTAAAATGTAACTAAAGAACAAGGTCTAATATCCTTGGAAATGAAAACAAAAACCAGAGACTATACATGAGATAGACTACCAATTGAGACTTTAGCCAGAATAATGACAGTAGATTTTTCCCCCTCTATTATTCTTATTATACTTTCTTCTCGTTTTATGTATTTTTTATTTGTTGAGTTCGAAGTCTACGTTTGCTTTAATCAATATTTTTCGGAAGTGAGTGTATATGAAGAATGTTCTGTTTTATCATTTGTGAAATTTTCAATAGTTTGGTTAGGGGGCGTCCATTAATTACGTGAAGTGTTGTCTATGCCCGGGATTGATTTTGTAATAGAAAATGTTATTAGTTATAAAAATGTATATTCTCCAAATTAAAAAGTTGATATGAGATTTTCTTGGAACCTCCCCCCCCCCTTCCGGTAAATGAGATTGGGTGAGATTTTACCAGACCCCCCTTTTAGTTGAGTTCACGTAATTAATGGACGCCCCCTTATGGGTCAGCCACAGATGTTGATTAAGTAATTGCTGCCTAATCTGAAGATACAATGATATACTGTTCTTGTAAAAATACTACGTTTAACACTCTTTTTTGTTTTTCTACAGATTTCTACTGAAATACGTATATAGATTTTTTATATCTTTTTAATTTTTGTGGTAAGGGACTTTTCGTCTTGCATTTTCTTTCATACTTGCTATTACTATAGTCTTTTTAACTCTAAGATTTGTATGTGAAGATTGCTTTTTAAGTTTTTATATGGCATCGTTTTCGATTCAACGGTTTTTAACATTTTGTACGGCGCTTTTATTAACTCCGAAAATAAACGCTACTTCTCTAATTGTTCGCCCTTTTTGCAGCTCGGAAATGATTTGAATTTTTTGTTGATTACACAATTTTCTTGGCATTATAATAAAATCTCACTTTGACAAACAATTTGTTACTTAAGAGGGGCGTTTACCTATCGAAAACAAAGGCATCGCCGTTTCGCGTTTTTTAAACTTATTTTGTAATTTTAGAATCTCAAATTTGGGTTAGTGATACAAAAGGCATACATTTATAATGTCAAGGTCGGTTTTTGTACTAATTTATTTTCTTAAAAAAGTTATGTGTGTTAGAAATAACCACAAAAATGCATGAATTTGATTAATGTCTACTAATTAAGGCTGATACTCAAAAGGAAAAAAAACGACCTCTACGCGCCAGCTGCACATTTGATGTACGATATAAAGAAAAAATCAAATTTATGTAATTATTTTTGAAGATGAAAAACATTAAACAGTAAACATTGTCACACACATTTTACACGAGGTTTTTCGCGTCGTCTATCCCCACTTTACGGTATCTCTACCGGTCCAAACGAAGACGAAAATCTATCGGAATCGGTCGGCTATTGCAGACTTAAATGGGAGTGACAGTTTTATTACAAACTGTCACTGGCATTTAAATGTCATATATACCTATAATATTCGAGTGTATAATAATATAACAGTTATGGGCAAGCGAAAATTGGCTTATTATAAAACATCAACAACATCAACAGATCCGTAAGTACTCATTCTTTATACATTACGTTTCCTATCTATAGTATTCCTTTATCTATGAATAAAACCGAAGCTGTGTGATGGAAACCGAATATCGTGTTGCTCCACTTACTCACACCCCCTTGCGTCCACCCGTACTGCGAGTAATATAAGTTGCATAAGTTTCTATTTGTTGGTAAACGCCAGTCTTAAGTGACAAGTCAAAATGAAGTTGTCAACAAACTTTAAAGGTATTGACATGTATGAGTGAACCAGATTCACATAGAAAAAATAGCTTGTCCTACTTTTTTCTCCAGGCAACTGTACACAATAATTAAGTTCAAATATGAATATATATGCTACATAAGTCGGGAACTCCCCTACATAATTGGGTACCTATGGGATATATCATCGCCTTCGTAGATATGTTTGCGTTATAGAGTTATCGAACTTTCAATGCGTTTACGTTATGGAACGTTCCGTAGAATCCTATAGTACGAATCTACGAGGAAAGAATAGAACAGGAAAGAGTCTCCTTAATAATAATATTTGTCCAAAGTGGTAACTCAATATGGCCACCGCAATGCATAGGCGTGCATATATATTTTGGATAGGGTATATGTACCTACACTTCACATGTTCTCGATAATCATTCAAAATAGGTTCTTAGTCCAATAATAATTAAAGAAATATCGTGAGTGCATTATTTTTTCAATCCTGTTATTTTTCTTAATATAGTAACATTTATTCTAACTGTATTAATGAAAACCTAAAAAAAACATGTCTAGAATATGTGTGTTACGCCACTGAACACATAATCAAACATACCGGATATATAACAAGTTATTCAAAATACTCATTTTATAAATTATGATTGGTCAATATTGCCATAACTGACCTGCCTTAAAGTGGTAACTTCCGTCTAAATAATATCTATTCCTCCACCAGTTTATTATCTCTCCTGTTCTATTCTTTCCTCGTAGGAATTATGTGTTTACATTAGGGCAATGTTTCCAATATCGGTTATTTACGTTATCGAGCCTTTGCTGTATTTCTTAATGCATTGCCTAATTCGTTAAAAGTGCTGATTATATCTTCCTTAATCTTCTTTTTCTCTGACAGAATGGTTTTATTTTTGTAGAATTGACAAATATTTTAATATTTTCTCAACATCTGTCAATGAAATGTTAATAATAACCAGTTTTATGTTCTTTACGAAATAACTAATATGTATAACATACACTGCAGTATATATTCTATTTAATATTTTATTTCAGAATCCTGCCAATCCAGATATACCAACTAACGTATGCCTCTTGGATTTCCAAGTCGCCAGGTTTGCTTCACCAGTATCTGATCTGTCATATTTTCTCTTCACCTGTACTAGTAAAGCTTTCCGTGACGAACATTACGACAATATGATTCAATTGTACTACTACACCTTATGTGGACACTTAAATGATCTCGGTTTCGATCCGGAAAACTGCCTTTCTTACGATGCACTGCAAACCGAAATCAAAAGATTTTCCATAATCGGTCTCTACATGTCCTTGTTAGCTCTGATAGCCATGACGAAAGATGCCGAAGAAATAACCGACTGGCAAAAACATGAAAGTGATGATGAGCAGAAGATGAAGATGCTTGCAACGAAGAGCAAAAGTCAAGAAGATTACAATGAACGCATTAGAAATATTATAATTGAATTCACTCAGAGAGGTTACTTTGATTTTCTCTTTTGAATAAAATAGTATTAAAGCAATGTAAATATAAAATAATTAATTTTAGAAGAATAAAGTAATTATTATTTATTTAAAATAACAGGTTTATTTATTTATTTCAAAACAAATCAATACATTATTTTATTAATAAACTTTTTAATCTCAAGCATTTACTATAGCCTTTGAATAAACAAAAATACCTAACATGTATTGCTTAATGCTGATTTAACTAAGGCTTCTGATCTAGAGATTATAATTAGGGCGCGGACATGACCGGTTTAAACTACGACGAAGTTACAACGGAGGAAAGAAATAATGTAACCAACACACGCTTACTGAATAGCACTAATTCATATGGTGAACTGCAACATCTGTTTACACCCGAGTAGTGCCCCGGAATGAGAGCAAAAAATGCCCATAAAATAAGAAATTTATGAGTAAAATCCTTTTTTCATCGGCATAGATGGGAGCGTAAGGGATTTTTAAAATCTATTATATTTACCTTATATTTCGCAAGAGAAATAAAATTTTCATTCATACTTACGTTAGTTTCGTTTTTTCATTGTTTTGACTGCTAATTACGTACTTCGTAATTTTTGTAATAGTCTGTTTAATACCGGCTTATTGAATCGACTTCTCCCAATTATCTAGACGTAAGTGTGCACTGGATTTCGTTTGGTTTCAATAACATACGCGTACATTTTTAGTTATCATTTATTTAGACCTAGAACGTTGTTGATGTTACTTTTTCTGATATGAAAATGAATTGTCAGTGATTCCGAAATTTATTACAAAGTCTGTAAAATATCGTTACAGAATGCCAAAATATCGCACGTTCGTCACTTAGCTTTGCTTAAACATGTACAGAAATAGTTTTTATGTAGAGAATTTCGATAGTTTACAAAATTTTGTTACGTGGTTAAATGACGATGTTGGAAGTATTTCTGAGTGCAAGGAACTAACTGTAACTAACACAAATCCTAAATTTAAACAATCAGTTTGTTATTCCTTCAGGAACACTTTGAAAATTTGCCTAAACTAATCAGATACTTTGAAAATCGCAATCTCAAATTAAAAGATGGATTAACCACATTAGACGTGGGCTATTAATAATAATAAGTATTCCAAGTGACTTCGGATGTGGCCTTCGGCAAAAGTAAAACACAGTTTTTAATAGAAATCCAGATTTAATTACATTGCGGCAATTGTGTATGCTAAATACGCTGAAATAAAAGAATATTTCCAGTACGCACCTATAACCAGTTGCGATGTAGAAAGGACGTTTTCTATCTACAAGGATGTACTTAATACAAAGAGAACAAGTCTTACAGAAGCGAATATGAACAAATAATAAGGTATCTTATATTTTATAGATCACCAGCCACTTGTTATCCAATTACATAAATAAAATTAAAACTTCTTTAAAAATACAACATTTCAATAGTGCGCCCATGGGCGATGAGTCATCAACCGTTCGTGTCCGCGCCCTAATTATAATATTGTAATGAACGAACTATATAATTATGGAGTTCGTAATGGTATGTTTCAATTACATCATGGTGGACGCATGCAAAGTTGGTGAGATATCTATTATGTAATATTTATGGTAATAATGTTATCAACATCTGACAAATTTATAATACAGCTGTAAATTACACAAAATATAATTGGAAAATGAATACATATTTGTGTTCCTTAAAGTTCATAAATTTAAACGCGCCAAGCTGAAAATTAAACTACTTGGAATATAACATTTTTTCAAGAATATCAAATTTACATTAATTTAATATGACATTCTATTGTCTTTGAAAAGCTTCAAACCATAACGTTTTATCCACATTTGTTCGTCTTCTGGTCGATTGTGTCAAGTACGATTAAATTGCCGGTTAGCGTAATCATCGATTACTGTATGTTACAGTATGAAAGTATTTTTTAGAATTAATTAATACTCCTAATTATTTTCATCAAGGATTTAGTTTTATTGCTTCTTTTATAAATGATAAGAACAAGTATAATTAAAAATATAAGTAATGTAAATTACATAATATATCTGCCATAAAAGAATGTATGTCACTCCTAGTTCACCGCAAAAATTTAATTAATTGATAGCTATACAAAAACATTATCTTTTGGGATAAATGAGTTTTTTAGTTTATTAGTTATTTTTGAATTCCATTACAATTCTGGGAATTTGTATCAATTCGTGGGAATTCTAAATATTCTATGGCAATTTATGCTCCAGTTAAGTCTTTTTTGTTTCGTAGTTGCATTTAACAATTATAAAAACATGATTTTACACGAACATATCGAACTCAATCTAGATATGCCATTAACATGAAACTATATTAAAAAATTACAAATGAAAATAAAAACAAGGAAGAAGTTCGACTGACGGTGTCAGATTCACGTTGGGTAACTTATGCAGACACTTTACGTAGGTATTTTTGTTTGGGCTGGGTTTGGATTAATAGTGTGTGTATAGTCTGTTTCAAGCTATAGTGTGCCGTCATAAATAAAACTATTAAGGATCTATTGTGCCAATCCCTACATAATCCGGCGATGGCAAACACAAATTTTAAGTACCTGCAAACTATCTGCGCCGGCTTAAAGGGTATTAAAAAAATAAAGGATAATATTAATTTATAATTTTAACATTCAATTCAGCGATAATATCTCTTACTAGCAAAAGAATAAATTAGCGTGCAAAATGCATTATTGTATTGCAATTGACATTTGTCTAAATATACATTCATATTATAATACACATGCACTTTTATTATTACTAATCAAATACTGACAATACGGGCCTGTAGCGTGTTTCTCGTATAATTACTTTTACTGCACACCACCTGACGTGTTCAAGCAACCTGTGGGATATTGCATTTGCACTATATCTTGAAACAGACTATACATTTAAATTCATACATAATGACTATGGACCAGACGTATCAGGCCGAAACTACAACGGACAAAAGAAATAGTAATAATAGCACTATTCATATGGTGAACCGCAACATCTTTTTTGTCGAGAAAACGGACAGCAAAAAAGTCGATTTAACTGTTAAATTACTTTCCTCATCGGCGTAGGTAGAAGCGTGAGAAGTTTTTAAAATGTATTCTATTTACCTTATATTTCGTAAGATAAATAAAGTACGGAGATTTTACTCGATTTGAACTACAAAATGAACAAATAATAATCTATTTTGTATTTTATAGATCACCACCCACTTGATATCCAATTATATAAATAAAATTAAAAACTCTTTAAAAATATAAAATTTCAATAGTGGGCCCGTGGTCGACGAGTCATCGGCCGCTCGTGTCCGGTCTCTAATAATGACCTATTACCGACACTGTAAAGCGCACTCCCATTTCTATAGAACAGGGGTCTCCAAACTTTCCAGCCTTAGGGCCATACTGATTACTCCAGTAAGTTCCGAGGGCCAAAACCATATTATCATTGTTGCCGGTGGTAAAAAGTGAAATAGTCCACTGATGAAAAAAAGTCCGAAAAAGTACGCAACGTTTAAAAAAGGCTGCAAAACGGCAACACTGCATATTATTAATTTTCCTGTCATTATCTGTAATTTCTAGATTAGTCGTAGAGTACGAGCCATGAGGAGTAACGTGACACGACATCTGGTGGACACAAGCGGAAATAGGTAGTACCTCCTATCGCTAACAGATGGCGCTAATAGCACGTACAGAATAATCTCGTTGGTTCGAGAAAGTTCTGGTGTCTTCCACTCACTTCTAGATGGCAGTAATTGGAATATATAAGAAGGCTAGTGGCGCAACCACAAGTCAGTTCCTATGACACTGTTGTGAAATAAAATAGTGCGTACCTCCTTAAAACGTGTTTGTGCGTGTTTAAGTTTAAGACATCTTTGTAACAGTATTTTGATTTGAATTGTTGCTTTTGTGTGTGATTTAGTAGTATGGAAAAGAAGCGAAAAATTGATAGTGAATGCAGAAAATTCAAAGATCAGTGGAACATTCAGTATTTCGTAATTGAGTCCAGTAAGAAGGCGCTATGTTTGATTTGCAATGAAAGCATAGCCGTTCTCAAAGAATATAACATTAAACGTCATTATGAAACAAAACATTTTCAAAATTACTCAAAATATACAGGAAGTTTGCGGACAGAAAAATTCGAAGCTATGAAGCGCGGATTGAAATCGCAGCAATCTTCATTTACAAAACTCAAAACTGAACAAGAGGCTGCAACGCGTGCCAGCTTTCGTGTGGCTCTTGAAATTGCAAAACGTGGAAAACCATTCACCGATGGAGAAATGATCAAAGAATGCATAATTGCAGTAGCCGAAGAAATGTGCCCTGAAAAGGTAAATTTATTAAAAAGTGTCAGTATGTCGGCAAACACTGTGGCTCGAAGGGTAGAAAACATCGCTGAAAATATATCCTCTCAACTGTTCGACAAAAATGGACATATTGAGTGGTTTTCTTTGGCCTTGGATGAGTCAACGGATGTGTCAGATACTGCTCAGCTGTTGATTTATATTCGAGGAGTAGATAAAAGCTATGAAGTGCATGAAGAACTTCTTGATATGAATAGTATTCATGGCACAACTACTGGTACAGATATTTTTAAAGGAGTTGAAATGGTCATTAATCAAAAGAACCTTCGATGGAAAAACTTGAAATGTATTACAACTGATGAGGCAAAAACATGAGTGGGAAAGATAAAGGAGTGGTCGCTCTTGTGTCAAAGGCTGTAGAAAATGACGGTGGTTTAAAACCATTAGTCTTACATTGTATCATTCATCAACAGTCTTTGTGCGGAAAATGTTTGGATATGTCTGAAGTTCTGAAACCAGTCATATCAACTGTTAATTTTATCAGATCTTTTGGGCTGAATCACCGACAATTCCGACAATTTATTGAAGAGATTGGAGAAAATGACTTACCTTATCATACTGCCGTACGTTGGCTTAGTTGTGGGAAAGTCCTTCAGCGCTTTTTTGAACTTCGAGCAGTGATCGAAATTTTTTTGAATGTAAAGCATCGCCCTCTTACTGAATTACAAAACAACGCATGGCTGTGGAAGTTAGCATTCTATGTTGATTTGACAAAACATGTGAACGAACTGAATTTGAGATTGCAAGGAGAAAACCAGCATCTTCCTGATTTATACACTAATATCAAATCATTCCGGAAGAAATTGATACTGTTTCAATCACAACTACGAAGTAAATGTTTTTCACATTTTAAAACATGTGAAATATTCAGCCACACTACTGAGACTGAGTTTCCTATCGATTTTGCAATCGAAACTTTGAGTGCTTTGAAAATAAATTTTGATACTCGTTTCTCGGACTTTGATGCCATTGCGAATCAAATTAAGATTTTTCAGAATCCTTTTGATACTGACATTGAAACCCTAGCCCCGGAACTTCAAATGGAAATAATTGATCTACAGTGCAGTGATATAATTAAGAACAAATATCAAAACTCATCTTTGTTGGAATTTTATAAGAGTCTTCCACTGACACAATTTGATAATTTGCATAAATTTGCTCGTGGGCTGTTTTCTGTTTTTGGTGCTACTTATTTGTGTGAGAAGACCTTCTCCAAAATGAAGTACACAAAAAATGTTTACAGATCTAAATTAACTGATGAGCATCTTAAATCTCTTTTAATAATTGGTACAAGTAAAATTAGTCCACAACTACAAACTATTGTCAGTGGAAAATCTCAATTACACAAATCTCATTAGTATTTCATATCTCATTATGCTTGTTATAAGTTATGTTTTTATTTAAAATGTATAAAATGTTAGTTGGATTCATTTCAATAATTTGTTAGTTATTATATACTGAAGTAAAATTTTCTGCATATTATACATGTCTTTACTCATTACAATTCTGTGTTTCTTTATCCAACTTATCACAAAAACAATAACAATAAGCCTACAACAATGTTATGAGTAGTTAGCCCATGACCATATCAATGTAGATGTCATATTAATAATTATTCAACATAAAATTAGAATACTTCAGTAAACTAAATTTAATTTGCTATAAAAAATATGTTCTCTAAAAGGAGTTTTCAAGTATGCTAGCTCTCCGCGGGCCGGACAAAATCTGTCCGCGGGCCGGATGTGGCCCTCGGGCCGTAGTTTGGAGACCCCTGCTATAGAACATAACTTTATTTACGTCGCAATCATAAATCAATTTGGAAACAAGTTTTTCTCAGTCAACCTGCTTTGATTTCTTAAAGGTATTTCGAAATACAATTAGTTAGACTGTAATATGTAGTACAATTTCTACTGCACATATATTAAAACGTTTAAATCTGACATTTAAAATATTATTTGGTTTCATATTTTCTCTATTGTGGGCTATAAAGTTTACTTTACCAAACCCCTTTTGGCTGTATAATGTCTTAGTTGATCACACGCTTAATTTTATTTCTTTGGTGTTGGTAGCAAATAAAATATGATACTAAACCATGATACAAATTTTTTAGGCTAATTAACGAGATAAATCGTTAAACGGAGTTGGATGGTAAAATATCTAATACAATTATTGAAATTTACTTCTTAATACCGACGATATTCAAACAAATTCACTAATTTTAAGTCTTCTTGAACTAGCCAAAATAATATATAAAACACAATTCATAAGACATACTTGTTCTTTAGAAAACTCGCACATAACTCGGTTTTTAACCTTGAACGCGTGCATAAAAATCAAGTCTTCATCAAAGATGTAATTTAATATACTATTATTTGTTACCAACTTCAAAAAAATAAAATTAGTTTGCCATAATAGTATATTATGCAATGAGCATTTAATGATAGCTATTAACACACGGGTAAGAAAATACAAGTGTCTTAATAGCCATTAAATGCGAATTGCATACACTATTTTTTCTACGACCACATAATAAAACATTATTTTTTGACCATTCCATTTCATAAATTGAGCGTAAAATTTTTGTACATCTTTGCGATTTTAGCTGGTAATAAATTGTTCGTGGCTACTAAGGCTTGTTCCATAATTTCTAGTGGAGTCAAATATTACATTTGACTTTCATTATCCCCTCATTTTTACCGTTTATATTTTCAAAAAAGCACAAATGTTAACTACTTACATGTAAATTGCAGAGAACTGTCACATTTAAGTAATTTTTATATCTGTCAGATATACAGTCGCCATATTGAATATTGTTTGAATATTGGAATGTCGCATTCCTATTGGATATAAACTTGTATCACAATGAAAATCTGTATCGTAATGGACATCATTAAAGTACAGGTTCAGCATATCTAATAATACAATTAAAGTATGGGAGTAGAAAAAATTTATTATGATTGTACAAAATATTTCGAAATATCCTAAAATAAAAATAAATATTGTAAACATATTTCTTAACTTAATATCTAGAAACAGTTTAATAGAAATCTTTTGAAAAGAATAAATATATGGTTTTCCTCTGCTAATTTTTTTACGAATTCGTACTAGGAATAATTATATAAATATTTCAGGAAATTTTTGTCATTACCAATTACATGAAATTGAAACTTACTTGAAAATGAAACGGAAGATATAAAATACATTTATATCTAATACCTACTTAATTTAGAAAAAAATAATGTGATTTAATTTATAAAGACAAGGAATAGGAATATTGTTTCTTTCCAAGATTTCTCTCCCAAAGGAAAATCTTCGTGATACATTTTTAGGACATTATAGAATGCTTGCAATTATTTATTTTACATACATCTTTTTCATCAAAATTTATAATTTCAAAATGGTTCCTAATATTGCAAGTATGTATAACAATTTTTCTTCAAACTTACCAAGAAAAGGAATTCGATAAAATTCGAGATAACATGGATTTATTTTGTGCATAACAGTTGTGTATTGATAATATATCAATTTTAATATTAAACATTGTCATGAGGCGTAGAAAGAAGTAAATAAATACCAAATATTCTGTAAGAACCTACGCCAAATTAGGAGCCGCACTTGCAAGAGAAAGAAGGTATGCAGCACTACGTGGATTTTGATATCATTAGAAGCATTTAAGAAAAATAATAATAATATAGTACATGCTAATTTAGATATAATTATACTTATCATTCATAAAATTTTAGTGACTTCCAAAAATGCAAATATTACATATTACCGAAATTCACACATTCATCATTTGCATTTTACATTACGATTACGTTTTCACTCAAGATACATAAATATATAATTATAGGAAATATGTAAATATGTATAATAAAAATCACAGCTGGATCGGTGTAGTTGGAGACTTGAAAAATTCTCTTTGGTTTAGCAATAAATTATATATAGGTCTTCAAGATGAATCATTGTGCGTCATCGTCATGAAGTGGTTCTCGTTGGTCTTCCTAAAAAGGTAAGCAAAATAAATTTATTATACTTATTAAGTAATTAAGATTAAACGAGTTAAATATGATATAGGAATGCATGTGTTAAGCATTTGATTAAATGCAGGTGAACGATAAGACAGTTTTGCTGGATAAAATGTATGGTGACTGGTGAAATATGGAATAATACAGACATACTGATACACCATCCAACTAGACTGTTTAGTAGCATATTTGTGTGGATCCATGCAGGTATCAAATTTTGGAAGCTGAAAAAGCTATGACAATTTCGAAGTTAGTAATATATTACAGGTATTTTAATTAAATATTCATTGGCGATAATTGTGTACTACCATTTTCGTTTTGGCGTTTAAAGTTCCTAGAAAGAGAAAAACTAAAAACAAGATTATTCTGGAAACACGATGCTCCAATAATAGTGTGTTATTGCAGAGGCTTAACAGGTAGGGGGTGGGGTTAAAAGTCTTGACAAATTTATTATTTTAGTGATGAGAAATCCCAAAAAAAAAGGATCAGAAAAAAGGACGATCATGACATATTTTTGAAGTGACCCACCCCCATGGTTGAGGTCTAGTTACGCCTACGTATTATGGCATAAGCTGAGTGCGTCAAAATGCCTTACGAACGAGTTTCCAGTTTTTTTTTTTAATTATTTGATGTTATAGATACAGAGATTTTAGACATATGAGTTACATCACACCAAGTCCATATTTATAACTTATTTATTAATAAACAAGGATTTAGAGGAATGTGTATGTGGTAGATGGTACATATTCCGATAGTCAATTTAACATTTGACAACTTACATTTTTGTTGCTGATATTCTAGAGCAGTGATCTCATAATAAGCAGGTCTAGTGACTATTATATTGTGATGGTTTTTAGTAATAAAGTAAAGTAAGTGTATTTTACCAAAAGTAGTTTTACATTTTATAAAAGAAATTAATAGAATCTATTGGCCCAATCTAAGCATATAAAGCGTCCAATCTGTAGTTGAATTTCGATATTTACTGAACTATTTAAAGCATACACATTTAAATGCAGCGCCTAGTATATAATTGGATTTTAGAATTCCTCAGCATATTTTAAGTAAACCTTAATATTTTAATGTACTCAGTTGTGGTTGTTTGCACTTATTCTATATTTTTGATCGATGTGGGCTCTAAAAAAAGAGATTACTATGTGTCTGTAATTGATTTATGAATCCACCTTTAAACATTTTAGCGAATTTATTTCCTTTTTAAAATTTTCACTCTTGCTTGAATTCTAATTAATTCAAATTCGACATAATCCCATAAGCGTAATTTAAAGGATTATTTAGTAATGATATGAAAATTGTTGACATAAACTAATCAAACTTTAACAGACTGTTTGGTCGAAATTAGATTATTAATTTTATTTAGAGCTGGATTTTAAATAAATTTTGTATAAAGAAATTTCAAAATACGAACAGGAAGTAGCACTATTACTCTATTCAGTTGCAGCTTTTGCAAATATCTAGGAAATTATGAATTATATAGATTTATTAGTGCAATTAGAACTCAATTTCGCACACTTTTTGTGTGGAAAGAATTTCAAAATTTTGACCGGAACAAACACACTCTTTACTCTTATGTAAAAGCAGTTTTATGCAAACAACTCGAAAATTATATTGTATACAGATTTATTAAGAGTATAAAAGTATTTAAATTAAATTTGAAACAACTTTGTATAAAAAAAATCGCATACGTATTAGAAAGTCGCCTATACCCCATTTTTAGAATCATCTCTATTCCTGACGCAGTTATGGCCTTTAGATTCATTTGATGTTTGTGATTGTCTAATTTAGATTACTTATGTTTGGTATTTTTTAATATTTCTATTACTAATAGTGGCATAAAAATTTACTAAAATCAAAATAAGTCCAGAACCAGAAATAGGTATAACATGCGCGTTAATATTAATATTGGCTTTAGAATTAGCAATTCTAAAGCGAATCCTAGGCTTACAATAGAATAGGAAATAATTGGTAGTTTTGACTAAAATATACGTAAATCCTAATTGTTGCAAGTTAATTTTTTGTGACTAGGCCACAATGCGCCAACATTTATAAGCACTACAGACAAACATTCATTCATAGCATAGGCGTGAAGGGGGCAGGTTTGGACATCTATTTTCGAAAGATTCCTTTGATATAAATATTTTTAAAATTTGATCAAATATAGCTACCTTTAGTTATGATTTTTCCACAATAGATACATAAAATTGTATGTGGTCTTTAAGAAAAAAATATATTAGTAATATTACGAAATTGTCGGGAAGTACCCCATTTTGGAGCATATTCGAATATGGACCTTTTTCGGACAAAAAAGAAGTGCTGCTTTTTTGAAAGCCAATGAATTATTTATTTAATCATAAAACATTGTTTTTAACCTTGTTTTTAATATAGTAATCAAAGAAATTGAAGATAAATTTAAGATAAGGTGTTAGTCCCTGGTGATGTTGTGGGTTTAGGCAGCTCTGACATCTTTCCTTTCAACAGACGAGATATCAAAATTTTTTTCTCGGAGTAGATTCTATCATTATTTTGTCTGTAGTGTTTTCAAATTAAACGATCTCATTTTCTTCAGTTCCTCAAGTCTTTATTTTTCCGGAGTATCGGCGTAGCCTCTTGATTTTCCTACTCTCGATTTTCTATTGGTTTTTCTAGGACCAGATTTCGGAAAAGGGTTTACATCGGATGGTTTTGCATGTAGATACGTACCATATATGTACTTTTAGATCAGCCTTGAACTTCATCATCAAGGTTAGATTGAGGGACAATGGTTTTATCTACTATTTTTGTAGAAGACGCATTATGGTCGTTTTCAGGTTAAGGATGATCTGTTGCAAACGAAACATAAAAATCTTCTTCTTTATAGGCAAATGAATTAATAGGCCATAACCTAGTCCAGTTAAAACGACTATTGGTTTCGGGGGTGCGAAAGTTTGCAAATATGGTTGGTAAAACGTGATAATTAAAAGATCCCATGCATTTAGATTTGAAAGAACCATAGACTGCTTTTTTCCAAAGGCTGCATTGCGGGGTAATCGATAATTAAACAATTCCGCGTCCTCTTACACACATGACGGCACCTAGATTTATCAGCATATCCAACAGCCTCAGGAACAGCATCATGCAAAAACTGATCCTTCATTCTCACAGGAGGAAACGAGTTGGAATTGAAACAGGAACAGATGAAATGACTAGAGATCCTCATGGGCAGATACGCATTGCGCTACTGTGTTTGAGCCTTTTTCTGCTCCCACTTTGGGTATCTAAAGGACTGCTGTACCACCCGTTTCATCTATATTCCATATTCGGTCTCGTGGAAAATTATATTGGACCTCCGCTCTGGCATAATTGTACATAAATTTACATTGGATCTATTGAAAACTAAAGATCTTGCTGTACTTGTATATTCGGATTTACGATTAGGAAGCATTACTTGACCGGACGTGCCCCAGTTGCACACATTTATTTGGATTTTGTTTTTACAGTTTCTACAAATACGTAAAATCCTTATGATTTTTTGTAATGTTAAATATATAAAACAAAACACTTTCTCTAATAAATCCATTAATTCTGAACTAAATTTCACAACTTTAGTGGTAGATCTTACTACTACTCTACTATAACAGCATGTGTCAATTTTCATTAGCCATAGGCGATCAATTCATGCAATACGTGACAACGTGGCACCCCTACTTTCCTCTCCAATGCCAGCGCGACCGATACATGCTCGAAAATACAAGTTAGTAGTAACTATTGGACCACTGACTTGGGTGTTTGTAATGCGTTCAGAAATAATATTTACGAGTTGCAAGGATTTGTTTCCTTTCAGTAAATGCAGAGAATTATTAAGCTGCGTTCACGCTGCATGACACGAACAAAAGTGTAATCTAATAAAATTAAAAATAAGGTAAATAAAAAAGGATTCTGAGAATAATAATAAACTACTAGATCAGGAGATCGCCGCGGCCATTTGATGTTTCCCGTTCCAGTAATAAGACGGCTTTTATTGCAGACTAGATCGCAACGTGTTCGCAGCTAAACATTGAATGTAAAATCTGGTGGGGAGAAGTGGGAAGATCGGAGAAAATCGTTGTGATGTCGATTGTTGCCGGGATTGGTGACGGACAGTAGGGGTGCCACGTTGCCACGTGTTACTTGTATACGTATAAATCGCACGTAAACATTGAATTCCTATACCTAATGAAAATTGACACATGCTGTATGTCTCAAGATAATGATATCACAAATCCGTTTATGCGTTTATCACATCACTCCAGTAATTATTACTTTCACAGTACACGATCCGGTGTCAAATATTAAGTATTAACAGATATGCTTATCAGAGATTAGTTAATGTGCTATGTATAACTTCTTGGAGCTAAATTTGAAATATCACAATATGTCTCATGTCTAAACTTGTACCCATCACCCCTACATATAATTTGTCAATCCTAAACTGTGCAACGGGCCAAAACGTACAATATGCGAGTTTACTGAAAGGAAATAGAAATAGTTACCAATTATTGGTCTAATTGAAACTTCTTTCTATTTCCTATTTTGGGGTGTTACAAACATGAGAGATTAGGGAAGGGACTATACTATTCAATTGCGTTTCCCCAATAGTAATTGACAGTGGCGTACATAACTATAGTATTAATAAACAATAGTTATGTTTAGCTCGCCAAAACTTATTTTAATGTAACCCTTTAACGATGATCAATGACCGTACCTACAATTAAACCAGATTTTATTATAATTCATAATAAATATGATGTTTTTATTTAAATACTTAATATAGACGCAAAAAATACCTAAACCTAAAAGCAAAATTGATTGTCTTGTTACTTTGCTGAGATTCTGATCACTGGTCGTAGATGATAAATGAATTATTTTCAATGACATAAAATACATCATTAAAACAAAACAATACTTTATTACAATAATTTTTATGTTCAACAATAACAAAAACATTCACAAAAACAAACACAAGCAATAAGTACGTGTCTAAATAAACATAAAGCTACTTACCTAACTGTAATATATACAAGCATTAACAAATAAATAAACATATACATAATACATATAATTACGAAAAATTAACTACGTACTCCATTTTGTTTGGCCTTTTCGTTTATTAACATTTCCTTCTTTGTCCTCTTGAAAAATCCAAGCTAGAAATTATATTGTAAATTAATAGTCAATATTGCTGATTTATTTACATTAGATTACTCACTTTGTAAAGAATACCAGCAAGTAGTAGAAGAAGTAGAATACCACATATTATAGCGATGATTATTATCCACGTTGCAACGGACTGTTCTGCAGAGGGCCCAATAAAAACACTTGGCAGTGATATACTCTGACTGTAAACAAAAAAATACCTAGTTTATTATTAGGCAGTTTATTTAGAAATAGTGCAAGAACGCCTATCTGGATTATAGATTCTAATATATCGGGTATAAATGCCTAGGTTTATAGATTGCTTTTTCTCACTTAAAAAAAAATATCTTGCTACTTCAATCAAAGCATAAGTCAAAGCTTAAGTTAAAGAACAGAAAGACTGAAGTAAAACAAAAATGTTAATAATTTATAATGAATTGTGAAATGCTAAAAACGACTGGCGTATTTCTATGTAGTTGAAGAATAATATTCGATGCTAGAATTTAGAAACAATAATACAAGTAACATCATAATTAACATTTTTCAAAAAGTTAATATCAAAACGATCAGAAAAACAGTATATATTTAAAAATGTACATACCTAAAGTTATGACTTAAATTGACTTTATCTTCAATCGTAAACCGTGCATTTGTTGAAACAATGAAAATATCTTTTTCTGCCATATAACCTATAACAAATAGAAACACATAGTGAACGTTATTATACATTGTTACAGGGTAAAAATTGCACAAAAATTAATAATCAATTATATATCATAATAGAAAAGAAAAATAAAGAACATGCTGTTTTAATTTTATGAAATGGCAGTGTATACATATTGTTAATGTAGTTGGCTTGGAATTTTTATTTACACCTACAGCTAACTGATTTAAATGTTTGGTTAAATAACAGCAATACTTAATCAAATTCTGTTATTTCAGGTAGTATAATTATTTTTCAGGGCTTCTTACACTTATCAGATCAGAGTTTTTCCTTCACTATGTTTGTTGCTTAATATCTTTGATGAATCCTTTTTTTATTCCAATAATTTCATATCAGATGACGTAAAAAATGCCAATTTACGTGAAAGAGAACGCCTTTATATATATCAGTGCAACTCTATATTAAACTTTACTAAATAACATTTGAAGAAATAAGATGTTTTACATTTAATATTGTTGAATTTATCACAGTGATATTTTAAAGCATCAGTAAGTTATGATTTATTTTCAAGGTCAAATCCTTAAGACTGTGGCACACGAATTATGTAAAATGTTTGATTGGTATGCATTGCCTTCAAATATTTTCATATAATTTAATAGACGGTGATATACAAATAAATTGATATAACCTTTTAACGAATTTAGTTTCTACGATAACCTTAACATATGATTTACGAGGTAGCATTTTTATGTTCGCCGAATGGGGGAAAAGAAAGAAAATAAAAATAGATAATTATTTTTCTTTTCAATATATTCACCTTCAACCCCAATACATTTTTTAGATCTTTCAATTAGCATATATATAACGGGTAAAAGTCGCTAGAAGCTAGGTCCGAACTATAGGATGGGTGATTGAAAATATCGAAGCCCACTTCAGGGGCAGGGCAGCCAGCGCAACACGACATACTTGCAGACAATTTCCCCATCTTTTTTCTTCAATGACTACTTAGCCAAATAATCTCCACTTATGGAAACTCTTTATCTTTATTATCAACTAACAGGATTCCTTCTGAACTCCAGAAGACAATTGCCATGAGTTTTCCGGCCGACTGTGACACCTTAAACTTCTTGGGTGGTGGTGTGTTTTTTTTATGCCACTGCCTGAAGTCTTACTTGGACTCAGGTCATAATTATTAACTCAGCTACATTATCACTCATGGGCGTAGCCAGGATTTATAACAGGGGGGGGGGGGGGGGCAAACCATGGTCCATGGTCGTTCAAAATGTAAAATTTTAGGATAAAAAGAAAAGGCAAATGAAAACAAAACTTTGAGATTTTAATTATACTTAAATTAAATTAATAACATTTTTCTTGGGTTGAAACTAAATTTATCCAAAACTTTCTTCACTATGCAGTCCTGATTTTCCTTAAAAAATTGTCGATGCACACTCATCAAACACAACCCAGTGAGTCTGTCATCACCCATTGTACTCCTGAGCCAGGTTTTTACCCTTCGTAGGGTACTGAACGATCTTTCCACGGTAGCAGTAGTGGATGGGAAAGCACTTAATATTAGCAGTGCGTGCCTTGTTGCAGGGAAAAAACATTAGCTTCCTCCAAAAGTGCAGCCACTTCAATGTCCTTTAATTTGTCTTCTGCTAAATTCTTCTTCTTCCACATATTGTACCACAAATCTAATTCTGCAGAGACATCACCCAACTTATAAAATTCCATGAAAGATTCTGCATTATTTTTGAAATCTTTTGAAGCCATTTTGAGCATGCTTGAAGGATGAAGATAAGTTAAAGCAAAAGCAGGTGTATTTTCGTTGGAGAATCTAGCACCCAAAGACGAAGTTAAAGAATCAAGATAGGGGATGATTATTGACCGCTTCCAGTATACAACTGCAGACTCAGATGGTGGATTACTTCTGTGTACTTGCTTTTGAGTGACTCGTGGTACTGACAACTCAACCCCTACTTTCTCTGCGATATCAAGTGATTTTTTATATAATTCATAAGAAACATTTTCGACATCTTGTCGATCTTCTTTGATTACATCTAGAATATCATCAATATGTTTCTTCACCATAACCAAATCCATACTTTTACCTTGTAAAACGTTTACAACGGGTTCCAAAATTGCAGAGTATCTTGCAATTATGTTTAAGCCTAAGATGAAAATTGGTTTAGTAACTGCACAGTGCGATTGGTAGGCACATTCTCTTGTTGCATAGTTTCCTTCGACAGATAGATGTTCTAGTGCTTTAACAATGTCAGTGAAGCTCTCTGAAAATTTTTTTATGCTCTTGTATTTTTCCGACCATCTGGTCTCACAGAGCCTTGAAAGATTTGGAACCGATTTCCTACGGGCTGGCGATTCACGAAAGAAGGTTATTGTGTCTTTAACCGTTGCAATTGTGTTTCTTATTTCTGGTAGCTTGCTAGTATCATTGACCACAGGATTTAGTCTGTGGCTGGAGCAATGGAAAAATAAAGACTTAGCGTACTTTTTTTAAGAGTGGCCTGTACACCACCTTCTTTGCCGGCCATCGTAGAACACCCGTCAAATCCGAATCCCACACAATTATCGGCGGAAAAATTATTATCTTCTAAAAAACTTTGAATTGCGCTAGCGATTGTAGAAGCATCTTGACATTTTAACTCAATGTAGCCTACAAATTCCTCCCTGATTATTTTTTGGCTTTCATCATAGAACCTTAATCCAATAGAAAGCTGCTCTTTTCCAGCGATATCTGCTGTTTCATCAGCCATTACAGCATAAGCTTTTTCCCGTTTACAGTCTTCGATTATTTTTTCTTTGATAACTTCACCGCATAATTGTATGATCTCATTTTGAATTGTTGGTGAGGTATAGACTGCGTTTTTTTGACATTTATCCAAGTGGCTCTTTAGCTTCTCATCACCAGAGTCAATCCTCAAATTTAAAAGGTCAAAGAAAACTCCCTCATTTCCTACTTTTCCTCTAAGCGGCAAATCATGAATTCCACAAAATATTATGCATGAAATAATTGCTGACAATACTTGTTTATTTTCTTCAATCGTCTTATGGTGCCCTATTTGCAACTGGACATCAACAGGAGCATTTTCAAGAAATGCTTTTGCAGCAGCTGTTGAAGATTTGTGGTAATGGGTTCCAACGTGCTTTCTACAATCTTCATGTATATCCTTAAACTTCATGTAAGGCCTTACCATAAATGACCCCAAAACTCCTTTAACTGTAGCAATTCTTGGCGGAAATAAAACACAATACAAACATAGAGCACCTTTCAAACGACTTGAGTACACCAGCCATGGAGTATATTGATCTAACCAGCGATGGTTAAATTTTCTTTTCAAGTGAATGGCATCAGAAGCAAAATCGTAATTGGATGATGGAACCCAAGGGTTTGTCAACAATTCCTTCTTTTTTTCAGAAGGCAAGTTATTGGCACAACTAACATAACGACCAATGTCATTTTCATGGTAGCCATCGCGTTCTTCAGTTTGTTTAGAGGTCCCAGATCCAGAGACAGCTTCATGTAGATATGAAGAACTACTTGAGCCTTCTACAAAAATAGATTCCGATTTTGATGTTCCGACCATTTTATTTTCATCTTCATCACAATCATTGCTTCCACTTCCACTACTGTCATCATGAACTTTTTTCCGGTTTAGAGATTTTTGACCTAAAAATAATAACCTAATATCATTCTTGTTCTTAGTCCCTAGTATAAAAATTAGTATAAAACAAAAGTACCATGTAATGATAGTGATAGCTTATAATGTGGATATACTATATCTGATGTTAATATTTTTCTCTAGATTAAAAACACAAAATGAAATTAATAGCACGTACAAAGTGCTGTTTGATCTTTAATATGTACAAATTTCAAGTTTTAATTGTGAACAAAAATTAACATGGGATATAACATATCTGCATTATAAGCTATCGTTACATGGTAGTTTTGTTTTATTTGGTGCTGGTCGAGCAACCAATTTTCAAATTTTTGGACCATTTCTAATGGAATGACTCTGACTCTAAAGTTTTAATTAAAAATTTAATTTTCTACTGAAATTATTTAACTTACCTTTTTGTAACCAATTTCTTATATCCATATTGTCTTTTCTGTCTCTTTATTCTGTGGTAAAACTATTGTTACGGATTTTCCCTCTTGTTTCTCGCGCCTCGCTTTCTATTCGCCGTATGCAACTTCGTGTCCTGCACTATGTACTGTACTGTACTGTCTGTCTTCGCGCCGGATAGACAACTAACTTTATATACGCTTTTGAGCCTAGAAATTGCCAGAACATTCGCATCGCCGGTTCCCGTATATTCCTCACTTGTATCTCGATTTTTCTCGAACTCGAAGAAAACCAGTGGCGTTTTGTTACACTATTAAATAGGACACTGTCGCTAGACAAGAGCACTTACACACCAACTCAATAGTTGTTATAAGAGTATTTAATTCGGATTCTGATGTAGGATTGTGTATTGAATGTTTCAAAATATTTCACCCTAAAACTACTTATTGAGTAAATTTATTTTAATTAATAGGATTAAAAAATTTAGTTAAATGAAAACAAAAAAAAAGTGACAATTTTTTTACCATTTTTCTCAAAAATGCCCGACTGTTAAGTGGTTGAATCGAACACTAAAAATTGACGTATCCTGAGAGTAAATCGAACACTCCTTTTTATCCAATTCTGGTGTGGGACAATTCTGGTGTGCACCAATGCATAGATCGAAAACGCTATTAATATATATTTAGCACTATGTCAGTTTTTCAAACAGCTTTGTTTTTTGCTGATGAAATATATTTTAGTGACAAAGGACACGCGAATAATTTTATTTATTAGAGCTTATTAATTAATTTTAAAATGTTCATAAAAGCAACCAAACGACCACAACAACAAACAAAATATATAAAACAGATAACAAAAAAAATATGCAGAACAGAAAAATATGTATATTTTAGATTTAATTTTTCGTTTATTAAAATTTAAAAATTATTTAATTTATTTTTGCTTCCAAGGGGGGGGGGGGGCAGTTGCCCCTCCCTGCCCTTCGCTGGCTACGCCCATGTTATCACTAACAACTAGACTCAATACTCCATCACTGTCTTCATTACAGAGGTTCAAAAAGGCACAGGAACATTCCACGAGCTGTTGTTTTTTGCGACTACGTGAGCATACTCGGCCTCCATTTTGCGCTAAACTTAGTAATGCCAAGATGATTATGAAGAATTTTAAAAATGGTTGTATCAGATACTCCAGTTGCGAGTTGTGTCTTCTTTAGCCGAGCATCTTCTATCATAAATTTTTCTATTTTTTACACAACTGGAATGGTCACTTCGCCCCGACCGCGGGTCGTCTTCAAGTGATTTCCTATTTTGTTTAAAAGGACTGGGCTACTTAAAAACCATAGTCTTTCTAGGACTTCCCTTGTTTTGTAAGGAACTTGATTCTCGATTTTATCCATCTTCCCAATTAAGTTTGCTAGGTCGAAGATATCTTGAAGATTACTAACGCGATTGTGCTAAGACTTTATATTTATACTAATAATGAGTGACTAAACACGTTACGACACGAAAGAGCTTTCCCACTACCATCCAACCCTTCCATTCCACAAATTTAAAAACTCTCCCTCCTACATAAAAATGTGATTTATAATTTAAACAGGTGACAAATAAATGAATGATACGGCAATAAATATTAATTAATGAATTAATTAATGATAATTATCGTATTATATTAAACTGCTCCTTTGTGACAAGCGTCACCAACAATTGGGAAGGATTTAATGCTATGACAAAATATCGAAGAGGAACTGACAACATTTTATAACTATCACTTAGGCAGGATCATATACTTCTTTATTTTAATAAGAACTAGATACATGAACTTTCTTGTCTGGATAAAGGGACCAAGAATAATTTGACTGCTATTATGTCCAAATACTTACAAATTGGAATAGGTCACTTTTTATTATTAACTGGTATGTTTATTTTAAAACTTCTGGGGGCTTAATGTAAATTATGTCTCCTAGATTTATTATAGTTTTTTCTTATTCAATTGATTTCAATTCATGCTTTTTAAAGCATGCATGAACTGTCTCATCAAAATGTGAGGTTACGTTTTTCAAAACATATCTACTTCGTTTAAGTTATATTCAAAAAAATACAGTTCTCGTAGATTAATTTCATTTTTAGTTAAAGGTCTCCGTCAAACTGTACTGCAATGTTTCTTTTACTATTGTTTTTTTCTCTGGAGCGTTGTGGTTTTCATCCAATTATAGTCAAGGATGTAAGGTAAATTGCTAAACCCGAACCCGTCAATTTGTTCAGTGTTATATTAAAGTGTTAATTATAAATTAAGTAGCATTAGTAAATTAAATTTATTATATTTACAAATCTTCATAAAACTCATGTCTCATAAAACTAGTATTGTCATATATTTTTTGTACTTTTACACATTCGTTTTACTTTTGCTTCCTATTTTAAAAAATACTTTGTCGTCACCACATTTAGCTCAAACTATCAGAAAAAGAGGGGAAATTTAAAATAAAAATTCTTCTTGAAATTTTCCTAAAAATTTTCGATTTTGTTGAACTTATTTCTTACATTATACTAATAAAATGAATATTTGCCTTTATATTACAATATACTCGATTTATATTGTGCTGTAAATGTGATGAAGACAAATTTGATTTTTCAAATGTACCTGTTAATCCAGAGACGTCCAAGTCCATTTTTAATTTTATTTCAGCAACATGTTTGGCATTCTTAAACGGTCCCATATTGCAGCGGATTTCGTCGCAAGTAATGTCCTCACTGCTACAATTCATATAAATAGTTCTATTAGATGGATATTTGGCTAGTTGATTTTCCACTGCTGTCGTATCTCTGCGTTTTCGTTTCTTCTTATCCATGTCACCGCCAACTCCTACAACGTTTTTGTTATCCACGACATAAGCTATATTACTCGAGCATGTAATAGATTGTCCTGCTAAGGTTCCTTCTGGACTGTACACCGACAAAAATCTTACAGAATCGCCACCAGTAGAAACATATCTAGGTATTGAGATATATAATGTGACTTTATTAATAGGACTAGTGCCATGTTTCATAATCTGAAAATATTACCATATTAAAATCTGAAAACGGTTCGTCATGTCATAATAACTAATGGGGTATAATTTTGAAAGCAATAAATTTAATATAGTTATTTACATAAAAGTCAAGAAAGCGATACTTTTTCTGACGAGGCGAAATTTGAAGTACGAGGCGGCGTAGCGGCCGAGTACTGTAACCGCTGAGTCAGGTAAAGACACTTTCTTGACGTGTATTGTATACTATGTTTTCTGAAAACGAATAATAAAATTTTAGAAAATAAATTAATATTGACAGTAAAATGATCAGAAAAATCAAATCGGTTGTGTTTCTGTTATTTTTTTAATGACTAGTCAAGGAACGTCAACAATAAACTACATCACTTTTTGCAATTTTCCCTGATTATTTTGCGAGTTATTAACGGTTTGATAAATATGAATGTCTTTGAAAAAAATAGTGATGTAGAAGTCTACATTCCGTCGAACGTAAGTGCAGCTGCCAATGCTGCAATGGAAGATTTACTGCCAAGCAAATCTAAACACAGATATCAGAGAAACCGTACTCAATATTTGAAGATTGGTGCAACTCCAAAAAAGTCACTGTAGTTACAGCAGAGGTTCTTCTCGTTTATTTCGCAGAGAAGACGAATAATTATAAATCCCCTACCTTGTTGAGCGTTTTCTCCATGTTAAAATTCATTTTGTTACTGAGGAAAAATGTTGATAGGAAGAAGTTTCCCAATATAACTACGTGTTTAAAGAGAAAATCCGTTGGCTATCAAGCCAAAAAAATCAAAAACATTTTCGCTATCAGAAATTGGGCAATTTCTTAGAGAAGTTTCCTAATGATGAAGACAAATAAAATATCTACGAGTTAATTTAATTATCTGATTATTATTGAAGATTGTGCTAGTATTCCGGCTAGCAGGGGCTCGACTCGACTATAGTCTGGCTTTTACTGTCGTGGGTCAGGGAATTTCTACTTTTCCGATCCAAAAATATTCAGTAAGTGACGAAATACGGACGATTTCAAAAAATAAAAAACATAACATACCTTATAAGTCTGCTGGAAAGTCGCTTTCCCGTAGGTTCTATTTTTATATGAATACGTTTCCTCATTCGATTTGCTAAATTTAAAAAGAGCTGTTACAGTAACGCGATAAATATTTTTGATATATGCTTACCCTATCAACTCAATAGCTGCATTCTTTACCAAATTCAATTGGAGAGTCTTTTCTGTATCTCCATTATTTTCACTTGTGGTCGTAACTTTGAGCGGAAATTTTAAAATATTTTCGTAAAGACCACTATTAACTTCTTCAAAATCCATTTCTAAAGAAATTGTTCTCTGTAAAAAAAGTAGAAATAATAAATATTTATATATCTTAATAAATCAACTAATTAAGGTAAAAAAAAACACCTTTGTATTCAGGGTTTCAAGTGGTTGACAAATAAAAAAAACCACTAATCATATGCGTTCAAAGGGGCATGTTTTATTTAGAATTGATGCAAGATGGAAACATGTCAGGAAGAAAATAATATAGTTTCTATTTACATATATCATACGATCTAAATCTTCTATACTTAGGAATACTGCTGGAAATGTACACTCTGTATAGTGCAATATGTTAATAAAACGGCAACATGAATACTTTGTTCCGTCACGTGTTGCAAACGCGACACCTAGCACCCGTGCGTAAATGATATTGGATGCGGATCGTGATCAATACATTACCTTATTTGTGATTATTGCGTTGTATATACCTTTTCAATGCAACAGATGATTAAATACAATAGATGAAAGAAAGGGATGGTCGAAGGCAGTGTTTCTTAGCGACCCACAGTGGGAGAAACTGCGATTCCAGCCAGACAAAATGCGTCAAAATAGAAAATTCTCAAACTTAAATAAAAATACATACACAGATTCTAAATGAGTTATTATCATCTGCTTTTTATTCTTATCGATTTGTTTATCAGCATTATGCGGCAATCAGTTTCTGAAATGCTTACTTTAGTTTGTGGTAACGTATAGTAGAAAAACGGGGGCATCTTTCGTTTACTGTCTACAGAATTATGATTTGTACCACAATTATTCTGATGTGTTTTATTTGAAGGAGCCAGGTAAGTACATTTCACTAGTATTTACTTTGTTAAAACAAAAGTTGTTAGATATTTAAAAATAACTTTTTAAAATCAAGGAATCATTTGGGATTAATTGGATTAAAGAAAAAAAGTAACATATACCTCTTTCTTAAGGTTTTTGTAGTTCATTAAAGAAGATTCGTTTGCTTCTAATTGCCACTCTCGTGGCTACAAACATTTTTGTAGGAATACATAGAATATATCTATATATTAATTTTGACTTGTTATTACGTATATTACAGATTTTAATGATGATCATTACTTACGAAGAGTTATTAAAATTGTGGAGAGCCCAAAAATATGCTTCTAAGCTCTATTGAAATGATTAATATAATTTTTAATTTTATCCAAAATGAAAAGACTAATGAATTACCATTTTATGATGAGCAATTTAGAAAGACATTACTAAACAAGATTAAAACATTCTATTCGACATTAGATAAAAAATGAAAAGCCAAAAATTAATTAAACAAAATAAAATTTTGCTTAATTAGCAATAGCAATACTTTCTATATATAAGTAAAAGAAAAAACACCTGGACCTCAACCAAGCACGTCATCAGATTTTCCTAGCTCGACTAAAAAGACAAACCGACGAAGAATTCAAGGTTTCAAAAATATTTCAACATCAACGGTCTTAGGTAAGAATGGAAAAAAAAAACAACTGCAGATGTAGTATCACAGATAACGGCCTATTCACCTGATTGTCCAAGAAAAATTCATCGTATTATTAGAAAATCCTTTAATATCGAAAAGTAGCTACTATACTGAGGCCGAAACCCTACCGTTACTAATCACTGCACACAAAACATATATCACTACAGAATGCATATGGGTGCAAAGAAGCATAATGTTCGTAATCTGTTTTAAAATCTTATTCTGTTGAAACATTGATGCCAATACAACATTTATTAAATTAGTAAATTTTGTATTGGCACCAATGTTTCAACAGAATCATCCCATCCATATTTTTGTTTGCAAATTTGATGACTGCCTAGTTCTTTCTAAATGCCAAAAGGGCTAGGTCACGTAATGACACAGCAGATCACATGGTGCCTTGAGCATCCATTTCACAATTTTATATCATCCACCGCCCAGTGAACTGGCAGAAATGACTTCGACGCTGGGAATCGCGGAACTACAGGGATCTGCTCATAAGATACGAAAACATAAGCTATAACATGCCCAAATACGCATGTCTTGCTTATTTCTTTGTATGTATGAGCAATTGCACCTGTGACACAGATAGACTGAGCAGAAGCAAGCATTACATTTTTGAATTTCAAAGTTTCTTTAGCTTTACTTCCAATCATAAATACAAATTTCTTAGAATGTTTGAAGAACGCAAATGATTTTGCATCGGTTAATATATATCGTCAAATTTGAACATACTGTGAAAAAAATATGTTCGAATATTCATACATACAGTGGCATCCTTTTCCAGTGGGTTATCAATTGAACAAGTAACTGTCGATGCAACTTCTTTGCAATAAGAAGGTATACTTCTAAGTCTGACGGGGTTGGGCGGTGTTACATGGATTTCCGTTTGAAAAGCGTTCTCATTCGTATTCTTGACAGTTACTTCCAAAGTTACATAATTCATTGAACCAATAACATATACAGCGTTTCTGAAATGTAAAAAGTGCGTATATAAACACTATTTATTCAATAAAAGGAAATCAAATTTCATTTAGTACCTAGTAAAGAGTGCTTAGATAAAAAAATATATAATCGGTGCTTTATTAATTATAGTATTTCAATGGCCAAGATGGACTCCTGTAGCATCAGTTCTATTACTCTTGATTTATTTAATTACCTTCCTGAATAGAAGGTGGTAATATGTATAGTGGATCGTGTAATAAATAAATAACAGCAAATCAATCAAAGCTTATTTATTATTTATTATTTACCCTGGTGTGCCACATTGGTCCATCCTAGGATCAACTTTTTGTTTTTGTAAATGACGTATTTGTTTTAAAATATCAATTTACTTGTATCTTTCGCAAATGTCACTCAGTGTGTAATATATGGGTTAAATTAATGGACGAGACATTTTATGTTACTCACTTTAAATGATGCCATAGTATGAATGTTAAAAGAGAAGGTATTACCTGTGACACTATTAAATTGTATACTTTTAATTAAAAATAAATATACCGTAAATTTATTTTTAATAGTCATATTAGTAGCCTAGGCATGCAAGGACTATATAAAACAGAAATGAACATATAATAAATCATGTCTATCCAACTAATCCAACCATCCTATTAGGACATCATTACAAAGTTGTCCCAATTTACTTTCTATCATAGTGAAACTAAGGCCAAGTATAAAAGGTAAGGTAAAAGAAAGCTCAACGTTTTTTCAAAAAAAAAAAAATCAATTCTGTAAAACAAAATTGGTGTCTTTTAATTTCGATATCAAATATTCAATTTTCGGCCTCTCTATATAAGTGGATATCTATATTTAATAAATCCATTTATTTGCAAGGTATAACATAAAGTTGGATTTCTTTAAATTGTTATCATAGTTCTTTTCTTTTGGTTATTTGAACAGCAATTAGAATTTTAAATTCAATAACATATTGAATTTAAAATTCGCTGTCTGCGAGACTGGTTGGTTAGTCTTCCACTGTTCTAATGAGGCTTCTCCATTGAGAAAGCCTCTTCATCAGTTTAAATACAGTCTGCTGGCTTTTAAGTCTTCTATTGTTTCTGTCTTGTACTAATGATTGTAACAAATTAGTGATGTGAGTTTCTAAGCCCTCATGGTGTTTCTGGCGTATCTTCTATACTTTTCTAGTGTTGCAATATCGAGATATGTTGATCTGATTTTTCACCTGCAACGGCGCTCTTACTATTATTATTCCTTGGATCTTTTTTTGTGATGTTGACTTAAGCTTAGTTTGGCTTACAAACGCAGCACCATAGCTTGATACCATAGGTCCAAATTGGTAATACTAATACCTTGTACAATAGCATTTTGTTCTCTAGTGATAAACGTAATTTTTTACCAAGCCATGAGTTAATTTATCACATTTTCAAGTCTATTTGCTTTCGTTTTTTTGGTTATTGTATGTTTTTGCCTATTATATGTTTTCTGCTTACTGCGTGTTTTTGCTTATGTGTTCTTTCTTGCAGAATGTTGTATCAAGATGTATTCCTAAGTATTTAATAAACTATGTTGATGGAATTATTGTACACTGGAGGATATTTATCTTTTTTATTTGTGATAAATCCACTAACATACCTACAGAATATTCAGGTATCTGTCACTTATGGCAGATAAAAAATATCTTTAAAATAGTCTAGTATGAATAAATGCATAAGGTATTATCTTATTTGGAAAATTATATATTTTAAATGAAATGCAATTGAAGTTAAAAATATCAAAGCGACTACCTAATTTTAGTTTACATAAAGGAATTTGTCTGAAAAAAAGGCATCGAAGATGCATTGTGTGCTTCTTTATACCTTCTATAAATTAGACCAACATGTAACAGTATACAGGTTATTCATTTTAATTACCCACCCTTTATTATCGTTATAAATGCATATACAAAAAAATGTTTCAAATAAAAGTTGTGTGGTTGAGACTGAATTTTATTTGCATGCTTTCAAAAACACATTGGCGTGCAGATACAACGGCATAAAAAGAAAATATTTTTTTTAAAAATGGAATAGCCTGTATATTATTAAATTTGTATAATGGTCTTTTTACTCTGATTTCAAAAGTATACGATATGATACTGTACTATGGAAAAGTTAACATTATTAAAGTAAGCTATGCAAATGACAATGATCGTGTTTGATAAATGACATTTTCATTTTCATAACTCTCTTTAATCATGTTAACTTTGCCATAGTACAGTAACTTCGACATTCGACATTTAATAACTCGAAAACGGTTTAACATACCGGTATCATATGGTATATTTTTGAAATCAGAGTAAAAAGACCATTATAAAAATTTAATAATATACAGGTATTCCATTAAAAAAATATTATTTTCCTTTTATACCGTTGTATCTGCACGCCACTGTGTTTTTGATATCATGCAAATAAAATTCAGTCTCAGCCACACAATTTATAATGAATAACACTGTACCTAATGGAATTTGTTAATTTCTTACTATGCGTCATGTATTCAAACATATTTGTCAAATAGGATTAACCAGTGGCGGCTCTTTAATGAGAGCAAGTGAGCAATTGCACCCCCTGGAATTTTGAAACAAAACAAACCAAGCGGCGACTAACTGTGAAAGTATTTATTTATTACGTATTCATAGTTATTGAACAGGAACGTGGCGTGTGCGGCACGCGTAACAACCTAAGTACATGCACCGATCGTCGTCACAGATATAATGACGACTAACAGCGCACGGATGTAAACTATTCGAATGTTTACCCCTTCCACCGAGAGAAACATACCCATGAGCTAAGCCCTACCGTTGCTCCGTTAAGCCATTAACATGACATTGAAGGTGGGGAGAACTGTATTTTGTTCTACTTCCATATCCTATAATACATAGCCTGTGAGCAAGATTCCCAGTCTGCTCACCGCTGTTGGTTCTACATCTCCACATAATACGTAACGGTCCCGCTTGATTTAATATTTTTATGTATGTACAGGGGTCGATTAATATTTTAATAATGATTTGAATTAAAATACGATAATTCCAGAACGCGTATGCCCCGTTTCCTTAATGGGGAAAAGGATTGTTTTTAACATTGATGTGCCCTTATGTAATAATTTTATTTAAGCAATTACGCATACATGCAGAGTGGGCGGAGCTAGCTGAAATTAATTTCTCTCTTCTGATTAAAGTAAAATTCGGCACTTGGGAGTTTTTGTGGTGTCATTGACCACGTATCCAAAGTCGAAATGTCAAAAAAAAAACAAAATGGTCGAAGGATTTTTTGAAAATTGACGTATAAATGTGAAATTTTAGATACGGGGGTGTCTTAGGTCGCCGATCACAAATCCAAAATCAAAATGTCAAAAAAAACAAAATGGCGGAAGATTTTTTTGAAAATTGACGTATGAATGTGAAATTTTAGATACGGGGGTGTCTTAGGTCACCGATCACGAATCCATAATCAAAATGTCAAAAAAACAAAATGGCGGAAGATTTTTTGAAAATTGACGTATAAATGTGAAATTTTAGATACGGGGGTGTCTTAGATCACCGATCACGAATCCATAATCAAAATGTCAAAAAAAAAAATGGCGGAAGATTTTTTGAAAATTGACGTATAAATGTGAAATTTTAGATACGGGGGTGTCTTAGGTCGCCGATCACAAATCCAAAATCAAAATGTCAACAAAAACAAAATGGCGGAAGATTTTTTGAAAATTGACGTATGAATGTGAAATTTTAGATATGGGGGTGTCTTAGGTCACCGATCACAAATCCAAAATGAAAATGTCAAAAAAACAAAATGGCGGAACAGTTTTTTGAAAATTGACGTATGAATGTGAAATTTTGGATACGGGAGTGTTTGTGGTTGTTTATTACGTCTTCAATTTGGCGATTCTTCGAAGCGTGAATGAACAGGTCTTAAATTTAATACTCCATTTTTTCTTAACGATAGTAGATTCGAAAACATCAGAATAGTATTACCTTTCTCGCTCTTGAGTTTGTACCAGTTTGTGTAAAAAACAGTTCGAGAAGAATTTTAAATAAAATATACTATTGGCTAAATAAAATATATGTAGGGGTGCCTCGAAAACAAACTGTACAATGAACAGTACCTGTCTGGAACAGTATGTCGGTGAAACTTATTAAGATTGGGTAAGCGTTCTTGTATTATACTTTTTAATTTTGAAATTATGCAATCCCTATGTGAACCACCACGAGCCGCCACTGGGATTAACATGGTTCAATTTCAATAATTATAAATGACATCAAGCAGGGATACAAACTGTAGAACGCCGAAATCGCTAAACTGCCAAACCGAGTCGATAAATCATAAGAATACAATTTATATATCAAACGCTATTTTAATTAACTAATAATAATAATGTAATGAAACAAGCCCACAGAGAAGCAGACATCCGGGAGACGACAAAAGATACGCAAATATTCGGCGCGACTGGTAAACAGTCGTAAAGTAATAAATCATTCATTTATATATGTACTGCGAAGAAACAGAATGTCTCTTGTATGTTCTACAAACATCGAGAAGAATACTAGCGTTTATCTGGTGTGTTCCAGATGTTTCGTACGTGTATATAAAAGCAGTTGAACCGATGGATGAGTGAATTCCGAAGTAAGAAAGTCCTCAAGTACTCGTCGCGCGGAACAGACTAAAGTAAAAATAAATATAAGAAATAAATAAATAGTTCCTTGCATGGTACGGTGTTATATAAATAGAAGTGATATAAATACGGTAGTGTTACATAAATATTAGTCATAGAAATAAATACCTGTGTTAATTTAAATCGTAGTAGTTTAAGTGTGATACATTAGTTTTATATTTTTATATTGTAATTAATTTTACGTTTGTGAATATACAGACTGTTTGAAATAAATAAATTGCACGAGTTGTTTATTGCAAACCCGAAAACGTTACAATAATATAACTATATAATATCATTAGCATGTCTCAAAAAAAATCTTATTATAAAACGGAAATGACAGAACCTGATAGGTCTGATATGTAAAAAGGATAAAAAGGTAAATGAATCAATAAAAAGTACTTACTTCAAACCGACGAAGTTTGCTGACAAATTTAATACTGATTTGCACACATTATTTGGACATCCTCTGTTAAAGTCGACGTTAATTTGTTGTGTTGCATCTGAAGTACGTCCTATTACAGGGCATGTTTTGCAGAAGCCATCTGTACCATCAACAGCATCTGTAACTGTAATTTTGCTGGTCGTTGCACTCTGCTTAGGCAATACAAGGCTGGCCTTTATAACTACCGGATTGTAAATATTCTTATTCGAGTCCTGTAAATGTGAAGTCCAATCAAAAATGATTCACGGTAATGTGATGAAATTTAATATTTTTTACGTCTTAAAATTAATTTTAATGATTTGCATAGGTTTTTTTTATAGATTAAATTTTCACGAAGATAACTTTCTACTTGTCATGTTGGGTGATTTGACAGAAGGTGAAACTCATCTGTCAGTACTTGTTTGTGAAAAAAAGTTGTAGGTATTATTTTCGAATAAACCATTTGTTTACAAGAGATTACTGAAATTTTGAAGATATGTTTAGTGAAAGTTATAAAATGGATAAAATTGATACTCTTGGTGCAATTCAGTACTTGAAGATGAACGCTATTGATATCTTGAAGTATATGTAAGAAACATTGGAAAATGATGGTCCTTCGATGGCTACGACTTGCCGCTGGGTTAAACCCCGAGACATTTTGTTGTGGTTGATGAAACTTGCTCCATTACTATATGCGAGAATTGAAATGGCAATGGCATTGTGGCAGATTTTCGACAAAGACGACGATGATATTTCTCTCACCTGGAAAGGTAATGGCAACAGTATTTTGAGCTTCAAAGAGAATATTTCATATCGACTATCTTGCAAAAGATCAAACTATCAACTGAAAAAAGTTGCCATTGCCAAAAAAAAAAAAGATTCGCGTTGCATCCGAGGAAAAGTCTATACCATCATGACAATGCGCCGTCACAATGAGATGGGACACACTAGACTGAACAAATAGCTGTCAAAATGTGTTCAGGTAGATTGAAAACAAGTCATGATTTTGAACTGCCTTTCAAAATAGATACTGGAGAGGAGGATAAGAATTTGATTTCTAATGGCTGTCTTAGGTATACAGACGCACCAAAATCAGCAAAAAGGTACTGGAGTGGCGATGGCCAACGGGAAGAATACTTTCTTAACCTCCTGTCAGACTGCATTAAAAGCTAAAATAAGCAGAAATCAACTTTATGTTAGCAATGGAGTGTCATGAGATTTTGAAATGCCTGACGAGCCACAATAAAGTTACTAAAATATGGATGCTTGGTCATCAAAACGTCAAAACATGGGAGATGATAATAGGTTAATTAAAATAAAAATATATGAAGTACTGAAAAGACAATTGTGGAAGCAATCAAGAAAGAAAGCAGAGGATTTACGGATTTAGGTAAGCAGTACAGAAATATAGAGAAACCGGTAACGGGAGACTGTTGCTTAAGAAGACACTTGCATAAGATTGAACGTGAACTGACTGCATGGTATGTGACATGGATGCGTCACCTCTACACGTAATCGGAACTGCTGAAATCGGCCAAGATAATATAAGAAACGCATCATTTTGGTCTTTGTTGGTGTGTTTATAGCGAAAACTGTGATACCGACATGGAGAAGAAGTACAATAAACCGATCGGCAGTAGAACAGTGGATGAATCTTATACAGTTGGGCTGAAAAGTTCGTATCGTTTTATAGAAAAACACATTTTTTAGGTAAAATTCGATTTTATTATTCAACATAGTTGCCTTCGAGGGCGATACACCGATTATAGCGATCTTCCAACTTTTCAATACCATTTTTGTAGTACGATTTGTCTTTAGCCTCAAAATAGGCCTCTGTTTCGGCGATTACTTCCCCATCGGCTTTAAATTTCTTTCCAGCGAGCATTCTCTTGAGATCTGAGAACAGGAAAAAGTCGCTGGAGAATACGGTGGATGCGGAAGCAATTCGAAGCCCAATTCATGCAATTTTGCCATCGTTTTCTTCGATTTGTGATACGGCGCATTGTCTTGATGAAACAACACTTTCTTCTTCTTCAAATGGGGCCGTTTTTTTTCGCGATTTCGTCCTTCAAACGCTCCAATAACGCTATATAATAGTCGCTGTTGATGGTTTTTCCCTTTCCAAGATAGTCGATGAAAATTATTCCATGTGCATCCCAAAATACGGACGCCATCACCTTACCGGGCGACTGTTGTGTTTTTCCCCGCTTTGGATTCGGTTCATCGCGTGCAGTTCACTCAGATGACTGCTGACTGGACTCCGGAGTGTAGTGGTGGATCCATGTTTCATCGATTGTCACATAGCGACGCAAAAATTCACTTCTATTGCGGTTGAACAGCTCCAAACATTCCTCTGAAGCATCGACACGTTCTTGTTTTTGGTCGATTGTGAGCTCGCGCGGCACCAACTCTGCACATAGCTTTCGCATACCCAAATATTCATGAACGATATGTCCAACACGTTCCTTTGATATCTTTAGAGTGTCAGCTATACAAATCAACCTCAATTTACGATCTTCCAAAATCATTTTGTGGATTTTTCTGATGTTTTCGTCCGTAACAGCCTCTTTTGGACGTCCACTGCGTTCATCGTCTTCGGTGCTCATATGGCCTGTACGGAATTTAGCTAACCACTTACGAATGGTTGCTTCGCCCGGCGCAGAGTCCGGATAACACTCATCAAGCCACTTTTTTTTATCAAAAAATAGTGTTTCATTAACACACGAAATTCCTTTTTATCCATTTTTTTCAAAATAACAAAAGTTGCTTCACTCAAAATGCTGTATCTCACAAACTAATAATCAGACAGCTGTCAAATTTATACAGTATCTTTTGAAGGTTGGTACTAACTAAAAATGATATGGATTTTATTCTAGTGGCGCCATCTCATAGAAACGATACGAACTTTTCAGCCCAACTATTACAATACCTCGTATCAGAAAAAGGAGTTGTTAAACCAACAAACTAGCTTTCGTTTTCTACTTCTACTTAAAGATGTAAAATGTGTCAGTTCTTTGGAGAAAAACAGCTTCTAAAACTTTTGAAATTTCATAATATAATTATTAATTTTGCTATAGCATCCTGTACCATAATGATAATAAAAAAAATGTCTATAAGTAGACGTTTCCACCAACTACCAACTTCCCATTTCAATATAATTATAATATGGTCCCTAATAACGAAGCCTATACTTACTGAGACTTGTATAGTAAAATTTTCACAATATTCCGTGGGAAGTGGGGCGTGCATTATACTATTATAATTCGTGCTATGGACTATAGCTGCTCTTCCAGGGTTCTCTGGATCTACACTTATATCTCTAGTAATTTCTGAAATCAAAATATTCAATACTTACAATGGCTGCTTACAATTGAATATTTAATGTAACATACGTATCGGAGGAATAATATGTGTTCCTTCAAACCCTACACACGAATGAACGATGAAAGGCTCTGTTTGAGTTTTTGCGGTGATTTGACTAGTTCTAGTAAAAAAATTGTGTTTTAAAGTAACAACAGGTTTGGCTCTGAGAAGCACTACGTGTCCAGACTTGTACGCTCCAATGGCGAAATCTGAAAAAATTAAGCAAAGTTGAAATACAGATATTTCAAAGGATGCGTAATACGAGAACTACTACTGATACCTATGAAGAAAAACATTCTGAAAGAAAATTCAACATTTACATTTGAATTATATTTACATCATATTTGCAATTAAATTTAAGGCGTAGTCTTATGCGTTGACTTTCCATCCATTTGCTTAGGCAACATCATCAGGGTTATTGATTCTACGAGGGATGTTTTCAAAGTTCTGGGAATTTAGCTATAATTTTTTTATTGTGTCAATTTTCATCAATATTATAATGTAGGCTTTCAACATAATCGCCATTTAATTCAATACATTTATCCCAACGATAAATTATATTTTTTAAACCGCCCTTAAGGAACTTTTTCGGTGTCTCCTCAATCCATCTATTTATGACACGTTTTACGGCAATTAAACCCTCAAAACGACGTAAAGGTTTTTCAAATCTGGGAATAGATGAAAATCACTCGGTGCGAGATCCGGTGAATAAAGCGGATGTGGGAGCAATTCCCATCGTAAACCGTTCAAAACATCCTTCGTTTTTCTTGCGGTGTGAAGTTTTGCTATTATTTCCTGACACACTGTTTATAGATGTGACAGGAAATTTGAACTGGTCAATCGTTCTGTCGGAGGTGGTGTACTGATTGCTTTGGCTGATTCCTCCTGCATAAGATTTGATATTGTTGACACAACTTACATACAGAATTTGGTTCCTTTGATTGATATTGTCATGTGCAAGTGTCAAATTGCTTCTACATTGCTATTTGTGATCTCGTTATATATACCATCTGACTTATCACTTACCGATTTCGAACTTTTTTTCGAAGCATTAGAAACTTTCCTGGTGGATAAGCCTGTATTGGTGATTGGGAATTTCAACTTACCATTTTTCTGTAATACTTCTCCCTCCTCATGCTCTAAGAATACCTCTTTACAATGTATGTGCAACTCTCTAAACCTGGTACAACTTAATACTATTACTAACGTGAATAATAGAATTCTCGATCTGATACTATATAGTGATGCGTCGTCGGTGGATGTTTCTATAGACACGCTGGCGCTTGTGCCGGTTGATTCTCATCATCCTCCGTTATCAATATCTTTGTCTGTTTTTAACATTGTCAAGTCCAATCACTTTCCATCTAGTACCAGTAAAAGGTACAATTTCCGTAAAGCCAATTATTGTCAACTATATAGTGATATACTTTCGGCGGACTGGTCACCTATCACCACTACTGCTGATGTCAATGTTGCAACTGATATTTTTTATAACAAACTATATCGTCTGCTTGATCATTCTGTTCCCAAAACATCATTTTCCCATTCACGTTTTCCACCATGGTTTAACTCAAACATAAAATCTAACCTAAACCTAAAAGCATTCTATCACCGTAGATGGAAAAGTTTGAATAGTTCATACTATCGTGGTGAATTTGTGAGACTACGTGCAATCTGTAAAGAAAAAATATCGCTAGCTTATGTTGCTTATCTGGATAAAATACAAAAAACTATTAAAACTAATCCTAAGGAAGTGTTCAAGTATATTCGCTCAAGACAAGGAACCTCCAGAATTCCTAGTAGTATGGTATACACCGATTGTCTTTTGGATTCTCCTCAGGATATTGTGGATGGATTTGCTAACCACTTTTTAAACTCTTTCATAATTAGTTCCGACTATGATTGTACTGATGTAAATGCTACTTTGGCTGGATTCTCACTGCATTCTGTCTCGGATCAGGACTTGCTCGAGATTATGGCACGTATGTCGCAGAACACTACAGCGGGAGATGATTTTATACCGAGTTTTTTTGGTTAGAGATGCTAGGCATGTTCTTTGTAAACCTTTAGCCCACTTATTCAACCTAGCTATAAAAAAGCACGTTTTTCCTGATATCTGGAAGCGTGCCCGAATATGTCCCATATTTAATGATCCAAAACAAGTTCACAACTACAGACCAATTGCCATTCTATCTAATTTCGCAAAAATCTTGGAGATAGTAATTTACAAAGCGATTTATAACAATGTTCGCTCATATATATCTCCACATCAGCATGGTTTCTTACCTGGTAGGTCTACAGTGACGAATCTAGTCACGCTTACGCAATATATATCAGATCATTTGGATGGTCGCAACCAAGTTGATGTCATCTACACTGACTTTTCTAGTGCTTTTGACATGGTTGATCATGGAATTCTACTTAGGAAATTGTCTTCCTTTGGTATGGGCTCTTCGTTCATACATTTGATGCAGTCCTACTTGCACAATAGGATCAATTATGTCTTTTATTCTGGTTATGCGTCTAGGACATATATCTCTAGCTCGGGTGTACCACAGGGATCTAACTTGGGACCACTTCTTTTTACTCTTTTCATTGATGATCTATTAACCTCTCTGACTTCCCCTGTTTTGTGTTATGCTGATGATTTGAAGATTTATTCCAGTATTTCTTCGCAAGATGATTCACTATTATTGCAGAAAGATCTTGATGTTCTTTACCAGTGGTGCAATGACAATAGGTTGGTTCTCAATATTCCTAAATGTTGTTATATGACCTTTACCAAGAAATTGACGAATCTTGTATTTCACTATGACATTCACGGACAATCTCTAACTAAAGTAGATCTTGTCAGGGACTTGGGTGTGTTGTTTGATTCTCGTCTTTCCTTCAATAACCATATATCGTCGTCATGTCTTGCTGCGTCCAAAACCTTAGGATTCCTGATGCGTAGCTCTAGATACTTCGATGACACTTCTGTCCTTAAGACTTTATATTATTCGTTTGTGGTAACCAAACTTGAATATTGCTCTGTTGCTTGGTCTCCTAATTATATTAGCTATCAATTGGCTTTAGAAAAGATACAGCGTCGCTTCTTAAAGTATCTTTCTTTTAAGATACAAGGTGTCTATCCTCCTCGTGGCACAGACTACCATCATCTTCTGCAGAGTCATGACATGCGGTCTCTTGCTGCACGCAGAGACTTATATGCTGCTCGGTTTGTCTGGAAGCTTGTGAACAATAAAATTGATAGCCCTATGTTATGTTAGCCCAGTGTTCATTCTCGTCTAACTTCTTTGTCCCTAGAGCATCTTCACGTTTTTCGGTGACTTTTACTATGCCGACTCCACGGACGAATACTGTCTTACATTCTCCGTTTTACAATATGTCGCGATTAGGGAATACTCTGTATGACGATATATTTAATGACACAGTTGGTAACTTTAGGAAGCGGTTGTAGATCTTCAATCGTATATCTACTCTTTGTCAGTTGCTAGTTGCTCTCGCTTTCATATTTCTTTACATGTAGCATACTCACATCAATTTCATTTAATTTTTTGTTTCTTTATTATTACTGTTATTATTTTTGTTATTATGTATTAGTATTTAAGAATTTATGTATTTGTTATATTTGCTGTTGTACTACACTCATATAATTTTTGTCCTGTAAATGCTTGATGTTGGGCAATAAATATTATTATTATTATTATTATTATTATTATTATTATCCTGTTGCAATAACGGACGCTTATGCAACTTCCCAGGCCGTTTTCTGATAAGTTCCTGCCGCAGTGGTCCGGATAATAACTTCGAATAATATTCTGCGTAAATTATAGTACCTTTCCCCAGATAATCTATAAAGTAATCCCTTCGCAATCCCAGAATACAGTAAGCATTACCTTTCCAACAGACTGAACTGCACGTGCCCTTATTCGAGCTTACGCCATTCTTTGGATTGACTTTTTGTCTCAGGATTGAAATAGAGAATCCACATTTCGTCAGTGGCTATTATCCGTTGCCAAAATTCATCACCGTAACTGGCTAACAGCTCTTGAAGTTGACGACAAATGTCCGACCTATCGAGTTTCTGTTCCAGTCCAAACAGCCTTGGTACCCAACGGGCTGAAACCTTGCTCACGCCCTAACAGTAAGATTTCATGAACTTGCCGCGTACCTATTCCTAGGCGTACACTAATTTGGGAAATAGTCATTCGTCTGTTCTCTTTCAGTAAGTTCTCCACGGTAGTGTTTCTTCCATTCCCGGACGTGCTCGGGCGATTACTGTCTGGATCGTCTTCTAATGATGTTCTAGCACTTTTAAAACGAGGGATCCATCGATATACAGTACTTTTAGATTCTGCAGACTCACCAAAGACTCCTTGCAGGCGTTTAATAATTTCTGAAGTTTTCACACCCTCTATCCACAAAAAGAAAATTATTGCTCTCTGCGATTTAGCCGCGTCTTCCATGGTTACACAAAGGGCGCTACGGAAATGCGTTTATATCGGTCGACCACATGAATCAGACAATATTGCACTGGACAGCTGCATAAACATATCAAGACGTGTCTATCACCAATAGTATTGCCTATAAATTCTGCGTAATTTAATAAAAGCACAATTCCCAGAACTTTGGAAACATCCCTCGTACTACCAAGTAGAATCAACAGCGATCTTGGTTTCTGTATGGTAACCGTAAAGTCGTGTCTACTTATGCTACGTACGTTTCTTCCAGTATCCTAAGAGACATCTTCACGACAGTTCTGAAGATGTCCTTTAGGTTAATGGACAAAACGTCGCCAGCAGCAGTAATGACTATGACATGGTTTCAGAAAATAATAAGTAATTAATTAATTAATTAATTAATTAATTTAATTAGTATGCAATAATACGTTGTGGTAAGAGCTTTCTTCCTGTTCAAGTTGTACAACAAATATTACATATGTTTGAGTGAAAATTAATAATACCATTATAGTGGTTGCCATCCACATCCGCTGTTTTGGATAAGCTAATGCCGAATCCTTTCACGTTTGGTATAATACTCTTTCCGGCAATTATTTGAGAAGGCTCCTTAATTAATCCCGCCCGCGCGTTACCTCTGTATATATATACGACACCAGAATTGTCATTTTCGTACGGAGCAGCTACGGCGATATCTAAAAACAAACATGAGAATAGAACTTTCTTAAAATATCTGGTTGATTGCTAAGAGCAAACCAATATGACTATTTCCGGTTGAAGTATTATTGTATGCGAAAAATATTTTATGTACAACAGGAGAAATAATTTTCCGTACACTTCGCGGAGATATAAGATGGTCATACTACTATATATCTCCGCGAAAATTATATCTGTTGGTGTACATAGTTAAAAGGGGCAAAAAGATAGTTTGGAATAGACACGTGAATAAGAAACGTTATAGAATAGCCTTTACTCGATGAAAATCTTCAGTATTAATTACTACAAAAATAACAATTGTTATGAGTTTCACCGTTTTAATTTATAAGTTTGACAATTGCTTCGCCAACAGAAAGTAAAGACACTGTGGCTTCTTTGATGAAAAAGCCATTGTGAAACAGAGAAAATCAGTTGTTGTAAACAATTTCTAATGATAAAGTTATTGAGTTGGCGAAACAATTATCAAACTGTTATACTAAAATAATGAAAATCTTAATAGTAGCTTGTTACGGTTATATTTTTATTATAAATATTTATAATTTTGTGTCAGTGTTCATTCTCGCCTATTATGGTTGACCTCTGCCGGATTATCAATCTATACTTTGACTTACAACTACTATATAAAGCATAGCTGACTTGTCCGCCATTTTGGAGATAATTTTAAGGCGGTAAATATGTATGCTAATTATTAGCATACATATTTAGCCTAATAACAAATGTTGAATAGAACTTCGAATAATTGACTTTATTAAGCCGGTTTATGACGTGAAATAATGTAGGTATATTTTTTTACAATAGTCGTATATTTAAGAAATACTCAGAATATATAAATAATAACTAAAAATAAGTACGTAATACGACTGACATTTATCTCCAAAATGGCCGATGAGTCAGCTGTCCTAAATATAATAGCTATACTTTGATTGTTGACGTCAGGGCAAATTGTTCGCCATGAGAATATGCTTTCCCTTACACTCTATAGAAGTAGTAGTCATCTACATCATTCGTTTATTCAGTAACTGACTTTTGCTGTATACGGTTTTCTTCCGGTGCTAATTTTTTTTTTAATTTTTAGTAATTTATTATATTAAAATTGGGTTTGTATATACTGTATATATACCTATACAAGAAAAAGAAAAATATCGGGTAAATTCCTCTGTAAAGTAACCGTAGACATGTGTTTCTGACTCATCTATAACTTATTACACAACAATATTGATACCCCAGCACTACTGGCCCCCATTTCTTATTCCTCGAGTATCAATTAGACAAGATCACACATTCTATACCCCTTACGCTCATTTGAATTTATTCTTGCACCCGCCTATTCGAAGTTTGAACTTAAGAGCATCACATTGTAATATCAACTTCAACTCACTTGATGAGATACTTAGTACAGCTATGGAATTATTGGGATAAAGATGTAAGAGCATAAAATACTTTGTTGGAGATTGCAGGGGTTTCTATGTGTTTGCATATGTATATAAGTGTATGTTTATTTAAATAATTTATTATTATCTTGGAAAATCATATTAAATAATCTCCTTTTTCATTTTTTTTTAATTGCTTTAATTAGTTTATGATGTTATTTTTTTGTAAGCTTAACGTTATCTATAAAATGATTTATTTACTTATTTAATTTATTTATTAATTTATATTTGAACAGATCTTTTGTATATACTTACCAGCGTATCCATCCATATCTATATCGCCCAATGACATTACAGACTCGCCAAAACGCCCCCCGCTGGATTTTCCTTCAATCACATTGGTAACAGCATCGATCAGCTTATCCTAATTAACGAAATAATCATTAATGTGTCACGGTACGTATTTCATCACTTAAATCGTTTATTTCAGAAAGGGTCTAAGTAACTTTTTGTCAGTTTTTAGGGTAGTGTGTTGTCGTGCTGTCTTGTTGTAGACCTATCGTTTGGCGCAGAAAGGAACTATGGTTTATTAGTCAATAACATTTACTTAAGACATAGAATATTTCGTTTGTTGTAGAAAGGTACCAAGTAACGTCGGATAGTCCCTTTCTGCAATAAACTCTTAGCTTGACAGCTTGTCGATATAACAAATGTAATAATAATTATTATGAAAACCTAAACTTTAAGTTTTAATAATGGAAGAAATAGGAAGTGAAACACTTTATATATATTTCTTCAAAACGTTAAGAAAAAGTGCATATGGAACAATTCACGGTCCATGAATTAAAACTTCTATGTGGAAGGAGGATGTCAGAGGTTACACTAGGTAGAGGGCATTACTCTGATGCATACCAGCGTTGCCAACTTGGGGGTAAACCTAGATTTAGGCGATTTTTTGAGCCAAGGCAGAAATCTGGGGGTTTTATTTTTTAGGGGTATTTGTAGGGGACACTGGAAACTGTTATACGATAGGTGTATAAATTGTAATTTATTCGATTTTAGAAAAAAATAATAGATTTCGTCAGTTTTAAGTTCAAGAGAAGAATTGTGAACTCAGCCATCTATCTTTTTTTTCTAATTTTACAAAAAACTGGAATTATCATACTTTAGGCGAAAATTTGCCGTATTTCAACAAATAGTTAAGTAATAAGAAATCTTTAAGTTTATTTTTATTATATTATAATTGTAATAGTCATAAGCATAAAGCAGCAAGCACCAGCAACTATAAATTTTTCTATTTACAAATTAAGATATATGTATATGAATATTCGTATTATGTTTCCTATACATTCACTCTTTATAAGAAATGAATCATTAAATTTCGATCTGGTATTTCTCTACTAAGCGATTGCATTACATCTAAAATAAATTTGGCGCAATGAAAATGTTTAGATAGGCCATGTGAGTTAAAAGAAATATTGTGGAATAAAAATATTCAATTAAGAAATGTTAGCATTGCAAGCAACCTTTAATAACATTCAAATAGATCAAGTTATAAAATGTTAGTCAGTAGTTTTATATACAGTGTGTATAAGCCAAATGGAATAAATTCATTATTTCGGTTACTGTACATATTTATAAAAAATCCCGAAATATGTCATATTTAATTTATAAATTAACATTCTTCAACGTAAAAATGAGATCCCTACCTTCAACCCCCTTCGAATGACAGGTACAACCCCCATTTTTTTAAATGGGAAATATAGGCTTGTGATATATCGTTGTAAAGGTCTCTTTATTCTCTATTCAAAAATGTTATAATTTTCATGTTTGTTGCAACAATTAAGATAGAATAAAATAAAATCATGTTGTTATCGAAATTCGCTACAATATACTTAAAAAATAAAAAAAATATTCATAATAAGAAAGTGAGTAAAAACCATACCAATGTGCTTTTTAGATGGTATCCATTAAAAATACTTTAAAAAGTTTCCGTGGCAACATTAGTTTGTTTAAAACGCCTTAGTAAATAGTTTTGTATTTAAAAGTTGTCATTTAAATTGACAGTTTGATAATTTTAGTTTGAATTTCGTAAAATACAATTCTGGGAAATGGTTAGATTAACGGAAATGCATAAAATAACAGTCATACAAATGATTGGTTACGGAGATAGAACCCGAACACAACAAGAAGTAACCCGCCTATTTCATGAGAAATTTCCTGATTTACCGCCTATATCTCAAGGAACAATAAGTAAGATAGAGAAGCAGTTTCGAGAGTTTGGTCATGTAAGGCAGATAAAAAAACCAGCTGCCAATGCAGTGAGTGATGAAATCAAAGTAGATGTGATGCTTGAGTTTATGGAAAACCCACATACATCGAGTAGACATGCATTCACAACATTAAATGTTAGCCATACATCGATAGTAAACATATTAAAAGAAAATAAAATGCATCCCTATAAAATGATATCTACTCAGGAGCTTATGGAAGACGATTTTGATAGAAGAACTTATTTTTGTGAGCTAATGATGGACATGCTGGATAACAATATTATCAATTTAGAAGACGTTATGTTTTCTGATGAGTGCACTTTTTCTCTTAGCGGTCATGCTAATCGGCAAAATTGCCGCTACTGGTCTACGGAAAATCCTCACTGGATGAGGGAAGAACACACACAATACCCAATAAAAGTTAATGTTTGGGCAGGTATTGTTGGAAACCATATTATTGGTCCCTTTTTCATTGAGGGCAATTTGAATGGCGATCGTTATTTGGCACTACTTCAAAATGATGTCATTCCAACTTTGGCAAATTTATATCCTGATCCAGGAAACCCTCAAGTTCCAATGAATACGATATGGTTTCAGCAGGATGGAGCACCACCACATTACCAACGCAATGTCCGGCAGTACCTCGATGCAATATTTCCCAATCGGTGGATAGGAAGGCGAGGATCGATAGAATGGCCAGCGCGATCACCTTATCTGACCTTACTTGATTTTTTTTTATGGGGATATTTGAAGAGCATTGTGTACAAAACTAAACCTTTGGATTTAAATGACTTAAGAGAACGAATAACGCTTGCGATTAGGTCGATCACGCCTGATATGTTAAATAATGTTAGAAGACAGTTTTATTTAAGATTAGGATGTTGCCAAGACGTTCATGGTGAACATTTTGAACATCTATTTCATTGACATTCATATTTTTTTGAGTATATTGTAGCGAATTTCGATAACAACATGATTTTATTTTATTCTATCTTAATTGTTGCAACAAACATGAAAATTATAACATTTTTGAATAGAGAATAAAGAGACCTTTACAATGATATATCACAAGCCTATATTTCCCATTTAAAAAAATGGGGGTTGTACCTGTCATTCGAAGGGGGTTGAAGGTAGGGATCGCATTTTCACGTTGAAGAATGTTAATTTATAAATTAAATATGACATGTTTCGGGATTTTTTATAAATATGTACAGTAACCGAAATAATGGATTTATTCCATTTGGCTTATACACACTGTATAAGCATACATGATGCTCAGACAATAAAAAAATAATGTAAAGTATCATATCTAAGCTCTATTTCAAGCACGCGCGCGTGTTTTAATGACTTTATCATCCACTTATACTTTAATATACTATTTTGTAAGAGAACTATTTTGGACAGTTTAAATAAAAATAGATTAAATATACCGGGTGTCCACACTTAAGTGCGCACTATTGATAACTCTGTTATCTTTGGAGGTGCAGAATCGGTCAAATGGGCAAAGTAGTACCATTTTTTATGGCGGTTACAATTGTGAAAATAGAAAAACAATTGAACGTCGGGTTCTCTAGATATTCGACCAAACAAATTTTTTTTAAATGGAACACCCTGTATATTTTTTGGCGATTGGAAAGAGAATCGCAAACTGAACAAAAGAGTCTTAGTACACTAGTATAAAAAAATGTCAAATAAAGTAGTTACTGAGAAATCTGTATCTTTGCTTTGTTTGCATGAAATCGATATATCTACGGACAATTAAACATTCATTAAAGCCTTTAATTTAATAAACAAATAAAAATAAATACAAAAATAGTAAAGAAAATTATTCAAATTAAATGTTCAAAGACATCTCCTTCCATTTCAATACATTTTCTCAATCTTGTGTGAACATTACGAGTAGCTCCTAAAATGGTCCTACCATCGATGGCGTTAATGATGTTGGAAATTCTTTCCTGAAGCTCATCCACTATTGCATATCTATGTTTGTACACTTGATTTTTTACTGCTCCCCACAAGAAAAAATCTAATGGCGTCATGTCAGGCGAACGTGCGGGCCACTGAATAGGACCATTTGTGCCAATCCATCTATTGCCAAATAATCTTTCTAATAACTCCCTTGTCTCGCGGTGATTATGGGCAGGCGCTCCATCTTGTTGAAAGTAAATAATCTGTCTGTCTACCAAATTTAATTCATCCAGAAAATTTTCTAAAATTTCTGTCAATAATGCCACATATCTTTCTCCTGTTAAAGAACCCCGATAGAAAAATGGCCCAACAATTCGGGATCCGATTATACCACACCAAACATTTAAACTGAATCGGTGTTGTGGATTACAAGGATAAACAACAAATGGGTTTTCACGACTCCAGTAATGATTATTTCTTTTATTGATCATCCCGCGATTAGAAAAGTTGGATTCATCACTCCATAAAATGTGTCTGAAGAAATTGTGATTTTCTTCAAAAGCATTGATAAACCATTGAGCAAAAGTTAATCGTCTTTGATAGTCACCCAAAAGTAGAGTTTGAACAGGCTGATATTTAAAGGGAACATATTTATTTTTTTTCAAAATTTTATGGATCGTACTACGAGAAACACCTGATTCTCTGGACAAATCCCTTACAGAATTATTTGGATGTACCTGAAAATATGCCAATACATTTATTTCTGTCTCTTGTGATAATATAAAATCATTTTTGATCCTCTTCTTTATAAAAACTGTTTCGTTGCTTCTTAATCTTCGATAAAGTTTTAAAAAATAGCGACGATCTGGTACATCACGATCAGGAAATTGCTGAATGTAACATTCAAGCGCTTTATCTGAATTTTTGTTAAACTTCAAGTACAACTCCAATATATTACACTTTTCCAAATGAGTAAATGCCATTGTTACGGTTGAAAAAATTGTAAAACCAGTACTTTTTCCACACAGTAACTTTAACAACAGCAAATACAAATAATTTGACAGCTACTAGACAATGTGACGCTTTAATTTTCCATAGGTATATCGATTTCATGCAAACAAAGCAAAGATACAGATTTCTCAGTAACTACTTTATTTGACATTTTTTTATACTAGTGTACTAAGACTCTTTTGTTCAGTTTGCGATTATCTTTCCAATCGCCAAAAAATATACAGGGTGTTCCATTTAAAAAAAATTTGTTTGGTCGAATATCTAGAGAACCCGACGTTCAATTGTTTTTCTATTTTCACAATTGTAACCGCCATAAAAAATGGTACTACTTTGCCCATTTGACCGATTCTGCACCTCCAAAGATAACAGAGTTATCAATAGTGCGCACTTAAGTGTGGACACCCGGTATATATGATAAAAACTTATAACCTTTTTTTATTTCCTGGAAACATACGTTTGTCTATACAAATAACTGTCGCAATAATATAAAGGAGTTATTTTTTTTTATAACAATTCATTTACTGGTTTTTAAGGGGTTAGTGATGTAATTTAGGGGGTTTTCAAGCATTATTCAGAGCATTCAGGGGGAATCGTCTGTAGTGGGTTGGCAACAGTGATGCATAGAATACTCCAGGATATATATGTTAAAAGTATGTAATGAATAAAAATTTAGTAACTACATCTTTACAGAATCGCAAAAGTGGCTAATTATATTATAATTTCTTATAAACACTTTCTTATAGAATCAAAATGATTCAGTTTGCAATAAAAACTGCAATGGTAATCTTTAAACTCAAGCTTTTCTCGTTTTTCTCAAAAACACAACAGTAATCCTTTCAGAAATAAACGATTCACTTGTAAAGCTACTTACTTCTGATCCTAGATAAACATAGATGGCACCATCGTCGAACTTGGCATCCGAACCGGGACTTTTGTGGAAAGGTGCACCGACGATCAAATCGTCTAAACCGTCACCGTTAATATCAGAAGCAGTGATGGCTGAGCCGAAATATTCACCGAATGATGTACCGTCCTTTTTATCTTTAACTAATATACCTTCATTTCTAAATTCGAATATTAGAACGGAACCCTTCATGTTAGCTCTAGGTGCACCGGTAACGAAGTACAGTTTCCGATCATTGAAAAACTTTCCTGATGTAACCGAATACCCTGAAACAAGTAATAATCATATGTAGGACTTGATCACATTCATTTTACTTATTTATATATCCAACACAGTACCTGAAAATTAAATTATAAGTACTGCAAACATTTCCACTTGTAACAAAATTAATATTAATAATTGTTTCTTTTCTCAATAATTTCATTGTTAAGAACCCGTTATTATTAATACTCTTATTAGCAGTACGATTAGCATTTCAGTTGCATACGGTCAGTCGATGGATAAACATGTATTTATCTAAGCATGCATCACACGCTTCGTAAATACATATTTACCAAATAAGAATTCAAATTACTTCTGGGAGTTTTATTATATTGGAATATCAAATAATTATCAATACAACTTCTATCTGATTAATACGAATCAAAATACTAATTAAAAAACATCATGAAGAAATATATGCATTAAGGGTCTTCGCTAGTGAATGGGAAATGTAATATTGGTTGCATAGCACATAATTTAATAAGCCAAGGATGTCCGAGTACTTATTACATATAGGGAATATATAATAAATATTTGAAATAATAACTTAATATCTAAGCGAATAAAAATTCATTTATGACCAACTATTTACACATTTGTAACTGCGGGAAATATTTATAGCAGAATAACAATTCATTGTAATGTGGGTTGCCTAATTTTAATTTATTTTAAACAAAGTAAAGAATAGTTGAACATGTGTTAATGTTAACACATATTAATGCTTTAACACATATTAATGCTTTAACATACACCTTCTTTGTTATGCTGCACTGACGAAACCAAACTAGGTAGAAACATATATGTCTGTAGCTACAAATACATCTTAACACATACATAGTTGCATCGTTGATTGTCTATGTATTTCAATCAGATTGTACATGTTTAGGTGAACCTAATCCAATTTGATAGGATTACATGGGTAATGGCGATTGTCCTATGCTTATTTGCTTTCATTTACATTTATACATGACTGATTTTACATTCTATATTAATATAATATCAACAGTTCTACTCTTAATTTTTCATTACATAGTTGCGTCGTTGTTATTTGTATAATTGCATTGACTGAACAGTTTGTGGTAAATCCCAAGCCTTTTGATGTGACCATATAAGTAATCCCGACTGTCCTATTGCTTATTTGATTACACTTTCAATTATACATTGTGATTTGCATTTTATATTTGTCATTGTTTTCTAATTGACAACCAGTTGTCATATTGTTATTACTTTTACTTCATTGTATGCCACTACTACCAAGAATCTTTTGAATTTTTCAATACATTTGTATATTTTGGCAAAGAATTGTAATATATTTTATATATATATATATACATGTAAAAAGATATTGGGTGGTCCATTTACATTAAATAAGATTTTCTGATTTATAGTTTCTTCAGTTGGCCACACCTTTGCGAACGCGCTGTATATATTAGAACAATATTTGAGTATAAGTAACACTTATAATACTAAATTATTTCATGTTTTGTCATGGTACTCTTAAATTATAGGCAATTAAAAAGACGTCAGTAAATGCCACTTTCAGACTTAAATCATAAACAAATCGAAAAATATTTACTTTAGCGATTAATTACTCCTACTGAAAAATATTTCTATTTCAACAGAAAATTTAATTTGAAAAATTTCGGGGAAAAATCAAGCGAGTTTCTCATTTTTAATAAAACATATAATTTATCCAAGTCGATTACTTAGTTATACACAGAAACTTTTCTTCAGAAATAAACTGATGCATCACCTTCCTTGGTTGTGCATGTTTTTGTCAAAAATTTAAAAATTATCTAATTATATTAACCTTTATGGTTGCTATATATCACTGCCAAATGACTCGTATTAACTCATAAGTTTTATAACGAAATACAATAAAATTAAACATATTCTAAAATTGTTCGGAATACTTTATTAATAATTTCAAATACAAAATTGTCCAGTAAACTTATTATTTATAAATATACAAATTAATATCTTTTACGTATTTTTATTTTCATCAATAATAATTAAAAATTCCTTCTCCTAGCAGTGTGGCGATCATTATGTTCGTCATCAAAATCAATCCTTTCTTCATCATCGCTGCTGCGATACGTTCGTCTATTCTTATCCTCCTCTTTCTGTTCGCCACTCCAACGTTCATTCATGTCGTCTTCCACTTCAAAACTGTTTCTTGGAATTCTATAATTTTCACTTTGTTCTTTCTGTTCTTCAACTGGCGCTTTCTCTTTATTTTCATCTTGTGGAGTGTCTCTGGAAAATCTCGTTTCCTTATCAGATTGTTTTGGTTTTTCTTCAGCAGAAGTCTGTGGATGATCTTCGCTATGCGTGGCATCTCTATTTTGTCGAACACTCTTGCTTTCCTCTTTCTGTTCATCTTCTACATTTTTATCTTTGTTTTCGGCAGAAGTCTGCTGATGATCTTCGCTATGCGTGGCATCTCTATTTTTTCGAGCACTCCTGCTTTCCACTTTCTGTTCATCTTCTACTTTTTTATCTTTGTTTTCGGCGGAAGCCTGCTGATGATCTTCGCTATGCGTGGCATCTCGATTTTTTCGAGCACTCTTGCTTTCCCCTTTCTGTTTATCTTCTACATTTTTATCTTTGTTTTCGGCAGAAGTCTGTGGATGAATTTCGCTATGAGTGGCATCTCTATTTTTTCGAACACTCTTGCTTTCCCCTTTCTGTTCATCTTCTACATTTTTATCTTTGTTTTCGGCAGAAGTCTGTGGATGATCTTCGCTATGCGGGGCATCTCTATTTTTTCGAGCAGTCTTGCTTTCCTCTTTCTGTTTATCTTCTACTTTTTTATCTTTGTTTTCGTTTGCCTGTCTAGTAATTCGAGGACGATTAGGATTTTGTTTTTCGTCAATGTTTTGCTCGTCTTTTGGTTTGTCAGGCTGTTTTTCATCACCGGTGTTTCTATAGAATCTAACGAAAAGTCTCCCTTCCTTTCCTTGTTCAGCATTTTTGCTATCGACATTGTCCTTGCCACTAGTTTTGTCAGGAAGTGCATCATCTCGTTTTTCTCTTTGCTGAGGCTTCTCTGCGTCTTTGGAACCATCTTGAGCAGTATCTCTAGCAGATCTCATATTCTTACTTTCTTCTAGTGCTTTCGTATTTGTATCGTTCTTCTTATCACCGGCTTCAACGGAATTTCTAGTCGTTCTATTGCTTTCCTTTTCATGTTCTTTTTGGCTATCCTTATTATCAGAAGCATTTCTAGAAATTCTGATACTTTTATTCTCACCTGTCTGTTGAGTACCTTCTGCAGTAGTATTGCTTTCTTTTTTTGAAGTATCTCTTAATATTCTCTTGTTGTGGTCTTTATTCGGTTGATCTGCTTCTTTTTGAGGATTCTTACTGTCCTCCTTCTGTTCTAAAGCGTCCCTTACCAATCTGACACTCTGTTCGTCCTGTTTTTGATTATCTTTGCTATTCTCTGAACTTTCGCTAGAGTCGTCTTTATTCTGAGTATCTCTAGTTATTCTAAAGTTCTTACTTTCATTACTATCATTTTCTTGTCCATTTGGCGCGTTTTTATCTACTTCAACGATAACATCCTCAGCTTGTTTTTTCATACGATAAATTGGGGCTAATTTGTGATGATAAAATTCATCATCGTCCCTTGCCGAAGACAGGGAGATGTTTGCCTAAAAACAATACAATAAAAGAAAGTGAACTAAAAATTATTCATTTTTTTATGTTGTAAGTTAATAAAGGCGCTAGTGGTGTATCTACAAATATGATAAATTAATTGTCATAGCCGCTCCTGAAGTTTTGCACAAGTTTTAGACTATGCCATTCGATTTGAATGGAGATTAATACTATCTAACTTTATTGTTATTGGTGTGATGTTTGAAGATATTTTTTTAAGTTATCGAACGTAAGGTATATTTTGTTATACGTAACTGCTATCAATATATTTGACCTGGTGATTTCTAATGTGCTGCATGTATAAATTGATAATACAAGCTTACCACTAATTGTAATTGTAACTGCACTAAAATTGCATTTCTTGCAGTATTATTAGTTTTCCTATATGTTGCATAAATTTTTCTAACCGTATCCGGCAAAACGAAATGAAATTTTGAATTAAGTTATCTTTATATTACATAGATGTTTGTATCTAAATACAAAATAAATTTCTCACTTTAATGTGTAAATTGCTATATTTTTTCATAAATTGTAAGAGGTATGCATACCTACATATAAGCAAGAAAAGCTATTGATATAAAGGGAAAGTAATTTGACAAAAATGGAATTCCATTTGACAAATAGTGAAACTCAACTGACAAAAGCGGAAAAGCAAAAGAAAATAACTGTAATATAAAAAAATATATAAATAATATTAACCAGAGTCAAAATAGTGTTAGTGTGGTGTTAGTTATATTACTATACAGACGTATGCATACAATTTTGGGTTGAGGCTTGATGTTCGCAAGCTGTGGCGAAACACAAAAAGGAGCGTTTTACTTCGAGTGATATATACGTTTTTTTTCTAACCTGGATTACAAATGTTGAGAAACAGCATAATTCAATTATATCTGATGTATAAATGGCAGCTGCGACATCTGTCATCATGACATAAACTATTAATCTCAAATTCATTAACGAATGTCATTAATTTTCAGCGTAGCATTTCCGATGCTGTCGCAATAACATTCCATGTAAGTACTAACATTATGTTACACTCCCATAATAATAAGATCTTTATAGTATTAGTAAATTAATGGGTTTGTCCTATGTTGTGCATTCAATAATATAATAGTAACATTATCACATATATGGTTGAGGAAAACGATATACAAAGCAAAATATAAATGATAATGCTTGGAGAATATATTTAAAGAACGAAATCAATAAAACGGGTAATACAGTAAATGATTGATTTAAATATATAATATTTACATAGTTACCTATATACATAGATACATCACTAGTACATTTATTAATTCGGTATGTGTATGTATTTCAAATTTCAGGTATAACACAATATTTTAAAAGAAAACCAAATAACAATATAAAAAGAAACTTATTCTTATGATAACATGCATAAATTTAGCATTATATCGGGTGTTTCTGAACTGCACGGCACTATTGTAGGTACTTGTTCTCCAGCATAAAATAAAAAAAAAAGTCCATATAAACATATTTCTCAAATTAATTTATTACTAAGATATTGGAGCATTAAGATATTTATATAACAATACAACATCCAAAAGAACTGCTTAAAGTGGCCACCGTTTTGTTGAATGCAGCATTCAGCACGACAAATTCATTCTTCTTTGGCACTTTGAATAGCATCAGGACGATCCTTGATAGTTTCTGAGGCTTCCACGATGCGATTACTAAACTACCGATCTAACGCCGTTAGATCGGGAGATCGGGATTCATCAGAGTTTAGTAATCGCATCGTGGAAGCCGCAGCAATATCAAGAATCGTCCTGATGCTATACGATGTGCTAAAAAAGCATGAATTTGTCGTGCTGAATGCTGAATTCAACAAAACGCTGGCCACTTTAAACAATTCTTTTGGATGTTGTATTGTTAAATAAATATCTTTATGCTCCAATGTCTTTGGAATAAATTAATTTGAGACATATGTTTATATGGAATTTTTTGTTTATTTTATGCTGGAGAACAAGTACCTATAATAGTGCCGTGCAATTCCGAAACACCCGGTATATGTATTAAAAAAAAATAAAAGAATAATATTCCCAGAAAATAATAAATACCTTAAAAACAATCTCAATTATAGGTACAATAACATTATTTAATTTCATTGCATACTGCAGAAAATATATTATTGAAATATCATATTATTGTAAAATATAAAAACTGTAACATATGAAACTTAAAAACATACAACTTGAATTAAGAAAAAATCATACTTACCGCTACAAACACAAAGAACAAACTAGCAATTATTAGTTTCATTGCTCTGCTGATAGTTAACTTCTGAATGAAGACAATTTGAGTTGCACTTTCCTTTATACTGCAAATTATCAGTGACAAATAAATTTCAGGTTAATCATTGCAATTGGAACTGATAATTCGTATTGTAATTATGAGATTAGCCTATTAAAGAATGCAAAAAAACAAGTTGTAAGTAACACCTTAAGAATTCATAAATAGAATAATAGAAGTTAATATCAATGCCGATTTCCTTATCTTCTGGTATGTCTAAACCTACAAAAGGCGATTATTAATTTTCAATGAAGAACAATAACTTTTATCATCGTTTCAAAATAATTTCTTTTAGAAAAATATTGCACGCGTTTTTACGTACCTATCCAAATATTAGGAATAACATAAAGTTTTTGTGAAAATGCTCCAATTCTGAAAACCAAATATAATGATCTTTTCGTCGTTTATCAATTGAAATACATAATAATAAGAATAATATACTTTATTGCTATATAATTACAAGGCAAAAACAAAGCAAACGTCAAAGAAAACAATAATGTAATGCGAGTATGGTTACTTTAGAAAGTCTCCCATTTCACGTAATAACATAAACGTTTTATTTTTAAATACAGTTAGAGTATTAATATCACTAATGTTCGTTGGCAATTTGTTTAAAAAGTTTGATCGTGCATACCCCAAACCATTTTCACTCAGAGTAAGTCTGTGTATTGGATCGAACTCCATGCCTGGTACCGTATTCATGCCAGGAAGCATTTTTATCAAACAGTGTTCTGTTTTTAAAGAAGAATATTAGTACTTCATAAATATAAATAGCAAACACTGTCAAAAGATTATTATTTTTGAAGTAGCCTCTGCATGACTGATTGAAGTTTAGTTTGTATATAGTACGTATAATTCGCTTTTATATTCTAAAGATCCCAGATAGATCGCCACTAGCACCCCAGACCATGATGCCAAATCTAATGTATGACAGGCAACCGCTGTAGTAGATGGCACGAAGTACATACTCGCTGACAAGTTCTCTCATTAGACGGATACAGTAGCAGAAACTGCATAGTTTTCTGCATAATATATCTATATGTTGTTTCCATTTGACAAATTCATCGACAAAAACCCCGAGCAAGCGGGCGCTAATTTTTGTCGGGTATTTACAGTATCTGAATTCTACGTGCGCCAGGTAAGTAAGTTGTGCAGATTTAAAGAGATGAACCACTGTTCAATTTCTTTCATTGAAGAACTGGTTATAACCTCCAGGTCATTAAGACTATCACCCTCCACAAAAAGAGTTGTATCGTCTGCATAAATCATTAAAAAAGACCTTGGATTGTAGGTAGAATTTAAGGAGTAGATGTCACTAAAGTAAATTAAGAACAGCAAGGGTCCTAGGATGCTGTCTTGTGGTAGCCATTGATTTATATCAAACTTTATTTCTTGTCTGCGGTATTGCATAATACACTGGGGCTTATGCTCAGAAACGAGTAGGGTCTTCAGCTTGCAAAAAAGAGCTCTAAGAATCATTTTCGGTTTGGGTTACAGAGATTCTTGTAGACAACTTTCTAAAGAAAACGCTTTACTTACTTTTTATGACATTCATATAATGGACGTGCTGTGTTTCGTCTTCAAGAACAAAAGAAATTTTGCAAGCGGCAACGTAACTCATGATCACAACACACGTCTCAATAACTATATGCTCCCAATTGCTCATTCAAAACAAATTTTCCAGAAAGGAACTTACTTCGTAGGTTGTAAATTTTATAATAAGTTACCAGATTCTATTAGAAATATTTCTAATTTTACTGTTTTTAAGAAGTCTTTGCGGGAGTATATCCTTCAGATCTCCTGCTATTGTTTAGAAGACTTTTTTAATCTGTAGTTATCGTACTTGACGTATTTCTGGCGTGTACTTGTCTATTTTTGGAATGTATATGGCTTTTGAAATAAAGATTATTATTATTATTATAGTTTCAGTCTTAGAGGGCAATGTTTTATCATTCCTAGTGAGAGTAACCCTTAGCTGCCTGTTTGATAAGTAACTACTAAACCAAACAAGAGCAACTAATTCCATAATGTTCCAGCTTTTGAAGTAAACATTGATGTACAATACTATCAAAAGCTTTTGATACATCGAGAAGAACACCACACGGTATTCTTTTTTATCAAGAGTAGTCAGGATGCGATCTGTGAAATCAAGCAGTGCTGTTTCAATAGTTTTGCCTTTGAGAAAACCATGCTGAGATTTACTTACTAACTTATATTTCACAAAAAGGTACATTTTCGTACGTATGTACTTAGTTTATTTCCGTATGTTACTTCTTTACTTAGACTAGATGCACACCAATTATAAAAAATGAGGTGTGGCCACCACACGACTTTCTTATACGTATGAAAGTGTTACTTCCGGTCCGAATTTTGAAATTTCATTTATACAAAAAATATTCCAAATCTAACTCTAAATACTTTTGTACTCTTCATAAATATATATAGAATGCATAATTTACGACATATTTGCAAAAAATCGCTATTCGATAAGAGTAAAAGTGGTGCTTCCGGTCTGAATTTTGAAATTTTTTTTATACAAAAGATATTTAAAAGTACATTCTAAATACTTTTATACTCGTAATGTACCTGCCTAGAAAGCATGACTTGCGAGATATTCGCAAAAAACTGATTTTCGATAAGAGTAAAAGACCTACTTCCGGTAGGAATTTCGAAAAACTTTATTATTACAATTTTTCTCAAATTTAATTTTGAGTACATTTGAATCCTTTATAAATTTGTTTAAACTTAGTAATTGACGAAATATTTGCAAAATTCGATTTTTTCACTGAAGTAAACTACTACTTCCGGTCTGGCGATTTTGCTCAAAATCTAATCAGTTCTCAAGAGGGAGATTATATTCGTAAATACAAAAGTTGGAATTGATATCTACAGCGGTTTGACCGCTATCGTGGTCACACACACACACACACACACACAGACACACACACAGAGAGACACACACAGACACAGACATTTTTTAAAAACCACTTTTTTTGGTATCAGGGGACCTCAAAACGTGGACATCTGCAAAAATCTCGAGGTCGAAAATTTTCAACATCACAATACTTCCTTATACTACGTATAAGAAAGTAAAAACAATTTGTTCGTCAAACAGACTACTTGAAGTACTATGTTATTCATTTAAATATAATGGAATAGTTTTAAATCAATGTGAAGCAATCAAACAAAATGTTGACAAACATTTTAAATAGTTTTTCGACAAAAAGGTTGTCCATAATAAGCGACTTCTACTTGCAGATATGGCTGCCTGTATTACCTTTCTACAGTTATTACCGCATCCAAGAGCTTTCATTTGGTAGGATATTGATTGTCAAGTCGTACAAATATCTTGTGTAAATAAGCCTTTTACTCTGATTGAAAAACAATTTTCTGGAAATATCTCACGAATTATACGTTTAACAAAAAGTATGAAAATATTTACAACTTTTGTAGGAAAACATTTTTACAATTCAGACCAGAAGTAACACATATAAGAAAGTTTTTCTTATATTGTCATTAATTACATTTATATTTGTCTCTATTTATTTCATTTTATTTTATTATAATATGGACTAATCTCTCAAATACTCGATTTTCCATGTCCGCTAATTCGCTATGTCATAGATTACATTTTATAGATATCATATATATTACAAGACATGTGTCGGGAAAATGTTAAAAGAAACAAATATTTTTTCAACGCTTTTAATAATGCTACTCAAATGATATATATGTATAACTAGTAATGTTCACGTACATAAATTCACAAAATACATATAAAAATATAATAGAATACAAATATTCTTAGGTTAAAACTTTTATAGTCCTAGACTGTTTTGTCTTCATCCCAATTCTCACTACTGTTCTATAAATGCCTAGGCACTCTAAAGTATCGTTTTTGGGTATGAGGGTCTATATGATACTTATCAACATCATATACGAGCAGTAGCTTGTCGTCATTACCATCATAAATGCTTCTAGTATATCTACTGTTCGTGTCATCTGAAAAATCCTCGTAATTAACGTCATATAATTGTTTGTTGTCATCGCCATCGTAGATACTTCTAGTCAATCTATTGTTTTGATCACCATCATATTTATTGGTGTTATCCTTCTCCAGCTGCTTCTTTTCATCATCATCATAAATGTTTCTAGTGAATCTATTGTTTTTATCACCATCATATTTATTGGCATTATCGTTCTCTAGCTGCTTCTTTTCATCATCATCGTAAATGTTTCTAGTGAATCTATTGTTTTTATCACCATCATATTTATTGGCGTTATCCTTCTCTAGCTGCTTCTTTTCATCATCATCGTAAATGTTTCTAGTGAATCTATTGTTTTTATCACCATCATATTTATTGGCGTTATCCTTCTCTAGCTGCTTCTTTTCATCATCATCGTAAATGCTTCTAGTGAATCTATTGTTTTGATCACCATCATATTTATTAGCGTTATCCTTCTCTAGCTGCTTCTTTTCATCATCATCGTAAATACTTCTAGTGAATCTATTGTCTTTACCACCATCATATTTATTGGCGTTATCCTTCTCTAGCTGCTTCTTTTCATCATCATCGTCAATGCTTCTAGTGAATCTATTGTTTTTATCACCATCATATTTATTGGCATTATCCTTCTCTAGCTGCTTCTTTTCATCATCATCGTAAATGCTTCTAGTGAGTCTATTGTTTTTATCACCATCATATTTATTGGCATTATCATCATTCTCTAGCTGCTTCTTTTCATCATCATCGTAAATGCTTCTAGTGAATCTATTGTTCTTATCACCATCATATTTATTGGCATTATCCTTCTCTAGCTGCTTCTTTACATCATCATCGTAAATGCTTCTAGTGAATCTATTGCTTTTATCACCATCATATTTATTAGCATTATCCTGCTCTAGCTGCTTCTTTTCATCATCGTCGTAAATGCTTCTAGTGAATCTATTGTTTTTATCACCATCATATTTATTGGCATTATCTTTCTCTAGCTGCTTCTTTTCATCATCGTAAATGCTTCTAGTGAATCTATTGCCTTTATCATCGTCATCTAGTTGAGTTTTGTCATCACCATCATATTTATTGTCTTTACCGTTATCTAGCTGCTTGTGGTCATGACCATCGTAAACGCTTCTAGTGATTCTGATCCCTTTATCTCCCCCACTTTTATCGTCTTCATTCTTTTCCAGATTTCCATCATCCATACCGGAAGTATGCCTAGCCGTTCTCATGGAATTTGCAACAGGTATATAGTCGACATTTTCATAACCTTTAAAATTCACATCGTGATATTTCCATGCATTGACCTGTCACCAAAGTACATTATCAGTAAAAAGACAGTCTAGAATCTTATGTTTGAATGTGATTATGTTTTAGAAATTACTTTACTTAAGTTCTATAAATTAGTAATTAATAAAAGTAAACAGTATTAACTACAACAGTATTGTAAACTTGTAAAGTAGGTAAACAAAATCATACAATAGCAAATATCGTTCAATCCTTTTGACAAATTAAAAGCTTTAACAAATTCAATCACATAGATTTTCAACTGCGAAGTACAAAATGGGCTTCATTTTATGGGTAAACTCCACAAGAGAAAGTAAAGTAATCCAATCATTTCAGTTACAGTGCTATAACAATTTCGCCCTTCGTAAAATTAGTTATGTATCCCCAATATAATCGAACTTCAATGAGCAGCAACATTGGATCTTACTTATTTTGCTTTACCACTAATTTCCATTATATTATTATTAAATTGAAACAGATTTTAACAAACTGCACTATCAAAGAGAGTCTATCAACACTAATCTGCCAAAAAGCAAAAGTAATTGAAGTTAAATCAAGTGGAAATGTAAGACTAAGATTCAAATTACTTGATGTTTTATTAATTAGGATATTATCGATAAGGAATTTTCTCGACAACACATTTTAAGATAGAAAGCATTTCTCTTACTCATAAATTTACATGCTCTTTGAATCTCAAATCAGAATCATCAACCTAACTAAAAACATTGAGAGATTTGACAATAGATACTGCAGTTTTATGGTCATCACCTTAGATCAGCCCTTCTACCAAACACAAACACACCTGTTTTTATTAAGTTAATAGTGAAACAAAGCAATTTAGAAAACTTGAAAATGCTACTTGCTGAGTGTATTAGTAAAGTTAACAACATGAAGTTTGGACATATGTAGAGAGTAGAGCAGAAGACATGGAAAGGAATTACAAAGAAGCAGAGAGTGCGTCGTTTTGTTTTAAGTTGATGAGTTGTGCAATAACAGATCGATAGTTTTTTGCTTGTCAATGATTATAATCTTGATAAGGAATTAATATTTTCTTCAAAGAAAACAAAAGTTCTTTTGTTTTGTAACAAATCCAATTATGAAAGTGTGCAATACATAAATGATGTAACCATACTTATCATATTTCATTTTAATATAAAACAAAATAAACATAAGACCATAAGATTTACGGCTGAGTTGAACAGCTTTAGCTGGACTCCGCCGAATAAAGACGATTTATTATTATTATTATTATTATTATTATTATTATTATAAAATATATGCATTAGAAATTTTTACATATAGTATTTACACACCCGTTCTTGCAAATATGCTATCTCCTACAACCGTACAGGATGTTCCAACAGTCGATAGATTTTCTAGCCTAGGTGCATCTTTTCTACACTAAATTGCCCTTCCAATTCTAAGCTTAAACAGCTCAAGTTATGTTCAATTTACTTTGACAGCTTTTGACGTATAAAAATGTTCTTTAAAAACTGGCTCTAATAGTTACGCAAAAAGTTAATTTGTCTATTGGTGGTCCCATATTCTATTATATCGGCACAAACGATTTTCAAATATTGTCAATAAGTCGATTTTTTCGATCAGAAATTTTAGGGGGCGAGGGTTGCTTCATCATTACGTAAACAAAACTTCCCCTATCAAGTTATTCAATAAAGACTTAGAAAATCTTTATTTTGTCGACAAATTCTTTGATTTTTCAAGTACCTATTAAATGGAAACAGAAAATACTCGTAATAAGGCAATAATGAATTTCTAAATATGATCAAAATTTTAATAGACACAAAAATTATTTTTTTATGGTATTTAAAATATTGTATCTCTTATTCATAACTACATAAATAGTTAGTTGTGTAACAAGGCATTAAAGTTACAATTTTTGATCTCGAATGTGGATATAGTAACCCATGCAAATAACCCTATGAGTGATAAAAAATAACTACTGCCTAGTTGCAGATTAAATTTATCTGAAATTTTTCGTAATAAGGCAAAACAAAATTTTATTTTACTTTTGAATGTTAATATGGTACAATTATTACCACGTTCCGCTGTCAGCTGTCAACAAATGACAACTTATGCAAACCACCATACACCAAAATCGTACAATAAAGATTTACTCTACTGTGCCGCTATTTTTATGTCAAGTCAAAGTCCTCAACACTACAATTTTTATGATTGTTATTACCATAATTTGAGAATAATACATATGCTTTAGGTATAAGTATGCACATTTATGCTTAATAATTTTTTGGTACAAATCCATTTTGGTGGCTTTATAGAATAAATTTCGATTATAATTTAGCACAGCACGTTAAAATTTGGCAAATCGTTATCTATTTAATTACAATTGACATTCGTTATCAAGAGATTTCTCAGGAAGATGAAAAAATTCTCATTTTTTATTGAATAACTCGATAAAAGATTAAGTTAGGTATATTCCAAAGCAATCAACGATAAGATTAAATATCCTTCTGAATGGTATTAAAGAACCGGTAGGTGCAATCTAAAAAATCAACTTATTGACAATTTCTTGAAAATTACCTGTGCCAATATAATAAATATGCTAATTAATAATAAATGTACTAATTTCTGGTGGCCCAATAAATTGGGCCTCCAGAAATTAACACAGGCTTACACTTCTTAAATTCGGTTATTCAATTTTGAAGGATGCGGTGGTGAGATAATTTTTTTTCATAAACAACTACAATGGCCTGGTTTTAGAATTAGTTTATGTTAAAGTAAAATGAACATAACTTACATGAACTGATCTACGTATGTAGAGAAATGTAATATGGATTTTAAATAATAAATTGAAATCGAGTCTTGGCAGGACTTGTACAAATGGAGCTACGGATACGTTTAAAATGGAAAGAGCCTGCTTGTTTATAGCAGGGTGATAACTTTCGAGTCTGTAATTCAGTGGTTCTCAACCTATGGGTCGCAACCCCCAAGTCACACCATGTATTTTGGGGGTTGTTACTACGCTATTTTTATTTTGCGTTTACTAAAAATTTCACATCAGGGAGGATTTGAATTTTTTAGACGCCAAGAAACTTTCCTCAAACGTCACACAGTTGATCCTAACAGAAGTTTTCAGCAAGAGAGCACAGCATCATATGAAGTCGCTTATGAAATTGTCAAAAAAGCCTCACACAATTGAAGACTAGCTAATCAAACCCTGTAAACTTCTCCAATGTTTTCTTTTCAAGTTGATGAATCAACGGACTTTACTTCATGTGCTCAGTTGCTTGTCTTTGTGAAATATATTCAGTCAGATGACATCAAAGAAGAGTTCCTGTTTTGAAGTGAACTTGAAACCACTACAAAAGGCGAAGATATCATGGAGAAGATAAATACTTTCTTTGAAACTGATGGAGGACTTCAGTGGAAAACCATCTGTGGGGTTTGTACAGAGGGAGCACGCTTTCAAACAATTCAGACAAGAGTGAAATAACTGGCTTCCAGATAAAGCAAAGGCATTCATGGCATGATTCATCGATATGTCCTTTCATATAAAATCTGGAGTTCTCAACACTAGTCTGTTTAAATAACTTTGTAAAGAAATGCCTTCTGATCATAAAGTTCTTCTTTTCTATACTGCTGTGCGCTGACTGTCGAAAGGAAATGTTGGGAATCGAGTCTTTGAGGTGAAAGATGAAATCAAGTTGGTCCTATAAGTGCAAGCAAACATAATTTTGTGACTTACTTTGATGATAAAACACAGAAGAAAAGAATTGCTTACTTGGTGGACATCTTAAACCAGCCAAACTGAACCTGAGACTTGAGAGAAAAAAAACGGATATTATCCACTTTTCGGATATTTGTATCTAAGCAGCAAAACTGGTATCGGAAAAGAAATATTGAAAACCCTACCATGTTTGAAAAACTGCTGTGCGGTAAAAGAATCTGAATATGAACTGGATAATAATCTGAAGGAAGAGATTACTGGGTACCTTAAAGCACTTGAAAAGAAATTAAGCGGCCCTTCTCCAAGCAAACGAGCAAAGAGAAAGTTGCATTGGCACGAAACTCGCTTTTCGTTTCTCTGATTGTATCCAGCATTCCTATTGAAATACAGGATCAATTCTTAGATCTGCAGAAGAATTTATCAGCACTTAAATTGTTTTATAAAGAATTGCTGACTCAGTTCTGGTGTGCTATGCATCAATTTTATTATATCCAAACGCCTTTCGCGTTTTAATTCCATTTACCTCTGCAAAAGTGGACTTTCAACTCTTCATCATATCAAAACAAACTGCAAATAACTAAATGCTGAGAAGAATTTGAGTTGGCTTTAACAAACATTTAGCCACGAATTTTAATGTTTGGTACCTAGATGCAAGCACAACCATCGCATTCATATTAATTAATTATATACTTAAATTAGTTAACTTGGCAATCGTAAAAGAAGGCCGTGATTCGAAAAAGGTTGGGAATTACTGTTCCAATTCGTATGAAAGTTGAAAAGCTAACATAAACTGTTACAAATTATGTATTAGACAAAACATTAAATGAAATTTTGAGGGGCTAATATGAAAAATAAAATGTTTTTACATTTGCAGTTTAAAAAATATTGTAGTGCACAAAATAATATGAACTAGGGACTGTATTTTTTTAAATAGTAGAAAAATCCGAAAAATGTATAACAAAACAGTGTATAAGCATAAAATAAGTAAATATAATTTAAATTAATCAAAGGTTCTTACCGTTACAAAGAATAATACTACAATTGGCAAAGCTACTAACTTCATCTTGTTGGTTTTATTCGCTTTGAACTAATGGATAGGAAACTTCTTACCCTTTTATACGCACTTTTATCATAGGGTAATAAAAAATAATTTTATAAACACCCCAACTAGAAACGATAATTGGTCATTGTTAAAATGTTTGTCACAAAAATCCATTGTTCTCCTCGATCGTAAACAATTCAAGGAAATTAGAAAAAAAATAGAATCAATTGTTATCCGCCTGGTACAATTAAGTTGTTTATAAATCGATAAAAAATAATGTTAATACGTTAATTAAAGTACGGAAATTCGTTAATGATTATATTTGTAAATGTGCAGTGTGGAAAATTAGAGTTTTCTTTTTTAGTAGTATTATTTGATACAACTTGTTTGGTAATATTTATATTAAATTATTCATAATAGTCGTGTAAGAAAATAAAATATTATTAATAAAAATTGTTGTGTTGCGCACCAATTAGTTTCACGACGCAGGGCAAAGATGAAAAAGAAACCTCATTACAGTGCCAAAAGTTAAAGGTCTTGCAAATTTTGAAATGCAATTAACAGCTTCTGGAGTTATGAAACTCTTGAAATCCCAATATATTTAAGTATAAGTGTTAGTAGCAGTGATGAAGATGATATTGATGAAAACAAAATTTGTATAAGACGATTTTCCCGGATCTTAACAGTGATCGTTGCGTAATGTATAAAGAATTTGGAAAATCACGTGGAACTTGGTTTAGGTGCACTTAATCTGGTAACTGGGTGCACAAACTTTGCAGTAGTGTCACACCTGAAAATTACAAGTATAGTTTTTGTGTTTAGGTTGCTAGAAACCATTTAAAATATTTGAAGCTTTGTTGTAAGGTTTATTGTTATTTTGTTTGTTATGTGTTATCTTAGAGTTCCTATTTTGCTCATCGTTGAGAGTTACTGTCTTTTTTTTATTCTTTTTTACATTAAGTTTTGTATTTTACGATTAATAAAATCCAGTATTGAAATGTGCTATAATTCATCTGAGGTAAAAAAAAAGTGCGTCATCTTACACCAACTGCATGCGTTATCTTTTCAACCAGGTTTCCAAAAATTACACAAATGCAAAAAATATCAAATCGTACATAACAAATTTTCAAAATATTGATATTATTAGAATTCAATAAATTCGGCTTATACTTGATGTAGTTCCATATTACAACTTAAATAAAACTAACCAACTGGTTGAACTATACTTTAATAACTTAAAACGGACAATTGTTTCTTCAGTAATTGCTGAAGAAGCCACTGTGTGGTGAAACTATTGTCCGTTTTAAGTTATTAAAGTGTTGTTTAACAAGTTTGTTTTATTTACGTTGTACTGATATATACACTGAAGTATTTAATATTTAATATATTAATATACAGGATGTCCGGGAAAATGTGGGAAATCTCTTGGATGCAGATAGAACATGAACAAATAAGATGACAAGTTCCTATAAACATTTTTCCTACAGGCCCCTCCTACGGAGATATACGACCCTGAAGGACGCCGCTGGAAATCGGTTTTTATTGAATTTCTTTTAAAGTAATTAATATGAGTCAAAAAATTTTATTTAACTCAAATTGTGTGATTCATTTTAACTTAATCATTTTTAAAATTGTAATATTTTTTCATAAAATTAGCAACGCTTCTTTTTATTAAGGTTTTAATAATAAACGCTTGACGAGAAAGAGCGACAAAAATAAAAAAGTTAGTCTCAGCATAATCCTCGACAGATATTTTTTCGAACTGCATGTGTTTGATTTTAAAAAACATGAACTTAATTCAATAAATGTCATTTAGACATTTAGTTTTGCTATAAAAATGGAAGCGGAAAGGTTATCGGTACAAGAAAAGGTAGAAATAGTTCTAATTCGTGGTGAAAATTACTATAGCTATCGCGAAACAGCAAATATTTTTAACAATAGACACAATAAAAATATTCACGATTCTACTGTATGCCGAATTGTGAACAAATTTAAACAAACTGGTTCGGTGGAAAGTAAATACAAGCAACCCCATGAGAAAAGTGTAACTAATGAAGAAAATAGTTTAAATGTGTTATTGTCAGTAAATGAAGTTCCTACTATGCCATTGTATGAAAGACAAGAAGTATTAGGTATTTGTGAAAAATCGATTAGAGAAATTCTTAAAAAAAACAAGTACTTACCATATAAACCAAAATTCACCCATACTCTTCAACAAAGAGATCTAGATGCTAGAATTGACTTTTGTTTTTGGTTCCAAGGCAAGAAGAAAGATAATCCCCATTTTGGAAGTCAAATATTATTTACTGACGAAGCAACCTTCACAAGCAACGGCGTAGTAAGTTCTCAAAATTGTAGGTGGTGGGCTAATCAAAATCCTAATTTTACAATTGAATGTAAAAGCCAATATTCATTTAAAACAAACGTTTGGTGTGGTATATTGAATACTCAAATAGTTGGACCATATTTTTTCCGGCAAAATTTAAATGCAGGTAGATATTTACAATTCTTGCAGAATGAATTTAGCGAGTTCCTAGATGATATGCCTTTAAATCTACGAGCGAATATGTATTTTCAACAAGATGGTGCTTCGATCCATTCTACATTGCAAGTAAGAGAATGGCTTAATCAACAATTTCCTCAAAAATGGATCGGACGGTTTTCAGAAAATCATTGGACTGCAAGATCGCCTGACATTACCCCAATGGATTTCTTTCTCTGGGGTTACTTAAAGAACCAAGTATACAAACATCGACCATTTAGAAATCTGGACCATTTAGAAAATACGATTAGGCAGTGTGTCGTTCAAATTAATCCGGTTTTTTTAAGAAACGTAGCACAAGAATTTAACAACAGGACAATGAAATGTATTGAGAATGGGGGAGCTCACGTAGAAAAATAATGTACTTGTAAATAAATATTTTTGTTTACGATTTTGTTAATGTATTTTGAGTTTTATTTCCTACTATTATGTATCTTTACTATTATTATTATTAAAACCTGAATAAAAAGAAGTGTTGCTAATTTTATGAAAAAATATTACAATTTTAAAGATGATTAAGTTAAAATGAATCACACAATTTCAGTTAAATAACATTTTTTATCAAAAGTGAATGAAACTCGATATTTTACTTTAATTGGGGTGTTGCATCATCATCATCAGATATCGACGTCTCTGTTATCACAGAAAACCGGAAGATCGAATCTGCTACTTTGCAAATAACCAATAATAAGGAATTTGAATGTTCTGGTCTTCGAATTTTCAACAATTACTTTTGTAGATAAATTTGTTGTTACCTAGGCAACTTTAAAATACCACGATGTTTTAATGGCCCGATTTTGCACGCAAAGGTGTTTGAGATACTCGGATTATGATTTAGGTAGAATCAAAAAGTACGAGGTAGGCGCCATAAATTCTCGGCCTGACAGGCTTATACAGGTTTAAACGTGTTCAAACTCCGTCACGTCATGCATGCACATACGCGAGGTGTAGACTATAAATATGACGGTTCGAAGCCTAGTAGTTTTTAGTAACCAGCTAACCAACGTGACTAGCGCACGAAAATGTATGAAGTTACGAAAATTGAGTACCGCGCGGTTATTAAATTTTTAACAAAAGAAGGGCATACACCTTATCACATTAAACAACGTTTAGACGGCGTTTACGGTGATTCATCTCCTTCGTATTCAACTATAAAAAAATGGGCAAAATGATTTCGTTTGGGACAAGAATCCCTGGAAGATGCTGATCGGTCGGGTCGACCAATTGAAGTGATAACGCCTCAACAAATTTCAATTGTTGAACATTTAATACTAGAAGATCGCCGTTTGAAAGTGAAGGAATTAGCAGTGATAACAAACATTTCCGAAACAAGTTTTCGCCGAATTCTCCATGACCATTTAGGTATGAATAAAATTAGTGTTAGATGGGTACCGCGACTTCTTTCTGCTCTCCAACGTAAACGTCGAGTCAAATGTGCGTAGTCGTTTTTAAGCATGTGTGGAGACGACCCAAAACCGATTTTGGAGTCCATTGTCACAGGGGATGAAAGAATGGTTCTGTTTTACGATCCTCTATCGAAAAGGGAGTCCATGGAATGGCGGCGACCTGATGAACCTCGTCCCAGAAAGGCGAAAATCATTCAATCAACGAAAAAGGTGATAGCCACAATATTCTGGGATTGTGAGGGCATTTTGCTAATTGACTTTAAAGAGCGTAATACAAGTGTGAACGACACATATTATACGTCTTTATTGCATAAATTAGGGGACAGTATTCGTGCAAAACGTCGTGGAAATTTGACAAAAGGTGTGCGATTATTGCACGACAATGCTCCCGTCCATACTGCCGCCAATTTACAGGCTGCCATCCGCGAATGCGGCTTTCAAGAATTGGAACATCCACCGTATAGTCCGGATATGGCTCCTTATGATTCTTTTTTGTATTCTAATTTAAAAAAAGACCTTAGGGGACGTAGTTCTAAGGACGACAGTGACTTTCAAGCAGCTGTTATAGAACATTTTGAAGGAAAAACTTCAGTTATTTTACAAGGGTATCCAATTATTAATTAATCGTTGAAATAAATGCATAGAAGTTAGGGGAGATTACATTGAAAAATAAAAATTCTTATATTGTTCCAAGTTTGCTTTGTATATCAGGCTGAGAATTTATGGCGCCCACCTCGTATGTATGTATGTTGCTCGACCGTATAGGGATCCATTGTGACTGACAAATGACATACACTGGAATTTCAAGAATGACTTTGCATATCCAGGATTCAATGGACACCGTCAGTATCAGGTTCGAGAACAAAAAGATCAATAACATTGTTGGATATCTTGTAAATCGAATTATTTTTTCAGCATTAAATATTGAAAATCAGTTAGTAAATTTAATAATTGATAAATATATAAAGCTACTGCTGCATTACCTATACAGTAAAAATGAGGTGTGACCACCAATTTTCAGATTCTTTTAAATCAAAAATTATTCAAAATCCTATTCTAAATACTTCTATCCTCTTAATATATTTCTGTGGAATGCATACTTTGCAAGATATTCGAAAAAAAGTGCTACCTCTCTAAGAGTAAAAGTAATACTTTCGGTCCGAATTTTAAAATTTCATGTATGCCAAAAACATTGCAAATCCAGCTCTAAATATTTTTTTACTCTTGACAAATATATATAAAATGCATCATTTTCCGGTCCGAATTTTGAAATTTTTTTATACAAAAGATATTAAAAATTAAGTTCTAAATACTTTTATACTCGTAACGTGCCTGTCTAAAAAGCATAACTTGCGATGTATTCGCAAAAAACTGATTTTCGATAAGAGTAAAAAGCCTATTTCCGGTAGGAATTTCGAAAAACTTTCTTAATATAATTCTTCTCAAATTTAATTTTGAGTACATTTGCATTCTTTATAAATTTGTTTAAACTTAGTAATTGACGAAATATTGTCAATATTCAATTTTTTTACTGAAGTAAACTACTACTTCCGGTCTACCGATTTTACTGAAAAACTAATCAGATCTCAAGAGGGAGATTTTACACGTAAATACAAAATTTGGTGCTGAGATCTATAGCGGTTTGGCCGCTATCGTGGTCACACACAGACATTTTTTAAAAACCACTTTTTCCGTATCAGGGGACTTCAAAACGTGGACATCTGCAAAAATATCGAGGTCGAAAATTTTCGTCATCACAATACTTCCTTATACTACGTATAAGAAGTAAAAATGAGGTGTGGGCATCACAAGACTTTCTTGTACGTACACGGGTCCCGATCTTTTTAATAAATCTGTATAAAAAGCATAATTTGCGAGATATTTGCAAAACCCTGCTATTCTAAAAAGTAAAATAGTTGCTTTCGTTCCAATATTTGAAATTTTTTTATACAAAAATTCTTCCAAATCGAACTGTAAATACTTTTTTGTACCAGTAGTAAAAAATCATAGCATTTTTACACGTAACAAAGCGCCACGAAATGACATTTCACGACCTGGAACTAATAAGAGGTAAATAATGAGGCCATTATTGACCTAGGGAAATAATGAAAACAAATAAAACGAATGCCGCAACCATGCACTTATGCTTGTAGTAGTAGTAGTATGTCAAGTTGTGAACCGTCAAAATAAATAACTCTATTTTAGGCACAATTTTAGGTTAACAATACCAGAATTATAATATACGTTTATTTAGCAATTGCTATTAATTTTATATTTTCTAACAATACTTTGTTGTTTACATGAAAAAAAAAGCATTTGTCTATTAATACATAAAATATGTATGATAGTATAATATGGAATCAATATATCACCTAACTATTACAGATGCAAATAATTATTTAATTCATATTGAAAATTCCTGTATATATTGCAGGTGTGGTTGCGTAAGTAGATGTAGGTAGATCTTGTAACATACATTCTATATTTTTTTTATTTACTAGGGAATCTTCGATATAACCTTTAGCTACAAAGTGGTTCCATTATTACAAACTTTTGAGACGTACCATTTTTGCTATTGTGGATGTGAATAACAATTAAATTATCTCTCATGATGACATCAGAAATTAATAAATTACACAAATCATCCTTCGGCATGCACCAGCAACACCAATTACAAGACCAGTCTACAGAGATATAAATTATCAATAATTTCAAAGTATTAATATATAAACATACTATCTTAGTTGCAATGTAACATATGTCGGGTACCTCAGTAAAGAATTTTATAATTTCCTCGAGTAAATACTAATGATTTTTTGGGCTTATAATTTTAAATTTTTCTTTTTAAAAAGGCAACTAATTTAAAATATTTTGATATGTTAATATTCTCTTTTAGGCCAAGTGTAGCTTTCAACATTGAATATTGCGCCCATAAAGTCGAGGCTTTTTTATTTTTTGAATATTCATGAAAATAAGCCAGAAGTACGTTTTCAGAAGTTACTACTGTATATTTGGAATTATACCATTTTTTAAATTCTGTAAATGTTTTCATGTATAAGTGATTGTGATTAGATTTATGCGGAAGCAAGTTCTCAGCTGCCTGTTCTGCAATCTCGCGCATTTCAGGTGGTGTACATCTAAACTCTTTAGACATTATAAATGGAATGAAAAATAATCTAAAAAATACTTGACTTTTAGTTTCAGCATTTACGTCAAAACTTATTTGTAAACATCAAAATATAGCCTACTTATTTGTTTACATGAAGTTTTATTACAAGGGCATTCTTACATATATGAGTAAATTTATTCATAATTATTAAGGTTTTAAGGTCCAATTAGACTACTGGTACAAAAAATAGTATACATACTACGGTTGAGAAGACTATTATTGCCCTTGTGGCTTAAATTCCTCGGCGCTTTGCGCCTCGGAATTTAATCTCGCCACTCGGGCAATAATAGTCATCTTCTCAACCTTGGTATGTAATATACTATTATTTACAACCATACGCGTAATGTCGGCATTTCTGACTTTTTAAAAGTTGGGAAGTGTGACTTTGTTCACGTTTACTTCCCGCCCTCTTATTACTGCCCTCATTTACTTCCCGCCCTCTATTACTGCCCTCGTTTCTTAACCTCAATGTCAATCACAATTTAAAACTGTCAACTCGATATGTCAAAACCTTATCGGAATTTTTATCACAAATAATTATTAATTGTATGGTTGTAAATAAAATTAATTGTTACATTAGAATTATTGGAAGCTTGAATACATTTAGATAGGCCGCCCTGCTATTGCTGATATGAAGAAATTTAATATGTGGTTTCTTGTCCTTCTCCATTCGAGCCAAGATATCTGGATTGCTACGGGAGGACAGTTTCCCTCAGTTCAAGTGGAGTGCAGACCTTGAAGGCTTTACTACTCAACATTTCTTTTATAATCTATTCACCGAAAAAAAGTGGCGTATATTTATTTGACGTTTACGCTAGATCATCACAAATCTGACAACTCAATATGTCAAAACTTTTACCGGAATTTTTATCACAAATAAATATAATTATGGTTGTAAATAAAATAGTATACAAACCTCGGTGAAAAGTTTCATTCCTGTCTCGAGATAAAGTTAACCTCGACGCTTGGCGTCTCGGTTAACTACCTAATCTCTCGACAGTAATGAAACACTTTCCACCTCGGTATGTAATATACTATTTTCTACTCCCATACTTTAATTGTATTATTAGATATGCCGAACCTGTACTATAATGATGTTCATTACGATACAGATTTTCATTATGTTACAAGTTTATATCCAATAGGAATACAGATTTTTCATTACGATACAAGTTTATATCCAATAGGAATGCGACATTTCAATATTCAAACAATATTCAATATGGCGACTGCATATCTGACAGATATACAAATTAAATAAATGTGCGAAATATAATAATTGACTCCACCAGAAATTATGGAACAAGCCTTAGTAGCCACGAACAATTTATTACCAGCCAAATTCACAAAAACGTACGGAAAATTTTAACCTCAATTTATGAAATGGATTGTTCAAAAAAGTTTTATTATGGGGTCGTAGAAAAAATAGTGTATGCAACTCGCATTTAATGGCTATTAAGACACTCGTATTCATTACAATACTCGGCTTCGCCTCGTATTGTAATTCTCTTACTCGTATCTTAATAGCTATTATTAAATGCTCATTGCATAATATACTAAAGAACCATTGCAAAAGAAATAAAGATATATATGTACTGTAGAAATTTTGTCATAGTAATCTCTAGAATCTGTTGCGTATAAATATATTTTAGATAAACTAACACTTACCGCCTAAATCGAAATAATTTATTTCATTAACGAGTTGACCATTTGGTATCTTATTCTCGGCGAAATCATATAAGTCCCTTCTCCTCCGCCTTCTTGATGCATTCGGCTGATACTGCCTTCTTAACAATCCCGGTACTCCTTTCCAATTTAAGAAACCTGGCAGCCCGACCAGTAGTTCAGTCTAGAAGAATAATAAATATTTTTTACTTTTACAAAGAATTTTCATATTAGCGTAGCATGAAAAAATTCTACCATAAACATAAAAATCACCGAGGATTATTACTGCGTTTTATTTTAAGCAAAATACGTATACACTATTTCTTCTAATTAAATTCATACAAAGGAAATCAAATTATATAAACGCTTCCTGCATAAGAACCAATACACAAACTACCTTAACTCAATAAATACTTTAATATATGGAATGTGATATATCTGGTTGCAGGAAAAATAGAGAAAGAAAGTGTTAGCTTCATGGACGTCAGAAAATACAATTGATAAAAAGTTTTCTCTTGTATTTCTTTAATCATTTCATTAACATCCATTTAAAACATTAGAAAAAAATGAGGTGTGGCCACCACACGACTTTCTTACGTATGAAAGTATTACTTCCGGTCCGAATTTTGAAATTTCATTTATATAAAAAATATTGCAAATCCAGTTCTAAATACTTTTGTACTCTTGATAAATATATATAGAATGCATAACTTACGACATATTTGCAAAAAATCGCTATTCGATAAGAGTAAAAGTGGTACTTCCGGTATGAATTTTGAAATTTTCTTTATATAAAAGATATTGAAAATTATGTTTTACATACTTTTATACTCGTAACGTACTTGTCTAACAAGCATATGACTTGCGAGATATTCGCAAAAAACTGATTCTCGATAAGAGTAAAAGACCTACTTCCGGTTGGAATTTCGAAAAACTTTTTTAAGACAATTTGTTTCAAACTTAATTCTAAGTACATATGAATTCTTTATAAATTTGTTTAAACTTAGTAATTGACGTATAAGGAAGTATTGTGATATGAAAATTTTCGACCTCGAGATTTTTGCAGATGTCCACGTTCTGAAGTCCCCTGATACCGAAAAAGTGGTTTATAAAAAATGTCTCTCTCTCTCTCTGTATGTGTGTGTTTGTCTGTCTGTCTCTCACTCTCTCTGTGTGTCAATTTCAAATTTTATATTTACGAATATAATCTCCCTCTTAAGATCTGATTAGAGTTTCAGTAACATCGGCAGACCGGAAGTAGTGGTTTACTTCAGTGCAAAAATCAAATTTTGCCAATTATTCGTCAACTACTAAGTTTAAACAAATTTGTAGAGAATTCATATATACTTAGAATTAAATTTGAGAAGAATTTTATTTAAAAAGTTTTTCGAAATTCCTACCGGAAGTAGGTCTTTTATCGAAAATCAGCTTTTTGCGAATATTTCGCAAATCATACTTTTTAGACAGGTACGTTATGTGTATAAAAGTATTTGGAACTTAATTTTCAATACCTTTTGTATACAAAAAAATTCAAAATTCGGACCGGAAGTAACACTTTTTCTCTTATCGAATGGCGATTTTTGCAAATATTTCGTAAATTATGAATTCTATATATATTTGTGAAGAGTATAAAAGTATTTATTTGGAATATTTTTTATATAAATGAAAATTCAAAATTCGGACCGGAAGTAATACTTTTACTCTTAGCGAGTAGCATTTTTTTGCAAATATCTCACAAAGTATGTATCCTGTAGAGATTTATTAAGACAGTGGAAGTACTTAGAATAGCAATTCGTGCGCTAGCTTTACCTTGAGTGCATGGGACCGAGCCATAGAGCACTATGGGCCGAGCGCAATGGAATGTGTATGTTTGGTCCCCGATTTGACATCTCTGCACTGGGCGCATTATTGTAAAATCATTCTATTCCCATTGCTCGACCTATAAACATCGCTTGTCAACTGCGCTAATAAACACGTGCGAACTGTGAGGTGCAATAAGTAGTTAATTGCAATTATCAAGGATTCATTGTCAACTCCATCAACAAGTAAGAAAAAGTTCACTGGATTTAATGATAAATGTATCAACGATCCTGGCTTTAAAGACTGGATAGAGAAAAAGAATGACTTTACTGCAATGTGTAAAGCATGTAACTCGGAAATTGCCATTCAATATGAAGGCCGTCGCGCGCTGACAGTAATTTATTTTTATACATTCTAGTTCCTTTTAATTTTGTTATATGCTTGTTCCAGGTTGACGCCAATAGTATAAAGCATAAAAAAATGGATTTGGCTAAAAAAACTACTCAAAGAATGAATAATTTTTTAATTAAAAAACACACATCAGAAGAAATATCTATAATAATTTCCGAATTAGCATTTGTTTATCATAATGTGAAACATGGATTAAGTTACAATAGCTTGGACTGCTTGGCAAAAAATATCAGCAGGTTAATTCCAGATAGTCAAATAACAGCAAAAATGACATGTGGACGTACAAAAGCATCGGCAATCACTCGAAATTTTTTAGGACCCTATTCTCAAGAAAAAGTGATCTCTGATTTAAAATCTTGTTTTTATTTTTCAAGGCCTCAGATGCATCAAATGTTGGCAATTTGAAAACATTTCCACATGCTGTTCAATATTTTAATTGTAATAAAGGTATATGCAGGAAATTATTAGACTTTTACGAGGAAGCTGCCTTAAACAAATTACTATTGATGCCAATCTCAGCATGGATCAAATAAGTGCATTGTTCCGTTTTTTTTTTTTGGTTGTATTCTATCCTTTAATGGTTTATTTTAATTGTCGGAATACGTAATTCGTTTTGATTAAATTTATGTCGTCTTCCTACTACTACGGCCATCTGGTGTAGAAGTGCTTAAGATTCCTATTACACGCGTTCTGTCTTGCCTAGGTGGGTGTAACTTATTCAGGCATTGTCGGGTAGATGGCGTATGTTATTTCATTTAATTAAATTGTTTCCTTAGTTATTGTTAATTGCGTTTTTTTTAACTTCTTTCGGCCCTGAGTTATGCAACAAATTACTAATAATTATTGTCCATTTTCCTATGGTTATTTGAACCTGTATTTTTGTCGTACGTTTAAAGTATGAGTTGGCTCGTTCCTTCTTTTGGAGCGTTTGTCGTGTTTGGGTTGTATGGTCGGGTTTTGACACGTTAGGTTCTTTCTCTTTGATTTTTAACGGTCGTCGAGAAAGGTTGGACACCAAGAGCAGAACCATTTCCCTTAGCTTTACTTGAGAATGATGAAGAATTAAGTTTTATCGTCGATAATCGCTTACAAGAGCGGATTTTATGGTGCTTCTCGAGTATTATTGTTGAATTTTTGGCGTTTATTTGAGTCTTACGAGGATATTTTCTTCTGTGCTTGGGAATTGTTAAGCTGCTCTGCTGGTGTTAGGCCTGACATAAACCTTATATGAGCATTTTGGTTTGGGATTAATACGTGAGAAACACGTGCTAGTAGTTTTACGGTGCCAAGGAATTGCTGTTGGATCTTGCGGTGAGGACACATTTAAGGTGCAGGTTATTGGAACACTGCAGCCTTCGAACGCTATTTTCTTGAGGTGTCGTAAACCGAAGATAGGAGGGCATATTCCTGGTATCGTGTGGATCCGTAGGATTTGTCGTGTTTGGAAGCTGTGGATGTGATGTTTTAAAGGTATTGTGACTGTGTAAATTTTCTCTGTTATTATCCAGAGGGTAGAGTTTATTTGACTAAACAGTTTGTCTACATTTGTGTCAATATCGTATAATTTGGAACAGTGAATTTCAATTTCCCGGCTTAATTAATTAAATAAGTAATCGTAATTTCCTAATTTAACTTCTTATGGCCTGTGAGCCTTTATGTTTTGAATTAATTAATTTAACGTAGTTTTATTAACAATAGTGACCCCATTTTGGAGGTTACTTTGACATTTTTGGAGACGTTACGTAGCCATTTTTATTTTTGGATTTAGAAATTGAATTTAAATTTTGGATGTGTGTGGCAGTGTAGCCTCACATCGGTCTTGTGTAAATTCTTAGACGTTATTTAATGCATTTAGTCAATGATTGTAATTTTATTTTTGGTATACTCTCGTAAGAATTTAATGAATTTTATTTAATCACATATTCTACCTGTAAAGCATAGTTAACTAGCGCTATTTCTTTTATAGAATTAGATATCTTACAATTTAGAGTCTGTTCTCTAACGTCGAATAGATTGTCGGATGCCTCTGGTATACAGAGTGTTTCATTTTGGTTGACGTGTTGCATTATACGATCAAACTGTTCGACTTTGGAGGGACTTCTGGCAAGTTGCCTTATAACTATGTACTTATAAGAATATTGTTGGTGAATCAATGTTAGTTTTAAGTTGTTCTTGTGTTCACCTTTTTGAACTTCTAAATTTTGTAATGTCACGTCACTGAAAATTTGCAACCGAGTTGCGCTTGTGTTTCACTTTCATTGTTTTTTTTTTGCCTTTGTTTTAAATATCTCTTGGAAGTTAGAGATTTTATATATAGCCGGTTTTGTACAGCACTGGAAATACACTGTTGAGAATTGGTTAAATTCCAATAAATTGTTTGTTAAGTTGAATGAGTGTGTATTGGTCTTATTTACTTATCACCTGGGGGGTTTTATATTGGATCTGGTCCGGGGTCTGAATATCTGTTGGGCTCCGCACATTATTACGGATAGGCGCCCTGACATCATAACCTTCGACTTAGTACGGTGTTCGAACTCGCCCTTCTCTGACTGTAGCTGGAGGCAGTGCTGACTCCCATATTTAACATCGACCCTTGGGGAAGTAAGAGGTAAGACTGAGTGTTATAAGTTGGTGATTAATTAATAGACAAGCGTCCTTTTAAAAAAATTTAAATAGAAGGTTAATTACCGTGGTGGTGCTTAATTCACTACCTTCTTGGAATTTTCTGGGTACCGATTTGTTTAAGGCCTCGGCCAATTTAATTTAATTACAAGAGGGTAGCAAGGATTTTTAGCGCCCAACGTGTGGGGCCTTAGAAAAGGGTTTTAGCGGCCAACGTTGTGAGGCCTCTTTGAAGGGAAAAAAAATTAGTTTTTTTAATAAATCAAGAATGTTAGATTTTGGGAATTTCAGAAACTTTTGAATCATCTTCCGGAGTTAATTAATGTTAGCATTGAAGACCTTGTCATATTTTGTTTTGAGTAAAGTAAAGTATATCCCAGCTTATATCACGGTTACGTCTTACGTTGTATGTGTGATGATGTATGTTTGATGTTTTTTTATAGCACCGATTGGACTTAGGGAATATTTTCGGCCTTTTGATATTTCTTGGGGAATAATTTCTTTTCCGTGGGCAATTCATTTCCGTATATTGTATAGTATCGTATTGTTCTCCAAGAATTTTTGATTATCTTATACTGATTTTTGATTTTTCCCTCAGTATAGTAATTTCGGGTGTTGCAAGTAATTTGGATAATAGAAGTACAGTAGACACTGGTATATCAGTTGTATGCATAGTGTTCACGTGAGAAGTGGAAGTAATTTTGATTTGTGTCAGTCAGTTTAAGATTGAATCTTTGGCGTCTTATATTAAATTCAATAACGTTGCCACATTGTATTTAAATTGTGGGAAGGAATTTATAGCGGAGTGTTCACTTGCCGGGTATTCATTGTAGAATTTTGAATTTCGATTACGTCATTATGGATCTTAAGATAGAAATTAACAGACTGAATAAAGATGAGTTAGAGTACGAGTTAGCGAGATACGGTTCAACGAGTGGGGGTACGGTCGAAGAGTTGCGTCGTTCCTTAAGAGTTATGCAACGTTTTTGTAAGGATCCTGAAACTTTAGTACCTGTGTATCCGTTTACATTCACTCAAGACGCTGATGCCCTTAAGGCAAAAATAGATGTTATTACGACAACCTTGGCTACTTTTTCGGATACGCGGACTTCATCGGCGTACAAGAAGTTGTCGACTTCTTTGGCTTGTGCTTTCGGTCGTGCGCAACGTAGTAAACCAACAACGGATACAGAGATTGAACAACGTGCACAACTTGTGTCTCAAATTTGTACTCTGGGGGTGCGATTAATCATTAAGGCTAGAGCGGCTCGCAAAAGCACTATGCTTGGACAGAGCACAATTTTATATTTAACTACCGGAGGACCGTTAGTAAATTTCGAGTCCGAAGAGTCATCTAGTGATGGGGAATCCGAACCTATTATGGCCAATCCGGTTTCGCCTTTGAGACCTGTTCCTGTCGCGACGTGGGGACTAAAATTTTCGGGAAACCCTCGCGAAATGTCTGTGAATGCTTTCATTGAACGTGTGAACGAACTTAAGGTCGCGCGTCATTCAACTGACGAAATTTTATTCAATTCCGCTATAGATATTTTTACGGGAGATGCCTTGATTTGGTATCGTGCTAATAAGGAATCTTTCTTTAATTGGACTGATGTATTGGATGGTTTGAGGACTGAATTTTTGGCTCCCGATTATGATGATCGATTATTTGACGAGATTAAGCATCGAACTCAGGGTTCTCTTGAGTCGATTGGCATTTACGTTTCCATGATGAAAAATCTATTCTCACGTCTCTGTACTAATGTTCCTGAAGCTACTCAGCTTAAGATTATGCTGAAAAATCTTTTGCCATTTTATCAGACACAGTTTGGTTTAGTTGAAATCACGTCTATCGCCCAACTCTTAAAATGTGGTAAACAACTTGAAGCTCGCAGAATTTCAGTCGAAGCCTATGTTCCTCCTCCTACTCGTGGCAAATCACTTGAGCCAGACCTTGCTTGTGTGTCGGCACCTAATGTTCCTGTGAAATGTAATGTTATGGAGGCTGGTACCTCTAGGACTTCCTTTTACTTCAAGTGTTGGAATTGTGGAGTTGTGGGTCATCGTTCGGGTCAATGCTCGCGACCTCGTAAGAAACATTGCTTCCGTTGTGGTAAACCAAATGTGACTGTTCCGTCTTGTCCTTCATGTTCGGGAAACGCCCGTCGGACGTCCTAAGTCGTCGTTTGGGACGTCGTTTTGATAATTCGACGAATAGTAGACATAAGTATCAGATAGATTTTATTCTCGCGAACGATCGTGGTGACGAACGTCCTTATTTAAATGTGTCAATCTTTAATCGGTCATTCTTAGGTCTTCTTGACTCTGGCGCCTCACGCACTATTTTAGGGGGTCCTGGTTGGAATACTTTACGTTCCATGAATATTCCATTGAAGTCTAAAATTACGGTATGTACTGTAGCAAATGGACAGAAGTGTCGATCTTTGGGTGAAATCTCAGTGCCTATGTGTCTTCGTGATCAAATTAGCGTTATAGATATTTTGGTTGTCCCTTCTTTACCGCATACGTTGATCTTGGGCGCGGATTTCTGGAAAATTATGGGTATTGTCCCTGACCTTCGACGTGGTGAATGGGTATTTTCGTCTGAACCTGCTTCGATTAATACGATAGGAATTGAACACGTCCTTTCTGACGTTCAGCAACAACAATTAGATCAACTCATTAACAATCATTTTTCGAAATCGACTAAAGAATTAGGTTGTACTAATTTAGTGGAACATCGTATTGTTGTCAATGGTCCGCCTATTAAACAAAGATATTACCCTATTTCTCCTGCTATGCAGAAAATTGTCGATAAAGAGTTGAATCACATGTTAGAACTGGGTGTTGTTGAAAAGTCTAATAGTCCTTGGTCTTCTCCTATTTTATTGGTTCCGAAGAAAGATAAAACCTATAGATTTTGCATTGACTATAGGAAGCTCAATAAAGTTACGGAACGTGATGCCTACCCTTTGCCTTATGTAACGAATACCTTGGATAAACTTCGTGATGCTAAGTTCTTGACTTCCTTGGACATTAAATCCGCCTATTGGCAAATCCCTATTGAGGAGTCGTCTCGACCTTATACCGCCTTTACTGTCCCTAATCGGGGTTTGTTCCAGTGTCGTCGCTTGCCTTTTGGTCTCTCAAATTCTCCTGCCGTCTGGATGCGCTTCATTGATCAGGTTTTAGGTCCTGAATTTGAACCGCATGTCTTCGTCTATTTGGATGATATCATCATTGTTACGTCCACTTTCGAAAAACATTTAGAAATTTTAAGTGAAGTTCTTTCCCGTATAGAGACTGCTGGTCTCACTCTAAATCGTGAGAAATGTTTATTTTGCCGTGATGAGCTGAAATATTTGGGTTACGTAATTAATAAACAGGGTTTGTTGGTTGATCCTGACAAAGTTAAAGCCATTCTTGAAATTCCGACACCAACTTCAGTATCTGGCGTTAGACGTATTGTTGGTATGGCGTCTTGGTATCGTCGGTTCATACCAAATTTTTCTTCTCTCGTTGGTCCTTTAACAAATTTGTTACGTAAAAATCAACCTTTCCGTTGGGATCAGTCCTGTGACGAGGCATGGTCAAAAATCCGTCAACATTTAATCTCAGCTCCTATTTTGTCTTGTCCTGACTTTAGCAAAGAGTTCACGATACAAACTGACGCCTCTAATTTTGGGTTGGGTGCTGTTTTAACTCAAAGTATCGATAACGAGGAAAAAGTAATTTGCTATCTTAGTCGTTCGCTTACTGGTGCGGAAAGGAACTTTTCGACTACCGAGAAAGAGTGCTTAGCAGTTTTGTGGTCGATTGAGAAGTTGCGTCCATACATAGAGGGTTCGCACTTCCGCGTCATTACGGACCATTATTCCTTATGTTGGTTAAGTAAGTTACAATCTCCTAGTGGTCGACTCGCGCGATGGGCTGTACGACTGCAGCAATATGATTTCGACATAATTCATCGTAAAGGTAAGGATCATGTTGTACCTGATGCTCTCTCTCGATCAGTTCCTGTCGTTGATTCTATTTCGATTTCCGTCATATCAACCGATAAGTGGTATCACAGACTACTTAGAGCAGTCAAAACGAATCCGGAGAAATATCCTACATTCCAGATAGCCAATGGCCAACTTTGTAAATTTGTACGTCCTTCTAACAAATATTTTGACAATGAGGATGAGGATTGGAAAATAGTAGTTCCTAAAGAACGTCGTTCTGAGATCATTTCGTCCTGCCATGATATACCAACTTCTGGTCATCTAGGTATCTTCAAAACTCTTCATCGTCTTTACCAAAAATATTTCTGGCCTGGAATGGTTCATGATGTAATCCGTTATGTACGTCGTTGTCCTACTTGCATCAAAACTAAACCTGAACAACGTAAACCTGCTGGTCGTATGGGAGGTCACTCTCTCATTGACAGACCTTGGGACGTATTGAGTGTGGATATTGTGGGTCCGTTACCGAGAACTAAACGTGGTTATAGTTATATTCTTGTCGTATCGGACTGTTTCAGTAAGTTTGTTTTAACGTGTGCTTTGCGGAAAGCCTCGACTAATAAGATCATAGAATTCTTAGAAAATCATGTATTTTTACTTTTTGGAACTCCTCGTAAGGTTATTAGCGATAATGGTGTTCAGTTTCGTTCTAGGGAATATCGTCAATTTTTAGAGAAGTACAAGGTTAGTCCTTCGTATACGTCGTACTACCACCCTCAAGCAAATCCCGTTGAACGCGTTAATCGTGTTATTAAGACTATGTTGGTATCGTATGTGTCCGATAATCATCGTGACTGGGACCTATTCCTTCCGAAAATATCTTGTGCTATTCGCACGGCAAAACATGAGGTTCTTGGTCATACTCCTTATTTCGTAAATTTTGGCAGAGAAATGTATCTTACTGGTGAACGTAACTTTCATACTCCTGTGGATGACGAAAATGCCGTCGAAACGTGTCAAAGAAATCCGGAAGATTTTATGTGTCGATCTTCTAATTTTTCGAGACTCTATAGTGACATTAAGAACCGTCTACAGAAAGCATATGAGAAGTCTAAAGTTCGTTACGATCTTAGACATCGTCCTGTCTCCTTCCTGCCTAATCAGTTGGTTTGGCGTAAGAATTTTGTTTTGTCCGACGCTGCGAAATTTTATTCTGCGAAGTTAGCAGATAAGTATATTGGTCCTTTCATGATTCATCGCCGTATGTCTAATAACTCTTATGAACTTAAAAATGGTGATGGTGATGTACTTCCGGGTACATGGAGTGTTGAACATCTTAAAGCACAACCTAACGACGATTAATCTTTGCAAGTCTTTCGGTTTGCAGGTAGGCCTAACGAATATACCTGTGGGTTTAATGCTTGGGCGTAAAAGGCGTCCCAAAAATTCTCAGTGTCCCCCGTTTCTTTTATCATCTTCAATTTTAGTTGTCGTGGGTTCGACGTATTTCCTTACGTGTTCTGATTTGGGATGTTCTCCCTATGTTTTGTCGATAGCCCACACAGCGACGATTGATTTGGGTGGATTAATTTCGTGTAACTCTGTATGTTACCTTGAGTACCGCATAACTTACGTTAGTTAAGTTATTTTCGACTTCCGTATAACTTTGATAGTTATGTGTTTCGCACCGATTTTGACTTTTGTTCCGATTTCGACTCTACCGTACTGATTTGACGTTCCGTACCGAATATGACTTCCGTATCGTTTACGATTAAGTATTAACGATTTTATTACTTTCGTACCGTATAGCAGTTCTAGAACCTTTACCATTTTGGGATTATGTTACGTATCGTATGGTCTAGAATTTGCATTTGATAGTTATTCTATCGTGTTGGATATGTCGTACTGACATTCTCTTCCTAATTAGACGTTTATTTGCGAAGGTATAAAGAAGAACGGTCTTTATTTGATAGTTCTCAGCCTTCCAAGGGTCGTGTCCTGGCGACTTTCTTTTGCTAGTGTTATTGTCAAAATGTTACCTCCAGGATTTGATATTGACTTTCGCCTTATGGCTTTATCGCTCGCCTTCAGCGTTTCAGTCGGGACAACGCCGGTCCAGACTTTAAACTTCTTTTGCTATGTCTATTTTGTTTGGCGATCTTCAATTGTTGTGTTTCCGGAATGTACGTTTGTCGCGTGGACGTGCCGTCTGTGTCTTTTAGTAGTTTCACCATTCTGCGCTACCCTATCTTTAAATACCTCTCCTTATTCCGCTTTGTATCCCGTATCTGTAGTAATAAACCCATTTTTAGTTCACCTTTTATTTTTGTTTGTTTTGAGATACCGAGGGCCTCACCCAAAGTTCTCTTTTACCGTCGCGTGTCTGCAGAGTGTCGTTCCGGGGGTTGCCTTTCCCGCATCTTGGTCTATTGGTAGTATCTCCTCCTAATTCCTGTGCCTTCGACCGTCGTAAGGATCACCGCCGGCCGGGCACACCGTAACGTAACCCGTCTACTCCATTTCCTTTTTGATGCTATCAGTGGTACTGGGCTGTCGGTTGGTCAGGTCTCGGGGCGCGCCTGTGCAGAATCTCGACACCCATGTTTTTATTTATCCCTCGTTAATTCCTCGTACCGGCTGAATGCCGAAGGACCGCGTGGTGGTTTTGGTCAAGCGTTTGGTGATGCTGCCTTTGCTGTCGGACATGGTCGCGCACATTCGTCTTCCTTTTTGCCTAGTCGTCGTCGATTTTAACTTGGTTCCTTGTATCGTATGTTATATGTGGTGTTACGCACAGTCCAGTTCCTGGTTTCATAACTCTTGGCTTAACGGTAATTTACAAGTAAATAACCTTTTGTGGTAAGGGAGGAATTGTTACGTTTTTTTTTTGGTTGTATTCTATCCTTTAATGGTTTATTTTAATTGTCGGAATACGTAATTCGTTTTGATTAAATTTATGTCGTCTTCCTACTACTACGGCCATCTGGTGTAGAAGTGCTTAAGATTCCTATTACACGCGTTCTGTCTTGCCTAGGTGGGTGTAACTTATTCAGGCATTGTCGGGTAGATGGCGTATGTTATTTCATTTAATTAAATTGTTTCCTTAGTTATTGTTAATTGCGTTTTTTTTAACTTCTTTCGGCCCTGAGTTATGCAACAAATTACTAATAATTATTGTCCATTTTCCTATGGTTATTTGAACCTGTATTTTTGTCGTACGTTTAAAGTATGAGTTGGCTCGTTCCTTCTTTTGGAGCGTTTGTCGTGTTTGGGTTGTATGGTCGGGTTTTGACACGTTAGGTTCTTTCTCTTTGATTTTTAACGGTCGTCGAGAAAGGTTGGACACCAAGAGCAGAACCATTTCCCTTAGCTTTACTTGAGAATGATGAAGAATTAAGTTTTATCGTCGATAATCGCTTACAAGAGCGGATTTTATGGTGCTTCTCGAGTATTATTGTTGAATTTTTGGCGTTTATTTGAGTCTTACGAGGATATTTTCTTCTGTGCTTGGGAATTGTTAAGCTGCTCTGCTGGTGTTAGGCCTGACATAAACCTTATATGAGCATTTTGGTTTGGGATTAATACGTGAGAAACACGTGCTAGTAGTTTTACGGTGCCAAGGAATTGCTGTTGGATCTTGCGGTGAGGACACATTTAAGGTGCAGGTTATTGGAACACTGCAGCCTTCGAACGCTATTTTCTTGAGGTGTCGTAAACCGAAGATAGGAGGGCATATTCCTGGTATCGTGTGGATCCGTAGGATTTGTCGTGTTTGGAAGCTGTGGATGTGATGTTTTAAAGATATTGTGACTGTGTAAATTTTCTCTGTTATTATCCAGAGGGTAGAGTTTATTTGACTAAACAGTTTGTCTACATTTGTGTCAATATCGTATAATTTGGAACAGTGAATTTCAATTTCCCGGCTTAATTAATTAAATAAGTAATCGTAATTTCCTAATTTAACTTCTTATGGCCTGTGAGCCTTTATGTTTTGAATTAATTAATTTAACGTAGTTTTATTAACAATAGTGACCCCATTTTGGAGGTTACTTTGACATTTTTGGAGACGTTACGTAGCCATTTTTATTTTTGGATTTAGAAATTGAATTTAAATTTTGGATGTGTGTGGCAGTGTAGCCTCACATCGGTCTTGTGTAAATTCTTAGACGTTATTTAATGCATTTAGTCAATGATTGTAATTTTATTTTTGGTATACTCTCGTAAGAATTTAATGAATTTTATTTAATCACATATTCTACCTGTAAAGCATAGTTAACTAGCGCTATTTCTTTTATAGAATTAGATATCTTACAATTTAGAGTCTGTTCTCTAACGTCGAATAGATTGTCGGATGCCTCTGGTATACAGAGTGTTTCATTTTGGTTGACGTGTTGCATTATACGATCAAACTGTTCGACTTTGGAGGGACTTCTGGCAAGTTGCCTTATAACTATGTACTTATAAGAATATTGTTGGTGAATCAATGTTAGTTTTAAGTTGTTCTTGTGTTCACCTTTTTGAACTTCTAAATTTTGTAATGTCACGTCACTGAAAATTTGCAACCGAGTTGCGCTTGTGTTTCACTTTCATTGTTTTTTTTTTTGCCTTTGTTTTAAATATCTCTTGGAAGTTAGAGATTTTATATATAGCCGGTTTTGTACAGCACTGGAAATACACTGTTGAGAATTGGTTAAATTCCAATAAATTGTTTGTTAAGTTGAATGAGTGTGTATTGGTCTTATTTACTTATCACCTGGGGGGTTTTATATTGGATCTGGTCCGGGGTCTGAATATCTGTTGGGCTCCGCACATTATTACGGATAGGCGCCCTGACATCATAACCTTCGACTTAGTACGGTGTTCGAACTCGCCCTTCTCTGACTGTAGCTGGAGGCAGTGCTGACTCCCATATTTAACATCGACCCTTGGGGAAGTAAGAGGTAAGACTGAGTGTTATAAGTTGGTGATTAATTAATAGACAAGCGTCCTTTTAAAAAAATTTAAATAGAAGGTTAATTACCGTGGTGGTGCTTAATTCACTACCTTCTTGGAATTTTCTGGGTACCGATTTGTTTAAGGCCTCGGCCAATTTAATTTAATTACAAGAGGGTAGCAGCATATAGTGCAGACAATGCTTCTGTCAATTATGGTGCCCATAATTCTGTATATCAGAAATTAAAAGAAGAAAATAAACATATATTTAAAGCCAATTGTTATTGCCATGTAATAAATAATTGTGTGAAATATGCATTAAAAGGCATCGATGTTGATATAGAAAGCATAGTCATAAAAATTTATAATGAGTTCAGTCGGCATTAAAAACACTAAAATTGAAAGAATGTTGTGAGTTTGCTCAAATACAGTACAAGGAGCTGCTAGGACATGTACCTACAAGATGGTTGTCACTTTTGCCAGCTATAGATCGCCTTATTCAGAGTTGGCCTGCTGTGAAACATTACTTCTTAAAAAAAGGTTCAGACAACTGCCACAAGGTGTTATGGGATTTTATTTCAGAAGGTTGTTATATCAGTGACATAAATAATGAGGAAGAATGTAAAAATGAAGACAAGAATGACTGTTACCTCTTCTTCTTAAGTAATGTGTTGCCTGAATTTACAAAAGTGATTTTGCTACTAGAAAGTGAGAGCTTCACTATTTTGGAAATGGATCATGCCGTGCGAAGTCTTCACGATCAATTTAAAAGTAGGATGGCTGATAATTTTTTTAGGAGTTAAGTCAGGACCATCTTTAGAAAAATTGATGGAGAAGAAAGAAATCAATTCACATCACAGGCACAGATTTTTCTTCAAAGAGCCATTAAATATTTAGAAGAGAGATATGATTTCGGTCCCAATGGAATCTATAAAAAGTTTGAGCTTTTATCGCTCAAATCGGAGGAATTAGAGTTGACTTGGGAAGTGCTTTCCGAATTTCCCCAGATATTGAATATAGAGGACTCTGTTAATATTGACTCCCTTTATACAGAGTTTGCATGTCTGAAAACTATGTATAAGGCACTTCCGAAAGACTTGCCAAGCGACGAAATATGGGCATATTTCTTCAGAAATAACACATCCACAAACTTTACAAATTTAAAGAAAGTAGTTTGTTTTGTTCTTTCAATTCCAACAAGCAATGCCCTTTGCGAAAGAGTATTCAGCCAACTGAATAGTTTATGGACTAAAGAGCGAAACCGAATGTCCATGGATTTAATCAAATCCGAACTGCAGACTCGTATCAATTTTGACGAGTCGTGTTCAGAAATGTTATCACTTTTGCAAAGCTCTGACGGAGAAAAACTAATAAAACTCGCAAAATCCAGTGATAAATATTTAAAAAAATGATCTATTCGCAGTTTTATTTTTATAAGGGTTTTTTATTCTTGTTAAGACTTAATGTATACGCTACCAAAACATAATTAATAAAGGTATGTTTTTGAAAATAAATGTTTTATTTAAAGTACATATCCTTCGAAAATAAGAAATACACATTTTTGTATGAGTGCAAAACGCATAGCGGTAATGGGCGGCAAAGAACTACCACGACCCCATACCGTTGTCCTAGAATTGTCCCGGATTTTATAAGTTTCCATCTGGCAACCCTAGCTCTACATGGTTTTTGACGGATTCTACTAACCTAAATATTCCGTGCTCTACGTGGCGCCATCTGTTCAAAGAATTATAAACTACTCGTATAATAGTGGAACTACTTTAAAATTATGTGCTAAAAAATATACAGTATGGTTGGATTATACTGAGCACTTAAATTATTACATTTTTATATTCTAATGGAAAAACTGCCGGGTGGACGTGAAGCAGCATTAGTAGACGTTATTTGGTCACTAATACCTAAGACTAACAATAAGTCTGAACATGTGACAGCTAAGGTATTATGAGAGCTTGGTTAGTACAATTTTAAAAACGATATCAGAATAGAAGTGGGTTTATTATGAATATTTCAACAGTGTCAATTTATATTCTGTAATTAGACTTGAATCTGTTGAATAAACAAAAATACTATAATTTTTATTAAAATGCTGTAATTATTATCAATATTGCACCTTGTTATCATCGTAAAGTTAAACCGAACCAAGAAAAAAGTGATTAGAGTTGAAGTACACAATTGTGTTTTATTATATATATATATATATATTCTTCTATCTTCAAATGTGTGCATAGAAATTGAATAGATTTCTTATAAGCAGCACCAAATTGAGGAAAAGCCTATCAAATATGTACAAAAAATACGAAGAAATAGTGAGTTTAGAGGATATTACATTTTTACTTTTGTTATTTGGAAATGTTCTAAGGTGAAAATGATACTGTCATAGAAATAAACTTCAGCAACACGATTTAGGTTTAAAAGCAGACTTTGTCTGAACCGCGGCTTGTGATTCGCTCAATATATTATTTATGTGTTTGAATAATTGAATATTGAATTTTGTACGTTTGATTTTTACTTTTATTTTATTTTAATTTACATTATATGTTATATTTAAGCGAATAAATGCTACTTATTATTTTTATTATTATTATTATGTAAGTAAAATTATTATTCTTGAAACTACCCAACTTAACTTGCAGCAACCCTTTTTTATTTTCATCTTATTTCGTCCTATATCAATGTTTTAGTATTAATTATTGTAAGTTAATGTTTAAAATCTTATTGCAATAAAAACTGAGAAACCATTCTTTTTGTTTGGGTTTATTATTCTACTACTAGATGGCCCTACATAAACGACAATATTTTGAGGTTACCAGAATCGAACAATTTAAATCGAAGTTATGTTTTGGCCGTGATAGCGCACAGCGATAGCTAGATACATTCGGCTATGATTACGCATCTCAATAGCGCCATCTAGTGATCCTTTGTAAAACTAAAAAGACAACTCTCATATATGATATATATTTAAGAATATAAAGATTATTATTTAGTATTAATCATATTGTAACGAAACAAGTCCAGAAAAAGGAAGCAAACACGCGACGATATAAAAACGAAATGTAAATAGCCATAAATCATCTCCACGCAGTGCGACGTAAGCGCATAAAAAGGACTGGAATGTCTCTCGTACAATTCCCGAAAAAAGCCAGTCTTTTTCCCGTATATTCGAGATCTTCGCATGCAGACATAAAAACAGCTGGGATGAGTAATTGATTCATTCATTCAGTAGTCATCGTGCGGTATTTACTGAACAGATTAAAATAAATATAAGCGGAGCAATTTTTATTATAGTGCAATAAATACATAAATATTACAGATATAAATAGTAGTAATAGAAATAAATACGTGTGTTAATTTATTCGTAGTAGTTTTAAGTGTGATACATTTATTTTATATTTTTATATTGTGATTGGTTTTTAAGTGTGTAAATATACAGACTGTTTCAAAACATTTGCACGAGTTGTTTATTGCGAACCCGAAAACGCAACAATATTTAAAATATTTTTTTTTACTTTCCCACATTTTATTAGACTGGAATAAGTTTTCACTTATTAAGTGAGCAAGCTAGTATCATTTACACATCATTATTAAATATTAAACTATTTATGAATATAATGAAGTATGTTCAAGGTGACACCTGTAAACTCAATATTTTCTCTAATTTTTAAAAGATACTTACATCATTTTTCGTCACTTGCACAAACTGTGCTGAAAATCCTATTTGCGCTTGTGCCTTGTTATAGACGCGTTTGTTATTTGGTAGCATCACACTTTGGTCATCTAGAAAAGAAACAAAAAATTACTTTGAGTAAGCCTTAGAAATGTGGAGTAGTATTGTAAATACATTATAGAAGTTTCTCCATAATTTAGCAATATGATAATTTAAGCTTATGTATAATGGGGTACAATTTAGCTAAGCTCAACAAGCACCACTAGTGAATTTAGTCATTCCGTTTATATTATTAAGTTTTTGGGAAAAAATTTGAAAGGAACATAACGACTTTCATTTCGAAATAACTACATTTTCACTGTAACGTCATTCTTTATTAGTGAAGCACTTTTCCGTTTGCAACGGTATAAGTTTTTCAATATGCAACATTTGAATAAAGATAAGAGAAAAAGAATCTTAAAGCTCCAATAATCCAATTTTATAATAATAGTGATAGTACTAGACTTCTCTGAATATTTGTGCCGCTTCTTTTTCTGGAGCTCATTCAATCCCTTTTATAGAAAACTTATTCGCAATTTTTGATTCTCTTCCCATGAGAATTTTACTGTTGCTTATCTTCTTCTTCTGCATTCACTTAATATTCTTCATTTCTGCCACGTCGCTCTTTCTTCCTTCTATTCTCTTCGATGGTAGATCCATTTTGCAGTTAGCAAGCTAGATACACTATTCGTTCCTTCCTAGGAGTCTTAAGTAGTTCCTTGGACAGAATAAACACAGCACCACCAAGAGATAATTGTAAAGGAAAATTTTCTCTGAGATTAATTCAAACAGATAATACACGTTACATTATAAAATATTTTCAAGTTTTCTACGTCACCAATGACACAACAAGGACATTAAATTGAAATCCAAATAATTTTTAATGGAATAAGAGTTAAGCCCATTAACAGGTTCTACTATTTAGGCAATGGTGATAATGAGACAGAAATTTAAACAGAAATCTGTGATTCCTTATTACCTATTATCAGATTTCAATTATTTATTTATTTGATTAGGGATATGTTGTATGTATTCGATTAATATTTGGTTTTGAGAACTACAATTGATTTATTATCGAAATTGATACAATTTAGAATAAAAAAGGCCACACATTTTAACATAAAGATGTGTAATTCTAAAAAGAGGGCTGCAGTAACATAAGTAAGTAACCTCTGATTGCAACAAAAACCTTCTACATGCCTTCTACTGACAATAATTTTGATAAATGAATACGGATCATACGGATTGAATTGGTTGATGTCTCACTCTAAGTATTTGCATATGCAACCATGTGTACTGTATAATAAGTTGTGTATCTTTGAAATTTTACCGGTACCAGCTATAAAAAGATATAATCCTTGCGAATTAATTATTGAAAATTATAATCTTCCCAATCGACACTGATATTGTTATATAGCAAAGTAAAATAAATTCAATAATATATGCAACCATGTGTACTGTATAATAAGTTGTGTATCTTTGAAATTTTACCGGTACCAGCTATAAAAAGATATAATCGTTGGGAATTAATTATTGAAAATTATAATCTTCCCAATCGACACTGATATTGTTATATAGCAAAGTAAAATAAATTCAATAATTTTTTCGCAGTGTAAAAAGTTTTCATTTTATGCAATAAGTTCCACACCATCATTTGCACTAATTTGCAGCACCTGTTTCTTAATATAATACTTAAAAATGATTTGTAGAACAATTGCTTATATTAACTCGCAGAGTCCGACTAACCTCCTAGACATAAATTCGAATCTTACCAGCGGTAGACAAAAATGTTGCTTTCATGAAATTTTAAATATATTTATTTGAAATTTAAATTTTATTTTCAAAATTTTTGATTACAAATTTAATGAAATTAGTTGATTGTTAAGATCAAGTGATATTGAAATACCTATTTGATACTTTACAGATTTTCAGATTAACAATCGCACAGTTTAATATACACTTGTCACAAAAAGTATCGCATCATGTAAAAAAGTAAGATTTTTTTGAATTATGGAATAAATCTCAGCTGAAAATATTGTACTTATTTCGTAAATGGCATACTTTACTTATTTTATCTGACAGTTAATTTTTATCACATGTTTTTTAACGTAAAAAGTGGAAAGTGTGAGAAAAGGCGTAGTTCATTAATTCTGTTAAAAAGTAAATTTGCTTAGGCATTTGTTCACTGTTTTTTTATTAAACAGATTTTGGACAAAAATGAGTAATTTGACACCAGTACAAGCAGCCCAAATTGTGGCCTTAAGTGAGGATGGAAGATCGCAGCGATATATAGCCCAACTTATGAATATCAACCAATCGAGCGTATCCAGAATATTAATAGGGTTCAGAGAAACGGGAGTTTACCATAGAAGACCAGTTCCAGGACGTCCAAGATGTACCATCCCTGCAGATGACCGTTTTCTACGTCTACAAGCCCTACGGGAACGTCATATTACTGCACGAAAACTGCGCAATGATCTTTCCAGAGTCCGTAATGTCCAAATAAGCATTAATTCTGTTAGAAACAGGTTAAGGGAAGTTGGAATTAGAGCTAGAATACCTGTTACTGCACCATTGCTAACCAGAGCACACCGTGTGGCAAATTTGAGATTCGCAAGACAGCATGTAAATTCGAATGTAAACGACTGGGCTAATATCCTGTTTACAGATGAGTCCAGATTCTCAATTTTCGGGTCAGATAGACGTATTCCAGTTTACAGAAGCGAAGGCGAGCGATTTGCACAGTGCAACATAAGATCAGCAAGGAATTTTGGCGGTGGCTCTATTATGGTATGGGGAGGGAGGCATTTGTTTAGAAGGTCGCACAGAGTTAGCTGTATTTCGCAGGGGAGCTTTGACAGCTGATCGGTATATATGAGACGTTCTAGAAGAACATGTGGTACCATTTGCTCCTGGTTATTGTGTTTGTATATTAGGTATGTTAATAAAAAAAATTTCTGAAATTATTGTATTCTAAATATAAATATTTTTAATTGTAGCCCTGTACAATGTCGGCGGTTAAAAAATTAAAAACAAGCGATACAAGTTCAAGACTTTATTTTATATCCATACAAAACTGAATTTGAAACAATCGAGTTAATCGAATTTATGTGGCTAGGTATAGATAACTTAGAAATGGAATTAGTGGAATTTCGAAGCAGCGTAGTGTGGAAAATAAAATTTGAGGACTTGATTTCTGAAGTAGAAGGAAAACTGTGTGAAAGTAGTGCAGATAATATTGATCCCACAGTGAAAATTGAAAATATTATATTGAAAGTGTGGGATTCTTTACCAAGTAATTTTATATCAATGAAAAAACTAACTACTTAATGCTCTTTTAACGATGTTTGGGTCCACATATTCGTGAGAAAAATTGTTTTCTTCAATGAACTTTGTAAAATCTTCTAATAGAAATAGATTAGAAAGGGAATTAACTGCCAAATGCGTCAAACTAATGAATACGAAATGTGAACCTGATATTAAAAATTATCTGAAAATAAACAGCAACAGATTTCTCATTAAATAATTTATGTTTATACATAAATATTTTAATAAATAATATTTCATAATACATATTTTATGTAATTTTCTTTGCCCCTTGTTCATTCAAACACTTAGTGACCCACGAGCTAGTACTAAAAACAAATAGGGAATAAAATTTGACCCACGTCTCAAAAAGGTTCGCCATCGCTGACCTAAAACGCCGTATAAGATCTCGTAATATCGCTCCAGACAGCTTAGATGACCTTGAACACGCATTATTAGAAGAATGGGAAACTTTAGATATGGAGTTTGTAAGGAATTTGATAAGAAGCCTTCCACAACGGATGCGAGCTGTTATTAGGGCCAGAGGTGGCAATACTAGATACTAAAAGTCGTTTACTTTACTTTAAGACATTTTTTGTTACTTTAAAATTTTCTTGTTTTGGAGAATAAAAATTATCTTTGCAATTTCCTCAAAAATTTTCAAATAAGAAAAACCAAACATCTTTTAAACTTAAAAATCATTATCATTTTTTAAAAAAAATGTATATATGTATATCGTGAGAAGCATTTTGTCAAAATCCATTTATTTTGAAATGATGCGATACTTTTTGTGACAAGTGTATTTAACGAAGCTGGTATTCCATGAACATTAATATATGTGTAGTTGCGGCAAACAGGAGTGAAGGGTCAATAGGGAAGGAGGAGCAGAAGAGAGAAAGTAGGTACCAGGCTATGCGAATCTGAAGAATATGTATATAAGTCTAACTGAAAATCAAATAAGAAATTTATTTGTAACTCATCAAAAATTTCTGAATTTTTAGGGCCAAAATGTAGTAAAATCGGTCCATAACTTTGTTTATACTATACGCATTTGCGTAAATACCACTAGTAATTCCAGTTTAACGTTCTTCCAAAAAAAACGATAAAATGCAAATAGTTACAACCTTTGAGAATGAATGACATTTGAAAAGATTTTTTATGGCGATACTTTTTTTGTGCGAATAGCACGCCTTTATGTGGAAAAGGTCGACAACCTCGGTGCATTACAATGTTTTTTTTCGTTAAATAGAAGTATATTATTTTGAAACTTAAATTTCTCTCAGAAAAAGGAAGTAGCAGAACATATACAAATACCAGCTATTAAAACTGAACAATGGCATGAATATTTCAGTCAGCTAAATGGAAAATATCAAACAAAGACATCATAACAAGACCCCGGTATATCTTACTAGAGAAATAATACAAGAATACATAAAAAAGCTAAAATCACGAAAATCTCCGAGTCCGGATGGTATGTATAATGAATTACTTAAGTACGGTGGCGATTGCTTGGAAGAGGCTCCGCACGAGCTGCTGTCGAGCGCGATGGCCACTAAAAAGGTACCGGAGGACTGGAAAAATAGTTACACGATTCCGTTACACAAAAACAGGGGAGAAGAAGACACAGGACAATTACCGCGAAATTACTCTGTTGATTACAATCCTTAAATTGTTTACATCCATAATTAGAAAGCTATTGCAAGAAACAATACAAATATCAGAGGAGCAACAGGGGTTCAGAAAGAATCGTAGTACAACAGATGCCATTTTCATCATACGCCAATTGGTAGAAAAATCAATCGAATATAACAACCCGCTATTTATGTGCTTGGTGGATTTCAGAAAGGCTTTCGACCGTGTGAGAAGAAACGACGTCTTGGAAATTTTACATGAATATGACGTACCACAAACCCTTGTGGAATTGGTCATTAATATTAACACTGACACGTCGACTAGAATCAAAACATCTAATGGAATTGCCGAACTAATCAATATAAAGATTGGCAAACGACAAGGGGATTCGTTAAGCCCCTTCTTATTCAATTTAATAATGAACCGTATGATATAATCAATAAAGAGAAAACATGGTTACCCTATGGGAAGACACAACGTGCACATAGTATGCTACGCAGATGATGCAGTGCTCCTAGCAGACAGCGAAGATAACTTACAAAGACTTTTGCATCAATTCAACATTACCGGCAAAAAATATAATATGAACATCTCCAAAGACAAAACTAAGTGCATGGTAATATGTCAGCAGCCAGTTCGTTGTGAACTAGAAATAGACGGATCCGTCGTTCAACAGGTAATGAGCTTCAGGTATCTTGATGTCGAGGTAACGATTCAAAGAGACCTTACTAAGAAAAGTAAAGTACGAGTATACAAAGCTATGGTTCGCCCAGTACTAGCATACTCCACGGAGAGAAGAACAGATACCAAGAAAACTAATCAAAAAATTAGAACAGTAGAAATGAGATAAACAGACGAGTAGATCCATAAGAGAAGGATGCGGAGTGCAGGTTGCGGTGAAGTGGAGTAAGCGAAGAAGGAAGGAATGGAATGACCATGTCGAGAGAATGCAAACCAACAGACTAGCATATACAGGGTGTTTAAAAAAGATGCGGCAATGTTAAAGGGGTTGATTGTCCAGGTCATTTTATACAAAAAAGTTTATAATAAACAAGGTCCGCAAACGCCTCGTTACCGATCTACAGCGTGTTGAAGTTTAATTAAAAGAAACAGTAAAAATTACATTTCTCCAAGACGGCATTAAAGATCATAATGAAATTTTAGGCGTGTTATTTTTCAAGAAAAAATAGGACGCCGCTGATTTATTTAAAAATAAAAATATGTGTCTATTCTTTGTTTAATTGTGAAGAAAAAAGCTCTCTTAACTTTCTATCATACGACGTACCGTTTTTTAGTAAAAAAAACACATTTTAGTGCATGTACATTTATTACAGAATTTTTTTTTTTAATAACAAGGGTTTTATTTAAGGGCAAAAACAAATATTTTAATAAATCTAATTTTTACTGTTTCTTTTAATTAAACTTCAACACGCTGTAGATCGGTAACGAAGCGTTTACGGACCTTGTTTATTATAAACTTTTTTGTATAAAATGACCTGGACAATCAACCCCTTTAATATTGCCGCATCTTTTTTAAACACCCTGTATATGCAAACATGAGAGACCAAAAGGAAAGAGACAACAAGGACGATCTCCCAAGAGATGGGGGCAAAGTTGGTTTTCCTCATCCGTTGAATAGAAACAGGCCAGGCAAACAGGGGATGACTCTAGCTAAAAGAAGAAGAAGAAGAAGAAGCCGCTATTAGAATAGGCCACTATGGCGCAATCATGTTGCCTCTACCTCTGCCTGGCTGTGGATTTATGTCCTCTCTGGGGCCCGTTCTCCTAGTGTCACGTTCATCGAAGCGTTTTACTAGGGGTCTTCTATTTAAAATATGGTGTTAATCGCGCGGCTGTATAACCGAGTTATATGTGATTAACTTCGCGCTTTTTTAGGGAAGATCACCTATGAATTTCATTCGACAGATTCGGCCAAATGAACGTCAGAAGTTTCGGTGAGAAACTTTGGGGAACAGCAAGCAATTCTAATATCGAAATACTCCAACACTATCAAAACAAAGTGCTACGCTTAATAGTTAGTGCACCGTGGTATTTCCCAACCTTAGTTATTCAACGAGATCTACAAGTACCATCAGTGAAGAGTGAAATTTCCAAGTATAGTCAGAAATACAGTGAGAGGGTCAATATGCATCCCAACGTTCATGTCAAATCAATTATGGAAGAATCCACTGAACCAAGACGTTTGAAACGCTTTAAACCCATATAACTGAGTTGTCATGTTAGAAAATTTTTAAATTTATCATTTTTGATTATTGTCATATAGGACATTTGTCTATTTGATAAACAGGGAGAAATTCATTGGAATTGCTTCCCTCTATGACCATTGAAACTCAAAACAAATACTTAATAGGGAATAAATAAAAAAATTGCTTGTATATGCTGGATGGATTTTCTTTTTCTAACCGGTTTAATAAATTCCCAAACTTATTATACTCTATATTTGGCGTTAAAATGTATTACACTTGACCAGGCATACCTTCTATATCGTTTATCTTAGGAGACGACAAAACTTTTTGCCGCAACTACACATCAAAATAATAATAAGAAATCTAAATTGTATTATTTTTACGAACCCAAGACAGGTCACGAAAAAACTTACAAATTACTCTATCCACAAACTCTGTTTAAATAACAGAGATTTGTTTGAACAAACTTTATACTTTACTATAAGCGTCATGCAATTAAAATTTAAAATTAAATTTTTTTATTGACATTTTAGTAGTACTAATTGAAAGTCCAAAATGTCCAAAAATAGTATGTACAACTACGCCTGTAAATATTTATAGTCGTATAGGTATTGGAAATAAAAATTTTGTAAGGTGTTTCATTTCGAAAATCACTTTCATTTATAAATCACGTGATCTACAGAGGCTTTGTCTGTTTACTATTGTTTAAAAAATATATACAGGATGTTCCTAAATATCATGTACATAAGGAAGGGGTAACTATTTGGTTTATTTTGTGCCTAAAATTTCATATAAACATAGGTCTGCAAACGCTTCGTTACCAATATGCAGGGTGTTGAAATTTCAAGAATTTTTCACTTTTTACTGTATAGCTCCTGCAGTTTTTGAGATATTTTGTTCAAATTTGGAAGGTAGGTTACGCTATAAGGCCTGCATCATTAGCCATGCCAAATGATTATGTAAATCTACAGGGTAATAATTTTTTCGGGGTCATGCCCTCTTTTCTCACCCTGAACTTTTTTGCGATGCGCCACTGCTAGATTCTAAAATACGCAATAATTTTCTGTCTTGTTTAGAAACTTTTTGATCTCTTGTATTTTTTTCTTATCTCTGACCGTTATGGAGAAAAAAAATAGAAAACAATTTTCTGTAATTCGCCAGAGAAAAATAAATTTTTTAAAATGGTCTAGTAGGCTCTGGCTTTATTCAGATAATCACTTGAGTTTATTAATTTTAAGAGTTAAGGTGCTACTACTGTTAAAAAATAGGATGACCCGGTTTTCGTAGCATTGTTTTATTACAATACAAAGTAACATAACTAATTACAATAAAAACCCTAAGTAATAACAATGACAATGAAACTATGCTACAACAATTGTTGAAAGTGTCCTCCTTCAACCCTTATACAGGCGTCCGCTCTTCTTCTCGTTGATGCTCGCACTCTCTCAAATACTCCTGGAGTATTTCTTATCGTTTCAAATCCATCGATTATTCGATTTCGTAAGTCATCAACAGTATTCACAGGTGTTGTATACACTAGAGATTTGAGATGTCCCCACAAAAAAAAATCTAGACTATTTAAGTCAGGGGACCTAGGGGCCATGGCTGAGGTCCACCTCGTCCTATCCACCTATTCTCATATACTTCATTTAAATACTCCCGAGCCAAAATAGAAAAATGTGATGGGGCGCCATCGTGCATATACCACATTTGATTTCTAAGTAAAAGGGGCAAGTCTTCAAGTAATAAAGGCAATTCATTCTGCAAAAACAGCCTGTATGACTGACCAGTAAGTCGACCAGGCAAAAAACAAGGACCAATCAAATTATCTCCAATTATACCACCCCATACATTTAATGAGAACTGTTCTTGAAAATGCGTTTCTACAATTTCATGTGGATTTTCATCTGCCCACGTGTGGTTGTTGTGGAAATTCATAATTGAAGTCCTTGAAAAATTCGCTTCATCGGTAAAAAGGATTTTACAATCAAAAATGCGGTCTACTGCTGGCTTATTAAGGTACCATTGGCAGAAATCAAACCTTAAAGGGAAGTCTCGGGGAAGAAGAGCCTGCACTCTCTGAATGTGGTAAGGGTATAGCAGGGAAACACGTAGAATACGCCAAACCACTTGATGACTAATATTTAAATGTTCACTAATTTTTCTGGTGCTGGTGCGAGGATGTCTGTCTATTTCATTCAGAACAGCCTCTTCGATCTGTGGTGTTCTAACAGTACGTGGTTTACCTGCATCATTAGTATTCTTTTTAAAAGTTCCAGTTTCTCCAAGACGCCTATGAATATTTGAAAATATTCGATGATCGGGTATCATTCTATTGGGATAGCGCTCCATGTACAGACGCCTGACTTCTCTTGCATTTCCATTCGCAAGGCCGTAGATAAAATGCATGTCAGCCATTTCAGAATTCATGAAATTTGGCATATTTACAAAATTATAACGAGTATTTAAAACACTTTTACACCTTACAGTTTGCAATTTAAAACTTTACTTATACAGACACAAGTTACGATTTCTAATGTCAATTGTCAAATTAATAAACTCAAGTGATTATCTGAATAAAGCCAGAGCCTGCTAGACCATTTTAAAAATTTAATTTTCTCTGGCGAATTACAGAAAATTGTTTTCTATTTTTTTTCTCGATAACGGTCAGAGATAAGAAAAAAATACAAGAGATCAAAAAGTTTCTAAACAAGACAGAAAATTTATTGCGTATTTTAGAATCTAGCAGTGGCGCATCGCAAAAAAGTTCAGGGTGAGAAAAGAGGGCATGACCCCGAAAAAATTATTACCTTGTAGATTTACATAATCATTTGGCATGGCTAATGATGCAGGCCTTATAGCGTAACCTACCTTCCAAATTTGAACAAAATATCTCTAAAACTGCAGGAGCTATACAGTAAAAAGTGAAAAATTCTTGAAATTTCAACACCCTGCATATTGGTAACGAAGCGTTTGCAGACCTATGTTTATATGAAATTTTAGGCACAAAATAAACCAAATAGTTACCCCCTTCCTTATGTACATGATATTTAGGAACACCTGTATATTCAGATTTAACCTCACAACGTATGAATTTATCTTTTTCTTAAACTCTAACCACAATGGAGCTAAGAAGGAGGAACCAAACGGAAATGAATAACCAATTCTCCATTTTTCTTGTTGAAATTGCATCGAATTTTACAGTTTGTTGGATATATTCATCAACCACAGTGTGTTTACATATCAAGAACGGATGAGGTGAAATAAATTACGATAATGAAATAATAATGAATAAGAATGCTTTTCGAAATATTCTACAATTACCATAACATAACATACCATTCAATAGACAAGGTGGATGAATTTTTTTGATAATTGGCATGATTTTGAATTTGCACAAGTACATATACTGGAGACGCGTTAAGTTCAGTTGCACGTTATCAATGACGTTTACATGTTGTCATATCTGTATTAGAGAAACTAAAAAAGTTACTTTGTTAAATTATACTTGAGGGTATTTATTTCATTAGCTTAAATAGAAGATTTATAAATTGATCGTAATATACGCATTTATGGCAAATAAACACATAATTTCCGTTTCAATATTAAATTTCTTTATTACAGTCGAAAGCAAAAAAAAGTAGACAAAAATACAGATTTCTGCCATAGACTTTCTCAAAATGATTAGTGTAATAGCGTCTTCAAAGTTACTTGTCAATATTTGGTTATCTTTCAAAATTGACAACCTCAAACTTGACATTAAGCTTATTAAAAAGATGCCTTCCATAAATGAAGATATTAAATGTTATAACATATTTGAGTAACGGTTTCAAAAAGAAATAATATAAATAAAAGCACAGCTTTTAGAATTATTAAAATATGGCGAGATCAGCATAGAATTTGTAGAATTTCTGGTTCTGACCACAAAAGAATATCAACAGCCGAGCAAGACCACCATATCACAAATGTGTTTATTGAAAATCCATTTACTACAGTAGTGAATCCAGCTGATGTAAATAACTTTCTGGGTTTTGTTTTTACTGTCCAACGAAGAATTAGAGAAGCTAATTTGCGGTCTATAAAACAACCGAAAAACAATTTGAATGTGACCCACAAAGAAACTCGTGTAAGATATGACTTGAACATCTATCCCATCCATACATCGAATAGAGTGAAAACATGGTTCAGAGAAAATAATATCAATGTGTTGGATTTTCTGCCAAGAAGTCCTGATTTAAATATTATCGAAAATACGTGGCAGTTAATGATTAATTAAATCAAAGATCTCAAAATAGACAAGAACTGGTAGAATAGTTCACACAGAAAATCAAAATCAAAATAATTGTACTAACCTTTATAACTCTATTCCAAATAGATTGTAAGAAGTTTTAAAGAAAAACGGCTCTATAACCAGATATTAATAGATGATTTCTTTATGATGTCTTTTAATTAGTATTTTGATTCATATTAATCAGGTAGAAGATGCTTTGATAATTATTTGATATTCCATAGAATAATGACTTGACACTAATGACAAGTAAATAAAGCCAGGTTTACAAAGTACAATATCTCTTGTCTACTTTTTTTTGCTTTCGACTGTACATATTTTTAATAGACTAATAGTTCAATTCGGTGTTGACAGATAAATCATATCTGTCAAAAAGACGTGCGTTGTGTATATTCTCCCTGTCAAATTTTTCATGTTTATTTTTGCTTTGATATAAATTGTTTAAAAACAGTGCTTCTTAGAAGTGTATTTATTATTTATTTGCGTCCATTGAATATATTGCCGAAAGGTTTCTGTAAAGAGTCGAGGCTTTTTACAAACTTTTCTATAATCATGTGTTAAATTTAATGTGAATAGCGCAAGTATTGCTTATTTTAAATTATATTATGGATACGTAATGAAACATTTAAGGTTTTTCGACAATCTAAATCAATATAATAAATAAGTTGAGAAAGACTGAAGTCTTAGAGCATTTCAATTACTAAATATATTACGTTATAGTTATTGTATTGTGAATAATTTTTTTCTTTGGTTATATCAAATGTCACTGACAGAAATAAAAATAGATCCGGCAACATATACAAGGCGAGTCGTCATGGATCTAGTATGACGTGCAACTGAATGTAACGCGTTTCCACATGAAATATGTACCTATTTAATACCTATACAATTTATCAAGCAATATACAGATTCAAATCGTCAAATTTTCTCACTATTTGTTGATCATTGTTTGGTTTTTTCCGTACTGTTATTTGATAAAATTTATCAAATTTCATAAAAACAATGTTGAAGTGGTATATTCCTAGTCTAAACAGCAAAAGACGTATATACATAATTTATTACCCGAAATATAAAAAATAGCAATAGCAGACTATTTAAGGTAAAGCTAAAAAAGCATATAGGTACAAGACTTTAGTTTTTATTCCTTAAACGAATTCTTTGAAACCTCTAGCTGTGGACAAGGATATTCTTGTGATAATGCTAATTTTTACTACGTCTACTTAGTATTAACAATTGTTAAATTGTTTATAATATTGTTATTGTATTTTATATACATATCGCTCCGTTGCTAGAAAAGTGACACAACTCAAAAATATCCTTTTTTGAGATAATTACTTAAAATGAACCCAAAAACCCAATATATTTATGTGGTAAAACGACACAACTGTAGTTTTACAATTAGCCACCAGAGGGCAGAAGTGTCGCTTTACTGTTTACCAAGATCATAATTTTATTTTACGGAAAAGTGTCATTCGTGAGTTAGGTCTCGTAACGTAATGTTGAAGTGCTTAACGTTTTATAGAAAAACGTCTTATTTTGAATTGTGTCCTTTTTCTTCAAAAAGGTAAGTGTATTGTTATTAGTTTTGTTTGTTATTAAACGTCATATTACAAGATGCGCCACTTTTCTTCATAAATAAACAGTCTTTGTCGGTTTAAATAACGTCACATTTCAGGATGTGCCGTTTTTCTGCATGTTTTATGAATAGATTTGTCAATTTAATTTTGTAGCGTAACCTCACATTTTGAGATGCGACACTTTTCCTCAAATATTAAAATAATATGTTTGTGATATGACAAACCTCAGTAGTGTTTTTAGGTTATAGTAATACAGTATTTTTATTCAAGATGCTGTCTCAACGATCGCAACTCATAATGAAGCTGGTTCAACAACAGACTGACAATCATAATACTACAGACCATGCGGCCAGTTCCATTGGAAACAATAATATACTTTCTGAAGCTGTGAAGAATGATAATAGCTTTACACATGAAGCTGAACTTCCCACACTTAATGTGCACTCTTTGCAAAATTTAGACTTTGCTTCATTCAGTTCTGATGATGGGAGTCAAAGTTCGACGGTCCATCATGTAGATCCATTCCACAATTCTGATGATACTGATGAAGATCCTGATTACTTATCTGACTCAAATAGCGCAAGTTCATCGCAGTATAACGACGAAGCTGTGGTCAGTAATTCAGTCATAGAAGTAGTACCCCGAGACATTTCTAGCACAGAACATGACAATAATATTATGAAGAGAACTAGAAAACGTAAGCTTAATCCTTCTGAGTGGAAAAAAAATGCTGCAAAATTAGCTAGGAATACTGGAAGGCAGTATGTGTCATGTTCAAAATCTGAAAAATTGATGAAGGCAAGAGAAATGAAACCTCCCTGTAAAAATAACTGTACACTTAAATGCAATGCAAAAATTACTGAAGGAACTCGCCAACAGATTTTCGAAAATTATTGGTCTCTTGGTGATTCACAAAGACAACGAGACTATTTAGCGTCGTGCATGACACCGATTACACCCAAATATCAGTATCATCGAAACGAATCTAAACGACGTGATAACAATGCATTTCATTTTATAATTAATGGCAACCACATTCGTGTCTGCAAACTGTTTTTTAAATCTACTCTAGACATTACAGATAGACCCATAAGAACTGTGATCGCCAAACGGACTGGAACTGGAGGAATGATTTCAGTCGATCTCCGTGGAAAGCACGGGAAACATCTGAAACTGGATCCCAATATAAAGGAAGGAATTCGAAAGCATATAAACTCCATACCCAGATTGGAAAGTCACTATTCAAGAGCTCGTTCTTCTCGTGAATTTATCGAAGGTGGAAAGACTATACGCGATCTGCACAGGGATTATGTTCAAGAATTTAAAAATAATAACTTACCTTTTGCAAAGTATTTAATGTATCATCAAATTTTTACCCGTGAATTCAACATTTCTTTTTTTACACCGAAGAAAGACCAGTGTGGAGTTTGTGCAACTTACACTAACGCTTCTGAAGAAGAGAAAGAAAATTTAAAAGATGAGTATGAAATCCATTTATCAGAGAAAGAACTCTCTCGTGCTGAAAAACAAGCTGATAAAGATAAAATTAACCAAAACTACGTTGTAGCTTGTTTTGACTTGCAGGCGGTTTTGCCATGTCCTCAAGGGGATACTTCAACATTCTACTATAAGTCGAAGCTAGGCGTTTTCAATTTTACAGTATACGAAATTAGGCACAAAATGCAGGGAGATCAATGCTACTGTTATGTATGGGATGAAACCCAAGGACGAAGAGGAGCCAACGAAATTGGTTCTTGTCTTCTGAAGTATATTGAAGAAATATCAACAGCCAATCCTGACGGTGAAACTGAAATTATATTTTATTCTGATAACTGTGTAGGGCAGCAAAAAAATCGTTTCATTTTGACCATGTATATTTATGCTTTGCTGACGTATCCAAACATAAAGTCTATAACACACAAATTCCTAATAGTAGGGCATACGCAGAACGAAGGAGATTCTGCACATTCTGTGATTGAGCGACAGGTAAAACGTTCTTTAAAATCAGGACCAATTTTTATACCATCGGAATACGTTGGCCTGATTAAAAGCGCTAAAAAAACTGGAAGTAAGTACAAGGTACAGGAAATGTCGTATACAGAGTTTGTGGATTTAAAGAAATTAAATGAGACAATCGGAAACATAGACGGCAGAAGTAATAAAGACGATAAAATGGCCGATATGAAGATAATACAAATTGAAAGGGATGATCCATTTACAATACGATACAAGACGACCTACGCACAAGAAGATTACTGCACTTTGACTATACAAAAACCTAGAGCAACAGTAAATACAAGGACTCCTCGAAGGACTCAATTAGCTTTACAGTCGTTATACAAAGAAAAAATAAAAATTCCTGAGAAGAAGAAGAAAGGGCTATTGGAATTACTAAAACATAATCACATTCCCCCCCGACATGCGGAGTTTTACAAGAACTTGTAAGTAAATTACTAGGGATTTAAATTTTTGGTTGGTGTTTTGACAATAATTATAATGTAGGTATATAAACTTATCTTTTGTACTAATAAAAATTGCGTTTCCTAATCAATCTGTTTTAATTTTACCAAAAATTTGTATTTTTAAAGCAGACATTAATGAAAAAGAAAGTATCTGCTTTTATGGAAAGGTGTCACAACTATGACAAGGGATGAAAATTTCAATTTTGTTAGGGTTGTAATCATCAAATTTTGGAAAAATATTCTAGTAGTTCAAAGAACACATCCTGATGCTGTTGCAACATGAAAAAAAAAGTCAATGTAAACATATTGACTCTTCTAACTTTGACTGTCAAGTACATAAAAATTTTGAAATCACTCTACTGAAAAATTAATGATTTTTAGATGTGTCACTTTTCTATCAACGTAACGATATATGTTATGTATTTCACATATTTTAATTCAATGTGCAACAACTGTACACGTACACCACCGTAACAATAAATCAGAACTGTGCCACAGCACCGTTTTACTGTTCATAAATGTAATTTTCTAAAACGGTACTTAGTGCTTCGAGCATTTCACCAAAAGGCTAACTTGTTAATAATCCCAAATTCGCGAACACTCGAAATCTAGCAAACGAATGTACTTTAAATGTAAATTAAATAACTAGTAAATAAGTAAATATTAGTGTTTGTCTGAAAATTGAAAAAGCGGGCATATTTCTTGTTTATGCACGGATCTAAGTATTTGTTAATGGTATTAGCTTCACGGTTCTAGAGATTGGAAGATTACCATCAGAAGTCATTGAATGGACTACAGAAGGAAATTTTAAATTATTGCTGGTGCATGCGTATATAGTTTTACTACTTTTAGACAATACACAAATTCTTACAACGTATTTATGTATGATTAGTCTATATTTTATAACTGAGATCTAGGTGAAGGTAAATTATTTATTATACAAATATAGTGTGTCTAAATATTTAACACTACTTATTACAGAGGATTTTTATACGAATTTTTAGGAAGTATTCATTGAAGATCAATTAATACACTATTATATCACCAGTTTTGGCCGGACTCTATATAACAAGTCCATTCATATCAGTTTTAATTAATTGATGTATTTTCTGAATGCTAGTATGCAATAAGTGTTTAACTACAGAGTATTCAACTGATAAATAAATTTAACACACAGTGCTTGTGTTTGTTTTATTACTATAGTTGAAGAAGCACTTCCCCAATACTTAACGTATTGTAATCTGTGTACAAGTCTTATGTTACCCTACCTAAATGATTAAATAGCTACCTATACTTATACACAAGTAAAAAGTTTAAACAAGACAATACTAATGAATTTTATAAATTAGCACATAAAACATTTAAGGTGCTTAGTGATCGGTAATTTCAAATATTGTTTCTTAGTGCTTTGTGCTCAGTGTTTGAAGTACTTTTGTCAGTGCTCAAAACAGCTCTGCAATAAACATCATTTATTGTTTATATTTATCATGAAAAGCTGCGCTTCATGCAGGAAGTCTTGCGAATTTAATATAACCAAAATACTTACAGTAGTTCTGACTTCCTCTGCCTGAAAAATATACCAAAAATGAGGCTTTACTTGCTTTGAAATTTAAAATACTGAACAAAAACCGGAAACGTAAAATGTGAAATGTGTAGCTTTAAATTCTAGTAATTATAATTATCTAAATAAGACTGACTGCAAAACTAATAAAATTTAATTTTGCTAATGAACAGTATCAGTTGCAATTGGGAAAACTATAATTTTCGAGAACAGAACAAATTTTATCACGGTATAAACTTAATTTATAATTGATAAACATTCAAATCTTGTACTGTACTGTTGTTTTTTTACATTTTTACATTTTTTACATTAACATTAATATCAGTAAAAATATTAAACAACCATCCCGTAATATTATGTTAAATTGTTATTCTAAGACTAATGTGCGTCCAAAAATTGTCCGAAAAACATTTTCCAGAAGGAAAATTCTCCGAAAGAAACATTGCCCTAATGGAAAATTACTCGATCTTTCCTACATACTTTTTCCATTGGATTGGCAGCAAAATACTGGCACGTTTAAAAGTTGAAATTACAGTAATTTTCTTTTGCTTTTCCACTTTTGTCGACACGTTTCACTATTTGTCAAATGACTTTCCATATTTTTAAACGTCAGCTGAGTTTGTCAAATGGAATTCCCTTTTTGTCAAATTACTTTCTCTTTATGTCAATTGCTTTTCTTGTTTATATGTACTATGGTGGACTCCCCAAGGTGGACACCTAATGTACCCTGTGTAACAAGTACTTAGTACATTACATTGGTATAAGTCAAAGTGACACAACTGACTGAAACGCCACTAATTGAAACCATATTTACAATACATAAAAATAAAAAAAATACTATAGCAACTAAAAGGTGTCCACTTTAAAAAGTCCACCATTGTACATAGGCATGTATACTTGTACCATTTTATAAAAAATATAGCAATTTACACATTACAAGTGAAAAATTTGTTTTGTATTTTGATACAAACACAGTGTAACTAATAGTACCTAATATAAACATAACTTAATTCAAATTTTCATTTCCTTGTCATCAGTTGTGCAAATATGTTTCCATGTTCTGAACATAATTCAAACAATTTTGTGGACTTATACGCTCAGATGCATTGTGTACTGCTCATATAATTTATTTTCACTCGTTGACTGTGTTCTTTATTATCTGCCTCCACTAATTGAATAATCCTTGTATTGGATTTAGAAAAGGGCTATAACTGCGTAATCAAAGGGAGTTTGAATAATGTCCGGTGTATTTCTTCTTTCAGGAACAAATAGAACTTTTTAACAGAATAATGAAAGTTCTTAAGTGTTCTATTAATCGTAGATAGTAATATTTGTTGAAGAAGTGGCTATTGGTTTAAGCACTATTCTTGCTACTGGTGGAGGGTTGAACAATCAACCCAGTCAGAAATCTGTTCTTTTTGGGCATTTAATAATTTTTGTTGCCGATGTCCTGCACTTACTTTTACAGCATTATTAGTTCTCCTGTATGTTGCATAAATTTTTGTAATTGTCCAACATTCTTCATCGTAGCGCCGTTATTCAAAGAATTAATGATTAATTCTCGTACTTCATTGCTTATCTTATTATTATTCTTTCTCTGACGATTATTGTTATTATTTTCCATTGTAGTAATGCAAATATTTGTGCACGTGAAGCTAAATTGAAAAATAAGGAAAACCATTTGACAGAAGCGGAATTTATTTGATATACTATATAAAATAATTGGAAAGTCATTTGACAAATAGTGAAACGCAAATGACAAAAGCGGAAAAGCAAAAGAAAATGACTGTAATTCCTTTATCAAATATTTGCTGGCTTATAAGTCTCGAAAAGACCTGCACTTCTCTCTTTACAGTCTCGATGTTTTTTGCGAGTAAGAAGGGAGGAGAGGACTTCCAACCCGCTTACATACTGTTCTACCTGGAGCTCATGTAGTTTTTGTTATCTTTTAATGGCACTTCCATATATTTAGATAATCAGCACAATCTGTAACTCTAATCCTTGATGCCATGCTTCGATGGAATTATTAGTTTTTGGTAGACCTTCTTGTACCCCATAAAAAAACATAATCGATAATCAACTGGGCTTCTGGAGGTAACACGTTATATTTACAAATTACTTCAAATCGTTGACTATGTTTACTGTAAAGACAATTCTCATTGCTGATAATAATCGAATTTTTAAAGCAAGTACTATATTATTTTTGCACCGCCGTATTAAACTTTATGCCTGTATTTTGTAAGATATACACTGCCCCTTACGATAGTGATATGGATCTAAATACGCGCAGGTTTTAAATTTCGCTTTTCTTGAAACAGCACTACACGTAAATAACAATAATACGTCAAGTCTTTTGATTCAAATGTTATTACTCATATGTAAACAATACGAACATATACAACCACCTAAAATGTTCTATTACGATGTGAAGAAAGCAGCAGAATTTAAAAAAAAGTTGTGTAGAATATTTTCTTTTTTTTTTGAACCAATCTCCATTAAAAGTAGCTTTAGTACGAATAATACATTCAGTCAAATCAAAGGAATTTATGATCAATAACACAATACGTTATTTGAACTATTATTTTGCGAGTAAATTCTGCTAGTAAATTCTGTCCTGTGTCGAGAAGATGATCAGCTAATCATTAATCTTGTACTTCAAAAACGTTTCGTTATGAGGAAACCTCTTCTTTGGAAGCTGATGTAGAACGTTCCGCTTATTGTAAATACCGATTTTTATGGTTACCTACATGCGGTTATTACAATGAAAGTACCTAGTAAGGACATAAATACTGTTACAAATTTGAACGCACCACGTCGCAGTAGTTAACTGAACGCATTCTTATAAAAACACATAATTTTTGACAGTCAACTATTAGCTTGGTTATATGTGCAAATAATTGGTATTTGAGTTTGTTGCTGCTATGGAATGCTTCGATAAAGAAAATCGAATCGCAGTTATAGCATCGTGTTAATGCAATATGAAGAAAGGAGATATTTTTGAGACGCATCGCCCACTCGGGATAAGCCGAATGTTTGTTTATCGGTGCATTAAATTGTTTGAGGAAGCTGAAGATATCAAAGACCGTCTGCGATCCGGACGTCCTTGTACGGTACGTACGCCGCATGCCATTAAAGCAGTTAAAGTTAGAATTAACCGGAATCCGCTCTGGAAGCAAAAAATTGAATATGACTTGAAAGTCAATGAGTCGTATTATCAAAAAAGACTTAGGACTTGAGGCCTTCAAACGACGTACAGGGCAATTGTTGACTGCGACGCTTAAGAAAAATAGGGTCGTAAAATCAAAACGGCTCCTAGCGAAGTACGCGGATGATCGTTACAAAAAAATCCTTTTTACCGATGAAAATATCTTTACCATCCAGGAAAAATTCAATAAGCAGAATGACAGGGTTTATGCACGTTCATCTAAAGAAGCCACCAAAGTGGTCTCACGGGTTGAAAGAGATCACTACCCAGCGTCAGTTATGGTTTGGTAGGGTGTTTTCTATGTTGGAGTTACCAATTTGCATTTCTGTGAAAAGGGCGTCAAAACATCTGCCAAAGTGTATCAGAAATCCATCCTGGAAACCTTTGTGAGGTCACTAAACCGATCCCTTTTCCAATATCAGCCGTGGACATTGTAGCAAGAGTATGCACCGGCTCATAAGGCCAAAGCCACCCAGACTTGGCTCCAAAACAGTTTACCGGATTTCATAAGCACCGAAGATTAACCGTCGGGTAACCCGGATTTGAACGCTTTAGATTACAAATTATGGCCCGTTTAGTAGGACATGGTATGTCACACAAGCTACAGCAATATTGACTCCTTGAAACAGGCCTAGACCCGGGCTGTGGCTACCTTTACGTGCAGCGATTGAAGCTTGGCCGGTGCGACTTAAGGCCTGCATTAAGGCTAAAGGCGGTCATTTTGAATGATCTTTTATTTTTTATATATCATTCATTTCTGCTAATAAACTGATAAAATTTGATCATAAATTGACTTGTACTTTTTATTTTATTGCGTAAAGTGTGTGTAACAGTATTTATGTCCCTACTAGGTACTTTCATTGTAATAACGGCATATAGGTAACCATAAAAATCCGTATGTATTTACAATAAGCGGAACGTTCTTCGATATTTGAAAATAAATTCATATTGTATTTGCAGTTGTAACGTCCAATTAGTGCTTATATTATATAAGTTGTTTTGTACCATGATTATTAATTTACGGGAAGGATACATAAATATTATTTATTTAAAGTGTACCTACCTATTTCATCCATTCTAAAATTCTTTTACTGTTAGTGATAGTATAATAGCCGCATTCACATAGTAAAAACTGACGACATTTGAAAATGTATAATAGATGTGCATGTTGCTGTCAGCAAGCCACGTGCTGATTTTTTGAAACAACAATTCCAAGCTTCGCAGTGTATTAGAATTAAGGAAGTGCCTCCATAGCCGGCGCCGGTTTCTGTTTTGTATACATATTGGTGCCGGCTACGGCATCAGGAATTGCGGACGGCAGCCGACTTCACGTATCGTTACCGGCTTATCAACACAACCTCTATTTTCCATATTGCGCGCGTGAACGGTTTAACTTTTAGTGTTAATTTCCTTTAATTTATCTAAATTTGCAGGTATGTTTTCCCTGTAGCTATGCTTTTTGTTAAAAATGATGTTCTTCTAATTGTAGAATGTTGAAAGTGGGCGATAAGTTTGAAAATTACGAGAATTTCAACAAGCAGTTACAGAAATACAAAAATGAAGTGTTCAATGATTACTGGATTAGAGATTCTAGAACCATCGAGACGCAGGCTAAAAGATATCAAAACAAGACTTAATTTACCATTATGTAAGAATTGCTTGCATAAAAGGTGGCCGAATGCACACTTTTGGGAATAAAACAAAAACACATTTACATTTAGGCAGAAGTGCCCAGCCGGTACCTATGTTTTTAAAATTAACTTCTTGTGGGGAAATTTTTAGAGATAAAGGAACTGAATGAAGATCACACTCATCCGGAAGCACAAACTTTATTTAAAAGTTTACCGCAGCAAAGACTGAACATTTCAAAGCAGCTTAAGGTTAATTCAGTAGCAGCATTGCAGGCTAGCGCCAACAAAAAAATCGTACAAAATAATATTATTTATGAATCCGGGTGCCTTGTGACTCTGAAAGACTTAACAAATCTAAACGGAAAACCACAGAACAGAATAAAGTTTGATGAATGTCAATCAATTTTACGAAATACTTACAAATGCGACGTTCATATTGACGTTGATGTGGAAGCAAATTTGAAATGCATCTATTTTCAAGATCCTGAGATGAAACATATGTTTGACTCTTATCCAGAAATAATTTTTATAGATGGCACCTATTGTCTACACAGCAGTAGAGCGGCCACATATTTAATTATGGTAGAGGATGCAGAGGGAAGTGGTGCAATAGTAGCAGTTGGTATATTACTAAACAAAACTCAAGAAAATATCGATTGGTTCATAAAAACATTCAAAAATTTGAATCAGAGAACATCAGATATAAAAGTGGTGATGTCTGATAAGGACAACAAAGAGAGAAGTGCTTTTAAAAGAAAATTTTCTTGATGTCTTCTTGCAGATATGTTTATTTCATACTCTACAGATATTTAACAGAGAAGTAAATGTGAAGAAAATGGGATTGTCCACCACAGAATGTGAAGTCGCCAAAAAGTACTTGCAGAATTTAGCCTATGCTTTATCTGAGGAGTGTTTTCAAAAAATCTATTTGGAAATGAAACAACATGTTCATCAAGTCGTTATCGATTATTTTGTACCTGACATTCGCAAATCCGTCTTTTCTGAACAACACAAACAACAGAATTGAAAGTATCAATGCCAAATTGAAATCTGTCATTACCAAATTTTCTAATCCAGAGGATTTCATCAAAAATTTTTTTGTTATCCTCAATTCTTCACGAGCAGATAGAAATATCAAAAATTCTAAAGAATATCATAAAGTTACTACCAGGGCATTTACGTCAGGTTCAGTAGAAGATTTGTATTCTAGACTTTTAACGAATTTCACCTTTAAAAAGGTTCAACGGCAACTTGAATGTATGACTAAATGCAAAGATTTTCAATTTATTGAAGAAGAAAAATGTCTCGGTCCTACTAGTGTAGGTCTTCTAGAGCTAACACCTTATAGTTGTCAGTGTATGTTTTGGACCTCCGCGAGCTCCGTCCAATTATCTTGTCGCCACATCCTCAAACTTCGATCTATGTGCAACCAGTCTTTATTTGATGAAAACATTTGCTTGCAACGATGGAAGAGAACCTATTTTGAATCATGTCACCCATTTTGTCCATCCCTCAAAACTAGCCAGTTTGAAGAGACGCCAAGTACTAATTCAAAACTTGAGGTTAACTTAGAAGTCACGCATACCACTAACATATCACCAAATGTTCAAAATAATGAATGATGAATGTTTGAGATTGTCCCAGATATGCAGTGAGATTTCATCCGAGACTTTTTACAACAGCTGAAATTCATTAAGTCTCTTGTTACAGAATGGTCCAATAATAGTTATACATCTACTGGAGATAACACTAACGGTGAAATTGAAATTGATAACCTTTGTAGTTTCCCCAGTAATGATGATAATGAGGCTGAGAAGGAAACTGAAAATCAGAGTAGCCCCAAAATGCATATGTATACGAAAAACTTTGAAAATAACAGTAACGATAATTCAACTTCGCAGTTAAACCAAATAGTGTGTTGGGATGTTGACCGAAATAGTGAAATTAATATTATAAATTTAAGCAAATATCCAAGTACACAAGATAATCAATCTGGTGAAAGTTCTTCGAAATCAAAAGCCATCATAATTTCCGATGTTAAGGTACCTACTTAGTATGTTCAGTGTTTTGGCAATGTTTGTTAAAATTTTATTTTTTAAGATACCTACTGTGAAAATTAGAGGCCGCCCTAACGGATGCGGAAACACAGTTATTAGTTTTAAAAAAAAAGAATATCTACTAAAGAATATATTTAATAATTTTATATCATAATGTGTATTAAATATAGTAAGTATATTATTCAATGAGCGGGTTATGACGGCTATAGCCCACGAAGATGACTTGCACACAATGTAAGCATCTGAGTGCGTTATAGCCATAACACCCAAATCGATACTTTATCTACAACTTTCACGGAAAGAAACTGATATTGACATAACGATTGAGTTATGACCATAACTCCATCGCTGTCATTATTATTCAACTGACTGAATAATCACTGCCATAACTTGCCAAAATCACCTTAGTAATTCATAGATAATGCGATAATTGTAGATAAAATTTTAAAATTAGTTGGAAATTTTTAATTATAGGAATTGTAAAAGGGGGTAGAGATTCAATCACATATGCACATAACCGCCGGTAGCGATACGGTATGCCGGTGCCGGCAACCATACTTAAAACCGGCGCCGGCTACGGAGGCACTTCCTAGAATTAATATGGTAAACTAAATCTAATTTTGCCCTTTTAATTCAGTTATATTATTATAATTGTATTGGTGCTGTTATTGTAGAGTTAAACTTAAAAAAAGGACTACTAGTACAAACACATACCTTTGTCCTTCAGAGGTGTAAAGAAGTCCGTTTTGTTAGTATTAGTTCTGCCGGAAAAGCAAGCTCCTTGCATATAATAATCTAGACCTGCTTGTACATGGATCCATCGATGACCACAGACCTGCAATACAAAGAAACAAATTCAATAAAACTGGAAACTTTTAGTGTTGGTGATAATAAGCCATATGCTTATAGCAATACGTTAATTTTTGCAGCTGTATGAAACCAACAAAATATTTCATTTTCTACGTTTTTACTATAGTGAGAAATAAAGCAATAGAAAAAACTAGCGAAACGAAAGAAACTGAATCTCGAACCATTGCCGGGTTACCTAGGAAATAAAATTTCGGCATTTTAAAAAAGTCTTTGTAATGGACTATTCAAAAAACACATTTTTGTAAATAATTTATTTTAAGATCAATTAATCTTATTAAACTTATTCCAGAGTTTACCATTTTCGAAGTACAAAATGATATATAATATATGCTTTTTTTAAGGAAACTATAGTAGGCCGTGATACAACTAGACAGCAATTTTAAAATCCTATGCTTGGATATATAGGTTATAATTTTATACTCTTAATGATGACATTGAAAATTCACTATAGATATTCTAACATTTGAGTATGAAACTATTTGCTTTATACAACAAAAACGTTAACTATTCAAAGATCGTATATTAGCGTCTTATATAAAAACTAACAAAAAAAAAAACAAAATCTATTGAAAAGCATTTATGATCGATGCTGAAAAGATTTCGATGTCATACCACACTATTACATTTAATAAAGTACTTTTAACAATTCCACTCGTATACATAACAAAGCAGTTATTGCATCTATTGAAAAATACTACAAACCTGTTTTGACACGGCGCTCAATCTACTTGATTAATACATTAGCATCGTCCAAATTTCTGACGAATTTTATCATAGTTATACTTTATCTTGTACCAAAAAGCTCAACTAGTTTACATTAGAGGTTTGATCCTATTTTTCCTAACAATTACCATACTAGGAAAATAATGCGCATGGCTTAAATGTGCTTCGTCTCAAATGGCGACACAACCGTAATGCAATTATAGTGGTTACCCATCGGTCGGTTGTTTGTTTCTATTTATTCAGAAGTGCACCGGTTAAAATTTATTGAAAATGTTAGTTTCGAGACTGGCTTGTGATAATTTAAAAACTTAAATTAATATGGACCATTCATGTTGGTTCTTGACACTTATTTTTTTAGTATAAAAATCGCTCTTATTTAATAAAAACTTATCAACTCTACGCGGACGTCGTAATCTCATATCTTCGGAGACGATAGATCGTGGGATTTGCCACTTTTTACGTATTCAAACGCAACGTTAAGGTCTTTTCTCCCACACTTTTACTAAAGGACATATGCTTGTCTTTATTTTATATGATTTAGAAATTAATATAGTATGTAATATGTTCGGAATGCCATTTTAGATATCTGTTGCGGTTTTTGAACATTTCATATTTATCTTTTTCACCGATTTTGAATATGTTGGTTACAATTAATAAGTACAAATTATTATAAGTGATCTCCACTGAAAAATATTAATTTTGTATGAATTTATTATTCTTTTAATCATAAGAATATCATCACCATATTCATATAAACTTTAACTGTTTTCATTTGATATTTAAAAACAAGCTTACACAAAAAGAAAATTCATTCAAAATTTTTATCGAAAATAATTTACAATTACGAATTTTCTCTATATAATTGATATTAAGGGTCCTCGCTAGTGGATCTGTCAACAATGGCAAAATAGCAGATTTTAGAATCCAGATATTTTTGTTGATTTTAAAGATGGAGAAAACCTTTCAACGTCAACTTATGAAGAATTTAGTAATCTACCCGGCTGAAGAATCAAATTTAGAAAAAAATTGTCGGATTATAGAAAATTAATTAATATGTCAAAATATTAAAAACCAGTTTTCTCAAAAATCCCTCGGAGGAGATTTGTTTGCTTGGGTTCACGTCATAAATTGAATAAAAAGCTACACGGCTGTGCACTTATTTTTCGTTCAACTATACTTTACTTTGTTTAAAGTGAATATAAAATTAATTAAAATTAGGCAACCCACATTACAATGAATTGTTATTCTGCTATAAATATTTCCCGCAGTTACAAATGTGTAAATAGTTGGTCATATATGAAATTTTATTCGCTTAGATATTGAGTTATTATTTCAAATATTTATTATATGTTCCCTATGTGTAAAAGTACTCGGACTTCCTTGGCTTATTAAATTATGTGCTATGCAACCAATATTACATTTCCCATTCACTAGCGAGGACCCTTAAGTCCAGAACGTCATTATGAACAAATTTACATAATAACTTTTCTAAATTGTCATAGAAAATTCAGAGTAGGTATTAACCATATTAACATATTGATTTTGTCATCCCAAATTTGACAGGTATTCGTGTTCACCACAAATAGGTTTAATTCTAATTTCTAAATAAGTACGAATTGACATCAAATTGACATTTGTTATATTAACAAAAATAAATATGTTTTCCATACGTTGCCTACTATAGTTTGCATAAAAACACGGTCGTATTGGAATAAAAAGAATACATCTATAATTCTCCCTTAACATATTTACAAACATTGCCTTTTTTTAGAATAGACTTTTTCTGAAATTGCGGAATTTTTAGTTTCTAATCTTCATTTTATTCCATTGACGTATTATCCATGGTCATGCGTATTGTTGTCTTATATTTTGTATGGTACTGCGACCAGTTTGGCTCACTTTTACATAAACAAAACTCAAACCTCAAACTAAAGTTGAAACCGCGTCGTCGTCTCTGCTTCTACTGCCGACGTTTCGTCCACTATCATAAAGGACATCCTCAAGACTTCTACTGCAGCGATTACCTGAAACAGATTGTAGAAGCAGAGACGACGACACGGTATGAATCCAGAATCTCAAAAAAATTGTTATTTATTATAAATGCTGATGTTACTGGCTAAAATATTTTTACGTATTAGACACTGAATTTATTAAAATAGAACCATTCTAATTAGAACGATGTCTGAGAACCATTGACATAATTCAATATATCTACAATTGAAAGCTATTTTTTTTCTATATAAGTAGTTATAATCATGACGTGTAATCATTAACGATAGAGTATAATTTGATATGCTAGTTACATCGTTTATTGGATTTTGAAAAACCTACTTTCGGCAGACATTCTCCTGCCTTCTTTAGGGTAGCCCTTGGACGGCTGCTTCTTGCCAAAAAAAGAGGTTAAACGATTAAAATGACGTTTAAAAAACACACATTTATGAATATGCTGCATGACATGGAAAGTGCAACACCAAGAATGGGTGCGAATTTTTTGACCAAACTTGGTAGAAACGTATAACTAGTCAAAAGCAATAATTGATTAAATTTTGTTGCGATAGATCAAGTGGTCATGACACATCTGACACTTCATTCAGTTTTCGCTGACATTAATGTGTGGTGTATTAATTGTTTGTTTGAAATTAATTTCAACGGTTTTGTCTTATTATACCTTTGTTTAACGTGTTTAAAGAGTTTTATTATGCCTAGAGTGCGGCAACGTGGAAATTATTGCCAATTAAGCGAATTCGACAGAGGTCGAATTGTTGGTTTGCGAGAAGGTGGTTTTTCATACAGGGAAATTGCAAATCGCCTTAACCGGAACCAATCCACCATTATGCGCTGTTATCAATCATGGACTAGGGAAGGTCAGGAAAGACGCCAAAGAGGAACCGGAGGCCGAAGAAGAAATAATGAGATACAGGACCGCCGCCTTCGCTTAATGGCACTAAGAGACAGGTTTTCCAGTATCAGATCAATTGCTGACGTGTGGTTAGGTAATATTGGTCGTCCTGTAACCCTTCGAACCGTTTATCGTCGAATTAGGGGTTTCGGCTTACAATCTTATCGTCCACATCTTGTGTTACCACTTACGGTTCAACACCGACAGCTACGTTTGGAGTGGTGTAGATTGCGACTGCACTGGAACGTGGAGTGGCACAGGGTGGTATTCAGTGATGAATCTCGATTTTGTCTAGGGATGCATGATGGCCGTATGAGGGTCAGACGAAGACGTGGGGAACGTCGTGATATTCAGTTTTCCGTTGAAAGGCATGTGCATCGAGCAGTGGGTGTTATGGTATGGGGTGCTATAGCATATGGGAGTAGGTCTCAATTGGTGTTCATCCAAACCACCATGAACGCCCAGCGTTACATTGATGAGGTGGTAGAACCCCATATTCTACCATATCTTCAAACGCTCGAAGACCCACTTTTCCAGCAGGATAATGCCCCTCCCCACGTAGCGAGAATTTCTATAAATCGCTTGGAAGAGGCTCATGTCAATATCTTGCCATGGCCACCCAAATCCCCCGACCTCTCGCCAATAGAACATGTGTGGGACATTATGGGACGAAAACTTATGAATTTAGCCAATCCCCCGCAGACACTAATAGCTCTCCGGCATGAATTACAGGTTGCTTGGGACACCATACCCCAAGAGGATATCGACCACCTAGTCGAATCAATGCCACGAAGAGTGAGGGAGTGTGACACTAATAGGGGCGGTTCAACACATTATTAATAAAAATTATGTTAAATTGTGTTAGTCTTTTGTTTTTTTTTCTTTGAAATTTTAATCAATTATTGCCTTTGACTAGTTATACGTTTCTACCAAGTTTGGTCAAAAAATCCGCACCCCTTCTTGGTGTTGCAGTTTCCATGTCATACAGTATATCAATGTAATAAATTATGTCATATTCTACATCAATCTGTCCCACGTGCATTAGATGATATGTTTATACTCTGACGAATAATTGAGATCCAGAACTTTTTGATCTCCAAGCTTGGTGTACTTATAGCATTAGTTAATGTGGCTATCTATGCCGCTTCTTTTATCTTCCTTCTGATGCCATGTTCTATTTTCGCTAGAATTGTCGCGTCGTTCCATTTAATTTGATGGTCTGCTTCACAAGCGTGTTGTGCAAACCGAGATTTTTCAGTTTCTCCTAGGCGAACCAATTTCTTCAATTCTTACTTCTAGTGGTCTCCTGGTTTCTCGTGTATGGACGTCCATAGTCACACGGTACTTTGTATACACCGCTTTTTGTCTGGCTCACTTCTGGTTAGGATCGATCCAACAGTACTGGTTGCCCTAATCGCAGTTCTTAGGCTACATTTGTTGCCTATTCTCCGAATTTTATCTTATAGTCCTCTTATGTACGAAATGGCCGTACTACATATAGTCTCAGGTTGGTCTCGATTCGGATTAGGAGATATTACTCTGCTTCTTATTACATTAGCCAACATGTCTTCGTGATGGCAAGAAACAGCCCTTCACAAAGCTACAGAGATGACAAACATTTTTCTACTTACGGCGTACATATTGCTGTCGGAGTTGATGTCCATGACGTTGCCGAAGTAAGCTTCATCGTCAACACCAGACGCTAAGAGTAAAATTTTGATTAGATATGTATGATAAATATGTACACACAAATATTATTACCTCCTTTTTCTGAATTTAATGGTATGTGAAAGCAGGTAGACTTGATGCCACATCTGAAAACCACACCAGTTGATTTGTTCTGTCTGACAGGATTTAAACCTCTGGGTGCACCAATTTGAATCCTAGAATACAAAATAAAAATTTATTAGATTTATATGTAATACATATAAATATAGGTTTGTCAAAGTGAACAATAAAGTAAATGTGGTAAAACAAAATGCTTATCACATTGCTAAAACATTGGTGGTCTTTAAGCTTTTAAATTCACTCGATAGTCTCTGGAATTAGTTACGGAACTACTTAAATACAAATTAAAATTTATTTTAGAGATGCTCCTCATCATTTGTGCTACGGCCGGGATATCTATAAACTCTCCAACGGTTTAGCATATAGAGGATGTTCTTAACTTTAAAATGATGTAAAATCCACAAAAACCGTGGTAACGACTATAATGCTGGCTTTATTGGAATAATTATTTTATGCAATAGCGTTTAAATATGATTTCAGGCTTATGAGCTCAAATAAAGCGCAATCCGAAAGTCCAATTTTTGAGAACTCTATCAAGTAGCTGGGTTTTATAGTGGCAATAACGCGACGAATGTTGGCTTTCAAGTAGTCCATCGTCTCTGGTTTATCGACATAGACTAGTGTTTTCACATATGCCTACAGAATAAAAATGATAAATCACACGATCTTGGAGACCAATTCACTGGTCCATCAAGGTAAATTATGTGGACTTATCGAATGTTTCCTAAAATTAAGTAATTGAGGCGCCCGCTGTATGCTATGTTGCGCCGTCTTGTTGAAACCACAGTTCTGTGATGTTCTAACCGTCATCGTTTTTGAAAAATATGGACCAGTGATTCCACCAACCCATATAGTACACTAAACAGTGACTTTTTGTGAATGTAATGGCGTCTCCATAATGACTTGTGGATTTTCTTCACTCCGAAAGCGGCAATTTTGCTTGTTGACGTAGCGATCCAACTAAAAATGAGTCCCATATCTAAACAAAATTTTGCCTTGAAAATGAGAATTCTCGTTTGAACGACGCACACGATGGTCAAGCGATTTAAATTCTTATACGAACTGCATTTTGTAAGCTCCTAAATCAAGATCATTCCATAAAATAGTCCATAAAGTGGACGGACACAGCTTCAATTGTTATCCACGATGGCGATCGACTCATTCGGAACCTCACAATATTATGCTCCACTTCTTCTTCCAACTTCTTCGGTGCGCGTACGGTATGTTTCGCAAAATAAACCAAGTTTTCCAAATAAATTTGTGAAATTTGCTAGCGTTGCTCCGGCATAAGTTCGTTCAAGGTGAAATGACAAAATAAACTGAGCACAAATCAGCTAAAATTGCTATCGCTGGAAGAAGTGTTCCCAATTCGAAAAATAAAACTCTAAAAAAGACCCGATACTAAGATATGCAACGACTTAACTTCCACTAAATTTTCCTAGAATACATATAGAACTCCACTTTAACTACTATCTATTTTATGAAACGTATATCATTCTAACGAAATGAATGTTTAGAAATTGTTATTCAAAAATATTTGATTAGGCAAATTTTATTTCAACGTGTACATTGGTAAATTCTGAAGATCTTGAGCAATTAAAAACATATCTGGAGAGTTTTGATGCTGATCCCAGCATCGTTGTAGAATTGATTTTCATCATAACTCATATTAGCCTAGACGACACGAGCTTCCTAATTTGAAACCAAAAATTACGTTCTAAAAGGGTGTCGCTAAATAATATCTTAAGGAGCTATGATTTTCATTATTTGTGAAATGAAAAGCATAATGACTGTGAAGGGTTAATCTTCATTAAGTAATCACTGAACATATCCAAATGCTCAGCGCAAGAAACTTATATTTTCTCAAAACGATCATGATTTGATCAAAATATAATCTAAAGCAATCTTTCATGTCATCGGCATAGATAAACTTTCTAAATGTTGTAACTGGTAGGTTACTTGTAAACTGAATTAAAGACTCGGGTTAGCCAATCTTTACTGTCTGCCAGCCACCACTTGCCCCAAACTGTCCAATAATGTAGCAAAATAGATGTTTTTTTTTAGTTTCCAAGCAGTCGACCGGGATAAGTAATTGAAAATGTCGAAGCGGTTAGCCAAAACTTACACAGCCAATGAAATGCTTACCATCAGTGACGCGTATATATATACTCACCCAGTCACAGTAGTTTTCTGCACAGTTTTAATTTTTCAGAGTATACACACCAGAGCTGGGCGATAAGGATTACAGGTGTACTTGGTTGCGGCTTGGATTACGATTGTTTTAATCGTAATTCAAAAAATTTTGAAATTAGGATTACTGTAATCGTTAATCGATGGAACTTAGATTACGATTGCAGTAATCGTAATTTACACATTTTCAAAATCACGATTACTGTAATCGTAATCTAAGTTCGGTCGATTAACCATTACAGTAATCCTAATTTCAAAAAATTTTGAATTACGATTTTCTAAGTAATCGTAATCTAAGTTGTCCAAAAAATGTCGGAGAGTTAAACGCGGCTCAATTAAACTGGTACGCGTTATATATGAAGGCAATAACTATCCGAACAAGTAGTAATACTATGCGGATTCTGGCGCAATTTCCCATGTTATTTCTTATGGAGGTTCATTTTACAAAATTGACAATTTATACAGGTGTAATCACTTTCGTGCCACGAGGCAAGTCATTCAATCCTTACAGGCCTTCATATATATATGTATGTATATATGTATATACGCGAGCGAGCGAGCGTAGGTGTGTGCGGCGGCGTGTGTGTGTGTGTGTGTGTGTGCGTGTGTGTATGTAAGAGCTTCGGAGGTGTAGAGAAAGATAGGGAAGGAGTTGTTTAATATACCTGTATACAAAGATGAGATGTGAACACCGCACGACTTTTATACATATGTACATTCAAATTATTCGATTAATAATACAGCTAGCATAGAAACAATGATTAACTTTTATTAAATACTAATACTGTAATTATATTTAATTATACTAATTATATAGCATGATCATGCTATCATAATGCTAATAAATACATGTAAAATTCCTGAATAAATTACCCGACTTGCTATCGCGCTTCTCAATGTACTTCAAACAGGTCTAAACATGTTTCCAGCGGAAACCGCAACGGCTGTCTGCTTCTGTGATAGACGCATGCATGAAATGTATATCTTACTTATAAAATAAAATAAAACAAACAATATATTTTTTTAAGAAAAACAATTTATTTATTATTATTTATAAATTAACAATATTATTTTAAATTAACAATATCTCCAAGCTTCATACCATCAAGATGGTCGATAAAAATATAAACTTTACATCTAAGATCGGCATACCATTTCAAATTATAAAATAAATATACAGTATGCTACTGGACGAGATAGCAACCAAGTATGAATATACAGGACGTTTCAAAGGTAGGGATTTTTAGAAAAACAATGTATTAATTAACAATATGACCAAGTTTCATACCATCAAGATGGTCGATAAAAATATAAACCTTACATCTAAGATCGGCATACCATTTCAAATTATAAAATAAATATACAGTATGCTACTGGACGAGATAGCAACCAAGTATGAATATACAGGACGTTTTCAAAGGTAGGGATTTTTAGAAAAGCAAGATGACGAATCCAAGATGGCCGCCAAAAATCTAATAAACTAATGCCACGTCAAGCATCCAATATATCAAAACCATGCACTCGAACTCCTATGAAACATCATCTCAAAACCATCGCTAGAATCAGCTCACAACCGGGTCATGAAGCGATTCTGAAACCCCTATATTAAAACCACACATTCAAACCACTATCAAATCCCTCTTTTCTCAAAAACTATCCAACCATCCATCCGTCCATCCATCCATCCATCTGGATAACATAGCAACCAAATATTAATATACAGGACGCTTCAAAGTAGGGATTTTTTAGAAAAGCAAGATGGAGAATCCAAGATGGCCGCCAAAAATCTAATAAACTAAGGTGACGTCAGGCGAAATAGCCGACTATCAATATGATCGATCAAAATATAAACTCAACTTATAGAAAATACCCAACTCCGTATCACGCATCACAACAACAACCACCCAACATAGTTTCAAACGCCACAACACCGGATCAACTTAGGAAGATACATCTAGGTCAAACCCAACATACTTTCAATCACCACCACCGAGGATTTATATTTGACATCAGCATACCATCTCAAATCATAAAATAAATATACAGTATGATACTGGATAACATAGCAACCAATTATGAATATACAGGACGTTTCAAAGTAGGGATTTTTAGAAAAGCAAGATGGCCACCAAAAATCTAATAAACTTCGGTGGCATCAGGCATCAATCTATTAAAACCACTATCAAATCATTCTCTTTTAAAGCCGTCATTCCAAAACAATACATTCAAATCATACATTCAGTGATAGATGCATAAATGAAATGTATTTATGCAGCCTAGCAGTTCAAAGCTTGTTATCGAGCTTACCAGTATATTTCTAACAGATCTAAACACGTTTCTAATGGAAACCACAACGTTTGATCACTATCAACACCTCTATGATAGTCACATTATTTAATATATCTATACCATATAATAAAAAGGAACAACATATTTTAAGAAAAACAATTTTTAAAAAATAATAACCACATTTTGTAGGTGAATTATAGCTAATATATATAGCATATCAATCATAGGGAAAAACATTAAACGAATTACAACGATAAACAATTATGACATATAAATCCATAGGTAAAGTTATATAGGTAATAAACATCATTCTCTCCATAGAAGACCTAGATATTTAATACCACATACATAAATACATAGACACTCTAATCCTCATATGAATAAATTGATAGACTTATAATAATTATTTTCATCCATAAGTATACATACATACTTTTATATATATCACTACAAGAAATAAGTCAACACCTCTATGATAGTCACATTATTTAATATATCTATACCATAAAATAAAAAGGAACAACATATTTTAAGAAAAACAATTATTAAAAAATAATAACCACATTTTGTATGCGAATTATAGCTAATATAGCATATCAATCATAGGGAAAAACATTAAACGAATTACAATGATAAGCAATTATGACATATAAATCCATAGGTAAAGTTATATAGGTAATAAACATCATTCCCTCCATAGAAAACCTAGATATTTAATACCACATACATAAATACATAGACACTCTAATCCTCATATGAATAAATTGATAGACTTATAATAATTATTTTCATCCATAAGTATACATACATACTTTTATAGTATATGGTTTGAAGTAGTATACTTTTATATATATCACTACAAGAAATAAGTCAACACCTCTATGATAGTAGCCTTATTTAATATATCTATATCATAAAATAAAAAGGAACAACATATTTTAAGAAAAAACAATTTATTAAAAAATAATAACACATTTTGTAGGCGAATTATAGCATATCAATCATAGGGAAAAACATTAAACGAAATACAACGATAAACAATTATGACATATAAATCCATAGGTAAAGTTATATAGGTAATAAACATCATTCTCTCCATAGAAGACCTAGATATTTAATACCACATACATAAATACATAGACACTCTAATCCTCATATGAATAAATTGATAGACTTATAATAATTATTTTCATCCATAAGTATACATACATACTTTTATATATATCACTACAAGAAATAACTCGACACCGCTGTGATAGTCACCTTATTTAATATATCTATATTATAAAATAAAAAGGAACAACATATTTTCAAGAAAACAATTTATTAAAAATAAAACAACTACACACATCAAACAAACCTCAACCATACTTTCAATTTCACAAATATCAAATTTAAACAAAACAATCAAATGCAAAGGCAAGGAATGTTCTCGAGATGATCCATATAGTGCAATATAACAATGCAGTAAAACGATAGAGCTGAGATACATGCTCTATCAATTTTTTATTACCCACTTTTTCAGCAATCAAAACTTTTTGACAAAACACTACACATATGAAAAATAGACATAGCATTAAATATTTCCATTTTAGAGATACCCCAGCCTAATCCCAATTTTAAATATCATAAATTCTTAAATTGATTTAGTTAACTTTCTTATAATATTTAAAAAGGTTGAAAAGGAAACATACTAAGTCCCACAACAGATAAAATATGTGCTATCTTTTTACACTTCACGTTTAGTACTATCATTAGAAGAAATATGCATGAGGTACAGCTTTTAATATGAATTTAGGGGTTTTTTTTTTTCACAAAAACATAGTTTATCCCTAATAAAACTAATTTTGAAACACAATGTGCACATAGTATTAAAAAAGAGAATAAAAACATTAAACAAGGTACGCTTCACACGAAACATTTTTATAAATTACATTTTAAAAACATGGAATTCTATTTTATTTGAATGACATTGTATTTACAAATAGTTTTTATATCATTACAAGAAATATGCTTTTCATTAAATATTAACACTGAACAACAGCAGTATACACACAAAAAAAAACTAATATAAAGACAGTATTAACGTTCTAACCAAAAGATTTGCAAAATAATAAATATATACTTGTTCATCGCTTAAAAACAATCGAAAAATTGATGTTTGCCAAGCTATTTATCAATATTTAAGAGTTAAAAATTTATCATCATTTTTACATTTACAGATACCCCATGTTTAATATCAATTTGAATTAACATAATTTCATAAAATGAGTCCATCTTTTCACACATCATGCGTTTTTGTACAACAGCGAATGTATTACATTTTAAAGCACTTTATAATTTGAGAAAAATAGCAAATCATATCACGAAACACTATTATAAATTCTATTTTATTTGGATGACATTGTATTTACAAATAGTTTTTATATCATTACAAGAAATATACTTTTCATTAAATATTAACCACTGAACAACAGTAGTATAATAAATACTCGCTTTCAATTATTTAATATTGAAATTACATAAAATTCAATGCAATACACTTAAAACATTTGAAAAATCATGTTTGGTAAGCCCAATATATATCAATATTAAGACAAAATTATTATTAATTTTACATCTACAGATACCCCATGTTTAATATCAATTTGAATTAACATAATTTCATAAAATGAGTCTATCTTTAAATTTAGGGGTTTTTACACAAAACATAGTTTACGCCTAATAAAACTAATTTTTGAAACACAATGTACACATAGTATTAAAAAAAAAAAAAAAAAAAAAAAAAAAAAAAAAAAAAAGATGACAAAAACATTAAACAAGGTACGCTTCACACGAATCATTTTTATAAATTACATTTTAAAACATGGAATTCTATTTTATTTGGATGACATTGTATTTTGGTAAGCCAAATATATATCAATATTTAAGACAAAAATTATTATTAATTTTCCATCTACAGATACCCCATGTTTAATATCAATTTGAATGAACATAATTTCATAAAATGAGTCTATCTTTAAATTTTTGTCAGTTTTATCTTTATTATTTTTAATATGATTCTGTAGTTTGTTGTTTGTACGAAATGAAATTAATGTCTTTGTTGTTTTTCGTAAATATGTTTTTATTTTCATGGAAGGTGTACCTATATAAGTCACAGAGGCAAATTTTGATGAGTAAGTTTGAGGAACTATAGGATAATTCTTGGATATGATTTTTGCTTTTTGTTTTTATGAAGGAGATTATTTATTAATTCTTTTGAATAACTATTATTCTGAGCTATGGTGTAAATTCTATCTAATTCTTTATCAAAATTAATCTTATGCATAAGAACATGGATTATTTTATATAACATTGAGTGGAAAGCAGCAAGTTTATGACTAATCGGGTGGAAAGAGTTAGAATGTATCGTAATATCTGTGTGAGTAGGTTTATGGTAAATAGCGAATTCGTGTGTAGAGGTCTAGAAAATTAATGGTTTTATTTACTTCTAATTCTATGGTGAATTTAATATTAGGATGCAAAATGTTAATATGATTATGAAGTGAATTTAATTGTCTATCCGTTCCTTTAAAACACACCAAAATATCATCTACATATCTCACCCAGTATATACAATTTTTAAATAACGAATGTTTACTAATAATGTCTTCAAGGTTGCCCATAAATATTTCGGATAATAAGGGACTTAGTGGGTTTCCGTTTAACACTTCTTTTGGGGGAATAATCGTAAACAAACATCAAATGAAATGAGTTTTAAATTATCTGGTAATTTAAATTTACTAATTTTATTTATCGAAAATTTCGGTTTGAATTTAGTGTATTCTAAAATGATTTTTATAAGTTGTTTGCATAGATTCACATCTGGTGCTTTTACATACGAAACAACTGGACGAATAGGTATATTCTTTTTATGTAATTTTAGTAAACCATATAATTCTGGAGGTTGTGGGTTCATAACAGGTAGTTGGAACTTTTGTGCATTATTGAATAAACATTCGGTATTGTTTATAGCACTTTTAATTTGTTTTTGAAACCACTCTGTAGGGTTAGATTTTAGTTTTATGAACGCATTAGTACAATAGTAAAATAGAGGAGTTCCCATTGGAAGACGACCGTTTTCAACACTGAAAGCAGTTTTTTTATATCGAATCAGGGTGCATTTCTATTTGATAATAGCCCGAAGCTAGATCAAGAGTAGTAAAATAATTACACCGTCTTAGTTTATCTAAAATATCACTAATGTTTGGTATAGGGTATCGATCATCTATTGTTTTTCGTTTAATTTTCGATAATCAACCACCATGCGCCATTTCTTTACTCCGCTGGCGTCGAGCTTTTTCGGAACTATCCATACAGGACTGGACCATGATGAATATGATGGTCTAATGATTCCGTCTTCTAATAATTTAGATATTTGTTTATTAATTTCTTGCTTATGAACACACGGATAGCGGTATGACTTAGTATATATGTATTGAGATTTCATCGGTTGTCTTTATTTCGTGTTTAATTTGATTTGAAAATGTTAATTTTTTTTTCATTATCATGAAATAAATCTGAAAATACTGTGACAAGTTTACTTAAACAATCTTTTTCTTCCGAATTTAAATGATCTGTTCTAAATTTATTTATATTAATTTTGAATGGCTGTGTATTATTATTACAAGTGGCATATTTTCCTGAAATTGCTCTATATGAAAACATTCAAATTTGTTTCGTCAAATTTGTTCGCATATTCATTTAATAAATTTCGGTCTATGAGTATCGTTTGCGAAATTGATCTCTTATTAATTATTTCAACTGTTGCTTGATTATATTGTACATAGAGTAGCCCTGGAGGTATATAAATACTTTGATCGTCTGTGTCTATTTGGGGTATTATGATATCACAATCAGGTAAGTATTACTGAACACAAAGGGGAAATTTCAATATCTTGTGTTTCGAACTCTTTTCTGTAATAGAGCGGTACTTGAATATTGTCATTATATATAACACGGTTTTATATAACGACATTATTAGACTCATATAAACCTTCTTCGTTCGTTATAATGCTGATTACAACTAATAATATCTCCCATTCAGTTGAGTAAACCAGTACAAATAAATATACAATAATACAAATACAAATTTCATTAGGTAGGGCAATTAGTATGTTCTGATGAATTAAGCTGGCCTAGAATTTTTTTAATAATATAGCTAATATATCTCTATTCACAATTTAAATGGTTGGTTTTATAGTATTAGAAGGTCGTAACAAATAATTTGCTAATTATACATTAAAAAACATCAAAAAAAAAAAAAAAAAAAAAACAACTAAAAAGAATTATGATTGCATATTATTTTAATTTTGCATCAGAAACACTGAGTGGAGAAATAATTCTAGTATTATTTAAAGAGAATTGATTTATATAAAAGTAGCCTTTTCTTCAAATAAAACTTGAACTAAACCAGCAGTATTGTACAAACATATAAATCTGTCTTGACAGGGAGTATAATAGCTAATTCCATAGAATATATAAAAAAAACTAATGTAAGATAGAGATCTTGTTTTTCTTAGTCGATATGTCTAGAACAATACAAGTTTAGAATATATATATATAATAAAACACAATTGTTTAGTTTCAAAAATTATAATGTTCACACAAACGTAGTTTAAAAAACCATTTCTCCTGTTTACCATTACTGACTAATTTTAAATTAATAGTCGAGGAAGGAGATACATGTTGAAACTCCATTATATATATATATATATATATAATTTCTTATTAAAAACCGTTAGATCTGTCTGCAAAACTGTCGAGTTGACATTTTCTATATCGTAGCCCGAATTATCGAATTTATAAAGCTGACCCTTATCGGATTGTTTTCAAACAATTTTTCGCTAACGAGCATTTTCAAGCCACTAACACCTATAAGTTAGTCCACAAGGCCACGATACTTCTTGCATATATCAGCATGGATATCTAGAAATCTCGAAATCTGTATGCTACATACTTCAAGATAGAGATATTTCAGGGATATAGGTGTATTAAGGGGGCGTTTGAATCATAGAATACAATATAAATTTACAATTATGCAAATGTCGGTTATAAAATCATTAATTGTTTATTTTATTGTATGTAATAAGTCATAATATCCTCCTACGTATGGTATAGGGGTTTAATTTACATAAATTCTTTTTATAAAAAATTATTTCAATTTTATCAAAAGAACCCCTATACCATACGTAGGAGGATATTATGACTTATTACATACAATAAAATAAACAATTAATGATTTTATAACCGACATTTGCATAATTGTAAATTTATATTGTATTCTATGATTCAAACGCCCCCTTAATACACCTATATCCCTGAAATATCTCTATCTTGAAGTATGTAGCATACAGATTTCGAGATTTCTAGATATCCATGCTGATATATGCAAGAAGTATCGTGGCCTTGTGGACTAACTTATAGGTGTTAGTGGCTTGAAAATGCTCGTTAGCGAAAAATTGTTTGAAAACAATCCGATAAGGGTCAGCTTTATAAATTCGATAATTCGGGCTACGATATAGAAAATGTCAACTCGACAGTTTTGCAGACAGATCTAACGGTTTTTAATAAGAAATTATATATATATATATATATATATAATGGAGTTTCAACATGTATCTCCTTCCTCGACTATTAATTTAAAATTAGTCAGTAATGGTAAACAGGAGAAATGGTTTTTTAAACTACGTTTGTGTGAACATTATAATTTTTGAAACTAAACAATTGTGTTTTATTATATATATATATTCTAAACTTGTATTGTTCTAGACATATCGACTAAGAAAAACAAGATCTCTATCTTACATTAGTTTTTTTTTATATATTCTATGGAATTAGCTATTATACTCCCTGTCAAGACAGATTTATATGTTTGTACAATACTGCTGGTTTAGTTCAAGTTTTATTTGAAGAAAAGGCTACTTTTATATAAATCAATTCTCTTTAAATAATACTAGAATTATTTCTCCACTCAGTGTTTCTGATGCAAAATTAAAATAATATGCAATCATAATTCTTTTTAGTTGTTTTTTTTTTTTTTTTTTTTTTGATGTTTTTTAATGTATAATTAGCAAATTATTTGTTACGACCTTCTAATACTATAAAACCAACCATTTAAATTGTGAATAGAGATATATTAGCTATATTATTAAAAAAATTCTAGGCCGGCTTAATTCATCAGAACATACTAATTGCCCTACCTAATGAAATTTGTATTTGTATTATTGTATATTTATTTGTACTGGTTTACTCAACTGAATGGGAGATATTATTAGTTGTAATCAGCATTATAACGAACGAAGAAGGTTTATATGAGTCTAATAATGTCGTTATATAAAACCGTGTTATATATAATGACAATATTCAAGTACCGCTCTATTACAGAAAAGAGTTCGAAACACAAGATATTGAAATTTCCCCTTTGTGTTCAGTAATACTTACCTGATTGTGATATCATAATACCCCAAATAGACACAGACGATCAAAGTATTTATATACCTCCAGGGCTACTCTATGTACAATATAATCAAGCAACAGTTGAAATAATTAATAAGAGATCAATTTCGCAAACGATACTCATAGACCGAAATTTATTAAATGAATATGCGAACAAATTTGACGAAACAAATTTGAATGTTTTCATATAGAGCAATTTCAGGAAAATATGCCACTTGTAATAATAATACACAGCCATTCAAAATTAATATAAATAAATTTAGAACAGATCATTTAAATTCGGAAGAAAAAGATTGTTTAAGTAAACTTGTCACAGTATTTTCAGATTTATTTCATGATAATGAAAAAAAAATTAACATTTTCAAATCAAATTAAACACGAAATAAAGACAACCGATGAAATCTCAATACATATATACTAAGTCATACCGCTATCCGTGTGTTCATAAGCAAGAAATTAATAAACAAATATCTAAATTATTAGAAGACGGAATCATTAGACCATCATATTCATCATGGTCCAGTCCTGTATGGATAGTTTCGAAAAAGCTCGACGCCAGCGGAGTAAAGAAATGGCGCATGGTGGTTGATTATCGAAAATTAAACGAAAAACAATAGATGATCGATACCCTATACCAAACATTAGTGATATTTTAGATAAACTAAGACGGTGTAATTATTTTACTACTCTTGATCTAGCTTCGGGCTATTATCAAATAGAAATGCACCCTGATTCGATATAAAAAAACTGCTTTCAGTGTTGAAAACGGTCGTCTTCCAATGGGAACTCCTCTATTTTACTATTGTACTAATGCGTTCATAAAACTAAAATCTAACCCTACAGAGTGGTTTCAAAAACAAATTAAAAGTGCTATAAACAATACCGAATGTTTATTCAATAATGCACAAAAGTTCCAACTACCTGTTATGAACCCACAACCTCCAGAATTATATGGTTTACTAAAATTACATAAAAAGAATATACCTATTCGTCCAGTTGTTTCGTATGTAAAAGCACCAGATGTGAATCTATGCAAACAACTTATAAAAATCATTTTAGAATACACTAAATTCAAACCGAAATTTTCGATAAATAAAATTAGTAAATTTAAATTACCAGATAATTTAAAACTCATTTCATTTGATGTTTGTTTACGATTATTCCCCCAAAAGAAGTGTTAAACGGAAACCCACTAAGTCCCTTATTATCCGAAATATTTATGGGCAACCTTGAAGACATTATTAGTAAACATTCGTTATTTAAAAATTGTATATACTGGGTGAGATATGTAGATGATATTTTGGTGTGTTTTAAAGGAACGGATAGACAATTAAATTCACTTCATAATCATATTAACATTTTGCATCCTAATATTAAATTCACCATAGAATTAGAAGTAAATAAAACCATTAATTTTCTTGACCTCTACACACGAATTCGCTATTTACCATAAACCTACTCACACAGATATTACGATACATTCTAACTCTTTCCACCCGATTAGTCATAAACTTGCTGCTTTCCACTCAATGTTATATAAAATAATCCATGTTCTTATGCATAAGATTAATTTTGATAAAGAATTAGATAGAATTTACACCATAGCTCAGAATAATAGTTATTCAAAAGAATTAATAAATAATCTCCTTCATAAAAACAAAAAGCAAAAATCATATCCAAGAATTATCCTATAGTTCCTCAAACTTACTCATCAAAATTTGCCTCTGTGACTTATATAGGTACACCTTCCATGAAAATAAAAACATATTTACGAAAAACAACAAAGACATTAATTTCATTTCGTACAAACAACAAACTACAGAATCATATTAAAAATAATAAAGATAAAACTGACAAAAATTTAAAGATAGACTCATTTTATGAAATTATGTTCATTCAAATTGATATTAAACATGGGGTATCTGTAGATGGAAAATTAATAATAATTTTTGTCTTAAATATTGATATATATTTGGCTTACCAAAATACAATGTCATCCAAATAAAATAGAATTCCATGTTTTAAAATGTAATTTATAAAAATGATTCGTGTGAAGCGTACCTTGTTTAATGTTTTTATCATCTTTTTTTTTTTTTTTTTTTTTTTTTTTTTAATACTATGTGTACATTGTGTTTCAAAAATTAGATTTATTAGGCGTAAACTATGTTTTGTGTAAAAACCCCTAAATTTAAAGATAGACTCATTTTATGAAATTATGTTAATTCAAATTGATATTAAACATGGGGTATCTGTAGATGTAAAATTAATAATAATTTTGTCTTAATATTGATATATATTGGGCTTACCAAACATGATTTTTCAAATGTTTTAAGTGTATTGCATTGAATTTTATGTAATTTCAATATTAAATAATTGAAAGCGAGTATTTATTATACTACTGTTGTTCAGTGGTTAATATTTAATGAAAAGTATATTTCTTGTAATGATATAAAAACTATTTGTAAATACAATGTCATCCAAATAAAATAGAATTTATAATAGTGTTTCGTGATATGATTTGCTATTTTTCTCAAATTATAAAGTGCTTTAAAATGTAATACATTCGCTGTTGTACAAAAACGCATGATGTGTGAAAAGATGGACTCATTTTATGAAATTATGTTAATTCAAATTGATATTAAACATGGGGTATCTGTAAATGTAAAAATGATGATAAATTTTTAACTCTTAAATATTGATAAATAGCTTGGCAAACATCAATTTTTCGATTGTTTTTAAGCGATGAACAAGTATATATGTATTATTTTGCAAATCTTTTGGTTAGAACGTTAATACTGTCTTTATATTAGTTTTTTTTTTGTGTATACTGCTGTTGTTCAGTGTTAATATTTAATGAAAAGCATATTTCTTGTAATGATATAAAAACTATTTGTAAATACAATGTCATTCAAATAAAATAGAATTCCATGTTTTTAAAATGTAATTTATAAAAATGTTTCGTGTGAAGCGTACCTTGTTTAATGTTTTTATTCCCTTTTTTAATACTATGTGCACATTGTGTTTCAAAATTAGTTTTATTAGGGATAAACTATGTTTTTGTGAAAAAAAAAACCCCTAAATTCATATTAAAAGCTGTACCTCATGCATATTTCTTCTAATGATAGTACTAAACGTGAAGTGTAAAAAGATAGCACATATTTTATCTGTTGTGGGACTTAGTATGTTTCCTTTTCAACCTTTTTAAATATTATAAGAAAGTTAACTAAATCAATTTAAGAATTTATGATATTTAAAATTGGGATTAGGCTGGGGTATCTCTAAAATGGAAATATTTAATGCTATGTCTATTTTTCATATGTGTAGTGTTTTGTCAAAAAGTTTTGATTGCTGAAAAAGTGGGTAATAAAAAATTGATAGAGCATGTATCTCAGCTCTATCGTTTTACTGCATTGTTATATTGCACTATATGGATCATCTCGAGAACATTCCTTGCCTTTGCATTTGATTGTTTTGTTTAAATTTGATATTTGTGAAATTGAAAGTATGGTTGAGGTTTGTTTGATGTGTGTAGTTGTTTTATTTTTAATAAATTGTTTTCTTGAAAATATGTTGTTCCTTTTTATTTTATAATATAGATATATTAAATAAGGTGACTATCACAGCGGTGTCGAGTTATTTCTTGTAGTGATATATATAAAAGTATGTATGTATACTTATGGATGAAAATAATTATTATAAGTCTATCAATTTATTCATATGAGGATTAGAGTGTCTATGTATTTATGTATGTGGTATTAAATATCTAGGTCTTCTATGGAGAGAATGATGTTTATTACCTATATAACTTTACCTATGGATTTATATGTCATAATTGTTTATCGTTGTATTTCGTTTAATGTTTTTCCCTATGATTGATATGCTATAATTCGCCTACAAAATGTGTTATTATTTTTTAATAAATTGTTTTTTCTTAAAATATGTTGTTCCTTTTTATTTTATGATATAGATATATTAAATAAGGCTACTATCATAGAGGTGTTGACTTATTTCTTGTAGTGATATATATAAAAGTATACTACTTCAAACCATATACTATAAAAGTATGTATGTATACTTATGGATGAAAATAATTATTATAAGTCTATCAATTTATTCATATGAGGATTAGAGTGTCTATGTATTTATGTATGTGGTATTAAATATCTAGGTTTTCTATGGAGGGAATGATGTTTATTACCTATATAACTTTACCTATGGATTTATATGTCATAATTGCTTATCATTGTAATTCGTTTAATGTTTTTCCCTATGATTGATATGCTATATTAGCTATAATTCGCATACAAAATGTGGTTATTATTTTTTAATAATTGTTTTTCTTAAAATATGTTGTTCCTTTTTATTTTATGGTATAGATATATTAAATAATGTGACTATCATAGAGGTGTTGACTTATTTCTTGTAGTGATATATATAAAAGTATGTATGTATACTTATGGATGAAAATAATTATTATAAGTCTATCAATTTATTCATATGAGGATTAGAGTGTCTATGTATTTATGTATGTGGTATTAAATATCTAGGTCTTCTATGGAGAGAATGATGTTTATTACCTATATAACTTTACCTATGGATTTATATGTCATAATTGTTTATCGTTGTAATTCGTTTAATGTTTTTCCCTATGATTGATATGCTATATATATTAGCTATAATTCACCTACAAAATGTGGTTATTATTTTTTAAAAATTGTTTTTCTTAAAATATGTTGTTCCTTTTTATTATATGGTATAGATATATTAAATAATGTGACTATCATAGAGGTGTTGATAGTGATCAAACGTTGTGGTTTCCATTAGAAACGTGTTTAGATCTGTTAGAAATATACTGGTAAGCTCGATAACAAGCTTTGAACTGCTAGGCTGCATAAATACATTTCATTTATGCATCTATCACTGAATGTATGATTTGAATGTATTGTTTTGGAATGACGGCTTTAAAAGAGAATGATTTGATAGTGGTTTTAATAGATTGATGCCTGATGCCACCGAAGTTTATTAGATTTTTGGTGGCCATCTTGCTTTTCTAAAAATCCCTACTTTGAAACGTCCTGTATATTCATAATTGGTTGCTATGTTATCCAGTATCATACTGTATATTTATTTTATGATTTGAGATGGTATGCTGATGTCAAATATAAATCCTCGGTGGTGGTGATTGAAAGTATGTTGGGTTTGACCTAGATGTATCTTCCTAAGTTGATCCGGTGTTGTGGCGTTTGAAACTATGTTGGGTGGTTGTTGTTGTGATGTGTGATACGGAGTTGGGTATTTTCTATAAGTTGAGTTTATATTTTGATCGATCATATTGATAGTCGGCTATTTCGCCTGACGTCACCTTAGTTTATTAGATTTTTGGCGGCCATCTTGGATTCTCCATCTTGCTTTTCTAAAAAATCCCTACTTTGAAGCGTCCTGTATATTAATATTTGGTTGCTATGTTATCCAGATGGATGGATGGATGGACGGATGGATGGTTGGATAGTTTTTGAGAAAAGAGGGATTTGATAGTGGTTTGAATGTGTGGTTTTAATATAGGGGTTTCAGAATCGCTTCATGACCCGGTTGTGAGCTGATTCTAGCGATGGTTTTGAGATGATGTTTCATAGGAGTTCGAGTGCATGGTTTTGATATATTGGATGCTTGACGTGGCATTAGTTTATTAGATTTTTGGCGGCCATCTTGGATTCGTCATCTTGCTTTTCTAAAAATCCCTACCTTTGAAAACGTCCTGTATATTCATACTTGGTTGCTATCTCGTCCAGTAGCATACTGTATATTTATTTTATAATTTGAAATGGTATGCCGATCTTAGATGTAAGGTTTATATTTTTATCGACCATCTTGATGGTATGAAACTTGGTCATATTGTTAATTAATACATTGTTTTTCTAAAAATCCCTACCTTTGAAACGTCCTGTATATTCATACTTGGTTGCTATCTCGTCCAGTAGCATACTGTATATTTATTTTATAATTTGAAATGGTATGCCGATCTTAGATGTAAAGTTTATATTTTTATCGACCATCTTGATGGTATGAAGCTTGGAGATATTGTTAATTTAAAATAATATTGTTAATTTATAAATAATAATAAATAAATTGTTTTTCTTAAAAAAATATATTGTTTGTTTTATTTTATTTTATAAGTAAGATATACATTTCATGCATGCGTCTATCACAGAAGCAGACAGCCGTTGCGGTTTCCGCTGGAAACATGTTTAGACCTGTTTGAAGTACATTGAGAAGCGCGATAGCAAGTCGGGTAATTTATTCAGGAATTTTACATGTATTTATTAGCATTATGATAGCATGATCATGCTATATAATTAGTATAATTAAATATAATTACAGTATTAGTATTTAATAAAAGTTAATCATTGTTTCTATGCTAGCTGTATTATTAATCGAATAATTTGAATGTACATATGTATAAAAGTCGTGCGGTGTTCACATCTCATCTTTGTATACAGGTATATTAAACAACTCCTTCCCTATCTTTCTCTACACCTCCGAAGCTCTTACATACACACACGCACACACACACACACACACACACACGCCGCCGCACACACCTACGCTCGCTCGCTCGCGTATATACATATATACATACATATATATATGAAGGCCTGTAAGGATTGAATGACTTGCCTCGTGGCACGAAAGTGATTACACCTGTATAAATTGTCAATTTTGTAAAATGAACCTCCATAAGAAATAACATGGGAAATTGCGCCAGAATCCGCATAGTATTACTACTCGAACAAGAATAAGAAAAAACAAAAACAGAAAAGTTTTGAAAATACACCAGAAATTAAAAAAAATAATGAGGTGTGGCTACCACGCGACTTTTTTTATACGTATGAGCGTATAGAAAAATTATTCAAAATGCGTTTCTGAGTACATCTATTCTCATAATAAATCTTTATAGAACACATACATTGCAAGATATTCGAAAAAAGTGCTGCTCACAGACTGGCTTTTGCACGTACTGGACCCTCATGACGAAGATATCTCGCGTTCGAAATTATTAGTGCCCGTTCAATGAAGCTCCGCATCAGTATTCCATCAACGTATTATTCAATGCATGAAACAGACCGGCTTTTGCACGAACTGGACCCTCATGATGAAGATATCTCGCGGTCGAAATAATTAGTGCCCGTTCAATGAAGCTCCGCATCAGTGTTCCCTCAACGTATTATTCAATGCGTGAAACAGACCGGCTTTTGCACGTACTGGATGCTCATGACGAAGATATCTTGCGGTTAAAATTATTAGTGCCCGCTGAATGAAGCTCCGTATCAGTATCCTACCTCCGCATCAGTATTTAATCAACAGGATTCAACGTATTATTCAATGCGTGAAACAGACCGGCTTTTCCACGTACTGGACCCTCATGACGAGGATATCTCAGCCTGAACAAAACCCAACCTAATTTAAATGAAACTCAATCCAGCTTGACTTAAACAAAACCTAACCCAACCCATCCTTGGGGTTGGGTGGATTACACACAGAGAGAGAGAGAGAGGGGGGGGGGGATTTTTAAAAACCACTTCAGTGGACTTCAAAACGTGGACATCTGCAAAAATATCGAGGTCGAAAGTTTTATATATACTTATACTACGTATAAGAAAGTAAAAGATCCCAACCAGGTCCAGGAATCGAATTTTAAATATTTGAACGATGCTAATACTAGTTTAGAAATTTTTACAAAATATCCGCAGCTTAAAAAAGCTTCCTTGAAGTTCAACACACCACTAATTTCGTCGGCACCGGTAGAAAGATTATTTTCTTTTGCTGGTTTTATAAATACTCCACGTCGTCATGCTTTTTCCGATTTTTCCGTCGAGAAATTAGTATTATTAAAAGCTAATATTGAATATTGTGAATAATGATGCTATAAATGTAGGTACTTATGTAATAGGCAACAATAAAATACACTTTCTAAAGTAAATAACAGTGATTTTTCTAATATTTAATAACAGTAGGATAATCCTTGCCAACAATTACAGTAATCGCTATATAAAAAAACGCAATTACAATTAATGTAGTCGTTAATCGAATGAACTTAGATTACGATGACAGTAATTGTAATTTAAACTTTTTCAAAATTACGATTACTGTAATCGTAATCTAAGTTCGTTCGATTAAGGATTACATTAATCGTAATCACATTTTCTTTTATAAAAGGATTACTGCAATCGTAATCAAGTTGTAATCGTAATCCCAGCCCAGCTCTGATACATACATTACGTCGTAAATTTGTCAATATCACTGGCTTTGTTCGTTCTCTTCATCATCGTTTAAGAATTATTTCTCAACAATTAATGTAAATTAAAATATAATATGACACGCTAACATGTTTTATATCAGATACAGTTGGCTTCTTAATTTTAATTGCGAGATACGTAATTTTAATGATTGTACATTAGTTAGTACACAATGTGTACATGTGTATGTGGATGTGGTCTATGGGAAAAAAATCTGATTAGAATTGGCATTTTTAATACCATTCATCCATTTTTTTCCACAAACCCATAAATATCAGAACTACAAGAATTCTGTATATGGGATACCTTCATATGCTGTACACATTAGATGCGTTTAATCTGAAATTAACCACATTTTCGCCATATCGAAGCTGATAAGCACTGGTGACCTGTCTGCTATACAGACAGTCACTAGTGCAGGACTGGAGAAAATGCTAAAACTTCGCTAATGAAACTTAAATAGTTTGTTATATGCTCAAAGGTGTATTTCATTAAATTAATTACATTGTTTTTCGGAACAATATTTTTCAGAAAAGTTCCTCACATTTGTTAATGGAATGTTTAGCATATACAGTAGAGTCGCGATAAAGTGAACTAATTCAGCCAAGTCCGGTTCATTTTATCGAAGGTGTTCACTTTAATGAGGTTGTTTAAAAAACGACAACAAAATATAAATTATATTATACATACTATGTATATTTCTGGTGTTTAAGTATTATATGGATATAACCTATTAACCATGTAATGCACATGTGTCTATTATATGTATACATATCATACTACGACTACTAAACTGTATTGAAGAAAGAAGTTAATTTTGTTTGTTTCGTTTTATATTGTGTACTTCATTGTATAGCTGCTTCTTGCAACCGTTTAAGCACCAAAATATCGTTAATATTATGAATATTTCTTTCTGCCCAAATCAGACACGTATCAAATGCTTTACAGGCTTCCGAATGTGATGGAATAATAACTGGAGTTTCTGTAACCACGTTGTCCTCCTCACTGCTAATTTGTTCAAAATCATTGTCTTGTGTATCTGCTTGTAGATCTTCATTCCAATCCAAAACTTCTGTAGCAGTGTAATTTACCTGAAATGCAGTTTTGGAGATGGACTTTTTTTTACATGAATGCAAAAACATGAAGTGACTTACATTTGAAGCGACATTCCAAGTGTCTATTGAACAACACTGTTTATTTCACGTGGGTGATATCTTTCTCTTAAGGTACTTAATGGAATGTCATCTTCATCCGGCTCATCAAACTCCAAAACAGGTTTCCAACATTTGGCAATGGTTTCCATTGAAACTTTTTCCCAGGCGTTCAGTAAATTCAATATAGCATCTTTTAAAGTCAAATTTTTTATGAGGCCCTTGACATCATCTGAATCATTTCTTATTATTGTTGATAAAAGAGAACTTCTATAATGTAACCTGGTAAGTCTGATAACGTTCTGATCCATTGGTTGCAGCAATGGCGTTACATTGGGAGGGAAAAACAGTGTTATTATTTTTCCATGGTCACTTTTTAATTGATTTTTATTGATTATTTTTAATTTCTAAATACGTATAACTTATTATATCAGATATTAGATGCTGAAGGTTTATGAAACTATTAGTTGAAATGCCCTTGCAAATATTTGTGGTTGCTCTGTATGATATATTTAATATAGGCACTTTATTATTACTCTGTCTGATAAGGTTTACAAATATTCTTGAATTTTATTTGTTGAATTTTCCTCCTAGGAAATATTTTTATCGGTGAGTGGATTACGTAATTAGGAAATCCTTTTACTTTCTTATACGTAGTATAAGGAAGTATTGTGATGATGAAAATTTTCGACCTCGAGATTTTTGCAGATGTCCACGTTTTGAGGTCCCCTGATACCAAAAAAGTGGTTTTTAAAAAATGTCTGTGTGTCTGTGTGTCTGTGTGTCTGTCTGTGTGTGTGTGTGTGTGACCACGATAGCGGTCAAACCGCTATAGGTATCAATTTCAAATTTTATATTTACGAATAAAATCTCCCTCTTGAGAACTGATTAGATTTTGAGCAAAATCGGCATACCGGAAGTAGTAGTTTACTTCAGTGAAAAAATCGAATTTTGCAAATATTTCGTCAATTACTAAGTTTAAACAAATTTATAAAGAATTCAAATGTACTTAAAATTAAATTTGAGAAAAATTGTATTGATAAAGTTTTTCGAAATTCCGACCGGAAGTAGGTCTTTTACTCTTATCGAAAATCAGTTTTTTGCGAATATCTCGCAAGTCATGCTTTCTAGGCAGGTACATTACCAGTATAAAAGTATTTAGAACGTACTTTTAAATATCTCTTGTGTAAAAAAAAATTCAAAATTCGGACCGGAAGTAACACTTTTACTCGTACCGAATAACGATTTTTTGCAAATATGTCGTAAATTATGCATTCTATATATATTTATGAAGAGTACAAAAGTATTTAGAGTTGGATTTGGAATATTTTTTGTATAAATGAAATTTCAAAATTCGGACCGGAAGTAACACTTTCATACGTATAAGGAAGTCGTGTGGTGGCCACACCTCATTTTTTTAATCAAATACTATGAACCTACACGTTTACCTAGTAAATAAATGTTTACTTCCACGTAAAGGATCGGGAAAATTGCTGGCTAGAACATACCTACCATACATATACATAGGTATATATAGTTCAACAGTCATCTAATCATAGTAAAGTCGATGAGTCAGACATTTCTTTACGAATTTAGTGTCAAGGTACTTTAATATGAGTAAGCAAATTGACTGGACATATTTATGTATACTTTCTTACTTACTGTGGGTCTACTTTATTAGAAATGTAATAAAGCAAAAAAAACTAAATTCGTACATAGGTAGGTACATGTAATTGTTGCAAAATTAATGTACGTATAACGACCTAATTTCATAACAAATTAATTATTAAAGAGCTTATTATTATAACCGTCATAATAACGTACATACCTACCCCAATTCGTTTATTATAACTTATAAATTGGCGTTGTGTTAACCGTTTACTAACTATATATTATTAAATCAAATGTATTAAAAGAAGTTTGCTTCTAAACCGATTTTGAAATTTGACAAAATTTCATGATATTTCAATATTAATAACAGCTTTTATTTAATATCGTGAATGCTGAATATTGTTTAATATTAATAAATAGTTTATGTTTACACATATGTATGTTAGATATGTGTAAACATAAACTATTTGTCAATATTAAACAATATTCCCTTAAAAACATTTAATATGTGCATATGGAACAATTCTCGTATGTTTGAAAAATTAGAGGAACCAAATTCAACCAGGCAAAAAAATACAACTATTGAAACAGCAACTTATACTTTATATTATAATAATTACCGTAGATTCCCTATATGTATTTACTTTATTTTCTAGTATAAAAAATTTCATATACCTACTAATTGAATTAACTGTATTGCAATTATTTCTAGTAACCATTTTGCTTAGGTACAGTAGGGGAGACTGGGGTTAGATGTTACAGGGGTTGGTTGTTACAGTCTGAATATTTTTTTTTACAATTATGTATCCGAGTCTCAAACACAGTGTAGTAGTTCTTTTAGTCGACTACTAACTTCATACAATTTTGTAGAGATGGCGCTACAAACGAAAAAGTAATATGGTGGAAAACGTGTTTTTGATGGTTCAACGTAATTCTGTGCGTAAGGTAAAAATTTCTTTTTATTAAAATCTCCAAATGTCTGTGAAAGTTCTAACTGCTGTAATCGCTACCTTGATATTTGTTCTTTTTGATATGTACTATATTCCATTTCGCTGGAATAAATTGTTTAGCTGTATTTAACAAAGTCATTGAAAAACTTCGAAATGGGTTGGTTGTTACATCTAAACTGGGGCAGGTTGTGACAGTGTAACAACTAACCCCCAAGGGCTAGAGCAATTGTTCTGAAAGTCGTAATTGGTTTTTTGTTCATTTGCAGACCAAACATGCGGGTTTATAAAAAGAAGACTGATAGGGGAAATGTCCCACAAGACATTTTTATAAGAGCGGCTCGAGAAGTAGAGAAGGGCAGAGGTTTGAGAAAAGTAGCAGCTGATTTTGACATAAATTTCATGACTTTACAAAGATTTTGTAAGAAGTTAAAAAATAAAGGTATAACCGCTCTTTACGAATTAGTCAGATATTTATATTTTTGTTTTTTCAATAACCATAGGTGAAACAGATCCTATACCTAAGGTTGGATATCGGCGTAATCGGCAACTGTTCAATGACACGTTTGAAGAAGAATTAGTTACCTATCTCGACCAAAGTGCTAAGATGTATCATGGTCTTACTCCTAAAGAGACTCGCAAATTAGCATACCAGTATGCAGTAAAAAACAATATTACTGTACATAATAGTTGGCATCAGTTTCAAATGGCTACCTATGATTGGTTATGGGGATTTCTTCGTCGACATCCTACTTTATCTATAAGAAAACCCGAAGCTACAAGTCTAGCTCGGGCAACCAGTTTCAATAAAGCAAATGTCAAAAAAATTTTTGATTTATTAGAAGAAGTTTTGGATAAATACAAATTTGAGTGCCAAGATATATATAATATAGACGAGACAGGCGTCACTACGGTGCAAAAACCTGACAGAATCATTGCACGTAAAGGAATGAAACAAATTGGATCTGTAGTATCCGCTGAGCGAGGAACTTTGGTGACATTAGCAGTAGCAGTTAATGCAAATGGAAGTTATATTCCACCGTTTTTTGTTTTTCCCCGAAAAAATTATAAAAAGTACTTTGTTGCAAACGGTCCACCTGGTTGCATAGGCTCAGCTAACAAATCTGGTTGGATGAATCAAGAGGACTTTTACATTTTTTTAGAACACTTTGCTAAACACAGTCGTTGTAGCAAGGAGCGACCTGTCCTTTTACTTCTAGACAACCATGACTCACACTTATCTGTAAAAGGCATCGATTTTTGTAGAGAAAAAGGTATAATTGTTTTATCCTTCCCGCCACATACTACGCATAAACTCCAACCATTGGATAGATCGGTTTATGGCCCACTTAAAAAATATATTAATTCTTTCTGTGACTCATGGATCAGAAATAACCCAGGGAAAACGTTAACTATTTACGATATTCCTTCTATTGTACGCGATGCTTTACCACTAGCTGCAACACCAGTGAACATTCAATCTGGTTTCCGTGTCACTGGTATTTGGCCCACAAATAGAAACATTTTTAATGATGACGAATTTTTGAGCTCGTCTGTGACAGACCGTCCATTAGAAGGCACCAATGAACACGAACATGAAGATAATATAAGTCACGATGCAGAAGTTGAAGAAGTGAGTAACACTCACGATCAAAACCCTCATTCTAATGTAACTCCTCCGAGGTTAGTAAATAACAATAAACTTGTTGAAAACGTCAGTGTCAATGAAACTCAACCTGTGTCAAGCTGTTATTATAATCCAGCTGTAGCTTCTACCTCAAACCAAGATCACCAACATATAACTCCAGAATGTATTCGTCCTTTTCCAAAAGCAGGCATGAGGAAAAATACGAATACAAGAAAACGCAGAAAAGCCGCTGTATGGACTGATACACCAAATAAAAAAGAATTGGAAGAAGAGGAAGAGAAAAAAAGAAAAACAAATAAAAAAGCTGATAAAGTTAAAAAAAATTTAAAGAAAAACATTGTGGGTAATAAGAAAAAAGGTAAGAAATCTGTAGCAGATAGTTCCGAAGATGAAAATGAAGAGTGTGTGATATGTGGAGAACTTTATTTAAACTCAAAACCAGGCGAAGGATGGATCAAATGGGGAAAGTTGTTACGTTTTGACTTTTTTTAATTATTATATATTTTCTAAAAAAATAGTTTAGTTTTTGTTAAACTGTAAGGCCTATTACATAAATAAAGGTTATTACTTTCTTATGATATATTTCAAATTTTTAAAACAATTACTAAAATAAAATAAAAAATTCATAATCAAAAACTGTAACATCTAACCCCAGTCTCCCCTACTTTGCAATTCTTCAATGGGGTTATCGCTTCCGATGAATGCTTGGTAATTACCTTGGACCAATTTATGCAATGTTGGTTATACCTATTACTATAATAACAGTTTATGTCCAACAGTTACTATAATCTCAAAAGGACATATACGAAATAAATCGAACATGTGCATTATATGCAAAAGCATCCGATATATTGGACTTCTCATCATACAGTTGGTACAATATCTTGCACAATTTATTGATGCTAGACGCGGTATGTAAAAGTAAATTGACCCCAGCAAAGCAGGAAAATAGATTTTAGTATGTATTGAGTTATGCATGAAGTGAGCACCCTACAAGTGTTTAAACGTCTCAAAATTGTCAAACCATATTCATGCAATAATAGACAATGATCGTAATTACTCTCAGGATAAACATCGTTCAAGTTGAAACTCAAGAACATGAAGTTTCGTCGTGGAACATTTTCTAGTTTAAGTTTATGATTGATTATCAAATAAACCAACGCCTGTCCATTCACGCTATAATCATAAGCATAACTCCCATAACTCCCTCCTGTGATAGTACCTTGATCACACACCACTTTGAAATATGTAAATGTAATTGATTCTACTGAGAAGAGTTTTATACTAAATCTTCATTATGATGGTATAACTTCAATCTAGTCGTCCGCCATAAGCACATAAGGCAGAACATGTCAAACTTTCATATAAATCATTCATAAATATTAGGAATAGTAAAGGAAACAAGTTGGACCCCTCAGGCACACCAGATATCATAGTAAATTTAAACGATTGAAATTTATTATAATGGACAACATTAAATTTATGATGTTGTCCAAATACGATAAAAGAAACACGGGAAATCTATCATAAAAACCAAAACAATGTACCTTCTTCAACAGTAACTCAGATGTATAAGAATCTGCCAATCTTGTCCCTTAACTCATTTCAAATAGGTACCAACTTAAGTTTAAATAAACTCACTTTGCTTTCTTTTTTATTAAAGGTTGTCTATCCTGTTTCAACAACACATGACACATACTATAGACATGTGTCTCCACATTGTGTTTTGAAAAGTATGGAAAAGTAAGTAAACGTATTTTAATAATTCAACATTTTGACATAGGCCTTTCGTACGAATTTCCTTGTAATTGGATCTTATAATTTTTACTTTGTTATAGACATTTTATACTTATATTTTGAAACTTAATAGAAAAAATATAATTTATCTCACAATTAGCCGTTTAAAACCATATAACCTAAGCCTGTGATATAAATAAATGTGAAGAAAAATTAATTTCTAGAAATCTTATTTACCGATAAATTTAGAACATTATTCTAGAAACGTGGCACATACAGTGTGAGTCATTAGTAGCCGCTTCTTCGATTGCCCTTTTGTGTTTTAAATAAAATAAAAACCATTAGTGGAAGATCCATGGTTGCTTGTGACTCATATTGTAAAAATACTTTAAGCTCTGACGCACTTCTAGTTTCCCTGGAAATGCACTTAATTTTTTTAAACGAGTCACCCTATATATTTTTGGATTTTCTTGTACAGCTTTAAATTGTCTGTTCAACTGTTTTTTCTTTTTCAAAATTGAGCCAATAGTTTTTGAGTTATTAATTTTTTTTGAAAATATTTAACCAAAACACGTGTTCAGAGGAAAATCATTTTCACATTGTTTTTAGAAGTAAAAACATTAACTTTGGTGGTGCTTGTAGCCAAGAAAATTCTGCATCATTTGGTAAAGTTGCACTCAACAAATCCTCAAAAAAGTTTGTTTTTTCAAAGCCTACTTCCTGAAATTTTCACATACCAAAAACATATTTTTTCTAAATGGAACACCCAGTATTTTATTGAGGCATTTTGTTCCTTTATTTATTCTCTTTCATTTTTGTTAACAATGTCCTATACCTATCTTTTGTAATTTTTGAGATAATCACTATAGGAGCAATTAGCGGTCAATTAAAGAACTACGCGCGCTGTTCTATGCACCCAAATAAGTATTCGTCCAATAAAGACTGCCTGAGTCAACTGTTAAAGAAAGTTGGTATACATTTATGTCAGGCTTATAAAAGTATCGCTATTAGTTATCATCCAAATGAATTATTCTTATGAAGAGTTAATACTTATGATTGACGTTTTGGGGTGAATCTAAAGGAAACTCTTTGCTAGCCTCCAGACTTTATGCACACCGATCCCTGATAGAAGTCAACCGACGACAGAAACCTTCGAAAATATAAAGTGGACGGTTTGAGTGAACAGAAAGTATTGACTATGAAAGAAAGAGCGAAAAAAGCTATAACTGGTGAGGATAAGACGTTTATGGTACTTGCGAGTGTAGTCGAACATACTAGTACTACCAAAATTAGTCGTCAGTTAGATGTAAGTCAAATTTGAGAATCCAGAATAATTAGGAGATATGAAATTCATCCGTAGCATATTCATACACAGAGTTAGATTAAAGAAATTTTCAGAATCGCTTACATTTTTGTCAATTGGCAGCAGATAAATTATCCTGGCTTTCTCAATTTTTTGTTGTTTGCCAACGAAGCCACCTTCTATTAAAGTAAATACGTTCATCGTCACAATTTTCGTTATTATAACACATAAAACCCCCCACTTTATCACACCTGTAAACTTTCAAAATCGTTGGTCATTAAAATTGTGGGGAGGAATAGTGGGTAGTTACATAATTGGACCTTATTTATTTGAAGAAAATGTTAATGAAAGAGAGTATCTTCGCTATCTACGGACGGATTTTCAATGACATCTTCAAATATGTCAGTAAACATAACCTTTATTTTATTTCGATGTTAACCAACAGTGTCAAAAATGAAATACCGCAACTGGATACTGCCGGAATTAAAGAATTCTGTAAAATTATTACTTTTGGGATAATTGGATTTATCATTTACTTTGTTTGACAGTTGACTAAGGAAGTCGGGCGCCATTCCTGCCTTCCATTGGTTGAACGAATATTTTGGTGCATAGAATAACAGCGCTCGTAGTTCTTTAATCGACCGCTAATTGCTCGTATAATGATTATCTCAGAAATTACAAAAGATAGGTATAGAACATTGTTAACGAAAATGAAAGAGAATAAAAAAAGGAACAAAATGCCTCAATACCATACTGGGTGTTCCACTATAAAAAAATAAGTTTTTGGTATGTGAAAATTTCAGGAAGTAGGCTTTGAAAAAACAAAGTTTTTTGAGGTATTGTCGAGTGCAACTTTACCAAATGATACAGAATTTTCTTGGCTACAAGCACCACCAAAGTTAATGTTTTTACTTTCAAAAACAATGTGAAAATAATTTTTTTCTGAACACGTGTTTTGGTCAAATATTTTCAAAAAAAATTAATAACTCAAAAACTATTGGCTCAATCTTGAAAAAGAAAAAAACAGTTGAACAGACAATTTAAAGCAGTACTAGAAAATCCAAAAATATATAGAGAGAGTCATTTAACAAAAATATATAGGGTGTCATTTAAAAAAATTGAGTTCCGTGCATTTCCGGTGAAACCGGAAGTGTGTCAGAGCTTATTTTGACGCCACAAGCAACCATAGAACTTCCACTAATTGTTTTTTCTTTTCTTTAAAACACAAAAGAGCAATCGAAAAAGCGGCTACTAATAACTCACCCAGTATATTATGCGTGATAGACAATCCTTGTCGGATCTTTCGTTATTATGATATGTAAGTAGAAACTATATATTATTATCTTTTTAATATAGTTTCAATTTTACATCAACAACAGATAATAGATACGTATAAAATAAATAAGAATATCTAACGTTAATAACAATTTGATTAGTGTAAATATATTTTAAAAGGTTTTTTGATTGCAAGTTGTGGTAATACTAGAAGAGATTCTGGCAGTAAACCAACATGAGAATAGTTATTTTTATATCCTCTTACTAATGCGTGGAGATTGGTGGAGACTTCTTCGGAGCACGGAATCGATTGTTTTAGGAAATTTCACTGAGTCACTGTCTGCCACAAGATATATCTAAAAGAGTAGTTTCCTTCTAGAATGTCTTATTCTCCTAAATAATTTTGCGCATTATTTATATACTAAATGTTTTGTTGATGTATAACAATATTTTACGATGAACAAATCATAATGTTTAACAAAGAAATTAGCAGATAACCATAGTTCATATGTTTGCCAAAATTGTATGAATCTATTAATTCTAAAAAATATCTATTATATCTGCATACACACCAATCCAATACGTATAGGTATACATTTTTGTTTACTAATCAACATATTTATAGTAAAAAAGACATACGCTACATTCCATATACAAATATACGGAATATGAGTAATACTTTACAGAATTTAGGTGTTAGTGACGTAAAAATCATGTCATTATTTAAAAACTGGTTTTCGTATATAGTAATGAATCAATCGATGATTTCAAAAGCTTGAGGTCATAAATACGTAAGTTGTTGTTTTAAATACCTGTTTACACGTGAATTTTGAGAAATGCTAAGAATGCGATTTTTAGTGATGAGTGGTTTTAATGTTAATTATTTATGCAAAGAAACAGTCTTTACTAATGCACCGAAATAAAATTCAAACTTAACATAACATTGAACTGTATTTTCTTAATTGTTTTTGTTTGTTGTTAATAGGTAACTAAAATGAGAATTAATCTTAAAATACTATTTTTCATATATGACCTTACTGAAGCACCCATTTTAAAAACTTTTACTTCAAAGAATTCGTATTTTTTAAAGACATATATTTCAAGCTTTATTGGAGTTCAAATCATTCGTTTGAAACTGGCATATTTTGTGATCTTCTAAAACCGGCACTTCTGTACATTTCTAAAAAAGATAATCCTAAAGATACAAAAAATTACCCATCTACCAGCCAGCTAATAGCTCTCTCTAAAATAATTGAAAATGTGGTGTACTCTCATTCTACCATATTTACAAGTTTCATATCATAAACAAACACAGCATGGCTTTCTTAACAGCAGGGGTATAGAATCCGCGTAACATTATCGTGTCAGCCTTAGAGAACAGTCCTACCGAAATGGTCTGACATAGCACAGATTATAATCTGTGCTGTCAAACCATTTCGGTAGTCTGATAATTATATTATCAGACTTTAATAGATAGAGTTGAACTTTGTGACATTAGAGAGAGGGCCAGTATGTGGTATAAATCCTATCTAAGAGTATACTCAAATCACTGAACAGATTCAGTGATCACGTTGGGTTCACGTGATCACACCAAAGTCGTATGCACACAGGCACATAAAATCATTCAAGGATCAATGTCTGTAAAATAGTTATCGCCGTAGTATTTGACATAAGAACTTGTGCATATTCAAATGAAAACAAAATAAATAAGTAAATATAACATCCACTGGAATTAAGACGATTTGGAGTGCTACAACTGTAAAGAATGAAGTTCCCCAAAGGAGCATATTGGGAGCACTTCTTTTTTTAATTTTCGTCCGTGATATTAATGATGTCAATTGATTTTTCACTGAGAAAGTGTTTAATGCCAGAGACTGGCATTAAACACTGATGTTAAACTACATGTATAATACCACCTGCATGCTAGCATAAAGGTGATATTATAGGCGTTAAAGAAAATTATCGAAAACGGTGACAGCTGCCTTCAAATATCGAAACATGGATGCATCAGAATAATCTAAACTTAAATAAAGACAAAACAAATATAAACATATTCAAGTCTAGTAACCAAACTTATCCAGATAATTTAAATTTTAATGGCTATAGCTATTGCATAAATAATACCACTCGTTTATTGGTACCCTCTATCGATGATCGTCTGAAATTTACAGCCTTTGTTTTAATTTGGCTGTAGTTAACCGAGAAGTGTTAAGGGTGGCATATTATGGATGCTACTGCATTTAACCTTCAAAGATTTGATAGGAACAGAAATATGGGAGACTAAGGCATTGGGTAAAAATCCCAGAGAAAGACTTAAGGAAATATGGAATTAGATGATTACGAAAGAGCTAGAATGAAGCAAAAACAGTATCACTAAACAGGAAAGAATGGTTGAATGTACGTACCTACCTACCAACACTAATTATATATACAAATTCCTGGTTAGGCATAAGTTAATTACAATTTGTTATTGTGGTATGTCATATTATTTAATAGTTTATTATGATCATTGACGTAAATGTCAGCACGTAGATCAGACTTTCAAGATTTTCATTATAATAGGAAGAGGTTATGACGTCAATTATAATGCAGCTTATACAATAATATATATGCCTACATTACTAAAATTAAAAAAAAGGTTTGACTGCATGTGTTAATTAGGTACCTACTTATACATCCGCACACTAATATTATGCATTTGTATATGTATAAGAATAAACATTTCCTAGGATAGTGTAGTTTGTTATGGTCGCAGATAACTTTACGACTAATCAAACAGATAACCGTAAAAGAACATTGAATCTTTGACGTATTTGTCTATACTTCTACATATGTTTGTCCTTACAATACCTAATCTATTGTAAACAGTGGCGTGCCTTCACTTTGCGTGATGAATACAAAATACCAACAACGAAAGTGCATTTGCCTTGCCCTCTATATGTCCACATTTCCATGAATAATCTAATAACTACAACTTGCGAAATATCGCATTTAGATAGGGCTACATATATAAGTAATACATTTTAACAATCGATTTTTTTAAAGTAGATAGATACTGATATACCTATAGAATTCTTCGGAAAAACGTTCACATAATTTCATTTTATTGCTTAACTAAAACACAATTGAAAATACTAACGAAAATGTATGTAATATTTAACTCCAAGGCTTTGAGAATTGGTGCAGCTTCTTGTACCGATTTAAAATTTTTTTATTAATATTTCAGTTTTAATCTTATACTTTCAATATGATTACATGGATTTAGGAAAGGCAATTATTGAATAATTATTATTATTTGTAGTAAGACATTAGCGCTTAATGTTTTGGTATAACCAGCAGTGATATGTATCTATTAAAATATCTTTACGATAATAATAATATTTATTATTATTATTATTAAATTGCCCAACAGGTCAACAATTCACGGAAAAATTCATCAATAATTCAAAAAATAAGTTAATCTGATTAACATAATAAAGAGAAATAGAAAAGTAGGAAAAAACAACTGTTGAAAAATATCCATAGTAAAATTGTTAACATTTTTGGCAGAATAAGCTTGGGCGAAGTACTCAAAAGTTAACTTCTCCAAGCAAGTCGTGTGAGTCGATTTTAAAGAAAATGAAACTTTTTTATCAAGTTTGAACTAATTAGGCTTCGTCTTGCTTCTAGCGATTCAACCCCATGTAGATACTGGAGCAACTTCTAGTCCAATTCATGAGGAAAATATGTTCCATCGAATTTGTAATACAAATACTTAAAAAACGCTGCCTGGATTCAATTATATTCATATAGCAATCATATACAGCAAGAGCGCGCGAGGTATGATCACCCGATGGTATACGTAAACTCGCATCTAAACGTGGTCCGATAATACATATTAGAGTAACGGCACAACATACTAGCATTGCCTGCTCATATTCGAACTCATAGTGATCTGATTATTTTTTTGCAGGTTGACAAAAAGAACAAATTAAATTTTCCCTTTAAGTGATGACGATTGCTTAGATAACTAAGTCGATAATAACGCGAAGATTGTAATACTTATAACGTAATTATGATTATCCTAATGAAATTAAATAATAATGTAGTTGTGTACAAAGTTATAGCAGTACAACTGGGTTTTAGAATGAAATAAAAACAACCCGCCTGAAACATCTGCAGAATAAACTAAGATGTCTAGAGAAAAATAAATAAATAGAAATTTCATGGTAAAAAAAAACTATAAATAAGTATAACAGGAATACCATAAAATAACATAAAAACGACCCTTGAAATAGAAATTAAAATTAGAGATTCTCTCCAGTAAATATAACGAAATAACAACTCTGGAAAAATAACTGGCGAACACAGCTAGCGGAGATCATTTGCCGAATATACGTCCGAAGAATATCGACTAGCATCGGGTGATCATACCCCGCGCGCTCAAGCTGTATACAATACCACACGACAACTGCATATTCCAACTTATTAACATAGAAAAGTGACTTGAGTGTTTCGATATTATCAAAATCTTTGGTGAATTATATAGTTCCAACACGTATTCGTTAGTCCGTCAATTACCTGACGTGTTGAAACAAATCAATGACCATGCATTTTATGTCAATTATTTTAAAAGCACAGTCAAAGCTCTCGTTGAAATCTGGAATACCTCAAGTGTAGATACAAGTACTATTTTTGAAGAAAAGCGGGAAGGAAAGTGGCCGAAGTAAAAATAGTTTTTCGTACAAGAAGCGATAAACAATTTCACACTAGAATTTATAGCAGCTATAAAGACCCTATATAAAGATAGAAATGATATTGCCGTTTTGACGTTTGATTATATGCAGAATCTATCCTTGCCTAACACACCGATTCAAGAAATGCTTTATTGGAGGCAGTTATGTTGTGAGTTATTATTTGTGTTGGAATTAAAAACCTTAAAACATATGTTTTTGACATATTTCATGAAGATTTGGTAAACAATATAACAACCGAGTTTGCTCTAAAATACAACATTATCTGAATAATTTTCTGAGAGGAATTTTATTTATTCACAGATAATTGTCCAGATCAAAAAAAACATCGTTATTTGGTTTTTACAGCCTCTGTCAGGTACCAAAAAATTTTCTGAATCTATAAAGGTTTCCGGAGAATATTATACCATCATGTCGAAATCACGTTTTCTAAATTTCCATTATCCCCAAATCAGAAATTCGGATTAACAAACTGATGGCAACTTTTTATAACATATCCTTGATGTAAATAATTTTTGTTTTAAAGAAATTATAGTCATCTAATTTTAAATACTTTGTTATCTGGGGTAAACATTTCTTGAAGGTAGGAAATAAATTCTCATATTTATTAAATTAGGCAATATAAAATAAATGTTCCTTTGCTCATATATTTTTTAAAGAGGGCGCTTCCATCAAAATATTTACAATATATCATACTTATCATGTAAGCTAAATGATCGTATTTATGCTGCCCTGAGGACGTAGGTATATATGATTTCACATCGAGGTTTAGTGTCTGAAATAGTTCAGTAACTTGATTTTCTTTTTATAAAATACCTGCAAAACTGCTTTTTTATAGATAGAAAATTAGAACACGCCAGTATTCTACAAGTACACCTGCCTTATAACAAAATTCTCACTTTCACCTACCTATTTTATATTATAATACCTACTGGTGTTGAAATTACATAGGCGGAAGATTAATCGCCTTTCAAAACTATTTAAAGAGGATTTACGTATTAACACAAGCTTTGTAGTCGGTGGATTTACAAAATACATAAGATTTGTGAAGTTTCGGGAAATCTTTTATTCTCAATTCATAATTATATTTTTGTTTATGGTTGAGATATTCTTTAAGTTTTCACATAAATAAATCGTAACTAATAAAGATAAACAATTAGTATGGGTCGATAAGTACATTTGTATTAATGCTGGGTACCTACTGTTATATGAGAAATAAACAATATTTAATGGCTTCAAGCAAGAAATACAACAAATCGGGAAAAACCATGAACCGATTGAAAAGCATTACGCACAGATATGTCCAAACTTAAATGTTCAGTACTGTTAACTTCCTTATTATTGAAGCTATGAAGTTGGTTAAATAAGGAAATTTGTATTATTTTTTGTCTTCATTCTGATGCTGCAAACGGATAAACAATTGAAAGTTTAATTTCCGAGATAATCCCAAAAAGGTTTTTGCTAAATGGAACAATTTGTTTATTTTTTACATACCATGAATGAAAATAATATTCTGAATAAGAAATTATTAATACATAGAGGACAACTACCAACGAGGAGCGACAGAATTGTCGGATCCTTTGTTGGTTCGTGTCCCACTTTCTCCTCGTCGTATTTAAGTGATAAACAACCACCAAGTGCACTCAGAAAAGGTATTTATATCTACACTGAAAGAACCGCCCGTAATCTTGGCTGCTATAATACAAATTTTAAAATACACTAAAAAAATTACTGTAATAATTTTAAATTTTAACTATCTTATACCAACAATATCATCTATTATATAAATTTGCGATACTAGAAAAACAAATGCCCCAAACAGCGTTTTTTCATGCTGCTGTAAAATTTACAGATTGCTAATTAATATATTTTATAAATAAGCGATTCATATATTACAACCTTAAATCTAAGCAAAAACCATTTATATACCTATATATAATAAATAAGATTGTGAATGCGAAACAATTTTTAGTTTCCTCTCAGCCTTCTGTTGGTCGTGGCCATTTAACTTCATTGGCAGAGAGAATTGTATCCATTAGTATACTATGTATTCGTTTTTGTTCACCGAAGCAATGATCTGATGAGTTTTTCCCCCCAAGTTTGAGTGATTGTTGATTTACAAATGACCAAAGGCCCAATTTCCTATCAAACCAGTAGATTATAGGAATTGTCGCTGCGTGGACAAACAACAGTAGTCAAATATATTACATGACCTTTGTATTGTACTAACGATGACCTCAAGATTTTTGCAGATGTCCGCGTTTTGAAGTACCCTGATACCAAAAAAAAGTTGTTTATGAAATCTATTTCTCCCTGTCCTCCCCCCTCTCTTTCCCTCTCCCCCTCTGCGTCTGTGTGTGATCAAGATAGCGGGCCAAACGCCAAAACAATACCGGTAGACCGGAAGTAGTAGTTTACCTCGGCGAAAAACTCAAATTTCTCTAATATTTCGTCAACTAGGTACAAAGTGTAAACAAATTTCTAAAAAATGCAAATGTACTCGGAAAGCTATTTGAGAAAATCTTACAAAAAAGGCTTTTTGAAATTCTTACCGGAAGTAGGTATTTTACTCTTATCGTAAAATAGCTTTTTTTATAAATTCTCGCAGGTTATGCTTTCTAAACAGATATATGAAGACTATGATATAATATTTGAATATTTAAAGCTTAATTTTTGTATAAAAAAAAGTTGAAAATTCGGACCAGAAGTAGTAACACTTTTACTCTTATCGAATAGCAGTACAAATATCGCAAATTATGTATTCTATAGAGATTTATTAAGAGTCCTAGGTATAAAAGTACCTATTTACAGCTGGATTTGGAGTAATTTTTGTAAAAAGAAAAGTTTATTAAGAAAATAAAATTATTTGAAACATGATTATATATGTAAGTATATCTTTGTTTACCATGTCTTAGTCTACTTAAATTCTTTTATTCAGTTTTTTCAGTCAACTATATCGGGTGTTCAGAAAAATTCGAAGTCAAGTAGGTGTTGAACAAAAAAATCGTATGTCCTAACTTAAGTCTATGATTTGAATTAAATATTAAATGTCAATTATTGTCTTGTCAATAACTGTCATAATTTACTCTATCTCAGACATAACTTCAAATTTTCAAGAATTACTTTGACTTTTTTTATTTTTTTCTGAACACCCGATATACAGATACTTAGTGCTAATCATGCTCAAAAATATTCCAAACATTATTTTCTAGATTTGTTATCGCTTATAACATTATTACTTTCAAACAGTGCAATTACTTATTACCCGCCAAAAATAGGAATAACTTAAAGTATTAGGTGTTCAGAAAAATTCGGAGTCAAGTAGGAATTGGACAAAAAATATCCTAACTTGAGTCTATGATTTGTATTCAATATAAAATGTCAATTATTGCCTGTCAATAATTGTCAAAATCTAATCTATCTCAGACATGACTTCAAATTTTCAAAGATTACTTTGACTTCGAATTTTTTTGAACACCCGATATTTGCAGATCCTAAATGTCAATTTTGACATTTCACACGAAAAATTTCAAACATTGATTGATTATTGTATTATTTCCGCAGTATGACAAATGCTGGTTAAATAAAACAAGTTACGATTGTTTAAATAGTCTCTATCTCTTTTTAACTGCTATAGAGTATGTAGATCGCATTTCGACACTTATTTCATAAGCTAATTTATTTTTAATTTGTATGTTTTTATCCTTCCCTCTTGCATTTAGATTATGTGAAATAGGTTAAGTGACGTTTGTATGTACATTACAGTTAACATAAATTAACAGAAGAATGGTAAAAAAATAGGAATAATAATAGGTTTATTTTTTCATTTCACCTAATAGTTAAGAAAGATAATTATTGATAAATTAAATTATTGGACGGAAATATTATTTAGCTCCCCATTTTACTGTGGATGGCTTTTAATCATTCGAAATTTGGCTTAAAACACATACCTACATAGAGCCAAATATGACAAAAGTTTAAATAATTCTACGCAGGAGGAAATGTAGGTATATAGGTTCCGACAGGAAGTACTTGCATACTTTCAAATTTTAAAGTACCTATGCAGTACGTTTATAAAATATGTATAAGATTATGCACTAAGAATTAACATTACAAATCTTGAAGTATAATAATAATAACGCGCATAATTTAAAATATTTTACAAAGAAAAGAACAATAACAAGTTACATTCACAATGCCATTATATTATATGCATCATATCACTTTGAATTAAGTTTAAGTCTGATTTGCTTTATGCACTATATTCATAACATGTTTATGTAGTCGAGTTAAACAAAGTTAATTTTCTCTGATAAGATGACGTCTACCTTATTATAGATAACTTACCAAGGTTCATTTTGATTCGAGCCTCCGTATAATAACACAGAATATCCAAAGTAACTGTCTTTTTCTAAACTATTCCCATTAAAAGTGTAGGGATCCGAGTAGATTATCGGAAAATCAGTGTCAAAATTAAAAGAATACACATTTTGAATTACGAAGAGATTAGCGAATAACAAATACCACAGTTTATACATTGTTATTCGCATAATTCCCTACGAATATAATTAAAAAAGAAGCCGGTTTATGTGCGTGTTAGCGCACTCACACACGAAAACTGAACGAAATGTTTGACTTGATTAAAATTAAATGAAATTTGCGGTTTTAGGTGTTCCTGTTTTGTGGAGAGATAGGAACCCGATCGTGTAAAACCCGCCTGTTTAACTAAAGTAAATACGATATTGTATCGATTTTAATACAAGTAAGCATGCAAGTAAGTAGAAATGTTATATGACATTACGGGATTTCGTGCCGAGAATCTTAACCAGTCAGTCCTGATGCATCACCGTCCGAATGTGACATTGAATGAACTAGTCATAGCTGCTGTTCCAGGTAAACAACAAAAGTCAATAAACACTGGAAACAACAATTATCTTTTCGTATAATTGCGTTTCCATATTTAGTAATATAATAATTAAAACACTGTTAATCATATCGAATACGTTCTAGTAAACTTTCAGTGAATTAACAATGTTTTTTTAGTGAATATATCAAAGAAATCTTTGTCTGGGGCAAGTTTAGCGTCTATGTATGGACAATAGCGTATAAAGATACAATGTCGAGCAAAAGTATGAATGCAATTCGTTTATAACTAAGGCGCGGACACGTACGGTTGATGACTCATCGCCCGTGGGCGCACTATTGAAATGTATTTTTCAAGAGGTTTTAATTTTATTTGTATAATTGGATAACAAGTGGCTGGTGATCTATAAAATACAAAATACCTTATTATTTGTTCATTTTCTCTTCTGTAAGACTTGTTCTCTTTGAATTAAGTACATCCTTGTAGATAGAAAACGTCCTTTCTACATCGTAACTGGTTATAGGTGCGTACTGGAAATATTCTTTTATTTCAGCGTATTTAGCATACACAATTGCCGCAATGTTATTAAATCTGGATTTCTATTAAAAACTGCGTCTAACTTTTTCCGAAGGCCACATCCGAAGTCACTTGGAATACTTTCGAAATTATTAATAGCCTACGTCTAATGTGGTTAAACCATCTTTTAATTTGAGATTTGGATTTTCAAAATATGTGATTAGTTTAGGCAAATTTCCAAACTGTTCGTGGACGAATAACAACTGATTTTTTAAATTTGGTATTTGTGTTAGTTCCTTGCACTCAGAAATACTTCGAGCACCGTCATTTAAACATGTAAGGAAATTTTGTAAACTATCGAAATTCTCTCCATAAAAACTATTTCTGTGTATGTTTTAGCAAAGCTAAGTGACGAACGTGCATTATTTTGGCATTCTGTAACGAATTTTACAGACTTTGTAATAAATTTCGGAATCACTGACAATTCATTTTCATATCAGAAAAAGTTACATAAACAACGTTCTAGATCTAAACTGAAACTAAACGAAATCCAGTGCACACTTACGTCTAGATAATTGGGAGAAGTCGATTCAATAAATCGGTATTAAACAGACTATTACAAAAATTACGAAGTACGTAATTAACAGTCAAAACAATGGAAACGAAACTAACGTAAGTATGAATGAAAATTTTATTTCTCTTGCGAAATATAAGGTAAATATAATAAATTTTAAAAACCCCTCACACTCCTATCTACGCCGATGAAAAAAGGATTTTACTCATAAATTTCTTATTTTATGGGCATTTTTTGCTCTCATTCTCAGACACTTCTCGGGCGTAAACAGATGCTGCAGTCTCACCATATGAATTAGTGCTATTCAGTAAGCGTGTGTTGTTTACATTATTTCTTTGCTCCGTTGTAACTTCGTCGTAGTTTAAACCGGTCATGTCCGCGCCCTATTTATAACGAACATACAACGGACAATGAACGCCTTTGTAATGACGAGATTTCGTTCTGAACCGGTGAATTTATTAACTCTGCTGTACCAGAATTGATAACATTTCTAGACTCTTGTGCATGAAAAATTAAAGTTAAGTAAAATTTATTTTTTAATGTTTCATCTATGAAAAATTAAATTTAAGTAAAATTTATTTTTTAATGTTTAATCTATGACATAGTAAAAAATAAGCCTTTTTAGTAAAAAAATATATAAAAAGCATTGCAAAAATGGTTAATATTGTGTAGCATTGTGCAGCAACCAGCAATACAACTACTAAGATTGTTTTTCAACAATCAGCGAAATATTCATTGCTTGAATCTTAATTACTACTGTGGCGATATTTTTGAAAAAAATATTTGTTTTTCCAAGGCACAACGCAACTTCACAGATAAGTAGGTACTATATGCTCAATTAGACAGCTCTGGATTTGCCTTGATACTGCAAAGTGCTCATTTTCTATTTTCTGCCGGTAGCTCGAATGGTTTGATGAGATGAAGAAGTAAATCTAACTTCCGAAAACACTTCACGACTTTTATTCTGAATAGATCCCATCATTTTTTCGTTTTGTTTTAATTTTTATCGCTATCTCCGCAAGCAATTCATCTTTTCTTCTTTGTCTTTCCATTTACGATACTTATTCTATCACTGCTGGTTGTATTCATATTCTTCTTGTTGTAGAGAAATGTATTCTTTTAGCTTATGTAGATTTTTTCGCTTTATCATTACAGTATCATAAGAATGTATCCACTTTCCGTCAATTCCTTCATTAAATTATAAATGGTGAAATAGTTGTTAATAGTAACACTACTTTTTCTACATATTCTAATATATTGTCAGGAACAAATAAATTAAATAGATTATATGGTATACAACTATCATTATCGAGTTCTTAAACTTCTGCTAGACCGCATTCGCCAAGTTACAATACCACCTTGCACTTGGTTGCCATGTACAAATGCAGATAACGGCAGTTCATCATCGGAATCTTTCGAATCAGCGAAAACAATCTCGTCAATATCTCTTTGTTCATCACTATCAATTTCTTCCACAACTGATTCTGAACCAGTTGGTATCTACTCAGCATCATCAATCTATCAAAGTAAATGCTTAATCAGCTTTCAAGGTGTCTAAATTAACCCAAATAACTTTGTTGGAACCCATATTACAGCCAAATTATAACCAGTCAAATTTGAATAAACATTAGATTAAATTTTGCTTAACTGTAGTGTGGTTTATAATATAGAATCATCAAAAATAAAAAATTAATTGATTTTTGATATCTTTAGATCTTTTATTCTCATCGAAAAATCTCGCAAGTAACACAGAAAAAAATGTATGTGAAATAACATACATTTTTTGTAACATTTTACAGTGATTAGGTTGTAAGTGACTGAAATACAAATGCATCAAAGTAAATTCACAATTTATTTGTATTATTAAAGAATTCAAATTAAAATTACAAATATATTTGTATAATTAAGTTGTTTAATCACAAGTTGAAGTGAAAAATATGGATTTACCGTGTATATTTCGAACATTTTGACGTGTATGTGACTTTTAAAACGTAAAATTACCATGAAAACACTGGTAACCAAATTTTTTTATAGTAATTTTACATAGATTTTTTTATCAGTGCGCATGGTTTCTAGACAGATAATTGGAGAGCATCAGAGTATTTACGTATAGATTAATTTTGAATAATTTTTGTTTAAGAAAGAATTCAAAATACGTACCGGAAGTATCATCTCCACTAATCTAATTCCAGGTTTTTACAAATAATTCGCAAATTTTACATTCTATACAGATTTATTACAAGTGAAGAAGTATTTAGGGCTGGATTTGGAACAATTTTTGTATAAACAAAAATTAATATTCGAACCGGAAGTAACACTTTCATTCTTATCGAATTACAATTTTTTGCAAATGTCTCGCAAATTATGTATGTATTGTATTTAGATCTAGATTTAGAATAATTTTTGCATAGAAAAACTTCGGACCGAAGGTAACACTTTTATTCACATTTTTATTAACAAAATAACCGAACTAACTAACTTATTTTTCATAGTTTGTAATTTGTAATTTGCGTAATAGTGAATCTATGTATTAGTTTGGATGTATATGTGACAAATTTGTAAAACTGACGATGTAGATACTTGCGTGAGCGAGTCTATTACGAATAAAAATAAAATTATTTTGGAACAACTTTTGTATACAAACTTCGAAACGCACATACGTTTAAGAAAACGCTGTGGCTAGGGGCACGCGAGCGTGCCGATTAATTTGGAATTATAGGCACGTGGCTGACGTCACTGCTGTTATGACATTATCATTTAACGTGCACCTAAATTTGAAATTAGAGGTACGTCAAATCATTACTTTATTCTGCGCCAATCTATAAGTTATGAGAATAATTAGTAATAGTTTTCATTATTAATTTTTTTTAAGGAATAAATAACAATTAGAGTCAAAATAAGTCTTTTTATTACAAAATTCAAAACATCAAAATAATAAAACTCTTACTAAGGATAAATAAAATATTATTGGAAAGTTTTAGTAGAACATTCTGTATCAAAGGATGCGTTGCTTATAGCATCTAGTTGATTATTTAAAATAAATGTGAGAATGTCTTGCTTTTACTATTTTTATTGCGTTTATTATGATTTATTACTGTCGTAGAATCATGTCCCTTGGGTCGCCCCTTTTCTTAATTTTTGAGGGCAACACTATTGATTTTAATAAATCAGTTTCAATATTTTCATTATTATTATTATTATTACTGTTATCTTCATTATCACCAAAGGGTTCATCAACAAATGCGTAATGTGTGGCATGTTTGCTAAATTATTATCTGTCAATTCACTTATATTTCCATCAGACAATACTATTCTAACACTATTTTGTTGTGAGATCGTTTCTTGATTATTATCGTATGCCTCAGTACCTGTTTCTGTATCGATCAGATCACAATTTGCCTCACCTGTTGTAATATAATTCCCACTTAATAATTGCCACTTCGTTTCCAGTTCTCCAGTAGTGTTCCATTTTCTTCAATAAATCTAATCTATAGTTGAATTCACTATTGCTGGAAATGCTAATTTGTTCATTAAAGAATTCGTAATTAAATTGGCTGATTTTCGTTTTTCGGTTAACGTCATCACTTTAGGCTTTTCGCTTACTACATGTTTTAGTTTTGCCGCAATATCTGACTTGGTTGTTCCAATTCTATATTTTGATAAATAATAATTTTTTGTCCAACGTATGTGATACACGTAGTTTGAAACACACCGTCATTATATTCCTTCAATATTTTTACTTTAGTGATTAAATCTATCCGTTTCTGGATGTCCTTGAAATTGTAACCTGTTAAAATATTCACATACTGCAATAAATCTTTTTCATGGTTTTGAAATCGGTGCAGTGGTCGCTTCAAAATGTGTTCAGATGCTCGATTGTCGATTGATTATGGCTATCCAAAAAAATTAAAATATATTTAACAAAGTCGGTTAAAGTTGAATTCTTAGGTACTACTTGTTTTATTTTATGGTTAATTGACTCCATACGGTTATTTGTTGTATTATTTAAATTGCCATTTGATATGTTACATACAAGCCATTCATTCCGAATAGTATGCCAATTTTTATCAAAATAATCACATACGCTTTGAGGAACTCATTCCTTAAATTGAGTATATATGATATCATATTCAGCCTCATTGTTACAATAGACTAATTTTTGAAGGTATTCTAAAGATAAATCTCGTTCCTCTTTAGAAATATTCAACTTCTCGCAGCCTATTTCTCGTCTAAAAGTCTTTAAGGTATGAAATAAACAGAAATACACAGGTCTCCCTGGAAAAGGTTGTTTCATAACTCCACGTTCTGTTAAAGCTTTACCTCCCATAAAGCAAATTACTTTATCAGTGCTATTTTGGTTTGTAAATAATTCAAAAATGCAGTAATATGATTCACGATCTTCCACAGCTATTAATGATACAGAAACAATTTCTGACTGGCCATTAGAATCCTCTACCAAAAATAAAGAAAGAGTGCAGCCGGTGTTAAGCAATTTGTAAGTGCCGTCAATACTAACAAATTCAGGCCACGCTTTCATTGAATATCTACTACTTTCTGTAGAGAATTGTAATGCTTTGTAGTTCTTTTCCTCGTCGCAAAGTAGATGAACATTGCAATCTGTTGAGAAAGATATCTTTTAGGAATATATAGATACAGTAGCATTTAACTCATTACTGTATTTGGATTCCAATAATTTCACAGTTTCTGCCAAATGATTTTTCCCAGTCTCGAGTTTGTAGTGAATATTATGAAGATCTTTTTCTTTTAATGTTGTCTTTTTACTAATTTCTAGACGGATTTTATTCTGTATCTTCTTCTTAGTTGCGTCCAAACATAAATAATCTTGCACATTTCCAAGGTCTGTTTCATGTAATATACGATTTTGAGGGAAATGATCAAAAACTTTCTAGAAAATAAAACTATTTGCTTACAATCGAAAGTTCATGTTTTGTATGTTCTATTACAACTATATACTTTTAAATATTGGCCTCCTGGAAAAATACGAAGTTTGAAATTCGCATTACATCCTAAGCGTAGCGTGCTGAAAATTATTACAGAAGTCAAAACAATTTTATCGGTTATTTAAAAGCTATTGTAACCTCGTCTGTCGTAACCCATTTCCTCTTTTAGGACGTTCTTTACCATTGATACATGCATATTAAAGTTTATAAAATTCTAGAGAGGACTTCAACGGTCTTTGTATGTATTTAAGAGAGGAGTTTATTGTACGACTTTTTTTTTATAAAATTTTTGTTTTTTGTGTTGTTCATAGATTTCTAAATATTTCTTTAGTTCATTATAGGAACCAAACTGGAGATCAAGGGTTAATTATTTTTTTTCATTAATAGTCTCATTTATGTCGTCATTACTACTATTATTTATGGTAACTGTAGCCATAATGTTATCTTAAAAAAATGAGACATGTGCGAGATAGGGGAATACGGTTCAGTTTCACTCAGACTAGACCGACTAGTATTTTGTCGGCTCTCGGGCGCTGTATTACCTACCGGTTTCCCCGAGAGCCGACAAAACACGAGTCGGTCTAGTCTGAATGAAACTGATCCGTATTCGCCTATCTCGCCCATGTATAATAAGATACCTTATAAAGTACTGTTTATGACATAAATCTAGTTAGGATAAACTATTTCCTAACCCCAATTCCTCAAGGATTAATTTTGTATTAGCATTAGGTGTGCATAATACAAAATCAGAGTACGCTCTGGTTAGTGATTTAACTACATATTATTAAATAGAAATTATTAAAATACATCGTTTACCTGTTAGACCGTCCATATTTAATAGTTTATGTCGTTATAAACTGCAGTAATCCACTAACACTAACAGAAATCCGCACCACAAACTAGAACATGCATATTTTCCCCGTTTTTTATACACGTGCCTTTAATTTCAGATTTCAGGGCACGTTAAATGATATCGTCATAACAGCAGTGACGTCAGTTACGTGCCTATAATTCCAAACTAAGCGGCACGCTCGCGTGCCCCTAGCCATAGCGTTAAGAAAATCGTGTAGTGCCCAAACATATTTTTTGGATTTGGAACAATTTTTGTATAAACAAAAATTAATATTCGAACCGGAAGTAACACTTTCACTCTTATCGAATTGCAATTTTTTGCAAATGTCTCGCAAATTATGTATGTATTGTATTTAGATCTAGATTTAGAATAATTTTTGCATAGAAAAACTTCGGACCGAAGGTAACACTTTTATTCACATTTTTATTAACAAAATAACCGAACTAACTAACGTATTTTGGAACAACTTTTGTATACAAACTTCGAAACGCACATACGTTTAAGAATATCGTGTAGTGCCCAAACATATTTTTTTTAAATGCATTAACAGTCACACCTCGTATATCTTAATGGGAAAATTTCATTGTGTCCAGAAGTTCACTGTCAAAGAAGGCGTAAATTATATTATTTCTTTTAAAATTGTTCTAAAAATAGTATTTACATTTGTGTTTATTTTGAGAAATTCTGTAATCAATTAATCACCATTCTCATAATGCAAATCTTTCGGCGAAAAACATTTTCGCAAGCATCCGCATGTTTCACTCTTTATCATATCCATAATTATATGCCAAACATTTGTTTAAAAAATTAATATATATAAAATTCATTAATAAATTTCATGTAAATTTACTTTAATTACAGATGTGTAATTACATTTATTTTCGAGAATTTAAATTTTACTAAAAAGTTATTAAATGAGAAAATAATTCAATAATAAGTATATATGAAACCTTTTTTACGGAAGAAATATTATATGAAGCACAATGACGTCAGGAAAGCAATCATGACTCATCAAACAGAGGAAATTTTAACCTAAAGATAACGTAAGCTACAGGAAACGATAGACTTCAGGCAGAATTATCATTCTATTACTTACCAATATTTTAAATTAAAAAATTATGGATTCCTTATAACATAAAACCATCCATTGCAGGATATTTTACAAAAATATGTATTATTTGGTACCTACCCATGTTCATGATTATAAATAGATCAAACATCATATGCTAGGATGATTTGATTCTTCCATGTTACTTGGAAAGTACACAATTTTTTAACCATTCAAGTTCGAATAATAATTATAAATTATAGAGTGACTGACGGTCGTAGAAGAGCATGATTGGTATAATATAGCTTATAAGGTTATCTCTGACCTACCCTATCTTTTAATACTTCATTATGTGGGCGGGGTTTATAACAATTTAGGTCATAGTATTGACTGTCAAATTGTATGATTGGTAGTGTGATTTGTACCATAACCCAATAAAATTATATTTTTGTATTCCGTAATTTGAAACTCTGTGAAAATGCTACCAAAAGCCACGCCCTTTTTTTCTGAAAATGCTGTAGGGGGTAACCTTTATACAAGCTGTCGTCATTCTAACTACCTTGGTATAAGTGTACAATCTCGTATAAACCCCCATCAATAAATTCATTTACAATCGTAAATTGAAATTTGTTGTTGGGTAGAAACAATCTGCGATTTGTTATACAACGTGGTAGCGTTGTCTGCCAAATTGTTATTAACTTATTACCCTACCAATACATCAAAATTCAGTTGCGATCAAATAAACTTGCCGTTGCTCTAGGCTATTACGTTCATTCATTGTTTTAGTACCTACATAAATATTAGTTCAAAATACTACCACAGTTGGATACACGAAATTCACCTCTACTCATGTTGTAAACAGAATGTTTTGTTTATTCTTAAAATAGTCTTTGAAATATTTCTTTTTAATATATTTTATGTAATAAAATTTATAATTTACATCGGTATAATAAATCATTAACATTAGCTGTGCTTCTTGTATATAGGCTGTATTACACTTATCAATTTCTTCACCAAGTTTTTAGGTGAATTAGTAGTACCTACCAATAGGTAGTGCAAAAATACGAAATAAAAAATTAATAAATTTACCGAAGATATGTGTTTGATATTGAATGTAAAAATAACTGCACAAGCTAGATGCAAAAGAAAATAAATAATTTACGCACACAATTCTTTCAAGAAGTATCAAATTAACATGTCATTTTTAACGATATTCTAAAATGGAATTTGTGTTTACATTTTACACAGTTGGTAAAAAACTTTATAACATGAATTTTACTAAAAATCACTAAAAACTTGATCAAGTTGAGAAGAAAAATAGAGCATGTTCTACTTCAACAAGTTCTTGGTCAAGAAATAGATAAGTAGGTATAATACAGCCTTATGAATGACTGTCACTCTATGCTCTCAACAATTTGAAGGAGATATCTTGTATCAGAACATTTACCCTTACAATTTCCTATATTGCACAGCATCTGATCATTTAAATAATATTATTGCATTATATAGCATCATCAAAAGTATTGGAATAATCCAGGGACATCCAGTATCGCGTTATGTCACGACCTTCACGGATGAGATACTATAATATGTCCGAAATTGATTTATATACGCCTTAGCCACATATTTAAGCGATTTTTACGTTTTAAAGTTTTCACCCCTGCGTGAATTCAAATTGCCTAATTGTCAAATTTGACCAGAGAATCTCATGAGAGCAATTTACTGGGTTTTCTAGCAATGATTTTGAAAATTATGAGCATAAACTGATCAATTTTAACATAACATGAATTCGAAAATATAGATTATTCATTCATTGGCATACATCGTACATACGTATGCATGAGAGCCCCTATGGCTAATGCTATTTGACACAACCGGTATATAGTTGCATATAAGCGTGAAGATTAAAACTTTTTTAAGATATTGGTATAATCATGATTATAGGATTATAAAATGATGTTTATATTTTAAATTAAATAGATATTTAGGCACGACACTGGCGATAAAAGAAATAAAAGAAGACGTTTCCATGTTACCGATTTAATAACATAAAAATGTCTAAATCGCAATGCGTAAGTCAAATACAGGCACCCATTATGTAGGTAGTTAATGTAAACAAGAATGTTAAAAACCCGTACTTTTAAGGATTGCTCATTCCCTATGCTGTAACGTTAGCATATCCCCCCTCACGGCGCGCACTGCGGTGACGTCACAACTGGACCATGCTCTTCAAATCGTAACGTTTCCAGTGTTTTTAGTACATAGGCGTGTGTTGCACGTGCCAAATTAATGAGATTGTTTTGCTTTATTTTATGATTTAAATCTATATTTCGCGATTGACTTTGTGTTTTTATTGTGTTAGTAATAAAACCACTCTTTATTAAAATTTTCAATTAATTTAATTTTATTGATAGGTAGTGAAAACCACGTGAAAACATAAGCGCTATGCCGGGTCGTAGATGCGCCGTATTTGGTTGCAACAATAGCAGAGTTGTAACCAAAGCAAAAAATGAAAGTGTCATTTACCATGAATTTCCTCGCGCAAATAATTTGGTCTCCACAACTATAAAAAAAGAATGGATTCGACGATGCCAAAGAGCCGATAAATTCAATCCCAACACAAGCCAAATTTGTTCTGTGCACTTTACGTCTAATGATTACGAAAGGGATTTACAGAATGAACTATTAGGTAAATATAAAAAAAATACATATTAAGAATGGCATTACAGATTACTTAATTTAGGATTACCAGTAAGAAGAAAACTGAAGAAGACAGCAGTCCCAACAGTAAATTTACCTCTTGAAAAGAAAGAAAAAAATCAGACACAACAAATACAAAGAAGCGAAAGACTTTTAAAGAGACAGAAGCAAAAAGAAGTTGAGGATATTTTGAAAACTAGTATACCATCTGATATTAACCCCCAGGCTTCAACTTCACAGGTTTGTGATGAGCATCTCTCTCAAGAAATAATGTCAAGAACATCTGAAGAAAAGCGTTCACATGAAATAAAATATGACTATAATGAATTACTGACAAAATATAATGAACTTGAAAAGCAACATAAGCTATTGAAGAACAGCAGTGGGAAAAAAATAAAATTATTGAATGACCAATTACGCCATTACAAAAGTAAATGTCAACAACTGTGCCAAAATAAGAAAGAAGAAACAGACGCTGTAAAAAAAATGTTTACCAAAAATCAAATGAACATGTTATTAAATAGGAGGAAACGAGTCAACTGGACTTCCGAAGAAGCTGCATCAGCTTTTACTCTACGGTATTATAGTAAGAAGGCATATCTGTATGTTAAAGATAAACTTCACTTTCCCCTTCCTGGTTTATCTTCTCTCAGAAGATGGGCAAGTAAATTGAAGATTACTAATGGAATTTTAACAAGCGTTTTGGAATTTATGCAATTAGCAGGAGAATCCATGAATGATTTTGAAAAAACAGTAGTGTTATGTTTTGATGAAGTAAAAGTACAAAATATCGTAGAATATGACGTTGGAAATGATAGAATTTTGGGTCCACATAATTATATGCAGTGTATTATGGCACGGGGCTTGTTTTCAAATTGGAAACAGCCTATTTTTCTTGATTTTGATCAGAGAATGACTTCGAATATTTTATTCTCTATTATAGACAAATTGTCTGAAAAGGGTTTTAAAGTGGTAGCAATAGTTAGTGACTGCGGCAGTACAAATGTTGGTTTATGGAAAGACTTAGGAATAGACATTAACAACACATCTTTCAAACATCCCGCTACCAACAGAGATATATTTGTCTTTGCAGATATTCCACATCTCCTGAAATTAATTAGAAATTGGTTACTGGATACCGGCTTTCAATTAAAAGATGGAAGTTTGATAAATAAGAATCCATTGGAGGAACTATTGAAAGTGACAGACACAGAACTCAATGTCTGTTACAAAATTTCAAAAAAACACTTGGAATGCAATGGACCTCAAAGACAGAATGTTCGTTTGGCTGCGGAATTGTTATCAGAAACGACTGCAAAAGCTCTTGCTCGTTATAAACCAAGTAATGATCCTCTTCTTGCTGTAAATGTAGCTACTTTCATTAGCGATATAAACCAATGGTTTGACATATTTAATAGTTACGCACCTCGTAATAAATTAGCGTCCAAAAATGCTTTTGGAATCAATTTAGAAAGTCAGGTAGCACATTTGGACAAAATTATCGATTTAATAGAAAATATGAAACCCATTGGTAAAACAAGTATACAGACATTTCAAAAAGGAATAATTATATCTACAAAATCATTAAAAGGTCTTTTTAATTCAATGAAAGAAGAATTTAATGCTGCCTATATATGCACACACAGACTAAACCAGGACTGTTTAGAAAACTTTTTTTTCCAACTAAGAAGTAGAGGAGGAGCAGATGATCATCCATCGCCGTTAAATGCACTGTACAGAATTCGTATGATTATTTTAGGGAAGAACCCTGGCATTCTTAGTAGCCATGTGAATACTGAAGAGGCGGAGCCTCAGGAATATTTATCAGCAAAAGTCTTTGAACAAGCTGAGATAGCATTAAATCCTTCAGATAATAATTTAGTCGAAATTAACTTATCTATATCCTCTTCTTCTTCAACTTCTTCCAACGATTCAAGTAATTTAGAGACTGCCAACGATGCTCTAGAGTATATTGCTGGATATATCGCAAAGAAATTCAAAGATAAATATCCTGATCTGGGCGATTATACACACCAATTATTACTCACGGAACATCAGTATAATTTACCCTCATGGGTTGAACACTTATCGTATGGAGGCTTAATTAAACCTAAGAGGTCATGGCTCCAAAAAGTAAAAAAAATGAATAAATATTTTCTCAAGTACCATGGACCTCAACTTGAGAAAAAACACTCGGTTACCAAACAGCTGAGTAACTTTATTTATCAGAAGGAAAACATCCCTTTAGATTTAGTTCAAAATTTTATAAAACTTAGAACAATTATTAAAATAAATTATGAAAATATTAAGCAAGAAGAAAAAAAAATCAAAAACAGAAAAAGAAAAATTGTGGCTTCTGAAAGAAAGACCGCAAAGAAATTTAAAAAAATTGTCTCTTAAGTTTAGTTAAAATTTAAATAAAAATTTAGTTTTTATTTTATCCATTTTTTTACCAGTACCCAAGATTTACTGAAAATACTGATTAATTATTTTAATAATCTACTATTTATTTTAAATATTGCAATGCTATGAAATCTGTGAAAAGCGTAAGACATTATATTTCAACTATTTCGTAGGTCCGGTGACTACGTCACTGCCGAGTATGACCGATCACGTCCGAAGCTGATTGAGCAATCCTTTGTAGGTTTATAATCTTTGCTTTTAACATCAACGAACAAAATTAAAACGGTTTTATCACACCAACGTATCACATAGGCATATATATCATGCTAGTTGACGTAACAGATAAAAGTGTAAATAGGTAAATCTCTTAAGCAAATATGATTAGGTACCTATCTTGTATAGTGTTACCTTACTTGTCTTTTTAAAGTTCTTATTGTTTTCTTTTCATCATACAAGATTTATACAATGTAGGTACTAATAAAGCATAGGTAGGTACGTGTACAAGAAAAATAGATATATAATACAATTACCAAGTATAAATAAATCTTATTTAACTGATATATTAATAAATAGGTACTTCCAGTTAACTGTATTATAGATACAGTACATAAATATTGAATTACGTAATATTTCCGGATATATATTTAAAGTCCTATTTGTAAATTATCTTGTTTATTTTGATAATATTGGCCTATAAAAATCTTTAAATAAAGTTGAATCTCATCTGGCCAATTCCATGTGTACTAAATGATAGGTATTTTGAAACTTATTTTTGTGGTTTAGGTATCAAAATTTCGGATTCAAAAACACACAAATCTCGACGTTTTATTATTGTTAATGGAAAAGCGGAGCTTAATATTGTTCTACATCAGCTGAAACTACACACACATTTTGATATTTCTTTCAAAAATGACATTAAATAACCTTGCAGTAAAAACATACTAGTCTGGTTCACAGACTAAACAAACCAGACTGGTAAATAAATCCCAAATTTTATCCAGATTACGCCTCCTTGTTTAGCAAATGAAAATATCAATCCTCTACCATCTTTGTCATATTAACTGAACGGGAGATGAGATGGCGCTAGCGCCATTTAATTTTTTTTGTTATGTTGTGGTTATACCGTTGATTGAAGGAATCTATATATTAATACGCGAAGAAAAAACTTTGTACCCCTTTTTAAGCATAGGTACTGCGCGCACGGAGGAGTGTGATATTTGGCATAGTTAAAGTTCATATGGAGAAGGAGTGCAGAAAGATATAATTTATTTACCTACCTATAATATGTGTTTCAAATACATTAAATTAATTAAATAAAAAGGTCGAATTTCGACCACTGGGCGACCACTAGTAGGTAGGTACATATTATTTCTTCAATCAACGGTTATATGTCATTCCAAACAATATTTCAAATTTGACGTATTTCTGCAATCCTTTCTTGTTGTACACTATGTTTCAAATTATCAACAGCCAATTAAATGGAAATTAAATTGGAAAGTATTTTCAGATTCGCATTTAATTTGAAACACGCTGTACATCATATTAATTAAGTATAAGTAAGTTGATATTGATCGCAAGTTTATTATTAAATAAGTACAGAGTGAAAATTACTGAATTGTAGGTAATGTAATATAAAGTCATAGGAATATACTGCGTTAGAGAAGTATACCTAATAAACAGAGATTTCTATCAATAATATAATCGAAGCATTCGTATTTTTTAAACGTATAAGTTGCAGGTATGTGGTTTGTCCAACAGTTTTGTGTATTTTTCTATTACATTAATAACGTATTAAATACACATATTCGAATAACAAGCTCATTTCAAATTCCGCGCCAATATGCTGCTAGCGCCTCTTCGTACCCGTTCATTCATGTGTGATAAGGATAGAAGAACTTGGATATTTTTATATCAAGTGGTTGCCTGGTTTGTTTGGTCTGTGGTCTGGTTTTTACTGTCGTGGGTCAGGGAAATTCTACTTTCCTAATCCAAAAATATTCAGTGAAATGACAAAATATGGACGATTTCAGAAAATATAAACACTATGGCGGGATATATGCCCCCCCTCCCAATTGAATTTTCCTTTCATTGGCGATAAGGAAAAGACAAGTTTTAACTCATCTGACTTTGGGAATTTCAAAAAGTGTTTATTTTTATCACCAAATCTTCTGTGCCAAATCTATAAGACAATTCGCAGTTATGTACAACACCTCTATGCTTAATTCTGACCATTTCCAGAAAATTTAAATAGACATCACAATTCTACTCTACTACATATTCAACTGTCTGAAACGTTTTTAACTTTGAGTAAGTAAGATATATAGAGAGAGCATAATGTCAATTTATAGACAAATAAAGTGATGCCAGGTGGGGTACGGGCAGGGTAGAAATGATTCAACCTTGGCGGGTTGCATACCGTTAGGCATCATATGTAATAAAATTTATTAAATTATTTAAATTCGAATATCATTATTTTTTAATTGTTTATAGATGAAAGCTACTTATCTAATAATTATATCTTAAAAAAATGAGGTGTGGCCACCACACGACTTTCTTATACGTATGAAAGTGTTACTTCTGGTCCGAATTTTGAAATTTCATTTATATAAAAAATATTCCAAATCCAACTTTAAATACTTTTGTACTCTTCATAAATATATATAGAATTCATAATTTACGACATATTTGCAAACAACCGATTTTCGATAAGAGTAAAAACCTACTTCCGGTAGGAATTTCGAAAAAATTTTTTAATAAAATTCTTCTCAAATTTAATTTTAAGTACATATGAATTCTTTATAAATTTGTCTAAACTTAGTAGTTGACGAAATATTGGCAAAATTAGAGTTTTTCACTTAAGTAAACTACTACTTCCGGTCTGCCGATTTTGCTCAAAATCTAATCAGTTCTCAAGAGGGAGATTATATTCGTAAATACAAAATTTGGAATTGATATCTGTAGCGGTTTGGCCGCTATCGTGGCCACAGATAGACACACAGACAGACAGACACACAGACATTTTTTAAAAACCACTTTTTTGGTATCAGGGGACCTCAAAACGTTGACATCTGCAAAAATCTCGAGGTCGAAAATTTTTATCATCACAATACTTCCTTATACTACGTATAACCAAAAACAAATTATAGATTTTTCTAAAAATAAATATTTGCTAGTGCCCATGAATTACTCGTAAACTTTCAATACATACCTAACTGAAGTAAAGATGCCTTTCAGAACAAATAATGGTTCTGCAAGCATAGAAATGTGCGTCATTCAACTGTAATATTCACTCAATATTTACTCTATGTAAAACTGAAATATAATAATTAAAAATGTGTATTGTGTACATTTAATGAAAATTAGGTAGGTACATATTTGAAGAAATTAGAATATTTTGTTTTGTTGTTTTTCGAAATCGCTGACATTAAAATTCATTACAATTTTTGAATGACATTTAAATGACAACGACATTATTTCATAAATCAACTTTTCATTATCCACTAAATTACCGATTGAATAAACGAATAGACACGATATTTAGTTTGGCCTAATGCTATGGCCTAATATCGGAGATGTCTTCTATATTTTATACAGGTTTTGAAAGTCTTAATTCAATTACTGTCATTCCATTATCAATGAATGAACATTCAAGAAAATCTTTTCACAATATGTTAAAGGTATTTGAATGCCCCAAAGTTAGTAGCTATTTGTTCTTAGTTATTAAAAAGTTTTGTTATTACTTGTTTTTTTTTTATTAAGAAGAGCGTTTACCTATCGTAAACTATGGCCCCGTACGGCATCGCCGTTTTGCGTTTTTTAAATTTATTTTGTAATTTTAGAATCTCAAATTTGGGTTAGCGATGCAAAAGGCATAAATTTATATCAAGGTCAGTTTTTGTATTAATTTATTTTCTCGAAAAAGTTATGTGTTTAGAAATAACCACAAAAATGCATACCTACATTTGATTAATGTCTACTAACTGAGGCTAATATACAAAAGAAAAAAAATGAGGTGTGGCCACCACACGACTTTCTTATACGTATGAAAGTGTTACTGCCGGTCCGAATTTTGAAATTTCATTTATACAAAAAATATTCCAAATCCAACTCTAAATACTTTTGTACTCTTCATAAATATATATAGAATGCATAATTTACGACATATTTGCAAAAAATCGCTATTCGATAAGAGTAAAAGTGGTACTTCCGGTCTGAATTTTGAAATTTTTTTATACAAAAGATATTTAAAAGTATGTTCTAAATACTTTTATACTCTTAATGTACTTGCCTAGAAAGCATGACTTGCGAGATATTCGCAAAAAACTGATTTTCGATAAGAGTAAAAGACCTACTTCCGGTAGGAATTTCGAAAAACTTTTTTAAGACAATTTTTCTCAAATTTAATTTTGAGTACATTTGAATTCTTTATAAATTTGTTTAAACTTAGTAATTGACGAAATATTTGCAAAATTCGATTTTTTCACTGAAGTAAACTACTACTTCCGGTCTGCCGATTTTGCTCAAAATCTAATCAGTTCTCAAGAGGGAGATTATATTCATAAATACAAAATTTGGAATTGATATCTGCAGCGGTTTGACCGCTATCGTGGTCACACACAGACACACACACACACACACAGACACACAGACACACAGACATTTTTTAAAAACCACTTTTTTGGTATCAGGGGACCTCAAAACGTGGACATCTGCAAAAATCTCGAGGTCGAAAATTTTCATCATCACAATACTTCCTTATACTACGTATAAGAAAGTAAAACTGTTAGTTTTGGTATTAATAAAAATTATTACTTGGGTGCAGCCAGCACCATCTGTGTTTTGTTCGTTGGCTTATGTACCTTTTAACACCAATAAAAGAGTTAGTGTCTTTACTGATTTCACGAAGGTTACATCGCTGTTGTTTTATTTATACCCCTAAGTTTTTTAAGAAAAACAACCTCTACGCGCCAGCTGCACATTTTATGAACGATATAAAAAAATCAAATGTATGTAATTATATTTGAAGATAAAATATTGAAAATAGTAAACATTGTCACACACATTTCACGCTAGTGTTTTTCGAAGCGATCGCATCGCCTATCCCCACTTTACGGTTTCTCTACCAGGCCTAGCGAAGACGCAAATCTATCGGAATCGGTCGGCTATTGCAAACTTGAATCCGAACGACAGACAGTTTTTGCAATTAGAAAGAAATGCAGTACCTGCCCATAATATTGGAGTGTACAGGGTTATTGACTATATTTGGACCAATAGATAACTTTGTTATTTGAAGGATTAGAAAAACGTTTAAATTAGGAAAGTTGTAGGATTTCACTCAAGGCGCTAGAATTTGATATCAGAAAAAACAAACGAACGTCGTAAAGCCGTCAAAAACGGCTAACTTAGTTTTTTTTAATGGAATACCCTATATAATGTTACATAATCTGATTCTAAATAAAATTTCGAGTATATTCCATTTATATAACATATAGGTACCTACATTCAACTGTTTTCGCGCTATCGCTGATTGAAAATCGTACTACTAATATGTTTTCTACACCCTTCGTATATGAATTTACGTAAGTCATTACGGGGTTTCTATGGAAACATAGTAGTAGTACGATTTTCAATCAGCGATAGCGCGAAAACAGTTGAATGTAGGTATATGTTATATAAATGGAATATACTCGAAATTTTATTTAGAATCAGATTATGTAACATTATATAGGGTATTCCATTTAAAAAAAACTAAGTTAGCCGTTTTTGACGGCTTTACGACGTTCGGTTGTTTTTTCTGATATCAAATTCTAGCGCCTTGAGTGAAATCCTACAACTTTCCTAATTTAAACGTTTTTCTAATCCTTCAAATAACAAAGTTATCTATTGGTCCAAATATAGTCAATAACCCTGTACATAACAGATGGGCACGCGGAAATTGAATTATTATAAAAAATCGACAAAACAAAAAAAATTAATATGCAAGTCGAATTAAAAATCAAAATACGATATAAGTAGTTTTTAGTCTACAAGTTTATTTTATTTGATATTTGTTAATTCGGTTTAGTTTAACTAAGTACCTACATAATACCAATATGCGAGTAATTTTAGAATTTAAATATTTGACGATTCATTTTATGTAGGTATACATATACCTATTAAAATTATCAACCCACGGTAGCTGTTTCAGGTAATTTTTAATAATTGTTTTGAAAATGTTTAAAAATAAAAATTGTCTGTTAGCTTACTTGAAGGTAGCCATATTTAATCATTATTACTATTAAATTACTGGTTTACAACCTTTTTCTAAGAAAATTAAGGAATCATCGTGGGCTACGTTTCTTACAGTCGGTCTTTAATACATACGCTTTTGCTGTTAGGTCTGATGCAGCTTCTCTTGATTTATCATCCCCAGAAGATGTTAATGTTGGAAACCCTGAACACATCTGTTTAGGCAACTTACAAGATAATGGGAAGTGCGTATAACAATCGAAACTGTAGAATTTGGACGTTATTTTCAAATTTTCAAATTATTACAGTTGCTCAAATATTTCCAACAATAGTGAGTCGATGTCCGAGATTAGCGATGACAAGCTTCCAAATGAAAATGAAGCTGAGGAAGATAATTTTCTTGTAGAAAAAGAAATCAGGAACGATAATGGCGAAACGAATATAGAAGGCATGAAATATTTGACATTTTGTTTTTAATTCAGCAGTTAAAAAGTTTTGGAGTCCATGAATCACCATATGGATGCAATTCAACTAACCTGTTTTTTTTAAAGAATTGAGAAATGGGTTAAATTGTAAATTTGCATTTAACTGAATGGATGTGTGGTGCTATTGAAAAACTGTATTATAACATTTAACTTGATAGCTTAAAAGATATGGGCATAAATTAAGTTGTGGTATGGGATTTAAAAATGTTTAATCACCTAGAAGTGATTATGAGTACGGTGTCTATGTGTTATTGTAGTATTTACTCTTTATATGTTGTAATGTACATAGTAATTTGCCTCAAAATAATGTTAAGGTGTCCCCGGGAAAACTATCAACTAATGATTTATTTGTTATGGCAATCTATGCTATTTATGTGTATATTAGTGTAAAAGTCAACATTTTCAAGGAGATGCTTAAATTATTTTGAGTATGGCTAAATATCTACTGCAAACGCTTGTCCTCAAAACGTGCATCGTAGGTAAACTTGTGCACGGGACAAAGTTTTGCTCAAATGGAAGAGCGTTTTTTTAATTACCTATGTACGCCTACCATGTCTTCGCGAACTTATTATGATATACAAAAGCACCTTCATGAAATAGTAAAAGAAGATGCCGTGGAATAATCATTAGTGACAGCAAAGATGATTCTTCATTTATTTTCGTTTTTCGACTTTTAATGAACCGCTGTATCTAGGTCTGGCGTCAGTTGAAATGAGAACATAAATACTTTAATTTTACTACTTCGCGTTTACGCTTGATCTCTCATTAATATCCCGTCGCAGTCTTTTATACAAACATTGATGCCCTATAAAAAAATGAGGTGTGGCCACCACACGACTTTCTTATACGTATGAGCGTTTCAAATTATAGAATTTTAAGAATTTTTTTACAAAAATTATTCAAAATCCTATTCTAAGTACTTGTATTCTCTTAATAAATCTCTATAGAATGCATAATTTGCAAGATATATCAAAAAAGTGCTCCTCGCTAAGAGTAAAAGTGCTACTTCCGGTCCGAATTTTGAAATTTCATATATACAAAAAATATTGCAAATCCAGTTTTAAATACTTTTGTACTCTTGATAATTTTATATAGAATGCATAACTTACGACATATTTGCAAAAAATCGCTATTCGAAAAGAGTAAAAGTGGTACTTCCGGTCTGAATCTTGAAATTTTTTTTATACAAAAGATATTGAAAATTATGTTGTAAATACTTTTATACCCGTAACGTACTTGTCTAAAAAGCATGACTTGCGAAATATTCGCAAAAAACTGATTTTCGATAAGAGTAAAAGACCTACTTCCGGTAGGAATTTCGGAAAACTTTTTAAATAAAATTATTCTCAATTTTAATTTTAAGTATATATGAATTCTTTATAAATTTGTTTAAACTTAGTAGTTGACGAAATATTGGCATAATTTGATTTTTTCGCTGAAGTAAACTGCTACTTCCGGTCTACCGATTTTACTGAAAACTAATCAGATCTCAAGAGGGAGATTATACACGTAAATACAAAATTTGAAATTGATATGTACAGCGGTTTGACCGCTATCGTGGTCAGACAGAGAGAGAGAGAGAGAGAGAGAGAGAGAGAGAGAGAGAGAGAGAGAGAGAGAGAGAGAGAGAGAGAGAGAGAGAGAGAGAGAGAGAGAGAGAGAGAGAGAGAGAGAGAGAGAGAGAGAGAGAGAGAGAGAGAGAGAGAGAGAGAGAGAGAGAGAGAGAGAGAGAGAGAGAGAGAGAGAGAGAGAGAGAGAGAGAGAGAGGGGGAGAGGGAGAGAGAGGGAGAGAGAGGGAGAGAGAGGGAGAGAGAGAGAGAGAGAGAGGGGGAGAGGGAGAGAGAGAGAGAGAGAGGGAGAGAGAGAGAGAGAGAGAGATTTTTTTAAAACCACTTTTTCGGTATCAGGGGACTTCAAACGTGGACATCTGCAAAAATCTCGAGGTCGAAAATTTTCATCATCACAATACTTCCTTATACTACGTATAAGAAAGTAAAAAATGCTTACCGTTTTCGCTAAGTTTTCCGAAGAATCTTTGAAATTTTAACTCAATAAGACTGGCAAATGCAATTTTCATCAACCAACCTGTCAAAAAATTTGTTGCCCCATGGGAGAAATCGTCGCTGCGCGAGGTATGGGTCAGTGTCAGACAGAGAAAGTATTGGGAAAACGAAATAACATTTGTTCATCAACGTATACATTAGCCGGACGAGAGTAAATGCAGATAAGAAATTGTAATATACTGCGAAGAGATACATATATAGGAAACATACTGCACTTTGATCTGTAACACTTGACAATCTTTTCGAGATTGCTCGTGCTTATCGTATTATAAGAATCAATCATGTCTCGCTCTGTGATTTGTACTATCTGATATTTCACTGCAAAATGAGTGAATATAAGCGGAATATTATCAATAAATTTATCCACATCTCTTTTGGCCAATTTTCTGCTTGAATGTAAAGTTTATCTAGTATTTTCATAATAAACTATGAATTAGCCTACCAGTTTTCTATTCAATTGTCTTCGTACCCAAATCAAAACACCCGCGAAATTCGAAAATCGCATAGTTAGTAGGATGTAGCTGTAAGAAACAGTATTCGGCTATGGGTATAGGACAGATCACGTTTATTTAACTAGTGGGGGTTTGTCATTTCATTTATAATGGCACTGTTGGTCTGTAGAACATCGTGTATTCACATAAAAATTATAATATAATCAAATTGGAACATTACAAACTTCAGCAGACAGTTAAAACTTAAGTATCTTAAAATTACTTATTAATAAATAATGTTGAAGGTGACGTGGCAGCCGTTTTCAAGTTTCCAAATAATTGAGATCTTCTTACTAACTGTAATGTGTCAATTTGCTTGCGAATGCGTGTAGCTCCTGGCATTATCGGCTCCAGAAATTGGACTGATTTGAGCCACGCGCATGCCTACTTCCTCTTCATAACGATCAAAGAGCGTTGTACTTTATTATAGACATTTTATTAAAATTGCTTTGAAAGCAATCAATTACAATATCGGCTTCTTCATTTCCTTTTCAGAACACAATTTAACTTATAAGTATTTTTTTTACTTTTGAAAAATAGATTTATTATGATGTCTACTACATTACTTTTACATTTTCACCTGTATATAGATTGATAAAAACGATATTGATACACTCATTAGGCGTTTTCGGAAATTAAACCCGGGCATTGGGGTTACAACAGTCAGCACGAATTCGTTCGTTAATTCAGTCGGGTAAAGACAACCGTGTTCGCAAAATCGAAAAAAGTAACCGGGTTCATCTACCCGGTTCGATTTACACAACCCTGGTAAGTGAGTAGGGTAATGCAGGTTGTTTTACCCCCACCCCGATCCATTTCTTTTGTTGTGTTGCCAGTTCAGCTAAATATATTATGAATGATATAGGTCTTCATAATGTTATATGCAGACGTTTACGTTACGTTACTTAACGTGACCGCAATTGCGTTCGGAAATGTTTCATTTAACCGGATAAAGTTACTGAACCTGTCAGGTACTTTCTGACCGGGTCAGGTTAATGCTATATATTTTCCGAAAACGCCTATTGAAGTGATGATATATAGGATCAGCACTTCTCGGTAAAAATTTATAATCATTTAGAATATTTTTCTCTGAAGAAACAGCAAACATTTAATCAATTACATTACTTTTTCAACTGTATTAAGATTGATAAGAACGATATTGATACTCATTGGAGTGGATCTTCGATGATATATAGGACCAACACATCTTCTTGCTAAACATTTATAATTATAATTATTTAAAATATTTTTGTGAATAACATTTAATTATATTTTGCGCTATTTTCATACTGTTCATTCTGCATGTAGATTGATTCGAACGGTATTGTTGCACTGACTGACGTGGATCTGGTAAAAATTAAAAGACACACTTGAGTTTTCTTTATATTTAACCGGTAAATTAATTAAAATTAAATGGCCTCAAATTTGAAATGAAGATAAATTCACTTTTTTAAGGCTTACATTATGTGTTCAACAAACAATAACTAGTGCAAGAATCTGTGCATACATAAAATAAATCTTCAAAACAAAAATGATGATAAAAACACTTTTTATTATATATATGTATATATGTATATCAAAACATAAAGTAGTAAACAACAAATAGTAAACATTTCTCAGTTTGAATCCGAATCACCGCCGATTTGTTTCCTAATGTTGACTCTGGCTTTCTTCACCCGCTTCTTGAATTTCTCATAGTGACAATCGTCATCCGAACTATGGTCATTGTAGTTGTTCACCGTTGACCTGGCCGAACACGACGCGCTATTTCTTAAACTGCGCTTGACGTAGCTATTGCTAGAACATGAACCTGTCGCAAAACCACTGTCTATTTCGCTAACATTCCTTCGTCTCTTCTTTACCGGCGTATAATTATTGTATTCATGGTCAGTATCACTGCACGAACTATCATTTAAATAACTGTTTTCATTAACGTAACTCACAAAGTCATTATTGTATTCCTCCTCACTTTCACATTTAACACTATGAGAGCGACTCGTCGATGATGCGGAGGCGTATTCTTCATTCCTCAGCGTAACAACATTACCATTGCTATTACCATTATTCGTATTGGGCACATCTAACACATTTATGTACATGTCATGGCTTCCGTTCAGGGGTGTTGGAATGATATCCACGAAATTATCTTCTATGTTATTATTATTCTCGATGCAGGTGTTGTTTGATGGAGCTTCTTCGTCGGAATCTTGTTCTATGACGCGATACACGGACGTGCTAGTACCAGTTATGCCCGTGCTGGTGCTGGGTACGTCTAGTGAACTATTCGCAGAATTGTTGTCGCACATTTCACGTAAACTTTGGGATCTAGTCCTATATTTCTTTTGAACACTTGTTTCGGAACGACTTTTATGCTGCTTCTTCGCCTCTTTCTCGGGTCGAAATACTCTCGATGACGAACAACTCCTAGTCACGCGTTTGTTGTGGATATTTTTCGACGATACACCATTATTCTTCTTAAATTTATGATGGCTTGTCAGAGATTTCAACTTGTGATTCGACTTACGCTTGCGATGCTTTTCTCTAGTATTATATCTGAAATCAAAATTTAATACAATAAATAATTAATTAATGTAAGGCCATCTATAATTTTGTAAATTTAATTTGACAGTGTTTCCAAATTAGGGAATATGTAACTGAGTTTGCACAATCTATACTTTGTCTCAGAATAAGAAGGAGTGATTCAAATATCGCGCGAAAATGGTACATATTTTCAAGAGATTTCATTGGTTCTTGGGTAGACAAGTTTATTATGGAAAAATAAGTCAGCCCAATCTGCCATTTTATGTTCATAACCAAGTCATAACCTGTTCTCTTACATATTTGCGAAGGTTTGTTATATTTTACTGTGTTTAAATCGTACACCAAGAGAAATAAGTAACCGTACACTTCGCGGAGATATAAAGTGGTATGGGCATGTTCGCCATATTCTAATGCATAATAAACATGAACATACAAACTTATTTCTCCTAGCACACAACTGGAAGATCACGAAAACCAAATCGTTAGAAGTATGTATAAACCCTGGCAGCATTTTTTGAATTCCGCGAATGTTTTAAGTTGGCTACGAAGACAATCGAATAGAATACAGGTAGGCAAATTTATTCATAAAATTACATTGCTATTCACTAATTTTGCAGTGACATTATCAGCGAGTACTAGGGAAAACATTAAGAATGACTATATACAGCATGTGTCAATTTTCATTAGCCATAGGCGATTAATTCATGCAATACGTGACAACATGGCACTCCTACTTTCCTCTCCAATGCGAGCGCGACCGATACAAGCTCAAGTTATAGCAGTAACTGTTGGACCATTGACTTGGGTGTTTGTAATGCGTTCAGAAATAATATTTACGCGTTGCAAGGATTTGTTTTTCTTTTTCCTTTCAGTAAATGCAGAAAATTATTAAGCTGCGTTCACGCTGCAGACACAAACAGAAGCGTAATTCTAATAAAATTAAAAATAAGGTAAATAATAAAGGATTCTGAAAATAATAATAAACTAGTAGATCAGGAGATCGCGGCGGCCATTTGATGTTTCCCGTTCCAGTAATAAGACGGCTTTTATGGCAGACTAGATCGCAACGTGTTCGCAGCTAAAGATTGAATGTAAAATCTGGTGGGGAGATCGGAGAAAATCGTTGTAATGTCGATTGTTGCCGGGATTGGTGACGGAGAGTAGGGGTGACACACGTTGCCACATATTATTTGTATACGTATAAATCGTACGTAAACATTGAATCCCTATACCTAATGAAAATTGACACATACGGTATAATAAAGATGTACTCGTATTATATAGCTGGCAAAAAGAACTATACGTATTGCATAATTTAATAATACAAAAAGACAGGCGAATTAATTAGAGAACGAGTGCGCAGGCATTCGAAACAAAAGGTTGCAGTTCCCTTTTTAAAAAAGTACATCCACCACTGGATAAAATCATAGGAGAAGTAACTATGGATGACAATATACCAAAAAAGAGCCGGGCAACTCTATATATATTCTTGAAACTCATTATTTTCAAGTGTTTTAATCAAAAAAATATGTTATATTTCAGATATGTCAAACATACTAAGAAGAAATTACTAATGAAAAAGTTGAAATTATCAGGTGGGGAAGAAAATATCTGAGAACAATTAAACACTACAGATGATGATTCTGCAATATTTTGCTCAGATGAAACATGGTTGAATGAAAGTCAAAGGAAAAAGTTTGGAATGACGCAAGTATAGTGAGTGCATGGAAAGCTTTCCTTGAAGACTTCCATTTTGACTATTTTATTAAGAAATATCATTTATCAAACACAATAATTCTCATTTTCATAGCTTACTTTAATAATGTTAAATTTTCCATAGTACAGTAACTACGATATTCGACATTTAATAACTCGAAAACGGATTAAGATACCGGTATCATATGGTATATTTTTGAAATCAGAGTAAAAACATTATTATAAAAATTTAATAATATACAGGGTATTCCATTTAAAAAAATTATTATTTTCTTTTTATACCGTTGTATCTGCACGCCACTGTGTTTTTGATAGCATGCAAATAAAATTCAGTCTCAGCCACACAACTTTTATTTGAAACATTGTTTTGTATATGCAATAAAAACTATGATGAAGGGTGGGTAATTTATAATGAATAACCCTGTACATTAGTTCAACTTTATAGTATAGTATAAACTTCATGATAAAATAAGTATGAAAATTAATAACAGTCATCACATTTTTCACCATGGACCATACTGAAAGTTATGAGGTAACCTATTAACTCTATACACTTCTGTGTTGAAATCATTAATAGTTCTTTGTTATCCACAGGTACCTAAAAATTCTTATTCATGGCTGCTTATTCTAAAAGTTGTTTAAGATGCACATGATAAAAGACTACTTTCAATTTTTTTTATCAATAATAAATATGTTTATTTTCATTAAAATACTGCCTATTAGAGGTGGGCAGTTCGGGTCCGAACCGGTTCAGTGAACCGAATCCCATCAGGGAACCGAGGGAGCCGGTTCACTAAATTTCAATGAACCGGATCTCGGCTCACTTGGGTCGACTGAATAATTTGGAAATTATACTTGGAATACGGTCGCAGGTTGGATTGAAAAATAAAAATTGATATTATATAACAGGTACGGTACGCACTAAAATATTTATTTTTGTACAACATAAGAGCATATTGTATAAATATATAAAATGTATATACTGAACTGAATATCAAAATGTAAAAATAACTAAACAGCTTACAAATCTAAATTCTACATTGATAATTTACAAATTATAATTTAAAAAAATGATTTGTGAAGTATTCGCGGTTGTTAATCGACTTCTCCTGTCAGTTATAATGTTCCCAGATTTACTAAAAATGCGCTCGCAAGGAACAGATGTAGCCAAGACACATAAACGTTTTTTTACTATTTCGTAAATTCTGGGATAGACATATTTTCTTTGATGCCACCATGCTAGTGGATCTGGATGTCTATTGATTATCGGTTCATTTAGGTATTTATCAAATTCAATTATTCCAGCCGCTATCGATGTCGAATTTGAAATTGCCATTTGTTTTTCAACTTGCTTATCAAATTCCTTCCATAATGAAGATGAAGGAACATTTGTGAAATTTTCATCAGTTTCACTTCTTATATTAGAAATATTTGTAGAACAAACTTTATTTTTTTAATATTGCACATGCCGCTTCATATTTTGAATTATTTGAAAAACCACATTTTTTAAATCGGGGGTCCAAAATTGCAGCCTCCGCGATTAATTCATTATGTTCAATATTTCTAAATCTTTCTGTAATTTCTCGATGAAGAGTGGGGGCCATATTCCGAATTTCTGCAGGTAATGTCTCATTATTCGAAAATATTAAAACATGACGTTTCATTGATTGCACAAACAAAATTTCTTTTGATAATGTTACATTTTTTTCAGCGCTTATTTCCATTGTTAGGTCATTGAAAAGACTTAAAATTTCGGATGCCACAGTTGCAATATTCCAATCATTCGGAGTCAGTGTATTTATTTCTTCATTCGAAATAATAGCCACGGCGTCTTTAATTTTTAGAATTCGCGACAACATTATATAGGTACGTTGAATTCCATCTTGTACAAACGTCTTGCTTTACCTTTAGGATGGGTATATTCATTTGTTCCTGGAGTTGCTTCAATTTAGCCGCAGACTGAGCACTTCGCTTAAAAAATGCGACAATTTTTCTGATTTTTGAAATGGTGTTTTCAATTTCCATTACCCCCTTTTGTACAATTAAATTTATCGTATGTGCAAAGCACCCCAAATGCCGCCAACCACCCGCCCGAACTGTAGTCACAATATTAGCTGCATTATCTGACACAATGACTGTAATTTTATTCTCGATATGCCATTCTTTCAATGTTTTTTGAAACATTTTAGCCATATTTTCAGCAGTATGTCGTTCAGTGAACTGAACACAGCATAACAATTTTGAACTAATTTCCGTGTTCTTACCCAGCCAATGAGCTGTCAAAGCTACAAATCTGTCATTGTTAATTGACGTCCACGCATCAGTAGATATACATACGGCAAACGCTTCTTTAAGTTTTTCCTCTACTGTTTTTTTAGTCCTAATGTAATATTGCGGTATTAAGCTAGAAGAAATAGTTTTCCTGCTGGGAAGCTTATATCCAGGGCACAATAAATTGACAAACTTTTTAAATGCTACATCCTCAACAATTGTAAATGGCTGGTATTCTTTAACTATCATCCTTACCAGTTGTTCATCAAACTGTTTTGATCTATTTAAAGACACTGGTTTCATATTTAAAAAGAAGTCGGTGATGTCTTCTTTCCTTTTTACTGCAGGTACCCTGCTAGATGAGCTCTCTCTCTCAGGACCCAGGACACACTCCAAGGGAGCACACAATTATAAAGAATAGGTGGTACTGATGAAGTAGAAGGAAGAGACTCCTCAGGTTCATCTATAGTTTGAGATGATGCTACAGTACTTTCCCTGTTTATAGAAATTCCCACATGTTTTTCTTAATATGCCTTGTTAAATTACCTGTTGAACCGCCTTTAGCAGTTATTAACTGTGAACAGTAACAACATTTTGCCTTGTCTTTATTAGCCAACTCAGTAAAATGATGCCAAATTTCACTTTTCTTGCGTGAATACGATGATATGTTACCTGGTAAAATTAAAATAGGCATTCAATTTTTTAAAATACTATTTCAAACACATTTATTTTGATTACCTCGTAAACAGCAATACTCAGTATTTCCAATACTATAATAATTGTGTGGTACGTTGAGAAAAATTAATAAATCGCAGGTAAAATGCGGTGCACTGTATCCGATTAAGCGAATTTTAAGATTATACGGCAGAGACGTGAATCTCTTAAAGGGTAAGAGGAAACTGAATATAATTTATAATATTTGTATTTTCAATTCTCCCAAAAATTATAAATTTCACCCTTTTCATATCAAACACAGACTTCTTTAAGTATATGTGAACACTTGAAGTACCTATATTAGTAGTAGTGTTCTGTATCGGTCAAAGACGCATAACAGTACTTATTTGTTATTTATATAGTTCTCAAAAATATTCCTTTGGATAATAAAATAAACTATTTAATTTATTAGTTGTCTGCGAGTTACAAAATTCTTACAAATATTTTTATTACACCTGCATCATAATCATAATTGCCATTTAATAACGCTATGAAAATTATGAAATGCTCTAGTTCTAATTACTTTTTGTTCGAATGGCATTCTCTTTAATAATTATAAATACCAAATGAATTTATAATTTAGTTTTACACAGGTATATTTTGCTTAATTTGTGTACAACAATATGATAATTTGTCAAATTTGTGTGCATTATAGCTTCAAATAAATTGTTTGTCAAACATTTTGTATAATTGGTGTGCGCGCAGCCTAAATTATCATCCCGGTTCGTTCGGCGCCGAGTATTACATACGGTATGCTATTACGGATCCACACGGTTCAAATGAGCCGGTTCCGGGACCCGGCTCACTATGAGGAGCTGAACCGAGTGAGCCGGGTCAATGAAAAGAACCATTTTGCCCACCTCTACTGCCTATATTACCTGTACAGTTCCATTAAATAGATGACTTGTATATAAAATGAAAAGTATAGAATAATTCAAATGTATAATAAGTAAATGGTGCATAACGCTGGCCACCTTACCAATGCCCAGATTTCTATGAAAACGCGAATAGTACGTTCTGATTTGTAACGCTAAAAATAGTAATCAAAAGCTATAGATATAAAAAAAAGTCAATAAGTGTAAGACATCAACTAAATACATGATATTATTCTTCAAAAATGTGCATTTTTGTACTATAAAAAAATCTTTAGCTGATTCCAATTTATTTATATTTTATTTTTGAGCGCGTTTCCTAAACATGCATTGCATTAAATTACATACCTTTGCACTAATAGGGAAGACTTCCAGTGAGCCATCTTGGCCAACTTATTTCTTTTTTGAGCTATCAGTTGAGCTATCTTATTTGGCTTGTGTTTTTTGAGCGATTCTTCAGCAGACTTTTTACACTTCAACAACGATTGCCAGGACAGTCGTATATTTTCCTGCACCTGTTTATCACTATCACTATCGGAAGTGAACGTATCTTCCGACATGCTGTTCCAATTCTGAATTTCGGTCTGTATTAATGAGTCGAAGAAAGCCATCATCCTCAGATCTTCTTCGGTCGATTGGTCACTGTAGTCGTGTGATATTCTCTACAATAAAACAGGTAGATTCACTTTTGTTAAGGTTAATACGCGAATTACCGGTGTGCTCGGGCCGATAATAGAATTATAATCGTCTTTGGAGTAAACTATTCTTTGAGAATCACTGTGGTCTCCATGTAACGAGCCAGACCATGTGCCTATAGGTAATGTACTCCACAACTATAAAAGGAAAAGACAGTATTATCAAGTAATAATCATTTCTTTTATATATTTCATAATCTGCTTAGAGCGAACATTCCAGGGAAGCGTTCACAAAGAGAAATATTTTACCAAGTAAAGTTAAAATTACATGACCACAGAGTTGATAAGAGTTTTTCTGGATACAAAGCTTTTCTCTTTCTGATATAAATAAACGAACAAAATCTATTTATGTTTGTGTAAGACTTGACAATCTTCATATTGCTAAGGAGTAGTTAAAATGGAGAATGCCATAAAGTTGTACTTTTATTATGCATGGATTTTTCCAGCAATTATTAGCTGCAACTTTAACAATTAAAGAACAAATAAAGAAAATACCACCACTTCGTATATACAGGTTTGGCCTACGATTATCTTGCATGCGGCTTTTCGTACAAAACACGAAAGAAAGTTGCCAACCCGTACCTACCTAACAGATATACATACGCGAGCCGACATGTAGACCTTCAGCGAAACTATATTAAATTCAATCACAATAATAATAAATCTGAAGGAATTCTTAGAATATTAACTTAAGATACTTTTTTAAGAATATTACGAATGGGAATAGTACCTAAAAATGAAGATAACAACCCCTGCAACATGCACACATGCATTAGATTGGAATTTTATGATCGTAATGATCGTATCGCCCCGTCGTCTAGCGTCGAACAGTAGGTGCCCACTGCCCACATGTGTATAAAATACCGGCAACAACGTTCGTTTCAATACATGGACTTTCGCTCGCATGAAAGGTAAAAACAGACCGAACCTGTATATATATTATATACGATAAAATATGAAATTGTCATCGTGAATAGCGAACGGCGTGCTTATGAGACTCAAAAAAATCGAAACACGTCCACGTCTCGCTAATTATCAATGACAATATGTTTTTCAAATATTTATTTATACTTTTGTCTGATCATGAAATCTCAAATTCAAAATAAACAAGATGAATCTGGGGACATGACGAGTACCTACATACAACCGAGCGCTATGACTAGGGTTCAAGAAGTTAACTCAAACTTAATATACTCTGTATTTGTAAACAACATACCTGGTTGACTATATCATTTTTTCAAAGTTATTATGTTAACTGAGTTTTCCACAGTTAAATTTAATTATCTCTTAAATTTAGCTATATCAATAAATTGGCGTGAGCACGACACAACCTCATTATACAAATAAATGTTGAAAGTTGGACCTAAAGTAAATTCAAAACATGCTTGTAGTCCTCATAAATATACCAATACGACATAATTTGATATATTCGCAACAATTTTCTTTCCTTAATCGAGTATTTTGAAATGAACATACTGCAATTGTAAATAAAAATCTCAGCTACATCAAGGTGGGGTTGAATTATCTAGTCCTACAATTTTATAAAACAGAGTAAGTTTAAAGTGATATAGTAATATTTCAATGAATTAAAGAAAAGCATATTTTCTTCCATCATTGAGTAGTACTCTGAAAGAAAATTAACTTTTTTTTAGTTTAATATATCTTTATAGACTATACTGCGTAGTATTGGCCTTGTTTATTAATACTATAGTTATACAACCTGGAGAAAACTGTAAATATTTCTTATGTAGTAAAGTGTCGTCCTCTGATGTCTTTCAAATGAATTAATATTCATGAATGAAACTGATAAGCCAATGAAATTACTGGAAAGATTCTCAACCCCAGTCTCACAATTTAATCCTGAAGTTTATAAAAAATGTAAATGCTTTTCAAATCGTTTGCCCTTGAATTACATATCAACATAACCTATATAGCTAATACTATGATAATGTAGCATTCAGTACATTTTTTATTGAAGGATCGTAGGATTACTAATTTTTTTCTTTATTACACTCACAATTACCCTTTTATAACATAAAAAAAAAATAACATTATACGAAAGGCTTTTTAAAAAACGTATTAATTTTCTTAAAAAAAATATAATCTAAATAAGGAAATGGTATTTAAAAGCGAGCATTTTTATTAAATACCTACATGAAATGTCAGTCTGTTTCGAGTTCAGAGTTTGGGTTATTCTCATTTTATTCTATGTGTTCAACAGGTTATGTCTAAAATAGTCTTCTATGTATTTCGTATGACTAAATATGTTATGTAAAACAAGAAAAAGTAATTAAAAGCTATCCGAACCACAACATTTATTAAGTTGCTTTGCATGGTTTTATCAACTTGACTGGTTTATGTGAGGCATTCAAACCAGTAATGTAGTGCGTTTTACAAAGAAAATGGATTATAAACACTACATTATTTTAAGGTTATGGTATCTTCAGAATTTAGGCATTTAAATGGTTCACGGCCAATCGTTTATCACTTAACCAGGATAAATGTGAGACAATTTACTTTACTAGTAAACATAGATCAAACATATATTCTACGAATTGAAAATTCCTTGATATTAGATTAGACATAAGATTAACATGGAAGCCGCAGATAGATGAATTAATCAAACACTTGTCTTCTGCTACTTATGATTATCAGATTTATAACTGGAATAACGACATACTATGGACTATCAAATCACATATCAACAATGGTTCACCAATATGGGGTAAGTAGGCCTATGTAGAAAAGGTGTTTATCCTGCAGAAGAAGGCTGTTCGAGCAATTGTCTGTGTTTCACAAACTATCCACTGCAAACCTCTCTTCAGAGAGCTTATGATAAGTCTATTAGCCTAGACACATATTATGCAACAACTAAGGAGGGCTTTGAAAAAGCTGTCACACCTGATGACTAGGGATGAGATTACAGAAGTCTCCATCCCTCATAACCATTTGCTGCACATCCCGTATTACATAGGACAAAAGCCACTTCAGTACAACATCGCCACTGGTAATTATTTAACAAAATCAAAGTTATGTGTAGACATCTTTCTACTTTCGTATCTAAAGGGAAAATAAAGGACATTCTCCTTCAAGAAGCATTCTACAATGTCAATGACATAAATTGGCCCTTTGATTACCTGTGTTGACGTTATCATCACATTTTTGCTTAAATGTGCTATTGCATAAATAGTATGTAAATCTTATTATTGATACAATAAATGTATTATTATAATAGAAACACTACTGCAGAAGTGTTATCTTTTACATCCACAATACCTCATCTCATCAGGGAAGTCGCAGCAACTTTCATTATACATTTACATTCTTGATAATTATCAATATAGTAAGTACTGCCTACACGTGGTCTGTATATGGACGTTTCTTCAATTTGTATTTACCTGCGATTTTAAAAATTGCTTTCAATAATAATAATTCCTAATAATTGAAGTTACGTTGGGGTTATCAAACACTAGTTTACATGGATTTCTACTACTTAATTTTTCTTTCACCCACGTATAATTGCAATTGTTTGAAATCTTTATGGATTTTATTGTGTTATATATGTAGAATTTTAGCCTTCACACTCATTGAAGTAAGGTATATCACTTCGTAAAAGGTAATTAGATACACACTTAAATGTACTCAGCTTTGACAGTACTTTATTATGGCCTGAATCGTAACAACAACTGCCATGATGCAAGTCTAGATGAATAATCATCAATTATATTGTTGAGGATAGTACATACCCAACAAGTTATACAAACAAACTAATTCCCAACCAAGCAAAGATTTTATTAAAGGTTAGTACTTTGAACCTTTTTCAGCTTGTACTGCAATATCATTGTCAATTATAAGATAAAATATATAGGAAAAATGACATTTCTTCATTACATCGTCTTGCAATATGTATTTCAGAATAACATTTAACACCCACAATCACATCATTACTTATTTTTGAAATTTAAAAAATTACAGTCAGTAGACTTATCATATCCCTCAATTCAAAATATTTTAAGATATTTAAATCTAAAGCAAAACGTCTATAAAATTGTAACAAACACGATTGTAATTGGATAACTGCGTCACTTTCTTTAAGATCCCATTGGCTTATTTTTATTACTACAAGAAGACTTCTTTTACTATAACAAATTTAGCGGAAGAAACTCATGAATGGGCACATCCTACTGCCGAAACCCTCTGGTGGTTACCTACCCGAACTAACCTTCAGTTGTATATCTATAGTATACATAATCAAAAGTATTGGTTTCAATTACAATGACGATCATCGTAAACGAAGGGAACTACCACAAATTGTATTAAAAAGCATTGCAAGAAATTAAAACCTGTTACATTCTTGCAACAATATGTTCGTATGAAACATCAAAATCCTAGATAGAACTATTTGCAAATCTGCAAAATGACTACAAAAATTACAAAAGCATCAAAAGTGGGTAGTAAAAGATACAAAGTATTTGTAACAGTATAATATTTTTACGTAAAATATATTTATTATGTTTAGATATACTTTTTTACAAGCAGGTAATAGTAACGGATTTATTCCTGGAACAGAAATAATATTTCAGACAAATAATGAATATCTGGATTATCATGATGACATGAACAGAGACAACTTCTTATACTGCTTTGAACATCAGTTTCTTATGATTTTAGGAGATCTCTCCATAATTGTTTTTAGACAATGCAAGTCCAACATAATATGTCACTAAAAATGAAATTCAGATATGGCTCATCAATAGTAACATTCATTATAAAAGAGTTGCCTCAAAAATACAATTATTGGAATTAGTTAAACGATTAGTACACATATATTATTTCATTTATTTCATTAATTAATTCAATAATTTCATTTATATCTTTCTGTAAAGTTATAAACGATCAACTACATATGAAGCTCATGATTTAGTAGAAAAATATAGGCACGTGACTTCCATCCTACTATCATATATTTAACCCAATGAAACTAGTGTGGGGTAAAACAAAAACATAACAATAATGTTGGAAAATATGGTAGAATGCATACAACTATAGAAACAGGCTTTTCCACAACTAACGACAGGCGTAGCTTAAACCATTGTGAAAATAAAATTCAAAAATGATGGGATACGAAAGTGGGTTTCGAAACAGAAGACATATTGCACCTTACAATTACCATAAATAAGTTTGATTCTAAAAACGGTGTAAATGCTAAATAAAACAAGCACTTCGGATTACTAATGTTTACTTTTTATCCTGTGATTATCACAATGTTATGCGCTTTTAAAAATGTCAACCTAAGCCTAACCTCAGATTATTTACAAACTACAGGTTGCTCAAGGCAACATATTTTGTCAACACTGTTATGACATCACACTGACGTTGTTCATGCCGTTACTCGTCTGTTAAGATTCATACCTTCGGTCTGAATTATTGAATGAATAATTTGAAGTATTTTCATCGTAAGAATAGGTGCACGTCATCAACAGAACTTTCGGAATGACAAATATACCAAATACTAAGTACCTATAACGCCATCTCTTATAAATGCAACCTTAATACTCTACCCAACTCTACCGCACTTTTAACAGTTGTCAGTACTGAAAGTAAGCAGGGCAGTGTTGTCAAATACCGTTCTGTCATTTAGGTTATTGCGCGCCAAATATTTTCAGACGTGTTCTTTATTAATTTTTGCCGTTTTTGAATCCTGCTTTTTACAAAACAGTTATTTTCGTAACTAAAAGACGTTTATTCATATACAATTATGCCAAAAGCGTGTTGAAGTCGTTGCAAATCTATGATTGCATCTACAGTTGCAGTTTGAAGCAGAAGGTGACTATGGTGAACTTGTATTACCTTTATCTTCAGTACGAGAAGTAAACAGCACAAATTTTTGTCATATACTGAACTACAATTATTTATATCTTTACAGCGAGCATCTATAACTTTGGGTGTAAGCTTGGCAACTGTAAGTAAAATTTCATCCGAGGTCAAAAAAGGAAATGTACTTGTCAGTCCCAAACGCAAGCGTGACAAAGGGAAGCCTGTTGTTGATGTTGACAACTTTGCTGAGTGCGCTATAAGAAATGCTGTGTATGATATGCACAGAAACAGTTAGTTTTCTAAAATATGTATTGTACTAAAATGCACTTAATTTATGAATAATTACAGAGCAAAATATTACTCTCAAATCCTTGGGTATTGTACTTCGTGAGAGGGATATTTTCACAGGTGGACAAACTTCATTGTGAAAAGTCCTCCAAAATATAGGCTTTTATTACAAAAAGGAAGATCCAAAACGAGCACTAATGGAAATACCACATATTGCTTTGAAACGTGTAAACTTTTTATCATAATATAGTCGTATAAAACAGTCTGGAGATTATCACTTTGTTTTTACTGATGAAACATGGATATTTACCTCTGGTGACTATCATGGAGAGATAAACCGAGCTAACTATTTGCGGTGGTTTGAGCACCAATTACTTTGCCATCTTGAAAGGCCATCTGCAATAGTTTTGGATAATGCTAGTTACCATACTACAATATTAAATAAGCCACCCACAGCTGCATCAACCAAAGCTGCCATTCAACAGTGGCTAACGAAAAACAATATTGAATATGATGAAAGTTTATTGACAATTCAACTGCTTCAATTAGTTGACAAGTGAGTAGTATCACACTGTTTTCATATATCTTTATCTATAAAGTTTAATTTTCTACAGAAATAAACCTTGCGCTGTTTATGAAGTAGATCAACTTGCACAACAGTATGGTCATATGATACTCCGTCTTCCATCATATCACTGCATTTTTAACCCCATCGAGCACATTTGGGGTATAACAAAAAGTTATTACGCTAGACATATTGGAGAGCATGGACGATGTATAGAAAGTATACAACAAACATGGCAAAATTCCTTAAAATCTGTTACACCAGAGACTTGGAGAAAAACAATACAACACATTGAGAATGAAATATACAAATGGTGGGAGTGGGCAGTTGCAGTTAATCATGAAGATCTTGGGGAATTTATTATTAATGTGAATATGGACAGTTCAAGTGAAGATGAACTGTCAGATTGAACTTAATATTACTTTTTTTTATGCTTTTGTATTTAATATCTGTCACTAATATAATAATAAAGTCTACTCCCTGCGTTTGATTATTTATTAATTATTATTAAAGTTCATTTTTCACATATTTCTGACAAATCTTTAAAGCATTATTAAGATCATACTTTTTTTTAAATATTGATTTTTATGCTTAGAAATAAATACAGTTTGCGATAAAATTGCCATTGAAAATAGAAAATTAGTGCATCATTTTATGAACTAATGTTTGTTTATGTAATACAATCATATTTTTTAATCGTTTAGTTTGTTTTAGTAATGAATGCATCAGCCTCAATAAAAACTTGCAATAGACCACAATAGACTAATTGGTTTTCGTAACCTACACTTCTAATTTGACAGTTGTTTATATCATTTCTATATTTTATATGTATCAGCTTGACAACATTGTGCAAACGTCATTGATGACGTGCACCTAATCTTACGATGAAAATACTATATATACAAAACATTATTTAAGAGTATAATTGTTACTTCCTGTCCGGATTTTGATTTTTGTATTGTACAAGAGACGTTCCGAATTAAGGTTCAAATACGTGTATACTCTTAATAATTAATTCTATGTGAAAAGGAATAATTTGCGAAATATTCGCAGAAAACTATTTTTGCTATCACCGCAAATTCACGTACAAATATGCCATGAGTTTGTTTACTACCTAAATGTTCTAGACTTGTTAGTTGGAAATAATTACAAAACGCACACAAAGACTTCACTGAAATAAAATAAATAATGAGTATGTGACCTGGACTACGGAAAGGTACCTATGGTTAGAAAACAAGTTTTCAAGAAAACAGCTGTTAAAGATAACAAGTCGTGTGCGTGCGTCGGGTTTGTATTTGCGCTTCTACCTCTTCTTTTATCGTCTTACCTTTGGCTCTCCACCTCTCTTTAGACTTCCACTATACAGTGGTGCTTTTACAATAAATATTTTTGTACCTTATTCAAGTGATTTCCCCTAAATAGCTAATTTTGTGAACGTTGAAAAAGTTGGAATAATACGTGCTGCTTTTCTTATCATTCTATTTTGGAGATCGTGGTTTTTCGTTGTTATGCAGCTAATTTAAAATTGTTTCAGTTTGTGAAAGTGCAGAATGGATTTAGAAGAAGAATTTAAATTGATTCTTCCGACCATAGATAGCTTTCTATAGTCCAGGTCATATATGATAATTTCGAATCTGGGTACTACTACTACTTACAGTTCATATACCTAAATATCTGTGTTGTTTGCTAATAACGTCATAGTATGATAGCAACAGCTTTTACTTACCTTAACCATTTTTTCTACACCGGAAGAAGCTATGAGATTATTACTCTTGTTATATCTAACTTGATTAACTATAGAACGATGGCCATTTAGCACGATATGTGATCTTCCCCATTCATCTGTATATAGATTGTGTAACATTGAATATATCATAACCAAAAGAGCATAATAAAATCTTACAGTCATTTTCAGGTATGGACCACATGTACAGGTTGAAATCATCGGAGCCACTCAAGACGTACTCATCATCATCTCCGGCAAAGCAACAGGTTTTCATCGTACAAGAATTGTAGTATTGCGGATGATAAAACTGACACAAAGCGTTGGCGTTCTGGGTCGCATACAACACGGGTGGCAGACGTCTTCTCAAAGCCAAAACGTGACTCCCACTTGAATTGAAACAGGCGCTAATACCACTTACTTTACCAGCCAGTGGATCATAATGGATCATTTCCCTAAAAATTTCAATTTTAATTTAATTCAATTTGCAATACACAAAACTATTACAATTGTCAATACAATAAATATACAAAAATACAAAACTATAATATATACATATATAAAAAATATATACCAGGCTCTTTTTTTTATCATTACACATAGCATTTTCCCTATGTGTAATGACAAAAAAAAATTGTCAATGCATTAGCGATATAGTCACTGTATAGTAGACAACCAGTTATACACTCGTATTTTGACAAGCAGGAACAGTGAGCTGTCAAAGATTTTTATTAGTCAATTTTCGTTAAACTTTTTATTAAAATTTTAAAATAAAAATTGAGTTTGTAGCAGAAGCACTGTACGATACACGTGTTAAAATGTTATTTTATTTTGCTTATTTTAAATTGCTCCAGTTCCTAATCACCCTCGTGTCGCAAATCTTACTCGCAAAATAAAATAGCACTTTTAACAATTATATCGTAAATAACTAATTTTGTACAATTTTCTTACAATTTTAAACTTCGAAATAATATCACGTCGTCAACATCATAATTGCTACATTAAGGATTTCCCGCCATTTCCCACTGGCCGCGCAACGTTGATACAAATAAAATAATATTCTGGAGATCCGTTTCTCTTACTTCTACCATAAATTATTTGTACGGAAAAATTAAACCTTGCAGCGTACATAAAACCTTTTACATTTATTACGAAACTGTTAAAATTTAGCGCGAAAGTATTTGATTCGGCAATAATACTTGTACTGGTAACACTGGGCCATACAGAGCAAAATAAAGCTTAGAAGAATTAGGTTATGTTTTTAATAAAGAAAATGCAGAATATCACTTGGAACAAAATAATTAGTTTATTATAACAATTACACGAACTTAAATGTGAAGTCTAATATCATAACAAGTTCTCGAAATGTCCACCTTGCCTTTCAAGGCAATAAGCAAGGCGATCTTGAAAGCAACGAAGTGTATTTCTAAAAAATTCTGGCCTTATTCCATTACATGCAGTACGTATACGCTCTTTTAGTTCATTCAAGTTGCGTATTCGTACATTGTTGTAAATTTTACTTTTTAGGTAACCCCAAAGAAAATAGTCATTTGGAGATAAATCAGCTGATCTTGGAGGCCATAGTATGGGACCAAATCTACCAATCCACCGTCTTTGAAATAAGTTATTTAAAAAATTCCTGATAGCGTTTGTAGAATGTGGCGGGGCCCCATCCATTTGGAACCAGGGTTCATCAACATTCATCATCTCAATTGATGGAATGATATGGTCTCTCAACAAATTCAAATATTTCACTGCAGTGAGGTTACCGTCAATAAAAAATGGGCCAATAAGTCTATCGCTTATTATTCCAATCCAGACATTAACTTTTTGAGGGTACTGTGTTCGGGTCAGGTTTTGAGCGTGAGGATTTGTACGGGACCAGTACCTAATGGATTAATGGATAGGAAATTTAATAAATTTTCATGGATAAATGTAGGGTACAAAAGAAAGTTCTGAGAGTTGACTTCACCGTTTACAGTAAATGTAGCCTCATCAGTAAAAATTATTTTATTTAAAATTTCTTGGTTTTCATTTAACATGTTAAACATTATTTCACAAAACTCAGTTCGTTTTATCTTATCCTCTTCGAAAAGCTCTTGATGATTTGATATTTTGTATGGCCTATATTTAAATTCTTTCAGAGTTTTGTATACCGAACTGTACGATACTCCAAAATGTTTAGCTACATCTAAAAGCGATCCTACAGACCGTTCCTCTACGTAACACAGGATATTTAATTTCATGTCTTCTGTTCGAACATGATTGGTTCTATTTCTTTTTTTGTGAGAATTTAGAACACAACCATCTTCTTGAAATTTTTTAAAAAAGTTCAGAATTGTTTTTGCACAAGGTATAGGCCTGTCTGGATAATTGACGGAAAACATGTCTCTAACTTGCCTTAAACTATTATTTTTCTGGTACCACATTACTATTGCCACCTTTTCATTTCTGTTGTATTTATCCATGATTTATAAATAAATTATCTATTTTTTAATAAAATGTATTTAATTTATGACTTATGTTTGAATAAAAATTCAGAAATATTAGACATAAAAAATGTTTTTCTCGTCATGGCAACCTGATTTAAAAATTAAGGTATGCTATACGTAAATTCTTCATTGGTGTATAACTGGTTGTCTACTATACAGTGACTATATCGCTAATGCATTGACAATTTTTTTTTATCATTACACATAGGGAAAATTCTATGTGTAATGATAAAAAAAGAGCCCGGTATATAATATTTAACAAACACGAAACAACTGAGAGGTTATGAATTAATATTAAATTGAAGAAAGTCTTCTGTGGTTTGCAGAAAATCCTTTAATGAACTTATGAAACTCCTTCTCGTCGAAGCTTCTTATGGACTCCGAAAGGTGGTTGTAGAATTTGATTACACGGTAATTCGTACCTGTTTTGGCCCTCTCCAAGTTCTGCGTGGTTGTTCTAATGTCTTGTAGGGTAGGAATGGATATCAGAGTGCCTTTGGTCTTGTTTAAGATCAATGGACGTAAAGAAGATAGGAGAGACTGTATATCGAGGGTAAGGTTAAGATCTGATGTTTAAAAATGTCTCTACAGCTGTCACTGTACTAGCCCCGCTTAACACGCTTACTTTGCTGCAAGAAGATCATCAAGGTCGTCTCAGACAAACCCCACACTTTTATTCCCTACGAAGCCCTGGAATGGAAGTACGATTCTGGCTGCATGATAATTCAATATTTTTCTGATTCTCCTTATGAGATATATGGCTGATGTTAATCTATTGTGCATCACCTGCACATAGGAATTCCATTTAAGGCTATTATTTATTTCTATTCTCAGCAACCTAACTGTTTGTGTACAGGTTTGATTTGGTCAATATTTGCAAATGATTAGTTTTACTTTTGTTTATTTTTCAGCTATTACTGCCAAACTATTCTTGTGCTTATCCTATGGTGTTTTCCCCCATACTTCGTCCGTAATCTTTGCTGAACCCAGTATCGAGGTATAGTCTGCAAATTGATTAACTTTTTCCGCCCCGATGTTACTTGGAAGGTCATTTACATAGATATAAACAACACTGGTCCTAATACTGTCCGTTACGGGACTCCTGTACTAATTGTTCGTACTTTAGATGCAATTCCATTCCACACGACCACTTGTTCCATGTTGGACACGTAGGACTCTACAAATTGCAAACTTGCTTACTTCATATCAAAATAATGTTTCCAGGAGAATGTTAACAGATACCATGTCGAACGTCTTACTCAGGTCGCAAGTAATAAGAATCACTTCTTGACGACGATTTAAGCTCTCTGCAATCTGGTCCACCATGTTTACGAGAGTCGTCACCGTCGATCTACCAGTGCGATGTCCGTTCTGCGAAGACACATAGAGGTTTTTTGTTTCGAAATAGTTTACTAGGAGTTTCATTGCAATTTCGAATATTTTTTATACAGTTGGTAGTATGGCAATAATAGGGCTGTAGTTGTTCGGATCGTTTTTTCGCCTGTTTTGTAAATCGGTGCTGTCCTGGTAATTCTCAGCTCCGCCATTAACAAAATTAGTATTCATAAGGCTTGCTATTGGCTGCTATTGCTGGAAGTACTTTCCTCAACTTCTCCACTGATATAAAAAATATCAGCTGTACTTTTATTCTTTAATCCCTCGGCAACTGAAATCACTTCTTCCTTCACTGATCCCAGAAATATTGTATTTTCGATCACATCTCCTGCTTTTAGTTAGTGTGTACTAATTAATGTGTAATTGTCATGGACCTGGTAATGTATTTATGGTTCTATCTCCTATCTCTGAAAAAGATATTTTGAACTTTGGTTTGCCAAGACCGAAGTAATTACATCTCAAGCTATAATACTAACCATACGCTGACAAAGCAACCACACATTATGGCTATATGAATAATTAAAAAAGAATGTGAACAAATAAAGATTATCCCCAGAACGGGTATTTAATGTTTAGTAGTAGAAAGAATGTAGTTCAAGGAAAATTGCATCAGAAAGATCCAGAATTTCACATTTTTGGATTAAAATTGAAAAAATTGAAATACTTTTAAGTGTAATGGAAAACTGCCGGACAAAGGCAAATAAACATTGACGGACGATATTGGCCGTTTATATCAACGATAACTCAAGACGATATGATACTGGTGAGTTAATATAACTATATACAGGGTGGACCATCGTATAGCATATTTAAGATTAAACCTTTTCTTAGTTGTCAAAAAAATCTGAAAATTAGAAGTCATAATCCTAAATTTCCAATCTACAAAATGGCCGAATCATTTTTTCTAAAATATAATCAATGTGAAATTTGACTTTGATAGCGTGTTATTATCAAAGTAATAAAGCAATCCGGATTTTTTTAACAGCCTCACCTCCATGATATGGAGATTTTGATTTTACAAAAGTTGGCATTTCAATTCGGATAATAACTGAATAAATCGTAAATAGTTTATTGTAATTTAAAGCAATTAAGGATTCAAATTATTCATAATTGTGTATTGTATCTGCCTCCGCTGCAGTTCGATCCCCGGTGGAATCTTTATGAGCACTCCCCGTAGTACACACCGTAAAACTTTATGAGCACTCCCCGTAGTACACACCGTAAAACTTTATGAGCGCTCCCCGTAGTACACACCAGTTCCAAATCTCACCACTGGAGGGCGCTTCTGCTGGGGAGGGGGGGCCCTGATCGCTTCTCAGGCTAGGTGAAAGACGCTTATCATTTAGTTTGGTCTTGGTTTCTTAATCGCTTCGAAGTATTTGTGTTGTGCAGAAGTTTTGTGTTGTTGTTTGTGTTTCTAACAAAAATCAAAGATGCTATTCCAATATTCTTTTGAAGAAAAGACTGAAATGATACTGGTTTAAGGAGAATGTAACAGGGACGATGTCCAGGCTGCCTGAAACTTACGCCATGCGTTTTCCACATAATCGTCATCCCAATCATGAGATTTTTAAATCATTAGTGACTTCTTTACGTGAAGGGGAACTTTTAAGCCTGAGAAAAAGGTATTTAGAAATCAAAGAGTCACTAATGAAATTAGCCAAGCTAGAGTTTTAAATTTAGTTGAAAACAATCCTCACATTGGCAGCCGACAAATCAGCACTGTGACTGGAATCAGCAAAAGTAGTATGCTCCGGATTTTGAAAAAACAGCAGTATCATCCCTATCACATGGAACTTCATCAAGAATTGCATGGTGGAGACTTTGTTAATCGTGTAGCTTTTTGCGAATGGGCTGAAGAACAGATCAGAAATGACGAACATTTCTTCGATAGAGTGGTTTTTACGGATGAGAGTTGTTTTAAAAATAATGGTGTGGTGAACAAACACAATTTACATTATTGAGCAACACAGAATCCGCACTGGATGCGCGAGCAAGACGCTCAAAACCGCTGGTCTCTAAATGTTTGGGAAGGTGTTGTAAACGACCGAATCGTGGGACCATTTTTCTTTGATGGTCACTTGAACGGAGACACGTACAGGAATTTTTTGCGGGACGAACTAAGCGGTTTGCTGGATGAAGTTGTTCCAGTCAATCAAAGATTTAGATTATGGTTACAACAAGATGGAGCACCCCCTCATTTCAGCATAGTCGCCCGAGAAGAATTAACCCTCCAGTTTGGAGAAAATTGGATTGGTAGAGGTGGTTCCCATTCATTGGCCAGCGAGGTCACCGGATCTTACACCACCCGATTTTTTCTTGTGGGGTGCCATAAGGGAACGTGTGTATCAGGAGAAGCCTACAACACAGGAAGATATGAGGCAGAGGATTGTTAATGCGATCGCTGATTTTAATAATCGAAATGTCGCAGTCACTGTCCAAGCTAATTTTAAGAGGCGTTTACGCCTCTGCATTGAACAGGAGGGCCATCATTTTGAACACCTTATGTAATGTTACATTGTACAATTAGCCAAAGTTGAAATAAAACTGATTTAAACATCTAACGTAATTTATTTTACCGAATCAGGTTAAAAATAAATTAATAAGTTCGGTTCTGAAATGAAAAGCACCCGCAGTTCTTCGGCTGCACCATTTATGATTTACAATGGGTTGTTTGTGGTAAAGCGACTATTGTCAACCAAGCGTCTACTTGAAAAAATAGAAAAGCTATTTTGTAGTACTTCCACTGTAGATTATTGACCGCTAGATTCAAGTTCCTAAGATGATTAGAAATATAGTTTTTCGCGAATATGCTATACGATAGTCCACCCTGTATATATAATATAAGGAAGTTACCAGAAACCATGTAGGTTTATTATGAATATTCCAACATTGTGAATTTTTATCCTGTAATTAGAACTATATCTGTTGGAGAAATAAAGATATATTATTAAAACGCTGCAATTATTATGAAAAATGTACGTCGTTATTATAATAAAGTTGAAATGCCACCAGCACCCAATGCACAAATGGTTAGAATATCGTGAAATATGTACATGGTCTGTTTCACACGTGTGAATGTTTTTAATGCATTAATCTGAACCAATTGGCAAGTAAAACAACTTTAGTTGCTGTTAAGAAATGTGGCAGTGTGCTCAGCTCGCTATGTCATCTGGGTAAAAAATTGGTATATAGGACAATCTTGCGCTACAACGCATTGTGCTTGAAGATGGTGGTGTAATAATGATTTCCAGCGAGAAAATTTCGACTGATGTCAGGCTCCCCTACCTCGTTCTTTTTCCAAGAGAATATTGATGCTGTCGGGAGATACCCGAGATTTATTAAGAGTCTGGGTATTCTTTCACTGGCATTTCGTATCATTTTACATGAACGAGAAAGAGATGGTAAACACGTTCATGATACCGCGAGATGCTCCATAAAGTTTAAAAATGAAACATCTCATTGTGCTAACATCTTGACTGGTGACGTAACTAGGCTTTACTACTGTGGCATGTCCACTAAAGCACAAAAAATCTATCCTATTTGTACGGAAACCTAGATTCGTTAACAAGAACATGAGATCCGACATTAAGAAAAGCATTCAAAAACATTCTATCTCGAACTAGACCAGACACGTGCTTTTTCCACCAAGACAACGCTCAGTACCATCGCTCCAACGTCTGTATTGTATAATCTAGATCATATATGCTAGTACTTTCTTAAGTAAAATGTTTAAACTTCTACTTACGAAAAGTTTTTATTCAATTAATGAATATTTAAATGATAATTTTAATAATATACAATTTTAATCTGTTTGTTTGTTACTGTATATATGTATATTTTGACCTTTCATGTAATGATTTTATTATACTGAATAAATATATTATTATATTATTATTATTATTATTATAATGAGACAAATTATTTAATGTGACTGTACAAATTAAAGAGCTCTTACAAAATTCCTGTAAATTTTTTTATTGCAATTGAGAGCAGAGAAAAACACAAAGTTCACGTTGTCTATAATAGCTTGGCAGAGTGTAGCTTTGGGCCTCTAAGCCAGAGGTCATGGATCGATACATATAAATAATAAAAATAAGAAAAATTAAGTCAATCATATATGGATAGTGATGAGATATTTAAATTCACTCCTCAGTGGTGCGTTTCCTTATCTAATAAGAGGTTTGTATAGAAAAAAATATGTATTTTATGTATTAAAAATATACAGAATATGTGAACAAATAATTTTAAGAAGATAAACTAATATAATAATGCATTGTATAAAGATGCAAACTGGATTTTTTAACGCCGGACAAACATTTATTCATTAATATAAAAGCAGTTTTACTTGTCTGTTTTAAAATTTAATGAAATGTAAATATATTTTACGAAAAATCTGTAATTTAAGGCAAACCATGTAATTACATTTTCACTATCTTATAGATTAAAACAAATTATTAAAGGAAATTAAAAACTACCACCTTTGTTTGATTTTTTCAAATAATATGTATGACTTTGTGAGCTCCAATATGAATTGTCACATACTATTGCGTAACAGTTATGAGAATGTTACTTTTATTTCCTTCAATTGAAATCCAAGTCATCGAAAAGGCCTGAGCGCTGTGATCGTCAAAAGTATGTCAAAGAAATCATTTTTCAAATATGAGATATTTTCAAAGCTGTGCAAATTACTTTGATATTAGAAAAATGTACTAAATTTTGAAATGCTAACACAGCACAACTGTACAAAAAAATAGTATTGATATTATAATAAATAATAATGGCATAAACTTAAATACAAAAGCACCTAACGTAGAAACTGTTCTCACATAATAATTGTGCGGATAGATAAATACTTCAGTCCGAGGCCGTACATATATGTAATTGCAATGATTATTACTTTACCACTGCTGCTAGCTTTCAATCTGAGTTGTTAACACATTTCTCATCGTGGGCAAGAACTTGAAGAATATAAAAACTTATATCAAAAACCAGTAAGCCTCTAACATACCCAAACATTATTATAAACAAGAAATCTGGTTTAAGTAGTTAATCACTCAACTTTTTTTTGGTTATAACTAATAATAAATTTTGTTCGACAAAAAGAAATTACTTTGACAATGCAACAATGCTGTAAAAATGGTACTTTTGCGCTTTTAAAAAGGTGCCAAATACATTTTGAAATTTAACACCACTTTCTGTAGAAACATATATGAAGCATAAAGAAAAAATAAATAACGTACTTTGGAATAGTATGTGGGTAAAAAGGGGATAAAGCACAGCATCCATTAGGTTATAATTTAACTAGTACGAATCTTCAATAGTATTATTAAAGATAGTAGAGTGTAGATTTAAAAAAACAAAACGTTTTGTGCAATGTTAAGAATAAAAATATTAAATAGATACATAACATACAAATAATCTCCATGTTAGTATGAAGTAAAATGTATTTTAAAGTTAAAAAAGACAAGCTCTACGTATAACTTTAACAAAATATGTACATAAAGTAAAGAAATACCATTTACTTCTTAGATCCAAGTAATATTTAATAAAATTAGGTAGTTAATAATACAAACAAGTTGTCTTACTTTTTGACTTTACGACAATCCCATAATGCAATTCCTTCTTCAGCATTGGCACTAACTAGCAGTCGAGGATTTGTTGGATGAAAAACAACTGAGTGAAACCCTGTATTCTGTTTAGCTAAGCAGATAGGATCTAAAACATTCACAAAAATTGAAGCAGGTAAGTTTCAAAAATAAAACAAAATTCTAGTGTTCGTAAAAATACATATAGATAAACACAGGAAATTCTGTTAGCAATTTTATTAAAATAGCTTATGCAGTATATATTAAAACAGAACTTTACATTACCTGGAACTTGCTCCCTAATATCAAAAATTAAAATTCTACCATCATCACCTGCTGTAGCTAGAATATGATCATTATGAGGATTAATACTCAGACCATACACTGGATTTCTGTGTGGTAATTTTAAAATGAGTTGGCCCCTATGAAAAATGAAAATTTTAATTTACAGGTTTTCAAACATCTGTGATAATTACGTTTTCATATCATGTACAATTACTTGATCATCATTGCCACCAGAGAATATTTTACTGTTCAATTTATCAAAAGCCAGACAAAATATATTGCTTGTATGATTGGTTTGCATTACTACTGGGGTTCCTCGACCATATATGGCATCTGGTACGAACCATAGCAAAACTCTTCTGTCATCTCCGCCTAAAATTTCGACATGATTATTTTGAAAAACGAGAGTTAGAAATTTGTCAATTACAGAAATATTTTAGGGAATATGAAAGAATTATGTTTGATACTTTCAAGGTTTAAATCTCTCTATATAAATATTATAAATTTGATATTTATTTTTAAAAGAATAGCAATAATTATCGCAAACATTCTCGTATTTTTAATCAATGAAACTACTACATAAATTAATTTCATATATTTTATTTTAAAACTAAATTAGGACCATCTACTGCGCGTCCATCGCATGTTGTCACCGAACATAACCTACATTCTATTAAAGCTAATGTCATTTCAGCCCTTTCTATCAATACCTATTCTGTTATTTTTAATTTACTTAATTCAGATCTTTATAAGAAACACACACCCAAGTGTATTTTATTATTTTACACAAAAATATTTCATATTTCATGAACATCGACTTACTATTTCGACGTCTAATTATGAAATAATTTATTATTTTTAGTATCATATTTCCAATTCTAAATAACTATCTACGATAATTTCTCCTAATCTACAATTTTATAACTTTAAAATGAAGCTATTCGAACAATAAATAGGTATATTAATGTAGTTATAATTAATTATATTTTCTTTGACATTTATATGAATAATATCAACAATTTCATAAATTATTATCATAATAAGACAAATTAGAAGCTTGATTTAAAATAAGTTTCATATTTGGAGCAAACCTTGATTTTATGTGATCTGTATTAACTTACTACAATATAATTACCTGAAACCAGAAGATCACCCTCATCCGAAAACTCTATAGCATTCACACACCCGTAATGGGCAAGAAGGTCTGTTCTGAACAAGTTTTTGGCTTGCCTCAGTCGTTCCGTGAACAATCTATCCTTTATCACCACTGAGTCACTGTATTGTCTTTTTACTATATAATTTAGAGGATTTATATCCAATGGCTTGGCCATAGCCACAACCCGAAAAAACTAATCGACTACACGTTGTTGATAAAATTGCAGACCGTCTTTCAGAAACGTCAAGCACTTCATATGTCACAATCAGCTGTATCGGTGGAAACACATTTGCGTGTTCATGGGATACTTGCTATGACCCTGTCGACGATAACGGCAACGTTTTGAAACTTGTTGGACGTGTATATATTTTTAAAAATTTCAAATTTAATAAATTGAAGTTCTAATTTGTATTTTATTATAATATGACGGAAATATGTATTTTACTTTGGCAAATTATAAATTATTTCTTGTAGCTTCCTAAAATTGAAAAGTTATTTACAATACAAAAATGAATAATAATTAAATTAATATTTTATATACATAATGTTAATGACCAACAAGTGAACAAGTAGGTAGGTATAACATGAAAATTATATAAATCATTAAAAAATATTTTCCTAAAATTTTCAAATATTACCTACCACTTATCTTGTATCATTTGCATCTTGTAATTATTAAAAGTTCATGGGAATACATAAATGCAACTGGGGTGAATTTTAGATTATTAAACTGCATTTTATACTACCTGTTTCTTGTTCATGTAGTAAAATAGTTTATATTGTAATATACAGAGAGATTCCATCAGATTTTCTATCCCAGTTCAAAAATATATTGTGTCTGTAATTGATTTACACCGCAGCCATTTCTATTTTAACGATTTTTATGTTTTACAATTTCCACCCCTGCGTGAATTCAAATTAAATGTCAAATTTGACATTAGAATCCCATAAGCGCAATTTAAAGGTGTTCTAGCAGTGATTTTAAAAAATATCGACATTATCTAATCAGCTTTAACATAATATGAATTCGTAATTACAGATTATTAATGCTATTTCAGCATATTGGCAATGGTATAGTTGCACATAAGCACGATCATCTGATTATAAAGTAATGTTTATTTTGTAAATTAAATATTTATGCACGACACTGGAGGTACCCCAAGTAATATTTTTCGAATTTCGCGGGTGTTTTAAGTTGGCAACGAAGCCATTCGAATAGAATACAGGTAGGCTAATTTACATTTTATTGCGATTTTACTAGACAAACCCACAAACCGTGTACTCAAGCAGAAGATTGGTCAAAAGATAGACGTACATTGGCAAAATCACATTTCTATTCAGTAATTTTACAGTGAAATATCAGCGAAAACACCTCTATATATGTATTCTATTGCCCTAGATGGGGTCGAACACGAGTCGAACAAATGACGGTGGACGTTTCCAAGTTGCCCATTTAATAACAGAAATTTCTATTAGAGACACTAATGCACAATACATGTAGGACAATGTAGGTATGTGTCGCATATATACAGGGTTGCTCATTAGTGCGTCAAAGTCCAATATAGGAGTTATTAAATAGTACTGAAGAAATTTATTTTATAAAAAGTGGCACAGTAACAAAAAAATACACATTTTGAAAATAATTCTAATTATACAGGGTGATGCGTTAAAATGGCACACTTTCAATTTTTTTTTAAATGAAACACCCTGTATATCTTTTGTTTTTCCTTATCTACTTTAATTAGTGTTTTCATCGATATCTGGGGTTTTGGTTTTAGATGAAGCATTGTTGAGTTATTAACGAAAATTATTAAAAAAATGGTCGCGACAATGTTTACCATAATAATTCTATGCGGTAGTATTACGATTATCTAAGACAAAATTATTTAGTGAGTATGCAGCCAAGAGATATGTTGAACCTACAAAATAATCAAACATTCATTTATTTTTATTATACAAAGTGTTTGTTACGATGCAATCAATTTGGCTATGGTCAAAGAGCTTTCACTGATTTTTTTCAAATGGAACACCCCGTATATTATTATATTTTTGGAATGATTCGTTAGTTACGCTGAATTTTTGTTAATAATGTCCTATACCCAAACCCAATAAATTCGGAGTTATTTTTAATTTTTCATTACAAACCGTTAAATTATTTGTTTTCGATTCGATCTAGTGTAGGTACTGGGTAAATGATTTGACAAACAAAAACAAATAAACTTCAACAAACGTCAAAAATTAAAATCTTATTTTTGCTGTTAATTAGGTGTAATATTAGTGATTTCTTAAGTTTCTGCGTTTAATATTGTCATTGTGTTATTTATTGATTGGATTAGTGGGTAGATACGTACTTTTCGTGTATATTTGTTGTTTGCCACATATTATTATTACGGTTTTTAGTTAGTAGTCAAATATGCAGTTTGAAAGCAACGAACTCGTTGACATAATTTTCATTATGGGATCTGCCCAAAAGAATTGTCTATTAACCAAGCGAATTTATGCGCAAAGATATCCTGACAGAAGACAACCCTCAGTTACAAGTTTGGAAAGACTTAAGAAAAGATTCATTAGAACAGGAAATGTGAGTGTTGAAAAGCTTGAAAGGACAAAGAGGACAAGTGACGAAGATCAGTAATTGAGGAGCCCTCTACTAGTTCGACCAAAATATCAACAGAAACTAATATACCACGATCTACTGTTAGCAAGATTAATAAATAAATAAATAAATATCATTACTACAGTATTTCCTTTCATCAAGAATTGTTGGGGCCTGATTTAGAAACTAGAAGGACGTTTGGCGAATGGGGATTAGAAATTGAAAGGATAACACCTAACTTCTTCCAAAAGGTATTATTTACTGACGAATCGACCTTTACTCGGAGTGGTAGCCCAAACCGTCATAATCTTCATCATTATGCAATAGACAATCCAAGAATATTCAGAGCGATTGATAAGCAGAGGCAATGGACTATAAATGTTTGGGCTGGTATTATGGGCAACTTTATAATTGGACCACATTTCTTTCACGGAAATTTAAATGGTGTGCAATATTTGAATTTCTTGCAATATGAGTTGCCTCAGCTTCTGCAAAACGTTCCTCAAATTCTAAGAGAAAATATGTGGCTTCAGCACGACGGTGCTCCAGCACATTTTGCACTAAATGTCCAACGCTATTTGAATCAAGAATTCGAAGGTAGATGGATCGGCTGCGGTGGTCCCATTAGTTGGCCACCTAGATCGCCAGATTTGACCAAACTTGATTTTTTTCTATGATGGTACATAATAGTTATTTTTGTACTCACCGCCTGTAAAGTGACAGTTGGCGCATGTGTAGCTCGACCGGGAAATACGTTTTCCCGGTTAAGGCGACTGTAAAAATTGAAAAAAACACTGGCACTTTGGGACATTAAAAAAAAAAATCTAATTTGGTAGTAATAAAATTTAGTCTATAAAATACTACTTCCCTACACTATTCTTCACGAAAAGTTGGGGAAATAGGAGTAATAATTAAAAATTCTTCAAAAAAAATTGTGGCGCCATCTATTTGTCGACATTTTAAGCGACATCGTAAGCAAGATTCAAGCGCCATCTATTTGAACCACATCGACATTCATATTGGCAGTTCGGAATTGTTTGTATTTAAACCAAAAAACGCAATAAATGTACTATAAATTTATAAATATAAGAATAAATACCTCATGTTTGCATTGTGTAAGAATATAATAACTTAATTTTAGGGAAAAGTGAGTAATAGTTACGTACATGAAATGCTTAAATTAATTAGGTAATCTATCTTAGGTTAGGTATGATACCAATGACATTAATCAATAATATTTTTTTAATTTAATGTTCGTACAAAAAATATTGTACAAACCACTTGCGTGAAGATATCTTCCACGCATTCGCGCAATTAAAAGCACTCGCTTCCTGCGGTCGCTCGTGCTTACAATGTGCGCTCATGCGGGAAAATAGTCTTCCCACACTTGGTTCGTAAATAACTATTACGAACCAAGTGCGGGAAGACTGTTTTCCCGCATAAGCGCACATTGTAAGCACGAGCGACCGCAGGAAGCATTTCATGTATGTACGTAACTATTACTCACCTTTCCCTAAAATTAAGTTATTATATTCTTACACATGGCAAACATGAAGTATTTATTCTATAAATTTATAGTACATTTATTGCCTTTTTTGGTTTAAATACAAGCAATTCCGAACTGCCAATATGAATGTCGATGTGGTTCAAATAGATGGCGCTTGAATCTTGCTTAAGATGTCGCTTAAAATGTCATCAAATAGATGGCGCCACAATTTTTTTGGAAGAATATTTAATTATTACTACTATTTCCCCAACTTTTAGTGAAGATTAGTGGAGGGAAGTAGTATTTTATAGACTAAATTTTTTTATTACCAAGCTAGATTTTTTTTTAAATGTCTCAAAGTGCCAGTGCCACTTTACAGGCGGTGAGTACAAAAATAGTTATTTATGTAACAAGTCAGTAAAGTGATACTTTATCGAACGAGTCTGATTTACGAGCCAAGCGAGTGAAGCGAGCGCGGCGAGTAACAGACGAGTTCGGTAAAGGTACTTTACTGACGTGGTGCATACAAAATTTTATCGCCAACCGTGAAAATTGTTAATTTAAGAAATAAAGATATAATAACTTATGACAGTTTATGACAGTGACAAACGATTTATTTTTAAAGTCATCAGTCATGGCTACGCTGACAGATATTAGCGGCAGGTAAAGTACTTTATTGTACAGTACGATAAAGTGTTTCTTTACCTCCGTAAAACGCTATGGTAACGCATCACTTTACTGACGGTTGGCGATAAAAATATATACCAGACACCTCCAACTACAGCAGACGATATGAAGCAACGTATAATACGTGCTTTTGAAACAGTTTCCATTGAGAAGTTGCAACACGTAAATAGGTCCTTTCTGTCAAGGCTGCAAATGTGTTCTATTCAAAATGGGGGTCACTTTGAAAATTTATTATTAATATTGTTTCTAATAAAATTAAAGTTTGATACTTTTAGTCGTTTATTTGTTTTTGAATGTCAAATCGTTTACCTAGTACACTAAATCGAACCGAAAATAAATAATTTAGTGGTTTGTAATGAAAAATTGAAAATAACTCCGAAATTATTGGATTTGGGTATAGGACATTATTAACAAAAATAAAGCGCAATTAACGCATCATTCCAAAAACTTAATAATATACGGGGTGTTCCATTTGAAAAAAATCAGTAAACCCTCTTTGACGATAGCCAAATTGATTGCATCGTAACAAACAGCCTGTATAATAAAATAAATGTTTGATTATTTTGTAGGTTCAACACATCCCCTGGCTGCATACTTACTAAATAATTTTGTCTTAGGTAATCGTAATACTACCGCATAGAATTATTATGGTAAACATTGTCACGACCATTTTTTTTTATAATTTTCATTAATAACTCAACAATGCGTCATCCAAAACCCCAGATATCTATGAAAACACAAATTAAAGTAGATAAGGAAAAACAAAAGATATACAGGGTGTTTCATTTAAAAAAAAATCGAATGTGTGCCATTTCAACGCATCACCCTGTATAAATCAAATAATTTTCAAAATGTGTGTTTTTTGTTACTGTGCCACTTTTTATAAAATAAATTTCTTCAGTACTATTTAATAACGCCTATATTGGACTTTGACGCACTAATGAGCAACCCTGTATATATATACATACATAGGCGAGATAGGGAAATGCGGTTCCGTTTCAACAGACTAGACCGACTCGTGTTTTGTCGGCTCTCGGGGAAACCGGTGGGTAATACGGTGCCCGAGAGCCGACAAAACACGAGTCGGTCTAGTCTGAGTGAAACTGAACCGTATTCCCCTATCTCGCCCATGTATACATATTTATATAATGTGCCTGTAATTGATTTACTCCGCCGTCATTTGCGTTTTAACGATTTTTACGTTTTATAATTTTGACCCCTGTTTAAATTCAAATTAATTGTAAAATTTGACATTAGAATACCATAAGCGCAAGTTGAAGGTGTTTTGTAGCAATGCTTTTGAAAATTATCGACATAAACTAATCAGCTTTAACCGGAAAAGAATTAGAAATTACAGAAATTACATATGATTATATTATAAGTGATATTTATTTTGTAAATTAAATATACAGGCACGACACTGGCGGTAGAACAATGAGGAAAGACGTTTCCATGAAACGCATTACCTTTTTCATCGTTTGTTACATATTTCCTTTTACCATGTACTAATGTTATCCTGGTTCTTCTTTTAGAAACCCTTCGGACCGGTAGCAAAGGAAACACATTACACACCACGGGAGTTTTTCCTACGGAGCTCGCACTACGAAGAACGGTCGCCTGCGTCACATTCTCCCTGATTTCTAACCATGCTTTCTCCTCAGGTAACACGTCAATTTGTAGAATGCTATAAACAACATTTTTGTACTCACCGCCTGAAAAGTGACATTTGGCGCATGTGTAGCTCGACTGGGAAATACGTTTTCCCGGTTGAGGCGACTGTAAAAATTGGCTTCATCAGGTGGATATACCAAATTATTACAACATAATATATAGTGTCACAGAAGCATGGGATATGAGTGGGGGTATTTTATAAACTATAGCATTGTAACAACGGGGAATAATTGAACTGAGTCGGATCGTTTAAAGCACGACCTAATTTACTGTATTTATTAATTTCTAAGGTTTCTAATAAATTAAGTTTCTGTCCTTTGTCATGTATATGTAAAACTTTGAAATCTCTATGGAATTCGTGTTTTTCATCTATACAATGCGTTGCGAAAGTAGAGTCCGTGTTTTTACCCATATAACTTTTTTCATGTTCCCCAGTCCTCTTTTCAAAAGTACGGCCTGTCTGACCCACATATACCTTATCACACTCACAAGTCAACATAGTTACTCATCACCTGATGAAGCCAAAGTTTGGCGAAACGATATTGTAGTGATATTATTAAATAATTTTTGAAACCAAGTTTACGCATTTTATTTATTCAGTTAAATATGGAGTTTCAACATGTATCAGCCTCATCAATTAACTATTAGTATTTGAATCTTATAATTAAAATTTATTTTTGTTGCAGTATTGACAAGACAGTACTTATTTTCTACAATGGCAGAATCGGTTATTACTACACAACCTGTAATTTCAAATGGAGATAATACATCTACTGATGATGAATCAGAGCTTGAAAACAAAATATATGGTGAAGAGAAGTTACAGTGCTCTAATCACACGCCAATCTTCAAATTTATTTTTGTTGCAGTATTGACAAGAAAGTACTTAATTTCTGTAATGGCAGAATCGGTTATTACTACACAACCTGTAATTACAAATGGAGATACTACATCTACTGATGATGAATCAGAGCCTGAAAAGAAAACATATGGTGAAGTGGAGTTAAATTGCTGTGTCTGTTGTGACGGTGACGGATATATATACCTTGACTTAGCCGTTAAGAGTTATAGCAAATAACTGGTACAGCTAAATCTTTTTTGGATAATTTTATGACATATTGTGCTTATGATGTCGATTCTTAGATTATTAACCGTCATAATACCGGATTTTTTTTGTGACACCTAATATCAGTGGGGTCAATAGCGACCCCAAAATCTTCCACTAAAGAGTCTAATAATATTTTAAAAAAATGTTTATTTGATGAGGATTAAATAAATTTAAATTTTTTATAACCATAAATTTTTAACAAATGATATTAAAGAATAATAACAGAATAGATAATTTTATGATTCGTTTGCTTTACATTCAATGCAAGTAACTATTATGATTTGTTTGCTTTACATTCAGTGCAAGTAACTATCTGATGAGTTCCAGCATACCTATACCAATGTTAATACTCCAATGTCTTGCGAATGATCTTGTCATATCGAAATTTTTATTACGACTGCTCGAGTAGCAAGCAAGTCTTTTCCTAGTTTGACAAATTCTCGTCATTAGTGCCCTTTTTTGTTTGTTTTTTACTCTTTGTGAATATGAACCCATATAGTGTTCAACCCACTAATGTCTCACAGGTTTGAATGCTTGTGTGCTTTTGCATGGTGTACGTTCGGAGCAGGTTGTCCATAGGGTTTACCCATGTCTTGGTTTTATTGTAATCAATAAATACATTCTCCTTCAGAAATTTCACCACTGTGATGCATATTTTATAGCAAGGTAACGATTTTTCGTTTATTGGACAGTATGGTCTTGATAACAAAATTTTGTTCAATATGTATACCTGTCGCAGGTATTCACTATATAGTTCCTGAGTGAGTTCTGGTTTAGTTTTTGGAATTGTACTAGACAACGTTAAATTTTACCTTTACATTTCTCTTGCTTGATCAAGGCTTGTAAAAAAATTGTCAATGGTCATATTTCTGATCTATCCAAAATCTTTGCCATCTCTAAGACAACTCTTCTGTTTTATCAATATATATTTGACAATTGTAAGCATATGTAGTTTTACTGGCGCAAGCTGCCCAGATCTTTAGGCCATATTTTACTAATTTAGAAGGTATGTACTGCTTGATGGGGCACTTACCACGGTAGGTAAGCAGTTGCTCGTCGACAGTGTGGGTAGCCATAACTCAAAAAAAAGCTCTAATCGGCGATAATTTATCAGCTGAATATCGATTTCCGCATTATCAAAGCGCAGACATTGGGAAATAGTAGTGAACCTATTTCTGCGCATAGTTTTGTTGAATCTAAGACTTCCATTTGTTATATTTCATAAATTTGTAATTCCTTCTTTATGAGATTTGCAAATTCCTACCAATATCTATAATCCAACAAAATGTAGACTCCTCGACATCCAGATTTTACCATAAATCTCCATGCGTTAGTTATCCTTTTGTACGAAGGCGTATTTTTATGTTATCTACCTAGTCATGAAACAAAAGAGTGACGATGTCAAACAAATTATTGAAAAATTGCTGTCACTGTTAGAAGTACATGTGCTAAGTTGTGTTTAGTTTATGCTGTGTATAAAGATTTGAGATGAAACTAAAGTTGAACATCGCAGCGTAATAATGTTCCTGACAAAGGAAGGCAATGGTCCAAAAGCAATTCATGAAAGAATGGTTGATGTATATGGGGAAGATACACCATCTTATTTCCAAGTAAAATATTGGTCTAAACTCTTTCGATGGGGCCGAGAGTCAATCAATGATGGCCCAAAGTCCGGACGACCCGCTGAAGCTCGAACTGAAAACATTGTGCGAAAAGACGAAAATTTGGTACTGAAAGATCGGCGTGTAAAGATCTCGGTCATTGCCAATGAAGCCTGTATATCCGAAACAAGTGTTCTCAAAATTTTGCATGACGATTTGGGTATGAAGAAGGTGTCTGCACGGTGGATACCCAGATTGCTTACACCTGAACAAAAACTGTGCAGAAAAGAAGTTTCTCAAGAAAATTTGGTCAAGTTGGAGAGGGACAAAACATTTTTATCTCGGATTATTACCAGGGATGAGACTTGGGTATATTACTGGGACCCTCCTACTAAACAAGAATCCATGCAGTGGGTCATAAGGGCTCTCCACCACCAAAAAAGGCCAAGACACAATTTTCTGGAAAAAAACTGATGGTAACTGTTTTCTGGGATGCTGAAGGAGTTTTGCTTATTGAATATATGCCGAGAGGGTCTACCATAAATGGAGAGGCCTACGGAAACACAATTAAAAATTTAAAAACTGCTCTGGAGGAAAAGCGCCCGCATTCTTATCCACAAAAAAACTTGTTGCTGCACGACAATTGTCGGGTTCATAAGGCAAACAAAGTTCAGCAGATAATCAATGACTGTGGGTTTATAGAGTTAAGGCATCCACCTTATAGCCCCGACCTAGCTCCGTCAGACTTCTTCTTATTCAAAAATTTAAAAAAGCATCTCAGAGGAAAGCGTTTTGCTTCTGATGAAGAACTCAAAGAAGCTGTTGGAAGAATATTTTGCAGGGTTACCGAAGCAATTTTTTCGTTTCAAATTATAGAATAATCATTCAAAATCCTAGTTTAAGTACTTCTATTCTCTGAATAAATCTCTATAGAATGCATACTTTGCAAGATATAAAAAAAAGTGCTACTCGCTAAGAGTAAAAGTGTTATTTCCGGTCCAAATTTTGTAATTTCATTTATACAAAAAACATTCCAAATCTAACTCTGAATTCTTTGAATCCGCGACTCGGTCACTTGATCTATTGCAGCATTGTATAATGCAGAGCAATAGGTAAAATTAGACAACACGAGAGACTCACAAAGCGTTGATTTGACAGCGGTACCCAAAGCGTTGCGGTGCGGATATAGTGTTTTTAAATTAAGGTAGGCTCGTTGAATATATTTACCAATTTGTTCGTGGTATCTAAACGAGTTGTCCAGTACCATCCCCAAGTTCTTCACACTGCTAGCAATGGGCACAGCCATTCACCTCAATAACTACAGACTCCCGAAGCTGATCACAAATTTTGGATTTAGCAAAATGACTTGTGATTTAGCCGGATTCACATGAAGATTATGCTGTCCACAGAAAGCATGAACCGAACTCAAATCCCTGTTGATGTCCGCAACTCCCTCCCGCCAAGCGTCAGGCCTAAACGATTTGTACAACTGTAGATCGTCCGCATACATGTAATACCGTGAGTGTTTGATTACATTTGGCAAAGTACTTGTGTATATGGAGAAGAGCAAAGGTCCGATGATCGAGCCCTGAGGGACCCCGAGTCTCACAGGCAACGGCAGAGACTGCCTACCCTGCAAGATCACACTTTGCCTACGATCAGTCAAGTAATCAGCAATCAATCCCACCGCTGTCGGACTAAAGCTAATATTTCAACATCTAAAGTAAATACATATGACCGCCAGAAATTAAGTAACAAGTAAAATTTCATAATAGTAATAACATATATTTATTCCAGACTAAGAATTAATATGGAATACATTCTCCCAAATATTATTTACAAAATAAAGCCGATATCTGAATGAAACATTCGTTTACCTAAGGTACCTAAGGTAATAAAAGAAGTTGAATACAATATCTGTTTATTTGATGTTCGGCTTACAGTTGATCAGGTATACCTTCCATAAGTCTGGTATGGTGCCTGTCAGAGAAGGCGTGCCACAGGGATCAATTCTTGGACCTTTGCTGTTCATTGTGTATATGAACGATTTGGATGTGTCTATTTCTGCAGATGGCATTGTCTTGTATGCCGACGATACATCGATACTGGTTAAGGGACCTAACAAACACGAAAGAGAACAAAAATCCCAAATGGTACTGGATGAAACAGAGCAATGGTTCACTGAGAACGATTTACACATGAACAAAGAAAAAACGCAGAGAATCCAATTCACAGCAAGCAAAGATGGGGACACGGAGTCAATAAAGTTCTTGGGTCTCAACGTAGATAACAGACTCAGCTGGTCTATGCATGTGTCTGTCACTGCGGCAAAGCTGACAGCCGCAATATATACCATAAGAAGAATAAAATCCATCGCCAATCACGAAGCTGCGCGAATGACATACTTCGCTAATTTTCATAGTGTGGCCAGTTACGATATACAGGTTTGGGGTGTATGTCTTGTGACAGTGCGCGCATCTTCCTTCTACAGAAGAGAGCAATAAGAGCGTTGTGCGGTTTAGAGATGGGTGAAACCTGTAAACTCTCATTTTTAAGAGAAAAAATACTTACCATGCCGTGTGTGTATATATTGGCCATATCAAAATACGTATATGACAATATGAATAAATTTCCGAAAAATAGCGACACACACGTCTACCCAACACGAAATAAGGATTCTCTGAAAATATCATATCATCGTCTAGCAACGACCCAGAAATATGTGGACTACTGGGGTCCAAAAATATATAATAAACTAATAGAAATCAATGGTGATATTATGCAGAACCTCAGCAGGAAGGATTATGTCCACAGAATTAGGAATTTTTTATTAGAAAATACTTTCTACTCGGTGCAAGAGTTCTTAAACTACTAAAACTATTTAATTTTAAAATGTTGTCTTTGTTTTGATTGTTTTACACTGTATATTTGTCTATTTATTTATGATATATGGATTTTGTTATAGTTCTTTTTATTCTTATATGAGTATGACTTTTATTGTAATGTATATGAAATGTATATGTTACAGTGAATAAAATTCTATTCTATTCTATTCTATCCTTGGTCTTAGACATTGAAGTGTGTGTTGCCTAACTGCCATTTATCAGTACGGAACTTGTGATCATTCTCATTGGTTTCAAAGTCATTTTTTGTAGACCAGGGTTATTTTGAAAGTAAAGTAAATACATTGTCGTGTCCACAATAAAAATATCTAGGGTCTCACGATTCAAAAAAGTACTTTTTAAGCGCAGTAAGCTTTATATTGCTATAAAATGAAAAAAATTCAAAGTGCTGTATTTTAACTATTTTTTAATATAATTGCAAATTTTAATCGTGAGTCACTAGAACAAATATTGGTTATTTCGTTCATGCAGCGGCAACTTTTTCATGTGCCTTAATTTTTGCGATTTTTTCCGTTAAAATTGACCATTTTGTGGCATACGACGATCAAGTAAAACCCCCCCTTAAAATATCAATGACTACAATTTAAACGGGCATTATTAAAAATAAATGCAGCTTACAGTTGTGCATTATTTAAATTCAGTGGTTCTCAACGTGGGCGCTGGAGGATTTTGGGTGGGCGCTGTACGGTGTAAAGGTAAAGCTACACTACACAGTAAAAAATTAGTAAAATTATACAAAAATGCAAAATGTTTAATATCCGCGCTCATCAATGTTCCTATTATGCATTGTTAACCCCATCGTTGCTATGGTTACGTACATGCTGTTTCTATTTCTGTGCTTAATTATGTTATTGTATGTATGACGCAACGCGCGGACTCTGTGAGTCAACGTGAGTATAGTGGACCGCATCTCGAATGTTCCAAGGTCGAGAGAGTTCGACTTCCAGAGAATTCCATGCAGTGCGGTATACAGGGTGTACCACTTAAAACTCCCAGGTCAAATATCTCGGAAACGGGTAAAGATATTTGAATTTTGTAAAAAGTAGTTACTAAAGAATGTGATCGACTCTAGTTTGCTCTCACAATTGTGTTTTATTATGTGAAGATATAGATGACGCTGCGATGAAAAGAATTTTTTTGATCGCCACAATCTTCATTTGTTTTTTATTTAAAAGAGTATTAAAATTAATGTAAATTTTATTATTTGTTATTATTGTGATCCACAGTGTCAAATGCCTTACTAAAGTCTAATAAAGTAAGTATCGTAATAAGGCCCTCATCAGAAGCGGTAATAACATCATCTGTTACATTTAACAATGCAGTTTCGCAACTGTAGCCACTTCTAAACCCAGATTGAAATGCAGGAAGTATGCTGTTATTGCTAACAAAAGTGAATAACTGGCTAAAAATTATTTTCTCCAAAATCTTCGACAAAGTAGGAAGGATACTAATTGGCCTCAGATCCTTGAATTCCATCGGATCCTAAATTTTCGGCAAGGGAATCACGGAGGCATATTTCCATTTGGCCGGAAATCTACACGAAAGAATGCATTCGTTTATTATATGTGTTAAGTAGGGTACGATGCAAGGACCATACAGTTTAATCATAGTAATATTCAGACCACCCTGACCAACAGAGGTCGATTTAATATTGTTAATTATTTTACAGATTTCTGCTGTGTCAACAGTACTGAAAAAAAAATTAGGTAACGCCGTCTGAGATCGTGGAATGTGCTGCGACGAATAATTTAAATTTGCAACACTACTCACAAAGAAATCGTTGATTTGGTCTACGCCAGCGATATGAGCTGGAATACTTGTTGCATTGTTGTGTTTAGGTCTTAATTCGAGGAATTGTAAATGTTGAAATAGTGATATACTGGATCTGTCACGCGAGATGAACTCAAAATATGCCTTCTTTTCATTACTCAAGCAGGAAGTCGCCAAATTGCGAAGCGACTTGTAATATTCCCAGTGCTCGCGGCCCCGAGTTCGTCGATATTTTGCCTTAGGACGATTTCTTAGTTCCATTAGAAGTCGGACATTGTCAGTTAACCAAGGAGCTGGTTTCTTAGTGAATTTCCGGGTTACATAAGGCGTGTGTATATCAAAAAGCAGCAATAAATTTTCTGTGAAGAAATCAACTTTCTCATCAACATCAGCAATAAAGTAAATTCTATGTAAAGGTAGAGACTGCAGATCCATCAAAAACGCCTCCGAATTTAAGTTCTTGTAATCACGGAACGTGTGCAAAGTAGGAGGCAGCCTCGGTCTAGTAATAAACATTTCGCAAAAAACGATGTCATGATCCGAAATATCACAATCAATTACCCCCGAAAACTTGGCCAATGTATCACTATTAGCGCAAATTTGATCAATCAAACTAGCAGAAGTAGCAGTAACACGTATTGGTTGACTAATCAAGCAAGAGAAATCTATAGATTCAAGAAAGCTACTGAAGTAAGATGTTGAGGCATTATCAAATTTTAAGAAATCTACACATTGAAATCTCCGCAAAAGAAAGTAAATTCCGATAGCAGAGAACACCGATAAATATAATCCTCCAATCCATCCAAAAATGTCCTGTAATCCACTCCCGGTGCTCTATGGTCTATGTAAAACGGTATCGGATAAAAATGGCCGTGACCGGTAAACAGACAATACAATACATCCAATACAAAATACAGCAAATATTAAACAAGCATTGTGCATATGTTTATTATAATAGATGTTCGAAGACATCACCGTTTTGTCCAATACACTTCCGAATTCGATTATATACATTGCGAGTTACTTTTAAAATCGATCTTGCGTCAATGTTATTAGCAATAGTAATTATTTTATTTTGCAGCTCTACAACGTTTTCAGATCTCCCTTTGTAACATTATTCCCGAGTGATCAAGAGAGGAGACTAACGTTTTGTCACTGGTACCTTAATTATTCAGCGCAAAATGTAAATACATTTCGTCGTATTTTGTGGAGCGATGAATCGAATTTTTCGAATTCTGGAATTTGGTATAGAAAAAACCATCACTATTGGTCACGAGAAAATTTATACAAATACGGTTTAGTTTTAATGTTTGGTGTGGATTAATTGGCTCGACGATTGTTGGACCATTCTTTTATAATGGTACATTAACCGGGCAAAGATATTTACAATTCATGACTGAATATTTAGGAATATTTTTGGATAACCTGGACTTGGCTGCTCGGCAACATATACATTTTCAACAAGATGGAGGACCAGCAACAACATTTTTTGAGCGAAATGTTTCGGAATAAGTGGATAGGTACGAATGGACCAATTCAGTGGCCACCACGGTCCTCGGATCTAAACCCTATGGAAAACGTTGTAGAGCTGCAAAATAAAATAATTATACATACTAAAAGCGCACAGGACCCTTTACCGCTCTCACGGATTTAGTAGAGGAGGCAAGATCGGGGTTAAAATGGCAAATTGGGGAGACACTTTTCTGAGAACGTGGCCCGTCCGCGATGCGAACAAAAGTGTCACGCTGCGGGGACGACAGTCCGCCGTCCCTAAGGCTATTTTTCACGTCTCCGATGAGAGAGCAAAGGCCCGAAAGGAATTTTTGAAAATTTTTGGCACGTGCAGAAAATCACGCTGCATCGCGACATTTTCCCCATAAGGAGGACGTGGGAAACAAAAATTCCTCTGGAGCCTTTTATACTGATAATCCCGACAAACGTCAAAGTGACAGGAGATTCGAAATGTATCCAAACTTTCACTTTTAGGCCCGAAATTCCTAATTTTGAAGGTTTCGAGAGCACAAGTAAACTCCGAGACAAAAAGTACAGACTTTTCTGGATCCTCTACTTGCTTTTCCCGAGTTTATAGTGGTACAGATACAAAGGCACAAACACTTTAAAGTGCGTCTGCAGACGGATACAATTTAGCGAAATGGATGAAATATCCCGGCAAACGTCAAACTGACAGCCGGTCTCATACGCATTCACATTTTCACTTTTAAGCTTGAAATTCCAAATTTTGAAAGTTTCGAGGACACAACAAGATTCAGAAAAGTAAACAAGTGACATTTCGGAAACGTTCACTTGCGTACTCCCAGTTTACAGAGGTACCTAGACGAAGGTACGAGTAATTCCAAGTCCGTTTGCAGAGGTATTTGGTCAGAAAAATGGCCGATTCAATTTGCACTGATATCAATGCATTCCGGACGGGCGAAAAATATAATCAGATTATCATGTGCACTGTCGGTCAATACATTACGGTCCGGCGAATGTTCGGCATGTCCTCATAATATGTAACGGTCCCGCTTGATTTAATATTTTCATCTATACAGGTGTTGTCGATTAATATTTTAATAATGATTTGAATTAAAATACGATAATTTTAGAACGCGTATTTCCTCAAAGGGGAAAAGGAAGGCTTTCGACATTTATGTGCCCCTACGAAATAATTTTACTTAAACGATTACGCAAACGTGCACGGTGGGCGGAGTTGGCTGAAATCAATTTCTATCTATTCTGATTAAAAGTAAAACTGGGAGTTTTTACGGTCGCCCGTCACTAATTCTAAATTGACGTACGAATGTGAAATTTCAGATACGGGGGTGTCTTATGTCGCCGATCACTAATCCAAAGACAAAATGTCAAAAAAAAAAATGGCCGAAGATTTTTTGAAAATTGACGTATGAATGCGAAATTTTAGATACGGGTATGTCTGCGGACGCCGATCACCAATCCATAGTCAAAATGTCAAAAAAAAACAAAATGGAGGAAGATTTTTTGAAAATCGACGTACGAATGTCAAATTTTAGATACGGGGGTGTCTGCGAACGCCAATCTCGAATCCAAAGTCAAAATGTCAAAAAAAAAAACAAAATGGCGGATTTTTTTTGAAAATTGACGTATGAATGTGAAATTTTAGATACGGCGCTGTGTGCGGATGCCGATCACAAATCCAAAGTCAAAATGTCAAAAAAAACAAAATGGCGGAAGTTTTTTTGAAAGTTGACGTATGAATGTGAAATTTTAGATACGGGGGTGTCTTAGGTCGCCGATCACGAATCCAAAGTCAAAATGTCAAAAAAAAAACAAAATGGCGGAAGCTTTTTTGAAAATTGACGTATGAATGTGAAATTTTAGATACGGGGGTGCCTCAGGTCGCCGATTACGAATCCAAAGTCAAAATGTCAAAAAAAAACAAAATGGCGGAGGTTTTTTTGAAAATTAACGTATGAATGTGAAATTTTAGATACGGGGGTGTCTCAGGTCGCCCATCACGAATCCAAAGTCAAAATGTCAAAAAAAAAAAATTGGCGGAAGTTTTTTTTTGCAAATTGACGTATGAATGTGAAATTTTAGATACGGGGTGTCTCAGGTCGCCGATCACGAATCCAAAGTCAAAATGTCAAAAAAACAACATGGCAAATGTAATATGGCGGAAAGGTTCGTCGAAAAGTGCTTGGATCTGAGCACATTCTGCCTTGGTAACTTTAACATGATTTATGTTTAACATTAAATTATCCTTCTCGCTCTTCAGTCTTCAGTGTAACGGTTTGTGTAACGAAGTAAAGAAAAGTTCTAAATAATATATACGATTGGCATCACTAAATTTATGTGTATACAGGAGTGGTTCAAAAGTTTATAAAATCGGATTTTCTAAAAAAACGTCATGAAAGTGATCGCGTTCTACGGGAAACGGTAATTGCAGACAAATTTGTGTTGCTTGAATGACAAACTTCATAAGGTTATTATGATTAATGTCAAAAGGTGTATTTATAAGTCGCGAAATGGCATGTGTAAGTAGGATACTTGACAGGTAAAATTTTGCAAAATCTCAAATTTAATGTCCTCAAAATTATTGGCGCATGTTTCTTTAAAGTTGACATAATATTTGAATGTAACCTTCCACATTAAAACGCCCTAACAACTACAACGGCAAATTTAGACGTATTTTTAATTATTTATATTATTGCACTGTATTAGTTGATTAAGTTCAATTAAGAGCCGGTTTTTCCAATTCCGATTAAAATGCCGATTAGCGTACTCATTAAATAAAATACGGGATAGTACGTTTTTGCAAAAACCGGTTGGCGCTAATCTTTGATTAAGAACGTTATTACATGAAGATATTTTAACCGGTGTTTTACCAAACCTGATAAAATATTAAACAGTAATTGGGATTACTTACACGTGCGCATAACCTAGGAGATTTGGATTTTTATTAGTATTGACTGCGATTATGTTTTCTTGTGCATTTGTAAATAATAATTATTTTTATTAGTGATTTAGTAATTGTATTGCTTCTTCTATACATGAAATACATAATATTGAATATGTGTAACTTTTAGCTCTCTACGGAAATATTTGTGTTTTGGAAGCTTTTTAATTCTGTTACATTTCCGGGACTTTATCTCGGTTGCTAAAAATTCTAAGTATTTGTAAAAATTTATAATTTTAGATGAATATATTTTAGACTCACTCTGATATGCCATTAACATATTAAAACTTGATTTACAAGTTACATGTGAAATTGAAAACATTGAAGAAATTCTACAGAAGCTGGCAGGTGCTTATGCAGACACTGTATAAAGTACTCTCGATTTAATTGGGTTCGGATGAATAGTGTGTTCGTTAACGTGTAGTTAAATTTTAAAATAATAATTATAATTGGCACTACAAAGATCGCACCGATTCCTCCAGAACATAACATTTTGTGAGTCAAAATTATGGAAAAACGGTTTTCTCAATCAACCCTCTTTGATTTGGGAAATTTAGATAAAGAACCTGTTAAAACGTATAGTTTTTAGTAAACAGCTGCGATATGATCTTTCAATCAAAGTTTCTGGCCTTTTCATCCTACAGAAATTTGGTGCAAGTTAAATTGTCTGAAATATGGCAGTTGAAATTGCAATATCTTATACTGTTAGAATATAATTGATAATACAGTTTATGACCGCAGATGCAAGTCTTTTCTTTTTCAACAAACTGTTCCTATAGTTCAGTCGCTCTCTCAACCGACATGCGCTACTAAATTAAAATGACGTCAAATATTAGATGTTGCAAAATTTTACCTGTCATGTAATATAACCTACAAAATACATTTCAGGACTGTCATAAATAACAATATTTGTACACCTTTTGACATTTGTTATAATTGTCATCTAAACATTTTAAAACAGTACAGCCAAATGTTATGTAAAATATAGGTGTAGGAAAGTAATATTTAATACCTTTATTTATAATATTTAATTTGTAACTGGCTTTCATGTAATAGTATTTTACTATGGGAAGATATACATCCTGAAATATTGATTAATTACTTTAAATTTATCATTTAACATTTTCAAATTGTTCCGGCCAATCAAAATTTGTAGTGGTATTGAATCGTCGTCTTTAGTTCGTACTTTTGCTGAGTCCGTTGCCAAGACGACTCGACTGATTTTTATAATTTTTTTTCGGTGACTGGAAAAGTTTGACATTTTATCTTTCTTAACAGGTAACAAAATGTCACTTTATAAGCCGAGAAAAAAAGTGCTCATTTTTTTCCCCAGGAAAAAAATTAGTACTTTTTTTTCGGGTATGCAAGAACACGGACATTTAACTTTAATATATTTTATTATACCAAAAAGTTGCATTTACTTATGTATGCCAATAGCACCGTCTCCGAGAAAGAACTGCATTTCTTTTTCACCTTCCAATCAAAATAACTAAAAATCAACCTAAGTTCGCAAATTTTTAAAACCAAACACAAAATTAAATTGACAAATATTTGAATACTTTACAGGTTTCCTTAGCAACGCAGGTGTAATGCTGCTATAAGTACAACAGCCTACCAATTTAAAACTTCAAATGTCACATCGATTGATTTTCTGAGTCTTTTTTATCATTATAAAATCGTCGTTTTTCCTGTCACAGAAAAAAATAGTGTATTATACACGGGAAAAAACATTAGATTTTAGCTCTCGGTATTTTGTCATTATCTCGAGCTAAAATCTAATACTTCTTTCCCTTGTATAATAAATAACTTTTTTTACAGGTCATATGTAATAATATAAAATATAAGGAACGTATATAAATGCAATGTTATGAGACCCAAAGTAACTTTTGCCGTTTACACGTCCTTGCTTGAATTTCTTCAGGTTGACATTTTCAAATTTTGGAGTTAGGAGATACCAATAATTTAGAAAACATTTATTACCTTCCTCGCTCTTGAGTGTGTACCGGTTTGTATAAAAAACAATTCGAGAAGAATTTTAAATAAAATATACAATTGACTTCACAAAATTTATGTATGTACAGGGGTGCTTCAAAAGTTTATAAAACTGGACATTCTAAAAAGTGTCATGATGAGATTGATCGCTTTTTACAGAAAAGGCGCTTTAATAGGGATTACATTTAAAACTTGGGCTTTCTACTTTTATTATTGTTTTGTGCTCTTTTATTAACGATAGTGGATTTCGAAAAGGTTGACAGGATTTTACACTTTCGGATCAAAATAGTATTGTAAACTGTCTTAATAAAAATGTTGAGCTTTTTGATTTTATTGTGTCTTTGGATACTTTAACATTAAATTACCTCTCTCGCTCTTGAGTGTGTACCGGTTTGTGTCAGAAACAGTTCGAGAAGAATTTTAAATAGAATATCCTATTGGCTTCACAAAATTTATGTATGTACAGAGGTGCTTCAAAAGTTTATAAATATTGGACATTCTAAAAAGCGTCATGAGAGTGATCGCTTTTTACAGCCAAGGCGCTTCAATAGGGTTTACATTTCAAACTTTGGCTTTTTACCAGTGGCGGCTGCTGCAGAGAGGGCAACGGGGCACTGCCCCCCCCTGACAAATTTCTTTTAACAGATAAATTAATTATAAATACCTAATTTGTATGTAATTTTTCTGATTTATTTGATGACAAATAATATGTTTTTGAAAGTAACAGTCCGTCATTTCAGCGCGTTTAAAAATCGCAGTCTGGCGTAGGCTCCGGGGCATCTCGCGCGACTGCCCCGTCTGTATTAGAAATCGAGCGATGAAACTGGCGCAGGTAGCGCACGTATAATATATAGGCGGCGGGGCACTACTCTATGGTGCCGGGTCCGGGTGGCGGTCCAGTATGTAATTTACAGCGGTGAGTGCATGTTGTAATTTCTATGGGTGCAAATACAACTATGAATTGCGTTAATAACATTAAGACAGAATTAAAAAATCTAGGTCTCCCTAGACCAGATTTATTGATTAAACTAGAAGATCACAATTTGAAATCAACAGAAGCTCTTACAGTTTATCAGACTGGTTGTGTGGGTGTAATGTGCAAAATGCTTTTTTCTATTCCGGTGCTATAAAGTTCACTTTACGACACCCGTTTTAGTTGCATAAAGTATTACTTTATCGCACGCTAATTTTATTTTTTTGAAGTTGGTAACAAAAAAAATGGAACCAAATCGTATTTAAATGTCAAAATATAAGCCTTTAAAGTAACAAAAATGTGCAATAAAATTGTACAAAGAATAAAAAGCACACATGCTAACATTTCACTTACTAATTAACAATATAAATTGTTAAGCAGAGTTGAATGATAAGTTTTCGGATGCTACTATTGACATTTACTTACCATGTTGAATAGTACAACTGTTATAAAAGTTTGTTTTGATAAATATGTAGAGAGTTTGTCGACGAAAGATTTTGTAAATTGTCTTCTGCTATTTTGCGAATCTCTGGGGGCGTACAGTTATTTATTTCGTCCTTTTTGTTGATAATTTGAAATAATTTATTGTATAAATCAGTCTGAATTTTAAACACAATTACATATAGCACCACCGATATTTAAATATTTAAAACGTTCTACTTAAAAATCAGAGTAACCAACTTCAAAAAAGCAAAATTTCTAAAATATTCGAACAAAACATGTCTCTTATTTAAAGCTTTTTTGAACTTTTAATAACCGAAATAGAAAAAATAATATAAAACACACGTTTCATAAGACATTTTGCGCACTTGTTCTTTAGAAAACTCGCCTAGCGGCTCGTTTTCTAAACTTGAACGCGTGCGCAAAAATCGTGTCTTATGAAACTTGTATTTTAATATACTATTTTCTAATTCGGTGCTATAAAGTTCACTTTACGACATCCGTTTTGGTTGCAAAAGTATTTCTTTATGGCACGCTAATTTTGTTGTTTTGACGTTGGTAACAAAAAAGAAATGGAACCAAATTATATTTAAATGTCAAAATGTAAGCCTTTAATGTAACAAACATGTGCAATAGAAGTTGTACAAAGAATAAAAAGCACACATGCTAACATTTTATTTACTAATTAACAATATGAATTGTTAAGCAGAGTTTGATGATAAGTTTTCTGATGATACTATTGTAATTTACTTCCAAGGTTGAATAGTACAACTGTTATAAAAGTTTGTTTTTGATAATATGTCGAGACTATGTTGGCGAAAGATTTTGTAAATTGTTTTCTGCTATTTTGCGAATCTCTGGGGGCGTGCAAAATAGAAAAAATCAAGTGAACGGTGTTTTTCTACTTTGAAGAGAATAAAAACGTTTTCTAGAAATACCATGCGGGAAAGCAGACTATGTGCCTTAGCAATGTGTTCAATTGAAAAACAATTACTGACATCAACACCAAATTTCAAAGAATGAGTTATTAATCATTTTGCTGATCGTAAGGAACGGCGGATGGATTTTATTTTCAAACAAGTTAATTAAATAGCATATTGAGTTTATTTTTTGTCTATACTTAATTTTTGATATTAAACACTCAGACCCCCGGTGCCCTCCCGTCCAAAAAAATCACGGGCCGCCATTGCTTTTTACTTTTATTATTATTTTGTGCTCTTTTATTAACGATAGTGGATTTCGAAAAGGTTGACAGACTTTTACACTTTCGCATCAAAATAGTATTGTAAACTGTCTTGATGAAAATGTTGCGCTTTTTGTGCTCATTGTGTCTTTGGATACTTTAACATTAAATTACCTTTCTCGCTCTTGAGTGTGTACTGGTTTGTGTCAAAAACAGTTCGAGAAGAATTTTAAGTAAAATATCCTATTGTCTTAACAAAATATATGTGTATACAGAGGTGTTTCAAAAGTTTATAGAAGTGGACATTCTAAAAAGCGTCATGCCAGTGATCGCCTTTTACAGGAAAGGCGCTTCAATAGGGCTTACATTTAAAACTTGGGCTTTATACTTTCATTATTATTTTGTGCTTCTTTATTAACGATAGTGGATTTTGAAAAGGTTGACAGGCTTTTATACTTTCACATCAAAATAGTATAGTAAACTGTCTTAATGAACATGTTGGGCTTTTTGATCTCATTGTGTCTTTGGATACCTTAACATAACTTATGTTTAAAATTAAATTACTTTTCTCGCTCTTGAGTATGTACCGGTTTGTGTTAAAAACAGTTCGAGAAGAATTTTAAATAAAACGTCCTATTGGCTTAACAAAATATATGAATATACAGGGGTACTTCAAAGGTGTATAAAAGTGGGCATTCTAACAAGCGTCATGCCAGTGATCGCTTTTTACAGGACAGGCACTTCAATTTAATACTTGGGCTTTTTACTTTTATTATTATTTTGTGCTCCATTATTAACGATAGTGGATTTCAAACAGATTAACAGGCTTTTAGACTATCACATCAAAATAGTATTGTACACTGTCTTAATAAAAATGTTACGCTTTTTGATCTCATTGTGTCTTTGGATACTTTAACATGATTTATGTTTAACATTGAATTACCTTTCTCGCTCTTGAGTGTGTACCGGTTTATGTCAAAAACAGTTCGAGAAGAATTTTAAATAAAATATCCTATTGGCTTAACAAAATATATGTATATACAGGGGTGCTTCAAAAGTTTATAAAAGTAGACATTCTAAAAAGCCTCTTTTTACAGGAAAGGCGCTTCAATAGGGCTTAAATTTAAAACTTGGGCTTTTTACTTTTATTATTATTTCGTGCTCCTTTATTAACGATAGTGGATTTTGAAAAGGTTGACAGGCTTTACACTTTCACATCAAAATAGTATTGTAAACTGTCTTAATGAACATGTTGTGCTTTTTGATCTCATTGTGGTTTTGGATAGCTTAATATGACTTATGTTTAAAATTAAATTACTTTTCTCGCTCTTCAGTGTGTACCGGTTTATGTTAAAAACAGTTCGAGAAGAATTTTAAATAAAATATACAATTGTCTTCACAAAATATATGTATATACAGGGGTGCTTCAAAGGTGTATAAAACTGGACATTCTAAAAGCATCATGCCAGTGATCGCGTTTTACTGGAAAGGCGCTTCAATTTAAAACTTGGGCTTTTTACTTTTATTATTATTTTGTGCTCCTTTATTAACGATAGTAGATTTCAAAAAATTTGACAGGCTTTTACACTTTCACATCAAAATAGTATTGTAACTGTCTTATTAAAGATGTTGCGCTTTTTGATCGCATTGTGTCTTTGGATACTTTAAGATGACTTATGTTTAACATTAAATTACCTTTCTCGCTCTTGAGTGTGTACCAATTCATGGCAAAAACAGTTCGAGAAGAATTTCAAATAAAATATCCTATTGGCTTAACAAAATATATGTATCAGGGGTGTTTCAAAAGTTTATAAAAGTGGACATTCTAAAAAGCCTTTTTTACAGGAAACGTGCTTCAATAGGGCTTAAATTTAAAACTTGGGCTTTTTATTTTTTTTTATTATTTCGTTCTCCTTTATTAACGGTAGTGGATTTTGAAAAGGTTGACAGGCTTTACACTTTCACATCAAGATAGTATTGTAAACTGTCTTAATGAACATGTTGGGCTTTTTGATCTCATTGTGCTTTTGGATACCTTAATATGACTTATGTTTAAAATCAAATTACTTTTCTAGCTCTTGAGTGTGTACCGGTTTATGTTAAAAACAATTCGAGAAGAATTTTAAATAAAATATACAATTGTTTTCACAAAATATATGTATACACAGGGGTGCTTCAAATGTGTATAAAACTGGACATTCTAAAAAGCGTCATGCCAGTGATCGCTTTTTACTGGAAAGGCGCTTTAATTTAAAACTTGGGCTTTTTACTTTTATTATTATTTTGTGCTCCATTATTAACGATAGTGGATTTCAAACAGATTAACAGGCTTTTAGACTATCACATCAAAATAGTATTGTACACTGTCTTAATAAAAATGTTACGCTTTTTGATCTCATTGTGTCTTTGGATACTTTAACATGATTTATGTTTAACATTGAATTACCTTTCTCGCTCTTGAGTGTGTACCGGTTTATGTCAAAAACAGTTCGAGAAGAATTTTAAATAAAATATCCTATTGGCTTAACAAAATATATGTATATACAGGGGTGCTTCAAAAGTTTATAAAAGTAGACATTCTAAAAAGCCTCTTTTTACAGGAAAGGCGCTTCAATAGGGCTTAAATTTAAAACTTGGGCTTTTTACTTTTATTATTATTTCGTGCTCCTTTATTAACGATAGTGGATTTTGAAAAGGTTGACAGGCTTTACACTTTCACATCAAAATAGTATTGTAAACTGTCTTAATGAACATGTTGTGATTTTTGATCTCATTGTGGTTTTGGATAGCTTAATATGACTTATGTTTAAAATTAAATTACTTTTCTCGCTCTTCAGTGTGTACCGGTTTATGTTAAAAACAGTTCGAGAAGAATTTTAAATAAAATATACAATTGTCTTCACAAAATATATGTATATACAGGGGTGCTTCAAAGGTGTATAAAACTGGACATTCTAAAAGCATCATGCCAGTGATCGCGTTTTACTGGAAAGGCGCTTCAATTTAAAACTTGGGCTTTTTACTTTTATTATTATTTTGTGCTCCTTTATTAACGATAGTAGATTTCAAAAAATTTGACAGGCTTTTACACTTTCACATCAAAATAGTATTGTACACTGTCTTATTAAAGATGTTGCGCTTTTTGATAGCATTGTGTCTTTGGATACTTTAAGATGACTTATGTTTAACATTAAATTACCTTTCTCGCTCTTGAGTGTGTACCAATTCATGGCAAAAACAGTTCGAGAAGAATTTCAAATAAAATATCCTATTGGCTTAACAAAATATATGTATCAGGGGTGTTTCAAAAGTTTATAAAAGTGGACATTCTAAAAAGCCTTTTTTACAGGAAACGTGCTTCAATAGGGCTTAAATTTAAAACTTGGGCTTTTTATTTTTTTTTATTATTTCGTTCTCCTTTATTAACGGTAGTGGATTTTGAAAAGGTTGACAGGCTTTACACTTTCACATCAAGATAGTATTGTAAACTGTCTTAATGAACATGTTGGGCTTTTTGATCTCATTGTGCTTTTGGATACCTTAATATGACTTATGTTTAAAATCAAATTACTTTTCTAGCTCTTGAGTGTGTACCGGTTTATGTTAAAAACAATTCAAGAAGAATTTTAAATAAAATATACAATTGTTTTCACAAAATATATGTATACACAGGGGTGCTTCAAATGTGTATAAAACTGGACATTCTAAAAAGCGTCATGCCAGTGATCGCTTTTTACTGGAAAGGCGCTTTAATTTAAAACTTGGGCTTTTTACTTTTATTATTATTTTGTGCTCCTTTATTAACGATAGTGGATTTCAAAAAAGTTGACAGGCTTTTACACTTTCACATCAAAATAATATTGTACACTGTCTTAATAAAAATGTTGCGCTTTTTGATCTCATTGTGCCTTTGGATACTTTAAGATGACTTATGTTTAACATTAAATTACCTTTCTCGCTCTTGAGTGTGTACCAATTTATGGCAAAAACAGTTCGAGAAGAATTTTAAATAAAATATCCTATTGGCTTAACAAAATATATGTATACACAGGGGTGCTTCAAAAGTTTATAAAAGTAGACATTCTAAAAAGCCTCTTTTTACAGGAAAGGCGCTTCAATAGGGCTTAAATTTAAAACTTGGGCTTTTTACTTTTATTATTATTTCGTGCTCCTTTATTAACGATAGTGGATTTTGAAAAGGTTGACAGGCTTTACACTTTCACATCAAAATAGTATTGTAAACTGTCCTAATGAACATGTTGTGCTTTTTGATCTCATTGTGGTTTTGGATACCTTAATATGACTTATGTTTAAAATTAAATTACTTTTCTCGCTCTTCAGTGTGTACCGGTTTATGTTAAAAACAGTTCGAGAAGAATTTTAAATAAAATATACAATTGTCTTCACAAAATATATGTATATACAGGGGTGCTTCAAAGGTGTATAAAACTGGACATTCTAAAAGCATCATGCCAGTGATCGCGTTTTACTGGAAAGGCGCTTCAATTTAAAACTTGGGCTTTTTACTTTTATTATTATTTTGTGCTCCTTTATTAACGATAGTAGATTTCAAAAAATTTGACAGGCTTTTACACTTTCATATCAAAATAGTATTGTACACTGTCTTATTAAAGATGTTGCGCTTTTTGATCGCATTGTGTCTTTGGATACTTTAAGATGACTTATGTTTAACATTAAATTACCTTTCTCGCTCTTGAGTGTGTACCAATTCATGGCAAAAACAGTTCGAGAAGAATTTCAAATAAAATATCCTATTGGCTTAACAAAATATATGTATCAGGGGTGTTTCAAAAGTTTATAAAAGTGGACATTCTAAAAAGCCTTTTTTACAGGAAACGTGCTTCAGTAGGGCTTAAATTTAAAACTTGGGCTTTTTATTTTTTTTTATTATTTCGTTCTCCTTTATTAACGGTAGTGGATTTTGAAAAGGTTGACAGGCTTTACACTTTCACATCAAGATAGTATTGTAAACTGTCTTAATGAACATGTTGGGCTTTTTGATCTCATTGTGCTTTTGGATACCTTGATATGACTTATGTTTAAAATCAAATTACTTTTCTAGCTCTTGAGTGTGTACCGGTTTATGTTAAAAACAATTCGAGAAGAATTTTAAATAAAATATACAATTGTTTTCACAAAATATATGTATACACAGGGGTGCTTCAAATGTGTATAAAACTGGACATTCTAAAAAGCGTCATGCCAGTGATCGCTTTTTACTGGAAAGGCGCTTTAATTTAAAACTTGGGCTTTTTACTTTTATTATTATTTTGTGCTCCTTTATTAACGATAGTGGATTTCAAAAAAGTTGACAGGCTTTTACACTTTCACATCAAAATAATATTGTACACTGTCTTAATAAAAATGTTGCGCTTTTTGATCTCATTGTGCCTTTGGATACTTTAAGATGACTTATGTTTAACATTAAATTACCTTTCTCGCTCTTGAGTGTGTACCAATTTATGGCAAAAACAGTTCGAGAAGAATTTTAAATAAAATATCCTATTGGCTTAACAAAATATATGTATACACAGGGGTGCTTCAAAAGTTTATAAAAGTGCACATTCTAAAAAGCGTTTTTTACAGGAAAGGCGCTTCAATAGGGCTTAAATTTAAAACTTGGGCTTCTTACTTTTATTATTATTTTGTGCTTGTTTCTTAACGACAGTAGACTTCGAAAAGGTTGACAATGCTTTTCCACTATCACATCAAAATAGTATTGTAAACTGTCTCGATGAAAATGTTGTGCTCTTTGAGCTCATTGTTTCTTTGGATACATTAACATGACTTATGTTTAACATAAATTTACATTTCTCGCTCTTGAGTGTGTTCCGGTTTGTGTAAAAAACCGTTCGAGAAGAATTTTAAAGAAAATATACTATTGCCTTCACGAAATATATGTATATACAGGGGTGCGTCAAAAGTTAATAAAATCGGACATTCTAAAAGGCGTCATGACAGTGATTGCTTTTTACAGGTAACAATGAAAAAGCTGTAAGTGGACGCGAAAAAAGCGATTCCAACTAAAAGAGATTGACGGACCCGCTGTAAGCGGAGGACCCGCTGTAAGCGAAGGACCCGTTGTAAGCGGAGGACCCGCTGTAAGCGGACGTTAGAGCTAGTTATATATACTAAAAGCGAGCAGGACCCTTTACCGCTCTCACGGATTTAGTAGAGGAGGCAAGATCGGGGTTAAAATGGCAAATTGGGGAGACACTTTTCTGAGAACGTGGCCCGTCCGCGATGCGAACAAAAGTGTCACGCTGCGGGGACGACTGTCCGCCGTCCCTAAGGCTATTTTTCACGTCTCCGATGAGAGAGCAAAGGCCCGAAAGGAATTTTTGAAAATTTTTGGCACGTGCAGAAAATCACGCTGCATCGCGACATTTTCCCCATAAGGAGGACGTGGGAAACAAAAATTACTCTGGAGCCTTTTATACTGATAATCCCGACAAACGTCAAAGTGACAGGAGATTCGAAATGTATCCAAACTTTCACTTTTAGGCCTGAAATTCCAAATTTTGAAGGTTTCGAGAGCACAAGTAAACTCCGAGACAAAAAGTACAGACTTTTCTGGATCCTCTACTTGCTTCTCCCGAGTTTATAGTGGTACAGATACAAAGGCACAAACACTTTAAAGTCCGTCTGCAGACGGATACAATTTAGCGAAATGGATGACAAATCCCGACAAACGTCAAACTGACAGCCGGTCTCATACGCATTCACATTTTCACTTTTAAGCTTGAAATTCCAAATTTTGAAAGTTTCGAGAGCACAACAAGATTCAGAAACGTAAACAAGTGATATTTCGGAAACGTTCACTTGCGCATTCCCAGTTTACAGAGGTACCTAGACGAAGGTACGAGTAATTCCAAGTCCGTTTGCAGAGGTATTTGGTCAGAAAAATGGCCGATTCAATTTGCACTGATATCAATGCATTCCGGACGGGCGAAAAATATAATCAGATTATCATGTGCACTGTCGGTCAATACATTACGGTCCGGCGAACGTTCGGCATGTCCACATAATACGTAACGGTCCCGCTTGATTTAATATTTTCATCTATACAGGTGTTGTCGATTAATATTTTAATAATGATTTGAATTAAAATACGATAATTTCAGAACGCGTATTTCCTCAAAGGGGAAAAAGAGGAGGATTGCTTTCGACATTTATGTGCCCCTACTACGAAATAATTTTACTTAAACGATTACGTAAACGTGTACGGTGGACGGAGTTGGCTGAAATCAATTTCTCTCTATTCTGATTAAAAGTAAAACTGGGAGTTTTTACGGTCGCCCGTCACTAATTCTAAATTGACGTACGAATGTGAAATTTCAGATACGGGGGTGTCTTATGTCGCCGATCACTAATCCAAAGACAAAATGTCATAAAAAAAAATGGTCGAAGATTTTTTGAAAATTGACGTATGAATGCGAAATTTTAGATACGGGTATGTCTGCGGACGCCGATCACCAATCCATAGTCAAAATGTCAAAAAAAACAAAATGGAGGAAGATTTTTTGAAAATTGACGTACGAATGTCAAATTTTAGATATGGGGGTGTCTGCGAACACCGATCTCGAATCCAACGTCAAAATGTCAAAAAAAAAATGGCGGATTTTTTTTGAAAATTGACGTATGAATGTGAAATTTTAGATACGGCGCTGTGTGCGGATGCCGATCACAAATCCAAAGTCAAAATGTCAAAAAAAAACAAAATGGCGGAAGTTTTTCTGAAAGTTGACGTATGAATGTGAAATTTTAGATACGGGGGTGCCTCAGATCGCCGATTACGAATCCAAAGTCAAAATGTCAAAAAAAAAAAATGGCGGAAGTTTTTTTGAAAGTTGACGTATGAATGTGAAATTTTAGATACGGGGGTGTCTCAGGTCGCCGATCACGAATCCAAAGTCAAAATGTCAAAAAAAACAAAATGGCGGAAGTTTTTTTGAAAATTAACGTATGAATGTGAAATTTTAGATACGGGGGTGTCTTAGGTCGCCGATCACGAATCCAAAGTCAAAATGTCAAAAACAAACAAAATGGAGGAAGTTTTTTGAAAATTGACGTATGAATGCGAAATTTTAGATACGGGGGTGTCTTAGGTCGTCGATCACGAATCCAAAGTCAAAATGCCAAAAAAACAACATGGCAAATGTAATATGGCGGAAAGGTTCGTCGAAAAGTGCTTGGATCTGAGCACATTCTTCCTTGGTAACTTTAACATGATTTATGTTTAACATTAAATTATCCTTCTCGCTCTTCAGTGTTCAGTGTAACGGTTTGTGTAAAGAAGTAAAGAAAAGTTCTAAATAATATATACGATTGGTATCACTAAATTTATGTATATACAGGACTGATTCAAAAGTTTATAAAATCGGACTTTCTAAAAAAGCGTCATGACAGTGATCGCGTTCTACGGGAAACGGTAATTGCAGACAAATTTGTGTTGCTTGGATGACAAACTTCAAAAGGTTATTATGATTAATGTCAAAAGGTGTATTTATAAGTCTCGAAATGGCATGTGTAGGTAGGATACTTGACAGGTAAAATTTTGCAATATCTCAAATTCAATGTCCTCAAAATTATTGGCGCATGTTTCTTTAAAGTTGACATAATATTTGAATGTAACCTTCCACATTAAAACGCCCTAACAACTACAACGGCAAATTTAGACGTATTTTTAATTATTTATATTATTGCACTGTATTAGTTGATTAAGTTCAATTAAGGGCCGGTTTTTCCAATTCCGATTAAAATGCCGATTAGCGTACTCATTAAATAAAATACGGGATAGTACGTTTTTGCAAAAACCGGTTGGCGCTAATCATTGATTAAGAACGTTATTACATGAAGATATTTTAACCGGTGTTTTACCAAACCTGATAAAATATTAAACAGTAATTGGCATTACTTACACGTGCGCATAACCTAGGAGATTTGGATTTTTATTAGTATTGACTGCGATTATGTTTTCTTGTGCATTTGTAAATAATAATTATTTTTATTAGTGATTTAGTAATTGTATTGCTTCTTCTATACATGAAATACATAATATTGAATATGTGTAACTTTTAGCTCTCTACGGAAATATTTGTGTTTTGGAAGCTTTTTAGTTCTGTTACATTTCCGGGACTTTATCTCAGTTGCTAAAAATTCTAAGTATTTGTAAAAATTTATAATTTTAGATGAATATATTTTAGACTCACTCTGATATGCCATTAACATATTAAAACTTGATTTACAAGTTACATGTGAAATTGAAAACATTGAAGAAATTCTACAGAAGCTGGCAGGTGCTTATGCAGACACTGTATAAAGTACTCTCGATTTAATTGGGTTCGGATGAATAGTGTGTTCGTTAACGTGTAGTTAAATTTTAAAATAATAATTATAATTGGCACTACAAAGATCGCACCGATTCCTCCAGAACATAACATTTTGTAAGTCAAAATTATGGAAACACGGTTTTCTCAATCAACCCTCTTTGATTTAGGAAATTTAGACAAAGAACCTGTTAAAACGTATAGTTTTTAGTAAACAGTTGGGATATGATCTTTCAATCGAAGTTTCTGGCCTTATTCATCCTACAGAAATTTGGTGCAAGTTAAATTGTCTGAAATATGGCAGTTGAAATTGCAATATCTTATACTGTTAGAATATAATTGATAATACAGTTTATGACCGCAGATGCAAGTCTTTTCTTTTTCAACAAACTGTTCCTATAGTTCAGTCGCTCTCTCAACCGACATGCGCTACTAAATTAAAATGACGTCAAATATTAGATGTTGCAAAATTTTACCTGTCATGTAATATAACCTACAAAATACATTTCAGGACTGTCATAAATAACAATATTTGTGCACCTTTTGACATTTGTTATAATTGTCATCTAAACATTTTAAAACAGTACAGCCAAATGTTATGTAAAATATAGGTGTAGGAAAGTAATATTTAATACCTTTATTTATAATATTTAATTTGTAACTGGCTTTCATGTAATAGTATTTTACTATGGGAAGGTATACATCCTGAAATATTGATTAATTACTTTAAATTTATCATTTTCAAATTGTTCCGGACAATCAAAATTTGTAGTGGTATTGAATCGTCGTCTTTAGTTCGTACTTTTGCTGAGTCCGTTGCCAAGACGACTCGACTGATTTTTATAATTTTTTTTCGGTGACTGGAAAAGTTTGACATTTTATCTTTCTTAACAGGTAACAAAATGTCACTTTATAAGTCGAGAAAAAAAGTACTCATTTTTTTCCCCAGGAAAAAAATTAGTACTTTTTTTTCGGGTATGCAAGAACACGGACATTTAATTTTAATATATTTTATTATACAAAAAGTTGAATTTACTTATGTATGCCAATAGCACCGTCTCCGAGAAAGAACTGCATTTCTTTTTCACCTTCCAATCAAAATAACTAAAAATCAACCTAAGTTCGCAAATTTTTAAAACCAAACACAAAATTAAATTGACAAATATTTGAATACTTTACAGGTTTCCTTAGCAACGCAGGTGTAATGCTGCTATAAGTACAACAGCCTACCAATTTAAAACTTCAAATGTCACATCGATTGATTTTCTGAGTCTTTTTTATCATTATAAAATCGTCGTTTTTCCTGTCACAGAAAAAAATAGTGTATTATACACGGGAAAAAACATTAGATTTTAGCTCTCGGTATTTTGTCATTATCTCGAGCTAAAATCTAATACTTCTTTCCCTTGTATAATAAATAACTTTTTTTACAGGTCATATGTAATAATAGAAAATATAAGGAACGTATATAAATGCAATGTTATGAGACCCAAAGTAACTTTTGCCGTTTACACGTCCTTGCTTGAATTTCTTCAGGTTGACATTTTCAAATTTTGGAGTTAGGTGATACCAATAATTTAGAAAATATTTATTACCTTCCTCGCTCTTGAGTGTGTACCGGTTTGTTTAAAAAACAATTCGAGAAGAATTTTAAATAAAATATACAATTGGCTTCACAAAATTTATGTATGTACAGGGGTGCTTCAAAAGTTTATAAAACTGGACATTCTAAAAAGTTTCATGATGAGATTGATCGCTTTTTACAGAAAAGGCGCTTTAATAGGGCTTACATTTAAAACTTAGGCTTTCTACTTTTATTATTGTTCTGTGCTCTTTTATTAACGATAGTGGATTTCGAAAAGGTTGACAGGATTTTACACTTTCGGATCAAAATAGTATTGTAAACTGTCTTAATAAAAATGTTGAGCTTTTTGATCTTATTGTGTCTTTGGATACTTTAACATTAAATTACCCCTCTCGCTCTTGAGTGTGTACCGGTTTGTGTCAGAAACAGTTCGAGAAGAATTTTAAATAGAATATCCCATTGGCTTCACAAAATTTATGTATGTACAGAGGTGCTTCAAAAGTTTATAAAAATTGGACATTCTAAAAAGTGTCATGAGAGTGATCGCTTTTTACAGCCAAGGCGCTTCAATAGGGTTTACATTTCAAACTTTGGCTTTCTACCAGTGGCGGCTGCTGCAGAGAGGGCAACGGGGCACTGCCCCCCCCCCCCCCCGTGACAAATTTCTTTTAACAGATAAATTAATTATAAATACCTAATTTGTATGTAATTTTTCTGATTTATTTGATGACAAATAATATGTTTTTGAAAGTAACAGTCCGTCATTTCAGCGCGTTTAAAAATCGCAGTCTGGCGTAGGCTCCGGGGCATCTCGCGCGACTGCCCCGTCTGTATTAGAAATCGAGCGATGAAACTGGCGCAGGTAGCGCGTATGATATATAGGCGGCGGGGCACTACTCTATGGTGCCGGGTCCGGGTACGTAATCCAGTATGTAATTTACAGCGGTGAGTGTATGTTGTAATTTCTATCGGTGCAAATGCAACTATGAATTGCGTTAATAACTTTAAGACAGAATTAAAAAATCTAGGTCTCCCTAGACCAGATTTATTGATTAAACTAGAAGATCACAATTTGAAATCAACAGAAGCTCTTACAGTTTATCAGAGTGGTTGTGTGGGTGTAATTTGCAAAATGCTTTTTTCTAATTCGGTGCTATAAAGTTCACTTTACGACACCCGTTTTGGTTGCAAAAGTATTTCTTTATCGCACGCTAATTTTGTTGTTTTGACGTTGGTAACAAAAAAGAAATGGAACCAAATTATATTTAAATGTCAAAATGTAAGCCTTTAATGTAACAAACATGTGCAATAGAAGTTGTACAAAGAATAAAAAGCAAACATGCTAACATTTTATTTACTAATTAACAATATAAATTGTTAAGCAGAGTTGGATGATAAGTTTTCTGATGATACTATTGTAATTTACTTCCAAGGTTGAATAGTACAACTGTTATAAAAGTTTGTTTTTGATAATATGTCGAGACTATGTTGGCGAAAGATTTTGTAAATTGTTTGCGAATCTCTGGGGGCGTGCAAAATAGAAAAAATCAAGTAAACGGTGTTTTTCTACTTTGAAGAGAATAAAAACGTTTTCTAGAAATACCATGCGGGAAAGCAGTGCCTTAGCAATGTGTTCAATTGAAAAACAATTACTGACATCAACACCAAATTTCAAGAAATGAGTTATTAATCATTTTGCTGATCGTAAGGAACGGCGGATGGATTTTATTTTCAAACAAGTTAATTAAATAGCATATTGAGTTTATTTTTTGTCTATACTTAATTTTTGATATTAAACACTCAGACCCCCGGTGCCCTCCCGTCCCAAAAAATCACGGGCCGCCATTGCTTTTTACTTTTATTATTATCTTGTGCTCTTTTATTAACGATAGTGGATTTCGAAAAGGTTGACAGACTTTTACACTTTCGCATCAAAATAGTATTGTAAACTGTCTTGATGAAAATGTTGCGCTTTTTGTGCTCATTGTGTCTTTGGATACTTTAACATTAAATTACCTTTCTCGCTCTTGAGTGTGTACTGGTTTGTGTCAAAAACAGTTCGAGAAGAATTTTAAGTAAAATATCCTATTGTCTTAACAAAATATATGTGTATACAGAGGTGTTTCAAAAGTTTATAGAAGTGGACATTCTAAAAAGCGTCATGCCAGTGATCGCCTTTTACAGGAAAGGCGCTTCAATAGGGCTTACGTTTAAAACTTGGGCTTTATACTGCTACCGGACCTACGTCGCATTAAGTTAACGGACTAAATTAGGGAAAGAAACGGAGAATCGCAATAGGGGTTGTTAAACAGGATAACGCAGGGCCGAGCTAACTCTGTCGCAGACGGCGTGACGGTTCAGGAAAATAAGAACACCTCAAGTAGAGCGTCGGTCGGCAACGACGCTAGCGACGTTGTCCGGGCACCAGGACACTATGCTATCTTACAGATAACCTACCTGCGCCTCCCACGAGCTACCACTCGCTGTGTCCCTCCAGCGGGATACCTATTGAACTCCCTGTATATTCGAGCACCTAATCTTATGTACGTGCTTGTCACAATAATATTTAAGATATGCAAAGGTAAAAGAAATAAAAGATAAGGTATTACGTAATGTAACAAAATTTAATTAATTTAAAGAGTTGAAACTTGTTGTTTTTTTTTTAAAATAAGAGTAGAAGTTAAGGATAACAGTAGGTTTTACAAAGTCACGAGTCTGTCTGTACAGTGTAAATATATATATAAGAAAATGAAGATAAACAAGCGTTGAATGAAATTATTTGGAATACAATGAAATGCTATCTGGGCGGTTTGGTAAAATGTCTCTAAAGCGTTAGGCAAAAATTATTAAAAAAAAACCAGATCTTAATACTAGAACATAACCTCTGCGTTTCAGCAAAAGTTGGTCGGTTGCAGAAACGTTTCTTCACCTCACATTAGGTATACAAGTGTTTTCAAAGACACGCCACAACGGCAATGTCAATACAAAGGTGTAAATATATATTTTATAAGCGCAAGAAAGATTAATGTGTCAGTATAAAGACTTAGCCTAAAATGTGAAAAATCCGCTAAATAAAAAAACGTCAGGTTTGCTTACATGAACTACGTTAAATTAATTTGAAGGTTATTTATTAGCAAAGTCAAAAAAAAGTTAAAGGTAAAATTTAGAAAAGAAATTTCATAAAAATCAATAAAACCCTGAGCTTCGAGAACCAAAGTGTGCTACTACAGAAATGAATTTATCTAGCTCAGGTAAATTAATTGGTCAACGGAAAGCAAAATTTACAATCTTACAGCAAAAAATAAACGTGCAAAATTATTAACAAATTTTAGATTTTTTAAATGCAACACAACATATAACATACAATTATTGTATCGGAAGAGAGAACACTAGGAAAATTACTATTTAAATAATATCTACCCAAAAGATAAAGTGATAATATAATGAATTTACTAGAATTAGTTTTAATTAAATATTTGCCTCGATCTAGGGCTACTGAAATACGGTAGTGACAAAACTAAAATTCTGGTTAAACTGATTATTACATAATAAACAAATAATAACGGTAATTTTATAAGGATTAATTTGTGACCACGCAGATTACTAAGAGGTGCGATAGTTATTTGGCCACTCAAAATTCTTAGTCAAAACTAGGCAAAATAAGTCTTGCACTCGGACGTAATGACGTCGAAAATCGGACGTAAAATATGAGGTAAAATTACAACCTTAGCTGGCAATATGGTTGCCGGAAGGACGCTGCGGAAATCCAAAATGGCGGCGACTCCCTTGATGAAAAATTCCACTTCAACAGGTGGGCTGGATGTTAAAAAAAAACACTGATGTGGGCGATACCACCAAAAATAAGGCGTCAGAGGGCTTAAATGGCCGTCCAAGGAATCCTAACGGCTTCTGAGGGCTTTTGCGCCCGACACAAGAATCCTATTAAAATTTAGAGAAGAAAGAACCAAAAGTAAAATTCCGAAAATTTAACACACAGTATCTAACACTTACCCCAATTATGAAGAATAATGGAGATTCCACGATAAACGACTACGAGTCACTTCAGGGTGCAAAATTTACGTTTACAAAAAAAAAAGCCAGCACATGGCCACACGTGGATTTTTAGAAAACGGGACGACGATATAAATCCACGTTAATAACCCAAAAATTAAGGTAACGGTAATTACTGCTTTCTTCAAATTAAGCCGCATACGCGAAGAATATCCTCATGGATAATGTACATAAGTACTAAAGGAAGAAAAGCAATTTGCACACACTGCTCTTTACACAAGATGTGACTATCAAGTGTCGTCGAAAAGCGGGAACCTCTTTCGTATCTCCTGCGCGTTCAACCACACGCATCCCTGTCAAAACATAAAGACACGAAAATTCCTCAAAGTAGACAACGGAAGCATTCAAATAAAATTACAAACACCAGTTTGAGTTTGACCGTACAGGAGGTTAACACTGTGACTTTTAATTAAACGCAAACATGAACATGACTTAGGCGAAACGAAAATGAGCGGAGTACCCGACAGTTGTACGAAGAAAATTATAACGACGGCAGCACGAGGGAAAATTTTATGCTAGACGTTGGCAGTCCCGTGTATAACAACCATTACATGGCAACGTATGACAGTAATAAACAAAACAAACTTCCACACGTAGTTTCTATTTTATTATGCGAAAGAACAGAATCTCTGCAGGTAAATAACGAAATATCAAAGCTTTAATATCAAAACGCTGCAAGAAGACGGTAGAGAGACCGATCTTAAACTTATGTTACAGAGAAATTACGACCTGAACCCTACGGTGATTCCGGGGACGAATTAACAGAAGTTCCTAATACTAGAATATCGAAGATAGAGCAACAAGCGATCGGCAACAATTAATAGTATGCCTTCTATCCCAAGCATTTCCTTAATTAATACTCCTTACTTTTTTTTTAGTGAGATGACTGCGAAGGAAAGAGGAAAACAGTAATACTCGGGCCTGCTCGAGAACTGTGTTTGGCAATACGCAAAACATGTGAAACAGTTAACACAATAACTTGACTGTCGTCTCGGAGCGTTTACAAAACACAAATAAATGCATTATGTAGGGATCGGACGTAATAAATAAGTAGTTATTTATAAAAAAACTTAAGCAAAGCGTAAAAAGTAACTGCAAATGCAGAAGACACGAAACTACAGGTAGGTTAGAATAAGCTAGAGCTAAGATAATTAGAATTAGATACTCAGATATAGAGGCTTCCGCAACAATAGGGTGTGAATGCCCGATCTTACACAAAATGTATCTGTCATATTCGCGGTACGTGATTTAGAGCGGTGAAGGCTCAAAAGTAGGTTTAGCACCCACGCAAGCATACGGCAGGCAGTCTTAGCAAACTGTGAAATAGACAATATACAGGGTACGCTCAAAAAGTCACGATCTAATACAAAATTCCACGTATTTAGACAAAGGCACACAATCTTTCGAGAAGTATAAACAAAGTAAATTTTACAACGTAACAATACTTTCATTATTATTTTGTGCTTCTTTATTAACGATAGTGGATTTTGAAAAGGTTGACAGGCTTTTATACTTTCACATCAAAATAGTATAGTAAACTGTCTTAATGAACATGTTGGGCTTTTTGATCTCATTGTGTCTTTGGATACCTTAACATAACTTATGTTTAAAATTAAATTACTTTTCTCGCTCTTGAGTGTGTACCGGTTTGTGTTAAAAACAGTTCGAGAAGAATTTTAAATAGAACGTCCTATTGGCTTAACAAAATATATGAATATACAGGGGTACTTCAAAGGTGTATAAAAGTGGGCATTCTAACAAGCGTCATGCCAGTGATCGCTTTTTACAGGACAGGCACTTCAATTTAATACTTCGGCTTTTTACTTTTATTATTATTTTGTGCTCCATTATTAACGATACTGGATTTCAAACAGATTAACAGGCTTTTAGACTATCACATCAAAATAGTATTGTACACTGTCTTAATAAAAATGTTACGCTTTTTGATCTCATTGTGTCTTTGGATACTTTAACATGATTTATGTTTAACATTGAATTACCTTTCTCGCTCTTGAGTGTGTACCGGTTTATGTCAAAAACAGTTCGAGAAGAATTTTAAATAAAATATCCTATTGGCTTAACAAAATATATGTATTGATATAAAACCACCACTAATGATTTTAACAATTATTTTCTTATCAATCCTATTCTAAATGCCCAGCCAAAACTGATTAAAAACACCTACTTATGATATTATTTATAATATAAATTCTTATTAAATTTGTCACACGTTTATTTGCTTCCGGATCTAACTCAGTCTGTATATTTATGAACATGAGACTCTTTTGTTTATAAATAAATTATCCTTTAATTTCTTATGATATTTTAATAAAAATATTACCTTTAAACTATTCCTTTCACTTAGGCTTCCCAATATGCAACAATTTGATAATTTTTTATTTAGAAGTTGGTACTAATTCAATACTTCAAAACTAGGCATGTTCATATTTAATAATTGCTTTTTTAATAACTATAATATTTATTCTTAGGATCGTGTAGAAGGTCCGATTAAAAACACTTTGTTCTATCAATACTCTATTTATTATTTACCCCAATACTTGCATCAGGTAAGCAATCAATCAACGTTAAAAATATATTTCAAATTAAATAATTATTGATTTTTCTTTTTAAGGTTATGCATCAATACTACTGTCAAATGGCCATTAGTCTACCAAAACACTGCTTCAATAATAGAACTATTCAATTCTCATACTATTTAATAAACAAACTAAATGCCAATATAAACGTTTTAGTGAAATGTATAACATATAAATCTCAGTTTCATAACTATTGTAAACCAATTTAATTGACGTAGATGGTAGTAATATGGATTTATTATAGTGAATATTTTATCAAACAACCTCGAAGGTAAATACTTTGTATTTTTATAAAATATACCCTCAAATATACAAATACACCATATTTCACTTAAATTCAAACACATTAATTAATTACGACAATATTTATGATGTACTTGTATAATTCTGGCTATGAATAATATTTCTTTGGTATGGAAATTTAGAAATTAAAATTCAATGGCTATATCTTTATGAAATTTAAATGTTAAGATTATCAATTTATGTAAACTTGTTCAACATGTAAATTTGTCAACTTATATAACACTTGTAAGCTTCTATTAGCTTCGATAAATTTCTAATTAATACACTACATATACAACCTTTTGGCCAAATTAATTTATGTATACTCCTTGTTTGTCAATGATGTTAAAACGATCCTTTGTTATCCTAGAAAACTCCTGTTCTGGATGGCATTCTCGATCTAACTGTCCTACTGGATACTTGATTTGGTAATATGTTTAATTTCTTCGGAAAGATGACATCAACGGAATTTTAACCAATAACTGCAATTTCTCACCGGACAACAGCCTTCCCAACTTGCACTATGCTACTGCAATTCACCCTGGAACAGCTAATGGAACTCCTATATCTCACCATAAATATTTATATTTGGTATTCTTCCAATGGATTATTACAGCTGAAATAAAGCACTGTTTCCTGGATTCGTGGACACTGGATTTTCAACGATTCTATTATAAACTTCTGGATATACAATATTCTTTTCACAAACTCTTCAATTATTAATTATTATTCTTCAAAATGGTAAGTAATCTTTCAATATTCCAATTAACAAACTTAAATTTCTTTAAAAATTTTACCAATCACGTTTATATCACTTCACTATTCTCTTACATGTATGATTATTTAATTCATACATTTTTCAATTAATTCTGGTTTATTTTACCATTAATATTCATAAATATTTAAATTTCTTTTACAAACGCATACGCGTCTCTCAAGAATTCATAAAATTCTCTCTGTTCCATCTGTTTTTTCAATAATTCTCCTTGGTGATCTTTAACAATTTTTTAATTCAGCCAATAGATATCTTCTACATACTTTTTTCAAACAATATAGTTTTTAAATCTGTTTGACCATTTTCTATACTATTTTAACTTTATAAATTTCATTATTTTAATTCTATTCAATTTTAATTAAGCTTTCCTATACCTTTAGTACTTAAAAATATGCATTCTTAGAAATTTTATAAACCAAATGTCACTTTTGACACTTAACTCTCCCATCCGGTTGTATGATATTTAAAATGTACTTTTCACTCAATTTTAATTATTTATCTTTCAATATTCAATTTTTAAGCATCTTTCACCTCTTTAACGTCATTTAAACTAGTTTTTACAAAATAACAATAATTCTTATAATACCATAATAACATTTAAATTTCTTTACAGATTATGATAAAACCTAATGAAAAATGAAACTAGTCAACATGTGAATATACCAGTCGGTCCATCAAGTAATGTATCATACCAAACAATATCATTGTACAATAACTTAATAAATTCTCACATCAATTTCAACTACTTTTGTCCATATTATTATCATCTAAGTTCTTCAATAATTAACTAAATTTTCATATAAATAAATTCTACAATAACGTTATTAGAGTCAACAGTTGAACTCTAACAATTGCCCCTTTTTTAATAAATATAAATTTTAGCCTCTATATAAATTTATATTTATTAAACAACCTTTATAAAAGTATTCTATGCAAAACTATGCTTTTGAAATTACTATAAACACAATTAACTGTTTACTATACCCATATGCAAGCATTCTAGTTGATAATAACAAAGTTTCATTCAAATTTATATTTTTAACAAAACAAATAACTTTATCACATTAAACTATCTATGTACTTTCAAAACTTATATTATTTAATCAACCCAATATTTTAATGTGAATTTATATTCTACTCAAAACTACTATTTACAATACTCCAATTATGTGTCCTATACCAGTTTTAATCTTTATAATAATCTTGTAGCATAGACACATGATATCTACCTCTAATATAATTCGTATTTGGTTCTATTAATTCATAGGTATTTTCACCTAACTTTAAATTAACCTTAAATGGACCAATGTAGGGCCTTAATAACTTCCCCATAATATTTTTCTTTCGATCAGTAACCCTCAAATTCTTTACAATAACAAAATCTCCTATCTCATAACTTTTAAACTTCTTTTGTTTTTCCAATTGTTTTTGTTCCCATTTTAATTTTCTACGTTTTGATCTTTCTCTCACTAATTCATACTTTTCACTTAAATTAATTGTTTCTTGATTATCCCATGAAATACCAGAAAGACCATTATTTAATACAAGATTCTTCTAAACGTTTCCACTCCTTATTTACTTGATTCTGATAGTTGTACGGTATAGGATAATTTTTACAAGTCAATGGTGAATCATCAGTAACCACTAGTTTATGTTCATAATTTCTTGCGAAAACAATTTCTTCATTAATTAACGATATATTCCTATATAAAATCTCTATTAACTTATGCTCCATAACTTTATCCTTTATGTCCTGTAATTTAATTTTTCTTTCAATATCTTCATAATTATTTATCGTATCATTTATACATTCCTCTTCCATATCTTCATTATAATTCTCATTCCATTCTTCATTATCAATATTATCATGTACATTATCATTTTCAATTATTAAATTATTCATTTCTATACTTAATATATTCTTCTTATAATCATTATAAACATTTTTCTCTTCTTCACTTAATTCTTTTACTATTTTGCATATATTCTCTTTTATATAAATATTACCTTCTTCAAAATTCATAACCATTCCTAACTTTCTAATATTATCTATACCAATTATATAATCATAAAATAAATTTTCCAGGACATAAAATTGCATAAAATAACTTTCTTTACTTATAATCACTTCTGTATAAAAGCATTGTTTTATTGTTCCCATCTTCTTTCTATTCGCTGTAATAATATCAGTTCCTTTTATCTTAACCACACTATTTAAATACCCTTTGACTTGTTTAACTTTACTCTCTTGTATTAATGTAATCTCTGAACCACTATCTATCAAACATGTAAAAATAATATTCTCAATTTCTATCTTAATAAATGGCAAACCAAAATCTTGTACTATAGATACTTCTTCATTATTTTTAAATATACTCTCAGGTCTTTGATAAAATTTAATTGTTTGTAAAGTAATAAAATTGGGTTGATTAACAATATCTTCTTTTAAGATTGTGACGTGCTCGGTTTTGAATTTAGATATGCATCCTCCTTCAAAATCGGCGTTTTTTTTAACTCATCATTTTCATTTCTGGCATTATCTCTATCATTTTCTACCCATCTAATATTATGTATAGGTCTTTGTCTATTTTCTCCATGATTTTCTTTAGGTTTATTACCATAAGTTTGTCTATTCTGAGTATAATAATCTGTTCCAGAATATTGTGTATACCTTTTATCATTATTATAGTTCCTAGGGTCTGATTGATAATTATTACTATTTCTATTGCTATAATTATTAAACCCTCCTCGTATTTGCGTATTCTGACTATACGTGTTTGGTGATGATCGATTATAATTTTGATTTCTATAATTTCCATTATAATTATTCTGATCTCTTTGATTACCATTTTTAAAATCAGTATTATTAAAATAATTTGACCTACCATTATTATTTATGCGTTGATTACCATTATTGAAATTGCTTCTAGGTAAAGAAGAATAACTATTCGCATTAACATCATTAAAATCATCTAGTCTACGTAATATTTCAATTAAGGAGTCCATATCATTCACCTTCTGGCAAATTATAGCTTGTGTATCAGTAAAAATAAAGTGATTTAACAATTGACTAGCAATCATATATTCATTAAGATCGCTAACATACTTGCACTGATTATATATCCTAGAAGCATAAGCCTCTCTTGTCAAATTACCATGTCTATATTTTGCGGTTAATAATCTAATTTTTGCTTTATTTTGATGAGACTCATTCCAGAAATTTTTCTTGAACATATCTTCAAATTGATTTATATCTTGACAGTTATCCTCTATTCTCTGAAACCATTCCAACGCACTATTATTCAACGTAGATCTTATTACCTCCATTTGATGTTTTAAAGATGGAATATCTTCTAAATACTTCATAATATTCCTTAAATACGTCATCGGATGTATCCCTGTTTTATCTGCCCCAAATTGAGCTATGTTCTCCACTTTAGTGTAATTAGAACATTGATGTGCTACTGTAGAACTTGATCCTATGCTTCTTATGTTGACTGATATCTTTTTGATTTCATCTTCTAATAATTTTCTTTTAACTTCCTGTTGCTGTAAATTTTCTTGTAACATTTTAACCTCCTCTGTCTTATGTTGATTTAAATTTGCAACTTCATTAATAAATGTATTTTCATAAGTTCCCAATTTCTTTTCTAATTCCTTTTCACAATTAACAAGTAACTCTTCCTTCCTTTTCTTACAAACCTCTTCATTCCTGGTTATTGCCTCTAGTAACATTTTTCCTGCATTTTCACATTTGTTCTTATCTGTTTTCAACACCTCATATACAATATCTACTTTTGTGTTTACTATCTTAGTAACTTCTTTATTTATGTCGGCTTTAACTAGTTCCATTTGTTCTTCTGTTCGTTTGAATATATCTGAAACTAATCTACTTTCCATTTCTTTAAACTCATTTTTTAACTGATTCATTTTCTCTACATTCCTTTCCTCTAAATCCTCCATATTTTTCTTAATAACTTCCTCTAAATTTTTTATATTAGCATCCTGTTTTTCTTGTAAATTCTTCATATTCATATCCTGTTTTTCTTGTGAAGTCTTACTATTTTCTTCCAAATCTTTCTTCATATCCTCCCTTAAATTTTTCATATCTTCACTCATTTTTAACAACAAATCCATCACCGGATTTTGTTCACTCTGATAAGTTTCATCTCCGCTCTCTGAACCTTCCTCATCCCCTTTATCCCCTTTCTTGCTACGTGTCTGCATCATTATAAAAGTCTCTTAATAATACCCCTAATAACACTCTGTATTTAAATAAAAACTTACACACTTTTTTTATACTATGTTGTATTATATCACTTATATACTATTAACCATTCTTTAATAATGTAAGCCACATAAATGCATAAAACTGTACGTACCAAAATAAAGAAATCACACTGTATAGTTATTATTATTTATGTCTACCCTCTACTATCCCAACAATTATGTTAAAAGTTGTCAATCACCTAAAGAAAATAATACCTTTATACTATTTCTTTTTAAAATAATTACCCTTCGTTTTTAAGTATTAATAAATATAATATTGGTGATAGATGTGCTATCTCCAATATCGCACCACGTTGCTATGCGCCAAAATGATATAAAACCACCACTAATGATTTTAACAATTATTTTCTTATCAATCCTATTCTAAATGCCCAGCCAAAACTGATTAAAAACACCTACTTATGATATTATTTATAATATAAATTCTTATTAAATTTGTCACACGTTTATTTGCTTCCGGATCTAACTCAGTCTGTATATTTATGAACATGAGACTCTTTTGTTTATAAATAAATTATCCTTTAATTTCTTATGATATTTTAATAAAAATATTACCTTTAAACTATTCCTTTCACTTAGGCTTCCCAATATGCAACAATTTGATAATTTTTTATTTAGAAGTTGGTACTAATTCAATACTTCAAAACTAGGCATGTTCATATTTAATAATTGCTTTTTTAATAACTATAATATTTATTCTTAGGATCGTGTAGAAGGTCCGATTAAAAACACTTTGTTCTATCAATACTCTATTTATTATTTACCCCAATACTTGCATCAGGTAAGCAATCAATCAACGTTAAAAATATATTTCAAATTAAATAATTATTGATTTTTCTTTTTAAGGTTATGCATCAATACTACTGTCAAATGGCCATTAGTCTACCAAAACACTGCTTCAATAATAGAACTATTCAATTCTCATACTATTTAATAAACAAACTAAATGCCAATATAAACGTTTTAGTGAAATGTATAACATATAAATCTCAGTTTCATAACTATTGTAAACCAATTTAATTGACGTAGATGGTAGTAATATGGATTTATTATAGTGAATATTTTATCAAACAACCTCGAAGGTAAATACTTTGTATTTTTATAAAATATACCCTCAAATATACAAATACACCATATTTCACTTAAATTCAAACACATTAATTAATTACGACAATATTTATGATGTACTTGTATAATTCTGGCTATGAATAATATTTCTTTGGTATGGAAATTTAGAAATTAAAATTCAATGGCTATATCTTTATGAAATTTAAATGTTAAGATTATCAATTTATGTAAACTTGTTCAACATGTAAATTTGTCAACTTATATAACACTTGTAAGCTTCTATTAGCTTCGATAAATTTCTAATTAATACACTACATATACAACCTTTTGGCCAAATTAATTTATGTATACTCCTTGTTTGTCAATGATGTTAAAACGATCCTTTGTTATCCTAGAAAACTCCTGTTCTGGATGGCATTCTCGATCTAACTGTCCTACTGGATACTTGATTTGGTAATATGTTTAATTTCTTCGGAAAGATGACATCAACGGAATTTTAACCAATAACTGCAATTTCTCACCGGACAACAGCCTTCCCAACTTGCACTATGCTACTGCAATTCACCCTGGAACAGCTAATGGAACTCCTATATCTCACCATAAATATTTATATTTGGTATTCTTCCAATGGATTATTACAGCTGAAATAAAGCACTGTTTCCTGGATTCGTGGACACTGGATTTTCAACGATTCTATTATAAACTTCTGGATATACAATATTCTTTTCACAAACTCTTCAATTATTAATTATTATTCTTCAAAATGGTAAGTAATCTTTCAATATTCCAATTAACAAACTTAAATTTCTTTAAAAATTTTACCAATCACGTTTATATCACTTCACTATTCTCTTACATGTATGATTATTTAATTCATACATTTTTCAATTAATTCTGGTTTATTTTACCATTAATATTCATAAATATTTAAATTTCTTTTACAAACGCATACGCGTCTCTCAAGAATTCATAAAATTCTCTCTGTTCCATCTGTTTTTTCAATAATTCTCCTTGGTGATCTTTAACAATTTTTTAATTCAGCCAATAGATATCTTCTACATACTTTTTTCAAACAATATAGTTTTTAAATCTGTTTGACCATTTTCTATACTATTTTAACTTTATAAATTTCATTATTTTAATTCTATTCAATTTTAATTAAGCTTTCCTATACCTTTAGTACTTAAAAATATGCATTCTTAGAAATTTTATAAACCAAATGTCACTTTTGACACTTAACTCTCCCATCCGGTTGTATGATATTTAAAATGTACTTTTCACTCAATTTTAATTATTTATCTTTCAATATTCAATTTTTAAGCATCTTTCACCTCTTTAACGTCATTTAAACTAGTTTTTACAAAATAACAATAATTCTTATAATACCATAATAACATTTAAATTTCTTTACAGATTATGATAAAACCTAATGAAAAATGAAACTAGTCAACATGTGAATATACCAGTCGGTCCATCAAGTAATGTATCATACCAAACAATATCATTGTACAATAACTTAATAAATTCTCACATCAATTTCAACTACTTTTGTCCATATTATTATCATCTAAGTTCTTCAATAATTAACTAAATTTTCATATAAATAAATTCTACAATAACGTTATTAGAGTCAACAGTTGAACTCTAACAGTATATACAGGGGTGCTTCAAAAGTTTATAAAAGTAGACATTCTAAAAAGCCTCTTTTTACAGGAAATGCGCTTCAATAGGGCTTAAATTTAAAACTTGGGCTTTTTACTTTTATTATTATTTCGTGCTCCTTTATTAACGATAGTGGATTTTGAAAAGGTTGACAGGCTTTACACTTTCACATCTAAATAGTATTGTAAACTGTCTTAATGACCATGTTGTGCTTTTTCATCTCTGCTTCAAATGGGTATAAAACTGGACATTCTAAAAAGCGTCATGCCACTGATCGCTTTTTACTGGAAAGGCGCTTTAATTTAAAACTTGGGCTTTTTACTTTTATTATTATTTTGTGCTCCTTTATTAACGATAGTGGATTTCCAAAAAGTTGACAGGCTTTTACACTTTCACATCAAAATAATATTGTACACTGTCTTAATAAAAATGTTGCGCTTTTTGATTTCATTGTGCCTTTGGATACTTTAAGATGACTTATGTTTAACATTAAATTACCTTTCTCGCTCTTGAGTGTGTACCAATTTATGGCAAAAACAGTTCGAGAAGAATTTTAAATAAAATATCCTATTGGCTTAACAAAATATATGTATACACAGGGGTGCTTCAAAAGTTTATAAAAGTGGAAATTCTAAAAAGCGTTTTTTACAGGAAAGGCGCTTCAATAGGGCTTAAATTTAAAACTTGGCCTTCTTACTTTTATTATTATTTTGTGCTTGTTTCTTAACGACAGTAGACTTCGAAAAGGTTGACAATGCTTTTCCACTATCACATCAAAATAGTATTGTAAACTGTCTCGATGAAAATGTTGTGCTCTTTGAGCTCATTGTTTCTTTGGATACATTAACATGACTTATGTTTAACATAAATTTATATTTCTCGCTCTTGAGTGTGTTCCGGTTTGTGTAAAAAAACGTTCGAGAAGAATTTTAAAGAAAATATACTATTGCCTTCACGAAATATATGTATATACAGGGGTGCGTCAAAAGTTAATAAAATCGGACATTCTAAAAGGCGTCATGACAGTGATTGCTTTTTACAGGAAACAATGAAAAAGCTGTAAGCGGACGCGAAAAAAGCGATTCCAACTAAAAGAGATTGACGGACCCGCTGTAAGCGGAGGACCCGCTGTAAGCGGAGGACCCGTTGTAAGCGGAGGACCCGCTGTAAGCGGACGTTAGAGCTAGTTATACATACTAAAAGCGCACAGGACCCTTTACCGCTCTCACGGATTTAGTAGAGGAGGCAAGATCAGGGCGAAAATGGCAAATTGGGGAGACACTTTTCTGAGAACGTGGCCCGTCCGCGATGCGAACAAAAGTGTCACGCTGCGGGGACGACAGTCCGCCGTCCCTAAGGCTATTTTTCACGTCTCCGATGAGAGAGCAAAGGCCCGAAAGGAATTTTTGAAAATTTTTGGCACGTGCAGAAAATCACGCTGCATCGCGACATTTTCCCCATAAGGAGGACGTGGGAAACAAAAATTCCTCTGGAGCCTTTTATACTGATAATCCCGACAAACGTCAAAGTGACAGGAGATTCGAAATGTATGCAAACATTCACTTTTAAGCCTGAAATTCCAAATTTTAAAACTTTCGGGGGCGCAACAAGATTCAAAATTTTAAAGTACTGACATTTCAGGACCCTTTAGTTGCATATTCCCAGTTTAAAGTGGTGCAGATACAAAGGTACGAACACTTTAAAGATCATCGGCAGACGGATACGGTTTAGCGAAATGGATGAAAAATCCCGACAAACGTCAAACTGACAGTCGGTCTCATACGCATTCACATTTTCACTTTTAAGCTTGAAATTCCAAATTTTGAAAGTTTCGAGGACACAACAAGATTCAGAAACCTAAAGAAGTGACATTTCGGAAACGTTCAATTGCGCATTCCCAGTTTACAGAGGTACCTAGACGAAGGTACGAGTAATTCCAAGTCCGTTTGCAGAGGTATTTGGTCAGAAAAATGGCCGATTCAATCTGCACTGATACCAATGCATTCCGGACGGGCGAAAAATATAATCAGATTATGATGTGCACTGCCGGTCAATACATTACGGTCCGGCGAATGTTGGGCATGTCCACATAATATGTAACGGTCCCGCTTGATTTAATATTTTCATCTATACAGGCGTTGTCGATTGATATTTTAATAATGATTTGAATTAAAATACGATAATTTCGGAACGCCTATTTCCTCAAAGGGGAAAAAGAAGAGGATTGCTTTCGACATTTATGTGCCCCTACGAAATAATTTTATGTTAACGATTACGCAAACGTGCACGGTGGGCGGAGTTGGCTGAAATCAATTTCTCTCTCTTCTAATTAAAAGCAAAATTAGGCACTCGGGAGTCTTTACGGTCGCCCGTCACTAATTCTAAACTGACGTACGAATGTGAAATTTTAGATACGGGGGTGTGTATACAGACGCCGATCACAAATCCAAAGTCAAAATGACAAAGGAAATTAAATGGCGGAAGATTTTTTGAAAATTGACGTACGAATGCGAAATTTTAGATACGGGGGTGTGTGCGGACGCCGATCACAAATCCAAAGTCAAAATGTAAAAAAAAAACAAAATGGCGGAAGATTTTTTGAAAATTGAAGTACGAATGTGAAATTTTAGATACGGGGGTGTCTTAGGTAGCCGATCAAGAATCCAAACACAAAATGTCAAAAAAATACAAAATGGCGGAAGTTTTTTGAAAATTGGCGTATGAATGTGAAATTTTAGATACGGGGGTGTCTCAGGTCGCCGATCACGAATCCAAAGTCAAAATGTCAAAAAAAAACAAAATGGCGGAAGTTTTTTTGAAAATTGGCGTATGAATGTGAAATTTTAGATACGGGGGTGTCTCAGGTCGCCGATCACGAATCCAAAGTCAAAATGTCAAAAAAAAACAAAATGGCGGAAGTTTTTTTGAAAATTGACGTATGAATGTGAAATTTTAGATACGGGCGTGTGTGCGAACGCCGATCACAAATCCAAAGTCAAAATGTCAAAAAAAACAAAATGGCGGAAGCATTTATTGAAAATTGACGTATGAATGTGAAATTTTAGATACGGGGGTCTCTTAGGTCACCGATCACGAATCTATAGTCAACATGTCAAAAAAAAACAAAATGGCGGATCTAATATGGCGGAAAGTTTCTTCAAAATATCTTTAATCTTGGTGACATCTAGCAAATGTCGGTTTTTGAGGTCGCTGATCACGAATTCGAAATAAAAGTTTTAAAAAACAATGTGGCAGAAAGGTTCTTCGAAATGTGCTTGGATCTGAGTACATACTTCCTTCGTAAACTTTAACATGATTTATGTTTAACATTTAATTATCCTTCTCGCTCTTCAGTGTTCAGTGTAATGGTTTGTGTAAAAGGGAAAGAAAAGTTTTAAATAATATACCGGGTGTCCCGTAAAAAATGCTACAAAAAAGCAGTGTTTTGTTTGTTTTCAGTTGTTTTTATTAATGTCAAACGATAGTCAACTTTTTTATTTTAAATGGAAACAGATATATTTTTGGCTATATTCGGATTGGATTTTTTTTCGGAATTCAACAATGTATAAAATGTCTATTTTTGATAAACAATTATTGAAAAAAAAATATAAAACACTTAATAAATTTCATCTTTGTATTCCATTATTTATAAATTTTGGAATGTGCAATGAAAAAACAAAAATGCGATAAACGTCAATAAACGTTAGTGTGAGTGTCTATTAAGTCTTATTTATTGTTCTGCTTGAACGTTTTGCCACAAAAAAAAAGTATATTCGTAAAAATGAATAACAATGAGACAACAGACATGTTGCAAGTGTTTTTTCAATGTAATAAAAATCGTCTTCAAGCAGTTCGGCGTTACAGCTTTCGTTTTCCGGACAGAGAAATTCCAGATTCGAAAATATTTCAGAGAATTGAAACGAATTTGAGGAATTATGGATCATTTCAAAAACCTAAAACACAGCGACGTAGATTCGCCGAAAATACGGAATATGATGTTCTTCTTGCACTACAAGAAAATTTACGAACTTCGACTCGCGAAATTGCACATAATATTGGGGTATCAAAAACTACAGTCCATAGTATTTTAAGAAAACACAAATTTAAACCGTACATAGCTCGAAAAGTTAATGCATTAGAACAAAATGATCAACGCCGAAGAATACAGTTTTGTCGACTTTTTTTAAATGCATTAGAACAAGACCGGAGTTTTTACAGAATGATAATTTGGTCTGATGAATGCACTTTTGGCAACAATGGGGTATTTTTAATAGAAACATACATCGATAATGGAGCCAAGACAATCCGAGATTTGTCATTGAAAATAATTTTCAAAGACGTTTTAGCGTAAATGTTTGGTGTGGTATTTTAGGCGATCAATTAATTGGGCCGTTTTTCATAGATGGTTGCTTAAATCAAGAAAAGTATCACACTTTATTAAACGAAAATCTCCAAAACTTTTTAGATGAATTACCTTTGGCAAATTTAAATAGAATATTTTATCAACAAGATGGGGCCCCCGCTCACAACGCCAGAGTAAATACTGATTGGTTGAACACCCACTTTGGAAATAGGTAGATAGGAACATCCCGTCCTATCGAGTGGCCTGCGTGTTCACCCGATCTTTCGCCCCTAGCATTTTGGTTGTGGGCTTACCTACAAGATCGAGTTTATTTGACACCTCCAGAAAATGTTGACATTTTAAGACAAAGAATTATTAACACTTGTCAAGAAATACCTGCCGTTTGTGTTTTAAATGCGACTCGTGGAGTAATTAGGAGATGTGCGTTATGTATTGAACAAGGTGGCGGGCAATTTGAACAATTATTGTGAAGTGTTTTGTTTTGTTTTTTAGAATAATACTTATAATACTTACGTTTTCAATGTTTCATAGCACATTCGAAATGTTATACATAATTTATTAAAAACATGGTCAATTTTAATAAATGGTTTTCTTTCAATAATCGTTTATAAAAAAAATAGACGTTATACATCGATGAATTCAGAAAATAAAATCCAATCCGAATATTGCCAAAAATATATCTGTTTCCATTTAAAATAAAAAAGTTGACTATCGTTTGACATTAATGAAAACAAGTGAAAACAACTAAAACACTACTTTCTTGTAGTATTTTTGATGCTAATTAACTGACTTTTTGTTTCGATAAAATCGGACAATAAATAACGGACTTATTATTGTTGGCGTTTTTTACGGGACACCCGGTATACGATTGGCATAAGAAAATTTATTCGACATTAAAATCGACATTCTCTCTCTCTCTCTCTCCCTCCCTCTCCCCTCTCTCTCTCTCTCTCTCTCTCTCTCTCTCTCTCTCTCTCTCTCTCTCTCTCTCTCTCTTGAAACAGCTTGTGTAGGTAGAATACTTGATAGGCAAAATTTTGCAATATCTCAAATTTAATGTCCTTAAATTATTGGCGCATGTTTCATCAATGTTGACATAATATTTGAATGTAACCTTCAACATTAAAACGCCCTAACACCTACAATGGCAAATTTAAACGTATTTTTAGTCATTTACATTATTGCATTGTATTAGTTGATTAAGTTCAATACAGGGCCGGTTTTCCCAATTCCGATTAAAATGCCGATCAGTGTATTCATTAGATAAAATACGGGATAGTACGTTTTTGCAAAAACCGGTTGGCGCTAATCATTGATTAAAATACCGGTTGGTATGTTTTTCCAACACCGATTAGCGCTAATCATTGATTAAGAACGTTATTAAATGAAAATATTTTAACCGCTGTTTTACCAAACCTGATAAAATATTAAACAGTAATTACGATTACTTACACATGCGCATAACCTAGGAGATTTGGATTTTTATTAGTATTGACTGCGATTATGTTTTCTTATCCATTTGTAATTAATAATTATTTTTATTAGTGTTTTAGTAATTGTATTGCTTCTTCTATACATGAAATTTACAGTATAATTAAAAATATAACATAATATTGAATATGTGTAACTTTTAGCTTGCTAGGGAAATATTTGTGTTTTGGAAGCTTTTTAATTCTGTTACATTTCTGGGACTTTATCTCAGTTGCTAAAAATCCTAAATATTTGTGAAAATTTATGCCTGCGCTTGGTCTTTTCTTCTTTGTAATTGCTTTTAACAGCATCTTATTAAAACTAATCATTTATATGTTTGCGAACTATATGTTTGAAGTTCATCAGCATTCATTAGCATTCTATAAGAATGTTTGAAAGCGACGCCCATTTATCAAACAAAATTTGTTATAAACATTTTAAACACTACACAGATACTATATATATTTGAGCATGTCCATTAAAATGAGTAATAAAGTAATTCGGTGAAAATTTAAAATGTTCTGCAATACAAGTCCTTCATTTTTAATTGACTTGCGAACTAATTTTGAGTATGTGACAGAGGAATATTTCAAATTTGCTGACCAAAATTTCATAATGAAAGCGCTGTTCCACTTCAAATAATTGGGGTGAAAAATATCTCAAACTGATTTTTAGGTTATTTTTTATTAATATTGTGCGTGCCTATTTTAAATTGTTTCTGACCAATTGACATACTTTTTGCTAATATACTAAATGTTTCCACTGTTATTTCAAGAGCGTATTATCCCGATTGTCTCAATGAAAATGATGTGTTTATTAAGCATATTGTTTCTTCGGATACTTATTCTTATATTTAATATTAAATTATCTTTCTAGCTCTTGAGTGTGTACCGCATTGTGTAAAAGGCAATTCGAGAAAAATTTTAAATAAAATATACAATTGGCTTCACATAATTTATGTATGTACAGGGGTGCTTCAAAAGTTTATAAAAGTGAACATTCTAAAAAGCGTCATGCCAGTGATTGCTTTTTACAGGAAAGGCACTTCAATAGGGTTTTACATTTAAAACATGGGCTTTTTACTTTTATTATTATTTTGTGCTCTTTTATTGACGATAGTGGATTTCGAAAACGTTGAAAAGCTTTTACACTTTCGCATCACAATAGTATTGTAAACTGTCTTAATAAAAATGTTGCGCTTTTTGATCTTATTGTGTCTTTGGATATTTTAACATTAATCTACCTTTCTCGCTCTTGAGTGTGTACCGGTTTGTGTAAAAAGCAATTCGAGAAGAATTTTAAACAAAATATACAATTGGCTTCACAAAATTTATCTATGTACAGGGGTGCTTCAAAAGTTTATAAAAATGGACATTCTAACAATCGTCATGCCAGTGATCGCTTTTTCCAGGAAAGGCGCTTCAATAGGCTTCAAATTTAAAACTTGGGCGTCTTTCTACCTTTATTAATTTGTGCTCTTTTATTAACGATAGTGGATTTCTAAAAGGTTGACAGGCTTTTACACTTTGGGATCAAAATAGTATTGTAAACTATCTTAATAAAAATGTTGCGCTTTTAGATATTATTCTGTCGTTGTATACTTTAACATTAAATTACCTTTCACGCTCTTAAGTGTGTGCCGGTTTGTGTCAAAAACAGTTCGAGGAGAATTTTAAATAAAATATCCCATTGGCTTAACAAAATATATGTATATACAGGGATGTTTCAAAAGTTTATAAAAGTGGATATTCTAAAAAGCGTCATGCCGGTGATCGCCTTTTACAGGAAAGGCGCTTCAATAGGGCTTCAATTTAAAACTTGGGCTTTTTATATTTATTATTATTTTGTGCTCTTTTATTAACGATAGTGGATTTCGAAAAGGTTGTGAGGCTTTTACACTTTCACATCAAAATAATATTGTAAACTGTCTTAAGACAAATGTTGCGTTTTTTAAGCTCATTGTGTCTTTGGATTCAGTGGCGGCTCGGGGCGTGAGCAGCCACACAGACAAGACCGACTCGCCCATTATCGGCGATGTACTCCCAGATGTCGAGCATATCACCGACAACAAACGAATCAGTCCCGTCCACGAAACTGCACCGCCAAAACGCGGGCACCAGCCGCCACTGCTTTGGATACTTTAACATGACCTATGTTTAACATTAAATTACCTTTCTCGCTCTTGAATGTGTACCGGTTTGTATAAATAACAATTCGAGAAGAATTTTAAAGAAAATATACAATTGGCTTTACAAAATTTATGTATGTACAGGGGTACTTCAAAAGTTTATAAACTTGGACATTCTAAAAAGCGTCATGAGATTGATCGCTTTTTAGAGAAAAGGAGCTTCAATAGGGCTCCAGGGCTTCAATTTTAAACTTGAGCTTTTTACTTTTATTATTATTTTGTGCTCCTTTATTAACGATAGTGGATTTTGAAAAGGTTGACAGATTCTTACACTTTCACATCAAAACAGACTTGTAAACTGTCTTAATGAACATGTTGACCTTTTTGATCTTATTGATTCTTTGGATACTTTAACATTAAATTACCTTTCTAGCTTTTGAGTGTGTACCGGTTTGTGCCAAAAACAGTTCAAGAAGAATCTTAAATAAAATATCCTATTGGCTTAACAAAATATATGTATATACAGGGGTGCTTCAAAAGTTTATAAAAGTGGACATTTTAAAAAGCGTTTTTTACAGGAATTCGCTTCAATAGGGCTTCAAATTAAAACTTGGGCTTTTTACTTTTATTATTACTTTGTGCTTTTTTCTTAACGATAGTGGACTTCGAAAAGATTGAAAGGCTTTTACACTTTCGCATCAAAATAGTATTGTGAACAGTCTTGATAAAAATGTTGACCTTTTTGATCTTATTGTGTCATTGGATACTTTAACATTAAATTACCTTTCTCGCTCTTGAGTGTGTACCGGTTTGTGTCAAAAACAGTTCGAGAAGAATTTTAAATAAAATATACAATTGGCTTCACAAAACTAATGTATGTTCAGGGGTGCTTCAAAAGTTTACAAAAGTGGACATTCTAAAAATCATCATGCCAGTGATCGCTTTTTACAGGAAAGGCGCTTCAATAAGGCTTCAAATTGAAACCTTGGGCTTTCTACTTTTATTATTGTTTTGTGCTCTTTTATTAACGATAGTGGATTTCGAAAAGGTTGACAGGATTTTACACTTTCGGATCAAAATAGTATTGTAAACTATCTTAATAAAAATGTTGCGCTTTTTTATCTTATTGTGTCGTTGTAACATTAAATTACTTTTCTCGCTCTTGAGTGTGTACCGGTTTGTGTCAAAAACAGTTCGAGGAGAATTTTAAATAAAATATCCTATTGGCTTAACAAAATATATGTATATACAGGGGTGTTTCAAAAGTTTATAAAAGTGGATATTTTAAAAAGCGTCATACCTGTGATCGCCTTTTACAGGAAAGGCGCTTCAATAGGGCTTCAATTTAAAACTTGGGCTTTCTACTTTTATTATTGTTTTGTGCTCTTGTATTAACGATAGTGGATTTCGAAAAGGTTGTGAGGCTTTTACACTTTCACATCAAAATAGTATTGTAAACTGTCTTAATAAAAATGTTGCGCTTTTTTATCTTATTGTGTCGTTGTAACATTAAATTCCCTTTCTCGCTCTTGAGTGTGTACCGGTTTGTGTAAAAAACAATTCGAGAAGAATTTTAAATAAAATATTCAATTGGCTTCACAAAATTTATGTATGTACAGGGGTGTTTCAAAAGTTTATAAAAGTGGACATTCTAAAAAGCGTCACCTTTTACAGGCGAGGCGCTTTAATAGGGCTTACATTCAAAACTTGGGCTTTCTACTTTTATTATTGTTTTGTGCTTTGTATTAACGATAGTGGATTTCGAAAAGGTTGAAAAGCTTTTACACTTTCGCATCACAATAGTATTGTAAACTGTCTTAATAAAAATGTTGCGCTTTTTGATCTTATTGTGTCTTTGGATATTTTAACATAAACTAACTTTCTCGCTCTTGAGTGTGTACCGGTTTGTGTAAAAAGCAGTTCGAGAAGAATTTCAAATAAATTATACAATTGGCTTCACAAAACTAATGTATGCTCAGGGGTGCTTCAAAAGTTTATAAAAGTGGACATTCTAAAAATCGTCATGTCAGTGATCGCTTTTTACAGGAAAGGCGCTTCAATAGTGCTTCAAATTTAAAACTTGGGCTTTCTACTTTCATTATTGTTTTGTGCTCTTTTATTAACGATAGTGGTTTTCGAAAAGGTTGACAGGATTTTACACTTTCGGATGAAAATAGTATTGTAAACTATCTTAATAAAAATGTTGGGCTTTTTTATCTTATTGTGTCGTTGTAACATTAAATTACCTTTCTCGCTCTTGAGTGTGTACCGGTTTGTGTCAAAAACAGTTCGAGAAGAATTTTAAGTAAAATATCCTATTGGTTTAACAAAATATATGTGTATACAGCGGTGTTTCAAAAGTTTATAAAAGTGGACATTCTAAAAAGCGTCATGCCAGTGATCGCCTTTTACAGGAAAGGCGCTTCAATAGGGCTTACATTTAAAACTTGGGCTTTTTACTTTCATTATTATTTTGTGCCCCTTTATTAACGATAGTGGATTTTGAAAAGGTTGACAGGCATTTATATTTTCACATCAAAATAGTATTGTAAACTGTCTTAATGAACATGTTAGGCTTTTTGATCTCATTGTGTCTTTGGATACCCTAACATGGCTTATGTTTAACATTAAATTACTTTTCTCGCTCTTGAGTGTGTACCGGTTTGTGATAAAAACAGTTCGAGAAGAATTTTAAATAAAACGTCCTATTGGCTTAACAAAATATATGAATATACATGGGTACTTCAAAGGTGTATAAAAGTGGACATTCTAACAAGCGTCATGCCAGTGATGGCTTTTTACAGGACAGGCGCTTCAATTTAATACTTGGGCTTTTTACTTTTATTATTATTTTGTACTCCTTTATTAACGATAGTGGATTTCAAACAGATTGACAGGCTTTTAGACTATCACATCAAAATAGTATTGTACACTGTCTTAATAAAAATGTTACGCTTTTTGATCTCATTGTGTCTTTGGATACTTTAACATGACTTATGTTTAACATTAAATTACCATTCTCGCTCTTGAGTGTGTACCGGTTTATGTCAAAAACAGTTCGAGAAGAATTTTAAATTAAATATCCTATTGGCTTAACAAAATATATGTATATATAGGGGTGCTTCAAAAGTTTATAGAAGTAGACATTCTAAAAAGCCTCTTTTTACAGGAAAGTGCTTCAATAGGGCTTAAATTTAAAACTTGGGCTTTTTACTTTTATTATTATTTTGTGCTCCTTTATTAACGATAGTGGATTTCAAAAAGGTTGACAGGCTTTCACACTTTCACATCAAAATAGTATTGTACACTGTCTTAATAAAGATGTTGCGCTTTTTGATCTCAATGTGTCTTTGGATACTTTAACATGACTTATGTTTAACATTAAATAGAATTTTAAATAAAATATCCTATTGGCTTAACAAAATATATGTATATACAGGGGTGCTTCAAAAGTTTATAAGAGTGGACATTCTAAAAAGCGTTTTTTACAGGAAAGGCGCTTCAATAGGGCTTAAATTTAAAACTTGGGATTCTTACTTTTATTATTATTTTGTGTTTTTTCTTAACGACAGTAGTCTTCAAAAAGGTTGACATGCTTTTCCACTATCACATCAAAATAGTATTGTAAACTGTCTCGATGAACATGTTGTGCTCTTTGAGTTCATTGTTTCTTTGGATACATTAACATGACTTATGTTTAACATAAATTTACCTTTCTTGCTCTTGAGTGTGTACCGGTTTGTGTAAAAAACCGTTCGAGAAGAATTTTAAAGAAAATGAACTATTGGCTTCACGAAATATATGTATATACAGGGGTGCGTCAAAAGTTAATAAAATCGTACATTCTAAAAGGCGTCATGACAGTGATTGCTTTTTACAGGAAACTATGAAAAAGCTGTAAGCGGACGCGAAAAAAGCGATTCCAACTAAAAGAGATTGACGGACTCGCTGTAAGCGGAGGGCCCGCTGTAAGCGGAGGACCCGTTGTAAGCGGAGGACCCGCTGTAAGCGGACGTTAGAGCTAGTTATATATACTAAAAGCCAATTGTCTCGCTCTTTTTAACACGAACGATTAAAACGGCAAAGCTATACCCCAAAATTGACGAATTGGGGAGACAGTTTTCTGAGAACCTGGCGCATCTACGGTGGGAACGAAAGTGTCACGCGACGGGGACCACGGTCCCACGTGCCTTAGGCCATTTTTCACGTCTCCGAAGAGAGAACGAGGGCCCGAAAGGAGTTTTTGAAAATTTTAGAACGTGCAGAAAAAGAGTATGAATCATAGTATTTTGCCATAAGGCCTACGTGTAAAATAAAAAATATGGACTAGGTTCGATTTTAAAATGGCGGTGGATCGATACAGATGACCGTGACACATCAAACTTCGGATAAGGTTAACTTAAACGCACGAAAAATTCAATTTCAGGTTATAAATTATCAAAACCGTCAAATCAGTTTGAGTTCGCGATATGGCATTTGCCGGGAAACGTCAAAATTGGCGGAAAGCACCAGTCGTGTAATACACAACACATAATGACTATCTATTCACGTTTATCGATCGGTTGTCAAGTTTAAATGTCAGAAGGCCGACAAATAAAGGGATTATGAAGGGAAAGTGGTACCTTTCAGATACGTATTAGTGTTATTATTATCAATTGTTACTATTTCTTTTCTATTTATGAATATATGAACAATGCAGACGGATATGATAAAATAAACTTAAAGTGTATTATCGCACGTAAGTACAGTGACAAATATAACGATCTTTCTATATTTTATTAAGATATATTAAACACAAATTATATATGTCATCGAAATGTCGTCACTTCTCGCGAAAGAAGTACCGAAGCAAGCCTAAATAAAGAATCATCTGAGTTTTCTTTATTTGTCAGATGTGTCCGAAACACTTCGAAATAACATAAATACATCAAATATGTAAAATTCCCATAAGCATTTATGTAATTTCGTTTATCAATTCAGTTATAAAAGAAAGCATTTAAAGTACGCGACTATGCGGGTTGGCACAAACTAATCAGAAGTACATTTTCGGTTAAATGGTATTAGGAGCCAGCAAGATTTTTGATTGGGTTTTACAAAGTACATATATATACAACTATTAAAGCGTAATATGAAAATTAATTAATTCTCTCAATGACCTGTAAGTTTAAAACATGTTTTGTTAAAGTTCATCATGTTATGTTGTTAATTTCATTTGACAATTGGAAAGACAATGTTGTTAAGCACTCTCAGTCTGACATTTCGTTCTCACAAGTTTATGTGTGAACGAATACACAACAACGAAGTATTGTCACGATGACAGGTGGAACGACAATTTGGTTAAACATCAACTTTTTATTGTCGTATAAGTGTCACGATGACAGTCTGTCAAAAAATTTGAAGTATACACTATTTCTATCGTAAACTTGACACAAGGCATGGTACTACCATACTACGTCTTGGTTTTTTTTTTTTTTTTTGGTCTGTCGACGTTCACCTTGGGCTAGATGCACACAATTAGACAATTAGACTTAGCAATCAGTAAAAACATTAACAAAACCATAAAGATAGAAACTGAAAGTGTCATGAGCTCTGATCACATTCCAATTATAATAACTTGGAACTAAGACATAACCGAAAGAACATATCACACCTTCAAGACAGACTGGGCCGGCTACAAAACAGAACTAGAACAAACCATCACTGCAGTTCCTAAAATACAAAACACTGCAGAATTAGAACAGAACATAAAATCACTACAAGATAAAATAACAAACGTAGTTGAAAATAACACCATCAAAATAGAAAGGATATATAAATCAGGTAGTCTACCACATCATATTAAAGAACTAATAAAGGAAAAGAACAGAGCTAGGAGAAGACAAAACTATACTAAACAACCTTCAACATCAAGTACATAAGGAATTACTGGAACCGAAAAATGTAGAATGGCAAAGAACACTCGAAGAAATAGGTGCAGAGCCCTCTAAGACATGGAAAATAATCAAGGCAATCAAAAGAGAACAAATATAAATCCCACCACTTCAATTCAATAACTCCACACAAGTCACAGCAGAAGAAAAACCAGAAGCTCTAGCGGAATCACTAGAAGAGCAATTCACTCCGAACTTGGATGAAGTAGACATGCAACACGTAATGCAGATTCACAAAGTAGTAAGCAGAGAAATACGTGAACCCCACTCCCCTAGCAACGACCCAGTCACAGCCGAGAACCTAAAAGCAATCCTTAAAGCATGAAATCCCAAAAAAGCTCCTGGTATAGACAACATCACCAACAGATCACTACAACCCCCCCCCCCCAAAAGCAATAATGTCAATTCTAGCAATAGCAAACTCCGTTATCAGACTCCAAACATTCCCAAAGATATGGAAACATGCCACAGTAATAGTTATACCTAAACCAGGAAAACCAAAAACAATACCAAGCAGCTACAGGCCCATAAGCCTGTTACCATCCATTAGCAAAGTGATAGAAAAAATAATCCTACAGAAGATAAAGTACCACTCTGACAATCAAGACATAATACCAGAAGATCAACATGGGTTTTTAGAGAAGAACATTCAACGATAAGACAACTTTCAAGAGTCACTGAGATTATCCAAGACGGATTCAACAAAAATCAAGTGACAGCAGCTGTATTTCTCGACATAGCAAAGGCATTTGATAAAGTCTGGAGGCAGGGACTCATATATAAAATGATAATACGCAATTACCCAACACACGTCATAAAAATCACGAACAGTTTTCTCTAAGGACGCTGCTTTCAAGTTAGCATCCAGAACACACTTTCCTCAATAAAACATCCAACAGCGGGAGTCCCTCAGGGCTCATGCCTGTCACCTCACCTATATACAATATTTACAGCAGACATACCAGTATCAAATCCTACAAGATACTTAAATACGGCCACCTTTGCAGATGATTCGGCACTGCTCTCAACATCAAGATGTCCGACGAACGCGGTACAGGAACTCCAAACGCACCTAGACAACACGATAAAATGGTTCAAACAATGGAGGACAACAATAAACGAAGACAAATCCCAAGCAATAATCTTTCAAAGGAATCTGAAAACAACAGGCAACGAAATAACCATCAACAACAACACTATACCATGGAGTAGAGAAATTAAATACCTGGGAATATACCTGGATATAAAGCTCAATTATAACACACACATAGCAAAAACGATAACCAAACCAAACAAACAAGATGTCAACTATGGCCTCTTATTGGCAGAAAAAGCCAGCTGAACACGAACAACAAAATTCTACTTTACAAACAAGTATTAGGTCCAATATTCACATATGCATGGGTGCATATGTGCAAGACCAACATCAAAAAACACCAGTCTTAGAATGATACTAAATGCTCCATGGTATATGAGAAATAATCAAATAATGAAACAAATACCCCAACCATTATTGACTACATCAAGGAAAGAGCGCTCAGTTTCTATAACCAGATGGAAAACCACTCAAATCAAAATCTTAAAAGAGCACTTGCTCATCAATTATCATCAATTATTATTATTATTACTATTGTATCGGTCATTTATCGTATCTTTAATGTCTTGGACACATCTCTGTCATCTTTCTACATACAAATATACATACAGCGTCTTTAATTTAAATTTAGAGTAGCTTATGATATCAATATTAATTTGGGAATACTGTGCTATAGTAATGTTTTTCATTTTGACTACCTACTGTCATAGTTAAGTCAATTTATTGAAAAGTTCCACAGTGTTTTCAAATTAATATTGAAATCGTAGGTTATTCCAAAAAAAATTAATTGAAGGCGCGGTATGTCTACAGTGACATTCAATTTGACAATTCATTCTCGCAATAGATCGAACTGTCACCACCATGACAGTTTGCAAGATAATTTAACGTATGGGCAACGTTTATCATAAAACTTGAGACAAATAAAGTTAGAGTACTACCAAATTTTAAAAACAAAGAAATTTATATATGATACAACAAATCTTGATCATACAACCATCTTAGGTTTACCTGTTCGGCCTACTTACATTCAACTTAGACTAGGTGCACACGCATTATATCAAACTTGAATGTCAACGAAATGTTCCAAGTAATCAGCTTTCAGTAAATTCTATAGAAATGTTAAACATTTTATGGGAAATTTTTTAGTTAATAAATCCATTTGTCTATAATTATAGATGCCACAATAATGTATAATTAATTTCTAGAGATATTTCATTTAATTTGCATCTTCATTCATAAACTAATTAAAAGAAAATTTATAACCGTTAAAATTCAAGTGCCTCTGCGACTGGCAGTAGTCACGTTCCAAAGAAGTAATTCAAACTCGAAGAGTTTCATGGAATAACAAAAAGAGCAAGTATTCTATTAAATTAATGTGTCCTAAATAAAAAAAAGGTGGAAAGAGTAAATTGAATAATCAGCACTTGATGACTTATATCGACATTTTATGACAAACATTATGGAGCACTGATGAGCTTGATTATTTGCAACCAACGTCATATAAATTTATTTCTATTGACTATTGTCCCGGAAGCCCTACGTTAATTGTAATTCAAAGAAACGAATACATCATGCTGATCAAAATTGGTGAACATAGTATATTATTAAACTAAAATTAAGTAACAGTTAAAGGGTGTAGCCATCTTTACTCATCTATTATTATTTTAACACCGATATATTTAACTAGGGCATACGCGAAATGGTGGTCAGCTCAACATTCACGTTAGGTGGCTTAAATGTTACAGGAAACGTCAGAATTGTCAGAAAAAGTCCATCTGACTTTTGATTAATGTTGGCAATTTCACAAAAATTTAATTGCAGGTTATAAAACGTCAAAACGATCAATCGATTTCAGTTCGTGATGAAATCTGAACTGCTTTCATGATTTATTTGAATTATTTCAAAAAAAAAAAGGTTAAACACCCTGACATCTGTCTGATATTTCATGGTTCATGTTTTTAAGCTTCATCGATATTTATTGTAGACCTTGACACAAAAAGATATGAAATTACAAATTTTATACAGCGAAATGACTAAAATATTAATGAGAAAAGTGCTATCAGATCCATTTTAGTTTTGCCTATATACCGTGCCTTCAAATACCTACTTTCCGCATTAGAGACGGCCATGCTTTTTTTTTAATGGTTGGTGACAGTGCATAATTTTAATAGTTTGGTTATGTCATATAAATAATAATAGGCGTCTATAATTTGAATTTAAGTATGACAACTGTCAGAATTTGAAGTTTTCAAAAAATTAGCATGTACACCAACATTGATTAAAAACTTCAAAAACAGCCTACTCTAATGCGAAAAGTATTTGACGGCACGGTATTAGACAATTACCTTAAAATATGATTTATATTATTATTACTAGGTGACAGACGAATCAAATTCCAATGTAATGATAATTGTTTTGTAACTATTCAATTTACTAAAGTAAATATTCCAGTCTAATTCAACAATTACTTCTACTAAATAGTTTGATTGTCAGTAGAAAGTTTGAAGTATGGGCAGCGTTCAATCATTTAATGCGATATGTTTGAAAATACACCATTAAATCAAATTGTTAATCAAACATTCTGATGATGGTTGATCATGATCGCGTCCCAGGCTGGTGGCTCTTATTTCGATGGATTGGTTGTAATCATGAACTACCTTTTTGTGTTATTTTTCCTTAAATACTTAATAAAAATCACAAAATGATCCAACAATTACAAATTATATTCTTTTTACAGTGTGTGTAAGCAAAATGTTTACACAGATATTCCAACGTCGGTCAGTATTATTTTTGGTTATTGTTTTTAGTTCAACTACCAGCGTCACTACTAAATATTTAAATTATAATAGGATCGTCTCAGCAACCGACATAGCCAGAGCACGATCTACAGGCGACGACTCAATGCCACTGCAAACTCACTTTGACAGGAACAATTTCAGAGCAGACAAATGAAACTAATTATTAATATGGAAGCCAGTTATAAATTCACTATTATAAATAAAAGTAATAAGTCATACTTATTCTATACCAACATTTTATTTAAAACTTGATTCTTCTGTGTAATGGGCATGCATTGTTCACAAATTTGCATTATAACAAAAGGTATGTCAAAAGTATGTTTGCGGGCTATGATAATTGGCAGGTTAAATTATGCAAAATTAAAATAAATCTGATATTACATTTTCAATAATGATTTAGTCCTTTCATTGTGTAAAACTAATAAAACTATGAATCTTTTAGTGTCAAGTCTTAGTATTACGCTAAATAACATCTAAATTTCAAACTCCAACAACGAAAAGTCAGACTGACGTTAAGATGCTTTAAATTGTCGTTCCACCTGTCACCGTGACAGTACTTCGTGGACAAAAATATACATCTATACAAGGTGTGCCAAAAGTTTATAAAATCAAAAATGATTTTTTTTGCGTTTTACAGCGAACTATAATAAAACTGTAAGCGGACGCGAAAAGCGATTCAAGCTCGAAGAGATTGATGGACAGCTAGTTACTATTGCTAATAACATAGACGCAAGATCGATTTTTTTTGATTTTATTGATATGAATTGCTGTACAAAATAGTGGATAACTGCCGCAACTTTCATTTTTTGTCAATAATGTATGATAGCTTTCTTTTTTAAAATAATTCCTTCTTTCAATATATGCAAAAATATACTGGGTGTTCCATTTAAAAAAAAGTAACTTTTGTAAATAGCGCTCAACTGTCTTTTCGGTTCTGCCATCATTGTCCACGATAAAGATACTACTACTTTGCTAATTTAACCGATACTGTAGCTTCATTAATAACAAAGTTAGCAATAGTGCCGACTTAATTTATAACAGCCTGTATTTTTTGCTTAAAATGTATTATAAGCAATTACTTAGATGTAAAACAGTGCAATCCATTCATTATAATTATGACTGGAGATCATCAGAATATCTCTTTTCAATTTTTGAAGAGATTAAGAAACTGTTCCTTTTTTAATACTTTAAATAGCACTTACCACGTATAAAATGTCATAAGGCCTGTGGCAATAATGATATGGCGTTGGATAAATTAAAATTAAAAATTCAGAAAAATTACAAACAAGATTTCCAGGCGAGTCGCAACCTCTATGACCACCTACCTGCTATTCTTGCCACTTAGGCTGCCGCTCACTTAGTTGAAGATGGTATGGCTCGAAACGTCGTGATACAAATTATATGGGCGCCACCGCGAAATATAAGCCTTTCGAAGTCAAAGAACACGTAATCGTAGATGAAAAAATCAGGTGGATATAGATGAAAGCAAACTCAACAAAAACCAAATTTCAAACTAATACTAAATTTAATTCAACAAAATTGAAGAGACACCATGAATTGTAGAACATTATGATGTTCCAAAGAATATTGAAAAAAAGGTAAGTAAGTCACACAAGCTGAATTAAAAAAAAATATATAAGACAAGGCCTACGAATCGCATACAGGTAGATGCGATAAATCACCCTGTATATTAAGTCACTTTACCAGACAATCCTTAATGATTAAAAAAACCAACAAGGGGTCATCTATCGAATCACGCTGTATGACAAAAATATTCAAAATTTAAAGCTCAAAGAAAAATTAAGTCTAAGTAATAACATCAATTCAACAAAGTTTAAAGGTTATGAGAATTGAGGTACGCACAATATAGAAAATTTAACTGATAGTATTTACAAATCTTTCGTTACATCAAAAGCATAAAATATAGGTCAAAGCGACCAAACTTAAACAATAAAATTATCCTAGATTAATCAAAATTACGATACGCCAAACGTGCTTATCTCTTTTGCAAAAATATACAAAATATATGTCAAAGTTACTAAAATTTATTCAATTACACCCTGTATGATGGGTTTCTACGAAAGAAAATTTAGGTAATACAAAAAAAACTATTCAAAATTCTACGGTCTGAGGGACCAACTTACAACGGCAGATATTAACCAGCGTTTTTCCATACTCAACAACAACAATAACTTTAAAAAATATAATAATATTTCTATTCGTAAAATCAGAGGACTGCAAAACCCGCACAGTTTTGCAAAAAATATGAAAAAGGAAGAGATAAGTACTCGAAATGTGTATAAGTAATTCAACAAATTATATTGACTATTCAATTCACCTGTCATTGTTCAAATATGAACCAATAAAATAGCAAATATTTACTTTCGTATCATAGCAACAGGAAATTTCAGCGATTATATCTTCCTAGAAGGTATTCAAGTGGATATTTTAAACAAGTGAAAGTTTTTATTAATGTAACTCATTTACTAACAATATTGAAGGTACAATTAGAAAAACTAACATTACTGCAGTGCTGCAGCAGACATTCTGGAACAGAGCTATCACTGGGAGTACCCGAGGGAGTACCTTTCTCTTGTAGCTTAATACCGTCACTATTACTGACAGATGTCGAAGTTGTACATGACACATTTGTTGTTGTAAAATTTCTTCGCATTTTGGTGATAATCGACTCGTGGTGCTCATCATCAAGCTGCAAGTACGATTTTATGGAATTCAGATTTTGGTGTCCCGTTATTTTCATCAGTTGTTGCTCTCCGACTCCAGCTTTCGCCAGAGATGATACAGTTGAAGAGCGTACCGAATGATTTGATATCTTCCTTCTTTTAACATCTAATCCAGTTTTTTCAGCTAATAACTTCACCCATTTACTGATCTCACATATACCAACTGGACTGTTCTTATACCACACCGCATTCTCAACTTTATCCCAAAACGGATTCGGTGTCAAAAACATCCTTTCTGTTTTCACATTTTTTCCTCTCTTCGATTTCAGTAGATAATACAATCTAAATAACAGAAGAATATTAATTATACCGTCTTGAAATTAAATATAAATAGGTTACCTAACTGGACACATATCGGTATTGCTTTTATTCTCTATCAACCACTTGCTGCCTGTCAATGATTTAGTTCCCCCCTGCGCAGTTTTCGAAAATACTGGATTATACTCAATTCTACCAGTTCTTCTTCCCTTGTTATTGAGTTCCTCCTTGAAGTAATAGGTGAAACAGTTGCTCCCTTCTCCTCCCCGCCAAGCTAGTTCGTAAGATGCTATTAAGAAAAACTTTTTCTGTAAACCGTCTGGGGTACTCTCATCTAATATGCGTATCATATTTAAGTATTCTGGTTCTGTAAGTGCCGCCGCGTTGCTGGTTCTTTTTTCAGGACACGCTTGCAGTTTTCTTCTTGTAGCATCCCTGGCGTCACGTGCTGACTTAAATATTGCATCAGAAAACGGGTTTACGTTTATTTTCCACTTATTGAAGAACATTTCTTGAACCATTTTCGCCGTCACGTTCCACATGTGCTTGATGACGCCTTCTTTATAATCGGACCCATCTTTTTTCTTCATATTACATGCCCACGACTTTAAGATGACATTTAAGTCCACAGGAGAAGTAGATTGATCCAGTTTATAGCCTTTTGCTGTTAAAAATGTACTAAATTGTCTCCATACTGAATCTTTGGATTTCTTCGTGTTCCAAGGGATATTTTCGCAAATTTCAGCATCGATTTCGTCTTCAGATTTCGTGCCAAATCTTTTCTCAGTTCCCATTATTTAGAAACACCAGTTTTTATTCAACGAAACGAACTAAATAGGAACACGATTCCAAAAATTTTAATGACAAACATAAATGTTTTTTTTGTTGACATGGAAACGTAATCATGTGTAACTAAATTTTGAGTCATTTTAATATGAAAAATTGATTTGGTTCATTGAATAGTCTCTCGAATACGATTCGTAGTCAAAGTTGAGTCTACTATTTTTGTGGTGCTTTACACTCATGTCTTTCATAATTGCGAATACTACTCGTGCTCCGCACTCGTAGTATTTAAATGCAATCATGAAAGACATTCGTGTAACCACCACAAAAATAATCGACATAACTTTGACTACTCATGGTATTATAAGTGACTATTCAATTCACCTGTCATTGTTCAAATATGAACCAATAAAATAGCAAATATTTACTTTCGTATCATAGCAACAGGAAATTTCAGCGATTATATCTTCCTAGAAGGTATTCAAGTGGATATTTTAAACAAGTGAAAGTTTTTATTAATGTAACTCATTTACTAACAATATTGAAGGTACAATTAGAAAAACTAACATTACTGCAGTGCTGCAGCAGACATTCTAGAACAGAGCTATCACTGGGAGTACCCGAGGGAGTACCTTTCTCTTGTAGCTTAATACCGTCACTATTACTGACAGATGTCGAAGTTGTACATGACACATTTGTTGTTGTAAAATTTCTTCGCATTTTGGTGACTATTCAATTCACCTGTCAAATTCAATCAAATTTCAGCATCGATTTCGTCTTCAGATTTCGTGCCAAATCTTTTCTCAGTTCCCATTATTTAGAAACACCAGTTTTTATTCAACGAAACGAACTAAATAGGAACACGATTCCAAAAATTTTAATGACAAACATAAATGTTTTTTTGGTGGACATGGAAACGTAATCATGTGTAACTAAATTTTGAGTCATTTTAATATGAAAAATTGATTTGGTTCATTGAATAGTCACTTATAATACCATGAGTAGTCAAAGTTATGTCGATTATTTTTGTGGTGCTTTACACTCATGTCTTTCATAATTGCGAATACTACTCGTGCTCCGCACTCGTAGTATTTAAATGCAATCATGAAAGACATTCGTGTAACCACCACAAAAATAATCGACATAACTTTGACTACTCATGGTATTATAAGTGATTATTTTGCACAGCTTTTCGCCATCACTATTTATCACAAACCACCAATGTTGAACAAGATCGAATTACAACAACTCAAAACAACATGCACTACTGGGGCATTAAATTGTACAATGATTTGCCTAACCAACATTTTTGCAGATGTCCACGTTTTGAAGTCCCCTGATACCGAAAAATTTGTTTTCAAAAAATGTCTCTTTTTTTGTGTGTGTGTGTGTCGTCCTAAGCCTTTCCGCTAACCTACGAAAATCACTGCTCGCGTAATGTCGTTTTCCAGGGAACTGCATAGCATACACTCTGGAAGCAACTGTTGCATTTCGCATACATTCGAAATACACGCCAATCATATCGAATGCCTCTTGATTCGCTAACCGCATCTCAGTAAAAAAAAAAAGTTTTCCATAACAGAAAAAAGTAAACGTAATCAATGAAAAACTGACAATAATATTTATTATTTTGACAACTAGTCGTTTTAAACAATGAGAGTTATTATTTTATTTTTTCATAGCTTACTAATTTTATTTTTAACCCATTACTGGCCAAGACAAGAAAAAAACATTTTAAACATTTTTTTTTTATTAAAGTAAACTCAGAACACAGTAATTAAGATACATTTTTGGTACAAGAAAATTAGGTATTATTTTTAACAAAAAAATATATGGCGAAAAGCAGGTTATTATAAAATAAATCGCTTGTATGAAAAATATCAAAGCAATCAGAATGCAAATGCACATTACATTTCTTACACAAGTAAATTGTATTACTTTTGTAAAGTCGACACTTTTTTCTTGCACTCTTAGCATTTCGAATTATAATATGCCCGATATTGTCAAATCTTATGTCACCTGGTAAAGCTGATTTAGAAGGTCTTCCATAAGACGAGTTGGATTTTGCTGAAGTGGAAGCCTCATTGTGGGTGTCTTCTTTTTGTCCTTCGTATTTCAGCAGAGACAGAGCTAAACTTGAACGAAATTCCAGTTGGGAAATTTTGGTTTCATTTGCGATATTGAATATTTTCCAACTGTTTACAACCATAGTATCAACAACATTGGTAAATAATGGCCACCACCACTTTTTACCTCTAATACCAATGCGATAATTGGCAATACCATTGTCGTGAAGGTCTACCCCACCCATGTGTTGGTTGTACTCATGAATCACTTTTGGATGATTGATAAGCATTTCTTTACGCTCTTTGCGGTTGTAACGTTTGGCTTGAGTGACTGGTAAGACACTACAGAAATTCGTCATAACAGTAACTACAAAGTTGTCATTCCACCGAGTAACCAGAACTTTCAAGTTCGAATCAAAAGCGGAAGTGAAAGAGCCTCTTTCCTTTTTTGACATGATTTTGTTATCTTCAAGTGGACATTTTGCAGTACGGTTGTCTCTTACCGTTCCAGTCGCAAAGAACCCTTTTTCACCTAAGTTTTCAAAAAGAGAATATGATGTGAAAAAATTATCAAAAAATATTTTATGCTGTTGCGGCTTTTCTACAACAGAAAGAATCTCTAATACAACTTTTGATCCTAATGGACCCATGTTTTCAGTTTTCTTCGCCTTTCCACCATATGGAATAAATTTGAATAGGTAACCGTTATCGGAGCAAAGACACCACAACTTGAATCCAAATCTCACAGGTTTTCCACGAATAAACATCTTGCATGAGTGCCGGCCAAAATATGGTACCATTTCTTCATCGATTGAAAGATGTTCTGCAAGTATACCAAATTGAATACATTTTTTATTTATAATATCAAAAATTGGTGTAAGCTTCGCAAACTTATCGCCCTTATTTAGCGAGGTGTTGTTTGACAAATGAAGGTTTTGTTTTATTGTCCTAAATTTATAGCGACTCATGCTTTCACGTACAATAGGCATTTCCTTGTCTTCATCTTTTGACCAGTACATGTGAGTTTGTGGCAATTTATGATATCCTGATAGTATAAGTATACCAAGAAATTTCTTTAGGTTTATTTCAGTAAGCTCGTGTCATGACGGTTATTTTGTGCTGCGTAAGTATTCGAAAAACTTAAAATATTGCTAATTACTTCCTTGTCAAAAAATAGCGAAAATATTTCCAAGGGTGATTTCCCACCATGCTCGGATACTACATTTTCAATTCCATGGTTATCAAACTCTTCGGGAACAGTAATGTAGGCAGTTGAAGCGGTTTTTTTCCAATTTGGCACGGAAGTTTGTTTTAGTTTTGGAGTTTCTTTGGGTATCAACTTGTTTCGGCTTGCAATAGCACTAAGTGGTAGCTCATCTTCCGAATCAAAATCACCCTCTTGATTTGTCTGAATTTCATATCTCCCCGCAATGTCCTTATCTACATTGTCTTCCCCAATTACGTTTTCGTCAATATTTTTTTCAAAAATGCCATTGCTGCAGTAACCAGTGCGGTCGAGCAGCTTGGCACCGGGCACGCACTTTTATCTATGTATTAGCCAAAGGTGCGTATACGCATCCGTTACAAAATACCTGTCATTCTAGCTGTCGTTTTCAAACTATAGATATAAAGATGTGTATATATCAAAGAAGACATATTTTAAATATACACTGCGAGAAGAAATATATAACAAAAAAATAATTAGTACCCAAAAAAAATAATTATTTGAAGATGTGCACAAAAACCAAAAATACAGATTTTTTTTAATTAAAAAAAAAAAATTAAAAAAATTTAACTTTTTATTGGATCATAATTTAACATAAGATTTTAGCCTATTAAAAAAGCAACCCTTGCGACATAATGTATAAAAAAATATTTTTGATGCCAAAAAAAATGTTTTTAAAAGGTTGCGTTTACGCACCTTTGGCAAGTAATGGATTAATGGTATATTTTTTGGATTAAAATAAGTATTAAAAATAATCTTGCTTTATTAAACAGGGTCTTTCATAATGGTATAATATTTTTCTTTATAATAATAATAATATTATAACAGTGTTGAGCTTCATAAAAAAGGCCAGCAAAACAGGAGAATTCATACATATTCATCCATTTTTGTCAATATCTCCTGTTCTAAAGAACATACAAATTTGGTTTTTTTTACCGAAATGTTCAAGTTTAATACTTTATTAGCCTATGGAAAACGAAACATATCATTGTATTTAACTTTTTTGATAAAAAGCCCTAATATTTGCTTACATTTCTGTTAACGCCATCTACTGGTGACGGCAAAAGTCCGAGATACAAAAACACAAGTTTACTTTGTAGAGCAACTAACGAACGCTCTTTTAAGTGAGACCAAACTTGTTCAAATCGGTTAGGCCAGCATTTTCTCTTGGGCTCTTTTACTTGACATTTTTTTTTACCCGTAAGCCATATGACTATTAGTTTCTGAGATATAGCCGGCGGCCATTCTTTGTTGGCCACCCGGTACATTAAGTTTTAAAAATTGTTGTCTTTAAAGACAGTATTTTCTATTTGTGTTGTTCAAAATTTTTTTGCTAATACATATACACACTATCGTGTTGGGCGTTTGAATAATTAGTCGTTGAAACTTCCCGAATACCGTGAAAGTGAAAAATTAAAAGTGCTTACATTTCAAAAGTAGTAGGTAATTTATGTTAATATTTTTTAAATTTGTGTTATATGAATTTACTATAAATTATATCATTTTTTACGCAGAATTATATTTCACACACTTTAAAACTACATTATGTTTTCGTCAAAAGAAATAGGACAGATTCTACTTTTGTTGTTATTATGCTGTAAAAACAGTTTGCATTAAGTTATTATTATGGAGATTTATACATATACGGTGTTCTTAATAAAGTAGTTCATTCTAATATGCACTCGCTTTGGTGTAACATGTATACTAGAAGTTTCAGAATTTACAAAAATGAGAGGAAGATTAAATACTGCACATCAATAAATTCAGATCTATTTTTATTCATATTAAACAATTATTACAAAAACGTTCTTTCTATAGGTCTACTCCAAAAGGAATGACGTTAGTTACATGATTTCCTAAAACCTATCCATTCAAGATTGATAATAAGATGACACATTTACAAATCTAATTAACAATAATGTTAAACCCACAGACAAATAATCAACTTGAAGATCACCCTCACGGAACGCCGCAATTTATTAATGGTTATAGGGCTATTGTGACGATGAATTTACCATTCCCTTCCACATCCAGTTGAAATTGAAAATTATTTGCCTGTGCTGTCAGAGATTACATATGCGGTTACATTTCAGTTTCGCTTACTTACAATTGCAATGCACTCCATTACTGTTACTTCACAACGAATAAAATACTAAACAAAACAAGTTGGTTCTCATGCGTAGGTTATATGAAAAATTAATGTTATAATTCAGCCGCTTTTTTTATAACAAAAAAAACTTCAATGTATGGTTTGTGTGTTTTCATTCTGTTTCGAAAATTATTGCTCTGTTTCCATTTTCCACATCATCACGATGGAGCCAATTGGAATTCATGCAAGCTGCTTGGCTCACGTAGATCTGGAACGGAAGTCTATGCTTTCTTGTTTTCTTTTCCAATATAAATAATCACTTTTGTAGCTATGCAGCTGCTGTTATTAATATAAACGGAAGCTCTTTCAGTAGCTCCATTTACTTCATATCTGTCTTGGGTTTGCGGCAATGGACGACTATACGTACAGGTACATCGAAAATAGTTTATCCTTCAGAATTTCAAATCAAATGTTGTATATCCACTCCAACTTTCGAATTTAAACGAATTAAAGAATTATACAATCACCACAACAGTCACAATCGTTACATTCACCACAATCGCAATCACAATCGCCACAGTCGCAACAGCCATCTTCATCGCAGCAATTGCAGCAGTCGTCATTGCCGTCATGAACATGTGGAGTCGAAGAAACGTTCACTATTGGTATTATCATTGGAGGTGTTGGGTCTGGCATTACTCCAACGAAATCAGTGTAAGTTCCTTTACTATTATTTTTCTCTTCCAATGCTTTCCTTCTTCTTTCTTCTATTTCGTTTTCTGTTTCCACTTGTTGCGACAACTCATTGTTAGCTATAATTGGATCCGTTGATTTACTTGGCTGTGTTGTAATAATTACGGTCGCCATTTTTCACTCTGCAACATATAAAATAAAGTATTTACAAGCTAACTGCTACTTATATATCGTAAACTAAAGTATTACTCAATTCCGCGATATCTATATTCTAATTTCCGCAAGAGGGATTATTATTGATATAATAAATTTTCAAGTGCAAATGATACTCATCGAAACAACGTTCATTAATTAAAATATCTAGAACTACTTGATAGTAAATAATAAGCGGAATTAATCTAATAATACGAATGAATCATCACACTTAGGTACGTACATAGTACATACAGTGTCTTCAAATACTTTCCTCGTTAGAGATGACCATGCTTCTTTTTAATGGTTGGGGACAGTGCACGTCATCATACAGAAACGCATAATTTGATAGTTTGGTTATGTCCATCTATGCATCTATAATATGAATTTAACAACTGTTAGAATTTGAAGTCTTCAAAGGCTTAGCATGTTGTACACCAACATTGACTACTTAATTATTTAAAAAATAGCATACTTTAATGAGGTAAGATTTTGAAGCCACGGTACTTCCAGTAGAAAGAATTCTTTTGAAAAACGTTTTTTGTAAAAGTATTTTGAAATTTATTTTTAAGTACTTTGTATTCTTCAAACAAGATATTGATAAAATTTGATTTGTATATACAGACTGTCTCCAAGAAAATACGAATTCATTTAACTGAAAGTTTTAATTATCTATATACCCAATTAAATGGTTGCAAATAGGCTACTATATGACCAAATAAAATCACGTAAGGTCTTTAAAGATATACTGTAATTTTTTTTTAAATTCGAGAATATACTTTTTTTTAATAATTCTGATAGAGAGTTTTTTTCTTAAAACAACAATGTATAACAAGTATAACAAACAAACAAAAATACAAACAAACATTTAAAAAAACACATCGTTTATGCTAAAACTGCGCTCCATTTGGCGAATATATATACCGTGTATTCGAAAAATAAAATAATTTACGGAGGGAAACTACTTGAAATATAATTGTTGTAAAGTTAAAATATGTAGCAATACACGAAAATGTTTTGAAGATAAGTTTATAAAAGTACAGAGCGAACACGAAAGGTTGATGACTCTCGCCCACGGGCGCACTATTGAAATTTTGTATTTTTAAAAAGTGTTTAATTTTATTTATATAATTGGATAACAAGTGGGTGGTGATCTATAAAATACAAAATACGTTATTGTTTGTTTATTTTGTAGTTCAAATCGAGTAAACTTTCTGTACTTTATTTATTTTACGAAATAAAATAGATTTTAAAAACCCCTCACGCTTCTATTTACGCCGATGAAGATAGGAAATTTACAAGTTAAATGGACTTTTTTTGCTCGGGCGTAAACAGATGTTGCAGTTCACCATATGAATAGTGCTATTCAGTAACTGAGTGCTGTTTACATTATTTCTTTGTTCCGTCGTAGTTTAAACCTGGGCCGTCCGCTCTGTATTCATAAGATCCTATTTTTTTAATAGTTATTTCAGAGGAGGATTTCCGAACAAGACCAACCGGGCTCGTGCGCCCTCATAAATCAAGGTTCTCTAAATCCAGCCCCCAAAATAAGAACAAATATTTTAATTAATTATTCTTTTTCGTAATAAAAATATAAAAAATGTCACATGTTTTGGGGGTGGCAACCCAAGCTGTCATATTTCGAACCATATTCACTGTTCCGCAGACCTTAGCGCAGCGGCATACGCTCGCGGCACTTTGGGGTGTCGCGGCAATAATCAAGAAAAGTTGGCTGAAAATTGTGAAATTAATTAAATATAAGTTTTCTGATTGTCTGGGGGGACGGAAATTAATTAATATTATGAAACACGTGATTTGCTACCTTCTTGGTTTCTAGGTTGAAACCGCGTCGTCGTCCCTGCTTCTACTGCCGACGTTTCGTCTAATATCTTAAGGGACATCTGCAGGGCTTCTACTGCTGCGATTACCTGAGACAGACTGGCGTGTGTTGGGAGGGGGTGGTTTATATTGTGTTTAGTGCTGCGGGTCTGTGGAGCGTGTGTGTTATGGTTGAGATGAGTTTGTATGATGGATTTTCAAGTGTGATAGAGATAGTAACCCTCGTCTCGGTTCAAGCTGTTAGGATGTTTCTGGATTTCGATGGATACACGGTTTTTGCGGCTGTAAAAATGGGAATCTTTGGAGAGAATTTTAGTGGAGTTGAATTGGATTTGGTGCAAAATCCGTGAATCCATTGAAATCCTGAACCATTCTAACAACTTGAACCGAGACGAAGGTTACTACCTCTATCACACTTGAAAATCCATCATACAAACTCAACTAACGCGTTCCACTGAACCGCAAACACAAAGTCTGTTTCAGGTAATCGAAGCAGTAGAAGCCCTGAATATGTCCCTTAAGATAGTGGACGAAACGTCGGCAGGAGAAGCAAAGATGACGACGCGGTTTCAAGCCAGAAACCAAGAAGGTATCAATGACAACCGTGGAAGCCTACGACCTAGATTTACTATTTTATTGTTTGATAGTGTAAACGTCGATAATTAATATTAATTAATTGAGCATAATAGTAAGCTAATAAAATATATGTAATAATTAAGTTAATTGCTATCGTCCAGTTCATATACAGTGTGAATAATCTCAAGTGAAGGTTGCGTGGCCTGAATTTTTAGGTTGGCAGCATTGTGTAGTTGGTAGTATTGAAAAAACTACCAACTAAATTGAACAATACTACCATATATAACGTATGATCAAAAAGTCTTTGGATCGCTATTGCCGTGGAATTTATGTCAATCTATGAAATTATTTACTTTTATTAATTTTGACATTTACTTGACAACTTTCAAGTCAGCAGGTTATAATTCAACCTAAATAACCTAAATAATTATAACCTAAAATCTATTTTATTTGTGACTTATGTATACTTCAAAATCAAGAACCACAGAAGTAAATAATTCTATAGATAGCTTTACGTTTCATGGCAATAGCGACCCAAAGGCTTTTTGATCATACGTTAAATGTAATAATGTGAACATATTATTATGTTTCTGACAAATGTTGCATGTTATATTTATATTAGGAAAGAAAATGAAGAAATAATATTTTCAAATTTTATAACAAAAAAATCATTTTATTATTATATGGATGTTTAAGATTCCACACTTCTCTTACTGTTGATCTCATTAATTAATTGTATATAGGTGTATATAAATTACAATAGATAAAAGAATTAAAAACAAAAATACTAGACTTTTTGTTTTTAACATGAATATTTTTGAATTTCATACTAATTTGCATTCCATAAAGTTGGTATAAAAAGTACAAATATTCTTAAATATATTTATTTTTAACAAAAATAAAGTCATAATAATAATTTACAATAGCAAAACTCAGATTTCGGCGGATTCCCTGAAAACCCAAAAGGTGAAATCGAATACTTAAACTCCATATTTACTAAACAATATAGTAACATCTATTATAATAACTTACTTAGATTATTAGTGTTTTGTGTTTAACACTTTTGCCTATTGGAAGTTAATAATTCTTGTTCAAATAAGTTTCAATTTTCATAATTAATACAACGTGAACATCAGTAAACCTTTAAATAAAGCCAGGCCGTTATTATTTTATATTGGTTAATTTTCAGTCTCACTTTTTTGGACGCCGGTAGTCCAAAAAAACTGCAGACCAGAGTAAAAACAAATGCGCACACTTTACTGTGTTGAAGTAGTGAAAATATTTACGAGGGCCCTCAAAATTGAACCATAGATTACATACTCTTTATAAATAGGCCACTCCTCAAACATTTCACGATTAAATTTTTAGTTACCACTAAGGTCGCAGTGTCGTTGAACTGTTTTGGTGGCTTTTAAATTTAGATTTATATGATATATTTATAATTAGTTTCATTTTACTTTAACCAAATATAAATATAGTTGGTTAAACTAAATGAAACTAAAAGTATTTATTTATACAAATACAAGTAAGTAACATCAAAAAAGTACTTTGCAATTTTGGTGATATTTTCCTCCTTTTTCCTGGTGGTATTTCAAGCATTTCAGAACCTAAAATTATATGTGTGTGTAATGAACAAGTATCAAGTAAAAAAAAAAGCGAGTACCTGCATGTGTAGAACTAACATCTTCTTCAGAAATTAGAGGTGCTTCTACCACTGATATATCATAATCTGCAAAACAACATTTTTAAAAATATCTAATGTGAAATGTGTTACTTTAGGTATATAAACAATATAACTTTGTATAGTTTGTAGTTCCAATGCATATTTAACATAACTTCTTTCATGATTTACTATGGGTCACATGTGACGACAATAATTCAATATTTAGAACTTTATACAAATTACCCACCATATAAAGATAGTTAAAAATAAATATTTATCATGTAAAGAAAAATAGTTATAAAATTTAGAGTATTTCTTATGTATGTTGCATATTAATATAATATCGATTATCATTTTACCTGGTAAATGTAATGTTGGAAATGCATCATATTTTAAATTAGTTCGGTTATGATATTCCAAAAATGTATAAGTATGATCAAACTGGGAACCACATACTCTGTAGGAACTTCGAACACGTTTAAAATCTCTCTGTAGCAAATTTTGTCGACCAATAACATCCATCCATTTCTTCGCAATCTAATAGAACATTTAATCATAATAATACAAAGAACAGAAAGAAAGTTATTAAATAACAACATACCTCAATATCTTTAGGAAACGAATACATTTCTTTCCAGAAACACAACAAAAGAAAACCATTATTACTATGTTGTACAACTCAGACAACTACTCTAAAAACATGAAAATACCTATTTAAAAAAAAAATAGGATAAAAACAAATACAAATGAAATTCAATTAAATTATAAATTTATGATTCTTTTACTAATCTGTATTATTTAAATATAATATGCTGCATATTTTCATCGTAACTAACTTGTTTGGTAAGTAATGAAAATGTTTTAAAAATGATTACATAGAATATAACTTATCTAAGCTTAGAATTCAAATTCACTTCCAAAACTGAACTGAATGTTTGAACATGAGGAAAATAAATAATCACAATTTATTGTATTTTTTTTAAATAATTGTATTTACCAAATAAAACTAATGAACTATAGATGCTTAATAATGTCTATAATTTACTGTCTATAAATAATACAATTTAAAGAAAGTTCTATAACAATACACAAAAATAAACAAGTAAACAAACACAAACACTTCCAAATTTGCACGTAAAATGTCGGTCAGAGACAGTTAGCGTCGTCTTCAATTTTGCCCGGGTAATTTGAATTATTGAATAGCAGAGACATTGCGACCTCAGTGGAACTAAAAAAAAAAAATTGGCGGGAAAGGGACAGTGGGACCCCCATGAATTGAACTGCGCCTGTACTGTACTATTTCAATAACAGAAAAACATTAACATTTTGTTGGAGAATTTAAACTGTTAATCTTATTAATGTGTATGATATATAAAAATGTTATTAGATTATTTATTTTTAATAATGTGTCAACATCGGAAAAACAATTGAACATCAAATAAGATAGCTAAAGCTAAAGATAATATTTTAACTGGAACGTGCCCAGTATTATTGCATATTCTGAAACTAAATGAATTTATCTCATGTTACGTCATAAATTAATGAAATAAGTACAGCATGTGATATACCGTTGTAAAGATAAATTAATGTAGTTTCAGAATATGTATACAATAATACAGGGTTTAAGATATTAAATTTATTTGCTTTACCTGACTTGATTTATAGACAGACTGTCTCAAAAAAAAAAAAAAAAGACGAATCCATAACACCCTCATTTATCCGAAGATTTTAATTATCTATACAACAAATTAGATGGTTGCAGAGAGGCATAGTATATGCCCTAATAAAATCACGTATGGCCATAAGGGCTTTAAAGCTATACTGCAAAAAAAAAATTAAATCGAGCATGTACTGTTTTTTTAGTAATTCTGATAGAGATTTTTATTCTGAATGAAACAAAGTAAAACAAGTATACGCAAACGTTAAAAAATACCAAAAAAGAAAAAAATCACCATCGTCTATGCTCAAACTGAGCTCCATTTTGCGCTAAACATCTCTGGACAACCTCATATATTGCATTGGACAACATGTCAGTAGGAAGTTTCATCCCGAAGTTGACGCCGAGTACGTTTCGGCTTCTTGAAAGCCCCTTATCTCCATAAATTGTCTGCTATCGACTGAAATTTGCATCAACTTCACGATCTCTGTTCGGATAGATTTGCTGATTTTGTAAAGCTTGGTAAATATTATTATCGCAGTCAAGATAAACTGGAAGCATGTCTAAACATTGTTCGTTCATTTTAGAATTTTTTGAAGTTCCATTTGACAAGTTGTGCGATTATGGTTTGTCACTTGTTTTCCCAGTCAACTTATTTTAGTTACTACAAATGTAACGCAATGCATTTTTAGTGTTACTTTTTTACAAAAGTGTTTTATTTTTTTATATTCCAGTTATGTAGGCGTATACTTGTGATACATTGTTGTTTTCAGAATAAAAATCTCTACCAGAATTACTAACAAATTATATGTTCGAATGTGAAATTAAAGTTTGACAGTTTAGCCCTGAAGCCCTTATTAGGGTTATACGCAGTGGCGGCTCTTTAATGAGAGCAAGTGAGCAATTGCAGCCCCTGGAATTTTGAAACAAAACAAACCAAGCGGCAACTAACTGTGAAAGTATTTATTTATTACGTATTCATAGTTATTGAACAGGAACATGGCGTGTGCGGCGCGCGTAATAACCTACATGCACCGATCGTCGTCACAGATATAATGACGAATAACAGCGCACGGATGTTTACCCTTTCCACCGAGAGAAACATACCCATGAGCAAAGCCCAACCGTTGCTCCGTAAGCCATTAACATTATATTGAAGGTGGGGAAAACTGTATTTTGTTCTACTTCCATATCGTATAATACAAAGCATGTGAGCAAGATCCCCAGTCTGCTCACCGCTGTTGTAAGATGAATTTCGTCTCTGCGTTACAGAATAACACGTTTTCGCGGTTAACGTATGATGAAAAAATTGCAATAAAAAATCTTAAACGGCCGATGCCTCAATTATGTTTAGAAAATAAATAATCTGTTAAAGGTAAAGACGTTATAAGAAAATTCAAAATGAATATTTATCAGAAAAATGACTGGATTTGTGGGTGTGAAATTAAAAATACTTTGTTTTGTTTTCCGTGTCTTTTGTTTGGTGGTGAACCGTCTTGGTCAAAGAACGGAATAAAAGACTTAATTCATCTTAGTGCTAAAATTACGAAACATGAAAATTCCGAAGGGCATTTGAAAAATATATTTAGTCTAAGAATGTTAGGAAAAAATAACATTCAGAATGTTATAGATTCATCATTTACAAAAGCAGTTCAACAACACAATGAACAGGTAACAAAAAGTAGGCATGTGTTAAATTTAATAATAAATTGCATTCGATTTTGTGGCGCGTTTGAACTGGCACTTCGGGGTCATGATGAACGGCAAACGTCGAATACCAAGGGCATTTTTCGGGAATTGATAAATTTTACGGCAGAATTGGATAAATCGCTCAGAGATCACATCGAAGCAGCACCGGCTTTTAAGGGATTATCAAAAACGATACAGAATGAGCTGCTTTATGCAATGTTGAACGTGTATCATGAACAAGTTTCCAGTGAAATTAAAGCAACCGACTTCATATCTGTGATAGCTGATGAAACCACAGATGTGTCCAATCAGTTTCAGTTGGTGGCTGTTTTAAGATATATTGTGAACGCGAGACCGGTCGAAAGATTTTGGAAATTTTTTCTGCCTAGTGGACATGATGCTAATTCTTTATCTGCCTCCATCCTTAACGAAATTAGTTTGCTTGTTGATGACCCAGAAAAACTGATTGCACAGAGCTATGATGGGGCAGCAGTCATGAGTGGTGCTATTAACGGCGTGCAAAGACATGTCCAAGACCAGTATCCAAGGGCCAATTTTGTACATTGTTACGCACATCAGACAAATCTTATTATGTCACATGCTACATCGAGCAGTAGTAATTCCAGAATTTTTTTGCCAATCTGACGGGATTATATACTTTTTCTCCACTTCACCACAACGAGCTGCAAGACTGGAAGAATTCCTTCAGAGAAAAAGCTTACCTCGTTCTTCAAAAATAAGATGGAACTTCAATTCTAGGACAGTGAATACAATATATGAACACCGAGAAGAAATAATTGAAGCTCTAGAATAAATCGAGGGAGAAGCTAGTTTACAAACTACCATTCATCAAGCTGGTGCCAATTTGCGAATTTTCGAGGAGGAAAATTTTATCTATTGGTTAACTTTCTTTCATAAAATTATGCCACATGTGGACATATTGTTTAATCAATTACAAAATGTCAATACAGATGCATTAAAAATCAAGAATAATTTAGATAATTTTGAACGCGCTATTGGAAAAATTCGAACCGAAATCGCTGACACAGATAATCAGTTGGTTAAACAAAACGACTCAGGACTGACTTCTCTACCATCAACGCGACGAAGAGTAACTGATGGTAGCCAAAGACGGAGGGAAACTATTGAAGTGTGCGATATTATTTTGCTTGAAATAAAAACTAGATTTCGGTATACAGGGCACTAAATATTAGCAAACTTAATTTCTTTTAAACAGTTCTCCTCTTTTCAAAAAAAAATTCCGGAAGATTGCCTTAAAGAAGCAGTAAAATTTTATCCATGTCTGAATGAAAGCAGACTACGAACTGAATTAAGTGTTCTATATTCTAGAGAAGAATTTAGGCAACATATAGAAATCAGTGCTGTAGGTCTGCTAGGCCTTCTGCTGGATGGATTAAGCGACACCTTTAATAAAGTTGTTAAGCTTTTAAAAATTGTCATTACAATCCCAATGACAATGTCTGAAGCGGAACGCCAGTTTTCACGGCTGAAGAGAATAAAAACTTTCCTGAGAAATACAATGAAAGAAGACAGATTAAATATGCCCTTACTATGTTATCTTGTGAAAAAGAATTTATAAATGATTTCCCAAATTTTAATGAAAAAGTGATAGAACTGTTCTGCAAGTCAAAGACACGCAAAATGGACTTCGTTTATCGTCAGATGTAATCAAACTGTAGTGTTATATTTACTATTCCCTCAAAACAAACTGTACAATGAACAGTACCTGTCTGGAACAGTATGTCGGTGAAATTTATAAAGATTGGGTAAGCGTTCTTGTATTATACTTTTTAATTTTGAAATTATGCGCTCCCTATGTGAACCACCCCGAGCCGCCACTGGTTATACGTGATATTATTATGCCATTTAGTAGGCTATTCCCAATCATTTAATTTAGTGTATCGATCATTAAAATCCTCCGATAAGTTAGGGAGTTATAGACTCGTCTTTTTTTGAGACAATCTGTATCATAGCTGCCAAACGGCTACATCTATCAATACCAAACAGATTGATATACCCAAAATAGTAGGTCACATAATTAAGTGAAAAAACCAAATTTCACCAAGTTTAAAAAATGTAGAAAGAATTCAAATGTCCTCAAAAGTGAATTTTAGAAGAATTAAAAAAAAGTTTTCGGGATTTCTGCCGGAAATAGCTAGTATATTCTCATCAAAAATCAGTCTTTCTTTGCGAATATCTCACAGATTATGCATTTTATACAGATTAATTACATGTGCAAAAGTATTTAATGTTGGATTTGGAACGATTCTTGCATAAAAAAAAATTCAAAATTTGGACCGGAAATAAGATTTCTACTCTTATCGAACAGCAGTGTTTTGTAAATATCTCTCAGATTATGCATTCGATATAGATTTAGTGCGAGTCTAAAAATATTTTGAGTTGGATTTGAAACAAGTTATGTTGATATAACAATATTTTCAAAATTTCGACCAGAAATAAATTATGACATTCAAACATATTTGTACAGAAGTAACACTTTAATTAATTGATTAAAATTAATCAAATCAATGTTATGTCATTTCGAATTGATTTTATTTATTCTTGTGAATTTAATTACACTAAAAGATAATACTTCTATACATATATGCAAAACCTATTTTTTTTTTACTTTCTGGAATTTAAAAAAATAATTCAATCATATGCAGTCTTCATGCATTTGACCAGCGTTGTAGTAATAACAATATGTTTAATATTTAAATGTATCACTATAAATTCACATTACAATTACATGTAAATATACATACTTACTTGCAAATAAAAGTGAAATTATCATCGCTTAAACAGAACGAAACTATTATGTACTTGCACTAACGGTTACTAACCTTGAATTGATTCCCCAAATAAACTGTGATGCCATGGGCTTTTTTCTCCATTTTCTTGCGGTCACAAATTGACTATTCAGCTTTGTTATGCGCAAAATTTTACATATATAAAAGCACTTACCTTACGTGGGTATTCCTGTTAATGAAATTAATTTATCATGTATACATTACAACTTTAGAGATGAAATCAAGAATCTCTTGCGCAGACTTACCTATTTATGCAGTGAATTTATCGGTCAGCTGTAAATATCAACGAGATATGTTTTTTACTTCTTAATGACCTTCAGACACGGTCAATTCTGTTTAAAAGTAATTATACAATTACATAAGTTCGTTTTCCACTCATTTTTTTTTGGACATCTGGTTACCAGGTCATTGCATCCGGTGGCAAGATTAATCTTAAAAATCTTATAAATTCAATTAAAAACGCTTTAAAGTGCCATGAAACAGTATTGGAGAATTGTACGAACAGTTAAGGGTGTTGTATAGGTACATTTTCAAATATTTACAGATTACAGGCTATCTTTAAACTTTATGCAAAAATGATTTAGATGAAATATTCTTATAATGTTTATCTACACGTCCCTAGGCATTTTGTTTTTTCAATTTTCTATTAATTGTTATAAAAAATTAAATATAAATAGATAATCGAAAAATAAAATGCGTACCGACGTATAACATATTATTGTGAACATTAATTTCTAGCAAAATTTTTTCGTATTTATTAAGATAAATGTGTAATTTGATAAGAACGAAATGCATTTTTTGCACTGCTTTAATACGCCACCTGCAGTCAAATATTTTATATATCCTTGCAATCCAAGACAGGGCGGAGTTACTTTGTTTAGGTGGGGATTCACTTTACGAGCGATATTTGGAATACAGAAATCGTTGTTACGGTTTTGAGTAGGTATTTGATTAAAAAAATTTTTATATTATTTTACATTTCATAAAATTGAAAACATTATCTAGTAACCTTGGTTTAACTTTATAAAATTAATGTATATTTTCTTTTTGTAAAATTTACTTATATTATTTTGTATTACATTTCATAAAATTGTACACATTCTCTGGCAGGCTTTTATAACTTTTACATAAATACAAACTTAAACAAAAACATTACATATGATTCATAAATAATACTAGCTTTTTTAGTTCTTCCACTATTTTACATTTATCAAGATAAAATATTACTCACATTTATAAGTGAGTTAAAAATAATGTAAAACTAATATAGAAAATGAGATGGATATAGATGGTGCCTACTTCCTCTGTACAGATCGTCAGATATTGTACCAGACTGGTAGACGTTCAAAAGAGTAATTTACGACCTAGCAAAAAATTACTCTCAAACGATTCAGTGTTCGGACAGTTATAAAAAGATTTGAAGTAAACCAGAAATTGCTCGGAAAGGATATCTTTTATTTTAAAAATTTAACTACATTACTCTTCGTGTTATGGTAAATAAAGAACAGACATAAATAGAACTTATTATTTTACAGATGTAGTTACATAATAATAATGAATAAACATTAAACTTTAAATAATTTATATATAATAATAAAACAATGAAATTTCATTCAATACATGATATTATAAGTACAGTCATTCTGCATCTTTTTTGGAAAAAAATATGCGAGACTATTTTATTTGATAAATCGTTAGTTCGACGAACAAGTCTGTCGAACAAAACCGCAGTGTGTGCCCTTTAGTCATTGAATTCATGTACGAGGTTTCTCGGATACCTTGCCGGCCACCTTGTATTATAATAGTACTTATAGATATAAATAATTATCCTGTGATTTTCAATACGGCCAATGGAAAAGATAATCAAGACGATGACATTAGTGCCTTTCAACAAAATATTATTATTATTATATAGTATTCATAGGCACTAAGTAATATTTCTTTTAATCAGAATTCCATCTTACATACATATTATCTTATTGAACACATGTCAGACTAAAAAAACTTACAATCTACATTCCTGTGGCGCCTAGACACCAGACTAAATAAATCATACAAAATATTACTAGCACCTACGTTACGTAGAGTATGTGTAGCCTGAAAAGAGACAATTAGCACTTAACGCATCAGACGTATGTCATTTCGAATGCATCGCTCCATAAGGGCGGTACTTATAAACTGGGAACTATACAATTTAGATTTTTACTATAGCATTTAGCAAAACAGTACGTGGTAGTGGGGTATTGGCAAGCTCCACCCCTAAGTAGAACCCCCCTATACCCGCAGCGAAGACGTCGAAATTTTTAGTTTGCTATACAACACCCTTAACGAAACGAAGACGAATATGAATAATCTGGCTTGAAAATGTACCAGGTTTATTCAGGAAGACAAACGATATTTCCTGTGAGAACGTCTATCACCAACATATATCACACACATGATTTGTGGGTATATTTTGTAAGGCAAAATTAAAATTTTACCTGATATATGCGAGTTTGAAAACATCGAATCGCAGACAAGAAATTAAAGTGTTACACAAAATGATAACAAGTTAATAAAATAATAATATATTTATTGGCCCAAGAGCAAATGATTAAAATTACAGGACAAAATAGATAAAACACTTTACTAGCTTACACAAAATTAGATCAAAGTAATGCTTATATAAAATACAGCAGGATTAAAGACAATAATTATTTTAGAAAAATTATGTATTAATACATCAAAAGACACAAACTAAATTACAAAGAATATATGCTGCAATCTGTAACTACAATAAATCACAAGAAAACAATAGTGAGGTGTGGACACCACACGAGTTTCACAAAAATTATTCCAAATCCAACTCTAAATCTGTATGGAATGCATAAATTGAGAGATATTGTCCTATTCGTTAGGTACTTTCGTTTAGAATGTTAATTTTTTTTACACTCTTATTATTTTGTTTCAATTTTTTGCCTTTTTATTATAATATTTTACATGCTTTCTGTTTAATTCTTTCATTCTCTTCACTGATATAAATATAACATAATATATCTGTCAAATCCATATGTGTACATTGTTACGGCTATACATAGTATTTAAGTGCCTAAACATAACAGTTTCTCAATATTACTCACTACTCAATGCTGTTTAGATGCAAATTCATCTTTGAAATAACGGATTTCACATACGTTTAAGTCTAAGTAGTAACAAGTAATAAGGGAACCAACTCGAATAACTCTTTAACACTTTACCTTGATTGATATATTACTGTCCTTTCTGATGAGACTAAATTTGTTGAAAGTGGTGTAATATCATGCGATTTATCAGACCTCGATATTCCCTATTGTGACCTCTTTATGGAATATTTAACAGTTATTTTTTTAATCAGATGTTTTTTATGACATTAAACACAAACATAGAATTTACAACTGTGTGATTCTTAATTTGTTCAACGTTCATGCACCTCTCAAAATTAATAACTCCTGTAAATCTTGGACAACTGAAAATATCAAACATCTTCAGTAATTACGTATCAATGGTAAGAGTAAGTTTAGGAGAACCCCCTTATTTGGTTCTAAGGGACTAATTGGATTTATCATAAACAACAGTCTATTTTCGTTACCTATCTTATAATAAAAACAGCAAATTAATTTGGCGCGAAATTAATCGTTTAAATATCGGTAAAAGAGAGAAACGACATTTATTGTGAGTTTTCTGATTCGAATCTGATCAACTCTAGTTTTATTAGCACCAAACCTGTCTCTGGAGATTTCGCGGGGTGTATTCACAACTACATGGAAAGTACCCGACAGAACCTAAAGAGTATTTTTGAATTTCGCACTGTTGATGAGGATGTTGTTAAAAAGACAACTAATGGAATAATCGAGAATGTATTGGCTGCTATTTTCAAATTTTCCCGCCATTTGTGGCGTAATTATGACGCGCATTTCCTTGATACAAAACCTCAACTGAGTATTTTATATACGCTATAAAATCATAACACAAACATATTTAGTTTTTTGTCAATTGCTAATTACATGTGAAGAAAAATGGACTAAAATTACATTACGCATTTTTGTCTTAAGGCCAATTTTTTCAAATAGAACAGCCTGCGTGTCTCTTCATTTTTGAATTGCTTACCAAATTTCGCACCAAAAATATCTAAGGCATTATAACGTTTAAAGTGTCATTTTTTGATATTATTTTGCAACATTGTGTTTTCTATTTCAATACGTTATAGTGAGCCATGATATGTGCTGTGAATGGAATTGATGACAAGAAGTTGCTTCTCAGTTGACAAGCATTATTTTAAAGCGTTTTTTTATGTAAAAATGAGCTTAGATATATGATTTCTGTATGTACTGGGGGAATGTCAAAAAAATTGCATTACATAAATATATAATATATCATTACAAAATATGTAGAATTTGCTACAGTACACAAATTTTAAAACCAAACAAATTAATAACTTGATTATAGTAGGCGCAGAAACAGGAAAAGTTACGTGAATTGATAAGAAATTAATGGAACAGAATTAAAATAGGTAAAAGTATTTCAGCAAGTAAGTGTTCAAATGAATATTCCCTCACTTCTAAATATTTTTGAATACTCTTCCGAAATGATAAATTGACATTAATAAGGAGTTGAGCACCTATATTTCTAACTATATTGTCCAGTCACTTCTCTTTTACTTTCTTATACGTAGTATAAGGAAGTATTGTGATGATGAAAATTTTCGACCTCGAGATTTTTGCAGATGTCCACGTTTTGAGGTCCCCTGATCCCAAAAAAGTGGTTTTTAAAAAATGTCTGTGTGTCTGTGTGTCTGTCTGTGTGTGTGTGTGTGTGTGTGTGTGTGTGTCTGTCTGTGTGTCTGTGTGTGTGTGTGTGACCACGATAGCGGTAAAACCGCTGTAGATATCAATTCCAAATTTTGTATTTACGAATATAATCTCCCTCTTGAGAACTGATTAGATTTTGAGCAAAATCGGCAGACCGGAAGTAGTAGTTTACTTCAGTGAAAAAATCGAATTTTGCAAATATTTCGTCAATTACTAAGTTTAAACAAATTTATAAAGAATTCAAATGTACTCAAAATTAAATTTGAGAAAAATTGTTTTAATAAAGTTTTTCGAAATTCCTACCGGAAGTAGGTCTTTTACTCTTATCGAAAATCAGTTTTTTGTGAATATCTCGCAAGTCATGCGTTTTAGACAAATACGTTATGAGTATAAAAGTATTTAAAACATAATTTTCAATATCTTTTGTATAAAGAAAATTTCAAAATTCAGACCGGAAGTACCACTTTTACTCTTATCGAATAGCGATTTTTTGCAAATATGTCGTAAATTATGCATTCTATATATATTTATGAAGAGTACAAAAGTATTTAGAGTTGGATTTGGAATATTTTTTGTATAAATGAAATTTCAAAATTCGGACCGGAAGTAACACGTTCATACTTATAAGAAAGTCGTGTGGTGGCCACACCTCATTTTTTACTTTCTTATACGTAGTATAAGTAAGTATTGTGATTACGAAAATTTTCGCCCTCCAGATTTTTGGCAGATGTTCACGTTTTGAAGTTCCCTGATACCAAAAAAGTGGTTTTAAAAAAATGTCTGTGTGTGTGCGTCTCTCTCTCTCTCTCTCCCCTCTCCCCCCCTCTCTCTCTATCTCTCTCTCCCTGCAAATATTTCGCAAATCATGCTTTTTAGACATGTACATTACGTAATTGATTTTTTTCATTTAAAAGGGTTACTTCCGGTCCGAATTTTGATGTTTCATATATACAAAAAATATTGGAAATCTAGCACTAAATACTTTTGTATTTTATTTTTGTATTTAGTGCTAGAAAAAACTTTTTAAATAAAATTGTACATATGAATTCTGTAGTTGACGAAATATTGGCAAAATTCGATTTTTTCCACTGAAGTAAACTGCTACTTCCGGTCTACAGATTGTACAGAAAAACTAATCAGATCTCAAGAGGGAGATTATACACGTAAATACAAAATTTGGAATTGATATTTACAGCGGTTTGACCGCTATCGTGGTCACACACAGACACACACTGAGACAACCACTTTTTCGGTATCAGAGGACTTCAAAACGTGAACACATGCAAAAAATCTCGAGGTCGAAAATTTTCATCACAATACTTTCTTATACGTTTTAGTATAATTACTTTCTTATACTAATACGTATAAGAAAGTAAAATTATAATAGCTCAGCATTGGTCACTTTTAAAGTATTTAACGTGTCATATATTTTTGGTGTAAAATTAAGCAAGCAATTCAAAAATGAAGCGATATACCGGTTGTTCCATTTGAAAAATATTACTTTTACACAAAAATGTGTCACGTAATTTTAATCCAATTTTCGACGCATGCAATTAGTCAAAGAAAAATGAAACAGTGCGTCAGCACGAGTCCTATTTACAAGCGCAAGGAAACAAGAGTGATAACACCGCAAAAATGATCTACCATACTTTGATTACGAATTGTATTCGAAGGACTATTCATCGAATGATTCATTCATAAATGACGAACTGAGTTTTTTAATTTTCTAAAATTAAGTAGCTATTGCGTTGGTTTCCATAGTAGTATGTTTTCAACAAACTACTGTCAATGTAGAAAATTTTCTACGATTCGAATTTAATAAGTTATTGCAAGAATAAATAGATTTCTGATATGGAAAGCAATTCAAAAAGGTTTGGTGAAAAAGGTGAAAGTGAAATTGATGCTGAAATTCATAAAACTATTCCGGAAAACACAAAGAAAACAAGAGATTATATCTGGAGACATATATCTGTCAAAAATATCCACCGATACCACTAGTGGTGATTTCAATGAAATACCCACTAGTGTAAATACGTAGCAGTATTTTTGTTGCTAGGACACAAAAATGTGATTCTTTGATTCTTATTGGTCATATTTTTACAAATGACACATGAGTTGAATAGTCACTTATATATTAATTTTAATATACAGGGTTAGTTTTAAATAGCGTCATTAAAAAATAAGGTGATGAAAGCAAAATATGAGTAATGCCCGTACAAAAAAAATCGCGGTCCAATGTGCACGCAGTGACGAGAAATTGATTTTTCTTTCCTCGAGTCCGAGCCTGTCGCAGTTAATATAGAAACATAATAATTTTCATAACTATTTTAAATAAAAATAAAAATAAAACTCATGAAAACTTTCCACAATTTTTATTTAGTCTTTGCGACATATGTTTCGGTATTTTTCATACCATTCTCGAGCTGAACTAATTTTCATATAGGGGGAATTTAAGTTTCAAAATAATATACTTCTATTTAACGAAAAAAAAAACATGGTAATGCACGGAGGTTGTCGACCTTTTCTACATAAAGGCGTGCTATGCACAAAAAGAACATCGCCATAGAAAATCATTTTAAATTATCATTCATTCTCAAAGGTGGTAACTATTTGCATTTTATCGTTTTCTTGGAAGAACTTTAAACTCGAATTACTAGTGGTATTTACGTAAATGCGTATAGGATAAACAAAGTTATGGACCAACTTTAGCTATATTTTGCCCCTAAAAATTTAGAAATGAGTTAGAAATAAATTTCTTTTTTGATTTTCAGTTAGACATTTATATTTATTCTTCAGATTTGCATAGCCTGGTGCCTATTTAGCGGTAGCCCTCTTATTACGTTAAATAAATAAAATTCGTTAAAAGTATCACCCAAAACATTCCAACTCAAAATTAAAAGTAAAATGCCTAAGCGTAAAGTATTTTTTAAGGAGCCGTTTTCTTTACGATAGGCGAGATATTCTATCATAAAACCATAAAAGTCCCCGACTCCGATATTAAATCACACAAATAAGTGTATAATGTATGTAGTACATGGCCTAAAATTAATTTTACATTGCCTCAATGCAATAAGTTCAAACAAAACTTAAAACCTAATGAAATCGACCAACGCAAATACAAGTAATACTAATAATTGGTTAAATTCAAATATTTTGTTATTTACTCTAAATTATATTTTTTAATAAAATATTTCAGACAAGAATGTATTCTAAAAGTTATATATTAGGAGAGTAACTGTTTGAAAAAGTAACGATTATTTGAAACCAGTATTCGTTACTTCGGATCTTATCGAGTAACGAATACTTTAGTAAAAGAGTTAATTTGCAACACCACTAGTGTATATTGACACTAATCACACAGCGTTTGATAGAAACTGTATAAAGTACAAACGAATAGTAGTCAACTTAAAATCGAAATTTAAATATATGTGGTAATGAATAAATTCAATAAATTGTAGTTTTTTAAGTGTTAAAAACTTTAGAATATTTGAACAATTCGTCCAAGTGTATATTACAGAAATAGTATTAGTTTCTAAGTAATATATTTGTATATTTTAATAGCAATTGCTAAGTAAAGATTATTATTATTATTAAAAAATGATTTTTTTGAATAGAGCCGAATGAAAAAATGTCTACGAAAAAAATATGTTCACTAATAAGATCCATTGGAATCAAAGAATATTCAATTTGTAAACCAACTAGAGCAAACTGGCAACTACTTAAAAAAATGTCAAGTAACCTGTGAGTACGTTTTAATGAGCATTGTGTGGTATTATATACAAAAATTAAATTAATAATAATAAAAAATTCGGTTGCAGTTACACTTTGTCATACAATTACCCTTATCTTCCCTACATGTGGTGATATTTCACATCATTTGGCGGTACTTAGTAGCAAAGTATAAACAACTTTAATTTCCTTTTTTCGTAGTTCTCATGAAAATAAAAACGTATGTAATTTTGATGCCAACTTTGTACGGAAAAATTTTAAACACTGTTTATAGTTATCACCAGTGGCGGCTGCTGCAGGGAGGGCAACGGGGCACTGCCCCCCCCCCGTGCCAAATTTCTTTTAACAGACAAATTAATTATAAATACCTAATTTGTATGTAATATTTCTGATTTGTTTGATAACAAATAATATGTTTTCGGAAGTAACAGTCCGTCTTTTCAGCGCGTTTAAAAATCGCAGTCTGACGTAAGCTCCGGGGCATCTCGCGCGACTGCCCCGTTTGTATTAAGAAATCGAGCGATGAAACTGGCGCGGGTAGCGTGCGTATATATGTAGGCGGCGGGGCACTACTCTATGGTGCCGGGTCCGGGTGGCGATCCAGTATGTAATATACAGCGGTGAGTGTATGTTGTAATTTCTATCGGTGCAAATGCAACTATGAATTGCGATAGTAACATTAAGACAGAATTAAGAAATCTAGGTCTCCCTAGACCAGATTTATTGATTAAACTAGAAGATCACAATTTGAAAAATAATAAAACGGTGACGAGAAAATTCAACAGAAGCTCTTACAGTTTATTAGACTGGTTGTGTGGGTGTAATGTACAAAATGCTTTCTTCTATTTCGGTGCTATAAAGTTCACTTTACGACATCCGTTTTGGTTGCAAAAGTATTTCTTTATCGCACGCTAATTTTGTTGTTTTGACGTTGATAACAAAAAAAAAATGGAACCAAATTATATTTAAATGTCAAAATATAAGCCTTTAATGTAACAAACATGTGCAATAGAAGTTGTATAAAGAATAAAAAGCACACATGCTAACATTTTATTTACTAATTAACAATATAAATTGTTAAGCAGAGTTGGATGATAAGTTTTCTGATGCTACTATTGTAATTTACTTCCAAGGTTGAATAGTACAACTGTTATAAAGGTTTGTTTTTGATAATATGTCGAGACTATGTTGGCGAAAGATTTTGTAATTGTCTTCTGCTATTTTGCGAATCTCTGGGGGCGTGCAATTACTTATTTCGTCCTTTTTGTTGATAATTTGAAATAATTTATTGCAAAAATCAGTCTGAATTTTAATGATAATTACATATAATACCGCATATATTCAAATAGTTAAAATGTTCACGAAGTTGGTCGAAGACAAGGCAAAGCCTTCATCGACATTTCGAAGACGTCCGAATACAAACGAATTTGGCCGAAGACAAGGCAAGACCTTCACCGATATTCCGAAGACGTCCGAACACATACGAAGTTTGCCGAAGCCAAGGCAAGGCCTTCACCGACATTCCGAAGATGTCCGAACCCATACTAAGTTGGCCGAAGTCCGAATACAAACGAAGTTGGCCGAAGACAAGGCAAGGCCTTCACCGATATTCCGAAGACGTCCGAATACATACGAAGTTTGCCGAAGCCAAGGCAAGGCCTTCACCGACATTCCGAAGACGTCCGAACCCATACTAAGTTGGCCGAAGTCAAAGCAAGGCCACCACTGACATTCCGAAGACGTCTGAACACGTACGAAGTTACAGTTTTCATAGACGTTTTAATCATAATTACATAAACACCGCATATATTCAAATATTTAAAATGTTCGAACGAAACATGTCTCGCTGATCGTAAGGAACGGCGGATTATTTTCAAACAAGTTAATTAAATAGCATATTGAGTTTATTTTTTGTCTCTTAATTTTTGATATTAAACACTCAGACCCCCGGTGCCCTCCCGTCCCAAAAAATCACGGGCCGCCACTGGTTATCACCATGTTCTGTCGTATTGAAGAAATTCCGGGGGTAATATTAATCAACGATTGGTCTTAAACAAACGTCGTTAAAAGAGTATAATAGTAGTAGCTTAAATGTGCCAGGCACATAAAACTAGTTTTGAAGTGATTATGAATTTGTTAGTATTATTTTGAACCCATGTTTTTATATACAATAATATTTCTTTTCATTGATATGGGGGCACTCAAGGTAATTTTTTAAGCGTATTAAATCTTTTATAATAGGGGAGATCGGGAAGCATTCGGCCACGGGGAGCATTCAGCCACTCAAAATATTTCAAAAATCATTTGAATTTCCCGGGTGAATCTAGTAATTCAGTGTTGTTAACATAATAACCCACAACTTGAAGTGAGTTTGACCGGTGATTAGTGGAGAAACCGAATTTTATAAATTAAACAAGAAAATCGAGCTCTAAGGTAAGAAATTTTATAACAGCTGCATTCCTCAAAATCTGAGTTTAATGAACAATATTGAAAAACTTTATTATAGAAAATATATGCTTAGATAATGCAAATATTTAACTGATATCAATTTGTAACCTAAAAATTGTCGTTATTTATTTTGTCGCATTTTAAAATTTTTTGACCGCTGGGGAGCATTCGTCCATACGTACCTGGGGTGCATTCGGCAGGTGGACGAATGCTCCCCAGGTGGACGAATTTAATAAATAAAAGCAACTTACTTGTTTTTAACAGTTTTTTGGTAAAACATTAACACAATTTTAGTTTTTTAGTCAATAAATTTCTGATGTGGAAGTATTGATTTAATTTGCAGAGGTATTTTATTTTTAAATGCCACGAAAACGTGTTTTAAAAACTAAAAGAAACTCAATTGACGAGGAAGCTGTTAAACGGGCTATTATATGCTATTTTAATGGTACCTGCTCCAAAAGAGAAGCTGCAAGGGTAAATCATATCAAAAGATCCACCCTTCAAAGTCGAGTGAAGAAAATTTTATTAAAAAAGACTAAAGAAGAATATTTAAGGCAACATTTACAGAACCAAGATGACTCAGGAAATGACAGCGAACTAGTTGACGATTCACCAAAATACTCCAGTAAATATACCAATAGACAAGTTTTCACCATGGAGGAAGAAGAAGAATTGGTAAAATATATTAAAAAATGTTCGGATATTAACTATGGACTAACTTACGTTCAGGTCCAAAAATTAGCTTACGACTATGCTAATGCTCTACCACATTGCCAGGAATTGCCCAAGGAATGGCACGAATCAAAAAATCTCTTTCTTTAAGGAAACCTGAGAGCACGAGCTTAAGTCGCAGCATAGCTTTTAATAAGTTTAAGGTGGAACAATTTTTTGATAACCTTAAGAAAGTGTATGATCGTTATAAATTCCCTGCTGAGCGAATATACAACCTTGATGAAACGGGAGTAACAACTGTAATGAAACCAGTAAAAGTTGTAACAACTACCGGTAAGAAGCAGGTATCCCAAGCGGCATCAGCAGAAAGAGGGGAGTTAGTGACCTTTGTTGGTATCGTTAATGCTGCAGGCCAAAGCATTCCACCTGTCTATGTGTTCCCTAGAATTAGAAATATCGACGACTTCATGCATGGTGCCCCAATTTCCAGTTTAGCTCTTGGAAATAAAAGTGGTTGGATGACCGCAGAACTGTTTCCCAATGTTCTCAAGCATATAGCAACTCATACACATTGCACTATAGCTAACCCTATTTTGCTATTAATTGACAATCATGAGTCACATGTGAATCTTGCGTGTGTCAAGTTTTGCAAAGAAAATGGGATAATTCTTTTAAGTTTTTCACCGCACACAACTCACAGGATGCAGCCTTTGGACGTCGCGGTTTATGGACCATTCAAGCAGTTCTGCAATGTAGCATTCAATGACTGGATGACATCAAATCCGGGAAAGACCATTAGTGTGAGGAATATTGCTGAACTAACTAATCGCGCTTATTTACGAGCTTTTACAGCCAGCAACATAATTAGTGGATTTAAAAAACCAGGAATATGGCCATTTAATAGATTGGCCTTCAGTGATGACGACTTTAATTCAAGTTATGTTACCGATATGCCTTTGCCTCAAAACAATCAGTTGGTAAATAAAAACCAAATTGCTGTTAACAATAATCCGTCAACTACAAAATTTGAAGAAATTCTGGAAAATAAAAACAAAGAAGTTTTGGACAATGAAAACAAAGAAACCGAAACGCTTCAAGATCGGGAAGAAGAGTATGAAAGTAGAGAGGAATTATTATTCGAAGAAGACAATGATGAAAATGTACCTCTCAAAACACTGCAAAACAGAACTATCCAAAAGAATCCAAAGATTAATATCTTGAATATCACAACCATCACGCCGTCGCAGTCGTGCAGCGGTCTTTTACTTGCAAAAGAAAATCAAACTGTCAAAATAACACCAGAATCTGTCAAACCTTACCCTAAAGCAGTTAAAATAGAGGGTAAACGTAAAAGAGAGCCTGCCTTGTCAAGGGTTTATACCGATACTTCCGAAAAAGAAAGACTTGAGGAAAAGGAGCGGGAAAAGCAAAGGAAAAAAGATAAGTGCCCAAAACGAGATATGTTTAATAAAAATGATCCCAAAAAAAATGTCAATAGACAGCCAATAAAGAAAGTTAAATTGGATCAACTCAACTACGCTGATTCATCATCCAATAACAGTGACTTTCCATCAGTTCATGATAATTCAGACGAAGATGTTGATGAAGAATTTCAAACTATTGAAGAATTAAAGAAACAGGAGTTAAGTGAAGCAGACTTTGTTCTTTTAAAATTTAAAGTTCGTGGTGCTTTTATCCATTTTGTTGGGCAAATTTTAAACATTAAAAACGAAAATACGACACGCGTTAAATTTCTAAGACGAAAAGAACTTTCTACAACTTTTTATTTTCCTCCCATTGACGACATAACAGATATAGATATTAATGATGTCATTGGCAAAATTGTACCCTCTTCGAAGGCTGGAACTGTGAGAACAGCCTCATATTATCACTTTAATTACAATTTTGGATTTCTAGTTGTTAATTAACTAAAATTCTGCTTTTTCTTTCTTTTGAGTTAAATTTCCCCATGTTTTTTGTTTAATTTACGACAAAAAAAATCAGTATTTAGCCAATTATCAGTATTTTAGCTTTGGCCGAATGCTCCCTTGGTATGGGTAGCATTCGGCCAAATGCACCAAGTCACTGAAACAATTTTTTTGGCTCGGTATATCAATATTTTGTCTAAATGACCTGTAGAATACTTAGGTAAGTGTTTATTAATTATAAAGAAATATATATTTAATCAGTTTTTCATATAATTATTTAATTATCCCAAAAAACAAATAAGTGGCCGAATGCTCCCCGATCTCCCCTACCTATAATTTTGAGTTCATGTATGCATATATACATTTCTGATTTGATATTAAACAAATGTGTTAAGCAAGGTTGGACATTTTAATTTAAAAGCCACATATCCTTTTTCCTATATAAAGAGAGATTCACACTGATGCAATTAGTTGCAGCGATTTATCGCATGTGAAAAGTTGCATGAACGGTGCAATTTTTAAGAGTTGCACAGCTGGTTCATACTGATCAGGAAGCACAAGCAATTTTTCACAAATGCAATTTTTTTTGTGGTACTACCAACATGAAATAATTATATGTCATCATTACTTTCAATGTATAGTGATGAAAAATAATACATGTGCTTTGGTACATTTCATAAGACAGGTTGGCAGCGTAAAAGTTAAGAGGGATTCACACTGATGCAATTAGTTGCAGCGATTTATCGCATGTGAAAAGTTGCATAAACGGTGCAATTTTTAAGAGTTGCACAGTTGGTTCACACTGACCAGGAAGTACAAGCAATTTTTCACAAATACAATTTTTTTTGTGGTACTACCAACATGAAATAATTATATGTCATCATCACTTTCAATGTATAGTGATGAAAAATAATACATGTTCTTTGGTACATTTCATAAGACAGGTTGGCAGCGTAAAAGTTACTAAAAAAATCGCATGCAATTTCTTCAGAAAATAGAACACGCTCTATAATACGATTAATACGTGCAACTTTTCACATGCGATTGCGATAAATTGCTGCAACAAATTGCATAGTGTGAACGCGAATTTTCGTGCAACTTTTCATAAAACTGGAATTGCTGCAACTAATTGCATCAGTGTGAACCCCTCTTTACTAAAAAAATCGCATGCGATTTCCTCAGAAAATAGAACACGCTCTAATACGTGCAACTTTTCACATGCGATAAATTGCTGCAACAAATTGCATAGTGTGAACGCGAATTTTCGTGCAACTTTTCATTAAACTGGAATTACTGCAACTAATTGCATCAATGTGAACCCCTCTTAAATTATCTTATTTACTTTCTAAATAAGATGATTATTGGGCGTCACCGGATCTGTGTTGTCTTCACACAAAACGCATTTTAATATTGTTCATAATGCGTCTTGGGTGTAAGAGTACACAATCAAATAAAACCTTTTTTTGTGCATAATATACGTTTCGAAATCTTAATTATTAAATGAGACTCAATTCATAACAATAATATGTGCATATGTCGTGTCTTTTGACTATTTTCAACTTCAAAATAGTGAATCAATCGACTGTGCAAAAATTAGTTCACTAAATTACGACTCATACTGTATTTAATTCAAAGGTTATTTTTACATGCATTGTTAGTGGTGTTCTCTTACATGGATGTGTGCTAAAAGTTAGCTATCGGTCTCTCTATTTCCCAGATCGATTATTAAGAGTTGTGTGATTTCGATTTGACACGGGAGGAGGATGCAAAACTCTCAGTAAATTGTACCATGCAAGATCACACAAACACTAACTTCTTAGGCACGTCTAACTGATGTGAGGCGTCTGGATTTTCACCCACGCTCTTCTTTACAGCTTCAGGACCGCCGCCTCAACCATAACGTGAGAGGCATGCGCCGCATGAGGGTGGCATCACCAGGGGACGACGGCACCAATATCGACACGGTAGTCGTTTTCCATTTACATTTAGGATAGTAAAGAACTGAAGTGAACCGAAACTTTTATATCTCCTAGCACCAGACAATTGTGATTATAAAATTTAAAATGTAAATGGAATACTATACAACTGCTATGAACTGTAGCAGTTACAAATTCCACGATTACAAACGGTTAAATTTAATTAGGATACGTCTTGAAAGAAGCAGCATTCTTTTGTTATTTAAAAAAAGAAAACAAATATTATCAACAAGAAACTGATTATGGATGCAAAATCATTCAAATAATATAAACAAGCATTTCATAGATTTTTTAATAAAAAGAACGACAATACACTATCATAACTATAAGCCTAACTATAGACAGATAAATATTTACATCAATTATATTTTGTACGAGCTTCCTAACCTAACATATTATGCTAAATTTGATAAGATTTATCCCCTCCCGTATGCTCACACAAAAATATCAAATATCATAAGTAGAGACAGTATTGTAGGTACACAGATAACCATTTTTTTTATCTAGATAAGATAACAGATAATTTTGAAAAATATTACCTATCTAGATACAGATAAAAGATGATTTTGCAAATGATTATCTGTATAAAGATGACAGATAAAGTATAATTTATATATTATATAGATAATTCCATAGGTAATCTAGTAAAGTCCTCAGAACTCAGAATTTTATTTTAGAATTCAAGGTGGTTTAGATATCGATTGATATAGGAAGGATGAGGACGAGATATTTTGATATAGGAAATGCACAACGTTAAATATGAACAAATTTAATATACTAATATACAGGTTCGGCCTGTTTTTACCTTGCATGCGAGCTAAAAGTCCATGTATTGATACGTACATTGTTGCCAATATTTATCCTAATGTGGGCAAGTACTGTTCGAGAAAAGTAATGAGGCGCTATACGCCAGGCCGACACGATCATTACGATCATAAGATTCCAATATAGTGCATGCATGTGTGCATGTTGCAGCGGTTGTTATCTTCGTTTTTATGTATTATTCCCATTCATAATATTCTTTTAAAATGAGGTGTGGCCACCAGACGACTTTCTTATACGTATGAGCGTTTTAAACTATACAATTTTAAGAATTTTTTTTACACAAAAAATATTTAAAATCCTACTCTAAGTACTTCTATTCTCTTAATAAATCGCTATAGAATACATACTTTGCAAGATATTCGAAAAAAAGTGCTACTCTCTGAGTAAAAAATGAGGTGTGGCCACCACACGACTTTCTTATACGTATGAGCGTTTCAAATTATAGAATTTTATGAATTTTTTTATACAAAAATTATTCAAAATCTTATTCTAAGTACTTCTATTCTCTTAATAAATCTCTATAGAATGCATACTTTGCAAGATATTATCAAAAAAGTGCTACTCGCTAAGAGCAAAAGTGCCACTTCCGGTCCGAATTTTGAAATTTTATATATACAAAAAACATTGCAAATGCAGTTCTAAATACTTTTGTACTTTTGATAAATATATATAGAATACATAACTTACGACATATTTGCAAAAAATCGCTATTCGATAAGAGTAAAAGTGGTACTTCCAGTCTGAGTTTTGAAATTTTTTTTATACAAAAGATATTGAAAATTATGTTTTAAATACTTTTATACTCGTAACGTACTAGTGTAAAAAGCATGACTTGCGAAATATTCCCAAAAAACTGATTTTCGATAAGAGTAAAAGACCTACTTCCGGTAGGAATTTCGAAAAACTTTTTAAATAAAATTATTCTCAATTTTAATTTTAAGTATATATGAATTCTTTATAAATTTGTTTAAATTTAGTAGTTGACGAAATATTGGCAAAATTCGATTTTTTCGATGAAGTAAACTGCTACTTCCGGTCTACCGATTTTACTGAAAAACTAATCAGATCTCAAGAGGGAGATTATACACGTAAATACAAAATTTGGAATTGATACCTACAGCGCTATCGTGGTCACACACACACACACAGAGAGAGAGAGAGAGAGAGAGAGAGAGAGAGAGAGAGAGAGAGAGAGAGAGAGAGAGAGAGAGAGAGAGAGAGAGAGAGAGAGAGAGAGAGAGAGAGAGAGAGAGAGAGAGAGAGAGAGAGAGAGAGAGAGAGAGAGAGAGAGAGAGAGAGAGAGACTTTTTTTTTGACCGCTATCGTGGAGAGACACACATAGACATTTTTTAAAAACCACTTTTTTGGTATCAGGGGACTTCAAAACTTCCTTATACTACGTAAGAAAGTAAAAGATGAGGTGTGGCCACCACACGACTTTCTTATACGTATGAAAGTGTTACTTCCGGTCCGAATTTTGAAATTTCATTTATACAAAAGATATTGCAAATCTAGCACTAAATACTTTTGTAGTCTTGATAAATATATATAGAATGCATAATTTACGACATATTTGCAAAAAATCGCTATTCGAAGAGAGTAAAAGTGGTACTTCGGGTTGGAATTTAAGAAAGTTTTTTTTTAAACAAAAGATATTGAAAATTATATTTCTAAGTACTTTTATACCCGGTAACGTAC